>JAWZSL010000004.1:38328985-39594818 GCA_034769285.1 Lutjanus argentimaculatus | reverse complement strand
CGTGTCTGTTTTCAAAAGGTAACCAAGCAACCAGTTACAGGCCAGGGCCTTTGGTTGTAGGCTTATCAGGTAACTGTGTTCTGCCCCTGCTTATAGGTTCACCAAGTTTCTGTTTATACTAGGTCAGTGGCTTCACTCTTGAACCACACAGCCAGGGGTGTGGTTTTAGAGAGCACCAGGGCAGGTCGAACAGATTTGGAGCAGGGAAAATGACCTTTCTGGTCCTACGCAGGGACTCAAACATGCATAGAGTTCAGAATGCCAAATGGAAATCAAGGGGAAAAAGTGGACAGACAAGGGCTAAACAGAGTCCTGTGACTGACAAAATTATAGTGATTCCTTGATAGACATGACAAACAGAATTGTTAGCACTGTGCTTGCGATGGCAGTGACTATGTTGCTTTATTTTAAAGCTGAGGGGGTTGCCTTTTTCATTCAAATAAACTTCTTGAAATATTGTAAGCAGAACTGTTGTCACATATCAAACTTTGCACGGAGCAGTCTTGAGTGTATGTTACAGCATCTCCTGTCACTGTTAAGAGTAACAGACAATCCCAGAGCAGTTGGTCTCTGATAACATTGTCATATTAAAAAAACATCACCACAAGGAATTAAAAAATAGGGCGCTGTCAAAGAACTTTTAACAATAAGAAATTTAGCGAGAACATTTTCATAGTAATATTTATTTTTTAGCATTAAAGACTGTGTACTCAAAGGCCCTCAATCAGTTAACACACAACCTTCAGGAATATTGCCACAAACCAAATATTTGATTATTTATCTGATGATGACACCTCACATGATTTCACGGATCTCCTATATAATACGGCTGCAGCTAAAGTTTATTTCTTGTCGTTTAATCTACCAATTTCTTTCAATATTAATTGTTTGGTTTATAAAAATTGTGGAAAATGTACAATCACAATTTCCCAGAATTCAAAGTGAGCATTCAAATTACTTGTTTTGTTCAACCAACAGTCCAAAACCCAAAGACTCTTCATTTACTGTCATAAATGACAAAGAAAAGCAGCTAATCCTCAGAATTAAGAAGCTAGAACCAGCAAGTTTGACATGTTTGCTTGAAAAATGACTGAAACAATTAATCAATTATCAAAATGGTTGACAAATAATTTATTTTCAATCAACTAATTAATTAACTGCCTAGTCGTTGCAACTCTTTGATCTGATAATGATGACAGCTTGACACAAACAAGGAGATGGCCAAACTTAATTCCCTTTTATAATGTGACTGCTGGATGAACACTATGTGCACTTTTACAGACTCTAAATCCTTGACCTTGACCATATTTCCAGACCTCCCTCTTACAATTGTATTTCTTTTGTCAACATTTTATATTCCATGCAGTGCCTTGTGGACAAATAGAGCGAAGAAAATAGAGCAGAAAGAACCCACTTGTTATTTTGCCATTTAAGAGAGGTTAGCGCATTATTGTGTATTTCTGAACCATTTTAAAAGAATGCTACGAGTCTGGCAGATACTGTTCTTGTCTGCTGAAGTGGAACAGTGCCCAAATGACGAGGCCATGATGCCATTAAGATGGTAATGAGCCCAAACTAGTGGACACAACAATGTGAATCATGAGACAAAAGAAGACTAAACAACACACTATGTAAACCTTATATTACACTCTGTGCCCCAGCTTTTACATAGAGGGATGTGCTGGATGATTCTAAACAAAGCACTTCTTCATTACATGCGGTCTCTCACTAATCAACATACTGGAATGTCATTTCCCTGACCATGGCCTCTGTGGCTTCCCATCAAATCTCAGAGAAAAATATTTCAATAACTGCCACGGAAGTGAAGCCAAAAGACGATGCTGAAGCAAAAGTTTCATATTATTGTTTGGAGTGGGAGGAGTGATCTGCTGGTTTCAGTGTAAATTCCAGGACACTGAACAGCCACGCCCATGCGCATACAACTGAATCATGCATTTGCTTCAATTAAGACAATAACATGGGTTACAGACAGCACAGTTTTGTTGGGCTGCAACTAATGATATTTTTTTCCATTAACGACTGATCTGTCAATCATTTTCTTGATTAATCTATTAGTTGTCTGGTGTATAAATTGTAAGAAAATGTTGAAAATTTTTGATCACTGCTTCCCAAAACCCAGAGATGACCTCAAATGTCTTGTTTTGTCCACAACACAAAGACATTCAGTTTACTGTGATAGAGGACTAAAAAAAAAAAAAACAGAATATATTCCCGGTTGAGAAGCAGCAATCAGAGAATTTGGACATTTTTCTCAAAAAATAACTCAAAACAATTAATTCATTATTATTAATTATTATTAATAATAATTCTTAGTAATTCAAATATTTGCTGATTAATTTAATAGTTGACAAGTAGTCAATTAATTGACTAATTGTTGCAGCTCTACATTTCTGATTAATTAATGTTAGCCATGTTTCTACATTTATTGCACCCGATGACACACTAACAGAACAAACCACAGCTAGTTTTGACAATCAAAGTAAAAACTTTTGATTTTTGATCTGCCCATTTTTCCATATTGCAAATTAAAACCTGCCAACTTCATTATTACAGATGATTAGAATGAAAAAGCTACAAAACAACATGTAAATCAGTGCTTCTCTATGGCCTTTATGAAGATCCTAGCCAAAGAATATCTCAATTTCACCTTTAAATCATTGACTTTAAGTTAGCACAAGCAGGGAAGGTTTAAAAATAACTATTCCGAGCAAAGGTTTCACAGCACACACTGTTATCTATCTACCCACCTACAGTATCAACAAACAACAAAAACCCTCTTAGATGAGGGTCACTGGGACTAAACTTTCATCAAATGAGGATCCTGATAGTGGAACGCTTAAATAAGCAAATTAGACCAACACAAACAAAGCTGTCAACAGGAACAAACATGTGGTTAAATTAAACGTGATAACCTGGGATTTGAGACTGGTGAGGGCTGGGGAGGGGGGTCAGCACTGCTGGCAGATGGCAGACAAAAAAAAAGGCAGCACTTTGAAGTCCTGTAGCCACAGGTTTAAAAGCGGATCAAGCTATTGTGTTAACCACCAGACGGCAAACCAAAAGACATCACATGAAAATACACAGACCTCTGACACCCTTAAAAATCATCTACCAACTTATTACTGTGGGAACATAAAACATAACGCTACACATCTATAATAACTTAGAGTATAAAAATTCACCTCAAGACAGCCACATATTACCGGTAAAAGATGTATTAAACCAAACCACGTCACTTTACTGAGGTTATTCAGATAAAATGTGTTTAAAAACGTATGAAACGAGGTAAGCAAACTTTGATTTATTGTCTGTTGGCCTTTTATTTCTTCTTTGCGTTTCTCGTTCTATCTACACCAGGTCTGAATAAACAGTATTAGTAAACTATAGTTCTTTTATTAAATGTAAAGTAGTTTAGCCGCACGCTTGTTCTTGTGTTCAAGCTAACGTTGACTGAACTGACCCTGCCACGGAGTTACTCCCTGTCCGGACATTTCTCTTTGTAAGTGTATAATTCACATGTAGTTTGGTTAACCACTAAGCTAATTAAACATTAAAGACACTAATACGAGAACGTGATGGAAACGCAACGTAAAGTTTTTAGCAGTTTCAACAGTTTCCCTGTTAACGCCGGAGGCTAACGTCACTGTAACGGCTGACCGGAGGCTGTACTGACTCGCTGCCGTTTTTAGTGAAAAATTCATCCGAATCAAAGTGGCTCAGCGGCGGCTGCTGTGAGAAAACTTACCTGCTAACAGGCTCAACAGAACACAGCAGACCCGGCCTGAAGAAAGCTCCATTCCTGTTGCAGCTATTCCACCACTTCTTCCTGAAACTTGGTCGGAGAACTTGTGCTGAATTCGAGTGAGAGGTGGCAGGCAGGCTCGACCGAAGCATCCAAACTCCACCACTCCTCCTCCTCCTCCTCCTCCTCCTCTCTGCAGGTGCACAGCGGAGCGCGCCGCAGGGTGTCACGTGATACATGGATTTCCCAATGAGAAGTCAGTACTGCCATCTGCCGGCGGGAACAAAGAGCTTCTAAGCCCCTGTATTTCTTAATGGAAGAGAGTTCCTACTGTTTTCTTGTATGGCTGGAGTTCTCAATTTATTCTCAGCTGATTCTAATCATTTTAGAATTCAATATACAATTAAAAAAAAAAAAAATCAAATATGAAACAAGGCCCTTCCCAGGCCTTCCCATGCTCCTGCTTTCATTCACACACCTTTCCCAGAATATTCCCTGTAAATGTTACTAGGTCTTGAGGTGGGAAACACTCTCCAGGGAAAATGCTGGAAAATTTCTGGGTAATGCTGCATGTGTGAATGGGGCTTATATTTATCCAATGTGCATCTTGTCAAGGTACCCAAATTGAGGAAGAAAACAATGTGTATAACTTTCTAGGTGTCTTTCTATGAGCCCCTGAAGTTAGATAAGATCTTGTGTGCACAACTTATTATCTAATTACTGTAGTGAAGTGTTGAACCTTATTAAACATTTTGATATTGACCTCAAGACCAGTGCTTCTCTAATAAGGGTCCAGGGACCCCCACAGCCTATTTCAGCTTTTCTGATATTTATGTTAGATTTTTTTTTTTTTAATTGTATATTATTTCAAATAAACACAATCTGCATTTTGTGTATGCACAGAGTTACACAGACTAGATGTGTGTAAATATTTCATATAAATGTCTAATATATTTCTGTTACATTTTTCTTATGTTACTCTTTCATGTGACTAAGTAGAAGTGTAATAATAGTCTATGTGTATGCAAACATACATGAGGGGTTTCAGTGAATTTTCTATCTTGTAAGGGCTGAAGAAAATCTGAGAACAAATGATTGTGTCTTGTAATAGAGTGGCAATAGTAACAGACCTTTTTTCACAGCAGTCATATTGATATGAAATAGCAGGGATAAACACAGGTGCTACCGATGATAATAATTAAGGTATAGTTAGTGTAGCAGAGCCTTTCTAGTGAGCAAACTCTCAAACAGCAGCACCCTGACACTTTGAGCTAAATGGAACGAACCTTAACTAGTATCATCACGAGGACCTGTGTTAACACCAGCCATGCCCAAACCTGAGAACGCCATGGCCCAATTTAAAATCTAGAACAATGGAAACACTTTGCACATCTATTAATCAAGACAGGTGCGTTGGAGAGAGAAGACCAAAAAGTTGCAAAAGGACTCCGCTGTCCCACTGTCTAACTTGTAATAATTTCTTAACTTCAAAATTTCTGATACAAAAAAGACACATCATTCATACAAAATATACATATAATAACAATGTTCAAAGTTAATTTTGCCCTATCTGAACTACACACAATTACAATAAATGATAGCAGCAAAAAAGTCATACAAATACCAACAAATTATGGCTGTGCCTAATTTCTAAAGAAACATAGCATGATGCCTTTCTTTTTGTATCAGAAATGGGTTTTTTGTTTATTTAATGTCTGTTTTTAACTTGTAATGTAAACATACCCCTATCAGCCTACTTACATAAGGGAATCTGCAATATTGGCTGTGGAAAATATTTAGAAATATTTATTTATTTGTAATCGATTCACTATATTTTGTATTTTCCTTTCAGACGCGGGGGTTAGTTTAGACTGATGTCACACAGAGAGCTTTGTTTTTGCTGTCTCTGTTTGCACGTGGTAATGGGATTGGTTGTGGAGAAACGACCCTATTTAAGCTGGCTTCTCATGAACAAAAAACTGTTTGCCTGATGAAGGTCTAGTACTGAAACATCGCAAATAAATGATACATTGCAAATTAGACAGTGTGCGGGAGTCCTTTTCCAATTTGTAGAAAATCCTCTTTGGCCCACCCAAACCTTTTATCATAACTCTGATCATCACGTGACTAATCCTACAAATGACAAAATATAAGATAATTTGGGTGTTAATGTGACAGGTCACCAAAGTGACCAAAGCAGCAGAACACCTGTTTAACTAGGTCAGATTAATGTAATTATCCCATGGCTTTGTTTAATTAGTTCTGCCTACTTTTTAAAAGAAAATATATCATATATTTTATGGTAATTTCTAAATTATAAAACAAAAAACATTTTTTATTTATTTTTCATGATCTCTGAAGGCCCACCTGCAAGGCCTTCACAGCCGACACCTTGAGAATCACTGGTTTACACTATTTAATGCCAATTGGCTGCTGTGAAAAAAGGTCTATTGCCATATGAGCAACTTCAGAGCAGTTATAGCAGCATCTAAACATGGCATATTTTGGGTTTTATTTTCCAGAACATGAGGGGCAACATGGTTAATATTTTGTTTTACAATTCATGTACATTATCCATTTATATTAACCATCTTTCTGTACAGTATGTTTAATTCAATCCACATATTAGTCTTGGAAATCATTGGCAAATCTATTTATCAAGCTGTTTCCAAAACTGAAGACCAGCTCATATTTTAACAGGGACGTTTCTGGTGCACTGATAGGGCATTTAAATTAAAGAGGGCAATACTGTAAATTTGCTTCCCAGGAAAGAGAGCAGTGGCTGGCTGTGACCCAGACTAACAGGGATTTGTGGTTCATTTCACAGCATTGACAGTCATATTACTACCCATCCTGACCACACAGGCAGGAATAATGTTAGCTCCTCTGATTCAATAAAATAAAGGATATTTCACAACACTTTCCACAATAAAGCACCTTCTATACATAAACCAATCCTCTTTGCCATTAGGTATCAAATGCACTGATGGGTTCTTGAACACTAAATCTCTCCAGAGGGCCTTTCCATGGATAAAAACTACAGCTCTACCAGCCAGACGGTAAGTACTGTAGTGTGTTAGGGTTCACTGAAGTACTCACTTCTCCACTCAGCCCTGATGGTATCTAACCATATAGATAGCTTTAGCTTTTTCTGACTGCCACCACATGAAACAATGGAATTTCAGTGGTGCTGCTCATATATCTGAAGACAATATTTGACAAATATTTGTGTGAATGGACGCTTGTTAAACCACTTAAGTGTTAGATATTTCTTAAACATATAGTGTCCTGCTGATCAATGGGTCAGAGACATAACCACAATGTCCACACTTTGATTCAGTCAGGGAACATTCATGCCTGTTATACTTGTCTTCTCTATGCTTTCAGCTAGTAAATATATTCAGGAGGATCCTTTAGTAAACACCAAAAGAACAAACAAGAATGCACTTTGATGCTTGGAAACTGTTTAATTAAACTCCATAAATTTTAGCCTATACATCTGACAATTCTACACTATCAATAAATAAAACATTTTCTCACAAAGGACAGTAGGTGTCATACATGAACGTCTCCCGTAGTAAAAATACAGTACTTCAAGACTACAAGTGTAGTATTCAAATTTCAATATCTAATTTAATACAAGTGATTTATTTAAACTCTAACAAATTGTCTAAAGTGCAAAAAAGACTTTTTGTCAAAAACAATCAATATGCAAGCTATAAAAATTCATGTTTAAAAAAAACATTGGTCAGTCACCTTAAACCTGTCTTCAGCTTTAATGTCCAGTGTGAACAATGAGCACCATGATTCCTAACTGTAACAATATGCCAGATTTTGGTTTGTGTCCCAGTATCCAGGCCCTCCTCTATAGGCAGGAGGGACCCACAGATTATGCCTTAAAGTGTGCGGGGCTCTGCTGCGAGGCCTGAAGCTGTAGTGAGGTCGTGGAAGGGTGGGACCCTTCCCTGGTACCATCCTCTTAGGATGCCACGTAGGAGCAGCCGGATTCATTGTCTAGAAAAGGAAACAAATCAATTAAAAAGTGCCATCAACTGTAACACAAACAGTCCTAGCACAGCTGTTCTGCCCTACAAAGGACAAAGGCAGTAACCTCATCTTTGTCATGTTTGTCATTATACTACTTTTAAAGGTTAAGTGATAAGATAAGATGTAAGTTACTGCCTTTTGCTTTGACCTTCCAAATAAGGGTCAAAGGTATGTAGAGAGAATAGCCTGATACAAAGCTATAAAACTGCCACATATCTAATTATCTCCCTGTAACTAGTTTGGCTGGACAATAACTAAACTTTAGAGCACTTTTTCACAGTTTCTGCGATCTGGAAAGTTACTGCCTTTTTCCTTTGTAGGGCAGTGTTGGATTTCCAATTATTATTTATTTGAAAAAGATTAAAGAGTCTAACTGCAACACAATATCACAACCAGTGGGCATCAAACAGAACAAAGCATGACTACTTTAGATTTCACCAAATCCTGGTTATCAGAGTAATTTTAAATTCTTATCCACTCCTGCATGGGATACTTAGTCATAGGAATTATAAAATGTATTATGCAATACCTGGTAAGAACATCGGGCGTTGGGGACAGTGAGGGGGGAGGTACGCACACTCTCCTCATCAGAGGAAGAACCTGAGTGGTAGTCTGACGTCACTCTCTCCAAAGCGCTGGTCACCTTCTTTGCAACATCTTTGTCCTCCTCATCGTCACTGGAGAAAGTGGCCACTGAGAAACAAGGATTTTGCTCTCCATATCTGACAATGGGAAGAGATGGAATACATTTAGCTGGACAATTAAAATATATGATTGCGTTTGTTTGTTTTTTGTGGTAGTCAGCCAATGGTTAACTCCGTGGGGGTACAGTCTCAGTACATAAATGTACAGAAGTTCTTCAGCTGAGTACACTTTGGAGGTAAAAGTACTTTGAGCTTACAGACACTCGATATCAGCATTTACATTTAACCAAACTTTAGAGAAACACCAGAGATTAAAGTAACCAGATACATTTACTACAGTTCTGTACAGAGATACAGTAGCTGAGGCAAACAACAGTTGGCTCACATAAATGTAATTATTTCCTTAACATTTGACTCTAATAAACAGCACAACGATTTTGGGACAGTTTGCATTCACTTTGGCATAGTTAAAATCATTTTTCAGGACGCTGATGAAAAATGTTAGTCTAGATCCCTGTACAAACTTTTCCAACTATTGTTTTGTCTATTCATTACAAATTCATTCCAAGTCTCACCTGCAACAGACCTCCCCAGGGTCCACCCACAGTGTGAGTTCACGGGGCAGTCTCAGGTCACTATACTGAACCCCGCTGTCCCGGCAGGCCCGAAGGAGCTCTGGATCCTGCCTGTGGAACCTGTTCACTCTGATGCACCTGCAGAGCAAAGAAAGCACACTTCAGTTTAGACAATCCTAACAACGGAAAGACATTCATACAAAAACAAAGTATTGGATAAAATGTTGTGGAAGGGAAGGTTGATGGTTAGCAAAAACATCAAAAGACAGAGAGCAGCACCTGTAGGCCTGTCCTTTGCTGGGGTTTTCAGGGTACCAGTGCCCCTTGAACTTCTCCTGCAGTGCAACGGCCAGCCTCTCAACAAACAGCTCGATCTTGTCTGACTCCAACTTCTCCCCCTTTTTCACGAGCCTTTTCAGGAAGAATACCACGGCTGCTATTTCTCTCCTCATATTTCACAGACGTTTCATTACGTTCAGACAGCCTCTGTAAGAAAATTAAGTTTAGTGAGACAAGAAGCACTTCAATCACAACAATATGAAAACATAAAAAGTAACATTAAAAAAAGAAGTCAGATGAGCATTTCTATGGTAAAACCCTACCAATTACTTTACGGGGCCACGATCAGGAGTTTCCTCACATAGTTAGTTACATCACATCCAGGTGGCAACATTTTTACCATTACAATTTTGGAATACATCACTTGACACATTGTGGGGCTGATGGACGATGCCATTTTAAAATTTATTGTAGTTTTTTAGCTTTATCAGTCATTGTTTTACTATTATAACTATTATTTCTGGATTGATATTACTGTTAGATTAATATGTATGTTGAATTTTACTGCTGTAGATGTTTAAGGTTGAGCTAATTCTAACTACTTTTATAAAGTGTTGGCTAGTTAATCTAGGGTTTCAACTTATGATTATTTTCATAGATGATTATTTTCCTTGGGTAGTCGATTGAAAGTTGGAAAATGTCAATCAGTGTTTCCCAAAGCCTTAGAGGGTGTCCTAAAATTTCTTGTCTTAGTCATAACCCAAAGATACTGAGTTAACTGTCAGAGAGGAGTAAAGAAACCAAAAATATTTACATTTAAGAAGCTGAAATCAGAAAATTTAGACAAAGATTTAATTAACTTAATAATCAATAATCAGTTCAGAGATGAACCATCGCAACTCTAGGTAAATCTGCAGGATCATATTCTATAAAACCAGACCATCCTGAGTTTGTAGCACAGCATCGCTGTCTTGTGAGAAGCACACATCTCTAAAAGTCAAACTTTCACAGTGTCATAAAGACAGCTGTTTTCATCTTTGTGACAATAGGTGCGTTTACATGGACACAAATATTCCAGTTTTATTCGGTTTAAAAGCCCAAACCGAATAAAACTACTCCATATAAACACCTCAATCAGAAGGAACATGCCCAAACCGAATGAAATTTCATTCGGTTTCAGAGAGGTGGATAAACCTTTCTTTAAACCGAAAGAAATGTCATGTAAACACTCGATCGGTTTGTTGTGCCGCTGCACCGTTACCCGCGCATGCTCTGTGATGACGTAACTGGCGGCTGCGAAGCAAAATTATATAAAAATATATAAATAAATATAAAATAAATAAATAAATATAGTGAACTGTTGCGGTTACTATGTGAGGGTCCTGCTGTAGCCAATCCCCTCGCATAGATCGCAGGAGGAGGAGAAACTGCTGCGCTTGTAACTTAAGCAGAGAGAAAAACAAGAAAAACAACTAAAGACTGAAGCACACGATACGGATCCATTCTGACATAGGTACGTAGGAGAGGGAAGAAGAACTGGGAGACAGACGAGCGGAGAATTTTGACAGTTGTGTACGGAAGTAAAAGCTTCTTCTTCTACTGTTTTTAACAAATTTGACCACCAAAAGTTGACTGCAAACGTCACAGCGAGTTTATTCGGTTTATTCTGAATAAATGCAGTGGCTCATGTAAACACCCGATGGGATTAGATCATGTCACATGTAAACAGTTAACCCGAAAGACTCATTTGGAATGAATTTAATCGGAAAGAGGAAAAGTGTCCATGTAAACGCACCTAATGTATTTTACAGCAAATCTAAGGTTGTTTTTGGATGTGGTTTTTTATAAGGAACACTTCATCCTTCAGTTTATCAGAAAGATTCTGAATCAAAATCACCAAATTTGGAGATATGTGGAAGGGTATGAATAACTGTAATCTGAAATGTATGCTAACGGGTAACTGAAGCTGTCAGACAAATGTAGTAGAGTTAAAAGTACAATATTTACCTCCGAGATGTAGTGGAACAGAAGCATCAAGTTACAAAAAACTGTCATGCTTCAATTAGGGCTGGGCAATATACCGATATTATATCGTATCGTGATATAAGACTAGATATTGTTATTTTGGATGTCGTTTTTTCATGATATGGGCCAAGGTGTTGTCTTTAACTGGTTTTAAAAGCTGCATTAGAGGAAAATTGTTATTTTCTAAACTTTTAAGAATGTTCTACCTGTTCTATTATTTGCCTTTAACCAGTTAGTCATTATACGAATACGAAATACTTTATTGATCCCCAAGGGGAAATTCATTTGTCTGTAGTCTCATCTATTTGTATAAGAATTATAGAGTCTGATGGCAGTTGGTATGAAAGATCTTCTGTATCTCTCTGTCCTACAACGAAGAGAGAGAAGCCTTCCACCACCATTATTTCTTTGGTCCATCAAGGTGTTATGCAGTGGATGATCCATGTTGTTTAGGATGGCCTCCACCGTCCTCATTGTGTCTCTCTCCACAACTTCCTCCAGAGAGTCCATCCTTACTCCGATCACAGAGGCAGCCTTTTTCACAAGCTTATCCAGCCTCCTTGCTTGCTTTTTTCCCAAACTTATATCTACATTACTGATGATTATTTACCAAAACGTCTCATTGGGTTAATGTTTTGTGAACACACCAACAGTCATTCTTACAGTATCGAGATATCTGGTCAAAAATATTGTGATATTTACTCATTTTATCCCTTCAGTGGCTTCCACCCATTGGAGTACAAAACAAATGGTCAGTCACAACCAACATGATCAATAATTGTCGATATCGACCGATATGAAACTTTTCAGCTATGGTACAAGTACATGGAACTTTTATTAGGTTTGGTTTCTAAGTAAATGTTCTTAGTTTAATTCCACCTCCGCTCAGCGTTAAAGTGCTCTGAATGAATTAGACTGTCTGCTCTTATGACATGACAGCAGATATGAACGTTATGTCATTAAAACTAAACTGTATACAGTGTAAAAGAACATATCTTGACTCTTAGGTTATTCACCAATAGTCCCTGTCATTGACTTGAGTTAGTTACGTGTCCGTGCGCACGCTGCAGCTGCTGTTTCAGTTATTATTTTCATTACACATGATGAATGGATAACAGAGACACTAACACACGCTGTGTCTGTATCTGATCTGTTGACTTCAGTTAACGCTCCAGTGATTTGGAGTGGCCCAGAAAGGCGGGCTGTGACGCACACGTTCCTGTTACCACGCTTCACCACACTCCGTAAACACACTGTACTCAATGTGCTAACAGCGAGCTAGTCATGCTAACGCTACCGACGCTACCGTTACCTTAAACCCGCCGAAATGCTTTTGAAACTTTCTTACAACAACATGGTGGATTCATAGTAATGACGCATTTCTTTGAGAATATAAGACTACTGGATACATAGCTAATGTGCTAACGTTAAGTTAACGCTAAGAGCCTCATGTTGCTACCAAACACAACTGTCCTAAATAAAGTGGCAAAAGTTTTACTAAATTGTGATATATCGACACGTCAGTCACATTAAGAGACTTTTATCTAATATTGTAAGACACGAGGATAAAAAAAAAACCGCTTGACTCACCTTCCCTTGTAGTCCCCTTTAGCATGTGGGCAAAATGAATGGTGAGGGAAGTTGGCCAAGAAGAACCCTTGAGGACCCGTTGTTAACTCCGCCCTTTATGACACAAGTCCCGCCCACCAGCCATTCTCATTGGTTCCAAGAAAACCAATATGGCGCATTCATTGGTCGAATATATGCTCGTAAAAGAGTGACTCATAGTCGGTTCTATTATGACTCATATCGTCAGGCATGTGTTTTTTTGTTTGTTGGATACAATGATGTAATTTCGTAATGAAAATAGCAAACCCAAGCTTACATTTTAACAAAGGACACTTACGGGAACAGTAGTAGTAAATGCTTTATGATGTGAAGTTTGTAAGATGATATGCCACTCATGTAATAAATACATGTTAAGTTTAACTGTTGATTACAATGGGAAATAAACTCTGCTGCCTCAAAACTTGACTTTTTAACCTGATGACTTGTTAAAGCAACATTATCAATTAGTGTTGTATAGCTGTATAGTTGTATCTTGTAACTGTATACATACATATTTATATATATATATAATACAACAATGACTGACATACTGAGAAACTTCAAACTAACTAAAATCCTTCAGTGACTGGAGTCATAAAAACTGCCTCATACTAAACACCTCAAAGACAAAGGAAATGGTCATTGATTTCCGTAGATCCAAGCCCCCTCTTCAGCCTGTGAACACTTGTGGAGTGGACATCGAGGTGGTAACAAACTATAAATATCTTGGTGTACACCTGGATAACAAGCTGGACTGGTCCCTTAACACAGATGCACTCTACAAAAAGGGGCAGAGCCGCCTCTTTTTCCTAAGGAAGCTCAGATCTCTAAACATCTGCAGTAAGATGCTGCAGATGTTTTATCAGTCTATTGTGGCAAGTGTTTTATTTTATGCTGCAGTCTGCTGGGGAGGAAGTTTGGGAAAAAAGCAAGCAAGGAGGCTGGATAAGCTTGTGAAAAAGGCTGGCTCTGTGATCGCAGTAAGGATGGACTCTCTGGAGGAAGTTGTGGAGAGAGACACAATGAGGACGGTGGAGGCCATCCTAAACAACATGGATCATCCACTGCATAACACCTTGATGGACCAAAGAAATAATGGTGGTGGAAGGCTTCTCTCTCTTCGTTGTAGGACAGAGAGATACAGAAGATCTTTCATACCAACTGCCATCAGACTCTATAATTCTTATACAAATAGATGAGACTACAGACAAATGAATTTCCCCTTGGGGATCAATAAAGTATTTCGTATTCGTATTCGTATTCGTAAACTGGAGACAACAAGAATCATACTGTATCATGATGAATAGGTGGAAAAATAAATTTAGATACACATTGAAAATAAAATCTATAACATGTTATACAAAGTGTAGCTACTAATATCTTATTACTCTAAATGAAAGGGGGTGCTTGGAGCAAGAATTCACTAAAATAATATAATATTAAAACTAGAGCTGCAACATTTATTCAATTATTAAATCAAAAGAAAATCAGCAGCCAAGTATTTTTTAATCAATCAATAATTTAGCAAAAATGTCAAACATTTTATGGTTTTAGCTTCTTTTCTTTGTCATATAATAGTAAATGAAGAGACGTCTGGTTCTGGACTGTTAGTTGGACAAAAGGAGCAATTTGAAGCGTCCCTTAGGCTCTGGGAAATTATGTAAGCATTTTTCACAATTTTTGACATTTTCTAAACTAAACAATTGATCATGAAAACTACTGACAGATTTATTGACAATGAGAATTAGTTGCAGCCCTAATTAAAACTGTAATATGGTTACACCATTACACGAAATTTAAAATTTCCCATTTTTGAAGTCATGTTGTTGTTATTGAAGCGTCTCAAAATCTTATGAAAAAGGCTATTCAATCCTTGTGTAGTTTACCACAAAACCTCGTGTGAATATTTCCTGGAAAGAACACTCATTACAAACACCAGGGTCATTTGTAGTTCAACTTTTTGTCCACAAGTGGGCAGCCAACCTCCATCTACCATACAATGCAACAGGTACAGTCTCTCAATACGTTAGAATGCACTGAGCTAGTTTTTATAATAAAATATTTTTTTAACTTAAGTTGTTACAGTTGATTCTGAGGAGCCGTGGTTTTTCTGTTTTTATCTTGTCACCCATCTGGTCTGGGGGAAAAGCCACTTCATCACATTCCTTTCTATCAATGTGAATATCAATAATCACCCCATACCACTGATAACCACTGTTTTCTCGCCAACCTTTCATGTCCCTGCAGCAGGGACCACAATCAGGAAAACACCAGCATATTTAGTAAAAATAATTTCATTTTATTGAAATATTTTACAAAATAATACAAACTGTCACTTAAGCACAAATCACATAGCCTGTTTAACATCCATGAACACACAGAATAAATAGAATGTAAAACATCACACAACACAAATGCAGCATTAGAAAACAAATGAGCAAAGAGTCAAGTCTAAAGGAGGAGGTGGAAGTGTAACAGGTATGCTTACATCTCCAGTAAATAATGAGACAACCAAAACCAGGCAGCCTGGACTTTCTGCTGAGCAGAGGCATAGCTCCAGGCATGTTTCCACAGTATACAAAAAATACACAGCATTCATAATTAAAAACACAAATAAAAAAAACACACAACTGAAGATTGAATGACTGAAAATTTTGCATTAAGGACCAGTAATCTGAATACTCTCACACAATCAAGCACACTGAACACAGTTATCCAAATAAAACCAAGATAAAAGTTTAAATTGGAGCTAAAACCTTTAACTTTAAACCCTAAAAGGGGTCAAATACATTTAATCTCTTACAAAGAGAGCAAAAGAGATACAATATCAATGCTGAGTTTTTCTAAACATCTATCTGATTATAACCTTGTCATTCCCCAGCTTATTATACTCGAGTAGCTCTGTGACCTTGTCTGAGGAAAACTCAGATAACCAATATTCTTTGAAATATTTTCTACTTTATAAGGCTTCTGATTTATTTGTCTCTTTCTTTGCATAGGGCTCTTGAATAATTAAGCTTAACTACAGGCTTAAAACACTGATAATACCGTCCCCTGCGTCCTTTTCTTTTAAAAAACATTAGGGACCTCCAGAGGCCCAGTAGACTAAACTATCCTGCTTGTATTGCTGTGACATCAACTTAGCTCTCACACACCAATCCAGGAGAGAGGGCAACAATTTAACACTGTGCATGAAAGAAAAAAATAAAAGATAAATAAACAAATCATAAAACATACGCCATGTGTATTTACAAACTAATTATTTTAACACTTTTAGAGTAAAAACCTCTGGTTCGTTATTACACAGTGAACCCAACAGAAGAAATCTCTAAGCCACGTAAGTTTAAAATCAGTTTGGTATTGCATCTTTCTTCTGTTTATAGATCTAAGTCAAATGCTTGCAGTTCAGACAGAACAAATACACACTTTGGTTTGGCAGCTGGATTACTATTTCAGTATTTCCTGTTTTTATAGCGCTCATTCAGTGTATAGCCCTACATACGACTTGTGCTTGACAGCTATACAACACACAGCTCTGTACTATATCTCAAGTAAATCTCGACAGCAATAATAGTCACTAGAAACCCAAACATTAAATTAAAGACATTAAAATACCTATCACTGTAAGCGAGTATATTAACTTTAGGAAGGTATATTAAGTGATATTTCCACTTGCCAACCAGCTGTTACAAAGTATTAGCTCATGGACATTTCCAGAATTGTCATCACCCCCACAAACAAAAACCTGCACAACTGGTAGAGTCTTGTTAACCTTACACTCTGATTTGTCTTTGTTGCAATGATGCTTTAGAGAACTTTTGGGGGTTGTCTTGCACTAGCCCAAACCCTTTTCCAGATTAGATTTGATCTATTCAATATCAATTTTTGCATGACAATTTGTCAATTCTGTTATTTCCGTTAGTTAAAAGCTTTGACATGTATGATCAAAGCTTTGATGGGTATGTATAATTATTTGTAATGTTCCCCGCAGATGTAGGCCACAACTGTTGGACACTACAATGAAAATGTTGAGAAAAAAATCACAATTTCAAGGCAACAGTCTTTGCCAAAAATTTTTTAAAGCCAAACTCAAACTTTTAAGTTCTGAAATAAACTAAAAAAAATAGTTTAACTGATCTAAAATCTTTTGTTGAGATAGTTTGCTTTGTTCTCCATATAAAATTGAATCTTAGTTTAGAAACCCAAAAAATGTTTCAGTGAGCTGTGAATCCAACTTGTCATATCTGAGTGGAAAATGAAACTGTTACAATTGAAAATATTAAATTATTAACCACTATTCAATTTCACCTTAATTAGTTTACTCAACAATTTTTGAAATACAAAATGTTTTCTTTTGAAAACTCAAAGATTCAAGTTTTTCTGAGAAGGAATGTTAGTTAATCTAAACAAAAGATAGGCTGGCAAAAGCTTTTTTCAGTTGATTTCAAAGCTTAAAAGTTTGAGTTTGATTCACACCTCAAACATTTAGTGCAGACTGTTGCCTCAGAGTTCAGTTTTCTCAAGTTTTTTTTTTTTTTTCTTACAGTGAATCTATCCGATCTCCAAAATGGCAAACATCTCAGAGGACGACAGTTTTCACACACCATCATGTCTAATTAGGGCAGTTTGAAGGCAACTCTAAAACTCATATTTCAAGCCATTATATTGCAGCTGCAGGAAAACACTTCAACCTTGTTAATGCTTTACATTAGAACAGTGATCAACACTACTGCTGGCAGTGCCTGATCGTATGAAAATGACAAGACATCGTCCAACTAATCTGCATCAAGTATTCACCCAAGCCATGTTATAAAATATTGTTAACAGAGGACTATCAGATATAATATGGAGGAGTATTAAGCAGTGATAAAAACCCATATTTAAAGATCCACGTCAGACATGATGAAAAAAAACTACACAGAAAATGTAGTTACAGAAAATGAAAACAATATAAACTGAAATGTTTGAGAGCAAACTAAATAAAAAAGAAAATAAAACCAACAACGGTCATTTATGTAAAATTATGCAAACAAACTTTTTTTTTTTTTTTTCAGTTTGCATTAAGGTGAATTTTAAAAAGATGTTCTTAAAGGATCACGTCCAACAAGAACATGTCGTCATTGTGTGCTGGGGGCGGGAAACTCTGAGCCCCATCTCGACCGGGCATTAACATGCATCCTGGGTACATGAGTTGGGTGAAATTCAGGTCACATGCCAGACCAGCAACTTGTTTTAAACTGCAAACCACCATTAATCCTTGCATCAGCACTGCAACCACGGGAACGGAGGCCACGTCAGTCCAGCCCTTAATGCTGCTCTAATGCAGATCTAACAACTCGTCACCATAGTGTTGTAAAAAGTCACTCAATGTACATAAAGGCTTTCTCAGCCTGGCTGCAGCCAGTGTGTTGCTCAAGTGTTTTTCCTCCAAGCACCTCGCACCTCACTCCACAGGGCCGCTACTGCTGCTGGCCTTGACCCCGGCCCTGCTAATGTGCAGCCAGGGCAGCTTGGCACAGTTCTTAAAGAGCTGCTCGATGGCAATGTGACGCACATGCAGCTCTGATGCCAACGAGTCTTTTTCCTGCACGGCCACGGTCAGCTCCTCAAAGACCTCTGTGGACGGAGAGAGAGGCAGGATCAGTGGTTTCATTCACACACAAGGTCAACGTTTACGCAGACACACAGGAGATAAAGAAAATCAATAGTGCAGATTACTGAAGGAGCAGAGAGCAAAGATAACATGACAGAAAATACATCTGCTTAACGTACTCCTACAACAAAGGAAAAAAAAAATCAAACAACTTCAGGTTGAGGAATACTTATACAGACATGGAAACATTTCCAGTATTACATGGTAGGGATGTCCAGATCAACTGTCTGCCAATCAGGGACGTGCACAATTAGTCAACTATACCATTACACATCACCACCCTCGCTAGTCGGTGCCATAAATACTAGTCGGTTAAACTATTTATCAATATTTTATTTATGCATAATCCCAGTTAACTGTTCTAAGATGTTATCTAGGATCTAAGTTATTACGCAGCTGACAGCCACTAGTCTGGCTGCAGCTCCAGCAGACAGCAGCCACTCTCGCCCAGCGTGAATGCCCTGATGGCCCTGTCCCGGATGTTATTATTAGCAAAGTGAGACAGATAAAACCAGCACAGTTTGTCAGTATTTTGATGTAGAAAATGAAAATAAGGTTGAATGCAGGCTGTATCAGAATAAAATGGTATATAACCACTCAACTGGAAGTCAACAATGTTGTTAACCTGTAGACACTGTGATCCTGTTCGGTCTGAAAAGTTGTAGCATTTAGTGAGTTGTTGTTGTGTTTTCTAGGATAATGTGTATGTTCCTAATGCAGGGCAAAAAGTGCCACACATTTAAGTGGCATTTAAAATATGATTTGGTTATTTTAGAATGTGATTAACAGCTTCAAGTGACTTGGACAATGTTTAACTTTATTAATTAATAAATTAGGCTAAAGTTTAACTGCTTTCTGAGTGTTTACTTAATGTTAGACTAGTTGACTAGTCAAAATTAAAGTTTGTGTTTGATCCACAGGGAAATTAGTGGCCAGGAACATCCCTACTGCCAATTGTTATTGGCATCGATCACCGATCACAAAAAAAACAAAACAATCAATGACAGGCAACACTTTGGCCAGTTCTCAGCTGAACTGGTGTCGCTGTCGCATACTAACTATAACAAACAGAGCCTGGCCGATATATCAGCCAACCAATATTGGCCTATCACAGCTATACTGTTAGCAGCATATTTGTTGTCCAGTACAGAGATGAAAAATTATTTTTTTTACAAAACATAACACAGATTGTGTTTTTTTTTGTTTTGCTTTTTCTTTGCTCTACGCGCAGCATTTTATGTAAATTTGACAATTTTTCTTAATCCAAGCTTAATATATATGGCTCTATTTACCAGTCAAAATTCACTGTTTCCATGGTAATGTCATTTTGGAGAATAAAGTTTATTGTCACTGTAAAATAACCTGCCCTCATTACATATCATTGTCATGAGTGATAACCACATTTAGAAATCACTGCAAAAAATGTGTGTATGTTATATTCTATATTAAATTCTGTATAAAGAACATCAGCCAATATATTTTTACTTCCTAATATCGTCATCGTCACCCAAAATCCAGCATCAGTCGGGCTGACATGGCTCATAAACAAGTGGAAATCACGATCAGCGGCAAAAAATGTGATCCTAAATGATTTAGGATAAGCACTAACCTCTCAATTTGTTCTGAGTAAAGTAATCAAAATATGTAAAACTGACTACTCCTGAAGGGCGAATAAGAATGTGCGACCGGGACACCCACAAGACCTAACTTCATCAGAGGACATCTTGCATTAACTCAAGTCATTTCCCTCTTGACACTGGCTAGAGTGACAATTTGGCTCATTTAAACACTGAGGAAGAAAATATCAAGTGTTTAAAGATGATTGGGGTGTAAATAAAAAAAAAAAAAAGAACGTACCAAAACACTCACAATGATGCTCTATAAAGACCCTGCTACATCAGCTGCCCCCTGGCCTAGTGGGAACTTGACCTTACTGAGGTAAAAATAAAACTTGCTTGAGATGAGATGCATGTGGCTTTGCTGTGACTGCATGTAGAAAACAATAGGTCTAAGTGATGAAGAATGGAGTGAACAGACAGGCGGGGAATGCATGAGCGAGCACCACACAGTGCCCAGTTCAACACAGCTGGTCACATGGAAGGAGATGATGTGTTGACTAGAGAAGCCCTGCTGTCTACATCAGCCCCCGCTTTGTCTCACGGTGTGACACTCAGACAGGGTATGTTGTAAATTAAAATACTTTTTACTGATGCTGCCATTTCCTGAGGACACCAAGAATATAATATGGTAGTTTATTACTGATTGAAGATGACAAAAGTGGTAAAATATTGATTATTCAAACTACACTTTATATTAAAGTTTGTGTTCAGATCTGCTGTATTGTTACAGCACACGCCAGTAAAAAACACTTACTTTGAATCTGCATCAGTAGCTGGGCATTCAGCTGATGGAGCTCGTCCACACTCATTTTAGTCACTAAAAGAAAAAACAAACAGTTTTCATTAGTCACACTGAATGTAAACAGTCACAGTTCAACATTAACCATGACTCAGTGGCACTTGGCCACAAAAAGTTGCTCTGTGGCCACCCATTATGTAAGTGTGGCCAGCAATTGCATCCCCATTCTGCAAACCTTTGCCAAAACAATTTCCGTTCCACAAACATGATTCATCAACAGCTAACAGTTGTTGTTGTCGGCTAGGTACCAATATGTTGGGGCTAAGTATGTCTTTACTAAGCCTACAGAAGAACAAGAAACACAAAAGGTGGATTATGAAAAAATGAAACGGCAAAATTTAGGAGTCAGTGGAAGCAGGAGTAGAATGTTTAATCTAGCTATCATTTACTGCAGCGTGTGCCGGCAGTCAGTGATCTAGCCAAGTAGTGCAGATCATTTTTGATCAAAAAACGTCTTCAGGGAACATCACACCTCACTGGAAAAGTGGACAATAATTGCCTTTTGTATTGTTTTTAAATAAGCTTACATTTGCAGCAGCAAAAATGTACTTTGGCCACCAAACTCCATTGTGTTTTCCATGTCCAGTGGAAATGTTTCTGAAGTGCCTGTTGTTCCACAGACACACCGATAACATAGTTTTTTGCAAGCATAAATGCAGCCGCTCATTCAGATGTGGCAACAGATGCTTTATAGCCTACTTGAATATGAGTTTGTTGCTTCTAACCTTCTCCGTCATCACTCATTTTAAATGACAATATAGCTGATCTTACACAGCACAGCTGCTGTCATTTTGGTTATTTTTTTCTCACAATAATGTGATTGTAAAATCACGATTTTATCTGCAGCTCAGTGGCTTCATGATGACTGCTGAACACAGTATTTATTCAGCTGGGATAAAATTTCATACTCGTTCTGTTGTCCGAGAACAAAAACAGAAATTATGTTAATGAGAACAACTAGATTGTGAATTTGGTTGCAGTGACTGTTGGTAGGTTGATGATGAGCTGTGTTGATGATGAGCACAAACCATGTACCTGTGAAACTGCCACAGGTACACAGCCTGTCATCTTTCATTTAAAAGCACAAATTTGTAATCATGAGCAGCTTTAGTTGTGATGAGATATGAGAAAGCCAAGGGCATACAGTAACTCAAGGTGATAAGAAAATAACTTTTCTCTGGAGAAATCACAGCAAAGGCAAAGATGAAGGACTGATATGGTTTTGTCTGCTGCCTTTTAATGAACAAGAGCTCAGAGGTTTTCAAAACCTCAGAGATCACAATGAACAGGTTAAGATAGAAGAGAGGCAGAGGAGTGCAGCAATCCATTTCTGTTAACATACTGTCGATATTATTCTTCCATCAAAAGAAGAAAAAACATGTTTCAATTAGAAATTGACAAAACTAAAGTTACTGATAAAGAGAATCCAACTTAAACATGCTCACATTCATCTTTGCTGTGTCCCTGGTGTCTGTGCTGCGGCTGTCCTCCTCCTGACGACGGGTTCCGGCTGTGCAGACCTTTCCTGCCATCACTGGGCCAAACGTCAGACTGTGGCTCCTGCAGCAGCCCCAGCTCCTCCACCGTGTGGCACTCCAACATCCCCATGGTGTAATCAGGCAGCCCTGTTGCTTTGCTCCTGTCCCAGCACGGCGTGTACCGGGGCACCTGAGCGTCCGACTGTGGAAGCAGCTTGCGGTCACTCTGCTGGCTGTAACATAGAAGCTTGGCCCCCCGTCTGCTGGGGCCATTGGAGGAGACAGAGTCTTTGTTCTGGGCATACTGGATGATGCGGTTCAGCTTCTGGCTGAGGGCCAGCTTCATGCCCTCGTAGGCACTTCGGGAGACCTTGGAACGTGACAGCTTCTGGTTGGCGATGAGGTGGCACTTCTCAAAGCAGTCTCTGTGGCCTCGCAGGGACTTGGAGTGCAACAGTGTAGCAGAGGAGACACCTGTATTCACACAGACAGAAAGCAATGAGTAAGAGATCAAATAGAACTAAACCTACAGCCGCACAAACTAAATTGTCAAAGTCATGATGGCAAAAATACAGTGAACTCCACGAGCCCATAAAAAAGCACAAGAAATAGTTGATAAGAAGTAAAGCAGCACTTTTCAGCAGGTAGTGAGTGAGATACTGACCTGTTGAAACTGCCACAGCAAATAAAAGTAAACTAGTATGAAAGCAAGCTAAAACTGGCAGATTGACCCATCATGATCTCTCTGTGAAAGCTGCTTAGTGTGCAGTGGATTAGCCAGCAGAGCAGTGAGAGAGCAGGGATAATAGATTAACCCAGTCTCAATGCAAACACATAAAGCATATTTGGAACATTTTTACTGAGAAACAGAAGGGAGGAAGGTGCACAGAACGGTCTCTGTCCACACAAGGCAGCATTTCATTAATATTAATGACTCCATTTTTAAATAGACCTCTACCAATGAGGCTATTATAATCAAAGCTACTAAAAAGAACTTCAATTGTGTTGAATTTGGAAGACCCTGCAGACAAAAGCAGTGGCGTTTCCACCACCATAACCACAAAATATAACATGAAAAATAAAATAATCTAAATAGAAATTTCCTCCAGCTTCTTTTTAACTAATTAACATACTCACTGTAACACTGCCTGGGAAAATATAAATACATGTTTTCATAAATTTTAAGGAGAATCTGACCACATGGCAGCCATTAAGAATAACCATACAGAAATAGCTGATCTTCTCGCTGATGGTCTGGTTTGCTTCTGTAGGTCATAGAGGCATCAGTAAGAAACTGATGAGACTGTTTTCTAGGCTTGGGTGGTATCTATTTTGTCATACTTTTATAACTTCCTCACATTTCACAGAGGTATATGGCATATAACAATATTTGTCTAAAAAACAAACCAACAACAACAATAAAACTGAGCTGCTGGTGATAGAAGTCATTGTAGCATGTAGCAGGAGCTGTCTTTTTAGATCTCTGAGATCTCTGAGATGTAGTTTTCATCTTCATAAATTTGGTCAAATTGGTCCACATAACACGCATGAGGAAAAATTGGTGCAGATTTTTACTGAGACTGGACTGTCTACATGACTGTGAGTCAGCTGCCTTCACAAAGTGTTTGTACTGTAATACCTATTCTGAATGGAGCTGCAACAAATTAATCAATTAGCTAATCAAAAGGAAATTAAAATCGTGCCTCATCGTTTGGATGCTGTTCCACTTCAGCAGACAAGAACAGTATCTGCCAGACTCATTCTTTTAAAATGGTTCAGAAATACACAATAATGCGCTAACCTCTCTTAAATGGCAAAATAACAAGTGGGTTCTTTCTGCTCTATTTTCTTTGCTCCATTTGTCCACAAGGCACCGCATGGAATATAAAATGTTGACAAAAGAAATACAATTGTAAGAGGGAGGTCCTCAAGGTTGAGGATTTAGAGTCTGTAAAAGTGCACATAGTGTTCATCATTATCAGATTATAGAGCTGCAATGATAAGTTGACAGCAAAAAAAAAAAAAAGTCAAAAGTCAAATCAAAAAAAGGTTTTTTTTTGATAATCGATTTATTTCAGTAATTTTTCAAGCAAACATGTCAAACATTTGCTGGTTCCTCCTTCTTAAATGTGAGCTGCTTTCCTTTATATTTATGATGATACATGAAGAGCCTTTGGGTTTTGGACTGTTGGTTGGTCATGGGTAAAAAGTAATTTGAAGACATCCCTTTGGGCTGTGAAAATAATCATCAGATTGATCGATAATGAAAGCAATTATTAGTTACAGGCCTAATTCTGAAGTGCCCCTGACAAATACCCCTGTGTTGTGATGAAAAAAAAGTAAAGTCAAAGTAAAAGAGAACTGAAAGTACAAACTGAAATAAAAATTTAAAAATAATTAAAAATGCGTAACTATAACAGCTCTGCCCCTCAAACTGCAAGAAAGATGCAAATACATTTTAAAAAGTCTCCTCTTTATCTTATTGTTCATACTGAATGAAAACAGTATCCATATGTGAGCCAGCTTCAACAAAGGATGAACCTTGATCCCAAAACAAAACAATCATACCTTTCTCATCTTCAAGGAAACGGAAAAAACAACTTCAATACGTGGGCTGATGTTCTATAGCTAAGAGCGCATTCCTTGGAAGTACCTCATAGTAAGAGAAATAATGTTTCCTGGATCCTGTCAAAACAGGTCACACTGTAGCCATTTTAGCACACACAGAGGAAATTAACACACACCGAGTGGACCAAAGTTAAAATAACCTCTGAGTAAAATGGGCCAGGGCTTGATAAACAAAGGGAAGCTGAAGGTGAAAGCGAACGACAGTGAAAACTCTGTGTGTGTGTGTGTGGTGAAAGCGTTAGCAGCGGACGATTTCTAAGTGAGAGTGTGTTGCTGGCCGCACAGGCGTTTGTGTGATGGCCTTCTTCTCGCGGCCTACATTTCTCAGCAGACAGGCGTACGTGTCAGAGTCTGAGGTGAGGAGATGAGTCACTGTTGTCCGTATAGATTTAAAGAGCTCGCTTGGGGAGGTTTACCAGGCATGTCTCTGTCGGGTGTTTTACCAACAGACAGATGAGCACAACAACCACAGGTCAATGCTACCACATGACCACAGAACAAAAGGAACACACAGACTGAGCTCGCATGTCTGGTGTGGTCTGCGGGGCCTTTATAAAGCACACGCAAACACACACATTTGAGGTTTCAGTTTCCTTTAACAAAGGCTTGTACCCGTCAATTCCGACAGTGTCATAACTGACATCCTGTAGTGCAGTGTTTCCCAAACTTTTTTTTGAGGGGACCGGCTTTTCAAAAATGAAAAATCATTGCCACATTTCTCAAACTCAAAGATTCAAGTTTATCTAAAGACGGAAAGTAGATTATCTCAACAAAACATTACTAGTTGGTGAAACTTTTTTAAAACTCACGAGTTGGAGTTGAGTAACTTGTCTTGAAAGCTGAATTTTCTCTAATTAGGGGCCGGGCAGCCTAAGCTGCCAGGACCCTATTGTAATCCTGCATGTTCTTCTTTCTTCTTTCTTCTTTCCTTTCTTTCTTCTTCCGAGGAAATCCTACTTCCCATGCATGAAAAATGACCAAACTTTGCACAAAGGTCCAGTCCCATGTCAGATTGCCACAGCTGCAAAAACAGGCCAATAGTCCTGATGGTGGCACTACAGCAAGCCTCTAAAGTTCAAAATTTTGAAAATTCATAATAAATCAACCATATGTGCTACAGATTTACAACTTTCACCACAATGTAGCCCCGATACTGAAGAAACTTTTGTACATTTAAACCTATTGTAAATTATGAAGTCCATCACTCTGTTTTTTTCAAAAACTGTAAAACTTATTAAACCTATCTCCTCCCACAATTTTTGCTCAATTGACACCAAACTTGCTACAGAGCATCTTCAGACTGTCCTACACAAACCATCCACACAGATTTTTGATTTATCAAAAATTGAGCCTACAGTGCATCAAAATGTTTGACTGTAAACGGTATTATAAACATATACTTGCAAATTCTTGCTAAATACATTTTCAATGTTCATGAAAAAAAATGACAAAATTTTGGAGTCATGGTAGATGATGTTTGGAAAATATCAGAATTTTATCTCAAAAACTGAATTTTTTACAGCATTTTGAATTTCACTCTCATGTGAACAATTGGAGTCAATGCAAAAATGGCATTTTTAAACATCAGTTTTTCACTTTTGGAGCCAATAAATCATTGTTAAAAACTAATGACCAACATCTCCATGCTGTCTAGATGCAATTTGTGTATTTTGGAATTTTTGTTCAATAACTGAATTTTTGACAGCCATTTGAAATCTGCCTTTACATGCTAACAGCTGCTGTCTTGCACACAGGTGACTGGTTTAGTCAATTTGTGAAGCTACAAGTGGTGTTTCCATTTGCCAATTAGCTCAGTGAGATAGAGGATGGTTCTTGGTGTTGAAGGTTGTGAGTTCAAGCCTCAGCTTGTACAACATTTCCATATGAGAAATCTACCCAAACTTTTCACAAAGGTCCAGTCCCATGCCAGATGTCCTCAACTGGAAACACAAGACAATAGTCCTGATGGTGGCGCTACAGCAAACCTCTAAATTTCAAAACTTTGAAAATTCACAACAAATCAACCATATGTGCTACAGCTTTGGAACTTTCACTTTGAAATGTTCTTTTCATGGCATGGATGGCTGCTGCCTGGCACCCTGATCCTTGGCTTAGTCAATTGTGAAACCACACATGAACTGTCACTTGCCAATTAGCTCAGTGAGATAAAAGGCGGACTTCAGTGTCAGAAGTCGTGAGTTCGAGCCTCAGCTAAAGCAGGATGGACTTTCAAATGTGAAAGCCTTATGTTCAGGTTATCATGCTATGTGGATTAGAGACTGCTAAGATTTAAATAATTATGATTCAGGGAGTTTTGGGAAGAGACAAATACTCTTTATCAACACGTTTCCCTGTTATCCCTTGTCTCTTTTCCCTGTTTATTTGGCTTAGCTATCAGTCAATATGCAGAGTCTCTGTGCCAGAAATTGTGAGTTCAAGCCTCAACTGATGTAAAATGCACATTAGAATGACACCTTTTTTTTCATCTTCCTACACTCTGCTTGTTGCTCAGAATTGCCTAATTTTGCCTAAAATTGCCCGGCCCCGACCATTGCTGCGCAGCAGCTATAATTCTTTTTGTTTTTTCAGTGCAAGACATTGTAGCATTTTTTTCATGAGGAGACAAAACAATTGCATTTTGGCAGAATCAACAGACTCATGTTTCTTCCTCTCATCAGTGAAACAATACACGCATTTTAAATGCTTTATAAAAGGACTACTGCAGGTATAAACCTTAGATTTTGCAGAATTTATTCCATAGTATTTTATTTATTTGGGAACCCAAATAAGGTCTTTGGGAATGACTGCTGTAGTGGACAGGTCCTAAACAATATGGGAAAATAGGAAAAGTTAAATTAGTTTCTTTGCTGCAGTCTCAAAGATTACCTGATGATACAGATGTAATTTCAGCAGTCATTTACTGAAAACAGACAGGAAACTTTCAGTAATCTTCAGATGTCTTTCAGAATAAAGCAGATGGTATAACTTGTTTTGTCGAAGTTTGGTTAAGTGTGGTTTGTGCAGCTGTGTAACGGCAGCTCGTCTGTATGTTCTGTTGTGGAAGTTCTGTTGTAGTCAACAGGTGGTTTTAGTTCACATGTCGCTGAGTTCGCTGTTGTTCATGTCAGTTCTATGTTGATGTCAAAGTTGGCCTGCGCAGCTGCTGACAACACATTTCTTCTGAGTCGTGCCATGCAGCTCTGTTTGACACCTTACCACTGACGACCTCTGTCCCACTTGTCCCACAACCAGCTCTCAACTATTCACCTCCTCTGAAGCCCGTCAAGGATCGAATGTCCGAGCTCAAACACACACACACACACACACACACACACACACACACACACACACACACACACACACACACACACACACACACACACACACACACACACACACACACACACACACACACAAAGTGTTAACTTGTTCTCTGCACTTCAATGTACAACAGTACAGTGTCTGTATGACCCATTGCAAATGTGTGTAAAAGCTACGAACACAGTTGTTAGTACTGAAACCTTAAAACCTGGAACTGAAAGAAGCAGAAGAAGTTGTTCATGACGACAACAGGCAACCACAAGAACAAGTGGTTACTTTACTATCAAGAATTACCATCATCCTCAGGCATCATTTTTCCTCAGAGCTTTGGAGATGCTCCACTAGTTTCTAAAATTTTAGTTTCAAAATGCTTGGATTTTCCTTGTGACTGAAAACTTGTGATTTGGCTATCACACACATTATAAAAGGCTGTGGTTCACCTGAAATATACACTACACTTCATTTCTATCCATCTCTTTTGTAAATTATTGTTTTTCTTTCACTTTAGGAGTATTGTTTCCGGTTTTAATTAGGGTTGTAATATTATGCATTTTTCTTAACCCAATGATTCCCCAAACTAGGGGCTGAGCCCCCCTGGCAGAGTGTAAAGCCACTGCGGGGGGTGGGGTGGGGGGCTTGGATGACCAAGGTAAAAATACAGAGTGAGAAAAAGCTGAATGAATATGATTTATGTAGGGGAAATAAACAAATAAGAGTTTGTTGATGCTATCATTCTGACCTTCATTTCACTAAAAATCAACTTGAATCCTTTTTTTAAATCAGTTGGTTCCCAAATTACCGTTAATGATTGATAATAATTGAGGGGTGGGAGGGGCGTGATCTTTTTTCCAGAGAGGGTTTAGGAACCATTGCCTTAACCAATAGTTGAAAATGCTAACAATTGATTTATAATTTATGATCAATAAGACACAAAACACATTCTCTCGCTGTCATTTTTTTCTTGTGTTTTCCTCTTTTTAAGCTTCCTTATTCAACAAATGGCTCCACCAGACAAAATGAACCAGTCAAATGAAGTGCAATTACTGCCATTTCTAAAAATATCAATTAATACATTTTTTATGTTACATTCTCAATGGTGATTGATCGATTAATGATTAATCAGTAATATCCCTAGTTTTAATTAACATGGGCCATTTGGTTTCTGATTTGATTGAGCCTCTGAATCCTGAATCTACTAATGTGTAATAATCATTTATTTTTGCTTTCATGAACAACTGATTGACAATTGAAAACTACGAACAACACCAGGTGTTGTTTAGTGTATTGTACATGATTCCTCCATCTGGCTGAAGCGTGTCTGTGCTTTGTTGTTTCACTGAATGACTAACTTTGACTCCTGTAACACAAAAAGAGCAGGAAAAAACAAGCCCATTGGTTAATGTCTCTAGCTGTCACAGCTGAACAATGTAGATCCACCTCCAGTGAATGGTCTGTGTGTGTGCCTCCGCTTATGTGTGCAGCCATGAAAGACAGTAGTGCTAAGCTGCTTAGCTGGAGTGAGGTCTTTGGCTGGTGGTGTACTGGCTGGTTGTGGGCCAATGATTTTTCTGCTAGGCAAGTGGTAGTCAGTGTGTTTTGTGGTGGTCTAAAGACTGAGACTGATCGGATTATAACATGGCTGTTGATAGACGAAGCTCTGTAGCTATTAGTAAAGCGTCTGGAATTCATTGCCATTCAGTAGGATATTCCACACATGACTCGCATACCTTATATTGTTATTGTGGTTCCTCAAAGACTAATCATTGTAAAGTCTTTCCAGGCACTCAGGTCAGAACACAAATATACAGAAGCTAGAATAATCCTGCACACACAGTTGTATATGTCAAACCTTCTATGTCTAAGGATATAAGATCCATTATGCTGCTGACTATCCAATTAGTATGGACTGTTTGCTTCCTAATGTGCAGGCAAACAGAAAGCTCTAAAGAGACATGCAAAAACATGACAGAACAAAAAATGTTTCAAGAAATTGTCTTTACAAGAAATTGGTGTTTAAAACAGACATTCTGTCAACATACTTTGTTTTAAAAGCTGGTCATACATAGGATGGTACCGAAATTCGGTACTTTTTTAGGTACGACCGAATTCTGTCGGTACTACCGAGTACCGATTCACATGAAATCAACGGTACCATGTTTCTGGTACCTAAACGCATCCTTGTGACTGTAAGGAGTGGAAGAGTAGGTGATTTTCCATGCGGACTTGAACACAACTGTTACCGGCCTGAGCATTCCCCTTTAAGGAGGTGGTGGGTAATGTAGTCGCATAGCCGTTTGTTGTAGTGTGTACGCCCGCAGGTGTGTGTCTCCCTCTCCGGTGAAGTGTGTGGAAGTAACGCCAGCTCTAGCTACTGTAAGTTGTATAGTCAGTGTGGTGAAGCTCAACTTACAGCCATAAAAGTACTGTGCTGTCACGTCGAGTGAAGGAAAGAGCTGATAAAGCCGCGGTCGGTCCATGGTTCAACTATCCGCCTCTCCTCCTCTGTGTGTGTGTGTGCGCGAATAGCCTGGACTGCTGGTTACCAGCGCAGAACGAGCCAAGCTTTATATCAGTGCTCCATACCACGGTTAGGAGCTACAAAGCTGAGGAGGTAACACAACACAGGCTGAAGACTGTACAACTTTCGACAGCCTCAGATCTACGCTACAACTCTGTATTCAGCACCGTTAACATGCCTGCATCCGTTAGCGACGTGTCGTCTGCAGCAGCAACGTGAGAAGAAATGGCTTAACACTTCGTCTGCTCCAAGTAAATAAGCCTGGTGACGTTGTATTAGTTATCGTTATCAGCTCGGTTCCTCGCACTTTGTAACGTTAATATTTACAAGTCAGAGGGGAAGAAGAAGAGGAGTACGTGGAGTGGGTTTTAATTTGTGCATTATTAAGAAAAACACTGTGTGTTGTAGTTAAGGGTTTCATGTTGTTCATGAAATTTGTGAAAAACTGCGATGTTACAACAAACAGTTGGATGTTGTTTGCTATATTTGTTAAAGTTTTATATTGAGAATAAATATGTTTTTATTATTAAACAAAGTAACATTTATTACCACACAAGCAACACAAAAGTACGAAAATTGGTACCGTTGAGTACCGATACGATTCACAGGTACCGGGTATCGTTACCAGTGTCGGTTTCAAATGTGAAAGGTACCCATCCCTAGTTCAAACATGAAAGAAGAACACTTCAGTCAGAATATAGGCCTATTCGCCCATTCTTCACACAACTTTGACAAGTATGCTACAGTGATGCTTGTAGGAAGTACTGCTTGCAGCCACTGCCATCCCCTTGAAAACCTGCTGAGATAAACTGCAGTTCTGTTCTGTTGCTTTACTAACTAATAGACAAGTTTCCTTTCCAAAAGTCAGTCTTACATGAATGTGAAATGGAAATGAACAAAATCTACACATACTTGATACAGCGGAAGTACATCAAACTTAATCAAATATGCTGAGTTGCTTGAAGTGCTACATTTAATAGCCACTTGTTGCCACAGTAACGAAAACAGGAATAGACATCCAATTTGCCTTGCTCAAATATGACTTGCATAGTCTGCACTGAAAATGTAATTGGATGACAAAAGGAACATTTGGGTGGAGGAAGAGACACAGGCAATAGGCCATAAACTCCAGAGACCACATTTGTAAATTATTTCTCACACCAATCAAACACATCAAACATGTTTAAAATATCATAATTGTAATAAGCAGCTATACTGCAGGGCAAAATAAGAATCCTTTAACACCAAACACTGTATGAAAATTCTGCTGACAACACGTATCTATGATATGTATATTTGATATAAATCCTATATTTACACAGCTATGTCTTTGTTATGTATATGATCCCATTTTCCAGTGTCTCATTTAATGTATAAAATGATTTGAAAAGGAAATGCCCAAATGAATGAAAACAAGACAACAGAAGTCAAACATTATATAAAGACAGACTCAGCATAGCATAACGAAATCTGATTGATCTCAAAATGTAATTATAATAAATCAGGCAAAGATCTGACATAGCATAATTAGTACTTGAAATTAAAATGTCAGTCATCTTTTAGGGAACGTAAGTAAAACATCCCACCCACTTGTGAATAACTGTCAAAACTGATTTACAGTGTTTCATAACTGACATGTATATGCTTGTTAATCAGTTCTCTTAACCTTGAAAAATGTAATAAAAACCCTTACGAGCACCCAAATTCAGACGCTTTGTACAACTCTCCACAGTACAATCAATTACACTTTTCATTTTCCAGGTAGAGCAGCGTAAACTGTATTTTTTAAACCATATCTCCAAAGTCATGAAGCCACTGTTTTGAGCAAACATTCACGAGTTATAAAACCTGTCTTTATAGCAAACAGTGAAGGACACCTTGGATCAGAGTTCTAGGCTATGATACCAAGGCTCTCTCAATACTGATACTGGCAAAAAAGCCTACAAAAATAAGCAGTACGAACAGTCACAATTTACTGCAAAGTGCATCTGTCCACTGCTAGAAATTGTCTTTCCACCAACAAGCCAGTATAATGGGACTGATGTCAGTCAGACATAAACCAAAAACAAGAACTTGTTTATTCATTAAGGTTAAAGGAGAAATATGTAATATATTTATTGCACTAAATCATGAAATGACCACAGTGTCATCAGAGATTAAGGAAAAATGCTCAGTTAAAATACTTGGTCCTCCAACAACAACTGGAAGTTTCACATTTAGAGTAAAAATCATTATGGCTAAATTGAGCAAAATGTTAACAGAGTCCGACAGGCAGCAAGACAGGCACTGAAGGTCACTGAACGCCAGAGTGTTTATTTTCAGAGCAGTGGGCTTTTGTTTTCAGGACAACAGGCTTAGCTTTACATTGACAGACAACTGACAGTTATGAACTGTTAATTATAAGCTGATCATTTTATAGTTACTTAAGTTGCTTGTCATTGTTCAGTGTCCCTGCAGCCTGTCCCTCCAGCTTTGAGTCTGAGGAGGAGGGGTAGGGGGAAACAATCTGCTTCAAACATAGATCATTTATTCAATATGGATTCAACCTATTTAATATACCATCTATGGCTCAAATGAACTATTTGAACAGAAGGACTAATTTTTGAAAACTAGGGTCTTTGATATTTCTCCTTCAAGAAATAGTTTTATTAAAACAATTCAAGAATAAACTCTAAACAAAGAGGAGACTGTAATTCGTGACTAACCAATGCTGATGAATGAAGCACTGCATGTATGAAGAACAACACAAAGTGACATTTGCCAGTCTGTGCTATATTATGTTGTGTTAATCCTATTAGCTAGTTAATAATGCTATTCTCCCCCCCGTCCTCCCTTGATGTGTCCTACAGGGTAGATACAATGAAACCTGAGTAAGTTGATAGTGTAACAGAGATACATGGCTACCTTTGCAGTGGCTGCTGTCACATTACCGTCCTCAATGTACATCACTCCATGATGGTAGAAGATAAATTGTTGTTATAGAAGTAGTTGCTGACATGGATATCAGACTATGTGAATAAGTTAGTTTATAGCTTTACAAACCAGTGGCAAAAAGAGCCAATTATTTCACAGTTGCAGACAATAAAGAATCAGCCTCATGAGTAAATTAATTTATATTCGAGCGGCTAATGAAAATGATTAACTTTGAAAAAGGTGCTATTTATTCAAACAATGATAGTGTGACATAGAAAACAACCCATTATACATAAAGCATTGTGGTACTAAGTTACAGAGCTCAGAAAGGCAGACTATACAGTAGCTTCAGCAAATCTCTGGAACCCGACTGTGTTCAAACATACAGATACCACAGGCAGCAACATAATTAGGCCTCTCTACACCCCAGGGTGAAGAGTTCACCCACAATGAATGAGCTGTTTATAAGCGCACGCTACAATAGCCCCTGTAGAGCAGCAACCAGAATCAGCAGCAACCGCATCATTCCAGCCTCTCACCGTAGGAATTTTCTGTTTTTTCACTCCAATCCCAGCTGGTAATACTACCAGGCCTCAGCAAAAATTCCGTCTGTGTTACGTAAGGAGATAAAGGAATGGTGCTGGGCTTTAGCTGAACCTGGCAGCTCAGCAGACATCTTGTCTGACGAGGAGCAAAAGCAGGACAGAAGACCAATAATGGAAAATGTCTGTGTGAGAGGCTGGAGGTTACTATACGTATTCACTGGTGTCAGATCTATATAGGACAGTTTGTCATATCCAATAAGGCCAGGTCATTGAGATAAACTATGCCTGGTTTGAATTATGCTGCACTGAGCAATCAGATCTGAACAGTGAAGTCTGATGAATATGTAAAACTGTTATGAATACCAAATTTGCCCGTTACAGTGGTTTGAATACGTACAAGAGACAGAGCTAAAACAATGGCAGCTAACTTGCACTATGTTTCGTTAACCTACAAACTTTGTTGGTATTTCTATTCATTGTAGTATAAATAGATCTAGCCGAACTTATTTGGAGTGGTCACCTATTTGTGTCTCTCTGTCTCAGCCCTGCCACTGATCTGTCCAGAGTATGCCTCACCTCTCACTCTGTGCCAGCTGAGATCACTGAGTACTTTGTTGGACCTCTGTGGATAGATAAAGTGATGTGCTGTATCTGCAACTTTTAATGTTAAATGCCATTATGAGACCAATTACAAGTACTTCGACAAACTCATGGTGTTCCAGTGTGTCCTTCAATCATACGCTGGCTCAGTCATCAAAAAGATGAAGGAGAAGCCCTGCTCTAAAGGATAAGTGGATATATCTAATGGCTCAATGGATAGATGGAACTATTCCTTTAACTTGGCTTTTGCACATCTGCAGACTATGTGTGATTGCAAACTACCTACCTATTGTCTCATTTGAAGGACATATCTGATAAATAATGAAGAACAAAAAGGCACAAACTGTGCACATTCTGACTGAACAGTTTCTTATGGCCATGCAATTTGTTAACTACTACTGTACCTGCAAGCCTCGGCTTGTTAGGAGGTCTGGCTCTCCTGGCTACGTTACAGAACCACTATCTTATCATCTTTGGTATCCCTGGCATGACAGAGGACTGCTTTGTTGTCAGGTTACTCTGGGCAATGATAAAGAAGTCATGATTATAAAAACTGCTTGGAAATACAGTAACTCCTTGAGTTTGAAACAGCTACATGACTTCCACAGAAGATAAACAATAACTGGGGACTGGCTGAACTGGCTCTTGGTGTTTTGGTGTGGCTGCAGCAGCTCTCCTGTTCTCTGCTGAGCTGTGTTGACGCTCAAGGCTGTGTAACCATGTGTAGAACTCAGCTCAGATGGTGCAGTAAGAGAAAAGAAAAGAAAGGTCTGAATGAAGAAATGCCCAGTTAGTCAGAGGTTGAGCAATATTTAAATAGACATGAATTCTATTCTGTACTTTCTGATAGAACCAGAACACACAGGCCAAAGCAGTTTCCTCAGGAAACAACCACTTGGAGCTACAACAAAGGCTACACTTCCTGAGCATTCATCCTGCTTCAAACTGTACTCAACACTTTTGCCACAGACAGACTCCACATACTTCTGCACCTGATGGTACTGCGGGCTGAAGCCTTGGTGATAAAGAATTCTGCACACTGTCAACATAAACACCTTGCTCCAAGCTCATACATACATAAACTATGGAAATCTGAAGATGACACATTGTTTTTTTATTATTAGTACATCTTGTTTGTGCTTAAGCTGACGTACAGTACTGTCTAACTTCAACTGTGAATACTGTGTGTGTCAGCAGCTGACGTGTACAGACGAGTCTGAACAGGCTCATTTCACGCAAACCTCCAGGCTGAGCTTGGGGACTTTGTGGGTGGAAATGAACACTTACTGTAAGTATAATCAGTTAACTTGTAATGAGCCTGCTCTATGCTGTGACAAAGCTATAATGTTGCAGTGGCCATTTAGATGTGAGCATCACCAAAATTTTAGATAGGGCTGAACAATTTTGAAAGAATATCTAATCACAATTATTTTTACTAGCATTGCAATTGCAATATGAATTGTAGTATTAGAAGGAATGATTTTTTACATCATTAATCTCATTTTCATTGAAAAAACGCATTCGGTCTGATTTTTGCAGCGATCAGTACCAAGTAATGTAAAACTGCAATGATTTGTTGATCAATTGGTTAGCTGTCAGCTATTAAATTACTTTACAACTATTTTATTAATCAATTAATCAGTTTGGATCTTTTTTCTTTAATGAAAACTGTCCAAATTCTTTGACTTCAGCTCCTAAAATGTGAATATTTTCTGCTTTCTTTACTCCGCTCTGACAGTAAACTGAATATCTTTGAGTTGGGGGACAAAACAAGACATTTGAAGATGTCATCTTGGACTTTGGGAAACACTGATTAACATTATCTGACATTTTATGGACCAAACAACTAATTGATTAATCATAAAAATGATTGACAGATTAATTGATAATGAAAATAATCAATAGTTGCACCCTACAAAGATGTTTTCTTTAGTCTGTAGAATCTGATGTGTAGGCCAGCACATCTCTGCAGCACAATAGTTTTACAAACAAAAAATTAGGTTTTATCAAATATTACACCTCCTGCTAATTGAAAAATGCAGTAGATCATATTGTAATTTTGATACAAATTTCAATTAATTAATTAGAATTAAGTCTTGATTTTAGATATTAAAAAGGAAAACAGGAACTGATTTTACACATGAAGGTGAATTTACTTGTCATGAGGCGTACTGCTCAAACTGTGGAAACAGTTGCAAAATGTCTTTGTGAGTTTGAAATAACCCTGGTGCCATCATGGGTCTCTTGAAAGATGCTATTGAATTGTAGGATTCAGTGCTTTTGAAGTTTTGTCCCATTCTAAGTATTTAAAAAATGGATATTTCTGCTATTGCTGCTTTTTTTCACCATTCTTTTTTAATCTGTCTCTTATTAGTCCCACAGCCTTGTAGAGGTACAACACTAAATCACTGGAATATCTCTTAAATGCAAAGGAATGCAAGATCACACATGGACATTCAGAATCAATGTGACTTTAATAACAAAAAAACAGCCCATCAAGTATGTGGGTGGGTGGACTTTCCTTATAATAACCAAACTGAATTCACCTGGTTCACTTCAACAAATCAAGTGAATTGGTTATCCTTCACGGACCCTTTGTTCCTCTCTACAAGCAAGTTAACGTCACATACATTTTTTGACTAATCAAGTGGTGGCTCATCTACACAGCATCATTTAAGGGTGACAATTTAATTATAACATGTAAACACTTTATATTTGGTATGCATTGCACATTTACATCGGGACAAATGTCTTTCACCAATTAGTCAACAAGCATGAGTAATATTGGTATTTTCAGAAGGCTACAATTCTGACTGGTGTGGGACCTTTAGAGGACACAAACTTCTGTATGCCAATCAATGAAGAGACGACATTTTCCTAAACATTTCAAATAAATTTACTTGATCAATTCATTCAGTTCATGTAGAAAGTAGTAAATATATAGGGCCTTAATGTTCGAGACAACCGTGATTTATACATTACAATATACTCTCATACAAGCAATTCTGCTTCTATTGCTTCTAATAAATATTCAAACCCAGCACAGAGCAGATAGGAAATGAATATTTAGCAGCAGCAAATCACCCTTGAGATAGCATGATACGGTTTAGGACAGAAAAGGACTGGCAGGGAGTGTTTGTGTGTGTAACGGGAGATGAAGACCATTCTCTCCCCTTCATGTTTTTGGTACACTCAGTCCGCATGTGTGGTGATCAGACTTTTGTTCTCTACTCCTCTAACGAAGGATGGCAGAGGATGAATGAGCAGCGTGGCTATTAAGTCTACATGAGCAGTCAGCAGGCACACGGCTTGGCCTTAGTTTCCAAGCAGCCATGCCTAAAGTAACCACATGCAGCTTGGCAAGCTCCCCCCCCACCAATGAAACGCTCAGCTGCATCAGAAACACGTGCTCGTCTGCAAAACCCCCTCTTCTCCCCCCAGACCCAGCAGTTATGTAACAGACAGTTCATTGCCACATACAGGCTACATCAAAACCTGGACCCCCAAAAGCACACAATGGTATTGAGGCAGTTTAAGAACCAGTATTAAGGGTGCCTCAGTTTTGTCTAAACCATGAAAATCTTTGTGGATACACTTACACAAATGCCCCGCAACCTGACCTTTTGCTACGTGAATGCAATATGCAGGCTGAAACATTAAATGGAGCAAGCAAGGACAGCCCAACTGAGCAACAAGCAACCCGTGCCTCTGTGGAATTGTCGACAGATAAATATCCATATTTTTTTTTAAAAAGCTGGCTTGTGCCCTTCAGACATTCCGTGACCTATTTGTCCAAACGGGCTGCTAGAGAGCAACAAAAGAAAAAAAAAATAAAATAAAGGTGACCCTGAAAACTGTAAAACTGTGAACTTAAAAACATGCAACAGTATGAATATCATCCAGCTGCTTAGGGACCAATGTGTAAATAAGTGGAACTACCACATGCTCCATATAATACAGATCAATCATTTACCAAGGCTGTTCGTTTTAGTAAAAAAAAGTCTACGATAACAGTTAAATGTAGGTTTCTGATATTATTGTATGTAGATGCCAGCAAACCTAGGCTGTATCCTTGTATACTAGGGCTGCACAATTAATTGCAATATTACTGAAATCACAATATGGCAAAGTCAAAATCCAAATCGCAGAACCAGACCCAAATTGCAATTTTTTGTAAAAGGAAAAAAGCATGACAAAAAAGCATTATAATGAAGTACCGTGGTGCTGCAGAGATGCCCGGGATGTCCCATCCTAAAAATCTTCTCCAGATGAAAGAAAACATATTTGTTTGGTACAGAGTCCAACAAATATCACATCATGATTTTTAGTTTCTTTTTTTGGTAAAAATTAAAATAGTGATGCAAAAATGACCATTCCCATTACTACTGCATATAACAACTTCAGTCAAAGTAACTGCAATATGACTTTTTCAACCATATTGTGCAGCCCTATTCTATACAATATCCGGATCATTCTGCTGTTGAATGAGGATTAATGAGCATGCAAACACTAACACAACTTTAACACAAGTACTATTCTAACAACTGCTGGTCTGTGGCTGAAGACTCTTTTACAGCACACAAAGAACAGGATGATTAATCAATACCACCACACTCAGTCTCCTCATACCATAACAGAGTAGACCTATAAATCTTTCATGCATATGCATTTTCTCCCACTGTCAACAGAATGATATACCACTCAGGGAGCTCTTAGTCAGCTATATGAGGCTGTTTTACAAGTCGTACATAATCATACTGTGCAGACACAAACACACACTCCTCTCCATTGCAGAAAAGCGCCTTTGTGGATCTATGAGATGAGTGCCAAATGAGAGGCATATCTAATCCTCTTCTGATTTACCATTCTTCTTCAAATAGGCCACTCATTAATTAAGAGATGAAAAACCTTCAAACACATGCTCTTGAGTTAGAGTGGCACATCAAACGGGAGAATCACAGTGGCCTGCTTTAGTGAGGGCTTTGGTCTCACAGGCCCATTACCCTGCACGTATATTTCATACGCTGTTCCTGGGGGAGGATAAAAGATGTGTTTGTGGAAGGCAATCATGTAAGACACCAAAAAATCTGAAAGGTTCTCAGTAGGGCTATACAATTAATTGAGATATTGTCAAATTGCAGAAGCTGCAATTTTTTGATAAAAGAAAAAAAAATGTGAGAGAACAGCGTTACAATGAAGTACTGTAGTGCTGCAGACATGGCCTGCACTACAAGTCTTGTTCTCCAGATGTAAGAAAACTGTTTATCTGTTTGGTACAGACTCCAACAAACATCATCATGATTTTAAGAGTTTTATTCAGTGAAGATGAAAAATTGTGATGCAAATATTATCTTTCACAAAAATCATTCACACTAATCTGGTAAAATCGAAACATATATACATTTTTTTCCATATTGTGCAGCCCTATTTCTGAGGCTATATTACAGGTTGTGCTGCAAGAGAACATTCACTATGGGGGGAAGTGATGGTTAAAAAGTTAATCCAGATGTTTCTGCAAAAGTGATTTATTGTTTGATCAAATGCTGGAGACTCTAAGCAGCTAAGACAAGTGCTGATCTATCCACAAATGTCTGCCTTTATCTGAAGTTAGCCAGTGAAACTGCTGGAGATAATGATGAATTTTAATTCTGAATCCCATCAGACAGACATCAGTGAGTGTGTGTTCAGTAGTTAAAAAGCATGGAGAGGTCATGCCGAGGTGAAAAAAATAATCCTTAAGGGTCTCCACTGCATACTGAAGCCTGCAAGTTGCTTTGAAATGTTACCTAGCACACATCTATTAGCTGTATGTGAAGAGCTCAACTTTCCCCTCAACGTCACTTTTGCTCTTCACTCTATTGAGCAAACAAGCAACAACCGCCCCCAACCCTGTTTCTTACCTTCAATACTGAGTTCAAAGCAGACATGACAGAAAGATAAGGTCCCTGTTTCCGTCTCTAGCTTGCAGACGCTGCAGATATTGTCATCATTCAGATCAATGTTCACAAACTGCTCCTCTTCATCCATGGTGCTTCTGGGGAAATACAACCAGTGAAAGAGAGCACATGATTAAATACAACCACCAATCTCTTTTTTACTAATTAGGTCACACGTTCAAATAAACTTATTAAAAATGTATTTTTTGGTAGTGCCATTGGGGGAGTATTTTTTGGTTCATACTATTTTTGGTACGGAATACAGTAGAAGAGGCAGTGTCATGCTATATTTTTGTCAGTGATGTTATAGATAAATCACCACAACAAGCTGATAAAATGGTACAGCTAACTGGTGACATGGTAGATTGAACTGGACAGTCTCCCTCCAATGATCACTGTGTCAACGTGTTATTGTTTCCAGTGGTGTTTAACACAGTCTGATATCATCCCTGCACAGAAACAACAATCCACGCATTAGCAGTCATGTCTTAAAAACAACAGTTTATCTCTATGGGAAAGAAGCATATGTCTCAAGACTGGACTCACATTTACAACTGTAAGTGTGATGAATTTGGTTCATGTGAGGTGACGTACAGAAACTAGGGATTAACTTCAAAACATTCGGAGGACTGAAAAGACTCATTACTGCTGAGTGCATCTCTATTCTGGGTTTATGTAAATGATCCAATGGGCCAAGTATTGCTTTTAAGAACTTCTTTGCAGTGGAAGTCATTCCAAGTACAAATATTTAGACTGTCGTATATTATAAGTAGCTGTGGGAAAAACACATTTGTTCAGCTGTATCACATCAATAAACTGGCAAGAAGCCTGAAACTGTCAAAAAGCAGAACCTTTTCAGAAGATAAACATCTGCTTTGGTACAGCTTCCCCGTAATATATTTAGAAATATTGGTGTCAGTGTGGCAATATCATATCACGAGAGATCATACTGTGGTATCTGTATCATTCATTGGGCCAACCATTAATCAAAATATGAAACAGTCCACTGTTTATTGTACCTAGAATGCTTATCAACCTTATTTATTTTTTATTTTGCCTTTATTTAACCAGGTTTGTCCCACCTGGCAAAGAATAGCAGCAACACAGAGTTTCAACAGTGAGACACATGGAATTGAATGACAGCAAAATGATCAGATGACTCGATGGAGTTCACCATTACTAAGCTTTGACATTTAGTATCGCTCTATAGATTGTTTCATGCAGTAGGTGCAGAAAACCCAAAAGCTTAGGAACTTTGGGAACAAGAAATTGCAAAATGTCCTTAGAACAAACCTTGTGACTTCAATATTTCAGGTTTAAAGAGAAGATAAATTAGTAGGATTTTTGCCAACAGTGGCTTTGTAAATAAACACATACCAATGCCTAGAGCAGCATGCACACAAAGCAGAACAATTCACTTTTGAATGAAGTAAGAAAGCCACAGTTTGTAATGAATCTCAGGGCCCCATGAAACATGACCCTGACAATGAGCTGAGGCATTCATACGCAACATATCATACACAACTTATCTCCATACTCAATAACAGGTTAAAAAAACAAACAGCAAATAATGCCAATTTACATTTCACACAAAAAGAAAAACAGGACTTGTGATTCCATTTGGAAAACTAGGAACTCTAGTAAAACTTAATACTTAAAAATTCAGGTTTTCCTACTTCCTACTTTCCTACTTCCTACATCAATCACATTAAATTGGGTATTCAAGTTGCTGACATCCTTTGGGGAAATTAAGTTAAGGCTGCAAAATTACCACAACCAAATTGCCATTATTTTTTTTTTTAAAAAAAGGAAGAAATATATGAGACAACAGCATTATAATGAGGTATTTTAGTGGTGCATAGATGGTCTGGCCTTAAAAATCTTGTTCTCCAGATGAAAGAAAACATTTGGTAAAAACCTCAATAATTATCACATCATCACGATTTAATTTTTTTTTCAGTGAAGACTGTAATGCAAAACTGATCATTTCCAATAATTGTATCGCATATCGCAATCAATTTCAGTCAAAATAATCGCAATCTGACTTTTCTTTGACCAAATCGTGCTGTCCTAAATAAAGTCCACCTATGAGATGATAAAGCTTTGCCACAAAATGAAAAGCTAAAGAAAAAGCAGACATATTCATTACAAGAAAAATAACTAGTATTCAGAAACAAAACACAGACACCCTCTCTTGTGACATGCCACAAAAACAATGTTAAGGGTGCTACAGATCATGAGCACGAGTTTTATTTAGTTCTGAGTCATATTGAGAGATCTGCGTCCCTGCTGCTGTTTATGAAACTATCTGCCTCTTAAAGCATCTTCAGAGTTCTTCAACTAGACTGAAGGTTACATTGTCCGCCTATAAAGGCTTTTAGTGTGCTCAAGGTAAGACAGATAATACTGCCCAGTCTTGGCTCTATCTTAACACACAGCGTTTCACAAGAACAGCCTGTGACAGAACAAACGGAGCTCGGATTCCATTTGAACTTTTTACTCAATTGGATTCACACAAATATTTAACCTTTACTATTCCGCATTTCAGTCACTGTCAACAGTTTAAATGCCCTAATACCTGTGGAATGTTAGTTCGGCTCTACTGAGACCGCCAGCTCTGCTCAGAGTGTCTACACACAAACCGTTAAACAAATGCTTGCTAACACGAAGTTAAGCTAGCATCCTCCGAGTACTCCGCTCGGGCTGATTCGTGACCGTTATTTGACGTTGTTATACAGCGAGGTATCCGACAAAACGAAGGTGTCGCCGGAATATTAGGACGCCACTTTTGTTAAACTCACCTTTGTCTGAAAGAGTGTCTTCGGACAGCTATTCCTTTGTGCGGGCACCTCGGTTCTCCGTCTCCTTCCCCCCAGTGAGCAGCACACAAACATGAGCGCGTCACGGCAAATCCACAGAAGATACAGGAACCTCTCTCCCCTCTCAGCGGAACGAACCACTAGTTTATATCAGGGGTGAAATTAGTCATTATGAGTTTTTTTTATTGAATACTCGGCCCCCGGCAATAAGCCAACAACAAATTTGAATACTTTGGACAACAAATACATGCCATTTTTCCATGAAAATACATAAGTATCACTACACGAGCCGCTTCAGACAGCAGTAGCAGTGAAAACACCCCTAGAGTTGAAACAAGGTAAGTCTTCCTGGCGTCATCAAAACATTTCCATACATCAGAAGGCAAAAATTCGCGGTTTAGGATATAATTACTGTAATGTATACTAAATAACCAGAGTATAGCATTTTATCCTCATTGACTCCACTGTATGAGGCTACAGAGCTTTATTTTAGACGACTCCCCCATCGTCAACATCATTTTCAGTTTTCTTTCTTCTTCACACGAAGTCTCACGTGGGGAATTCCCGTGAAAGATTAAGAGGAAAAGTCTTTAATAGCTTCACGAGTTATTATATTAACAGACATCCTTTAAAGTGATCAGACAAACTATATGTTTAAATTACTTTTACCAGCGGTGAAGTGGTATCTGTCGACACTGGGTCCCCATTTTTACCCACACCTCCCCCAAATCATATCTGATGAAATTCATAAAACAAAAACGAAACAAACAGAAAATGTATATCCTCAAATACAGTAACCCAGTGCTAGCCCTGATTATGAACGGCTTTGACATCTGCCAGGACTTTTTTATTTTGTGGCTTTTGTCACGAGATCACTGAGATTGGAGTTTGTGATTGTATTTCTAGATGGTTTTTCTTTATTAATTTGCACAGCAGGGGACACAGGGAGCTATTGTAACAACGCAAATGATCAAACAAACAATTAGAAACAAGCTAGAGTTATGACAGTTTACTCTATCTCTATCTCTGCCTGTGGAAAAGGAGCAGGATCATCTCACCTCTGCAAAAGTTTTCAAGAAAAAAATGATTTTGAGGTATGAAAGTTTAAAACCATTTAGGCTGAAACCGGTCTTGATCTTAGCAATGTGGTGTGCAATTATGCAAAAATAAAAATAATCAATAATTCCCCTCAAATGCATTAAAACTTAAGTAAGGAGTCAGTTTTGAAAATGTGAGGAGAAGAACAGATATTTGTGTTAAAAAGCAGGGAGTAAAAGCAAAAACGTTGTCATAAAAATAAATATTCAAGTAAAGTATAGAAACTTGAAGAGTCTACTTAAAAGGATAGTTCACCCAAAAATGAAAATTCGGTCATTATCTACTCACCCTCAGGAGTAAATAAAGTCCCTTGTCAAGTCCCGACACCATCACATCACACACACACAGTTCAGACAGTGTGAATGTGCATGTGAATGTGGCTCCAAACTAAGGATTTACAGTGAAGATTCAGGCTATAAACATGGTGCAAATTACATTTTTTCAGTCAACTTGGCATATCAGAGCTTTTGGAGACTTGAATTACACCAGATGAGCAGTATGGAGGGATTCTGTTGTTTCATTCTGTTGTTTTCTTACGTTTGAAAACTGGTCATCATTCACTTAGCTACATTGTTTGGGAGATTCTGCAACACTGTTTTCCTGTGAAACTCAAGCAGTGTTTTGTGGACTAAAAAACTAAACCCGACCTTCTATCGGGACGAGGGTGAGTAGATAATGACTGAATTTTCATTTTGGGTGAACTATCCCTTTATGTACAATAACAAAGTATTTGTACTTATTTATTTTCCTCCTCTGCCACATGGCTCAGTGCAAACACCTGGTTTGTCTGTGTTGACATTTTTCTCTGTCAGAAAAAAAAACATATTTCACTAAATTTAAATGTAAAATTGTTTTTAGACAGAAGAGTGTTCTGTAGGTAGAAAAGTTAAGACACATGGCCGGCCATTAGGAAGCTGAACTATAGCCCATGTCCAGGCAAGACCACAGTTAGAGTTGGAGCATTATGAGTTTCCCTCAGTTATAAGTGAAGGAAGAGCCACCAAAGGTTGAAGAGTCAGTATTGATTGTTTCTCCTACTCTGTCATTTGATTTTGTCTGTCCATTTACGGTTAGTTCCAATTTAATAAAAGGGACCTGACATTTTCTTTGTATTGTTTGAGTATTTAGCAGAAGCAGAAAATTAGTCTGATGCTGAGCATACTTTACTTTATTTATCTGCCATATATTAGTGTATGTGTATATATGTCATTATTGTTGTTTTGTTTTTTTCTCAGAATTGTATATTTTATTTTAAAAAGTGCACATCCTGTCTGTCATTGTGTATTTTATCTTTATCTTTTTATTACTTTTCTATTTCTAGTTCTGTGTGTTATTACTTACGTGTGTTTCTGTCACTTACTGTTATTTTATATTGGAGCATTCCAGCCAAAGTTTTTCACATGATTTTACTTGTATAACCGGTGTGACAATAAATATCATAAATCTTCAATCTGCTTCAGGTTGTGCGCACAGTCTCAGGAGTGTTTCTCAGCCTTGAGTGTTCCTGACAGTGATATCTACCAGCTGGTTATAGAACTCATGAACTTTTAACTTGATTAAAACAATTAAAATCAAGTTTCTCTACAACAGTAGCCTAGTGTTCCACAAAAATAGAAACTGATTTATGCTTTGAATGGGTACAATGTCTGACATCTAAAATAATTTAAACCATATACAAAAAAACTTAAGTAACATTATAAGATACTACAGCAGTAATACAATTACTTTGAGGTGTGCGTTTATTGGAGATACAGTGAGGTGATATGACTTATTTTTTCAGTGTTACAATTGCCCCCAGCTATTACAGTTATCCCCACTGAGGGGGCAGTTGTAACACTTTGACTTCTTGCATTAAAATTTAATATCATAGTATTGTCCTAATTAGTGAAAATACATCAATTGCATTATTAATTAATGGACATATGCATGTTTCTTATATCAGAAAATGACTAGTGTACTTCAAGTAGTCTGTGAGTTATGAGGGAAAAGTAATATCACCACTTATGGTCATAGGCCTGCACACCAAGAAGGGAGGGTGCACAGCAAAAGTAGAATCTACCAGACGTAGGTAAGTAAGGTGAGCTGAGAGTGTTGCCTGTTACTACCTGCCCGTCTGGGCTTGGCTTTCTACAACAGCATTAGGGACCTCTCCTCTGGTCGTCTCGCTCTCTCTCAGCTGGGCTTGCTGCAGCCACTTCAGCCTTCTTCCTGTGGTTTGCTGCAACACACATTACACCATATTTTCACACACCCACACACTTCTACCATGACTGATGACTCTGCACTCCACCAGTTAGTGAATTTGTTTGTTGGAGTTAAATAGATCACTTTTTGACTGATTTATCTGTGTGTATTCTCTTTTTGTTGCCGGCCTTGAGCCAGGCAGTGACAAATGAGAGCTCATCTGGGATAATTTAGTGCTGAGAATCTTTAATGGAGTGTTTCACACAGATTTAGACCTGCTCTGGTATTTGTATTGGTTAATAGGCTGGATTTACATTGCTGGACTATAGAGCTGCAACTAATGATTATTTTCATGGTTGTTTAATCTGTTGATTTTTTTATTTTCTTGATTAATTGATCAGTTGTTTAGTCTATAAGATGTAATAAAATGGTGAAAAACGGCAACCTTTGTTTCCCAAAATCCAAGATGACGTCCTCAACTGTCTGTTTTGTTCACAACCCAAAGATGTGCAGTTTATTGTCACAGAGGAGTAAAAAAGCAGAAAATGTTCATATTTAAGAAGCTGAAATCAGAGAATTTTGACTTTTTTCTTTAAAAAAAAATACTCATAATGATTAAACAATTATCAAAATAGTTGACGCTCCCTAGGTTTTGGCCTGTAAATGCTAAATCATACTTTCTTGACCTGCCAGTAAGGAGCTGAGGGCTGATTAAGTCAGTTGGAATCCTTCAAACAATGTGTGGCACTAGCTGTTTCCACTGATCCTTTTTGTTTCAGTTTGTTGTTTTTGTGCAGTATGTGGTCAGAGCAGTTGCTCAGGTGTACTTCCATCACTGCTTAGGTGATTTTCAGCATGCTAAGAGTTAACCGAGTTACTGCACTTTAAATCATGCCATAAATTAGAATATTATATTCTTAAATACACCATTGCTGCTGTTTGCCCCTCCCAGTCAAAAAAATCTCCTGCACACCTGAGAAGTGTTTTTGACGGGTGCATTGGTGGAGTGGGTTCTTCTTCTTCTTCTTCTTCTTTCTTCTTCTTCTTCTTCTCCTTCTTCTTCTTCTTCTTTTTCTTTTCTTCTTCTTCTTCTACCTCCAGCAGATCAGGTGCTTCACAGCTGGTGGAACCGGTTTGTGCATGTCAAAAGACTTCTCAACTGATTAATGCTTCAGCATGTAAGCGCACATGTTTAAATGGATCACTTTATTTAGCATTCATGCAAGCAGTAAAGTTGGAAGTTCTAATCAGATGAAATCAATCAATGATTTCAGTCAGATTAAAGAAATATTGTCCATTTAGACACAGCAATTGTTTCTCTCTCTCCTGGTTCCACATTTTGGTTTGGTCTTTTTTTTTTTTTTTTTTTTTTTTTTTTTTGCTTTGAACACTAACACACCAATCCTCATTCATCCACACATAGAGAGAGCAGGCCCTCTATCATGTGCTGGGCAGAGAATGGGCCCTTGCAAATGAGTCAGATTGCTTCCTCTGAAAGAGAACTAAACCTGTCTCCATTGTAGTAACTAATAACATAATAGCGTGCACTGGGGCTCGCCATAACTACCTTACACCACCAAAAATCACCTTCTGTGCTTCAGTACAAATTCAAGGTACTTGCATTTCATTTCAGTTTTCCAATTTTATCCAACGTCATACTTCCACTCCACTCCACCTCAGAGGCAAATATAGTACTTTTTATTCAACTACATTTGTCTGACAGGTCTAGTTAGTTAGTGATTAGTTACAAATTTTCATTGTTCCTGTCCAGTGAAAAACGTTTATGTCTGTATTGTGGATTTTAGAATATAAATGTTTGTGATAAATTGGAGAATGAAGTGTTCTGTTATTGGTTTAGAACGTTCTCCTATTTCTTATGCTAAATAAAACTATTTAAAATCATCTTTGATTATCTGGAAAATGCATCGTCACAAAGCTGAAAACAGGACTGTTTTCTGAGGACTTTTTAGAGGTGCATGTTTCTCACAGGACTGTGACACAACTAACATATGATGTGTGTACTAATCTTATGGAATATGATCCTTTGCTGTACGTTAGTATATAATGTAGTTAAGACAGCCACAGCAGTAAAAAGCAACATAAACACCTGCCATATTCATCCAGAAACATCTTACATGAGTAAAACACTGACAGAGACTTTCCTCTGCAGAACAAGTGGCCTATTTTTACTATTGGTTCTTCAAGAAAATCTCTTACAGCAGAGCCGCATGAATTTCACATGTGCAAAATTACATGTGACATATATGGAACATGTGTTTTTCAGTTGTTAAATTTGCTGTTTGCACGTGGGCAATATGTGCTTCAGGAACATTTTCTTAGTGTAATATGTGAAACCCATGTACTCTGTCTTCCATGTGAAACGTGAATTTCATGTTTCACTTGTGTTTTTAACATGTTAAACATGTTCTTTGCACACGGGAAACATGTAGTTTTGGAACATTTCACAGTTCACATGTGGCCACATGTGTAAAACATGGGAAACTCGTGTTTTTCTGTAAGAGATTTAGCTGATAAAATTGACATACTTGCTTATTAAGGTTTTGAATGTTGGACTTTAACTTGTGTAGTACTTTCACAATGTGGTGTTAGTATTTTTACTGAAGTGAATTATCTAAATACTTCTTCCACGACTTTAATTCACAGCCACAGCCAGTGCAGCATATGTGACCTTGTCAGAGGTTTTCATCCACTGAGAATTTATTCTGACTCTGCTGCTCAGCCCACACGACGCTACATACAGAACAAGGCTCTGATTCTTTGCTTTCCAAACAAAATTTTGCTTTTGGTATCAAAATGACCATTTCTAAAAAGAATTTATTCTAACTGGGCCATAAATATACCTGAAAGGAAATGTCTGTATAATCATGGGCTGCACTTATATCACATACTCCATTCATATCATCAGCCAGTATTTGATGTCAGGATTTGTTGTGCATTTCTTTCACCCGCTGTGCAAAGTGTGTGTAGCCCCGGGGAACTGTCATTTAATCTGTATAGCTGTATCCTCTGTAATGGCAGACTGCAGCATTATGAATGTGTTGGTGGTGTTTGTCTATTCAGTTTATCCTGCGTGTGTAACATGCTGTTGTATTTCAGGACAACCCAGCAGATGGTGATGTCAAATAAGACCTCTTTGCATGTTAATGTATGCTAGACTGCCAGCAGGAGAATCACACACCACCACACCTCTCCCCCAGCATACAGGAGCAACCACTCCTCTGAATGATTTGAACTCATTAAATGATCATTTTTAACTATGACAACCCACCATTGTTGTTGTTATTAATTCACAAAAACAAAATAATGCTAATTATCATTGAGGAAAAGGAAAACTCAATGCTGCAAAATGCAGCTCAGTAATGATCCTCTATACAAGCTTTCAGTCAGCTCTTACAGGCAGTTTGCGCCATCTCCTGGCCAAAAAGCAGTAGTGCAACCACCACTAACACTTAACTCTTCCTTGAGTTTAAAGGTGAATGACAGAATGAAAATAAAGACAGTTATTTCTTTCTCTCTCTTCCTCGCTCGCTCTCTCTGCACTGCCTCCAAATTAACATGTCACCAGCAATACTACCCTCTGTGGAGATTTCAGTTTAAATAGGCTTTACTGGCATGACATTTGACATTTGACAAGACAATGTAAAAAAAAAAAAAAAAAAAAAAAAAAGAAAAAAAAAGGGAAAAAAGAAAGAAAAAAAGGGAAATGAACAACAATAATGTAAATCACCATACTTGATAAAATAAGATTAAAATAATGAAATAAAATATACAGAATATAAATAATAGACATAATCATGTTATTAATCAAGTTAGTAACTATAATATAAAATATAATATATATAATAAAAAAATGTTAGCATATACAGTCTACATATAGCTCACAGCACTACATATAATATATAGCACTATATCTATATCCAGTATTATGGTCTTATCCTCACAGGGATGGCCCAATTTAGAGAAACTGAGAAGTCTGAAATTGGCCACCCCATTATTCTCAAATGTGATTGGTTATCTGTCTCAGTTTCAACCAACTGTGTGATGAGTATTTTTTAATATTTTATTTTGTTTGTGGCTTAATTAATTTTTTTTATCATGTTAGCATACTAGCATAGCATACTTAATAAATTAATAAACATTTTCAATAATAAATCATAAAAATAAAAGCATTTTTTATGACGGAGTGTGGAGGATAAAATTATGAGTCTCACAGTCTGAGTAAAGGATGTACCCACATACACAAAGACTGACAGGAGAAACTGCTCTCAGAGAATTTATTAAAATTTAAGTGTTCTCATTATCATGAAAACAAACAACGTGCCTTGTCTTAAAGTGTATCAGACACACAGCAAGTTTCCATTTATATGTTTTCTTCAAACTATAAAAAAATGCTCTCAGGAGAGTTTTTTTTAATTCTCTAATGCATCCTGGGAAGTTTGCTAATATGTTGATCATGTTTCTTTACTAATTTAATTTAAAGAGTTGATCGAAGCATGTGAATTAATTCAACTCTTCAAGTTGGAAGAACTCATGTTTATAAGTTCTGAAATCTTCTGAAAAGAAGTTTAACTTTAAAGGGATAGTTCGCCCCAAAATGAAAATTCAGTCATTATCTACTCCCTCTCATGTTGATTGAAGGTCGGGTTTAGTTTTTTAGTTCACAAAACACTGCTGGAGTTTCACAGGAAAACAACATTGCAGAATCTCCCAAACAATGGAAGTGAATGGTGACCAGTTTTCAAATAGAAAAAACAAAACAAAAACAAACATAAATTGCCTCCATTGCTCGTCTGGTGTAATCAAGTCTCCTAAAGCCCCAACATGCCGTTCACTTGTGCATGCACACCATCACACCACACGCACCCAGATCAGACAGCGTGCACACACACAAGAACGTGACGCCAAGCTAAACATCTACAGTGATGATTTAGTCTAAAAACACGGTGTAAATTATGTCTTTCGAGTCAACTTGGCATGTTGGGGCTTTAGGAGACTTGGATTATACCAGATGAGCAGTATGGAGGTATTTTATGTTTTTATTCTGTTGTTTTTTTTTTACATTTGAAAACTGGTCACCATTCACTTCCATTGTTTGGGAGATTCTGCAACACTGTTTTCCTGTGAAACTCCAGCAGTGTTTTGTGGACTAAAGAACTAAACTTGACTTTCAGTCGTCATGAGGGCGAGTAGATAATGACTGAACTTTCATTGTGGGGAGACTTACCCCTTTAATAAATAAAACTTGTGAATTTACATTAAGTTAGTGAGCAAAGATGAGTTGATTCACTAAACTCCTGCATGATATTTCACAGTGATCAAATTCACAGCTCGTCTTTATGGACTAAGGAAATCCTAACTGAACATCTGAGCACTCCGAAACTCCGTTCAGAAGTCCTACTACCAAAAAAAAAAAAAAAAAAAAAAAAAAAAAAACTGTTGCTAATACATGGCTGAAGGCCCAATAAAGCAGACTTCATAAGAGTGCTCTTACAGGTCAGGCATCATTTGTAATCATGAAGACGTCAATTTATTGCAAAGCTGAAATCATGAGTGCCAAGACTGATGTCATCAGTACAGATCCTGACATGTCCCCCAGCTGCTTGACTAACAGGCATGAACGACGCATGTTGATGCCGTGGCAGCACAGTGGTTACCGTGTGGTGATTCAGGCATGTTTTATTCTTCACAGATGCTCTCCCCTCAGCGTGGAATTTAACCTGACCACAGCTAGTGATTATGTTCATGGTAGCTGTTCCAGGAAACGAGTTTTCCCTCCCTTGATTAGACAAACAATTTAGGTCACCCAATAAAAAAGCCAAATTCAAGAGAGTGATTGTTAAAAAATGCCAAAAGTACCTGACTATAGGATAGGTTATGGTTAAGTTCAGCTAGTGAAGTTTCTGTAATGTCTACTAAACATTGATAATATAAAATGATTTCCTCCTCTTAATGGACTTAAACTATCTGCCTCTCATCTATCATTAAGTTACTGACATTTCAACGGTGTATTTGACCCTTTGCTTAGTTAGCCATAAATCTTAGAATTCATCAGTCCTGAGTGCGCCCACATCCATGTTTTCATCCTGATTCCACATCCACATGTTGCAACTTGCCTCGCGTCTTAAGAGACACAATCTCAAATCTTGTTCAGCGGGTTCTGTGAGGTTAAAATAAGAGGACAGGAAAGAAAGAGTGTGGAGAAAACAGCCCACAGCACTCTGAATGAGCTCTGTTCTCCCAGCAGCCAGAGTGTAAAACAGATGTTGTTACCTGTGGCTGCCACTTTTGTTTTCAGATGAACTGCAACCGAAATTGATACAAGGGAAAAGAATAATTCAATACTTTTCTGAGATATACTTTTTTTTTTCGTTCCCTTTATAGAGATCAACCTACCTTTTCATGTACCACTAAATCTTGATAAGGTTCTTGCCTCACATGTTCTGCGGTTCATGAGGGCTTTGTTGTCGATCAGTCAGAGCAGTGAGGTGTGACTCAGCCAAACTGAAAAGTCCCCAGCATAGTCAAACAAAGGAGCAGCCAGACGGCTTGTCTGACAAGAGGGAAGTCTTGCAATCCTTGAGACACTTTGAGAGAATCTTTAAGAGACTATGAAAGTAATAATTATCTTCATCTACGACATATTACAGCAACTGAGACTGAGTATTGCAATTAATTGTGTTGTACACTAATTTGTTGTGTGATGGATGCATCCTATTGAATATCATTCTAAAAGTCAGTGACCACACTAACTACAACTAAATGTACACTGCAAACATTTTGCAGAATCTATCTTTTCTCGTTAGTTTAACAGAACTTATACACAAGTTCTTCTAACTTTAAGTCTTTTTACTTGAAATGATTAGTTGAATGAAAGTACTGGACAAAGTTCAATCGTCTCATTAAATTAAGTTTCTAAGGAAACATGATCAACATATTTGCAGACATCCCAGCATGCATTGTTTGAGTGTTAAAACTCTCCTGAGATCAACTTGTCTTTTCAAATTCAGTCAACTTGAAATTTAAAGCAGCCCAGACACTAACTTTTTAGTTAAACTTTTTTTTTTTTTTTTTTTTAACTTTTTAGTTTGTTAAAACTATTATTTTTTGCATTTTTTTTAAATTTTCTTTATACTGCGTAGTGGAGTAAAATGTTTGCAGTTCAAGGATTAAGTTGAATAAACTTAACTTAAACTAACTTTAAATATAACACACACTGTTAAAAAAAAATGTTGAGAAAAAGCAAAACATCAAGGCAACGTGATGCAAAAGATTTTTAGCTTTTTCTCAATGTTTGTCTACTGTTGTTGACTTGACTAAGGTTTACAAGTTTAGACAAGAGTTCTGCCAACTTGGATCTTCTTGTTCGCCTAGTTATGATATTCTTTTGAGGTTAACAATGAAATTCTTGGTTTAATGCCATGTATTTCTACCTTCAACAAACACACAGATATTCTTGTTGAATAAACTTACAATTCTAAGTTGAGTGAAATAATTCACATGCTGAGAATCGGAAACCCCATAGATTTGCATATACAGGGTTTCCCACAAGTAAAATAAGGGTACGTAAAACAACAAATTTGTTGCCCAGACAAGTTTTTGTTACTTGCCAGTGGCAAAGCCTTATTATGAGTCAGATTATTTTGAATTGGAGCGCACTTAGTTACTTTCTAATACCGCCTGCTGCCCCTGACTTGTGGGCAGCAGGCCTGAGGACTACAGGTTTGACCCAGCAAACCCTGGCAGGGATTCTGGACAGCAGGCTGTGCCACGTGCTGTCAGTAAAACAACAGTCAGTAATTTGAGAGGCTGGAGAAAGCACCCGATAGACTCCTCCTCAACATAATGGAGACTGGGCCGCAGGCTGATTTCCGTCACTCAAGGCCCAATGACTCAGGCAAAGGTAAGGGACTGACTCCATCCGTCTTTCATCAAGATCTGATGAACAGATTGAACTCCGGACTGAAAAGAAGTGAGCAGTAAGACAAGGAAATGACTCATGGTTAAACTCTTGAGACACATTTACCCCAGAAATTTACCCTGTGCAATAATATCATGACAATGATTGAATATTAGCCACCAAATATCTTGTCCAACAAGGGAGACATGTTCCCAAACATGTTCCTAAAACAACCACAAAGAAAAGCAAAATGACCACAAAGAGACACAAAATGGCCACAAAGACACCGCAAAGCAACATAAGTGACTACAAAGAGACATAAAATGACAGCAAAGAGACAAAAAGACCACAAAGACGCACAAAACAACCACAAAGAGAAACAAAATGACCACAAAGAGAAACAAAACAACTACAAAGAGAAACCAAACAGCCACAAAGAGACAAAACGACCAGAAAGAGAAACAAAAAGACCACAAAGAGAAACAAAACAATCACAAAGAGAAGCCAAACAGTGACAAAGAGACACAAAACAACCACAAAGAGCAACAAAACAACAACAAACACAAAACAACCACAAAGAGACACCGGGGTCCTGGCTTGGGGGACCTTTTACGTGCCCAGGGCCCCATTGCCTCATTATCTGTCTGTGCTTTTTGGTCTGTAATAATAATTATTATGTTAAGTTGCTTTTTTTTCTCCACTGCAGTGTTTTGTTTGGTATGAAAGTTATTTTTTTCTATTCTTTTGTCCTAAACTGTTTGTGAGATTATTCATTTGCTGAAATAGATTTCATTTTTAACATATTTTGAAACTGTAATATATGGAATACTTGCAATAGTCCTTTCTGTTTGTCAAGTTATTTTATTTGTTATTTCAAAACTACCAGTGATCTATTTAAATTAAACTATTTCATGGTGGCTCCTGGCTTGTTGTAGAATAAGCCAGAATAACTGTAGCTCAGACTGAAAAAAACACACAATATTGTATAAGTTGCTATATATAACACAACCTAACCTACCAGTCTATCAAACATGAGAGCAGTCTTGACAGGAGATAGAAGATGAGATTAGACTACAACACACCCATTATGTGGAGCTGAGACACATCACCAGGCAACAGAGAGGGCAGAGTGTTGTGTACGTAAACAGAGACATCAGATAATACACATTTCAGCCGTCATTTTCTGGCTCTCTGCAGACACGAGCTATAAAAACAGGACAATTACAAGCACCAGCCACCCGCACTCAGTTTCTCCAGTTGCGAAAAGCCAAGCCCCTGAGGCGTCAGCGATGGCACGTTGGTTTTAGTGAGTGCTGAAAAGTTGAAGTGGTCTAAGGAATTAGCCAACAGGCTGGGACTGCAGGTAGGAACCTCAGCGCCCCTTCTCACTCATCTATCATCCTACACTGCAGCATGTGATCCCCCTCAGGGGCAGTTCCCATGGTCTGTGCCAACCTGAGCATGCTCTGTGGGGTCTGGAGCAGAGACATAATAATCATAACACCACAGGTGAGGCTGCAGATGCAGACATGCCAACCCTGGCCGACACCGAGGCGGATAATTCAGCAAGAAGTGATAAGAGGAAACTTTCTCTGAGACCACTGACAGACTTGGGAACAACACTTCTCAACAAGCCAGCATAACACAAGGAGTCCAAAACATACTTTGACTTTTCTGGAGGACCAGACTTTTAAAAATACTAAAACAAAAGAGAGCATGCAAGCATTTTAAAGAGGTTGTTCAGATTTTTTCATGTGGGGTTGTACTATCCACAGTAAGTGTGTTTCCTACAGTAGATGGTGGTCAGCACACCCTCCACTTTGGAGAAGCAGCAGGAGCAAAGAAATGTACTGCTGTGGACAGGGTCAAGCAGCAAAATATATCTTAGGCGCCTAATAAAAGGCCAACTGAAAAGAAATATCAGCATCAGTTTAAGTGAACACTATATTTATTATATTTTCACTGTTTTACCTTGCTACACACAGCCTTTTCCGAGGGGAACCACCACTACATGTGCCAAATATTGCTCTCACTACAGCAACCAGACTCCTTTAGCAAAAACAGAAATTTGACCCCGTGAGTATTGAGTGAGATACTTTAAAACATATTAATGCCCTGAAAAGTAATTTGTAATGTATTCCCATTAGATTATACATAAGTTACATATTCTAAATACTTTGGATTACTGTTGGAATGTTACTGTAGAGATCCCTTTACTGTTCCCACAGGTCACATAAAGCAGCTTATGCTAACATGAACTTCAAAAGAATATCATGTGTTGAATAAATGGATCATATTTGTGGCCAATTAGCAATGTATATCTGCAATTCTAGTCAGCCAAACTAATGAGCAAGTCAAGTCACATGATATATATAAAGTAATCCCTTCAAGCAATCTATTTCCAAAGACAATAACTGTATTCAGAATATCACCAATTTAATACAGTTACTCATATATTGTATTTTAAATACCTGTAATCTGAATACTCATCAACTCTGCCTGTAGAACACGCCGGTGCTGGTCTTCCACTGCCTCCACTAGTTAGTTTGTTTGTGTTTCTGATCGAGGCAGCGGTAAAACCGGCAACTTCCATTTTCTGTGAGGTAAAATTACTATTTTTGCAAAAGGAGTTGATTGCTTTGAAGAGAACAATATTTGGCTCATATAATGCGAGTTTCCTGTTGGAAACACCTGCTGACCACCATCTGCTGTGGGTAATACACTATGGAGAAGTACCTCATACAACCCCACTTCAAAAAATATGCCTTGATGCTAACTAGTGTTTGTTCCCATCTTCAGTGACTGAAGTGAGTTAAAACTGGGCACGCTCTCAGTAATAATGAAATAAAAAATGCAAAACCATATTTTCAATTGCACATCATACCTTTTGGGAAAATATACAATAAATCTAACACAGAGTAATGTTTTATTTGTCTTGCAGTAGCTCAAAATCTCTTTTAGACTTTTTTAGGTTATAAATGTGAAAAAAAGCAACAAGGTCAAACCAAAATAAAAGGTTTAAAATGTTTTAATGGTTTGATGCAGCACTGATATGTAACAGGTACAGAACACTGAAGGTCAAAATGTTTTTATAAATGCAATGGCTCCATTGATCTACAGCATTCACCTAATACGGCCCGTGACCAAAGTTTGTGCTCTATTAAATCTAACTGACAGGCATACCAGCTGCAGTACAGTATTACAGTGACAGATCCACACAGGTCACGGTGGGTTTCCTAATCATCAGATATACAAAATGAGCTTGTTCAGTAAAAAAAACAATGTGCTTGTTCAGTAAAAAAGTAAACAAAGTCTAAAATAAATCAAACACAAGAGTATTTATACTTTCTATTTACAGTGTACATATTTACATCAAAGCTTTTACCACCATGAGGAAATACCTACAGTGCTGAAAGGGCTTTAAGTTCAAAAAAACTCTAAAGTTTGGAATGATCCCCGCCCTCCCCCACTCTGAGGCACCAGCGGAGGATAAAAATGAGACTGGAGACAGTTCTGTACAGGTGTGGCAGTGTCTTTGCTCGTGTTAGCAGGATGCCGAGGCACACTGTGAGCTGCAGGGCTGTGGACAGTCTTTCTCTTTGTCGCTGTGTTCTGTCAGTTTGAGAATGACGACTTTTCTCTGGAGCTGTCTGGCCTCGGGTGCGGCGGGCTGTTCAGCAGCTGGCTGCACTGAGCTCTCAGCGACTAAGTCCTGGCAGTCCTGAGGCAGCAGCATGGTGATGATGTTTGAGTAGCCGCCCTGCACCGCCAGGTGTAACGGGCTCAGCCCCTGCTCGTCTGACAGCGCGGCACTGTCCGGACAGTGCAGGAGCAGCTCTTTGAGGACTTCACAGTGTCCGTTCTCTGCTGCCAGGTGGCATGGGGTGCGCAGGGCGTGGTTGGACCTGTAGGGGTCCGCCCCCTCCTCTATCAACATCTTCACGGTGGCCAGGTGGCCTCGCTGGCAGGCCAGGTGGAGAGGAGTGAGTCCGTGGGCGTTCTGGCCGTTGATATCCGCCTTGTGTTTGATCAAGAGTCGAGAGGTGCTGGTGTGACCCGTCTCTGCCGCCACGTGTAGGGGCGTGTTTAACCCAGCAGACGTCATGTGAACATCTGCGCCCAGTTCAATCAGGATCCTCGCCACTCTGTACTGCCCCCTCTGGGATGCCAGATGCAGTGGTGTGCGGCCATCTGTCGTCTGCCCGTCTACATCGGCGCCGGCCTGTTTGACCAGCAGTTTGACGATGCCCAGATGCCCTTGCCAGGAAGCGAAGTGGAGCGCCGTCCAGTTGTCCTTCCCCTTAATTCGAACATCAGCACCACGGCTCAGCAGCACCCGGATGACATTCTCCTGGCCGTGCTGGCACGCCACATGAGCAGGCGTGCGTCCTTGGCCATCGGTCTCGTTTATGGCGCCGCCCCGGTCCAGCAGCAGGCGTGTGATGGCTTCGTCCCCGTTCTGGGCGGCCCAGTGCAGAGCGGTGTACTGGTCCTCATCTTTGGCATTGACGTTGGTGCTGCGCCGGCCGAGCAGAAGCTCTGCCAGCGGCTTCAGGTGGCGCTCCGTGGCCAGGTGCAGGGGGGTGGAGCCACGGGCATTTGCGAGGTTGGGATTGGCATTGTTCAGGAGGAGGAACTTGACGGCCTCTTCATTGGCCATGGTGATGGCGTGGTGGAGCAGACTGTCTCCTCCGTCGAGGAGAAGATCGACATCCTGAGGCTGGAGGATCTTCATCAGCTTGGCAATATCTTTGGTCCTGATGGCCTCACACAGCTTCCGTCTCTGGACCTCAGCAGAATCTGAGCAGTGAGGAAGAAAAGGATGAGTGTGAGGTAAAAATCACAAGTAGGGTAGACTGGGGACTGTTGTAACGGGACGGTTGCAACGAGTCTTAAATCTCCAATCAGCAACATGCTAGAGTGATGATAATCATAATGCACATGATCAGTTAGACCCTCTACCCACCAAGAAGAGAAAAGACACATTTAACATCTGCAGCATTTATTGGGAAAAAAATTTGTTTTGGAGATATTAAAGTTTTTTTTTTCTTTCTTCATGCACACTATTTTTGTCATGCTGACATTTAACCATCTAACCATCTGATATCCATATAGTATTTTTAGGTTTACACTCCAGCTGTAGTTCTTTAATCAGCTCTTACCACATGTGCTTTCTTTCTCAAAAGACAGTGTGATGGAGTCCTGGGAGGAGAAGGCTGAATCCGCTGACGAGATGCCCGACAGTCTCTTGCAGGTGTTCTCTTTGCTGTGGATGCTATCCTCCTTCACTCGATCGAAGCTCCTCGAGATCCCAGAATCCACCTGGTTCAACAGTTCCGAGAGGCTGTAGTCTTTTTCCGGCAACATGGCCGACTTCGGACGCACCGGCTTGTTTTCTTTCACCTGTAAAACACAAAGTCAGACACGCATATTTGGACAAGTTGGTCATTGACATTCAGTACATTCCACTGTCAAACTCAGGTATGTAGCTGCTGCTCTTATCCAGAGCCACACACTCTGCAGTATAATACCCACTCAATGTTATCGCTGTGATCATTTGCTGAACTTAAGTTTGATCCTGTCAAAATCCCTCGAACACACACGGAAGCAGAAAACAGCTTATCTTCTGTCCCTGCACACTCATATCATTTAGTAACAGCTGTCACCTCTCCTGGGGAGGATGTTTGTCACTAGTCACGTACACAACAGCCAACAGCACGGAAATGACAAAGTAGCACACAGCTGGAACAATCCCATCAGTCAACATTCCTTCTATGATGCAACTGTTGTTAACGATCAAACATTTACACAACATTTGACTTTAAAAGTCATAATCATGTCTGGAGCACTTTGGAGATAAGGCCCCCTTTGTCTGGGCAGAGAGTTATACATTAATGAAAAATAAACAGCTGTTTTCAGTTCACTTTAGTTTCTAGAGTGGGTTTGCTCCTTTTATTTTATTTTTTGTTTATGTTTAGTTTTCTAAGTACAAAATACTGTCTAAAAATATTATTTTAGTTTTCTTTTTCTTTCTTTCTAATGTGTACTTTTTCTATTTTACTTTCAGTTACCCAGTTTTAGTTTTTAGTTTCATTTTTACTTAACTGTATACTCCAAGACCTTAGAGTCAAGTAAAGCAAGAAAACTGTGGGTAATCACTGCTTTTTAAAAGGAACATTTTTATGGCTCTACCCCCATTTTAAATGGAGATACACATGATCCACTGTGTGAAGTAATCTTCCATAAAAGTTTATAAAAACACATGATTGTGTCTTCCAGGTGAAGCCAACATAAGAGAATCACAGTTTTTGCAGTTCATAAGTCTCACCTGGTCACTGGTGAGCGCGTTGGGGGACGTGGGCTCTGGCTCTGACGTCGATAACGTTGGCGTCTTGGGCTCCTCTTGAGGTTTAGAGCAGAGCTCTTCAGCTTCAGATGTGATTTCTGTGAGGACAACAGCTCTGGGTCAGGTTTCAGTAATAGGAGGGATGGGATTAAGGAATAAAAAAAAGGACCAAGGAAAACAAAGCAGCACTAAAAGCAGGAGACAAAAACCTCAATTTAACTGACGGCTGCACTTAGATTCTACATCTACGTTGGACTCTGTGTTTAGTTAAAGGAACAGGATCAGTTTGATGTTGATTTACTTGCTGTCACCACGACAGAAGATATGGAGTCACAGGAGTGCCAGGAGTTTTCTGTTTTATTTATACAGTATTTTTGTGTTTTATTTATATAGTGTTTATTATGTAATTTATTCATTTTTACCCCTTTATTTTTCTTCATTCTTTTCCCTAATTCCTGCACACAGGAATCCTGTGGATGCCAAAACAAAAGGGAAAAGAAAAGGAAAAAATAATGGGATAAAAATGAACAAATTATATATATATATATAATATAAAAATAAACATATATTTAAAATATACAGAAAAAATACAGGAATTTATATGCAAAACATAAATAAATATATATATTTTAAAATAAATACAGAATTTACATAAATGAACACATAAATGTGAAAATAAATGAAAATGCCACTCACTATTCTTTTCACATTTGGCTATTTGTCCTTATATTTCTAAATTTATCTATTGTTATTTTATTTCTCTCAAAATTTCCAAATTTTTATTTGCTTATTTATTCATCTTTATATTTCTTTTATTTCTTCTATTTATTCTTTTTTATAGCACTTCTGTGACTCCATAAGAAGGCTGACATTAGTTTGTTGGAATAGAGAGACATTATTTACCCTGGAAGCTGGGTCTGGCTGCAGGGTTGGTGGCCCAGCAGCGCTGCATGAGGCTCAGGAAGCCGTTGCAGGTTGAAGGTCGACAACGTGGCACAGCAGCCAGGTCAGGACGCACCCCCTTCACCACCTTCACCATGATCTGGAGGATATTATTCTCTCCTGAGGAAAAGATACGACAGTTTTATCATTAATGAATCAGGTTTTATACAAAAAATACAGAAATGAAACACAAAGTTTTGCTTCACATTTGTTGGGTGCATAAATCAGTATATGACAACATAATATGAGGTGCTTGTAGGCGCCACTGTCTCTATAGATAGTCAGCTCTGCATGCTTTATCACCATCTTCCCATGTGCTCAGATAAGGTGGTTTGTGCCGGTGTTTCCCATGGGAGCAGAATGGAAAAGCTCTCAACAACAGTCCCTGGTCTGACCTCTTTGTATCTACCTGTGGGATCAGCCCAGTCAATGATTCAGAACAAACAGGTAGAGCCTTAATCACAGCTACTTCACCTCCTATTGTAGCCTTAATACCCTCCGCAGGTGGAGGAGGAAGATGGGAAGGGAGGGTAACCAGACCATTTCTCACTTTTTAATTATGTCTGGATCAACGTAGGCGGTGCCAGTGCCAACCTGGAAGCCCTCAGCTAGACACTGGTCTTCAAAAGGAGCCAAATTCCTTGATGTGAAGTGCTATCTGATACGCCTGGGAAAAACACTCTGTTTGCCAGTCTAGCCCTGTCCATGTGTCTGCTCTGGAATCCACAGAGTAAACACAAACACTACAGCACCTGTACACACACACGCACACACCTTGAAAGGTGTAACCTGAAGTTTTCACCTTAGGTTATGTCTTTACTGGAAAGCCTGTCCCTGCCAGAAAAATGTTATTCACACTGGAGATGAAAAGTTATGCGGGATAAAAAATAAATATTAGCTGTTAGCTGTTAGTGATGGGAATAAAGGCTCTTTGAAGGGAGCTGGATCTTATGGCTCTGTTCCTTAAAATTACTCACATTGCCGGACCTAATGTCAATGATCTACACTGTAAACATTACACATGGTGACACCATATCCCTCCGCTTTGTCAGGGAATTTATTACTTGGAATTTGCCCTCTGTATGAAATGTGTTACGTAGATAAAGTTGCCTGGAATATAATTCATGCGGCACGCAATAGCCAACTTCTGACTGTCAGACCATTATATATATATAAAAAAAGAAAGTTCTCAAATGGAAGCTGGCTCCTGTCGTTCACTTAAAGGAGCTGGCTGGATCACGACCAACACACCACCACTTGCTGTGTGGTCCTAAAGATCGCAATGCCTGTCCTTTTGTCAGTCCACCTCTGTGGTCCAGACTGAGATATCTCAACTATTGGATGGATTGTCATGGAATTTGGTGCAAACATTCATGTTCATGGTTTATCACCAAATACCCCAGAGCTAATGAAATTCCCATAAACCTCAGCTGTCCTTAGCGTTCAATGCTGATAAGCAAACGTTAGCATGCTATCATGCTAAACCATCAAGGCTACCATGGTAAACAATATGCTGCTACCCGCTTCATAGCACCATGTCAGTGTTATCATTGTGAGTATGTGAGCATGGTGATGTTTGCATTTAGCCTGAAGCACCTGGGTGCCTATTTACAGCCTCTCAGAGCTGCTAGCACTGCTGTAGACGCTTAGTAATTTTACGTTGCTTGAAATCATTAATTTGGAAAAAAAAAAAAAAAAAAAACACATTTTGCAACCTCTAAAATTTGATAAAGGATAATATTCACTCATAACCCAGTCCAAATACCTTACATGTCATCTACCAACAGTATTTTTGTTTTTAGCATTCTAGCATTCCTAACTTTTTACATTTTTCTTGGCAGAAGTGGCCAAGAAAATATTATTGTCATTATTTAAGGAAAGTTAGAGTTAATTTGTATATTCTGTAAAACACTAACAGACAGAACATGTGGAAATCTGTGTCCGTCTCCTTCAAAATGCCTGACAGATGTTAGTGTCTGAGACTTTAAATTAGGACCCATAGCAAACATGAACTGGGTGCTTTTGACTGGAATCCCCCAGGACCCCAATACACTGGTATTTTTTTAAAAAGCGCCGATTAAAACAAAAGCAAAACAATGATGTGAAGCCATAAGGACTTACAAACAGGAAAAACTGGACTGACAGAATAAAGCACCCAACTGGTAGGATTAAGAAGATGTTCCATTGGTCTGCTGCATTAATCATTGTCTTACCTTGGTAGGGTTTCTTCTGTGTGAGAATCCCCCAGATGACGATGGCAAAACTGGAATAGAGGCAAAAAGAAATCAAAAGGCTTCAGTACAAGGAAAGTATTACACATAATGTCTCCACTGACACGACACTGGCGCACATTTTCTATTGAAGTTGCTTATCCTTCAACTTGTTCCCTATCACACTTTTACTGTATAAACCAGTACTTGCAGATTGTCTAAATAATTTAATGGAAGTGTGGTTATAAATATATTCTCACCCCTTTTAATTTAAGCTATGTTGATTCTTTTTAAATGGAATTCATCTGCCTTTATCTTGTTAAGCAGAATAACCCACTCACTATCAAATGTCCTACATGTGACTAATGATGGTTACTGATATGAGTCAGATCTTCACTGAACATACTGTAAAAAGCTATTGCATGCAAACTGCTAAACAACCCTACCTGTATACATCATGCTTGGTGTCCGACACTCTGTCCTTTTCAATGATGCTCTCGGGTGGCAGGTAGGCGATGGTGCCGCAGAAGCCATCTCTACTGATGTCATCAGCCCGTGACAGGCCGTTCCACCGGGCCAGGCCAAAATCAGATATCTGAGGCAGAGGAGGGAGAGATCAGATAAGACCCTCAAACAGAGCAACCGCAGCGCCGCCTTTCTCATGAAGCAGCGTGACACTGATGACTAACTCTGCCCGCTGACTGTGACAGGCTGCTAAGCTCTTATTATGTGCACTCAGTGGTATGATGAGGGCAAACGCAACCATGTCCCGGCCTGTAGGAGAGGAGAGGCCCTTCACGTTTGTGTTGAAGAGCGCACACCCACACACACACACACACACACACACTGACAGAGGGAGATTTAACAGGAGCTGTATTAATCCTGTCTGGGCAGGCCCAGGTGAGGTGTTTACATCCAGGCATTAAACTCTAGAAATGAAGGTTCCCACCCATTGCTCTCAGTACAGTTGAGCTGTTCAGAAGTTGGACAGCGGCTGAGAGACACCTGTCTGCCCAGAGCGTGTGCAGGGCTGTCATTTTGAAATGGATGAAAGGGACTAATAAACCAGCCCACAGCTGGAATTCCTTCTAAAACCATTCAAACTGGGACTTTCAATCAAATGTGAAGTGAAAATTTGAGTTAAATGTCAAATCTGTCCTCGAGCAACAAAACAATCATTTAACTTCACAGGAGCTCTATTAATATATGTTTCAATTAGGGCTGGACAATACATTGATTGGTTTTAAAACACACAATATGTAAATTCTGCAACAAGGGGTCCCTCTCACATTAACACAGAAACAAAAGACTCAGTTTGATGACATCATGAAGCGGTGTGGGATCATGGGAGTTGTTATCTTCGCTCTTTAAGCAACCACCATAGCTGATGAAAATCTTTCTGACAACACTCAGGCAGAAATCATGTTCACAGACCAGGTAATATTTAAGTTTTATTCATGCTACGTTTAGTCCTGTGCACCAAATACTTTCGTCACTCTCTGATGTATCTGAAACACATAGTCTTGTGTTTTTAGACATTTTAATGCGCAAATGTTACATATTGTAGCTTTAAAGGCTGCATTGCAGTAAAGTGAAAGACTTTTCTTGCTGTTCTCTTATTTCCTTTACACGCTTAGAGCTCCAACAATCAGTTGATTAATGGATTAGTTGATTAGTAAATAGAAAGAACATTAGTTGCCAACTATTTTGATAATTGATTAAGTAAAAATGTCAAATGTTTGATGGTTCCAGCTTCTTAAATATAATGATTTGCTGCTTTTCTTTGTCATTTATGAGAATAAATGAAGAGTCTTTGGGTTTTGGACTGTTGGTTGTGCAAAAGAAGGTATTTGAAGACGTCACTTTGGACTCTGGGAAACTGCGATGAGCATTTTTCACAATTTTTAGACATTATATAGACTAAACAATTAATCATGAAAATAATCTTAAGGTTAATCAATAATGAACATAGTTGCAGCCCTACATTATTTATAAAAAAAATCTCCTTTTGTGAAAGCACCAATAGCCATCCCTCCAAAATTGCTGCAATATCGATAAATATTGATTTTGAGGTATTTGGTCAAAATGATTCATTCCTTTACATATTGTTACTGTCATAGAAAAAACTCTTTTCTGATGAGGCGTTGTTTTAATCCAATTAATCAATCATTTTGAGGGCATTTTGGAAACAGACAAAACTGTATACCTTTACAGTTTTACATCTAAATAAAGACTGACATTACAACGAAATCATTTGGACCATAATTTATAAGAGACATGACTACACTACCAGCTGAATATGATATCCTTTTTTTCTGTCTCTAATTTAGTTTTCTAATTTTAAAGGTGCAGTTAGTGATTTTGGAGAAAGATAATTGATTGTCGAGTCTCATTTTCAGGTTGTCAAATACTGACATTTTGGGTTGCGAGCCACCAACCCAAAACATCAGCATCTGACGACCTGGGAATGAGACTCAACAATCCATGATCTTACCAACCTGTGACCGAAGTCTCCCGTCACAGGCTAGATTTTCTAAAGCCTGAAAACAGAGTCAAGAGGAGGAGCAGAAGTCTAGTTTTCTCTCAGACCACTCTGATTACATTCTGCTGAAAGGTTACTATGGAACTTTAGCCCAGTGATGCGAAAAATAAACAGTCTACTGCAGCTTTAAGAGGCACTAAGGATTTGTGATAAACTCTCTACCTTGACATGATAGTGAGCGTCCAGCAGGATGTTGGCCGGCTTCAGGTCCAGGTGGAGCAGCGGCGGGTTCATACAGTGCAGGAAGTTCATTCCCACCGCCGTCTCGTGGATGATGCGGAAGCGGAGCTCCCAGGGCAGCGGCTCGGTGGCCAGCAGGGTCTCCAGGGAGCCCGTCTCCATGTACTCCATGACCAGGCCCTGGGGGTCCTCACAGATCCCGTACACAGGAAAGGATGTAGCGGAACTTGGCCGCCTCCATCTTCTTGGCCTCCTCGAGCAGCTCTGAACGCTCCCTGTGATTTAAGAAAATATTGATTACGTCATTTTTATGCTACATCATGTTTGTGTTACATTCGGTGAGTCAGGCTCTTCTGCTGGAGTGATTGAGCAACTGAAGAGCCACCGAAGACCCGCCCCCTTTTGCTCTGTGAACCAATAACAGTTGCGTAAGCTTGGTACTTAGTAGGAATAATGTCACACCCAAGTTGATTGCATTCCAGTACAAGTCAAAAAAAACACTTTATTGTCCTTAATAACAATGCATTACGCTGCAGCAGTTAATCGAATATTAAATTAACTGTCAACTATTTTGTTCATTGATTCATTGTTTTTGATTTTTTCTTTGTAAAGTCCTCTGACAGTAAACTGAATATCTCTGGGTTGTGAATAAAGACATCTGTAGATGTCATCTCGGGCTTTAGGAAACAGTGATGGACATTTTTTACAGACCAAACAACTATTAATCAATTAATCAAGAGAACCATCGACCAATTAATCGACTATGAAAATAATCGTCAGTTGCAGCCCTACTGTACTTAATGCATACAAACGCTATAGCAGCATGTCCATAGACAGAACTTTGACAGTATTGTGTGCACAACTGATTTAATGAGGCACATAACTCATGCTAAAGAAGAGCTAATAAACTGCTTTCACTACCGTTGATGTATGGAGTAGCCATATTAGATTTTGAGGTCGGGGTTGGTGAGGTTCCTCTGACTTTCCAAGTTGGAAAATTCAGCTGGCAGAAGTTGAAATTTCCAGCTGGGAGCTCAGACCTCTCAAACTTAACTTAATTCAAACTTCCCACTTCAAAGATCCTATGCTAGACTTGTCTATGTATAAAAGAAAACCAAATTTGAAGACAGTTAAAAAAAAAACGTTTCTGGGGAACCTGTAAAAGTGACATAAGTATTACTATAACTATTGTCACATCTTAAGTAAATTAATGTGAGCAGGTAACTAGCCAGCTGATGTATGTAAATTGTTAGCAAGCTAGGAAGTTGACCAAGGTTCCAAGCTTGCACAACTGTTATTGGAACACAGAACAAAAGGCGGCCAGACTAAGGAAGAGTCCATTTTAAGAAGTGCAAACAAACTGCAGCTAAAATAAGATGAAATGTTGCTTTCAAGGTACTTAGCTAAGCTTATTTTTAACCACATCCACTGGCAAACACATATTTATCAAATCTATTGCCTCATGAAACATTAACCTAGTGGATCTGAGCTCATGCTTTACTCATTGAGCTGTAATATTTGGCATAACTTTTGTCCTGACCCAAATTCCAACACAGTACACATCACCCTTTTTTGAGCTCCTAGCTATGCAAAATCTTTCCTAACATTAACCTGAGAGGCTGTGAAAGTATGACCTCTGTGGACGTCTATAATTAATTTACCAGTATCCATCCAAAGTATGTGGATTGTGCTCTTCTTAACTGTCCGCAGGCTCTTTTTAAGGCCTTGAGGACATTCCACCCCTGGCTTGGAATGCATCAGAAGAGCATTAAACAGAGCTCTTGTTCTCTGTTGTTGCTCAACCTTTGCACGGCTCTCTTTATCAGCCCACTGGCTCTGCTGACATACCTCAAACAGACCTGTGCAGGTCATTCATGACCTCAGAGCACACATATCTCCAGGAAGAAAAAGCAAAGTCTTAATGAGGACAGATGGGAGAAAGATAAGTCACTAATGCTTGTATTCAGAGGAATGTGCTTCAAAGGCAGAATTAGGTGAGCTGGACTGGGAATTCTGTAAATAAAATGAAATGAGATGCACAGTGGAGACTCCTAAGACTCCTGAGAGTCTATTATGTGTAAAGTGTATCAGGTTACTAAAAGAGTCATGTTCTATAGGAGGGAGCCTGGCTGTAATTCTCCTTTATACTGAGCACAAGTGAAGGAGGCACAAGCCCCCAAAATCTGCTGGGCAGGAATAATCAAACATGATATGGGAGAATGGACAAGCGCTTGTTTGCTAAATCCTTCATCTAATCCAGAGTGCTCTTCAGCAGCTTCTCAGAACCAAACAATGTCCGTGCTTTAGCAGCAAGGCCCGGTAAGACCGGTTTTACAGCTTCTTTTATTGTCGGTGCCACACAGCGGCAGCCTGCAGACAAAGGTAGCTTTGAGTCAGTGCTGCTGGATGTTATGTGTGGGTCAACGAAGGCTGCAGCCTAATGACTGTTTATGTACTCTGCAGATGTTTGGAGGTGATAACATCTTTGGTTCAGGTTCAGCGGAAGCTTTAAGTTGCACCACAGGTTCTGAGAGGATGTCAGGCCTCGCCATCTCTTTTTTTTTTTTTTTTTTTTTTTTTCTTTTGAGCAATGCTGAAATCACGACTTCCTGTTTGTTAGTTTTTTAAATGTGAGTTTTAAATGTGATGGTGCCTGGATGAGATCAAAGTCTGATATCAGACCATCAAAAAAACGAAGACAGACAAAAAAGATTAAATCAGTTGAGTGATCAATTGAGGAAGGAAACACACACATCAAGATAGTTGTGTCTGCAGCCTAATCTCAACTAAGATGCAACTTATTAGTTGCCAGCTATTAAATTAATCAACCACTATTTTGATGATTGATTGTTTTGAGTCATTTTTTGACAAAACAAGACATTTGAGGAGGAAGCACTGATGGACGGATTAATCAATAATGAAAATGATCATTAATTGAAAGGCAGGTGCATCTCTGTAAATTACTTCATGTCTTTTGTTGAATCACATAAGAATTACTAATTAAGTAACGAGCAATGACGTACGTTCATCTACAAATGTAATGCTATTGTGAGGTAATATTTATGTGTGCATGAGTGTGTACACAGCTGAGAAAAATGGAAACTTCCATTGTACAGCAGGTTGCTGTGCTGCTGAGCAGGTCGACTCATATAAAACATGACCCCAGTCACACACACAGCAGCCCAGCTGAGACACACACACACACACACACACACACACACACACACTTTTTCTCCCATATAAACACTTCCAAAAAATATATACAACACAATTTTTTTCTTTCTTTTGAGAGATCCATGCAGGGCAAAGATTCAGGGTTATGCAGGAGGGTTGTGTAATCTCTCTGTGGAGGGAAAGACCACCTTGCTATGTACCCTCATTGAAATGCACATGTAGTTAAATCAGCCCCTCCCTGAGGTCAACAGGCGAACACTTCACTGTTGATTGGGGAAATCAGAGGCTAACCTTTCAAGTTTGGGTCCGGCTGGAGTCAGTAAACAGATGCGGCCCTGAGCAATGTGGGCCTATTTTACCTCTGGGCCTGAGTCAGCAAGTCAATGTGCCCTGCAACACAACTTAAAGTGTCTAAATATCTGAGCGTGGCCTCTTGTTCGCTGCTTCAGCTGCACTGTGGGCCCAGACAGGCAGTAAAGTGAGTCACACACGATTCCTGGTGTTCACCTTTCAAGGTCTCCGAAGCGCTGAATGACTTTTCACCAACAGAGTCATAATCTGAGCCTCTGTCTGGCTACTATTGGGTCATAAACTGCTCTTTATATGATAAACCTGAGAGACAATAGCTGGTTAAAGACAGATTTGTATATCTGGTAGTGAGAAGGACCAAAAACAGAAGTAAAGAAACAGCTGAACTACGTTTTTACATGTTGAGATAAACTCTGTTAGACTACTTCATGTGTTTTACACACACTAGATTAAACATTAACCCATGTGGCTCAACAGCTGTAACTTACTTGTCATCCACATGAAGGCAGGGAGGCACCTTGATAGCCAGACATGTTTTCCACTGTACGTGCCGGACTTTGTATACTTGTCCAAATCCACCTGAGCCTATTTTCTCCCAGCTCTCAAACTCAGAACAATCAAAGGTCCTTAAAACCCCATACTCCCATGTGGAGAATCCGGGACGTCCATATCCGTGTTGGGAAACACACCAGCCAGGTAAACTCCTTTTTTATTCGTCTCCAAGGCACAATCTGGGCAAGTGAACACACACACACACCGACCTGCCTGCTTGTGAGCTCTTCCTTGTTTTTCCCCTTGTCAAGCTCAGTGTGGCCCCTCCCTCTCTTCAGGTGAAAGGAGGGGGGTTGGGCCTGCTGCTGTGACATCACTTCCTGGTTTTGAAACACAGGGAAGAAGAGGTGGAAAGATTTACCGAGACAGGCACCATGCTGCCTGCCACAGTGTCTTTAGACAGTTACAGATGCCCCGGAGTCTCAAGCTTTCTCATGTTTCTGCCATGAAAAGGAGAGAAAATAATCTCTGCCATGAGCCGGAGTACATGACCCCTGGAATGTGTCTTTCCATAAACACACCTTTGTCCCACTGTAGACCATTATCTAACTGATGCCCCCTGAGGTAAGAAGAAGGAATATGTGGTAACAATAGGTGGGTTATGTGATATTTAGCAGATGGTTTTGGAATGTGTGGACTCATCTACTCATTACAAATCCCCCCTGCAGAGGGATCATCATGTTCCTTCATAGCTGTGGATTGGCATTAGGGGAGACCGGGGGTAATTGTAGCAGGGGGGGATTGTAACACACTCATTCTTACAATCAGAAACAAGCTGGAGATGCTAATGATGATTCAGGATCATTCCACCTCGGCAGAATTTTCAACAAAACCGATTTTGAGGTATGAAAGTTACTTTTTTCATCTGCTGTCTAAAGCCTAGATCATTGGTTCCCAACCAGGGGTCTGGGCCCCCCTTAGGGGGGAGCCACAAATCACAGGGGGTGACCAAGACTTTTTCTGCTCTGAGGTAGTGCAGAATTAGATTTGCACATGTTAACTAAAACCACAATTTATAGAAAAGTCTGTATATAAAACTATTGAAACAGATACCTTTCTTTGTCTTCAATTAAAAATAGTTGGCTATGTAGTGAGCCACAGCCGTGACACTCTGTGACAGTGAATCAGTTTTTGTTCTTTTGTGAGGATGAGTGTGTAAAAGCTACTCTGTTAGGTTGTTAAAAAATAGTTAAGCTTATACCAAAAAAGAGACACTTGCCAAAGGTACAGGTGTGTGTGTGTGGGCTCAGCTTTCCTCAGATATAAGTCGGAGGGGCTCCAAGGAAAAAAGGTTGGGAACCACTGGTTGAGATGACTGTGAATTTATACTGACATTTATACTGATTTATCTCTGGGTTATTGGTTTAAATATGCTAATATAGGTGCTGCTAGCTCAGCATATGAGATTTTATAATTTCTGCAAAAATGGGGAGAATTCCAACACTGTTAAAACTGTTCCTGAGCCACATGGCCCAATGTACACACCTTGTTTGTTTGTGAGGACATACTTTTAATTTACATATATCATTAAATTTAAACATAAAACTTCTTTAACTCCATTCAGAAATTAAAATCTATCTAAAATCTTATTTTTTCAGTGTTACAATTGCTGCCAAGCCCTCTGCTTTCTTGTATTAAATTTAATATTATAGTCTTGTCCTTATGAGTGAAAATGCATCAATTTTATTATTAATTAGTGCACATATTTATCTCTTATATAAAAAATAACTAATGCATAATTAAATGTATTTTAAGTAGGAGTTTTGAGAGAAAATATAAAAAAATGGTACAATTGCCCCTGATCTCCCATACATTAAATTTGTCAGTGACAAAACTGTTTGAGACCACATTGAAATTCTCTAAAGTTTCAGGATTCAGAAACATATTAAAACACAAGAAGTTATTATAACATGTAAAACAAAGAAGAATTATTTAAAATTCTATACTAATTCTAGACCAGGAATCAAATTTAAGTTCATTTGTGGCACTGACCAACTTAACTCCTTTGCACAAAAGGTCAGATTTCCTTGAGTTGTATCTCTTTCATTGAAGTCAAATTGTTGTTCTACGCAAAAAGAGGCTTTGTCAGTGTCAAACCATGGCCTGACTAAAGAGTTCTAAGTTGGCAGTGCATGAAACTCTCAAACACTTTGCAGAAACTGGATCAGTTTTATCCAAAGAACCAAAGTGGCCTCGTTGTTAGTAGATCAGTGTGTCAAGCTTGATTCCCTGTGAGACAGAAAAGCAGCCTCAACACTATGGCTGCAAGTAACACTTATTTTCATTATTGATTAATCTGTTGATCATTTTCTTATCAATTAGTTTAGTAATTGCAGCTCTATTCATCACAGACACAGGATTTGCTAAATAAAGAAGGAGATTTCATGCCCGTGTGTTCCTGGCCTGCAGGTGCACATCACATTTCATACAGCTCTAGTTCAGGGTCAGAGACAGAGCGGAAACGAAGCTGATATGGAATCTTTGTTTTGCTCAAGGACACTTTTTGTACATAAGAGTTCTTGAACCCGCGTCCTCTGGTGTTACACTGTAAATGATTCATTTTTCACTTATCATAAAACAAGGATGTAGTGGAGGTTAAACCAGCCTTATCTCAGTTTACTCTGTTTAAAGGATGACGTAAATGTAAAGAAGGAAATTCCTAGAATACATAATCCCCACAAATCATAGAATACTGTTCATCACACTGATTTCAATTTTATGAAATGATGCAAGACTGCATTCATGTGCAAGAGTGCTGCAGGGAAACAATTAGCTGTAAGCCTCTGAATGCCAGATGTCTGATTGAAATGTCACTCAAATGTAGGCTCTAATACATGTAAGTGTAAGCTGTAACTTATACAAACTCCTGTTATAGATCATCATGTAGGCCTTTCAGAAGTTCGGGTTCAAAAAACAAAAAACAATACTGTTAGACTAGAAACCTTAGCTTCAGGGGTTATACAAGAATTGCTGGGGTGAGGACGGGGGTTGAATCTTATATTTTGTGAGACATAAACAACAAAAAAGTCTGTTTAATATTTGTTATTCATATGTTTTTTACCCTACTCCACAAATAATATGTTTACGTAAACATAACAAATTTCAGCCACAGAACCCCCATCCTCGAGTTCCACCGAGTGAAAGTATAATTCAGATCAGATGATGCCATAAAGGCCGTCCACACCGAGAACGATAACCATAACAATAACTATAAACTGTTTTAAAAATCATTATAACTGAAGTGAATGGTCGAAGTCCAGACCACAACGTTATAGCTGTGGTGTGTCATCTTTTTGACGCATCTATTTGATCTTTTTTTAATTTTTTTTTTTTTATAATTACTCTCATAAGGGAAGAGCGATGATGGAGAAAGTTTCAAGACCCCCTTTTGCTCTCACAAAAAATTCAGACTACCCTCCCTCTGACTCCATTTTCCTTCCTAATAATGTCCTTCTAAGGCCCTTATAAGTCCCTGTCAGATACATTATTACACATTATTGTGTGTTAATAAGACTGTCTGGCTGGGTGGCACCAACAAGGATTAATCTTCAAACTGGATTAAATCATTGCTTCAGTTTAATTTATGTTGGGCCAAAGTGTTAAACTATCTTAATATTAAGAGAGATTTGATTTAAACCTCCCTTAAAACCTCTAAACCTTTAGTTCTTTCTCTAAAATTAGATTCAATTTAATTCTGTCACACCAAAACTTTAATCTCTTATTTAAAATGTGATCCAGTATTAACTTTAGACTTAAACTTGAGGAGGTTTAACTTTTACAACAGCTGCCTTTTTGAGACGGAACTGCCAGTCAGTCTCTTTTTTTCCCTTTCTGTGCTGTTGTTCATCTTCTATTATTTATCCACACCGCTCCATCAAATCAGCCAACAAGGTTTTTCTCAAAGGTGGAGAAATTAGAGCTGCTCTGCTGAGCATGAGCAGGTTAACTAGGCTAACTAATTTTTTTAGCTAACTAGCAAACAATGTAATGTTTTGTTAGCTTTTGTAGCTAGCCCAACATGTTACGGTCCTTACAAAACGTTTTGTAACGGAATACACAGCAGCTGAAACGCAAGTTTAATAACTTGTTAACAGTCTGCTTCAGAATGTTAAAAGCTGCATGAAGCCGTAAGTTAGATAAACTCAGTTTTAACTAAAAAAACAAACAAATTAAAAAGACAGAAAACATTGAAATAATAAAAAACAATTACTTTATTATGTATTGTAAAGCTTTTGTGATGCTTTAAGATTAACGAATACTTAACTATCCATTTATTAGCAATTAACTATACACTTATTAACAGTTAACTATGCTTTTTGCAGCTACTGGATCTAAAGATAGAACAATGCCTTCTTCTTCTGCTTCTTCTTCTTCTTATTATTATTATTTTCATTATTATTGTTGTTATTATTATTCCTTTATTATGAACTTATTAACAGTTATGTAAGGTTTTGCTGCTTCCCCATGTTGTCAAAGTTTATAAAATGTGAGTAAAAAATATAAAAATATATAAATACAGTGTTCATGGTGAACACAAAACCACACTGTCTTAAAGTGTGGTTCATTTTTTCATCACTGTCATGTAAATGGTAGCTGCAACCACAAAGAGAACGTTCCATATTATCAACACTTATATTTGTCTTATTGACACATAATGTTAATAAACGTCTTATAGGGACTTACAATCGCATGATTAGCTAATACTTCATAGAACTTAATATAAAGATCCTATACCTATATTACCTACCTATATACCTTTACCTATATTTATGACCTATATTAAATATATCCACCTGCTAATTGCAGCACACGAGAGGGTACGCTGCAATTTCATGCATCTCTGCAAACAGAATTATTTATTGTGTATTTTTGTTTTCTCTGTTTACCTCTACTTTACCAACATACCACATGATGATCTCTCGTTATCACCCAGCTCCACCCTGCTCTCCAGATTTAATTAGGAAACTGGAAGAACGAGGTATAAAGACTTTGTGTAAATATGCCATCAGGGAGGCTGTTGAGACAATAAGCAGATCTTATTGGTCCAAGAGGAACCAGGCTTTATTTCAGGCTGCTGGCTCTTGTCGCTGCACACAGATCAGTGTTTGTCCCCCGAGGCTGCTGCTGCTCTGTGGACACACTAACACGAGCAGCAGGTGAAAGTTAGTCGGCAGTGTGAACGAGAGACCTTTGAGGTGTTAGTCCAGCCCCCGCTTCAAGTGTAAATGTATTCTCTCGGGCGGCATCACACCTCTTGATCATTAGAATGAAAGAGGGACTTTTTATTGCTGTGTTAATTAAATCAGCTCTTTTCATCTGCTTTTACTGCTCTGGTGAAAAACAAGAAAATGAATCAGGACCGTCCACTTCTCCCCACCGTGAGAAAAATGGCTTCTTTTGTTTTGACTCAAATATATGGAAGAGTATTAAGGCCAGGAATGGGTAAAGAAACATTAGGGGAGGAAGATTTGTTTATGTGTCACATTTCGATAATGACGTTTAGAATAAAGACAAAATGTTAAGAATAAAGTTTAAATGTTGAGGATGAAGTCGAAATGCTGAGAATGAAGTCAGAATGTTGGGAATAAAGTTGAAATGTCAAGAAAGAAGTTTCAATATTGAGAATAAAGTCGAGAATAAAGTCAAGAATAAAGCTGGAATGTTGTGAATAAAGTCAGTATGTCAAGAATAAAGTTTAAATGTCATGAATGAAGTCGTAATATTGAGAATAAAGTTTAATCTCAAGAAAAAGAGTTGAAATGTTGAGAATAAAGTTGCAATGTTAACAACAATATTGCAATGTCGAGAACAAAGTCAAACATTGAGAACAAAGAGGAAAAGGTAGAAATGTAGAAATAAAGTGAAGATGCCAAGAAAGTGGAAATGCCATTATGACTTTTTCTTTACATTTCCACTTTTTTTTCTTGATATTTTAACATTTTGACTTTATTCTCAATGTGCAAAACAAAATGAAATAAAAAAGTGTGCGTTTCTCCCCTTTATGCCCGGGCTGTTGCTCTCATACAATGAACATCAGTAACCACGGGGTGAAGAACTGTGACTGAATTGCTGTTCGAGGTCATATCAGCAATAAACAATCTCATAAATGAGATAACTGAGATGTAAAAACAGTCAACAAACCACAGTGACTATCTTATGTTTTTAGAACGTTGTACAGTAAATTTCAGCTTGTGACAACATGTTGATGGCTGCTCAGGTATGTGCTGGCGTATTATTTAAAGCTCATACACTTTCCACTGAATTTTGATTCCCATCAACCACTTTCCCAGGGTTTCTCTGAAGCATGTGTGTGAACATGCAAATTATCACAAGAATGCAACAAAATGGGTGGAAGCGATTCTGCATGAAGGCTCTTATCCTGATCCACATCTTGTCTGTCTTGTTTTTGAACACCTGGGATTAATCCTCACTAATTAAGAATATTTGTCTTCACAGGAAAACAAATATTATGCAATGTTTTTATTTAATTTTGAATATTTGATCTTACTGATACTATTCAATTTTGCCCTTTGTGTGTAGATGCTGCCAGGCTTTAGTGCCACCTACTGGAAGTTTCATATTAAAGCATTCAGTTCTAAGATAGGAGTTGAATTCTCAAACAGCTTCAAAGACGCATATTTATGAAAATAAATGCATAAAACTAAAGCTAAATTGACATTCTAAACACTAGGGCAATGGGGGAACTGTTGCTAAATCAGGCAGTGATGAAAGTATGATATTTTTCTTTTCTGTAGAGGTCAGTCCTGGGTTACAATATCTCTCCATGCTCTCAAACACTGACAGCTGTGTTTGAACTATTCAACATTAAACAGCAGTCTGAGATACGGAGAGGATGAAGGCCATGACTCAGCTGTGCTGTGCTCATACTTAGGTTTATGATTGAGTGGCGGTGTTCTCTTCCAGATTATCCACCATATTGCTGCAGCCCGGAGGAAAATTTTGTTTCTCACAATCGTTTAAAAGCTTACTGAGCTTACTGACGTCTCATCAGTTCCTCTTAAACCCCCTCATCTGATTATTTATGACAAAAAGGACATTATAAGATCTTTAATTGGACACAAATTAGTCTCAGGCTGAGATGAAACAAAGGCTGTTTCTCAGGAGCTGAATTTAAAAAGTATGAGAAAATGGTCAAATTCTCATATTGGTCTTAATTTGAGCTCATTTACTGTGTCTGGGAGACAAGGCTTGACAGAGATGAGATCTTGTTTTGAACTGTTCCTTTTCTCTGGGAGAGCCTTTTTCAACAGCTCTAATTGTAGAAACAACATTTTGAAATTCTTGTAAAATATTGTCAAAGCCTGAAGTCAAAATATATACTACATGTTTGTTGTAGGGGTCAACCAACTGTCAGTATTCATCATTTTATGATGATCAGAGTCTGTGCTTTCTTTGATCAGATAAATCATTTTAAAATGTGCCGCTTTAAACATATGCTTAATGGGATTCAGTACAAATTTTACTTCTACTAGTTTTATTTTCTTTTTACTTAATTATAAAATTTCAGCGAACTATTTTGTTTTTTTTTATTTATTCAAAATTTCAGTTAATTTTAGGAAATGCTGCTGGCAGCTCCCCGCGCTTTAAGTTCTATTTTAATTTAATGTATACTTAAAAGCATTTCAGCAAAGTTTTGATCAGGGCACCCATATTGATATTTTTACTGCCAATATATGCTACTATTCTTAGATTTATGTTCTTTCTTTTATTTAGTATATATGCATTTATTTTGCCTTTGTCGATCTCGATTTAATTCAATTATTTATTTCTCTTATCTCAATTTTTTCTCTCTTTTTAATTTGCTTGTTTTTGATAATGTTCCACTCTCAAAATACAATCCTATATATTTTATTTAATTTGTTTTATATCTATCAATGTACATGAACATAATTCATATAAATGAAAATGAGCATTGACACAATATACAGTATGTAAAATCTTCTTTGGCTCAATAAAAATATTTGAAACAGACATTTGTAGAACAAAGCTGTTCAGGTCGGCCTTCATGTTTCTGATAATGTTTGTGAACAGAATCAATATCAAACGTTTGCAGCTGATAAGAAATACGTTTGTTAGTCAATTTTATGTTAATATCCACGGCTGCGCCTGAGGCAGTTTAAAGATTTGTTCTCTAAGGGAACCTTGCTTACCTTAGCTTACCTTGCTTGGTTCAAGATAACAGAATTAGAGGATGAAGTGATGAATGGTCTCTCAGTCAAAGATAAAACCATCCTCTGGTTTTTCTGGCTTTCTGTCTAAATGTAGCTCCCTGTTTGGCTCTTCTGGCTTTAAACAGGGATAGACGATCGTGTTAATGCAAGACACAACATTTCTCATTTACAAGTAACAAAGTTAAGGGAGGCAAATTTATAATTCCTACACTGCCTCAAATGTAAAAGCAAAGAAAGAAATTCATGGTTTCACAAAATCAATGTTAGAAATGAAGGTTACATCCTGATATGAAACAGCAGAGTGAACACAGGTGTTATCACTGATATCAGTTAAGGTTCTGTTCCATTCAGGGCAAACAGAGTCAGTGTGTTGCTGTTGTACATGTTGGCTCTGCTACACTGCACATCACAAGACCTTAATTAGCACCATTGCTAACACCTGTGTTTACCACAGTATTTCATAATAGTGTGGTTGCAGTGAAGAAGGTTTATTTTAGTCTGTCTGTATCTTTTAAATGTCATGATGAGGCCTCCTGTTATCACCTTTATCTAGATAAGAGAACACACAGATGAGGGTATCCCCGGTATAGTAAAAGTATAATAACGGTAAACTTAATTTGCATAGCATACTTCCATGGTCACATGATTAATGGACTGTCCTGTTTTTGATGTACTAACAATATACTGCTGATGATATATATGATTCATCATTAGTGCTACAGGTATGTGCTAAAGATATACTGAAACACCATTAAGTGTATTTGATTGGACTGTTCTGAGACACCATTATGATACACTTAAATATATTTAAGTACATCTTTTTTTTACTGTTTTTATTTCAGTACATCTTTAGCAGCGCTAATGATATATCATTAGCATACTAAGTACACTGTTAGTACATTGAACATAGCACTAAATAGCAATTTTGTAAAACTGGGTTAAGCCTGCTTCAGTTTCCTTTTTAAACTTGGATTAACTCTACTTCAATCTTAGTTTTTAAAACTTGGATTAAGTTTACTTGAGTTTACATTTTTAAAATTTGGATTAACTCCACTTCAGTTTACTTTTTAAAACTTGGATTATGTCTACTTCAGTTTGATTTTTTTAAAACTTTGATTAAATCTACTTCAGTTTACTTTTTAAAACTTGGGTTAAGTCTACTTCGGTGTATGTTTTTTTTTAATCCAGGATATTTTTGGGATCCTTTTCTTTCGTATTTAGAAAATCACAGATGTGAAGATTTATCTAAATCTGGATGAGATACTGATTTCATAAACAGCTTTTGTTCCAGGGAACGAAATAGCTTTTTCTTTTAAGGATGTGTATGTGTTCAGGATGTTCTCCTACTTCTTTGAAAAGAACGTGCTGCCAGACTGCTCATTATTTGTATGAACTGAGGAGGTGAAACACTCTGCAGAGTCTGACTGTATGTGATAGGTGACTCAATGAGCACTGGCAGCAGGCCACACACACACACACACACACACACACACACACAGTATATTTAGACTGATCATGTGTGTCACACTCACGTTGAGCTGTTTGCAGAAAAGCCATCAGCTCCTGACTGATTGGAGGACCACAAGGCTCGCTGGTCTGAGATCTGAGGAGACCCTGGAGGACAGATGGTCACACTGCTATACACAGATCAGGACAAACAGAAGCACGTTCTGTTGCCATTTGCAGTGTGATTCAGAAAAAAACTGAAATCTTCCCCCTTGTGGGCAGTTCTCACCATCGACCAGTGTTAACAGAATTTATCTGAAGGCAAATAAAAAAGAACAAACATTTCAAAGAGGTATTTTCTTTAAAAATAACAGTACAAAAACTCTTCCAGTATTTTTCGGGACAGTTCAACAATAGTTACAGTTTACAGCATTCAAAAATAACATTTCACAAGTGAGCCACTTTTAGGAATATGCCAAAAGAAGAAGTGTCGACTGCACCAAATGTGTCTTCTTTTTCAGCTTTGTACAATTTCATATTTTTACATTTTGAGCAGCAGATTGAACTTGAAAACATGCATGTTTTGAAAAGGCTGGTAAGGCATTTGAATATTCAACATGTTGCTTTGGTTTGAAATGGAATTCTTCCAGAGAAGAGTCAGTGATTTTGGCTAAATGTACCATTTCTCTCTTTTTTAAATATTAATTATTGTCAGCCGCTGTGTTTCATCAGTATAAAAAAATGAAAACAAAAATTACAATGTCATTCACGTCCATGGGGCTGCAGAGGCATCTGGGTGACAGTGATCGAAGCTGTACAGTTTGATAAAATCTATTCTACTATGTAACAGTGTCAGTGAGCGTGAGGTGACCAGCACCTCCCGCCTCTAGTAGCTGAACATCTGCTGAGCGGCGCCGCTCTGCTGCTGCGGGGTGGGCGGCTGGCTCTGGATGGGCCGCCCTGGCTCCGGGCCGTGATTCTGGGCCTCCTGACCCTCCTGAGCCCCCTCCACCACGGGGGTGACCTGGCTGCCTTCAGCCGCCGGGACGGGCCTCCAGGCCAGAGTCGGGGCCTCCAGCTGGTGACCCATGGGGTTGACCAGAGTGGTGACGTTGATGAAGTGGGCTACCGATTGTGGCGCCGTGCCTCCCCCGGGCCCACCGTCTCTGGGACGAGTTCGGCCGGCCCGGTTGTGGAGCATGGCGGAGCCGCTGACGGTGTCAAAGGTGACGGTGAGGATGGAGTTGTCCAGAGTGAGGGGCCGGTCGCTGGCGGTCAGGTGGCCCACGGCTACGGGCTGCAGGCTGGTGAACTGGGCGGGGGCGTGGGTGGTGATGGGCGTCACGGTGATGTTGGTTAGCCCCACTGAGCTGTTGGGTGAGGAGGCTGATGGAGCGTTGGGGTCGGCCAGGACCACCACCTGAAAATTTCACAAACAAATGATTGAGTTTGTAAGCTGGATGGTGGATATATGTGAAAAAAGTGAAAAATTCACATGCTTGATGGAAATTTGCTCTCAACTACAAATGTTTTCCAGCATTTTTTAAAAAGCAAAATAGGAGAACCACTATATTTATTTACAGTTATACAAACACTGTTGGATAATGTAACGGAACAACAATTAATTTAAATCTGTTATGCATGTAATAAATTGCAAGTGTCGTATGGAAGCCTATTCCCACCAATGTGATAATAAAATCATCGTTAGTTAGTCAGAAAATAGGCTTCCATAGTTATTACTTACTATGGGATGTAGCCTATTCACGATCATTTTATAATACTGACTGACTGACTTTGGTTGTTACTTTACTCCTTCCAATACAAAATATAATTATTTTGTTTATTTTACCAGAATACATTTCCCTCTATTTCTGCAGTTTTTACTGAACTGATTCATTTCTCGTTTGCCTCGTTCAGCTGCTGCAAAGGTGCACAGTCTTAAATGTTCAGTTCAGTATGTAACATCCTCCTTTTTATGAGGATATTTTATTTATGGAATGTCATTTAAATCAGTATCAAATAAACAAAAATGCTCATGAAATAAATCCTTTCGTAAATAAATCAGTCAATGAATATATTAATTTTAAATACAGAGCTATAAATTAGTTAATATAGTTCAATAAATAAATAAATAGGTTTTTATTTTAAAAAGGAGTTTTTTTAAAGGACTACTTTTATTTATTTCAAGGGACTTTCGGTCTGAATCTAAGATAACCACACCCCATTCATTTGATATAACAGATGGAAATAAAGAGCTGGGAAATAAATGTGGCCTTAGGAGAGAAAAGTCCCCTGAAATGAATAAAATACTCCTTTATACTCTTTTAAAAATAAAATTTTATTATTATACAATATATTTATATCCATGTCTATATTTTTTTTGTCTCATTTATTCAGTTATTTCGGGATTTATTCAATGACCATGTTTATTTATTTATGTGTTCATTTCTTTAATATCAACTTAAATAGCATTCCATATTTATTACAGAACAAAAACTGTTGGATATTAGAATCATTTATCACATGATCAGTTCTCATGGTTCTTTATCAATAAAGAAAACAAGAAAAAGAAAAACAGGCTCCAAATAACAGATCCAAAATGTTGAGAGCATTATTTTACAACATATATGTGTAAATCATCATTGCTTCTGTGTATTTTTAATGATTCAGTTTGCCATCAGCAAGGTGTGGCCATCCGCTCTCTCTCTGCATTTGGTACTTCAGCAAGCAAAACATGTCGGCTTCTAGTCGTCTTAGGAAAAAAGAGATTAGACATGTTATTATAACAATAAGACAGTAACTTTGTGTAAATCTTGATATGTACCTGTTGGATACTCTGCACAGCAGAGCTCGTCTCAGTCTCGTCTCCGACAATGACGGCGTTGAACTCTGCCATGGACTCGTGCCTCGGCTCAGTGAAATCAACATATTCATCCGACTCGGACAGCTCCGGCTCAGCTTGAACTCTCGGCTTCTTCTTGGGGTGTCGGAGGGGTCGGCTGGGTCTCTCCTGAGCAACGTTGTCTTTCTCCAGTGTCAGAGTGGGCTGAGCAGGAAGGTGGAACATTTTAAAAGAACATATAGACAGTGAAAGGTCATCGGATCTAGAGGTCATTCATATTTATCGTCCTGGGTGATCCCATCACCAGTGGAGGGCTCTAAGTTAAGGTGTGAATGCGTGTTGAGGATGCACTGAGATCTACTACTCAACTGACTGCAAGTTCACACTCAAAACTGCTGTCTGATTTCCATTTGGTTTACTCTGAGGCAAATTACATTTTTGGGTGTTCTTACTTGCCAAGATAAGCAGATGTTTGTGAACACACTGTGACTGATTTCACTGATGAACTAATAACCACAATATTCCCTGACTCCCTTGTAAAATTGTTGAGAGAGTTGTTGAGTGAGGAGAAACCTAATAAACTTCTGCTTCTGCTAAATGGTTATGTCAGATTCCTAATCATTTATGCCTTTTTAATAAATTCTGCATTAAATTCAGTACATTAAGTTGTTTATTTCCTTGTAAAAAAAACATTGTGTCAGTTTGTCATGGCTGTACCAGCCTGTCAGCTCCTCCCTGTCTGAAGTGTGTCTACCTGCCAACATTTAGCAGGAAGTTATTTCAACACACTGTTTCAACTGTCAAAATGTCCTTGAAAAATCACCATATTTTGTGAGTTGTTGAGTTAGAAACTTTATAAACTTTGTGAAAAGCTGTCTATGACAAATTCTTAACTATTTGGGCCTTCTTGGGAATTTGGCAAAAATTAGATTGTCATTTCTTTCTTTGTGTAAAAAAACATTTGTGCAAGAACATTTTCGTATGCTTAAATTTCTCTTTATTTTTTTTGTACGAAGGGCTCATATGAACATGCCACGTTAGATTCAGCAAACACTTCAGATAACTGTGTAAATGACCTGCCAGTGCATATTTGAGCGCACAGACTTGTACATTAGAATAATTAACAACCCAATAATACCATATAAGGCTATGCTTCCTCCCCCATGTGTCAGGAAGTATTCATTCATGAAAATGGCAGTAAAAAGGAGAATTTTATGAGTTTAGAGTTTGATGTCTGCTTTCAGAGATTCATAAAGGAAAATCTGTCATTTTAACAGCATTCTAGAGCAAAAAAAAAAAAAAAAAATAAAAACAGGAAAAACGAGTGCTGTTAATGCCGTGTTACCTGAGGGTCAGACTGTCACTGAAATAGAGGGGAAAAAAATGCCTCGCCAAAGCAAGGGGTGACCGATGACTGCAACGGGAGGAGGGGGTCAAGGGGAAGTTGTCATCACAGAGACAGAGGACAGAATGATTGAGGATGTTCCCCTAAACAGCGACCTTATAAACCTGCATGTGAATTATACGGCCAATACACCTGACAGCAGGTAATAATACATCACTAAATATGTGTTGCGAGGCTCTATGTGAAAATTTACACTTATATTAAGATTTGAAGAGCAGTCAATCAGGATAATGTCGACATTATGATGAAGTGTAGTTTTTCAAAGTTAAAACATCTTCAAACTAAAAAGGGTAGTCATGAGAGATTGCAAATCTGTCTCCCCTCCCTGCTTTAAAAATGGTTAAATGACATAGTTTCTTGTTTATATCTTGGGGAAATCTGGTACACTCTGTCCAAGTACCCCAAGTTTCTTAAGATCTGGGGACCCTTTATTGATCAAATTAGGAAGGACAGGTGTCATACTTTGACCTAATTACATTGTATTGTGCTGTACTACATTGTATTATCTTGTGATTTGATCCGCCAGGTTTTCATTTTTTCTGGCCTTCCTTGACCTCGCTCTGTCTCAGCAGCACGGACTCTCAATCCACTTATGGACATTTCAATCATTGTACAGATTGACATGCATGTGTGCACCTGTTCTGTGAGCTGGCAGTTTCTTTTATTTTGTTCTGTGTTCTGTGTACTCTGTTTTGTGGAAAAAAAAAATGTCCTGAAACTAATGAAATATACAGTCATTAGTGAAAAACTCTGGTTGTGATAACAGCAGACTGACTGCACATGACTGTACGACAGGTCCGGACCTCGTAAATTGTGTGAAAGAATATTGGAAATATGAGTAAACTACTACTGTTTACCAACAGATTTGGTATTTGCAAATGGAAATGATGTAGTGTATTTGCACATGAAGTGGGAAAGAGAGATCTGATCACAAGTCGTCACTGGAGACACATCTGGAGACACATTCTAACTCCAGGTGTGAACTGATGAACTTAGAGCCGTCCACTCATGATCAGATCACTCAAGATGGATGTTAACAGCACGTGTAAATAGGACTATAGTAGTGTCGGGACAGATAGTTGAGACAATGACACTGTGCAGTAGCTGTATGCCTGATTCATAGCTCATACTGTTAATAAACAGGAACTCTTTATATTTGCACTCTGACAGTTCTGTATTTAATGTGCAATCCAACATAGTGAAGTGCACCACAAGGAAGTTAAGAGAATAAACATGATATACAGTAGTGACAGCCATCAGGCTCGGGCGGTATCAGGGTATTATGGTAGACCAGGGTATTTAAAAATCCCCAAAGTATGATTTACAATACTGTCATCATAAATAATCTGAAAAACTGAAGTTGCGACTGTTTTTTAAATTGATGGAAAATAAAAACATAAAATGAATATAATTTATTACTAAGAAATTACTAAAACGTAATTTATAAATAGGGACCTTAGCCAACAGAAGAATTATTTAGAGGTGGAAAAGAAATAATTGGCTGGTCATTTCTGCTCTATGGCCTTGGTCCCCTTGCTAATTAGTTAAATATGACTAGATGTGAAAACAATAATAATGAAAATGTTGCCACATAGAACTTGATTTTGACATGACTACCTCCTGCAATAAAAGCAGTCTATTAGCCACTTGATACATCTGTAAATCATCTCTGTCCAGCCAAACGATGTGTTGGTATTCATGGCAACAAGTGTCATCGGGTCCTTTAGCAAGAATCTATGTAATAAGTGTGCTTATCATTAATCTTTGGGCCACAAGTATTTAAACCCAGTAAGACTTGTCTAAGAAGGCTAACTGCACATTAGACACAAAGCATTGTGGGCTAGACAGTGTCATATATGCTATGATGACTTCTATCACCAGCATCAATCACTATCATCAATGATTTGTTGTTTTTTTTCACACAAATACCGTCATGTATCGTAAACCCTGGTGAAATGTCAGGAAGGTATGAAAAAACAGATATTACCCAAGCCTAACTGGAATCAATATAATTTTGATTAGATCTGTAAATCAAGCAAAAAAGGCTGTTTGAAAAGTCAAACATAATCAATCTTCATGATCATTAAGATGGTTGTACTGTCTTGTAAACCTGGAAGCCAGTGTTTCACACAGCTGGATTAGAGCTACTCCCAATACTGTGTGAAACTGTGTTTTCATATGCCACCATACTGCACTGTGAAGGAACTGTGATCTAACCTGCACAATGCTGATTGATGAATCATTGATTGTCGACGTTTCCTGAAGATCATCAAACTCATCGATTCTTACTGACACCACCTGGAGGCAAAAAGGAGAACAATATTTCAACACAAATCGATTTTCAGGACTTAATGACAGTAACTGGCCAGGGTGGGAAAACATAGAACACGGCTGCCCGGACTTACCTCGGGGTGTTTGCGTCGCAGATGTCGGTTCATGGAAGCGCGGGTGGACACCTTGGTCCCACAGAGGTGGCAGGACTGGGCCTCCACTTTCTCATGAGTCAGGTGGATGTGCTTCTGCAGCATGTACTCTGTCAGGTACTTCTTATCGCACGTCGCACACGTCCACGTCTTACCCACTGCAGAGAGAAAGAAGGAAAACTGGGTCAGTCCATGCATGAACTGAAAAGTTTGGACTTTGACATTTCCTTTCCCCTCAGACAGACTCTTTACTATGGAGCCCCCAAAAGACAAAAGATTTGAGTCGAAAATATAACTGAATAAATCAATAATAAGGCTGCAGCTATTGATTATTTTCAAGTTGATTAATCAGTCAATTATTTTCTAGATTAATTGATTTATAGTTGTTTGCTTTAAAGTGTCAGAAAATGGTGAAAATGTCAACCAGTGTTTCCCAGAGCCAAAGATGACGTCCTCAAATGTCATGTTATCAAAATAGTTGCCGATTAATTTAATTATCATTTAATAATTGATTACTGAATTACTTGTTGCAGCTTTAATCAACAACAATAAGACTGTAACACTCTAAAGATATGAGTGCGATCAGCACATTTCCCAAAATGTCAAACTAGTCCCTTAACGTCCAGGAACAAAATAAAACACTTTACTCTTCTTTATCTTTTACTTGCTATTTTTATTTTTCAGCTACCTATTATCCCTGTTTTCTTAGTCTTCGTATATTTTGAATCATGTGTCTATTTCCTTTTGACAGGCAATATTTCCAGTTCTCTTCACAGCGTTTCAAATTTTTGTCTTGTTTATATGATAATGAGATGTCTCTCTGTGTCCAGGACTGGGGAATGGTCCAGGGTGGGAGTGTGTGTGTGTCTAACATCATTACTGAATAAACTGGAGCAACTGAAACCTGAAAACACCAGCAACCCATGTACTGAGTCCTCTGCAGCGGCTGTGGGTTCAGTTCCTGCCTGCGGCCCTCTGCTGCATGCCATACCCCCACTCTGTCTCCCCCCTTCCTGTCATATCTTCAGCTGTCCTGTCAGTAAAGCCATGAAAAAATGACATCCTCCCCTCAACAGAATACAACATTTAAAAACTTAGCCAGACTGTTATTACCACCTCAAGTGATTTAACTTCCCAGTTAGATCCATATTTAGAGGTAGTGAGCTAATGTTGCATTGATTATACCCATAAAATGTTAAGACAGCCCCTTTATATTATAGTTACATTAATCTAAAAATTCAGAGACTCATTCCAGTTTCTGATGGTTGTAATGAGATCTCTGCTCTTAATTTATTGATGTTGTATTTTTGACTTTTTTTTTCTGGGCTCTCTGATCCCAACCAATCCATCTTCCACCCTTCAACTAGTGTTTTACAGTAAACACGTCCTTTAATTTTTGAGCGGTGTCTTGGTTTTATGTTCTGGCTGCATAATTTAGGCTGCAGAATCGGTTCTCGTTTAACCACAAACCGCTCAATTTTTACGGCTCTGAACACAGAAAAAAAAGCTAAATTACAGGCTCCCATGTTGGGCTTGTAGCTGTCTTGTAAGAGATGGAGCAGTGTGTTTCAGCCTTGTTTCAGACACTTGCCTGTGTGGATGAGCTTGTGTGTTTCGAGAGTTGTCCTCTCACTGAACGTCTTTCCACACAGCTCACACATGAAGTCCTTTATACCTGCAGGCAAACAGTCACGACAATAAACACACAGAAAGAGTCACATGATGGACTTGTGGAATGTCTATTTATACTCAATGCACTCCTTTTTATTCTCTTTCACCTTCTGTGAAGCAGTTGTGACTCACCTGTGTGTCTTTTGTAATGTTTGAGCATGTTGACCTTTTGGGCAAACTTGCGGTTACACTCCTTACACTCGTACTCTTTGATTCCCTTGTGAAGCTTCATGTGGTGCCTCAGAGCATGTTTGGTCTTCATGCCTGCACAGGAAAACATTTACTTATTATGACTGATGATCAAAACATCGCTTGCTGTGTGTTCATGTGCCATTTGCACAGCAGTAAAGAAAAAATCTAAGCATCAGATGCAGCAGTGAGGAGGATCTGACCTTTCCCGCACTCCGCACACAGGAAGTCTCGGATATCGTCGTGGACCCTGAGGTGCTCCTTCAGCATGTCCTTCCTCGCGAATGATTTGTTACACTTGTCACAGCTGTGGCTCTTCACCCCTGGATGAGCAAAACACACACACACACACACACACTTAATAACCACATGAAATGAGAAAAAGCTTTGTGTTGTGTTTGTATTATTTTTTCTATTACATTTTGTTATGTCAGGTCTATGTCAAAAGTTGTTTAATGTCAAAATATCATTTTTTCACTCTAATAAATGTAAATCTAATAACTGTCTCACTCTGCCCTTGTACTGCTTATATGAGGCAAATATAATCTGGAGAGATACATGAAATGAACAGCTGGTTCACCATGACTGAGTTTGTACAACCTTTTAAGAGTAAAATTTTGGCATCAACACTCAAAAAAAACTCTAGACTCTCGAAGCCTTAATTATCACATCTGAATTGTGATGCCAAGTAGAACAGAAAAACAAAACAAAACAAAACAAAACAAAACAAAACAAAAACAAAACAAAAAAAAAAACAAAACAAAACAAAACAAAACAAAACAACCAGAATGGAAAAAAGGCTCCGTTTTCAGCACCCATGGCAGCCAATCAAGTTCTACTCTGCTCCATGTCTGGTGTAAGACGCCAGGAGGTAACAAATAAATATGAGACCTGTTTCATTTCAAATATGAAAATATTGTTTTAAATTGTTTTAAAATATTGTGTAGATGAAACACCAGATTAAAATAAAGCAAATTTCAAGGAGCACATTCAAACTCAACTTTTTACATTTATGCTGCTTCATTTCCATCAGTGCTGCTACTTTGCCGTTTCTAACACTGGTATTGTATATTGGACAGTATATATTTTTGATATATATGTATATGTATTTTTGACTTTATACTGCAGTTGTACATAGTGTTCCTCAGTCACTTATCTCTCCTGATATCTTTATTTAGTTATTTCTATATTTTATATTGGTACTTATATTTATTCACTTTTGTATTTGTTTCATTGTTCAATGGCATTCAGAGTGGAAGGAAAAGGAAGAATTTTACTGTACAGGGAAACTTTCTTTTAACTGTGCATATGACAATAAACACTTGACTTTGAACTCAAGTATATTCCCAACCTTGAAACCATGAGGACTGAAACAGTTGCACTGTCAATACATTATTTGACATTACTGAGACTCAGCATGTTCCATCAACGTGGTTCTTATACCCCTGGAGCACTGACAATCCTTCCTGTCTGTTTATATACAGATATTTGCTGTGCGTTGAAAATCCATGGCAAAAGTTAAGCAATTTTGAATTGTGTAAAGCTTTTCTTTCTTAAAAACTGTTCTATGAGTGTCTACTACAACTCATATGTAAGTAGCTCACGCAGGGTCAGCTATTTAAATTACTGAATGAGCAAAAGGCCTCTTCCCTGGACGTTAAGTCCCACATTAACATGTTTCATGTCGAAGCTACAGAAGCCCTGAGAGGCAAGTGAGAAACAATTCTGGCGATCCAATTGCTAAATGTGATGTAAACTGTTTCGTCTCCTGTGTTTACGTGACAAAGGATTTTTCCAGGATATTTATAAGTTCCACATCTTTTCTTAATCTGTGAAATTATGTGTTAACAAGTTATGTAACATTACTGTCATGTCTTTCTTTTGGCTAGAGATGGATTTTAATCCGTGCCAAAAGAAAGACATGACAGCAATGTTATATAACTTGCTAAAGTGTTACGCACCTTATGACTGAGAGTGATTTGTCAAATTAAAACTCACCTGAAAAAAAACATGATTGCTTTTAGTTGTAACATGGGGTAGTGTTGCACTGCAGCCTCTTGTGGCTGAAGTGAGTATTACAACAACAAACAAAAAGATCCTGATTAAAAAAAAAAACGATTCACAGAAGAAAAAAGTAACTTAGGACAATTATCTTGGGAAAACTTTTTTCACCTGGCAAAATGCTTTTTTCAGCTGTTTGTAAGACATAAACACAGGAGAAAAAACTATTTAGATGAGACTTTGAAAATGGATTACCAGAATTTTCATCACTTGCCTTCAGGGCTTCCATAAGATTATCTCCTTTTCAGATTTTTGGGGGCTTTTTAGCTTTTATTTGATAGGGCGGATCTAAACAGACAGGAAATAGGAGAGAAACTGGTGGAAAGACACACAGCAAAGGCCCACAGGCTGGAATCAAATCCACAGCCAGTGCCTCTCTACACGAGCGCACGCTCTACTGACTGAGCTACTGAGGCCCCCCAAGAACGACTTTAAACCATGCAAGTAAATCAATCAATGATACAAATTTTGTGGGAACCTTCGGAGGCGAAGCAGCAGGTCATATTAGAGTCTCGGCTTCAATGCATCAAGTTTAGCGAGAGGAAACATGACCTATTAAGAAGTATGTTACAGGGACTGTGTAAGGTATAGCATTATTTTAAAACTATGTAACATGTTAAGCAGAATCAACATGAAAACACAAAAAAAGCACCACACACTTATTTAAGATCCTTTAATCACCAACATTCCGACATGTTGTCTTCATCAGTGTGATTCCTTTAACCACCAACGTTTTTTTCATCAGGGATCATCCTGATGAAGACAACCTGGTGATTAAAAGGACTTAAATGGTCCTATGAGTGTCCGGTGCTTTTTTCTTGTTTTTTCATGTTCGAGCCTCACTGTCAGTGCAGCACTGCAAAAAGACTTTGTCTGTTTGTCTACCCTCTGCACTCACCATTTGGCTGTCCTTGTCTAAATATCTACCCTTAAAATGAAATGTTTAAGAATCACACACACGCGTAAGAATAAGTTGAGCGACAAATTTTTCTACAGAGATCCCAGGTCATTTCTTACCAGTGTGGATGATCTTGTGCCTCTCGAGGTTACCGATACTATTGAAGATTCTGCCACAAATCTCACATGGATGGATGTACCTGTGTGACAGATGAGCAGATTTAAAATGATTACAGTGACTGTACAGCAGCTTGTTCATTTTATATTTCAATTTCACTTTGAAATGACCTTTTCTGCTGTAAATCAGACCATTTACATCTCGTTCCTGCAGAGACCTGACCTGTAACTTATCAATAGTGATTACACTTCTTACACTGTACAGATTAGTACTGATTAGCAACGTTACTGATATTTTGTTACAGCTGCATTAAAAATCATTCTCTAACAAATCTGTTTCTCTTTACCTCCATCTCTATTTTTGTGATTAGTAAATATCAGGGCTGCACAATTTGGTCATATTTCAATTATTTTGACTGAAATTGTGATTGCGACACGATTAGTGGAAATGATCAGTTTTGCATTACAAACAAAAAAAACTATTGTGCAGCCCTAGTATATATTAAAGGGAATTTAAAAAAGGGTTAACGGCTTTCACACTCTCATCAACACACACCAAAATATTGTCTTGTCAAACCTCAGCTGACATTCCTGTTCCCATTCATATTCATTATCTCAGCCCTGATTGGACGAGGCTAAACAAATATAAAAGCCACAGCTGATAATAAGAGGTGGAAGATGTTTTCTTACTTCTGCACCGCGGGGTCGGGCAGCTGCTCCCTGTGGATGACCAAGTGAGCGTTGTACGTGGCCTTCAGTGCGAAGCGTCGATGGCAGATGCCGCAGCCGTAGGCTCTCTCCTTGTGCTGCTCCATGATGTGCTTCAGGTACTCTCTGCCCTTTGCGAACGACAGCTAGAGAGACAGAAGGAGAGAATTCATGAGTGTGTTTGAAAAATAATCTGTTGCCATAATTTTGATTTGTGAGCAGCCTTGTGCTGTTCATGCACACTCTGTTCAAGATAAGTGAGGAAAGACTAAACATGGTGATATCATTACAAATTAATAAATAGATTCAGATAAAGTTAAGTTAACAGTCTGCAGACTGTCTCCACGCCTGTCAGGTCAAAGCTTACTTGACATTTCTTGCAGTTGTACTTGTGGTGCTCAGGATCGTCTTCCTCCTCATCGTCGTCTGTTTCGTCACTGTCGCCAGCTGAGATGCCGATCTTCTTGATGAAGTCCTCTCTCTCCTGCTCGTTCATTAAGGCGATGTCCTGGAACAAATGCAGCTCTTAGAAAAGATTCAACTCAATGAAGGCTGTCAACACCTAATTTAATGAAACATGTTGGATCAGGCCAGGTGCTATCCACCACTTTTTCATTTTAGTCTGATCCATGGTGGTGTTAACCTGGGAACCAGACAAATCTCCAAGCTCCCATTCACACAGATGTCCACCCGTGCTGGATCTGGTCGGGCCAGTCACAACAGAGGCAAGTTTGGTATGATGACTGTACAGAGGAGTGTGACCTCATCGGCCCTTGAGGCCTTTTTGTAAACAACCAAGATGGCCACTGCTCAGGGTTGAGAGGGTTACTTTTAAAAGTATATTCTGATACAGTTGCTAATTGCCTGTTAAAAAATATAGTCAGTAACATAATCCAAATATCACAATATTAAAGTAATGTAACTTAATTACTTTCTGTTACTTTTGGATTAACTCAATACCAAATATGGTGAAACTGTTTAGCCTGATATGATGTATTAATTAACATTAGATCATGATGATACTCTCAGATTTAAACAACCAATAAGGTTACAGATCTGTGTGTAAATCGACAGTGTCTCTTATGTGCACACATCATTTGCTATTAATCAGAATATTAATTTTTATGAGCCGTGGATTAACTGCAGAGTGTATGCGCATTTTGTGAACCCACCTGTGTGGTCTCATCTTACTGTCTGAATAATGTGTCCTTTAAACAACAGGAAAATAAATCACCATTGACTTTAGAGTGTTTATTGGGCAATGGCACAGTCGTTTTCTGCCACAAGATAGCAAAGCGCCAGCATTGCGCCTGACCACACCTCATTTTAAGACCAACACACCCATGTGTGCACAGAGTTGCACAAGTATATTTGCTACTTAGACAACTTGGGTGCTGGGCAAGAAATGAAAGCTGCGTCAGTTCGAAAATAGCAATGACAGTTGCACTGCACTGCATTGTGTGCCACTTTGCACCAGGTGGAAGATGGAGTCCTTTGTGTTTCACTGATGATGCTTCGTGCACAAAGTAGATGTCAAACTTTTTAATGTGAAGATGTTGACCATGTTTTCATCATCATCTTTGCTGTTTACATTCAACCTGACACAACTTCAAAAAATGAAACATGAGATAGTTGGCTAATCATGACTATGTAGTCATACTGGTAAAATGATATTTTGTTTTTCATGATTCTGTCTCTAGATGACTTTCGTTGCTGTATTGTTTTGCAATGCTATGCTGGATATATTTTATATTGTGGAATGAAAACTTTGTCATTGTTTTCAGTTGTTGCTGCTCTTTGACAATTACGCTGTTCAGTGATGCAGTGCTGAGTCTGTGTTACCCTCGTTTTTATTATTGTTATGTCTTAATCCATGTGTGTTTTTAATGTTGCATTTCATGCTGCAAAATCAAATGATCAATGGGACAAAAGAAGTTGAAAGCTGAAGTTGAAAAATGCACTACAGAATTATTTCCTGGGTGTGTACGTGTATATGTATATAAATAACTGTTTATCTTGTTTGATTTTCATTTATTTTATCTTATGCTATTCTAAATTGAATTATCTGTATAATGTTTTATATGCAGCATGAAGGAGCTACAACTTTTATTTTGTTGTGCAACCCTGTGTTGTATAATGACTAATAAATTATCTTGATGCCTTTATATTCATCGGCTGCCTGAAGCCAGTAAATTCCAAGAGCAACAGTAGCTGATGACTGGCAGAACTGTTTAATTCAGTGCACACACAGGCCCAGGCTTGTAACATGGTTGTTCTTAAGAAGATATTCTGGGAGAATTTTTAGGACAAATATGTTGAAATGCACAGTGAATGACTGCATACCAGAGATTTAGACTGTGCTGCGTAAATAGTTTGGCTTTGATACTATTTTGTTGTATGTTGCATCATAGAGAATTCCCAAAGCTAGAAGGAAGGATACACTGCTGTGATTAAAGACTACATGCACTGATTAATTGAGAAAAAAGGAGAAAAAGAATTCCCTTGTTTCCTAGTCAAATCTGAAATATATATTTGGAGAAGAAGCGTGGATTTGAGACCCTTCAAACATAAGTTGATTTTTCTAGAGCTGTAACAATTAATCGAGTCATTGATTATTAAATTAAATCTGATTAATGGGTTTGAGTTATTTAAGGGAAAAAAAAGTCAAAACTCTCTGTTTTCCAGCTTCTAAAATGTGATTTTTTTCCCCCTCTTCTCTACAGCAAACTGAATAACTTTGGACATTTGAGGATGTCAATTTGGGCTTTGGGAAACACTGACCAACATTTGTCACCATTTTCTAGGGAAACAACTATCATCTGAGAAAATAATCGATCTGATTAATCGACCATGAAAATAATCGTTAGTTGCAGCCCTTGATTTCTTCTGCCATCCCCCATGTATGTGCCTGATCACTTGATGATGACACACCTACATCAGCAAGAAGAGACACTACAAGAAATAAGGCCGTTTAGTGTGAAAGAGAAATATTTGTGTAGTGTTTTGTTTAGCCTTCCACTCCACACTGTCTCACCTTGAAGTGGACGTGAATGTGATCTCGAAGGACGTCCACACGGAAGAACTTGCGCGCGCAGATCTCACAGGTGTACTTCTTATCACCGTGAGTCAACAGATGCTTGTTCATGTTGCTCCTGCAGGAGAACACCTGTGCGCACAAACACACACGTCACTGATGAAGTATGTCTGGACGACTTCCTCTGACATTTATGTGCAGTTGTTTGACCTGCTGCTATGAATCTTTGCTGCGGTGCAGACGGATTTCTCACCTTGCCACAGATGGGACAGGGTGACGGCTCCTTCCTGTACTTGGTCCCTTCTTCTCCATTGGCATCCAGCTCCTCTCTCTTCATGTGCTTTTGTCCTGGACAGATGCATCGTAGTTTTAGTTAGAAACAGCTCTGTATTTTAGGAATCCCATGCTTTTCTTCAAGAAAAAGTCATCTGAAATGTGACTGATGCACCTAAACACAAAGTAAATATTCTGCCCCTTACTGAGAATGAAAACCAAGCCGAAACAAAAACCAAAATAAAGCTTTGCTCTCTGCTGCTGTGCGACTCACCCACACCGTGCCTCCTGTGGTGCTCCTGCATCACGTCTTTACGGTAGAACATCTTGTTGCAGATCTCACAGGAGTAGAGCTTCTCGCCGTGCTTCTTCTTGTGCTTGGAAAGGTTGCTGTTGGTGGAGAAGAACCGCGAGCAGATATCGCACTGGAACGTCTTGTCGTCTGGAGAGAGAAGAAGGGTATGAATGAAATCCAACAGGATGAGAGCTGGCAGGAATGTGATCAGAAAGAAATGGTAGAAGCAAGGAGATAATTTTACATTTAACAGAAAACTCTAAAAAATGTTCCTACCTGTCCGGCAGTTGTGGAACTTTAAGGCATTTTCCAGGCGAAAGGATTTTTCACATGTGTTGCATTTATATTTGTACTCCTGGTCAGGCTGTTTGGAGAACATAAAAAGAACATTTATAAACACATTAAGGGATAGTTCTGAATTTTTGAAATGGGGTTGTATGAAGTATTATTATAGTCAGCGTATTATCTACAGTAGATGGCGTAGAGCAGCAGCAGGATTAGGCCTTATTCAGAGTGAATCAGGTGCTGCTGTAAAATCACAGCTTTTTTCATTCATTTTGAATGGGATAGTGGGTTTGGGCTGCCAGCAGTGGGGGCTGCAGTGCAGTGCAGAAAAAAACGCAACACTGTGCGGCGGAGAAAGTTGAAGCAGAGTCAACGTTTGGGGAAACCCGGCCCGATGTCACGCTCTGTGGCCAATCACGAGCATGTGATCAGACTCTCTACAGTCAGCTTGAAATATCTCTGAAAACAGTTGCTGTCCAGATGGAGTTCATGGTCATACTCTAGAGCTGTGTCCCCGTTTGGCTTATTTTGCATACTCAGCTTCAACGTCTTGGTCTGGCTTACAGTTTATGCTGCAAAACAGCAAAATGAGAAAGCCTCCTTTGGTCTGTGTCAATATGCTTGAGAGAGAGAAAAGGGAGGAGACAGCGTGCAGCTTTGAGCGATGGACATAAAGACTCAATAGGGAGACAGAGCGGTGCGAGAAAGCTGGAGAATAAGAGAAATAAAACACTATTTTCACAGCAGTTTAATCGAGGCTTTAGAGGTAAAGGAAGCTAAGCAACGCACTGCTGTGGACAGGGTCAGCAGCCAAATGAATTTTAGCCATCAGAAAAAATTAATATCATAAATAACACAAATATACAATATATTTAGGATATTTTCATTGCTTTACCTGGCAGCCACACAGCCTTTTCCTATGGGAAATCACCATTATATAAGCCAAATATTGCTCAATCCAAAGCCACCATACTCCTTTAGTAAAAATAGTAATTTTACCTCACAGAACATGGGAGTTGTTGTTCTACTTTGTAAATCCAAACTAACACTGAAGGCACACAATAGCACAAACTAACTAAGCAATCAAGGCAGCAGTAGAACACAGTAAGTGTTCTGTGAGGTGAAATCTCTCTTTTTGCCAAAGGAATCTAGGCAAAAAACAGCTTGCTTTGGAGAAAGCATATTGCACCGTAGTTTCCCAGTGGAAAAAGGCTGTCTGAGCAGCAAAGTAAAGTGGTGCGTTCATTTAAATTGATATGGATTTTTGGTGGGTAAAATATATAATATAAAATATAAAAATATATAAATAAATTTGCTGCTGACCCTGTCCAAGCAGTACATAGCTTAGCTTCCTACATGGTTTTCCTCTCTGCATCTCCAAACTGGGGGCGTGGATGGCTGTGGACAAGTGTCTAATACAACCCCACTTCAAATAATCTGAACTACCCCTTTAACTAGCTGGGTAAGTTAAAAACTCCTGATCTAACAGTTGGGAGTGTTACTCACCATGTTCTTGCTGTGCTTATAAGAGATGTGCTGCTTCAGACTCTCCTTGCGGCTGAACAACTTGTCACATTCATCACATTTGAACAGTTTATCACCTGAAAATAGAAGAAGAAGAGATTCGTTAATTCGTTAATAATAAAAAAACAGCAACTCACTTTAAGTTTAACTGTACCTGAATTGTGTGATGACAGAAAGAGATGAATTCAACACTGTTTTGAAAGCTGATCACCTCTAATCTCCACGTACCATGTGATCTGATGTGTCGGTTCAGGTTGCTGCTGTTCTGGAAGACCTTGGTACAGAGGGAGCAGCGGTACACCCTCTTGTGCTCTCTGGCTTTGTGTCTCTTCAGGACGGCCCCACTGTCTGGAGCCGTGCTCAGCAGACTGCTGCTCTCTGACCCTGCTGCTGCTGCTTGTGTGCCTCTGAGGCCACCGGCTCAGAGCTGTGCACTGGGGGCTTCACATCTGCACACATCAGGAATCTAATATCAAACAGAAATCTACAATATATGCAGAAAGTATGGGCCCAAATGATGCTGGATTTTTGAGCCCAATACTGATATTAATGTTTAGGATGAAGAGAAACCTTCTAGCAATACACATTAACAAACTGTGTTTGTGTTCCTAATTAGCTAAAAGAGGACGTGGTGATGGGAGCGACCTATTACATATAAGCACATAACTTCCAAATGGATTTACAGACTCGCAAAAGATTTAGTGGGAAGTTTGGTCATGATCCAAAGGACAGCTGATTAACTGTTCATCCGAACTGGCAAAAGGGGGCATGACAGTGAAATGGATTCATGTAACATGTAAAATATATAGTCTATGATCTGGACCAAAGAGGAGGACAGATGTCCACAGGGCCACACTGCTAGCAGGGGTAACAGCTGACCTCTGTTATCTGTGTACAAGATTAGATGCTGTAAATCTCCACTACAGGAAGAATTTTAATTATTTCATGAAGGTGCTCCATCTCATACCACCTCAGTTAGATTATTGCAACATTTTCCCAGAATGCCATCTGACAACCTCTGCAGAATGCGCCTGAACCTGTTGCAACTTGTTCAGAGTTATGTGTCACACAAACAAGAGGACACAGTGACAGTGATGGTGTAGTGTAGACAGTGTAGTGACAGAGAAACATGACTGATACAATTTTCATTTTTTACCTCCAGTCAAAAAGGAATTTTCTCTTTTGCTGTGTGTGGCTGCCTTGTATTGTGCAATGCAACCACAGTGGAAAAACTGGTATCTTTGCTTTTCCTGAGATGAATTTGTGATTGTATTATTGTTAAATGTCAGTGCAGGATATCAAACCTCCAAAGAAGCTTTTGCTCTTTCATGGACTGACACAAATCCTGATGTTTACAGACGATGTCATGATGTGTCAAGCAAGTTCATCACAAGTTGGTTCCAGAGATGAAAAGTACATCACAGAAAAAACTATTTTTACACAGTTTTTTTGAGTTTTAGGCAATTTTATTCTGCTCAAACCTTACTGTTTGTCTCTTCCTCACCTTTGTTTTTGCTCGTGACAGCTGCAGCTCCAGGCCTGCGTCCCTTTGCTCTCCTCCCTCGACCCTGTCCTCTCTTGGGACCCAGTTGAGCTGCAGAGGAGGGGTCGCCCTCTTCCTCATCGGGGCCCACCTGATTCTCGTCATGGGGTAGGAGCGGGTCGACTGGAAGCACCGTTGCTGTCTTCCCCTCGTCCAGATGAGTCAGCATATTGCCTGTGATCAACAAAGGAAAGCAGAAGACTCCGAGTGTGTAACCATGACACAGCATTTCCCCAGCCTAGAGACATTCTGAAGGGGTAAACAACCTGACTTACACAGCTGAAAACTACCATCTAATGCAATTTAAAGCTTAAAACAACCCAAACATAACCTCAAAGTTAAGAGAACATTTCTAAGCTGTACTGGCTGGAGGTGATGGATGTTACCTGCACCGTCATCGTCAGACACTGGGGGGATGAGGCCTCCAATTTTCTCTGAGGACTCTGCTTTAGCGGATGAAGGCGTCATATCTGAGTAAGAGAGAGAAACACTACAAGATATAACATGGACTGTTGCCATGGCACCCTACCTACAACAACATCAGTACTGTAATGTCATCTACCTGCTGGAGGCGGTGGTGGCTGAAGAGGAGGCTTGAGCATGGGCTTCTCCATCTTCTTGGCGTAGAAAGCTCCGTACCAGACCCGCAGCTCTGTGCCTGGCAGCACATCCTGGGAAACAAAAAAGGAAGAATACACCAGTCTCCTGTTAGAAGCCAGTGAGCTGCAGGACTAAATGAACACCTGAAATCTCAGACCAGCAGCTAACTCGAGGGACATAGAGTGTAAGCCCTTGTATACTGTGGTGTAGTGGACCAGACTAGCAAGGAAGAAATAAATGGAGGTGGCTTCCCAATAAGTGTGTTGACCAGTGTTTCCCAAAGTCCAAGTCCTCAAAATGTCTTGTTTTGTCAACAAACCCAAAACATTCAGTTTACTGTCAGAGAGGAGTAAAGAAACCAGAAAATATTCACATTTAAAGAGCTGAAATCAGAGAATTTAATTTTCTTAAAAAATGACTCAAACTGATTAATCGATTATCAAAATAGTTTACGATGAATTTAATAATCAGTTCATAATCGATTAATCGTTGCAGTTCTACATAAATTACTTTTCATTTAGTTATCGACCTGTTTTTGTCAGTGAGAAATTGTTGGTGACAAAAGTATGATCAAATTATTAGTCAACAAACTTGACACTGGAGATAACATGTACCTGGGAAGTGTTGAAGTACACGTCATCATCCTGCTGGTAGGCCGTCAGATTCTGGTGCTTGTAGTCAGTGGCGGGTCGTACCAGCATCATCCAGTTGCAGTCTTCTTCACTGCTGGAGTCAAAGCACACCACCACGCCATCCCTCTGGAAGATCTGATCATTTAAAGACTGAGGATTAACACGAGGGGAAGTGAAAATAACAAAGAAAGCTATTACATCCATCAAGTTATTATAGAACAGGTCAGGATTTATCAGCCTGCACCTTCAGAGGAAACGCTCCTTCCTTTTCCAGGTGTGGGACCCTCTTTGCCTCAAAAGGCCCAAATCGTGTCCTCTTGACCAGCCGGCGCAGGACGAACACCCCCTCCTTCCCATCAGCCACCTGTCTGATCTCCAGACTGTTTGGTAAAGATGACCTGATCCAGGACAGAGACAACCAGTGTGACTGGTAGGACATGGCAGTAACACACAAGTTAATAGTACCAGACATGCCTCTGATGCTGCTTAAAATGCTGGATTGGGTATCAGTGAGTACAATATTCTGTGCACTAGTGCTGGGCGATTGGATGAATATATCAGCTATTGCTGACTGTTTTTTTTTGGGGACAATTTTTTTCATTTAATTATGCTAATTTAATGGTATGCAAGAGTAAAAGGTGCTACTCTGCAATGCACTCTCATTCAGCAACACAGTATGTACAAACTGAAGTGCACTAAACCAGGGGACGAGTGAGAGGAAAACAGCCTGTAGAGCCAGACTATGTCACATTTAACATCGAATCAAGTATTTATTTCTGCCAAACCAGAGTGGGTGATTGTTGTAGCAGTGGAAATACTGATCAAGACAGTTTTGATGAAAATGATGTGTTTTCATTGGTCGAGTTTGAATGAAGTGTGTTTCACGGAGTTAACAAAGCAGTTAAAACTCATCTCAGTTTGAAACTTTAATTCAGAAGGTCTACAGTTGTGGTTTTTTTTCTATTTTGTGTAAAGAAAACAGGTGTGAGAATACTTCCTTTCTTGACCTTTTGTGCTTTTGTTTTGTTTATTTATTGAACGTGGCCATGTAATGTAGCAAACTCGCAGCTTGCACACATCCCCCAGGTGTAAGGAAAGCCATCAATTGCTGAGCTAACGGTGGCTGGTTGGAAAATTTTACCAAATGGCCCAGCTCTGGTACGTACTTATCTGATATTACCTCATTTATTAGCCCCAATGCTAGGGGCTGAACAACTAATCCAAAATGTATTGAAATTACAGTCATTGTTATAGGTGAAATGTGTGTCAAAATACCATTTAAAAATAAATGTTACAGTGCTGCAGAGACGTTTCTACAGACTTAAGAAAACATCTTAATTTGGTACAGAAATGACACCATAATCATTTTAAAATGGCTGTACCCGACTCAGAATTTTGTCCGTCAAATCAGATTTGGCTGTTCAACAATTTGTTCATTTTTTGAGGTCAGCACCACAAACTCCTATATCCGTCTCCATGAGTATGTTTTACCAGTAGCGTCTTTGTCACCTGTGATGTGAAAATATCAGATTTCCACACAGAGAAAGTAAAAGTGAACCTGTTACTCATAGTTAGTTATAAAATCCCAGCACACTGCAGAATGTGCAGCATAGGTGCGCTGCAGTGTGTCCCCTGCCCTCCGTTCATTAGTCCTCACTGCTTCCATCACAGTTATTTTTGTGGTTTGTGGTGATTTTAATGATCAGTTTGCAAAGTTTACAGCCTGTCATGCTGCTGCAGTGCTCTGTGTACAGTGACACAGCTAAAGGAACAAGAACTGAAACTCTCATCTATTAAACACCTGCGTTTGTTATCACGAGGATTTTTTTGATAAATGTGCCAGCTAATATAAAATATGTTTATGACTCCCCTTATTTATAATTCCTCATTGAAATGTTCTCCCTGTGAATCCTTGTAGGCTTCTATCAGCTTCATCCAGTTATTGTAATGCAAACTGACTGACAGAGGAAAAAAAAAAAAGAGTGCTCAACTGGAAGAATCTCAGTCGACTGAAGGGTGTTCAACTGATGATTTGTATCTTCAACTTTGAGGGGGCAGCCCTACATTTTAATATATTTTCCTATAAAAATGAGAATAAACAATGGCTGAACAATTGATTGAAATTTTAGGGAAATTGCAATTTTCAAATTGCAGAAGATGCAATATTTGTTAAAGGCAAAATTTCCTACACATCAGATTCTACAGACTTAAAATAACATCTTCATTTGGTACGGATTCCTGCAACAACAACAACTACAAAAAAAAAAAAAAACTCACACCATAGTCAATTCAAAATTATCATTACCTCTAATATCACAAATCATATCACGATTGCAATATCAGTCAAATAAGCATTATTTCATTATTAGATATTTTTTTCAGAATTGTTCAGCCCTAGAATAAAAATTTTAAAATTATCATCTAATAATGCAACTCACATCGCAATTACAATATAAGTGAATTTAATTGCAATTAGACTTTCATTTTCAAAATTGTTCAGTCCAACTGAAACAGGATGATCCCTCCCAGCTGCATCCCATACCCCCAATTCTTTTATCCTGAGCAAGGCCATACAATAATGATAGTAATCACATCACTAACAGACCTAGTAGTATAAAAAAGAATTATACTATGTATATGTTTTAAATGCACTGATATCTAGAGGTGAAATGGTATGAAAATTTCATATATCATGATTCTAGTGACCAAAATTATCATGGTTATCAATATTATCACCGTATTTTGGTTGATGCTGGACAATGTTTACTGTTTTCACAGGGCAGAAATCAATCATGGTTTTTACAGTAATTAAAATTTAAAACAGTGTAAGTAATCATTAAGAATTTCATTGTGGTTTATTGTGTTTATTGTGTGTTTTCTCATAGTTTCATCCCTACTGGTATCAGACTGGCACTTGAATCAGCCGAGAGGCAAAGTTTAGCTATCAGAATCAGTATCAGGAAGGACAAAAAAAATCAAAAATAATGAGAACTGATGACTGCTGGCACTTGTAAGGTTTGAATCTGCCCCTGTCTTTTTTCTCTCTGGTTAAATCTTAGAAAATGAACTTGAGTTGAGTGGCTGTGTTTTCACTAGTTTGACTGCAGTCAGTGAAGTTCAGACACCAGCTGTCACTCACCGGGCCCGGCTGAGGACGAAGGAGTCCTGGACGGTCACCAGTGGTCCCCAGCTCAGGACACTCAGAGTCATGGTACTGGCCACAGTCCTCGCACCCTGCAACACACGCACACATCTGTCATCACGGCCCAGCAGTCTCCCTGCTGTCAGTACAGTACACTACATTATCATCTGGATTCATACTCACAGATGAACTCATCTGGTGTCTGCTTAGCCATTATGCCAACCTACAAACAGAAAGACAGACAGTTTATTATAATCAGGACAGGGGGGGACGGATCTACAACCAAGTCCTACAGAGTGTCTTACATGTACCATTTATGAAGGAACTACTTTTCAGAGTGTCTTGGATGTGACTGAACTTCCACGCCTGCACACATATGAAACCTGGGACACTTAAGCTGTGTGAATGCATCAGTCCCCCTGGCTAAACAGTATCATGTATTATGATATGAACCGGTTCTTGGTGTGAGCGGTACAGTGTCAACATGCACATTAAACGTCTGCAGTCTGGGCAGCAGGAGATGGGATCCGGGATTTGAGTCGTTCCCAAACTCTAGCCGGGTTTTAACTCCGATCTGAGCGGCTCCTCTTCACTACAATGTAACAAAGAACAGTCGGCATGGCGGATGGACCGGAGACGCAAACCACCAAACCGGAGTCGATGCTCTTCAACGCCAAGCAATCAGCGACGGAGGCGGCTCAAGAAACCGCGGAGCAAACCGGACAAACCTGCTGCAGCTGTACTACAAAACTGCGCCGCCATTTTGTACAAACTCGACGTATATTTATGGGAAAACACGTTACCTTTTCTGCAAAAGACCCTTCATTTATCGAGTCCTGACTCCGGGTTCCAATCCGCTCCAGAAACGGCGCAAGACAGGAAACGAAGCGCGCCGAGTGCATTATGGGTGTTGTAGTCTCGTCACACATGATACAGAGGGACTCGAATGAGCATTAATTAGGCAACTACGAGTTGTGCTGTAATTTACTGAACAATAAAAGATGTAGAGAATAATTTAAATTCCTTTATTGTGTCCATTTAACCACCACAAAACCTTTTTAGATGTTATTTATTTCAGTAGTAGTATAAATTAACGGCTAATTAGCATACAGCTCTGAGTGGCTTTTACCTTAACCAAGCGTTACATCATTATTCTACAATGTCCTGACTTTAAGATACAGCACACGGGGTAAAATGAGTTATAGCCTACAGTAATGTAAAAAATACTCCACTACATAAAGTCATGCTTTAGAAAATTACTTAAGTTAAAGTACAACAGTATTATCAAAGTAATCACTGTATTCATATATTTTACTGAGTAATTAAGGTGAAGTCAAGTCATTTGGAGACACGCTTTTGTAGATTACTACCTAACCAACCACCTAAAAATGTAACCTACCTCAAGTGTCTCTTTTAAAACTTGTTATGGACCTCTGCTGTATTTCTACAAAAAACCTATTGCCAAAGAAAACACTTCCTAACGTGGGTTTCCCGGTCCCCACCAGGGGTCGCCAAAGCCTCACAGGGGCAAAAGGCCTTCTTGATTTTAAGGGCTGTAAGAAAACCTCATAAAATGTACAGCAGGACTATGTCTCAGCATTTCATTTATTTCTGTGAAGAAAACTAAATAAAATTGCTATTTTTATAATACTGATCATTTTTAAGATATAATTTATAAAAATTTCAAAGGCAATGGGACGTACAGAACCTTCACTCTCTGCTAAACATCGTCTTGCATTAGAAAAGTGTAGTTGAAACAACCAAAGAGCTAAAAGAACAATGGCCAAGTGTTAGAGATAACACTGTTTTGTCAAAAAAACACAAACCTATTAAATATGATTGTATGATTGAAAATTGTATTTAAAAAGTTCCTAAAACATCAGGAAAACTCATCTCTGCTGCAACATTCACAGGAAATAATGCTCAAAATGAATCCAAATCACTTGTTTTAACCAACCTTCAGTAGTTCATGATTTGAGTTAACCATTATAGGTAATAAAAGTAAACTTGGGGCAGGCTGGGGCTCACCTGGTAGATCGGTGCCCTATGTTCAGTGCTACACGTCATCCTCTCTCTCTCCAGCTGACTCAATCCAATAAAGGCATAAAAAGCCCAAAAATATAAATATACTGTTATATAGTGTTAGAGTCTCAGATGCATTAATATGTCCGCAGCTTTTTTGTTGAAGTTGATTGAGGTGGTGCTGATTTGATTTGCTTTTTTAAGTAGTTTGCATTTGAAATCTGCCAAAAGCTTCAGTCTTCTAAAGCCATCTTTGTCTGTAATTAATTCCTACAACATCATTTTTAGTGCAGTTAAAATATTTCAACTGGTTTTTCATCTAAATAAATGTTTAAAAATGTCTGCATCATGAAACAAGAAAGATTAATGCAGCTTACAGCACCAGAAGTAGGAAAAAGTTGATTCTAAATTTGCATTAAAAACAGGTTGCACTGAAAACATTCCATCTACACTGATAGATTAAATAAGTGGTAGAGTAAATAAATTAGTATGGAAGCCCATTTCTGCCAATGTGATGGAAAAATCCTGGAGGTCATTATAATAAGAAACCTTTTCAAAATAATTACTTACTGTAGTATCTAAGTCATTCAAATTGTCATTATTTTAAGACACTAACTCGTTTTTTAAATAAAGTTTCTTGTTATAATGACTTACAGGATCCTGTTTTTCCCCATCACATTGGTGGAAATGGGCTTCCTTATCTGAGAACTTGGAGACTTGGCTCGAGTGATAGCTGGTAGATAATTGTAACGCAGTAAAAAGTGCCATATTTCCCTCTAAAATGTAGTGGAGTAAAAGCTGAAAGAAGTCATAAAATAGAAAATACTCAAGTGAAGTAAAAATATCTTAAAACTGTATATACTGTAACTGTATACTTAGTACTAGTACTTATTACTACTACTCATTTTCCACTACAGATTATGCATTATTTTCAACCAGCAAAGTGCGATACTAGTGATACTTCATGGAGAAAGCCTCTGTAAAATAAAAGTGAAACAGTAATTCAACATGTGGAAGTTTAGAAGACTTCAGTCCAGCCAGGAAACTCAACGTGGCAACAAGATTTCAGTTATTCAATCAATATTTATTGTTGAAAATGAAAGAACTCGATATGAATATTAGTTACAATCCCTGCAGGGAAATGACTGACATTCTGCAACAACAGCTAAGTCAGTTTCTGTGCACAGAGCAGATGCCAATAAAAAAACATCAGGAAGCAGTTTATTAATCACATACAGACCTACTGCTTACTGAATGCATTACAGAAGCCGATGCTTGCAGGCTGCCACACGAGCAAAGGCTCTGAAGCTGAGCATGATTAAAACAACCCGTTTTCCCCTCCGTTCCTCAAGAGTTTAAAGGTGATTCCGTCCGAATGGTTAACTGAATTTTCTAGGTTTTAGCCCAAAAAAAGAGAGCAGGTGATGAGAAGGGATCACAGCTCTACCACATACTGTTAATAATACAAAGACACAAAGACGACCCACACTGGATCTGCAGCAGAGTGTTGTCATGAACAGCAAAGTGAGTGTTTTTTAATTCTGATAGTCTCCTAATGTAAACACTCAGTTAACAGATATGTTATGTGCATAGGCTTCTTGATTATAGACATTACTGATGGAGCAGGAACACGGTGGTACGCTTGTCTCTCAAAGCCAGTTCACCACAGTCCTTCAGTCCTCTGGTGTGATGGTGGATGCAGCCTCGGGGAAACTAAAAAGTCACGTCAAGTCAAGTCCACCCGCGACATCATCCTACGAATAACTGTAAGGCAATCTGTTAGTTGTCTGTCACTGCGCTGCATCAGTTCTGAAGAAACAGTAGTTAACATGATGTACAGAAACGTCTTCAACAAGCTGCTTACAAAAAAAAAAAAAAATACAATCATTAGCTGGATTAAAAAAAAAAAAAAGCAGCCAAACTATGTGGTTGCCCCCCAAAAGGTGTTCACACTTTTCTCTTGTTCAAAGCTACATCTTTTAAAAACAATAAAACGTCAAATAAAGACAGAGGAAATGCAGGATTGAAATGAGTGTAGAACAAATTTCATTAGTGCGTAATGCGACAAGTATGGCAGAGTGTGACGTCACAGTCCCTGGATAACAGTTCCCTTTTGACACATTAACAACCCTGCTGATGACAGTAGTGTACAGGAGGAAGACAAAGAAGAAAGTTGCATATAGTTTGAAAACACTGCAGAGAGGAGTAAACATAAAACGCTCACGTTTAGCTAAAGTTCCTGTTAGCAACAGTGTCACTGATTCTTTTTGGAAGGGTTTTATGTTAAAGGGCGAGTCTGAATTATTTGAAGTGGGGTTGTATGAGGTGGTTATCCATAGTCAGTGTATCATCTACAATAGATGGCGGTTGGCACACACCCAGCTTGGATAAGCAGCAGGAATAACAGTGCAGGAAGCTAAGCAATATACTGCTGAGGACAGGGTCAGCAGCAAAACTTTTCAGACAGTTCAGTTTAAAGGCCCGGTGTGAAAACTTTACAGGGATTTGTTTTTGATTTCACCAGGGTAAACGAGGGTTCCAACTCTCTCCATCAGCACTCTGGATGGTGTAACTAATCAGTCTGTTGACAACAACAAATACCTGGGAATTTAGTTGGAGCTAGTTTAAATTTAAACTAACTCCAAGAGTAAAGAAATTTACTCTTGGTTCTTTGTACAGGCTGAAGTCCTGTTTTTCCATGGAAAAATCTGACTCAGATTTCAGTGATATTTACAGATTTGCCTCACCGTCCACCTTGTCCAAACTTGATCCCCTGTATCACTAAGCCCTGAGGTATGTGACTAATTCTAGTTTTAGGATCCATCACTGTACCCGATACATCCAGGTGGGATGGTCATACCTCTCTACAACACTGGTACATCATAATCTACATACTTCCTGCTTACTTAAGACAGAAGTTTTTTCTCATGGCAGAACAGTCAGGGTCTCGGGTTGCAGTTCAGTTCATAGTTGCTTCAGTCAGATCAGAGGCTGGCAAATCAAGCCTGTTCTACTTTGATTCTTGGTCCTGAATTTAAATGCAGTGGAAGTGGAATGGAAGTGATTATTTCCAGCTGCAGTTGCTTCACACATGACTAAATATTGTTGCTTTGACTACATACTGTATTATGAAATATGTATTTTTAGACTTACTGCTACTATCACAATTTGATTTGATGTTGATGTTGTTGTGATGACCTTCATGCTGCAATTCTGACTCTGTCTTGGCTAGGTCTTACTTGTAAAAAGATTTTAATCTCACTTCCTAATTAAATAAAGGTTATATGTGTATTGGCAGAAAATGACAGAAATAGAAAATAATATTCATTGTTTTTGGTTGGTAAAGCATCAAGAGCACAGCAAAATAATGAGAAAGTAAGAAGGTACAGGCAGGCACTGCCACTTGTGGTGGGTCGTGGGTGAGGACTTTTTTGTACGAGTCTATGCGGCATTATTTGGAAAAATCCTGCATGATTTGTCTTAACATTTAATGATGTTTTAAAGGTCCAGTAACATATACTGGGATTTACTGGCAGAATATAGCAGAAATAAAATATAGTATTCATGAGTTTGTTTTCATTAGTGTATAATCACCTGGCAAGAATCATGCTTTTGTTACCTTAGAATGAGCCCTGTTATATCTACAGAGTTAGCAGGTCCTGTTCCATGGAGGCCACCATGTTCCAAAGTAGCCCAGAATGGACAAACCTTACACTGACTCTAGATGCGACCTTTTGTGTTTTGCCATGTTTTGACTCCACTGTAGGTTCTTCCACACACTTGAAAAGGGAGAGTGACACAGGTGCAATCTGCAAGCTTACCACTAGATGCCACTAAATCCAACACACTGCTCCTTGAAGTGTGCCCTACATTGAGAATATTTTCACTGCCTGACCTTTCTCTTTTAGGATGGGAAAATGCAGTTATATAAGCCAAATATCCCTCTGCCCAAAGAAACCAGACTCCATCGGCAAAATCAGTAATAACACCTGTGGTTGCTGGTCCACTGCTGCCTCGATCAGTCAGTCAGTTTGTGTTACTGTGTGACTTTGGTGTTTTAAAGGGATCGTTCTTTTTCAGTGAAGTCACACAATAATGCAAACAAACTAACCGATTGAGGCAGTGGTAGATCAGCAACTCCTGTGTTCGGCAGTGTAAAATTATTGGCTTAGATAAAACTGATTTTCCATTTGAAAAGGATGTCTAATGGCAAGATAAAGAGGTGAAAATATTTTAAATATAGCGTACACTTTTTTAGGTGGCGACAATACATTTTGCTGTTGACCCTGTCCACTTCCTGCATCAGTGCTCCTGCTGCTTCTCCAAAATGGGGACCTAACAACCGCCATCTGGCGTCGGTAATAAACTGACAATGGATAAGTACCTCATACAACCATACTTCAAAAAACAAGCAAAAAACAAACAAATAAATAAAAAAAAACTATCCCTTTAACTTATGTTAATGGCCAGTGTTGCATGATAACAACAATCATAAATGGTTCTGTCATTCTTAGACATAAGGCTGACATTTTTCTGGATAGCTTTGTGTTACAGCTTTTATATGCTCATTACATATAGTTGTTGGTCTGATCTTGTTTCATTTGGACTTTTAAACAAGCTGATATAAACACCACAATTCATAGTATTAGTGTCAAAAAGTAGTCGTGTTACTATCTCCCACTTGCACCAGTCGTGCACCGAAAAGATCATCTCCCTTTGTGAATGTTTTTAACATGAATCTCTATTCACAAGAGTAGCTCCTGTCATTGCACTTTAAATAAAGGGACTAAAAGTGTGCAAATCATACAAACACCACTCTTCTCTTCATCTTTGGTCCTGTTGGTCCACCGTAGGAAAACTTACGGTTTACAGCAGGGAGAGTTTGCTCTTTACCCTCAGTGTGAGTGAGGTAAAGAGTGACGGGCGGCCCACACCAGTCCTTTCTGTCCATAACAAGGCCTCGAAAGCACTTAAAGATTTTAAAATGTTGCATAAAATCAAATAAAAGAAACATGCTAAATAATATCCTCTGAAATGCCAACAGGGAGACCGTCATCCACACATGCACACACTTGCTTTTGGTGGAATATCTGCTTCTCATAGGAAGCAGGAAATGGCAGTAAAAGAGGATATTTTTCCATCTGCACAGCTTTCCCATTCACAATGCAGGAGCCCCTGTATGCAGGTCGAGCATCAGGGGGTGTAGGTTAGCCAGGAGGTTTGCCAGTGCAAGTCTGAGGTGGAGGTGGTGATGGTAGTTGTTGTAGGAGGGACTGAGGTGACTGGAGGGGGAGGGTCACGCACGTGGCTCCCCCATGGAGGTAGAGCCATTAGCTTTGCTCTTATTCTTACTCTTGCGGGTGAGCATGCGGCTAAGCGTGGCTGTTCGGCTGGCCCGCTCCACTGCGGCCGGAGACTCCAGGTACACCAGGTCATTGTGGGACTGGCTCATCCCCGGGTCCTTGCGCTGGTGACGCCGGCGGAAGAAGAGCTTGGCACTCTTCTGAAGGAAGCTGCCTGTGATGACGAAGCAAAGGACACCACGTTAACATGTCGGGCACGTACAATATTCCTCTGGAGTATTTGAAGCAGCAGTGGCACAGAATTTGTGTTAGTTGGAGATTGTTGGTTATTGATTGTTAAAATCTGGCATGGATGGGACAGGTTGTAGAAATAATTCCCCCTTGGACTACTAGTCTTTCCTCTGTAAAAGAGCTCTGTTCTTTTGTGACAATCAGACTTGGAAAAACTGTTTAATCACCAGCTAACACACACTGAACTGGACCAACTAGGGCTGCACGATTATGGCCAAAATGATAATCATGATTACATTGATTAATATTCAGATCATGATTATTTGACACAATTATTCATTTATTAGGGACAAAATATACAAACCTAAAAAACCTAATCCCTAAAAAGTTGGGACATTGTGTAAAACATGAATAAAAAAAAAAAAAAAAACCTTCCCAACTTTATTGGAATGTGTTGCAGGCAGTTCAGTCAAAAGTGTCAGTATCAACAAGTCAAAAAGTATATGCAAATCATTTACCCAGCTTTTTTGGAATTGGGATTATATTTTATTGCACTTTTACATTTAAAAAAAAATCACTGTGCATCTTCAAGAAGCAAAATATAAATAAAACCAAAATATTTTGTTTAAATCACCTGCACACTGCCTTCACCTTCACGTTGTACTACATTCACACAATGATGTGCTGCACAGTGTCACTGTTCTGGATCTCTAACAATTCAGTGAGGCAATGCCAACTTCTTCTTGTCCCTCACACATTCATCGTACAGCAGCTTGTAGCTGCTGATCCGCTTCAAGGGACTGACTCTTGGCCGCCTGCTCTCTGTCATATATTACTCCTCTACTCTGCCGGGTGGCTGGCTGTTAGTTTAGGAGGCGCCTGATTTGATACGTGGCAGAATTGTCATTGAGCGGAGCACGCATTTTAAACATCAGTATCACAGTCAGTTATGTTCATTTAATTGTGGGAGGCTAAACTCATGATCAAGATTAATATTCAAATAATTGTGCAGCCCTAGTGCGAACAGAGAGCAGCTACATTGCCCAACCACAGCATGCGTCATTCCTTCCTTTCAGCACATAAGGAGTGGCTGGGGTTAGATGTGGATTAGATTACGTTGATATAAAACATTATAAACACTAGGAAAATTAATTAATGGCAAATGGAGAAAGTAACATCAGTACCTTCCATAGAGAATACATTTCATACAGCAATACAGAAAATAACTGTTATTGGTATTTGAATATGAGATGATGAAAAGCTGTTTGTGTCATTTTACTCTGCTGTATCAAGTTTGTATTATTACCAATAATTTACTGGCATTTTGATATCCATTCTTTGAATGTAATTATAGACTGAGATAGTGAACATCTCCCAATATTCACAGTATCTTAGTCTATATTTTGCAGCCCCATAAACACTTTTACATGTTCTAAAATATCCTAATTATACATGTACTCATATCTAACTGGTCTGACATGAACTGAAAATGAATTTGACGTTGCAGAAGAACTACAGAATGTTATCTACTCTACTGATAGCTAGCAGACACTACCCGTTCTAGATTACCAAGGACTCATGAGATAACTTACTCATCTGGACATAATGTGTGCTTAGCACTGCTTTCCGCTAAGATGGCAGTGATGATAGTTCAAAAAGAAAGGGTTGACATGGTAAGAGGAAAAGAGAGAGAAGAACACAAAAACAGACAAACTGTATCACTGAGGAGCAACACATAGAGACGAAAACAGCCAAATGGAGAAAATTCAAGTTCTGCCTTTAAGGAAATGTGTGTTACACCAATAAAAAAACAGCTGCGTAACCATGTCCAGTTACTCGTGGCTTCAGGTAGTCAGCGACCTCTCACCTCTGCTCTTCTTGCAGCTGGCCTCAGACACACACATGGATAGCGAGGTATGGTCTAGTTCCTCTCCGGTTTGACTCTCCCAGTCCTCTGGAGGCCGGCCTATTCCACTGGGGCCCTCCTGGGGTTCGGACTCCTCTGGAGGGCTACTGGTCCCCGTCGCGATCGCCGTGGTCACATCCTGAGTGGAGCTGCCCTCTGACATGGAGGCGTCCATCGCTGCAGCGTAGCCCGCCATCAGAGCGAGCTCATCATCCTGAGACAAGGGCGTCTGGGAGATGAAGCACATTCACATTTTTAACATGAATTTCTGGTGGCGGAAACTGATTTACAGAGCAGCAAAATCAAGAGACTGGCCATTTCCCTGCTTCTATGCATTTCTCACTTATGTAAAGCTAGTAAAAGTAAAAGTACTGACTCAACTTCTTACTTAAGTATCTGTACTTCTATTTGAGTAGAATGCGTGTACTTTTGCCACCTCTGCTAAAAGGTAAAAGTGAAACAGTATAATGCACCGATGCAGAGTTTCTGGTCCTGGTACTCATCCTTACTTTGGCGATGCCAGAGATGATGATGGTGCTCTTCTTCACTGGGGACTTGAGCTTCTGTTTGGCAGACTGGTGGAGTTGTCTGATGGCGGCCTCGGCCACAGGGTCGGTGCCGTTGAGCATGAGCAGCTCGGTATCAGAAGAGGACAGGGCCTTGCTGACTGTGGCCCCAAGCATAGACGCCTGCTCTGAAACACGACGCTCCGACAGCTTGGGCTTGTTGACCACCGCTTTCTGAGCAGGATCTGAAGGAGAAGAAAATCATCTTAATCAACCATCTTATGGGTATAATGAAGGTTCACAACAGCAAGTGTTAAGATTCTGCATGAACACTCATTTTCTACAATTACTTCCAAATCTGACAAGATTTTAAATTTGATACAGATTATGTAAATAGTATATTCTTTATGGATATTCTGAATTATTAAATGAATTATTCTAAATGTAGCATTTTCCAGCAAAGACATGTGGGATATGGGGATATTATTCTGGTTTTAGGATCATTCTTTGGATATGTGTACAGTGCATACAGAATTTGCATCTCAGTTGGTGTTTAGTCAGCTCTGTGCATTGTAAACAAACCAGCCAGCAGTTTGCAAGGCTGGGGTAGAGATAAATGCACAAAAGAAAAGCCCACATTTCTGGTCGGAAGGAGAAACACACCTACTTTCATACAATATAAAAGACCTGGATATCAACAGGTTTTTGAATATGTGTAAATATTTCAACACCAACCTTTTCAAGAAGGTGGTTAAAAATATGAAATAGTGAGGCTGCGTTCATTACGTTAATCAGAGTATGGACAGCTGCATGAATACGGGAATGAGTGGAATATTCATTTTCATTAATGTAAACTGCTTATGAACAATACTGTAATAAGGGCCAAACACTGGAATATTTATGCATATACACATGGCCAGTGTCTTCCATGAAGAAGGTCTATCATCAGTGTCCTCCTACTATTATTTAAGATGAGCTAATTTAAACATCATCACCTAAATTGCTGAACTTACTAGTGCGTAGATTTCGTGCCGTTAACAAACGTTTAGAGATCATTGATACACTGCTCTTTTTACCGCTTGTACTATCATCTCATCTCATCATCTCTAGAGTCATTTAAGGATGGAACAGGTCTAACAACACTATGTTTGACCCGTTTTTCATGGTTTTTCTGTACACACGTCCCTACCTGTGTACACATGTCCCTATCCAAAGAGCACCACAAGCAAACTCATTTTGAGCCCAGGAAATGCTCCTACCAAAACATTTTGATGTCTAACAGTATATTTGAACAGTTTAATAAGCTTAATCAAGTTTTAGATATATCACATAGAAACCTCTAGTTACTCTATTTATGCTTTGTGCTGCTTTGTTTTTGGTGTTGGGTCTCAACTCCAAATGAAAGTCACAAGACTCGCTAGCCGCTCTGTGAGGCTGTACTTAGACTAAATGCAAACATCGGCATGATGATGATGATGAGGGATAGTTCACCCAAAAATGAAAATTCAGTCATTATCTACTCACCCTCACGCTGACTGAAGGTCAGGTTTAGATTTTTAGTCCACAAAACACTGTTGGAGTTTCACAGGAAAACAGTGCTGCAGAATCTCCCAAACAATGGAAGTGAATGGTGACCTGTTTTCAAACGTAAAAAACAAATCCCCCAAAATGTAAATTAAGTTGCCTCCATACTGCTTGTCTGGTGTAATCCAAGTCTCCTAAAGCCCCATCATGCCGTTCACTTGCACACACACAGTCACACCACACACACCCAGTTCAGACAGTGTGCATGTGCACGTGAACGTGGCACCAAGCTAAGGATCTACAGTGAAGATTCAGGCTAAAAACATGGTGTAAATGATGTCTTTGAAGTCACCTTGGCTTGTTGGACCTTTAGGCTTTAGGCTTAGCCTTGGATTACACCAGACGAGCAGTATGGAGGCATTTAAGTTTTATTTTGTCTTTTCGGTTGTTTTTTACGTTTGAAAACTGGTCACTGGTCAACTGGTCACTTGCAACAGTTTTCCTGTGAGACTCCAGCAGTGTTTTTGTGGACTAAAAAACTAAACCTGACCTTCAATCGAATGAGAGTGAGTAGATAATGACTGAAGTTTCATTTTTGGGCAAACCGCCCCTTTAACATGCTTATGTTTATCAGGTATAATATGTACATTGCCATCCATAGAATCAAGTTGCTACAGTAGCATGGTTAAAAATGGTTTTGTGTGATTACTGCAGAATTCACACCAGAATCATTTTTTGCATATAAACTATATGAATTAAATCAATATTAACATAAAATAACAGCATCTACATGTGTACAAATGCATATTCATTCATGTGAAAGTGGTGATTACTTTGGGTAACTACACATTTTAAATATTCAATGGCACAAAAGGATCAGCATATATTAGCGACGCAATAGAGTCACTGGTATTTGCGTGTTGCCTCCAATACAACTGACTCCACCATAGATCTACTGGTGAATTCTGTTTTTCAAGTTCCAACCTCTATACTTGTTTTGGAACAGTAACTCCACACGTGTGGAAAATTGAAAACACGCACTATCTCTGTGCACCAGCTGTTTAGACTTCCATCAGCAGCAGCAGCAAAATGAATAGAAACCTCCATGAATCTCTCTGTTCTGTGTAGTCTCACAATTTGTGGTTCTGTACCTATGTTGAGTCCAAGAGGGAGTGGTCGACCTGGTTTGCTCTTCACCGCGGTGATGGTGGTGACCACTGTGCCACAGGGCATGACGGTACGGTCCATTTCCACCCTCTTACTGGAGGCCGGGGTGGGAGGGTGCCAGGACCTCACCTCACTGGGCTCCAGGTAGGTAAACTGAAGGATACAACAACCAACGGTTAATATTCTAAATGTGTGTATGGAAAGAATTAATTTATATCTGGTGATATTAACATGATAATATTGTAGTTTTAATTGGGACGATGGTCTTACGTCAGTAGTAAGTGATCCAGTCACTTTGTCTTTGGTCATGAGTGCAAAAGTTTGCTGTCCTTTGGGCTGTTTCTTTACTAGATCAAAAGGCACTGACACCTGACCAAGTAAGGAATCTGATAAAGAGAAAACACACCAAATTTAGTCTGAGAGTACCAACACATGTGACAGTTGCAGCGAGTGAAATAAACAACTCTTCGTTGTTGTGAATAAAACACAACTATGAAAAAGCGGTCAGTATTTCCTTACTCTCTTGAGGTTGTCCATCATTCACCAACTGAATACTGAGCTCTTTTGAGAGTCCATTTAACTCGCTGGGGGGAAAGAAATAAAACGCATTTCAGATCCATCATCTTTGCAAAGAACAGTGATAGTTTGCAGCACTCTGTGGTAAAACTTACAAGATAAACGGCTGGTCCCAGGCAGGACTGGTTGTGTTCTTCAGGACAGAGGTGTTAAACCTCTGAGGAGGATCATCTAACCGCAGTACACACAGAGGGTTCATGCTGCCTGCAGACACAGCAGAACACAGTCAGCATCTCAGGAAATAAAACACGCTGTGTGATCCAAGATGTGAGTGCAGATTCATGCAAAAGTCTTTTGATAGCCGATCATATAAAATATGCTGCTGCATGATTAAATTTTGCTTCGGTCATTGCTTCACTCTAATGGGAGGTCGTTATAAATATGATGAATTATGCATCAGAGGAAACCCACAAAGTACTGAGAGCTCTTCCTCAGCACATGTGGCAAAGACCATTTCATGGAGCACTTAAGCCAAACTCTATTAGTCAGGTTCCAATACTGTGAAAGCAAAGCACTGTGTCTTAATGAAAACAACATTAGCAAGTATCTCAAAGGGATAATTCTGAATTTGTGAAGAGGTATTTATCCATTAGCAGTGGAACATGACATAGTTGGGTCGTGATCCATACAAGAGCTGCAACATTTAACTGATTATTAAATTAGTCACCAGCTATTTTGATAATCGATTACTCGGCCTGAGTAATTTTTTTAAAGAAAAAAAGTCAAAATTCTCTGATTTCAGCTTCTTAAATATGAATACTTGTTGGTTTCTTTACTCCTCTCTGACAGTAAACTAAATATCTTTGGGTGGTGAGTAAAACAAGATATTTGAGAACATCATCATAGGTTTTGGGAAACACTGATCAATATCTCACCATTTTCTGACATTTTAAAAACAAATAACTATTAATTGATTAATGGAGAAAATCAACCAATTTGACCATGAAAATAATCATTAGTTGCAGCCCTAATCCATACAAATAACCCCCACAGTTCAGCGTGCATATGAACCTCTGTCTAACCATCATAGTGTGAAAATACAGTTTTACAGCCACTGTTACCTTTTAAAGTGACAATTCCTTAAATCTTGATGCAGAGTTGCAATGAAAAGACCAGATAGACGTGTGCTGTGTTTTCCTCTGCATTGCAATTATTGGGTTCAGAGCGACTGAATTATAAGTGGTAACTTTCGCCTCCATTCAGTGAAACCCTGCAGCTGTGACTTTGGGCATTTTCAGTGGTAGAAACGGGAAACTGGACACGCTTGTGGTCAGAGGAATAGATCATAAGACTGTGATGTTTATTGCAACGCCAGCCATATCTGCTCCCTTCCCTTCAACACACGGCTCTCTGTCTCTTTGCCTGTCTGTTGCACAGCCTTCAGTGTTGGCTATTACTCATGATGTGTAACCAATCAGTATAGTTATATGGACAGAAGTGGTGAAAACCATACACCGTATGAAGATCCCTTTTTTTTTTTACTTTAGCTTTAAAAAAAAAAAAAAAAAAAGATTTTATACAATCTGATCTGAAAAATGGTCCGACCTGTGACGCAAATCTGTGAGTTTCTCACTCCATCATCCATCCGTCTGTTACCTACAGTGGATGGCTGTCTACATGCTCCCAGTTTGAAGAAGCAGCAAGAGCACCGGTGTTCCTGTTACTAACACAAATAAACTAACAAATGTAGGTAGTGATAGATGAGCAACTCACATGTTCTGCGAGGTGAAATCATTGTTTTTCCAATGCAGTCTGGTTACGTTGGAGAGTGATATTTGGCTTATATAATGCTGGTTTCCCAGTGACAAGGTAAAGCAACAAAAATATTCTACATACTGTACAATTAAAGCTACTACAAGGAGTTTTTAACTGGTTATGAAACAGTCTGAGTTTGATACCGACGCCTCTATATGACCCACATAAGCAAATGAGACCATCAGTGAGAAGATCAGCTATGTCTGTATAGCTGTTCTTAATGCCTGCCACTGGGCTCGATTCTTCTTGAAATCATATGAAACAAGCCTGTGTTTACTTTTTCCCAGACAAAGTTACAGTAAATAGCAGGTTAGCCAGTTTTTATTTAGATTTCTGACATTATATTTTGTGGTTATTACAGTGGAAACACTATTTATTTTGTCCACAGCACATTGTAGTAGCTTTAAACAGATTTTTTAAAAATAAATTCTCCCTGGGGATCAATAAAGTATTTCTAATTCTGATTCTGATTTAGGTAGGCATTTTTTAAGGTGGTTAAAATATGTCTTGCTGCTGACCCTGTCCACAGCAGTGCATTGTTAGCTTCCTCGGTACTCTTCTTTGTCTCTCCAAACTGGGGCTGTGCTGACCATCATCTACTGTAGCTGATACACTGACTGTGGATAAGTACTTCATAAAACCTAACATCAAAAAATTCAAACAGTGCCTTTAAAGACAAGAGCATCCACAGCAGCAGCTCTGGATCTGGCTTCTAGCCCACAGGAAGTCTCACAAGTGAAGCTAAGCTAAGTATAACTGTTGTTCACTTAGAGGAAGGAAAAAGATAGTGAAGTGTTGAATGCTGTGTCATGTCTCTTCTGTGCAACATTAAGTGTTGGCCAGAATACTTAAGAGGATGTCTGGAGTCCTGTAAACAGCTGACTCACAATTAGAGAATGTCTCAACACAGAAACTACCAAAACAAAGTTGTTGTGGATGATGTTGAGGGCAAAGACTTCATCACTGGACAATAATCATTTTAACAGCCTCTCATCAACTCAAAACATCTTGTCATCTGGTTTCATGGCTCCCTGGTGCTTTGTTTTCACTCAGATCATAAGAGAATCTCCCTTCTGAGCAGGCCTGTGGCACCACACTGGGTGTAGTGACACTTATGTGGGTGTGTTATTCAGATACTGCCAACATTGTTCAGCTTTAACCAGTAGATTACCACCTTTAACAGCCAACAGGCAAACAAATCTCCTCCTCGTTATCTGGAGAGCGTCTGGACAGAACGCACAGATTACAGCATGTTGGCAAAATAAACCGAGGCCAGGCAGAAACAGTCCCTAGATACCTAAACCTTTTAAGAAGAACATGATAAACTAAATGCTGAGTACTGATAACAAAATCTATGTTATTTCATGTGATTATATGGCTTTGTGAAATACTCGATTCTGATTGGTCAGTTACAGCATTCCAAGGTCTGTTATTTCTGTATAGCAGACCATTGTTGTGAAGAGCAGACCATTCCTATGGACACAGTTCTGATCATAGTTCTGATCTAACAATAAAATCACTTTAAAATTAATATTTTGTGTCACATGAATGTATGCCAATTATATATATATATATGTTGGTAAGTAACCTTGTAATAAGTGGGATAATGTACAGGATGATTCAAGTCCTTTATCATCCTGTGTGGATTTATTTCACAATAATGACCTGCTCTCTGTACATCATCCCTTACATATATTTTAAAAACTTTGCTCTAAAATAATTTTATTTATCCTGAAATAAAACACTGGATGAATGAGAAATATAAACTTCTACAGGACTCACTCAACCCAATTCTGATCTAATATAATATAATACTATAGGAATATTTTGGCCTTGAATTGATCAAGTAAGTGACATTAGAAAATTTCCCACCAGCTTTACACTTGCGTATAACACACAAACAGAACCAGAATGTTTTTAAGCTGACCTACCAAACGCAGCCTCTGTGGTTTACTTCTGTAAAAACCTTTTATACCCTGGACTGGCTTTGATATTTGAGAAATATGCCTATTAGCTTTCTTACTGAGAGTAACCAAAATGAAGATCAAAAATGACAAAATGAGGCTTTTTGTGCTGGACCATTTCTTGGCCAGGGGCAGCAATTTCTCGAAGGCTTGGCAGTGACACAGTGGCAACGGAAAATCATTGCACCTGACAAAGAAATAGTGTGCTACATAATCTACCATAAAAGCACAACTTGTCGTTTTTACACTAAATCTCTATGGAGTCAAGTGTCCCACCTGCAGCATCGTCCTCCTGATTCAGTGTCACCCGGATGTTCTTCACCAGAAGCTTCCACTCATGGGCGCGGGGGGGTTTAGGGGGTGAAACCACATTGTTGCGTACTTCCTATTGGAGAAACCAAAGTAAGTAAATAACTCAACAACACTGATCTATTGGCAGAAATATTAACTGCCACAATGTTAAGTAAAATACACTAGTCCCAACTTAGATTTAGAAGCAGCACAATGCTGCACAAACACATCATATAGATGATCTAAAAGCTTTGTGAACTGGAATAAAATACTTTTTCAGCTATGCAAATTGTATCATTAATCTCAGAGGCTGCCTACAGTATGTGTACTGTTCATGGTTGGGTGTACTTCTAGCTTCTCAACATCAAAGATATTTTATGTGCAGCATATTCATAATATTATTTTTATTGTTCTTTTTTAAGATTAGTTTTTGGGCTTTTAGCCTTTATTTGACAGAGCAGTGAGTAGATGGACAGGAAATGGGGGAAAAGAGGGGGGAACACAGCAGCAAAAGGTCGTAGGATGGAAAAGACCGCATAGCTCTAACAACTGAGCTACCAGATTGCACCTTTCATAATATTCAAATACATAATAGTTTACACAAGAGATGGGGAGTTTATGGAAAACAACCCTGCACACAGAATGCACTCTTGTCTGTGATTTGCACAGGAGAATTTGCATTGGAAGTCGGTGGTTATAACCTTCAAATACTAACCTGCCAAAAAACTTTTAGACACAGAAAAAAAATATGTGAGCAAATCAGTGTAGCTGATAACTTAACTGATTTAGAGTAGATCTGCCAATCCTGATAATTAGCAGGCTGGTTGGACCTGTTGGCTGGCTGAGATTATTTACTGTAGTATTGATGGACTCACAGATTCACTCTTAGCTGCTGGCCCTTCAAACTGATCTGATTAATCATTTTAAACATTCAAATTACAGAGGATTCAGGTGTCTGGATGGTAACCTCAGCTGGTGCTGTAACTATTAGGTGATATGTAACTGGACAACAAATTAATCAAATGTTTGCTGGATCACCTCTAAAATGGCATATTTGCCCGTTTTTCTCCATATTATATCAAGGAAAATTCAAAACATTTGGAAAATGAGCTATATCTAGAGATCACTTTGGGCTCTGTCACTCGCAAAAGACATTTGTCAATATTTACGACTGGGTGATTGATCACTCAAGAAAATAACTAACAATTTCTCTCCATAGTGCTCAGCGCTGGAAAAGGTCTAGCTCCACATGCACATTCTGCTATGAGGGAAAAAAACGTCCTGCCTTGTTTGCATTTCTTTAAGCCAATCACAAACATCTTCACCGGCGCTAAACCAAAGATGCAGTGAAGATCTCGAGAGGGAACTTGTTTTGGTGGAACATTTGCACGTCAGGGGTCGAACTCTGGCATTAATATGACTACATCACTCCAAAAGAAAAGGTAACGCCGCTGGTTTGATTATGTTCATACCATTAGCATCCCGACCACTAATTTGCTGTTGCAGATGCCTCAATGCCAAATGAAACCAAGCAACCATATTTGATATGTTTATACCTGCAGCATGCATCCAGTGAGTCAGACTATAACATGACAGTTATATTTCAGCAAGAGGGAGTATATATGTGTAAAGAAACTTTATATAATACCTTATATTAAATACATATAAATATAAATATATAATTAATACATTATATTTTGCAGTGCTTTTACTTCAGGAAGTCTAACGAAGTAACTACAGTTTACTAAAATGCAAACACGTGACACATGGTCAAATCAGAAACACATGACATGACATCATGTGATGGCTGGGCAAAGGGTCCATCAGTAAAACCTTTTTGTAAATACATATCAGCATAATGAACTCTTTCTACGTTAGTGCAGGCTTTAGTTAGGCATGCGGTGACCATGATTACATGCTCCAATTTTTGTGGAGACACAGTAACTAAACTGCAGTAACCCTTGAGGAATCATTGCCTTGTGAGACTTGAGTAAAAAGGTATAGATTAAATCTGCTATAACTGATTTTTGACCACATGGGAGCTGAGGATACGAGCTGTGAATACAACAGTGACGATATCATCAGGCTTTACACTGATATAACAAACTTGTTAGCAAACGGTTGCTTTTTTACACATCTAGAAGTTAAAGACTAACATTAGTTGGAGGTGTGTCTCTGGTGATCTGGGGATGTAAGTCTAGTATTCACTTTCTTTTAGCTTTGTTTTTGGTCTCTACTAAATCCTGAGGAAATATCTGACTCTCTAGCTGCTAAATGAATGTATCAGTCTGATGGTTGGGCCTGAGCAGGTAGTGTACTTTGGAGCTTCTTAGCTGTTGCAGCTAAAAATGACACCATGAGAGGTGTGAGAGTGAACCAAAGCAGGAAAGTGGCAGCCTGATAGCTAAACAATAAGCCGAACTGTCAATTTGCAGCATGCTGCAGGCAATGTCCCGGCATGACAGACCTGCAGACACTTGGCTGCACGGCGTTCTTCAGTGGCAGCTCTTAAGATGTCATGCATCAGGCGTTGACTCCTCCACTCACCTTGACCTCTGAGGCCTGAGCAGACCTGCAGCTCAGCAACACAGAGGGACGCGTCGCACACAACAGCTGCCTCAGCTGCTCCGTTATGTCTGCTACACTGGAATTGTTTGGATTGTCCTGACAGAGAGACATTATGACCAGACAAATTACATATTAAAACCATATTGACTGTATGAAAATAAAAGCAGGATAAAAAAGATTAAAAGAAAACACGCTTCAGTTTAAATGTTAAATGCTTAAGTTCCCATTTGCATGACTTAACCAATCTGACAATTAAAGATGCAAATGTCTATAAGGACAGATCGTGACAGACCCATATCCAGTTTATTATAACACAAATTCAACAGGTAATTGCTTTTTGTTTTGGTAGAATGAAACATTTCTCTCTGTTTGTTTCTCAGCACTTACACAGACAGCTGGTGCTGTGCATCTCATCATCTGCAGTCTAAAATTACCTGTGTGAAAGTGGGTGTCACCTGCAGCTCCCCTGTCCTAGGTGAGACACCCCCCAGTTCACTCTGACCTCATCATCAGCTTCTTGCATCCGTAGATCGAGCTGAAGGACATAGAGGAGACAGACCCATGAGTTGCGTTTCCACGGTGATCGGAAGTCATACAGCGCTCATCAGTTTGACTCATAGTAAATCTAGAGTAATATTTAAATGCAGATTCTATAAAATTTGCATTTACAATATCAATACTGATTCCAAGCATATAAACCAAGATATCAAACACAACGTTTCACAACGTTAATTGAGGGGAAACAAATCACAGGATTATTGTGGTGGCAGAATGTTTTGTAACTCATACAACTGTTTCAATAATTATGTTCCTTTGGGCTTTGGTCCCTCACTTGAAAATACATCACAGTCTTGACAACTTTAGACATTGTGCACGCCCTTGCATTAGATTGTTGTTAATTTGTTGACTTCAATGGCAGCAGGCAATGTTAGGCTCAATAAAACTGATGATACTTTGTCACATCTTATAATCAATATATTCAGTCATCATCTTTTGTTGACTCAATTTTCACTTTTGCAGTGATTTGTTGGCTTGGCAACCTCAGCAACCAACAAAAGGATGATGACTGCTAAATGTTGCCAAAGATCATTGGCACCGACTTGAATGATCTCGGCAACATTTATCAAGTTAGAGCCACTTAAAGGGCAAAGGCCGTCCTGGTGTAATCACAACTTCTTCATGCAGTTTCGACTCCTGCCGTCAGGGAGGAGGTACACTTTCCTTGGGTCGGCAAAATCAAGTACCTATGTGTAGAGCTGCCCCCTGATAGTTGACGATTCGAATCATTAGTCAGAGCCCCCGTTGTCGACTGAAGTTCCTCCAGTTGAGCATTTGTTTGTTTTTCCTTTGTCGGTCAGTGTGCATTACAGTTGCAGGATAAAACAAATAAAAGCTTACAAACATGCAGAGGGAGAACACTTTAATGAGGAATCAAAGGGAATCAAATATATTTTTATGTTAGCTGGTGAACGTATTAACATATATCCTTGTGACCACATGTGCTGTTGGTTGGCTGATAGGAGAGGGTGAGAACAGTAGTTGGTAAACAAGTTTCAGCTCTCGTCTTCTTATCTGCGTCACTGTACACAAAGCAATGTAACAGCATGACAGGCTGGACTTTACAAACTGAGTCTCTAAATTATCACAAACCACAGAACTAACTGTGATGCAAGTGGAGAAGAGTGATAGAAACACAATCAGCATGACAAGCTGTGAGCCGCCTTATCCAGACGCACCCGCAGAGCGAGCAGAGCAGGTGACGCTTGCTTGCTGGTTTGTGTTTGTTTTCACCACTGACGGGCTCAGATCTCTATTGTTAGTGTCTGACAGTATGATGGAAAGGATCACGACAGTGGGAGACCTTTATTTAAAGAGCAAGTCACGTTTTGTTTAACCAGAAACAACCGTTTAATTGCTTCCACCAAACTCACCAATGTCCTTTTGCATCATTGGCAGCTTTATTCAAATTTTGCCACTGTCTCAACAATCTCTAGTTGATACTGGACAGCGGCTGCAGCCTCGGGAGAGAAGCTCTGCAGGGCCGCTGATTTTATAACTGAACTACAGGAGAACGCACACTTTTAATTTCTCTTTCTTTTCACATCATGGATCATGAAGAAGGGCATTAAAACCCGAATCTATCTGTTAAAAAACAAGACAAATCATTGAATGCTGGTATAGGACGGCCAGATCTGATCAGACTAAGGAAAATCTTTATCAGTGACAACTCTACATGTCCGTGATCATTTGTTCCCTCAGCTGCTGGGACCTTAAACAAGCTGTGGGCCTTATTGGTGTAGCACACATACTTTTAAAAAGGCCTAATGGATCTTAGTGCTTTTAAAGCTCATTGCAACTTCATTATGGTGAGATCTACTGTACTGTATGCTTCATACATATTTATGTCCTTTATTAATTCTTATGATGTGTATTGGTTGTTAATTTCTTGCATTGACTGCTGTTTACCAAATTGCCCCTCGAGAACAAGACTATCCAATCCAATCCTTCTATCAGTCTATTCTGCCTGGCTAGTTAAGCGAACTGTGGCGACCATGTGACTGCTGGAATTCATGTTCTCCGATGGTCATGATCTTGAATACCATTAGTTTCATTAACATTTTCTTTGAAACTGTATTTTGTCTCTTAAATCATGTTTTGTATTCCAAGTCAGTAACACCAAACCTTAAAAATAACTTAAAAATATAACCTTTTTCAATCTCAAAAACATTGGTCATGGCCAACAGTATACACTCTACAACAAACTTGCACAACATCTCTCCAGTTACCATGACAAACAGGAAAAGGGTTCAGTGGAGAAGGTCAGAAGATGTACATCAACACCTAGGTCAGCTGAGAGAGAAAGTGAGAGAAGAGAGAAAGACAGAAAACAGACTGGGCCATCCTGTCCCAGCATGCCTGGATTCCAGTGTAAGACTGAACAGCCGCCTCTGTGATGCCAAACAAAGGACTCATCAGATAGCAATGAGGACGCTTAGATGGATCCAGAAGAACAATATCACAGGCTGCATTGATATGGCTGGACCAGTTCATTCAAATAGCAGGGCTGCAAATAACGATTATTTTCGTTATTGATTAGTATGCTGATTATTAGTTTAGTCTATAAAATGTCAAGAAATTGTGAAAAATGCTCGTCACAATTTCCCAGAGCCCAAAGTAACATCTTTAAATTAGAGCCAATGTTATTTAACCAATATTGGCCTATCACAGCTATATTGGCATCGGCATATATGTTGTCCGATATGCATTGATATCACAGCTTTTATTTTTTTTTAACAGAAGACAATGCAGATTTCTTTTATTTGTTAGCTTTATGGGCAGTATTCTGAATATATTTGATACCTTTTCTTAATTCAGGTTTAATATATACATATATTGTTTTTTTATTTATAGTTATTTTATTATTAAAAATATCAGTGCTTCAGTGACCTGATATCATTTTGGACAAAAAAAAGTTTACTGTTAAACTGTAAAATATCCTACCTCCTGTCTTTTAGTGTTAGCCACTTTTGAGGGATTGTTGCTAATATGTGTGTTTATGTATATATTCTAGAGTCTGTATATTATATTATACTATTCTGTATAAAGAATATCAGCCAATATATCGATATTGAAAATTTTTTAAGTCACTAGTGTTTGCATCAGCACTGCCCCCCAAAATCTCTACTTTAAATTACTTCTTTTGTCCAACCAACAGTCCAAAACTCAAAGACTCCTCATTTACTATCATAAATGACATAGAAAAGCAGCAAATCCTCACATTTAAAAAGGGACAGTTCACCCAAAATTCAAAAATATATATTTTTCCTCTGGCCTGTAGTGCTATTTATCTTTGTTTTTGGAGTTTTGGAGGTACTGGCCGTACTGCCTTCTCCCCAATATAACGGGACTAAATGGCACTCACCTTGTGTTGCTCAAAGCACAAAAAAAATACATTTGAAAAATTCAAAACCAACATCTCTTTCCAAAAATCATGACCAGGTTACTCAGGTTAATTCACACACCTTGTAGTAAGCAGTTTCATGTTGGAACTACTATCTTTCTAGTAGAAAGTAGTTCCAGTAGATTATGTTGAGTAACCTGACCATGATTTTCAGGAGGAGATGCTGGTTTTGAACTTTTGAAGTGTATATTTTGGTGCTTTGAGCACCACAAGCTGAGTGCCATTTGGTCCCATTATACTGGAGAGGAGGCAGATATCTCTACGGCTGATATCTCCGAAACTCTGCAGCTCACAGCAAAACTATGTAGATGGATAGATAGCATTATAGGCTGGGTTAGGTTAAAATGTGTGTTTTTGATTTTGGGGTGAACTGTCCCTTTAAGAAGCTAGAACCAGTAAATGTTGGACATTTTTTCTTGAAAAATGACAGAAGTGATTAAACGATTATCAAAATAGTTGGGTTAGGGTTAGTTAGCGGCTGATTTTCTTTCTATTGACTAATGAATTAATCAACTAATTGTTGCAGCTCTAAACTGGCAGGCAGAAGACAGCAGAATAATAAAACTCCATTGTCATGTACTGAAGAGCAGACATTGTTTGCCAAGAGGAAGCTCATTAAACATATAGACATTAAACTGGTTTATGGTCCACATCACCTGACTAGAGCATCACTGACTATGACAACTGAGACATGCCTGCTGGGAAGACATACCACAGATATGTAAATGCAGGGTTTGCATTTCAAAGACGAATCCTGAATCAGGATGTCACATGTGAGTCCCTCTCATCACATGCAACGGGCCATGTGGTGCAGTGAGTGTTAAAAGACAAAGTCCACTCAGCAGCACACACCACAGCGTACATGGTGGGCATATTATTGTGTCCATGTACTGTAAATGCCCACCAGGGCTTCTGTTCCACACACCCCATAACATGAGCAGCCGGGACCATTCTAGCATGGATCTCAGTCAAAAGCTAACAAATGTCCCAGTGGACGGGTGGATGGAGACGTTTGAAAAGGCTTTTTGACTTTTCCAGGCTAAGCTGAAACAATCAGAGTGAAAAGGAGACAAGAGGCTTCCTTTATGTTCCTGCAACAACAACCAATCCACAACCAAAACAAAACATGCCCAACTCTAATCCTGACTTTAGCTTGGGAGCCTCTCACTCAGGGAGTATTTATGGCACAATGAGATCAGGAAGGGTGACAAGCACCTTATTGGTTTATAAATAACCTTAATACAATTGGGTCAGCTTGTATAGCCGCTTGTATCCATACATTGGGGAAGATTTAACCCTGAACCCTACAACAGGGTGAAGGCTTACTGCAGCTTATTGCACCTTAGCCACAACTCAACTCTGACTCTACTTTATGTGAACACTGCACCCGAGTCTTTCCTGAGAGTGTTAGGAAAGTCTGTGAGGAATTTGACTGAAAAATGGCCCAGTCAGATTTGGCTGCAATAAATACGATCTATCATTGTAATTTCCAGGTAAGAACAAGAAGACATTAGTTATTTGTGTCATAATTTCAGCGTTACATCAATCCTGTACGTGCTGACAAATGTGAATGTGGACCAAGCGGCCAAGCCTTACTGGAAACAGGCCTGACAGGGATTTTAATGAGGTCTTCGGGCCATTTGCCAAGCACAGAAAGAAAGATATCCCATTTAATCTAAGATTCCTGCCAGCAGTGAGCCAATGCTGGGCAGCAAATCATGTTCAATAAAATCTCCCATTAAACTGAACCACAATGACTTCCAAAGGATGGAACTCTGTTTTCAGATGCCCCATTGTTAGAGGGATAGTATTCACTAAAGAACAAATGACTATTGTTGTTATTGTCATGAAACTCACGACTCTAACAGACATGCTAGGAGCAACTGAGGAGCATTTACCTGCAGCTCCAGTGGAGCTATACACACTGTGTATTTACAAGGATCTGCGGGAGCCATGGCTGTCGATGCTGCGCTGACAGAGAACTGAAGCTTCTCCCCAACCACGGTGCAGGAAGCAGCCTGTTGGGAAGACAAAGTGAGGCATTAGTGTAAGATAAATCTACTGAGGATGCTGGAACTGAAGCAGTGACAGCATCTGCATGCAGCTCACGTGTTTTTCAAATAGGGAGGGACCTAGAATTTTTGCCAACTGTATGGAGCTGTATGTCCATGTGTGTAAGAGGAACTGGAAGGATTAATCGATAGCATACTTATATTAGTCAGGGCTTGACAGTAACAGTTGCCAAGCTGCCATTAGCAACCACTTTGAGAAACTGCAACCAATTCACAGCCTTTGGTTGCTGTCAGTGACAACCACTATCTAACATGTCAAAAAAGGGAAGGAAAAACATGCAGCCCAAAATAAAATAAATCTTTAATATTTGTTGCTTCTGTGATATTTAAATATTGCCATTGCTCAGAACTGGAACCAGACAGTGCTGCATGTGCATTGGTGCTTTTACTGTGCGTGTACAGGCGTCTGTTTTACAGACAATGGCAAACTTTCAGTTTCACTGCTGGATGAAACATTTCAACTAACCCGTCATCATCACAAACAATTTGGCAAATTGATTCAATTGACCAGATAAACATGAACGAAAAACAAAATGGATATTTGTGAAGTCTTGGGAGTCAAAGCATCCCAGCATCTTTCAGCTGAACTGAAAGTTTTATGACACACACCTTGATCAGAGACACATCAAGTCCACTAGTTCAAGGTAAGAACCACAGCTCACTGTGATAAAGCTTTTGACATTCTTCAGGCCACATTTTCATTATTAAACTTATGTATAACTGCATAATATCTTAATAACTCAAAGTTGGTGCTGCAACTAACCATTATTTTCATAGTAAATTAATCCGTCAGTTATTTTCTTAATTAATCGATTAATAGTTATTTGCCTATAAAATGTCAGAAAATGGTTAAATATATTGATACATTTTTCCCAAAGCCTAAGGTGACATCCTCAAATGTCTTGTTTTTCCCGTAAGCCAAAGATACATAGTTTACTGTCATAGAGGAGTACAGAAAACAGGATATATTTACATTTCAGAAGCAGGAATCAGAGAGTTTTGACTTTTTCTTTATAAAATTCCTCTAACAGATTAATCAATTACCAAAATAGTTGGTTGTGTCTTTTTGATGACTAGTCTAATAAAAAGATGATAATCGAATAATCGGTGCAGCTTTACTCAAAATATAAGGTAACTAGGGCTGGATATCAGCGCTCAATACCTTTAAGGTATTGATGGAAATAACCCGATTCGAAGTTGTATCAAAACTTCTCCAGTCAAACAATACCTTCAACCGATCCTTCTTGTACTCAGATCTAAAAAAAAAATGATATTACATAATTTTGCTTGCAGCCAATCACCACAAACCTTCTTCATTAAGAAAAGCCTTTGAAAAAAGGTAACAATTTAAGTGTCACTTTTAAGACATACCTTAAAATGATAACCCCCCCCCACCAATTATTATCAATAATAATTTGAGAAACAGCTGATGAGAAGGATTCAAGTTAATTTTTTCAAAATAAAGGTCAGCATGATAGCATCATCAGACTCTTCTTTCTTTATTTTCCCTACATAAATTATATTTTTTAAACTTTGTTTCACAACATATTTCTCCCTTGGTCATCCACACCCCCCTGCAGAGGCCCTATGCCCCCCCAGGACCTGCCCCTTAGTTTTAAAAGTTTGTGTTGAGCCCTATAGCGTGTGTAGAGTCTTACACCTGACACAGTTAGAATGAAATAAAACCAGTGAGATGTGTTTACAGAGCTGAATTTAGCTAAAATTGATCTGAAAGTAAAATACTGCCAAAATCTGCCCGAGAAGTTCGCACTGAACTGTGAAAAGGGAATAACATCTGTGCTAGCCTCCAAAGGCACTATCAGCAGATTCAATCATCTGTGAGTACAATAAATCACCTTCACTGCAATGGAATGCATCTGTAACTGCGCTGTAGTAAATCACCACACACTGGATAAAATGTCCTCCAACTTAAAACACACTTTCAGTGCGTTCATTGGGATTTCAGTGGAGGATGAGTGTTTGTGTCTAGTTGGGTATTAGATGACTGGGAGGGGAACCTTAACATAAACATAGGTGCTGGTGCATTCCTGTCTGCCTGTTCCACCTCAGTGCTGAGCTTGACAGCTATGTAAGCTTCTTAAAGAGCATGCACACGCGCACACACACACAGAGGCATGTGTGTAAAATAAGCCTCTGTTCATTACACTCCCTGCATACAACAACAGAGCACCTGGTATTTTGGTGCATATCATGATGATCACAAAGAAAGGGCTGAGTGTGCATTGGGAGCACTGCAAAGCCGACCAGGCCAGCAACACAGCAAGCAATTTGTCCCTATCTGACCTCTCTAAAAAATAAAAGCCCCTCCAGTTGCAGTTTGTTTTCCACTCAGTCTGCAGCAGGTTGGCATCGTGCAAGTGTTTCATAGCTTTTTTTCAAGCAGAAGTATTAATTCATTGCATCTTTTGATTTGGTAATGAGCATGTGGACACTTGAAAAAATGCTAAGCGGATTAATTTGCCACATCTAAATGAAGGGGTGAAATTTCTGTACCAAAGATGGCAGTTTGATGAGTCAGAGCTCGTCCACTGCAGGCTAAACTGCAGCACTGGTCGTAGAGCAGCTCGATCTGCACTGAATTAGGGAAGGGGAGATTGATTTGAGGGACAGCCTTTATCAATAAAGTACACAAACAAGGAAATTAGAAATCAATGAGTGTCTGCTAAAGCTGCCACAGAAAACAAAATATATTATTTTTCAGTGGGTGGGAAGAGGAGGACACAACTCCGGCACTCAGCAATAGTACAGTTGATCAAGGTATCTCCCAGAAAATTATATCAATTCATTAGTGGAGGCGCAACATAAAACAGCCATAAACAAACAGTTTTTAAATGCATTTTCAGTAAAGAAAAAGCCCTTCATCTGTATCAAGAAGAGACTTTATGGTCAGTAGTGTGTACCTTGTTTCTGGCAGACTTCTGAAAGCTGGACACTTGGCTGACCATGAGCTCTGATGCTTCAAGACCATCCTCTTCAAATGTCAACACAACCAGACCCTGGTGAGGAAGACGACAGAAACATTAATACAACAGCGAACACCTATTACACAACTCACAGAGCAGGAAAACAAGGTTGTTGCCAACAAATGAGCAATGATCCTGGCTGTAATGTATCACACTGGCAACACCAATGCATATGTTCTGACTTGATAATTCCGAGGAACAGAAAACCGATGCAGATGGTTCAGAGATGGTGCAAGAAGGTGGAAATTTTGTGTCTAATCTAGAGATGCATGATAAATACTGAGGCCAGTAAATGAGAAATTTATATTGTAACTTATTATTCCAATAATTAAAACCCTTACTAATACCTGATTTAACAGATTAAAAGTAAAATAAAAGGCAAAGTATATTTGTGAAGTTTTTAATGTAATTTACTAGAAAGAAAATGGACATCTGAGAAGTCAGAACTTCTTTGTTTTAGCTGTTATAGTGCTGTCAGTTAGATTAGGTTAGGTCATATTATGGATTATTAAAGGGACAGTTCACCAAGAATCAAAAATACATATTTTTCCTCTGGTTTGTAGGTGCTATCGATCAATCTAGATCGTTTTAGTGTTGTGTGGCTGAGTTTTGGAGATATCGCCCATAGAGATGTCTGCCTTCTCTTGAATATAATGGAACTGGTGCTCAAGGCACAAAAAAAGAAAATGAAAATCATGTCTCTTTCTAGATATCATGACCTGGCTACCCAAGACAATCCACAGCCCTTGTTGTGAGCAGTTTCAAAGAGAGGTGAACTTGATTTTGGGGTGAACTATCCCTTAAAATCAATCCATTTTTGCTCTCCTCATCTCGAGCTTGCTTATCCTCAGGTGTGCATAAACTATAAGTTATATTAACTTCTTTTTAAAATACAAAAATGTGACATGATCTGTTATCTTATTGGTATCAGCGATGAGAAGCAGGTAATTATCAGTGATCAGTATCGGCTAATAAAAAATCCAGTGTCCTCATTTCTAATCTAATGCCAAAGGATGGCACTGAGGTGGCTGAGTCTTCCGAGGACATCTATGTGAGAGTATGGATAAGGCGAATTATCCAGGCTGCACTTTCTTTATTGAAGTCACCTGCCTGCCACAGAGTGTCGTGGTGGCCTGGTGGTCATGGGACTTACCCCACGCTTCCTTGATTCGTCATTCAGAGCCCTGCACCAGGCTCCTCTCCACCGACTCTTCCAGCTTTTCAGTGACAGCGCCCATCCCAGCAGAGAGGCGGCTTCCTCCTTCGCCGCATTGTCCTCTGCCGCTCTCTGTTTATTCCCGGCACCTCTCAGCTGGAAATACTGTACGAAATACAGCACCAGAGTGAGCAGGGAGGCGATGAAAAGTGTGACCATGCATAGCCACTGTGGATCCTCCAAACCAAAATATGAACTGGAACTTTCAAAGTCGGACATTCTTTGCAAACGATGATCACAGCTTAACACACCTCCTCTGAGAAATGTCCTGGCAACCTCATAGTACGTATTTGATCAGTGGGAACGGCGAAATCAATGAAAGCAATCTCCCACAGCTGATAACAGCACCGATCTCAACCCCCAAAACAAATTATGCTTATTGTTATCCATGTTGCATCGCTCCATTGCAGCTTTTAAAGCCATACAGAGTTCCCAAATTACGCTAGAGACCTAGAGCATTGTCAAATAGCTGAAGGTAATCTCTGGCTTCAAATAAACCTGCAGAAAAGCACTCTCTCTCCTCCTCTCATTGAATATGCCTGTTAGCTTAGTTAGCTAATCTTCGCCACGGTTCGCTTAACTAGCTATTCTTCATTAGCTACGCAGCCGCCAAAGTTTCCCAAATGGGAATTATTTCCAAAGTCTGCGGTTTAGCTCCACCAGACGATATCCACATGTGGAACAAGAGTCCCGGGAAAACATCCTGAAAGCGAAGAGTGCGGCAGTCCTTGCCTCTTGACTTGGTTTGCAGTCGAGTCTGACTGTACAAAGTTGCCGTTTGGAAACGGATATGTGGCACAAACTGTAACTCCCAGAATGCACCGCGACAAATGCGAGAGTTTGTTGTTGTCTGGTGGTTAGGCGAAACTACCCGTGTTTCTCATCTGAGGCTAAAGTGCGGTACGTATAAAGTTTGTTTCAACTAAGAGTGCGGGTTTGTGTTGTATTAGACAATGAAAGTCCCGTTAAAACCACACAGTTAAGAAAAACGACTCCAAAATGGTGTTTTGAGCCCCGTGACTTGCCGTAGATGGTCCCTCCGTTTATTTGGGAGACCCAGACCCGCGAAAGATGTCGCGAGAGTGACCATTCAAAACCAAACCAAGGCTTTTACCTAACACTAACCCAACATTTTTTGTCCCTGACTCTAAACGGGTCATAACCAGAGCTTTGCCACATTATAACATCAAAATTCGTTTGAATAAGGTGCACGATCAAGAAATGACGCGTTCAAATCTCGCGAGAGTTTCACAAATGTAGATTTCCCTTCTAGATACGACCGTGTCATCACCACCACATCTTCCTGTCCCATTTGTAGCAAACACCTAGCTAGCTAGCTTTTGCTACAGTGCCCCCCTACTCAATCCACAGAATTCACATGTGGAGGTAGGGTAGCCGATATGAAAACAAGTATTTTGTATTTAATATACTATAATACGCAGTGTGGGACAGGCTCCGCCCATCTGTAGAGGTAAACAAATATATCTTCGTCACCTAACGTGAATCAGCTGGCATACAGTAGGCCATCGTCACCTTACTCTGGAAGTCGCTTGTAAATGGAAATATCTAGCTAACGGTAGTCTTTCGTAATGAATTGCCGCTCAGAAGTTCTTGAAGTAACAGTGGAGGCGAGGCAGGTGGAAGAAGCTATGCTGGCTCTGCTACACACCATTTTACTGCATCGCAGCACCGGGAAATTTCACTACAAAAAGGAGGGCACCTACTCCATCGGTACCGTGGGCACACTGGACATCGACTGTGACTTCATCGATTTCACCTTTGTCAGGGTATCTTCTGAGGAGCTGGACAGAGTGATCAGGAAAGCTGTGTCTGAATTCAAGGTAATTAGTGGTTTCAGCCTGTGATTGTTGACTGTCATGCACGAACAGGCCTATAATTTGGAGATTTTATCATGTGCTTTGGCTACATGATGCTTTAACAAAGTTCGAATCCATCGACCCAAAGCAGAAGAATATGTATACGAATACAGATGTGTAACATTGGAATACAATCAAAACACTATCTTTAACAAGGCCCTACTGGTTACTGGATTTTTTAGGCAGATGCTGATATTAGGGAGTAAAATCTATGATATTGATATTGATATTGATAGATTGACCGATTTAGCAGCAGTCCCTGAAATGTTGTTATTAAGCACTTGTGAAGAAGATATTTTACAGTTTAACAATAAACTTAACTGTCCAAAATGATATCAGGGAACTGATACAGTAAGCTTTCACTGATATTTTTTTAATAAATATAAAAAAAAACATGAATTAAGCTTGAATTAAGAAAAAAGATCAAATATACACTAAAATATAAAAACAATCTGCATTATGCACAAAGATAACAATATGTAGATACCAGTAAAGAAAGCCAATATTGGGCTGATAAAATTGGCCAACCAATGTATCAGTCAGGCACTAATTGATAAAAAATCTTTAGGAAGCAGGAACACTCTCTCCCCATTCGTAGAATAAAATATTTGCTTTCTCAAGCCTCCATCCCTCACTTTAGTGATCCAGAAACTGAGACTATATCTAATATGCACAAACTCATGTTATAATTTTCCTGTTTATTATTGGGATAGAAGCTGTGTCTTGATTGAAGGTAATTGGTGGTTTAAACCTGTGATTGTTGACTGTAATGCATGGGCCAGCCAGTAATTTGATGATTTTATCATGTGCTTTGGTTACAGGATGCTTTGAGCAACTCCGGCAGCGACGGCATGGGCCAAATCTCCCTGGAGTTTTACCAGAAGAAGAAGTCACGCTGGCCTTTCTCTGACGAGTGCATCCCCTGGGAGGTGTGGAGCATCAAGGTCAACGTCGTCAACCTGGCCAACGAGCAGGAGAGACAGATCTGCAGGGAGAAAGTGGGCGAGAAGCTGGGCGAGAAGGTGATCAACGTCGTCGAGGTCATAAATCCGCCACGAGTACCTGCCAAAGATGCCCACCCAGTCTGAGGTGGACAACGTTTTTGACACCAGCCTCAAAGACGTCCAGCCGTACCTTTACAAAATCACATTCCAGATCACTGACTCTCTGGGCACCTCTGTGAGCACAACAATGAGAAGGCTGATTAAAGACACCCTGGCACTGTGAGGATGCTCCAAGATCTGGATGATTTTATCCATAACTGTATCTATAGTCATGCCTGGGAACTCTTTTTTCGTGCTCAGAAATACAACTTGTCAGCTCTGTTCCTGCTACAATTAAGCAGTATCGGTGTAAGCACCTAACTGGTGGCTTTTCGACGTCTCTGCTCTAATTCTTAATTATGTGATGTTTATTTTAAAGATATTTTGCAAACCTTTTCTTTCCAAATTGTCTCCACCTTCCACCATCTAGAGATGCAACTTGAACACAGTAGCAAGTAACACTATATATCAGTTAAATTCTCACAAAAGTTGTGTTGCTGATAATGTAAAATCTGTAAATTATTGTAAATCTTTGACAATAAATATTGTTCATTGTAACAGATGTAATTATAGTGAACAATCATGGCTTTTTCAAACTACAGATTGGTTCAAAACCTACCATTTAAGATAAGAACTAGAAATTAGAGCTGCAATGATTAGTCGATTGTCAACTATTAAATTAATTGCCCATTATTTTGATAATCAATTAATCATTTTGAGTAATTTTAGTAATTTTATTTCTAGAAAAATATCCAAATTCTGTTTTCAGCTTCTTGTTTAATATTTTCTTGTTTTTTAACTCCTCTATGAGAGCAAACTTGCAAAATGCATCACCTTGGACTTTGGGAAACTGACATTTTTTCACCATTTTATGAAAAAACAACTCATTGCTTGATGGTGAATTATTATCAAATTCATTGGTTATGAAAATAATTAGTCACAGCCCTAAAGCAAATACAAAGTCACAAGACTGGGTCACATAAAAACATAAAATCTGTGTTTTGGGAACACATTTCCTCATCTATGTGAAAACTTCCTCTTCGTGGAGAGAGTGACCTTACACATGGGGTAGAACAGGATTTCCAGTTGGCCAATTTTCCAAATTAAAGCAAACCTCCTCCCAAGTTCACTCCAGAGTTTCCAGCCAGAAATTGTCACGGTGGCCCACAGCTTGAAAAACATCCCCTGCCCCAGCTCAGGGTTGTCTGCCAACAGGATGACGCGTGTGTCCGTTTTCACACACTTTAGTTCCTCAGGTAGATTCGGCAACAAGCTTCGATTTGCCTCAGCAGTCACACTGATGAAAGCAGCAACTGCTTGTTAATTATCTGTGGCTTATGAGTTTGTAAAGGAAATATGCAATGCTTTCACATGTCACACAAACTCACATATTTGACTGAAAACCTAATGTCTGAATATAATAAGTGAGGGATTATTACTGGGTTTGCACAAAGTCTTGGAAGTTTGAAAAATGCCAAATTTGAACCGTTACTGGGTTAGAAATGATTGAATTTCAACATAATCTGATGTTTCATCTACACAATCACTCATATAAACCAAAAATCTTATAACATTTGAAATGAAATAATCCCATCATCATATTTGTTTGACTTCTGGCATCAAAATAAATGAGCATTAAATATTCATAATCAAAACATAGCCTACAATCAAAGTTAATTTGAACAGCTTGTAAAATAATGTGACAATATACATTGATTGCTGTGGGTATAAAGGATTTCTGTCAACTTTATTTAGCTGTAAACAGATTTTTTGCAGTTGCATTTAAGCAGCAATTCAGGGTAAGAGGAGAGAAAGTGCTACAAATAAATAAATGAAATCAAATTATTATTAATTATTATTATTATTATTATTATCTATTATATTAAATTAATTTTAGTAATAATTATTTAGTAATAATTTTATATTATATGGTTACATTTGTCAAGGGTTTTTAAAGACACCTTACAAAAGGGGGCCTCTGCCACAGGCTAATGGTATCGGGTGGCCTTCACATGGAAAAGTTTGGGAACCCCTGGGCTAATACATACTCATCCTTACCAAAAGAATAAAAATGATTCATTTTCACAGAGCTTGAGAGCTCACAGAGGTGTGGCCAACTACATAGCCAGTATTTTTAATAGTTTTCTATACAGCCTTTTGTATAAATTGTGATTTTAGTTAACATGCAAATTTAATTTTTGACAACTTCAGAGCACACAAAGGCTTGGGGGCTCCCTGTGATTTCTGACAATTTCCGAAACAGCAATTATATTACAGTTACTAATCCAAGTAATTCTGAGTTACTTTTTAATCTAGGTAGGTTACATTATGATGACGTGCACCTCAGCTGCTAGTCAAAAAGCTAAACAAAGGATGGAGATGAGGGAGAGAAAGAAAGGGCAGCCTTTCCTCAAGTAGAATTATTGTCATTATTATGAATTTGTCAGCCTACCTTCAGAGAGAATATGTGATGATTGAATCTAATTTGAAGGCCAAAAAGGAGGTAGACTTTGTTTCCACCACAGCTGACATCTGGACAGCTACAACAAAAGCTTTCAGAGTGTTAACAGTTCACTGGATCAGCAGAGAAACATTGGAGTACACAAGGTCTCCAACAAGGTACAAAAGTAATATAGTAATGAAAGTAAAATATGTCTAATTACTTTTGACACCAAATAATGAGTACAGTAATATTATTACTTTTTAACAGTGCCGTGCAAGTTCACGCTTGGTAAGAGTGAGCGCAAAGTTCAGTTCAAAGAGATTAAAATGAACTAGTTCACAATCTTAGTTCACATTTATAAAACTTTAACCAAGTTCACAGTCCCAAAACAAACTAGTTCATGTTCATTTCTTCTGTTTTTTTTTCCCACTTAATTTGAAGTAGAACTTCTTCCTAGCAGGACACTAGAGCAGTGTTTCCCAGTCCTGGTCCTCAGGGTCCACTAGCCTGCATGTTTTAATGTTTACCTGCTTCAACACACCTGATTCAAATCATCAGCTCGTTATCAGGCTTCTGCAGAGGACTGATGACGAGCTGATCATTGGAATCAGGTGTGTTGGAGCAGGGAAACACCAACAATATGCAGGACTGGGAAACTCTGCTCTACAGTGAGTCTACCTAATGATGTTATACTAAACGGTATGGTTTATTTGTCCATGTATTTAAAAATGAGTCCTCTGCAAAAATAGACAAACTTGGTTTAAATGCATATACCTGACATATAAAAGAATTCAAACCACATTCAAAATAAAAAAACTTAAGTAATATTATTAGAAACTACAGCAGTAATGTGATTGCTTTGAGGTGTGATTTGGTGAAAATATATTAATTGTATTATTAATTAGTGCACGTTTCTCATATCAAAAGAAATCAGAAATGTTTGTTTTGGAAATGTTTGACATTTGGAGATGAGTGTATAACATAGATTTATCTGTGGGTTCCTCACTGTTAACAGACTCCAGCCTGCAGTGTAGTTCATACACTTCACTCATATACTACAGAATTATAGAAAAACATCAGGCTTCATGATCAGAGTAATTTTTTAATCACGTCGACACTTCTGTTCTGGTCGCACACTCTCTCACACTTTAAAAAAAAAAAAAAATCAGCTGACGATGTGAGCGCCGTCATCTCTCTCAGGAGTGAATGACACTCACAGTCCTGTTAATTGGAAAATGGTTTGTTCTATTCACCGTTCACCAAAAATAGGAGAAAAATAGTGCTTTCATGCACAACGCTGCTTTTTAAAGGGAGTAATAAGTAAAAAGTAATTATTACATTTCCCAATGTCCAAAAACACATTTGAAAAATACAATGTCTCTTTTCAGAAATCATGACCTGGTCACTCCGGATAATCCAGAGCCCTTGTTGTTTGCAGTTTCATGTTGGAACTATTTTCTTTCTACCAAACTACACCCACCAACTGTGTCATCGCATAGAAGGAAGTGTGCATCTACTCATGGATGAGAGGCTCGTGATCATGACAACATAACCTCTTGACCTCACAACAAGGTCTGTTGATTATTTTGAGTAACTGGATCATGATTTTGGGAAAGAGACACTGGTGCTGGGTTTTTCCACTTTCTTTTTTTTTTTGCCACTTTGAGCACCACGAGTTGAGTGCCATCTAGTTCCATTATATTCAAGAGAAGGCAGACATCTCTACAACTGCTATCTCCAAAACTCTGCAACTTACACCAAAGCCGTCTAGACGGATCAGTAGCACCACAGGTAAGAGAATAAATACTTAATCAGCTGTGAGGCCAGATAGGGTTTACCACTTCAAACCAAATAACTCAAATACCACAACTGGTTGTATATATACTCCATTGTTACTCTTTATTACAGAAATGAAGCACAAAAACTGTAGAAAAACCTAAACACAAAACAGCTGCAAGTCTTCAAAAGCAACAATAATGCAACCAATGCTGATACAAATATTCATTATTGCAGTGAGAGCACAGGAATACTAAAAAGATAAAACTTTTGTTTACTAACAAAATTGGTACAAAATCTAGGATACAAACACTTCCATATACACAATTCTAATCATTTCTGTGAAAGCTTTTATCACAAGAAATTAAGAGCACTATTATCAATACAGAAGTTCTCCAAAGAATTTAACATCACAATGCAGCTCGCGTTGCTCATTTAGTGGAAAACAAATTCCCATATAGTTTGTGTGGAGCACTCTTTGAATGCAACATCTCCCAAATAGTAGCAATCATAATAATTTATGACAAAGTTCTAATCCATCAAGCCAAAGCAGAAGTATATACTTGTACAAGAATACAATTGTGGAACAACTGGAATACAATCAAAACACAATCTTTAATAATAAATCTTTAGGAAGCAGAATCGCTCTCTCTGCATTTGTAGAATAAAAGATTTGCTTTCTCGTGCCTCCCTCTTCTTGACATTACCACCATGAAAAGCCTGAGTCATAAGTCATCTGAAACTCTATTGTGCTTTTATGTAAAACAATATTGACAAAATATTTCTCATAGTTGCATAAGGCCATCAAAGCATTGTAAAGCTGGGTTAATTACCAAATGTGTTTAACTGCAAAAATCGATCAGTATGAGTATTTACATAACACTGGTGTTACTTTAGTGATTCAGAAATTGTGACAATGTCAAATATACACAAATTCATATTAGATTTTAAATGATTATTATTGGGGTAGAATCATAAGTTGCATTACTATGCTGCAATGTGCTTTGCTTGCTATAAATAATTCAGATTGATTCCTGGCAGCTGATGTAATGAGCCAAATACTTGATAAATGATGTTATCTAGTATTTAGGATTCTATCAAATCAACCCCGCCCACTTTTCACAGACGATGTCTCTGCTCCGAGCACCTTTTACGCACAAGTTTTTCAGCAACATGTAGAAATGTTACAGTCATTGACATGTGGAACAAACAACTTTCTCAAATCATATGACTCGTGGCTGATGATTGCACTCTCATTCATTTTTATCACATAAAAATGATTCACCAGGTTAGTAAAAAGGAAGATAAATTATAAGTACTGAATAGCGCAATTAATCGAGGCTGCATAATGAAATGCAACGCTTAAAATAACAGGAATCTGAGGTGTGTTTGATGTACAGTGTCTGATATAACTTCATTATTATACTGAAGGTCTTATTCAATCAGCCCATTAAACAAACTGACACAAAGGCAACAAAAACTCAAATATGAGACAAAAGAAAATGCAAAAGTATAAAGAAACGATTCTGGAAAGTACTGGGCCTAATTATCATTTCTACTTGTGCAGCCTAAAATCTCAGTAAGTAAAAGGATCCAAGCAAACATTTTGTACTATATGTCCCCCTATAACAGAGTCAAACTGTTAAACAAAGTGCATATTGAATACATTGTTGAGGCCACCAATATTATCGTAAGGGATGTCACTCGCATCAAGAGAGAGATCTGATACAAAAGCAAAGCACTACTCTTTAATTCAACTGCAGCCTCCAAAAAATTTAAAGCACTTTTTCCACACTCTGAGAAAACAACGTACATAGTTGTACTGTTTTTCACTGTGCCTTTAAGTGAAAAGTGGTTCATCAGTGCTGGGGAGAAACTACTTGCATGTAATTAAATACAAAATGAGTGAAATGTAAGACGTTACAGATACTGAGAGAAAATATGTAATCCAGTTACAGTTACTAATCAAAATGTTAGTGATTACAAAGGGGTTACACCTGAATCTTCTTTATAAATATTCTATTGCTTTGCAGGGATGCCCTCTTTTGGCATATTTCTGGACAAGGGTCAGGAAAGCCGTTCAGACAAATTTGAGTGCACCGTCAGGGGTGAGATAGCTTACAAGGAGCAGTCTCTGTGTCTAGACAGGCTCCATTAATTGGGCAGTATGCGCTCAAATTTTGGTTGTTGTTTTTGATTGGTTCTCTTGTTTGAATCTGCACTGCCTTTTTTCTGCCAATCAAGTCAATGTGCATCGCTTTGGGCAACCTGATTCTGCCATGAATGCAACCAGCCGACCACATCAAGGCAGGTGTCTGTCATCAGACAAGAACTCCTTTCAGTGCTGGAAAGTCAACAATATTCTTTTTATGAAATCAGAAAAGGGCTCCAACATTACTGAACAGTGTAAAGCTTGTTTGTTTGTTTGAAATGCCGGATGTCAAACCTGAGTGAAAATCGATAGTCAAGTCAATTGAAACGATTGAAATGGAATCGAAATCAAAGGCAGAATCTCAATTCTTCCAGTGGTTTTTTCTCTCCACCCCTGCCTACTGACAGCATCGTGCGTGTGTCTGAAGCAAAATCTAACACTTCAACGATGACATCAATTAAGTAAAATTTTATCAATCTACTATCAAATAAAGATCTGAAATATAACAGATAATATAAATATAAAATATAAAGGTAATATTTTTGCATGTTATCTGATATTCAAGTATATGTGTTTAATATGTGGGCCTTTGCGTCTTTATATAGTGCATAGGCCATGTAATGCTGTCAGAGAATATGCTATATGTTGCCGTGGAAATAAAGCATTAGGTTTTTTTAAATAACAATTTAAATATCAATTAATTGATTATTAAAGTTATCAATAATCAATTAAGGAAAGTGCTTACAATTTGGAACCCTATGTTAGAGTTATGTTTATGGGACTTTTCAGCTTTATCGGCCAGTTTAAAACATTTGTTAGAAAGGTAATCCAAAAGTAATCAAATGTAATAAGTTACATTACTTTGATAAAGTGATTAAAATAGTTACATAATTTATTACATTTTTGACAGGGTAGCTAGTTATCTGAAACGTATTACATTTCAAAAATAACCTTCCCAACACTGATCTGAAATAATGGTGGGTGCAACACTGTACCTTGTTTTCTCAAAACACCTAGGTAGATAATTACAAGTAGACAACTAAAAGAGGTTGAAAATAGATAAATGCTTATAGCTCATTTCAGAAGGAAAATAAACCATTTATAATCATTTCGTCTCACAGAGGAATCTAGCACTTGATTGCACATTCACGTTTACACCTCTAATGAACATGGCCACTTTTATATCACATTGGAGGCAAGCGAATAAGCTATACATTCAAAGTCTTCCTTTTGTAGGCTGAGGTGTGTCTATTCTAATATTAAGTCTCTCAAGAGAAATGCACTACTATGACTTGCTTACATGTGGCTATGACTCTGCTCATGGCTCCACAGACTGAAGGCCGTCTTGAAGGTCCTGTGGCAGAGTTTGCACATGTACTGTCTCTTAAACGTCAGGGCAGAGAGAGATGGTGCATGGTAAAAGAGTGTCTGATTCCTGAGGGCCACCTGGGTTCTCCACGCTGTTTGACCTCGACAGAGGGCTGTGGCTGCTGGCTTGCCGTTCCAGTTCAGGCCTCTTCGCCTTGCTTACCGATGAGCTACACGGCTCTGGGCTGTTGGACTCCTCAGCCATCGCCGCAGCAACTGGCGCTGCCTGGGTGGATTTGAGCACAGAGGCCTGTGGGGAGGGACGTTCAGAGTTCTGAGGGGTGGTGGGAGGGGAGGGAGACAGGGGCGAGGGGTGTCTGTCGATCTCTTTGGCTCCAGGTTCGTTAGCAGTCGACATGTGGGACTGGAAGTGGCTCCAAAGGCGGAAGTTGGTCCTGAAGGCTTTGTTGCAGATGTGACAGATGAACGGTTTGATGTGGCATAGCAGCTCCTGGTGTCGCTCCAGGTCTTTGCGAGAGCTGAAAAGGTTTCCACATTTCTCACACGGCCACACGCCGGATTCCTCAAGCCCGGTTTTGGCAGTCTCTGCATTTTCTCTCTCGCTCACGGACTCCTCTAATGGCTCCTCCTTCACTACCAGCTTGCCGTGGTGGCCCATGCTCAGATCCTCAGGCACGTAGGAGGATGAGTCTTCTGAATCGTACATGGGCGGACCTGAGGAGTCGCTGTAACTGATGTTCTCTCTTGAGCTCCCGGTTGCTAGAGGCTCGTCGCTGTAATGCTCCTCTCTGAGCATCTCAGATGACTCATTATTGTTCTCTTGTTGCTTCAGGTGAATCTGGTCTTTAACAGTCATCATGTTTTGGTTGTGGACCTCCACCTGGTGGCGCCAGATGCTGAACGAGGACTTGAAGGTCCGCATGCATTCCAGGCACGTCAGTTTCTTGTACTTGCAGTGTGCCTCGTGGTCCTTCTTGACCGTTGGACTTGAGAAGCGCAGGCCGCAGTAGGGGCATACAGTTGCATGTCGACAGCCCCTCTCATGGTCGCCCTGCTCAAAGAGTGAAGACAGCTTCATGTTACAGAGCCTACAGGAGTAAACACCATCAGCGTCTGTGTTCTTATGCTGAATGATCTCATCCTGTTCCTGGTAGAGGATGCTCTCGTTCGGTGTCTCCTGGTCAGCCTTTTCAGCAGGATGTGTCCTTAAATGCTGTCTGTACTGAGACTGGAACACAAACACTTTTCCGCAGTAAGGACATATGAAGCTGGGTCTCGATCTCTTTTTGGTGAGTGCAGGAGATTGCAAACCCTGCTTATTCCTCTTCAACTTCCAAAGCAAGGCTTTCTTTATTTCTCTCTCTCGCACAATATCTATCAGCTTCTTTTGAAATTTCTCGTCCAGTACAGAGGAGCTGGAGGACGAGGCTGGGTTTTGTACTACACCATGCTGAGTTTGGCAGTGAGTCCACACTTTGAAGTTGGTATGGAAGCGCTTGTGGCAGATGTCGCAAGCATACGGCTTTTCCGGGTTGTGATACATATTTACATGACGATGCAGTCCCGCGCTGGACCTGAAAACCTTTAAACAGTTCCAACATTTGAAAATCTTGTTCTGAGGCGATTCCCCACTGTTCTCATTAGAGTCGGTGCTGGCACTCTGAGGTACTGTTTTTGACATGTTCTCATCAAGCGAGAGGGTATGTTCTTTGAATATTTTGCTCTTCTTGAATGGGTACCTTCTGTTGTCTGGCCTGTCTTTTCTTTTCCCAAAAGAGTTGTAGTCTGGCTTGGAACCCTGATCATAATTAGTTTGCAAGTCTTTAAGATTGACGGGCAACGCATCTCCAACTGTGATCCGAATAATGTCCATGGGGTCAGCGAGTGGACTGCTGGGCTCAGCTTTCACGCTGACCTCTCTTTCTACCTGAGTTTCTTCATCATACCTGCTGGGGTACTTTGACCTGAGAACCAGGGGAGATGTTCTTTTTGAATTGCCGTTGTGAGCAGATGTTTCTGGCCCCGATGCTTTTGATGCCATTTTAACAACGGACTGTTCACGATTTTGCAGCTCCTTGAGCTCCAGTGTTGGTGAGAAGACTGGAACGGGGCTGTCCATAGATAATGATCTACGGAGCAGGCTTTTTATGAGCGGCCCGCTCCGGTCAATGGTCTGGCTCGGCTCACTGGCCTGACCCTGAAAGGGCACTTTGGTGTGGATAGTGGGGCTCCTGCTCCTCATTCTCCTCTTTAGTGTCCTGATCAGTGGCAGACTGCAGCCTGATGTGCTGCACTTCAGCATCACTGAAAGACACGGATGACGTCAGCTGGGGCCTGACAGATGTGATGTGTGATGAATTCCCTTTTAATATGGAGGTGTACGGATAGGTGGACTTCCTCTCAGCAGCTTCACTCTGCTCAGATGACTTCCTGCTGACGGATTCAGAGTTTCTGGCTGATTCGTATGAGTTATGTTCTGATGGAGGCTGAGCTGACTCTCGAGTAGAGAGGGGAGACGATGATCTCTCTGATGTTTTTCTCTGATAATTCGAGCGAGAGGGATGGGTTGTGTCGTTCCGGACCCGACACACAATGACGCTCCTTGTTCTGAACATCATTTTCATCTCCTTCGGAGAACGAAAGCCTTTTTCTGGACACACAGTAGGATGCATGCGGCCTTGTTGACACAATGTTGGTGAGGAAAGGGATTCCAAGGCTGTAGCCAAGCTCTTGAATGGCTGCCAGGCTGCCTTTGTCAACAAAAAGTGAGGAGGAGTAAATGTAATTCAGAACTATCTCGAAGGCGTCAGGCTCGCAGAAGTCCAGGTTTACTACTTTCAGTGAGTCTGCATCCATCCGTGTGAACAGGGTCTGGAAATACTCACTGCTGGCAGCCAGAACACTCTTATGGGCCTGGTACCTCTGGTCCGCCACAACCAGGACAACATCACACATTTGGCCCCGCAGGCGCTGCTCATTCAGAAGCCCTAACACTGAGAGGGCATGGGAGGGATTGCTGTAATGCACCAGGCTCTCCATGGCTGAAAGACAAGAGGATTATAATTTACAACGTAACACAGGAATGTAAATACAGAAAGAATGTAAATGTAAAAGGTGATTATTAACTGTGCATGAAATTAGTTTGTCATAGAGACGTGCATGAACAGGCACATGCACACGTACAATAACAGCCAACTGGAACTCAGATGCCTGCCCTATTAACCTCTTACTAATGCATGCCTGTGTCTATTGGGCTCGTCATGTCTTTTGCCACACACCATCACTGTCAGAGATAGTGTGCCGTGTGAATTTCAATTAGTAATCCCATATGTAGTCTTTTATTATAGTTAATCTGGGCAGAAAAGACTTGACAAAACCAATACAGAGTTATAGCCTTGACATACCAAATAAAAATTCACCAACAGGTGCTGAGAGGGTACTGATATTGTGAAATGTTTTTCACTCAAAATATCTTCATTCTACTTATTTTGCATGTTTTGAACAAATGTAACAAACTAAAACAGACAACAGAAAAATATGTTTTAAAATTGTTTATGTATTAAGACCAAAGAAAATTGATTTTTTTTTTTTTTACATTTGAGAAATAATTTTACATTTTTCACATAAACTTCTTATAATTTACAAGATATCAGCTGCCACCTGATGATAAACTGAGGCAGCTATGAGCCTTGAACTTCAATGGTATTTGGATGTATTTCTTTATTCATAATTACTTCAGTTCAGACACTACTTGGCAATATTATCTTAACATCTTGCTTCATAAAAGTGTGGTCTATGTTTTAACAAATATTTGTTTTTTAATATTTTCTATGTCTTAATTTAGATAGGATAACTGAAGATATGACAGGAAATGGGGAGAGAGAGAACCCACAGCCGCTGCAGAGGACTCACAGGCTCAGTACATGAGACGCACACTCCACTAACTGAGCTATTGCTTTAACGGACATTAATGATACTAATAATGTACAGTATATTTACTGTGACTAAGAGCTGTACTGTTTAGTCAATTAATTGATTAGCTGATTAACAGAAAAAGGATTGGCAACTATATCAATATCAATTAAATGTTTACACACATTTTAAGGGAAAAAAGTACCAAACATCACCTAGTTCTAACTTATCATTTGTGAAAAAATTTTGTTCTCTATCAGTGTAAACAGATTAATTTTGGGTATTGGACTGGTCAGATGAAAAAAGACATCAGCTTGGGATTTTTCATTATTTTTTTGGTATTTTTAAACCAAGTAATTAAATAAATAAAAAATAATCAGCAGATTAAACAATATTGAAAATAATCACTGGTTGCAGGTTTACCTTTAAAAGTTAAACCTTTATTTACCATAAAGTGGTGCCCACTACTACAGAAGAAGACACAAAGCAAGTTTTAGGGCATTACATCATTTTAGGAGTCAGAAGGTATGGAAATACAGCTGTGAAGTCACTGTCAGTGACACAGACTAATGCAGGAAGTTTCAAAAGTTTGCTTTAAAAATAAAAGCTCTTCACCACAGAATGCGTGTACTGACTGGGCAGAGGTGGGCTGCTTGAATTAAAAATCACCTTAAATTACAACATAAAAAGTTTTTAGTATGCTTCTTTTCTACAAATAAAACAAAAGAACAGAGATGGTATTTCATGCAGCAATTGCAAACATATTTGTCTGCAGGTATTCCTTTCAGGCTGCACACACAGAACAGCCCTAACTACACACACGGTCACTGCTGAGAGTACATGGTAATAAGTAAAATGAACTCATTAAGGTATCAGTACTATTATCCACTCCTTACTTCTCTCACTTGTACGGTGGTGACTGGACAATGTTTAGAGAGATTTTAATGAGAAAATTTCCCTGAATTTAAAAAAGTGACAGGGATTTAAAAAAAAAAAAAAAAAAAAAAGCATTTTAAGTGAGGGGAGCATGTTCTACCTATCCCTGGTTGAAGTTATACCCTCGGGGGTTACACCAGACTAAACTTAACACAGTCTAATACATGAGCCCTGCAGTAAATAATATCTTTATATAGTTCAGTTTTTGTTTAAACTGATTTAGAGAGGTGTGGATCAGCTTTATAGTCAGAGATGGAGATTGCAACCTTCACAAAGGTAGGGCTGTTGTAAAACACAGCATTAGTAAACTGGCAATTCAATTAACAATGTCTGGCATATATAGGCCTGTCACAATAATTATGTTATCAATTTATTGTACAATTTATGGACATCATATCAATAACTTACTGCCTGCTGTGTTACAAAAAAATGTCAACTACATTTAATGCAAGATGTTTAATACTATTTAATACTATTTGTTAACACTTTTTGTCATATTTTATTTATTTTAGATATTGTATTTTTTCACTAGGTCTGCAACTAACAATTATCTTCATAGTCAATTAATCAGTCAATTATTTTTGTGATATATCAATTAATAGTTGTTTGCCTAAAAAATGTTGATCAGTGTTTGTTAAAGCTCAAGGTGACATCCTCAAATGTCTTACTTTGCCCACAACCCCAAAATACTGAGTTTACTGTCAGAGAAGAGGAAAGAAACAAAAAATATTCACTTTTAAGAAGCTGATCATCATTGCAGCTCTGTTTTTCACATTCCAATAAGATAAACTTTGATTGATTGAATACAATAGAATAAAATATGAAATATTGAATTAAAAATTCTTAACAGCATATCAATGCACAAAATGGTCTTAAAATGATAATAATATCATTTATTTATAATTTTCCAGGGAAAATGTATTGTCCAACAGAAGTAGTTATCATGATATGAGGTCTACTGGCACAGAGCATAATTGTGCATAAAATTGGTGTTAGAAAGCGAAGTGAAAGGTTGGTTGGTTATCTTTCCTTTTCTGCATGATCACCTGCTAGAAGTGATCTTATCTGTATGTTTTTCACATTCCTATTTTCTCTCAAAAATAATAAAAAATTATATAAATAATATTATAATCTAAATACCAAAATTAATAAATAATATTATAATTTTCTAACACTAAAATAATAACATATATATAATATAATAAACAAATAAATAATATGACGGACGTTGCTCCTTCAGGCGTTTATTTTGAAAACCGTGACCGGAAGGCAAGTTGTTATGTTGACGCCATTGACACTTGCTATATTAGGTTCATGGGCAGTAGCTTCATTCATTCATCAAAAACTAAGAAGCGCTCGTTTGCCTCTTCATGAAAACTTGTAGTCCAGGTGAAGAAAACAACAGGGAACAGTCAGCCGTGTCTGTTTTGCTATGAGGAAGTCGAGCGAGGCTTTCAGCATTAGATCATCCATGAGACGTGGCTCAATAGCTCATGACAGACAACTTCTCCAACCGAAACGACGCTTTCAGTTTAGAAATTAGTCACGCGTTTCTCGTTTTTGCGGGTAAATGGCGACAGAACAAGGCTAGAACCATTCACATGTAACGTTACAGCGGCTCTATCAAATGAAGAGGGGGGAAAAGTTGAGCGCGTTACAATGGACTCCAGCACGGTAAACCCCGGAATGAAAACACAGTCGGTGCAGCCAGAAGCTGTGAGAGTGTGGGGGAGTGAATTGTTGTTCCCGCTACCCCCGGCGGACGTTGGAAGTGCTGTTTTGTTTTGTTTTTTTTCTCTAACGGTCTAACCCTGGTGGCCTGACACGGCGCAGTCGCTTGGCTGCAAAACAGGTTGTAGCTGGTCGGGTTTTACAGCAGCACAATCCCCCTTTCGAGTTACGTCAGGGAGGAAAAGGAAAAAGCTTGTCCTCAACAGCACTCTACCAACTCTGTGTGAGCCTCCCGGCTAATGTTTTCTCAACGTTAAGTTTGGTAGTTCTGTCCACACTTACCCTGCCCGTCGTCTATATGCTGTTTCCTCCACATAGCCGGGACTTTATTCACTGTTGTGTAGATTTCTGCGCGCTGGTCGTGATTCCATCCATCTTGAATTTGACGTCATCCCACACCAGGGATGAGGTCATCGCAAAGAGCGCTCGTCACGTGCACTGCGCGCTGATAGGCTGGTTAAGGACCAGGAGGCGGGGACAGCGGAAGACTTGACACTCGGGCTAATTTAAAGGGATAGGTCATGTTTTTCTTTTAGCTGCCAGTTTTTCTGTTTTTGCAATGGTTTTCAATATGGCCAGGGTTGCAAACTGAATTTAAACTCCATATTCAGTGGTGGAATGTAAGTCAACTACTATACTAAAGTCCAATTTTGAGGTACTTGTACTCTCTTTCCATTTTCTGCTACTTTATACAGCTACACTATATTTTGGAGACAAATACTGTAACACCTTTTACTCCACTACCCTTACTGGTAACACTTTACAATTAGACTAACCTCATAAATGATTCATAAATGGTTTATGATTAGGTTATTAGGTTATTACATGGCTTTGTTAAATACTTGATTCTGATTCTGTCAATTACAGCATTCTAAGATCTGTAATTTCTTTATAGCAGACATTACTATGCATAACAGACCATTGCTATGGACACAGTTCCAATCATAAACTGGAGGAACAATAAAATATTGTTAGCTCACTAAAATAATTTTAAATTGATTATTTTGTGTCATATTATTGATGTCTTTGGCACATAACCATGTAACAAGCAGGATAATGCACAGGATCTTACCACTAGTTAATCCTACTAATGAGTTATTAACATTTAGTAGCAAAGGGACCTTTATTGTAAAGTGTAAAACCCATCATCATTTATAATGAATGATATCATATCAACATGTATGATAATAATAAGGAAGACTGCTGATAGCATGTTGAATACATTAAGGGAAAGGGAAAAATGTTGCCAAAGCTTTAGTGTATGATTCTGGTTATTTGATATGTCACATGAAACTTTTTGACTACTAACATGCTCACGCTGATTAAATGCTTGTAATTTATTAAGAATTATCTGATATAGCTGGCAGGTATATGTGTTGCTGATGAAGAACACAGAGTAAGCTAAATAAGCCATGAGATCTGAGGCCTAACAGTACAGATGAATGTGGGCTCACTATTTTGCAAGCAACAGGTCACTGTTGCCCTTTTTATCTAGTGTGTCATAACAGCTAATAAATGATTCATAGAATCTGTACAATCTAATTAATAGCCTAATTATAAATCATTTATAAAGATAGCCTTACAGTAAAGTGGTACCCATTTATTTGATCACTTCATTTACTTTGCAGGCACAGTTTATTAATATAAAATATAAATGATAATGTAGTATTGATTAACTACACAGCAGTATATAAAGTAATTAAAATTAGCTCCACCTTTACCAGCTGCAGCATTAAAGTGATGAACACATTAATCTGTCAGTAATTATAATCCAGTAATATAATATATGGTAATATAATGTATATTATTCTGCAGTTTTACTTTTGGTACTGTAAGAACACTTTGAAGCTAATGCTTTTGTTTTTCTATTTGAGATTTTGAATGCAGGACTTTTACTTGTAACTGAGTGTTTTCACACTGTGGCATTAATACTGTTATGTTTTAAGTCAAAGATCTGGGTTCTTCCTCTGCCCATGTCTGTATTGTAATTGACCGTGTGCTTGAGCACAATTCTGTAATTATCTGTCAGTACAGTTGAAAGGAAGAACAATAAGTTTGCAGTTCTGTTTAGTTTGATATTAAGTCACATGTATTGCAATAAACTGGCTGAGGGTGGAGACTTTGGTGATTCTCTATTCATGTTTTTTTTTTTATCTTAGTTCAATGATAAAAAAGAAAAACACTTTCTCACTGTGAGAGTATACATTTCAAATGGCCACCTTTTGACTAGCAAATTAAAATATAAATATATTTTAATTTTTAAAGCCTATTTGATTTCTTTACACTAAAAAAAAATAGTTGAGACAAGGCAACACACTGCAATAGATTTTTGAGTTTTAAGCCCAACTCAAACTCTTACAGTTTAAAATAAACTTTAAACAGATTTTCTGACCTATAATCTAAACTTTTTTTTCTTTAGATAAACTTGAATCTTTGAGTTTTAGAAACTAAAAAAGAAAATCTCAAAAAATGGTCACAGTGAGCTGCAAACCTGATTTGTCTTGTTTTTAGTGCCTGAAAAATTAAATATTTTTAATTGAAAATATAAAAATTTTGACATTAACTATCACTTCAATTCATTTATTCATTTATACAATGTTTTGAGTTTCCAGAATTCAAAACTTTAAGTTTATTACAAGGAGAAAAATAAATTGTCTCAACAAAAGATCAATAGTTAGTCAAACTTTTTCAAAAATCAAGAGTTTGAGTTGTGCTCAAAACTCAAAAATCTATTGCAGTCTGTTGCCTTGAAATTTTGAGTTTTCTCAATTTTTCATTTTTACAGTGTACTCTTACTACTTACTATTTATTACTACTCTACCTAGTTGGATTTTTAATTAAAAAAAAACTTTACACAGTTGTCTAATATGTTATCCAGTGTTTATTTATATCATATTTTATATTCCCAGTTTAGCATCTATCTATTTTATCCAACCACAGCAGAGAATGTCTCTGGTAGGTGAGTTGCTGTTGTAATATGCATGTAACTGCATGCCCCCCCTAACCCCAGTGAAACTAATTAGGTGAGTGAATGGAAGTCACTACAGCATAGCAGTAGGTTTGTGTCATTATTGGCATCCAGTGGGGACTTGTTGCTATGTTGATTTGGCCTACAGGCCTCTTCCTGGAAAGCCGTGTCAGCTCCAGTACCTGGCAACAGTCTCATGACTCAGGTGTGGCACCGGTTGTCAAAATCATATGCATGAAATAGAGCATAAAAACCATGTTCTATTGAGCTGATGATTTTTATTTATGTGGTGTAACTGTGTTGAATGCGTAGCGACCTTAGTTGACTCAGCCTGTAGCCCTGCTGCACCTCCCTACATCCATATGCTCCAGCGAGTCAGCCTGTAACCAGTCATTATCACTTAATGGCAGTTTAATCAGGCACATGTTCACACCTCATTACTATAAAATGAGCACCATTACGTTACTCACTGCATTTACTAAGAATGGAAAAATAGTCATGAAATTATTGAAGAGAATACTGAGAGTTTTTCTTTTATCAAACATGGATTTATTTATTCAGAATGCCAACATAAGGACAGAATCTTCATTTGGTCTTTTTTTAGAACATATCTTTGACAGCCAAAGAATCCCACCGCTCCTTCATATAATGAGAATGAAGACATGTGGGAAAATGGCAGGGAAGTTCTCACTCCTCCTTACTTTGACACTAATGGCTGACACAGGCTGTTAATGCCAGCAGCATAGCACGCACTGCCATGGTTACCTGTGTAGAAACCCAGTCATTAGGGACTTTGACTCCTCCCATCCCACATCTCTCTGCCTGGCATCATAAACATGTTTACTGACCCTGACTCTGCCAGAGAATCTATTCTGCAAAAATGAAAATGAGACCTTAGATACCTTTGTGGAAAACCACGTGAACCAACGGCTTTTCTCTTTATAACACACTGACTCACAAGCTTGTCATGCTGCCAAACATCACGGCAAATCAAATTGTCTGAATATTGTGATATTCTTGTGAAAAATTATGTAATCACAGCACGCTGACAAATGTAACTCCAAATATCCACATAAATCTTATACAGCACCTGCCGGCTGTCATGATTTTGTGGTCCATGAGGGACTGATGGTGCAACGAGGGGAGGAGAAAGACAGAGAGAGCCACAGAGGATTTGGTCTTTGAGCACACCCTGAACAGTCAGTTATCATCATCTCAAAGAGAAACATGCACGCACAATGTGGTCGATAAGTGTGTGGTTGAGATTTTGATCTGTGAAAAATGAGTTGGATGCTCTCCATCTGGGCGGCTGCAGCCCTGCTGGCTCTCTGTAGAGGAGAAAACACTGTGCATGAAGGTAGGCCTCGAACGCAGCTCTCGGATTGACATGAAATTGATGTATTGCCACAGCAGAATATGGCATTTATGAGGATTTACACTTCTTGTTTTGCCTGCTTCGATTTGTTTTTAACATTTTTGACAGATGATAGGTGTGTATTATGTAATACTTCATAAGCATGTTAAAATCAAGGAGCATTGATGCCTGATTAAAAATCTGATGTCAATACTGTGTGCAGCCAGAAACTACCAAGTGAAATTTCTAAAATGTTTTTTATTTCAGCTTACAGCCTGTCTGCATCTGGCTACCATCTATGTATTCGCAATGAGACGAGGACTGTGACCTTCCTGGCGGTGCATAAGGTCCCCTATACTGTGACAAAGCCCTGTGGCGGCTGGCTGATCTCGAAGATGTGTACGGTGACACTTTACAGGATCAACCATCAGACTGAGTACAAGATGGTGATGGAGCAGGTGACCAGGTGCTGCGATGGCTACGTCCAAGTCGGCCGTTACTGTGCCCTCCGTGAGTGTAACACACATCATTTATACATCGTTAGGACATTATAGAAGAAAACAAATTCCCCGCTGGGTGTAAGTCTGGAAGGGATCATACGTTTGGTCAAGTTTGTGTGCATGTGTGACTGTTGCATCTGTCTGTCTTTCGTAGGCTGTAGTGGGCTCAGTTTAAGTAGTAGCTAGTATTTGGCCCAGCGATAACAAAAAAGTTGTTTTGTAGATATTTTTATAAAATTTAAATGGTATTTCAGAGTTTGTCTTTTTCTTGAAAAAGATCCAAAACTGTTTATGACATCCTGCACTCTGAGGTGCACACTTAATGTTTTCTGGTTTCTTGTCTGATATCCTCTCACTGCTCTGCATCAACTCTAGGATCTTTAATTACAGAGCTTTCCTGATGAACAGATAGCCTTAGCTTACTTGTTGCTAAAGTAGCTAACTGTAACTGTTAGCTGCTGCTGGCATTAGTGGTTCAACAGAACTGGGCTCAACACGACCGGTCACCCGGACGAACACAGCCTCTGAGAGTGACCGGGAATACAATACGCAGGTTGTTTACTGAGTTTCCTGATGGAAAGCTAGCTTTACTTGTTGCTAAAGTAAGTAGCTAACTGCTAACTGCTGTTAGCTCGAATAGCCATGACTCAGCTTCAGGATGCTAAAGGCCAAACTAAGCATGAAAACCACCTTGACACTTTGGCCGATTCCCTGTTGTCAGACTGGTCTCAGAGACTGTTTTTGGTCCCAGTACATCTGTGATCAGTGGGAGCTCTTAGTCAGCTAATAAAGCCGCTCTTCCTCCTAGCATTACACCAGTGGACCACTTTAGCTGCATGGCAGAGGGCACAATGCTTCTTAGCTACCTTTTCTTAAACAGAAAACATAACCAATAAGAACTCCGCTGGCTGTTTCATGGGAACTTTAAAGCTAACCTAACCTTAGCCCATGCGATGCTAGCTTGTCAGGGAGAGGGCTGATAACACCCAAATTTCACTAAAATTTGACATGGGAAAATTGTCATGGTCCCTTGACCTCTGACCTTAACTCATATCTGAATAAAAATGGGTTCTATGGGAATACAAGAGTCTCATCTTTACAGTCATGGCCACTTAATGCTCATCCCATGCAGTTTTTTGCACGTTTTATTTTTGCCAAATATAAAAATGGCGTATTTGAAGATTTCTGCATACCTTGGTCCCTAAGCAGTATTGGAAATGCTTAAAGTACATGCAAAGGAAAAGGGGAGTTTTTCTGCTAAACACATTATACATGTTAGAAAACAGTTGCTGAGAACTATGGCAGAGTTAGACTATTATGTTGTTGTTCACAATTTCTGTGTTCACAATATTTGTGGTGGACCTGAAACATGGCTCGGTGATGCACCGGATCCATGTTCCCCCAACACTATAGAAGCCCCACAAACCAACGCCACCTCCCCACCCGCCACCTTCACGTACAAACGTACCCTCAGCAACTCTCTTCAGTCCAAATCAGCCCAGCAGTTCACTTCAGCTCACTTCAGTTTCAACAACATGACACAGAAGGGAAAAAAAAAAATCCAGTCACCCTCTGGCTTTGATGGCTTAAACATGTCTGGACATGTCCATTAAAGCTGCTGGATGGAGCGTCCATGTTTCAGTTTTTTTCGGGTTGTAGTGGTGTTTGACGCTGAGACAATGGAGCGGAGACGTCCCCAGCGTTTCAAAGCAGAGAAACCTGCTCATTTTTCATGTTTTTGAGCTGTAATTTTAAATTCTTAGTGATTTTTTTTAATCATTCAAATTTGGCTGGATGATTAATAACACATTTTTCTGTGGTGTGACAAACTCAGAACACATTTATTATTGTGTATTATGGGTAGGATTAAAAAGCTGAGACTCTTGTGGATTTCAATGAGCCCCTTTATATGTGATGATGTTAGCCCCAATATGTAGCCACATCATTGTAGTGAAACCATTTTTTAAAACTTGAACATGATACTAGTTACTAAAATGAGTTACTTATCAGCTCTATGCTAAAACATTAACCTCCTGAAGAGCCACAGTCTTCACTGGGACATGTAGGTTCTGGCCTATGAATAGACAACATCAAGTATAAATTATTTTGAATTTCACCTTTTGTAAGTTTCTCCAAAAATGATTTCTATATCTGTTATATTGTTGTAAAGCCCCCTGATTGGTTCTAAATAAATAACAACTGAGAAATTTATACAGTTAAATGAATCCGGGACGCTTGGTTACAATACCATTATACTATTCTATGCATGTTAAAGAAAACTGAGACTATACTATACAAACGGTTTTATTTATCTTTTATCTTTATCTCCTTAGTTGCTATATTGATTAATCACTGTTGTAATTGCACCTAATTTGACATTGTTGTGTCGCATTTTCAACTATCAGTTATGGAAAATGCATAAACCTGCAACCTTAGTGTTAATATTTTGCGAAAGCAAAATATAGCAAAAAAATAGTTATACCAATGATATTGTCGCAATTATCAATATCATTATATAATCATATTTTGGCAAAAATGATATGTGATTTTGTCCAGAATCACCCAGCGATAATACAACAAACTTACTTTATCACCCTTGCCACTTCCACCCTTTGGAGAACACGTTGTCAGTCATGACCTGTATGATCAATAATTATTGATATCGACCGATATGAAAGTTCACTATCATTATAGGTTTTTCAGCTATATCTCCCGGGCCTAATTCAAATCTTTCCAAATCTCTGCCGGTTGTACTTGTGGTGGCATTGCAGTAGGTGCTTCACCATCTGTTGCCTGCTGGAGATCTGCACCCTACTGAGTGCACTCTTCCAGTTCCGTTTGTTGTTACACTTCAGCTGTCTTTGTGCAAGTGTTTACATGTGATGGTGTAGCAACTCAGCCTGTAGACAACAAGTCATCAGCATGACCTCTCAGTGTGTGCTACTGAGTGCAAGACGCCAGATGGAGGCACTGAAACCGCACAGCTACAAATATCTCACTGCTAATATATGGCCTGTAACATGTTATTTCCTTTGAACGAAGCTGTAAACAGGAGTGGGGAGTTCACTGCCAAACCAGGATCCTGTCCAACTGCAGATGGACTGTATCCCGGATCTGAGGACTGTGAGTGGGACATGGACTGCCCAGGCTGGCAAAAATGCTGCCAGAGATCAGGTTGCTCGGTGTGCAGTGATCCTGCAAGTTAGTATACATCCCGGTTGTTTTTTAAGAAATTGTTTATAAAGCATGCAACTAGTATGGTTTCTTAGGCAGAGTCATGTGTTCTTATTAAAGGCTACTTTATCACCCCAAAACCTGCAAAACACCCTGTTTAACTGGTTTTTTAGCAGTTCAGTTTAGTACAGACATAATGTAACATCAGCACAAGTAGGGACTAGTTATAAAAAGTTCACCACCCCGCCCCCAGTCATTATCAGTCATTAACAATAACTGGGGAAGCTGATAAAAAAGGATTAAAGTTGAATTTTAGTAAAGTTAAGGTTAGCATGACAGCATCCGCAAACTCTTTTTTGATTTTTTTCCCCCTACATACTGTAAATCATATTAATTCAACTTTGTTGCACTCTGTATTTGCGCTCTGTATTTTCATCCACAACCCCCCTGTAGTGGCTCTCCCAATTCAGGAACCATGGTGTTAAGCTAACATTAGTTAAGCATTAGCTTGCTACCTCCACTTACTGTTCTTTGTGCAACTTCAGATGTTAAATGAAGTTGGAAGTTTTTGAGTCTTTTTGTCTGCACTTAGTGTTAGAGAATGCATGTTTTGCATTCTGGTATTCATTTTTTGTTGACCACCTTATAATTTTCATACACAAACAAAATTATCTTTGGTATCATTTTTTTCCAACTGGAGCTCAATAAATAAACATTAGTTCTTCAGAAATCTCTCCAGCAACTTGATTGATTCAGGAAATGAAAGGAAACTATTTGATTCGTGGCACACTTGTGAATAACATACTTTATAAACGTTGGGTTTGGGGGATCAAGTTTTTCAAGTCTAGAGGCTCAAACCCAAGTGATGTCAAGAGTCATTGGTGTTAATATGACAGATGTGTGATTTTTTTCTTTCAAAACATATATAGCCTCACTTTATAACAACTCAAGTCTCTTCAGAAACAGGTCCCAGTTACCTCAGTTACCCACAGACCTGGCTGCATCTTTGTTTACCATTTTCATTGGAACAATTTTCCACTTAATAGTCTTAGTGAAAATTGTTGAAGTAGGTTTGTGGTTTATTAACTGGAAAGTAACTTAACTGTTACTGTACCAATTTTTCTTAAAGGAACTCCCTCTCTGGTTTTCCAGAGAAAGCTTTGTGGATAGTGTTAGCTTTGTTCTGATACCAATACCAGTATCAGAAACTTCTAAAATGCTGGATCAGAGACTGGCAAGTGCACTGTTAAAAAAGAAAAAAAAAAAAAAAAAAAAAAAGGTGAGACGACTTAATATTTCAAGGCGAAGCACTGCAATAGATTTTTGACTTTTGAGCCCAACTCAAACTATTCAGTTTTGAAATAAACTTTAAAAGATTTTGCTGACATATTTGGTTGAGATAATTTACATTTCTCCTTTTGATAAACTTGAATCTTTGAGTTTTAGAAACTTAAAAAAAAAAAAAAACTAAAAAAAACAAACTAAAATTGGTCAGAGTGAGCTGCAAGGCCTTCTTAGTGCCTGAAAAAATAGTTTTAATTGAAAGTATTAAGATTTAAAAATTTGCTTTCACTTCAATGAATTTACTCAATCTATTTTTTAAAATAAATTTTTACAGTGCACACGGATCTATGCATGATCTAATCTTATGCAATTTATTAGCCCCGAAACAAGCAGTATCACACCTACGCAGAGTTAGTTTTATAACCCTGCTGTAATTAAAAATGTAAAATTTGTTGGATAAAATATTATACTGATTAAAAATATTTATGCATTTTATGGTAAAATAAGATGTACCAATTTAATACTGTTGCTGTTTTGAACCATAAGGTTCAGATGTTCTGTTCACCACAATAATTTCTGCACAGCCCCCAAGTTCCCACTGGCTATAGGTGAGAAAATGTAGGTTGTCTTTGTGATTTGAGTGAAATGACCTTTTTAATTTAACTTTCAGGCTCGTCGCATTATCTTGAAAATGGAGGATACCGTTTTAATGTAACAGTGACAGTGAAGACGGATTACGAGCAACTGATGTCCATGGACAGAGGACATCTGAATCATACAAGACTGCTACAAGCAATGGTAACACTCCTGCTAACACTAATACTGCTCCTACTACAGCTATTAATGCTGCTGCTTATATAATAAGACTGTGCTGCCAAGACCATTAGCCAGATACTTGCTGTGGCAATTCTGTTCATTAGTAAATTTAAATGATTAAAGCATAGAAGATATACCAATTGTCTTGTCTTGTTTCGAGGCATGAAAGATTTTCCTTTTTTAATCATTTTTACACTGATTATTTTTTTGTTTCCGTCACTAACAGGTGACTGGAGCTCTGCAGTCTGATGTCTCAGTTTATTACCTCAGCTCGTGGCCCGTGCATCCCTACAGAACCGCCACCTCTCTGCTGATCGACTGCGACTTCCCTCTGTCGCTGCACAATGTCACATCAAAGCTGCATCTCCTCCTCAAACACATAGAGGAGGTGTCGTCTGTAACTGTGGAAGGTGAGGACACACGGTTTGTTCTGTACAGCAGCTCTCATCTCTAGTTGGGGCTTTTTTTTCTCTCTCTCTCTCTTTAGAGAAATGACATTCTTGTGGAGTTTTGAGAATGATTCATGTTGCGGGAGAACACAGCGTTCAGGAAAAAATGACTCAGCCACCACCACAGTTTCCTTCTCCCACCACTTCTATTTGAGTGACAGTCATCTGTGGGATGTTTCCTGCAATAGCGGAAAATAACACCAGGGCGAGTGCACACATAGACATGCATAAACACATACAAACCCCACACACATGCAGATATTAATCATGAATCGGTCATACTTGTTACATTTGCACTAAAGACACAGTAACAAGTTTGCCTTTATGCACTTAAACTCACATTCAAGTTGCCTTTAAAATGTTCTTTTATTGATCATTTGTATAGATTCTTTCTCTGCTCTTAATGCCAGCGTGATAATGGGCTTTTATTTTGTTCTGCCACCTCTGAACAGGGGTGGAAATAACTAATTACAAACACTTAATTACTATAATTACTACTTACTGTAATTAAGTAGTTTTTGTGGGTATTTGGATTTTTAAGTCTGTACTTTTACAAACACTTAAGTATGCATTACACTATGAGATCTACTTAGTTACTTTCAAAATCATAATTGAGTACTGAGCACAATTTAAAATAATATCCACACCTTTCATCTGCATTTTTGTAGCCAATAAGGTGATCTGATCACAAACAGGAATTAAATAAATGAAAATGAATGAAATTAATGATATACTGAGAAAAAATACTGCATCAGGCACAGGTTTGGCAACACCTTCTCTCTCTGATGCAGCCTTTTCAACGCTGTTTAATGCTGTGAAACAGTGCCAGTTTGGGTACGTTTAGGTGAGAAAAACTACTCGGTTAGGTTTATAAGGCCATGTTTAGGGTTACAATAATTACGTTATTCTACATACATCATGTGACATCGCTGAAGCAACTTACAACATCAAAGTCATATGATGCACGTAAGTCAAGTGATGCACATGAAGTGACTTGTGACATAAAAGACAAGACACACATCATGCTATGTGCCTTACAACTTTTAATGACATTTTTCACATGAGACATGAACCTCAGTGTCCTGGGTGAAAGTCCTGCATTTGTTTGATCCGTCCATCCACCACATCTGTGTGAACTGCTACTGATAATGCATTAAATATCAATGGTTAAAAAGTAACCAGTACTTAAATATTTTTAAACACAAATATTTTTACTTGTAATTTAGAAATGTGACAGTACTCGTAATTGAGTACAGAGTTTCAGCGCTCTTTCAAACACCGCCTCTGAATTACTTTAAATTGAAGATAAGGAATCAAGCTCAACTTGCACTTTGTATCTGACCCGAAATCTTTACATTAGGTCTTCTAAAGCATAATTTGTGAGCATAATTTCACAATTTTAGGCTGGGTTGCACCAGCAAGGATTCATTTCTAAACCTGATTAAATCATCAGTCATTTAACTTCAAATTATATTCCAGTTAAAACTGTGATCCAGTATAATTTGGTGAGGTTTAACTTTTAAAAAGGCTGCCCTTTTAAGAATGGATTGACAAAAGTAATTCTCTGCTAAGTCATCATGAGTAGGCTAACAGGCTAACTAATCTTTTAGCTATCTAGCAAATGACGTAATATTTAAAAAAAAAGAAATTAGCTTGCTAAAAAAAAACCAATGTAATGTTTTGTTAGCTTTTAGCTAGCTGGCAGATGATGTAATATATGTATATATATAATGTATATATATATATATAGTGTTGTGTGTATATATATATATATATATATATACATAATATATATGTTGTTTGTGTATATATATAATATATATGTTGTATATATATATATATATATTTTATATATATATAATCACTTAACCTGGATTTAGGAAGCAGATTAATTTGTAATGTGCAACAGAGCTCTGCTCATATTTACTCATTATAAAACTAGTTTTGCTCATCTTGATTAGGACTAATCTTAGATTAAATGATTCTTTGTTGGTGTAACCCAGTCTAAGTCTTCCCCTATAAATTATGTTTTTGGGTTATCATTTATTTTCAGAAAGTTATTTGTTATTTCATTTCTTTATCCAGTGTCTGTACAAGAGCAACTGATATTTTGACAATTTAATAAGGCATCATAAATTAGGATTGCATGGCACTTTAGTATTTTTGAAATTTATGAAACAAACATGTCAAAATATGCTCTGTAGTTGAGTGTCACAGGGGATTCCAGCAGCTAACATAGAAGACCAGAGCCTGAGCTGGAATATTTCACCTTTCTTTGTTGGTAAATGATGTTTGCGTGGGTTTACTTTTGCATTTTTATCAGGGTCACATCATCAGGAAATGCCATCGGATTCTCACCAACTTGCTAAAGGGTGAAATTTAGGAAACAAGACTTCAAACACAGCAGGGAAAAACTCACTGCCCACCTTAACAGTGTTGTTTAAAAATCTAGCTAGCTAGCTAGAAAACACTCTAATGTTTTGTTAGCTTTTTAGCTAGCTAGCAAACAATGTAACATTCATTCATTCATCTTCTGTAACCGCTTATCCGTGAGGGTCGCGGGTGGCTGGAGCCTATCCCAGCTGACTTTGGGCGAGAGGCGGGGTACACCCTGGACAACCGCCAGTTCATCGCAGGGCTGACACATAGAGACAAACAACCACTCACTCTCACATTCACACCTACGGGCAATTTAGAGTCACCAATTAACCTGCTGCATGTCTTTGGACCGTGGGAGGAAGCCGAGTACCGGAGAGAACCCACGCGGACACGAGGAGAACATGCAAACTCCACACAGAAAGGCCCTGCTGGCTCGGGGATTCGACCCAGGACCTTCTTGCTGTGCGGCGGCAGCGCTAACCACTGCGCCATCGTGCCGCCCCAATGTAACATTTTGTTAAGGAATACAGAGCAGCTGAAAGTCCTGACAGCACACAAATGTGATTTCTATTCATTCTAATTTAGGCAAACAAGCATCTCCACATTTATTTAACTGTATTTCATTTTGGTTTGCATCACTTAACCTGGATTTAGGAAGCAGATTAATTTGTAATCGTGCAACAGAGCTCTGCTCATATTTACTCATTATAAAACTAGTTTTGCTCATCTTGATTAGGGACTAATCTTAGATTAAATTATTCTTTGTTGGTGTAACCCAGTCTAAGTCTTCCCCTATAAATTATGTTTTTGGCTTATCATTTATTTTCAGAAAGGTATTTGTTATTTCAGTTTTTGCATTAGACCTCAGGTAAACACAAGCCTAATTCAACAGCCAGCATGCACATGTGATTGTAATTCCATTGTGAGCTCTTCAATCTGTATGTCTGTGCATTTTAATTGCAGATATAGATGAGTGTGCACAGCCTGCCCTCCGTCAGTGTTCCCCTCAGGCACACTGTAACAACATAGTTGGCTCCTACGACTGTGTCTGCCGCCAGGGATATGTTGATGTTGACCCCAGCAATCCTGGAGCCACTTGTACAGGTTAGAATGTGTGCGCATGCATGGTGCAAATAGATCTAATTTGTTATTTACCTGTTCTGCCAAGTGGTGAAGAATGATGGTGATTTGAGTTGCAGCAGTAAATTTTAAATCTTGATATGAAATAGTAGTGTAAACACAGCTGTTACCAATGATACTATTTAGGGCCGGTTCCATTTAATGTAGCAGAGCTTTTCCAGTGAGCCAACACGCACAATCTGTTTGACCTGAATGGAAAAGAACCTCATTTAATATTGTTGGTAACACCTAACCTGACACACCAGATGGTTACAGAACTGTCTGGGAAATCTTCCTTAGAAACTGTTTGGAAAAGGGCAGGCACTTTCAAAAAACATTTGGCAGGTGATTGGATGAACTATTTGTCATGTTTGATGTCTATCACGGGCTGACTTCAACCAGTTAGATCAAACTCTGGCCAAAGCCTGTCAGGAGGAGAGTGAAAACATCTTTTCCACAGAGAAAAGCCTTCGGTGTCATTCTTTGCTTTTCTTCCAATTAAGAAATATTCTCCAGTTCTGATGTAACTGATGCTATCACAGTATCTACACTAACATCTTCAGGAGTCACAGTTGTTTGTTCGAGATGAGTCACTTCCATGGACACTTCTTGCTGTTGTCACACCTAAAACCACGCCCGTAGCTGCCAGTAGTCTCTCCTACGACACTGATTGTCTGCACCATTTTTGGTGCAGACATAAACAGATAACTTGAACCCTGGCAAGATGGATTCTTGTGTGAGCTTGTGATCTTGTGAATCCAGCTGTGGTTTAAGGTGAAGCAACACCTGTGCTGTGTCCAAAATCACTCACTGCACACTGTTTAGTTCAATTTATGGTGAGTTGAAAGAAAAATAAAAGCAATGCTATAGTTAACATTGCAGAGAATATGCACCAAGTAGTGTCTGAAAACTGAAATTCATGTCAAAATGGCTGCTGTGAAAAATCTCTGGTAAGAATCATAAAACCTCACTTTATAACATACATCTGTCTCTTTGATACCAAGATGTATAGAGTGATACCTTTAAATGAAAAAAATGTTATGCAAGCCCAAAATGATGGTAAACAACCTATATATGCAAAATAAATGTGTGGGTGATGTGGGCGAAATTAATATCATAACATTTTTTTCATTACATATTTCATTTCCAACACATTCTTGGAGCTCCACCATCTTTGTGGCATCAAAATTCACAATGTACCCATAAAATTATATAAATGATCAACAGAAATGAATAAATAACAAACAGGAAGAGTACATCAACATTTGAATTTGGTTTACTTAAAATCCAAAATCAAGAAACAAACACCTCGGGATTAAATAAAGTTGATACACAAAAACAATTTTAGAAAGACCAAGAGTGTAGCTCTAAACAAACAAAACAATAAAAACAAACAAAGAGAAAATAAAATAGATATTACTGTATAATGTAGATGTTTTTTCATTCATTTATCTTAATTTATAACATCTATTAAATAATAAATTATGATTTAATTGGTTATCATGCCTTCCATGATAATGTTACTATATAAAAAAGTCTGCATTATAATGCACTAACCCAGTGGTTCCCAAACTGAGGGGCGGGACCCTCTGGGGGGGGGGGGGGGCCATAGAGTCACTGTATGGGGGGACACAGATGACCAAAGGAGAAATACAGAGTCAGACAAATTTATGTAGAAAAAATAAATAAAGAACTTGAATCCTTTTTTATCAGTTGTTTCCGCTGTCATTGATATTGATTGATTAAAGAATGTGGGGTGAGGGGCGTAAATTTTTTTCGGCTTCTGAAGGGGGGCCTGCCTGAAAAACTTTGACGACGACTGCACTGACCCAAGAAGCACTTATTATTTCCCTGCAAGACACCTGATACTTTTAGATAAATAGTTTTATTATGTACGGCTGTATTAAAAAAATGTTTCAAAAAAGTAATGGTATTTTTCCATATTTACTACAAAGAGCACTGCATTTTAAAGCTTCATCTTTGACTGATGATCTGTTTTCAGGTCATCATCCATCCATTTTCTGTAACTCGTATTCGTTGAGGGTCGCGGGTAGGGCTGGAGCCTATCCCACTGAATTGGCGAGAGGCAGGGTACACCCTGACAAGCGCCAGTCATCGCATGGCTGACTCATAGAGACAAAAACCATCACCTCCATCACACTACGGGCATTTAGAGTCACAATTAACCTATTATGCTGCATGTTCTTTGGCTGTGGAGGAGCCGGAAAGTACCCGAAGAGAACCCACGCAGACACGAGGAGACATTGCAAACTCCACACAGAAAGGCCCTGCGCTCGGATCGAACCGGACTTCTTGCTTTGCGGGGGCGCTAACCACTGCGCATCGTGCGCCCGTTTCAGTCTTGAGTTATTATGTGTAATCAGAATAAGTAATTACTTTTGAGGATTTCGACTGAGATGCTGAATCTCTACAAACTTGACACTCCATCAAAAGGCAGATTGTATGTTGCTAGAGCAAAAACCAGATCAAGAAAGCTTGAGTCAAAACCACTTTGCTTTAAACTGCAACTGTGGCTGTCATGACCGGAAATGGGCCGTGGACTTGTGACAGAGATTTAGGTGTTGCTATTGTCATGTTGGCTGCTGAGAGGATCTGCTCAGAATGGAGGACCGATAGTATCTTGGTAACACTGTGTTTAACACTGTGCAGTCAACATGGCTGCTGTAAAGGTCTATTTATTGACATGGATAAGACATCTTATCATGTTGTACAGAGCAACTGATATTTTGACAATTTAATAAGGCATCATAAATTAGGATTGCATGGCACTTTAGTATTTTTGAAATTTATGAAACAAACATGTCAAAATATGCTCTGTAGTTGAGTGTCACAGGGGATTCCAGCAGCTAACATAGAAGACCAGAGCCTGAGCTGGAATATTTCACCTTTCTTTGTTGGTAAATGATGTTTGCGTGGGTTTACTTTTGCATTTTTATCAGGGTCACATCATCAGGAAATGCCATCGGATTCTCACCAACTTGCTAAAGGGTGAAATTTAGGAAACAAGACTTCAAACACAGCAGGGAAAAACTCACTGCCCACCTTAACAGTGTTGTTTAAAAATCACAAGAAATGTCAAATCAAACACAAGCAGAAAAACATAAGACTGTGCGAGCCTTGTCTTTGGCACAGAGAAAACCTGAAGGGAACAGAGCACCACCTTTAAATGTCGCTGCACAATAGCAGGCTGCAACATGCGCCAAAGTAGTTCCTCAAGCCAGTCAAAGCTGCTTCAGTCAGGAAGTTGTGGTTGAATGTAACATGACAACAGAGTCACTTAAACAAACAAGTGAGGCTGTCTGGACACACCCAGCTCTTATAACACATCCATACTCTGAATCAGAAGCTTTGATTTCAACATCGGTTTGTATTCTTTCTCCCCAGCTGACGTCAGGGAGTCGACCACCACAGAGCCCCCGCTTACCTACCTTCCACCCATGAACACGACCTACACCCCAGCTTCCAGCACCACACTGGACCCTTGGGTCTCCACTGAGACCAGCATGAGTAATACGAGCCCTGTCCCTTATAATCCATCACAGGCTCCGTGGTGGAGTCCTGCACCTACCAGCATGAGCTCAACCACAGAGTCACCTCTGCCAGCAACCACATGCTGTAAGAAATGTTTTATTTTGATCTCAAGGCTGCTTAAAATGCCCACATCTTCATTTATGTAAGTGTTAATCTGGTGGGTGTTTTTGTTACTTTTGGACAGAGCCCTGTTTGCAGTCATTGTGCTCAGTCATTATTTAATTTTTACTAGTGTGTTGTTTCTATGCTTATTACTCTAAATGTCCAACATGCAACCAAGTTGAATTTCATCCACTAGGCCTGTAGGTGACATTTCAATCACAAAAATTAATTGTAAACAACATTTCTGGGGTTCATAGGGGCTGTATAGGAGTTTCCAGTAGACTAATAAGAATATTTCCCTATAGATATGAAAGTATTCCTTGAACCACAATTAATGAATGATAACCCTGTTCATTGACCTTCCAGCTCCTGGCAGCATGACCAGCTTATGGTCGGAGAACGTCACTGGAACTTCCTTCTATGTCTCCTGGTCCAGTCAGTTTCAGATGAACCAGACTTACCTGGTTGTTGTAAGCAAGGGGTCAGAGGTCGTTCATTCTTGGGTAACCAATCAGACCATGATGGAGGTGAGGGGACTGGAGCCTGGGGTGCTCTACAATGTTACCGTCACACCGTGTGCCTGCGGAAGCCGAGGAATTGCCCTTCATCTATCAGTCAGGATGGGTAAGAACTGTGCACAAACAGGAGGATGATTGTTTTAGTGCCCTTTAGTTCATAACTTCCAGAGTTTTGATGACTGAGTGCCAACATAAGGATCACTTTATATTAGGGCTTTTTACACTGCATATTCTTAGCTCTGGGCTATCCTTAACCCTGGGCTAAGAATTAACCTCGGGATAACATAGCCCTTTTTCACACTCATATTGTTAAACCAGGGTTAAGCTAAAGACAGGGCTATATGATTCACACTACACTTCTCCTAGCCCTGCGTTACATGTCTGTTGGTACACCAACTTGTCTGAACATTTTAGAATGACCATTCCTTTCTATTAGCCCCGTTTCACACTGGCACTTTTAAGCCCTGGGTTTAGTTGATTTTCAGGGCTTTTCACACTGCACTTAGCCCCAGGCTAAGAAAGCTGTTAGCCCCAGACCAAGAACTTTCTTCGCCTGGAGCTAAGAGAACTGACGCTGGCACAATCCTGGCCCATTCCAAATTGGACTAACCCCAATTTTAGACTTACTGGCAATGCTCCAAAGCAGGGTTAGCCCCTTGTTTGTGGGGTTGTCCCCTGAAAATCCACTAAACCCAGGGCTTAAATCTGCCAGTGTTAAACAGGGCTAAAAAAGCAATCCCAGAACATTGTAATGTTCACATGGCTGTGGCTGTACCAATGGAGTTTAACCCAGATCTAGAAGTAGTGCAATGTGAATCGTATGGTCTTAGTTTAACCATGGCTTAACAATGTGTGTGTGAAAAGGGGCAAATTTATCCCAGATTTAAAGATAGCCCTGGGTTAAGAATATGCAGTGTGAAAAGCCCCCAGGGCCAGTAAGCCCTAGGCTAAAGTTGGGGTTAGCTAGCTGGAATGGGCCAGGATTGTGCCAGTGTGAAAGCTCTCTTACCACCTGGCCAAGAGGGCCTTGGCCTGGGGCTAAGTGCAAAGCCCTTTTGTCACTTAGATTAATACAACATTTCCTAATACATATATGTACGTGGAAGCAATATAGCAACAACCAACATAACAGTTCATATTTTAAAAAATACTTCACTACATACTTCATTAAATCTAAAATTATATGTAATGTTACAACTCATTTTGTGTACAAATAAAAATTCACTGTAAGTCATAGTTTCTTAAAATGCATCCTGCGGGCTACTGACGGCTCTCAGTCATATGCTGGCTCCCTAAGTTGGCACTCAGGCATCAAAACTTTGAGAAACCCTGAGCTGATAAAAGGGCAGCCATCTAACTGTGAAAGATGTGTTTATTTATCCACACTGACAGTTATGTAAAATTCGCGAGAAATGTTGCATCAAACACAAACATAGAAACATTGCGGTAGGACAGGAATGGTAAGTTCGTGCAAGCCTTGTCCTTTGGCACAGAGAAACCTGCAGAGAACAAGCCACCACCTGAACATGAAAGGTCACAACAGGCCAAAGCATGTGCTAAAGTAGTTTCTCAAGCCAGTCGAAGCTTCTTCAACCAGGAAATTGTGGTTAAATGTGAAATGACAACATTCTGTCGTTACTGCAAACATCACCTACAGGCTGCATGACTCTTCATTTCTCTATTTTTATACACAGAGGTGCCAAAAACCTGATTCCTTTTTTATTCCAGTGATGTCAGCCAGTGTAGACCTGCAAACTGCATTCTCATATATGATGAGAGAGTCACTAGAACAAAATAGTGAAGCTGCCTGGACACACCCAACTCTTATATCATATTCTGGATCAGAGGCTTTGATTTCAACATCGATTTGTATTCTTTCTCCCCAGCTGACGTCAGCGTGTCGACCACCACAGAGCCCCCGCTTACCTACCTTCCACCCATGAATGTGACCTACACCCCAGCTTCCAGCATCACAGGTCTCTTCAGCTCCACTGGGACCACTATGACTACAACTCTGAGTAATACAAGCCTTGTCCCTTATAATTCATCACATGCTCCGCGTTGGACGAGTCCTGCACCTACCAGCATGAGCTCAACCACAGAGTCACCTCTGCCAGCAACCACATGCTGTAAGAAATATTTTATTTTTATCTCAAGACTGCTTACAACCCCGTCTTAATTTATGTAAGTGTTAATTATTGATCTAGCTTTAGAAGTGGATTTTGTTACTTTTGGACACAGCATGGTAGCTGTTTCCCCCGTTTCTAGTCATTGTGTTAAGCTAACTGGCTGGTAGCAATAACATATATTCCCCATACTGACATCCAAATGATATCAATTTTTTCATGTAACTAAATAAGGATATTTCTCAATAAATGTAAAACTATTTCTTTAACCACAATAAATTATTGATAACCCTGTTCTCCGATCCCGTTCCCTCCCCCACATCCCCACCTCCTCCTTCCAGCTCCTCCCAGCATCACCAGCTTATGGTCAGCTAATGTCACTGGAACCTCCTTCTGTGTCTTCTGGTCCAGTCAGCTTCAGATGAATCAGATATACCTGGTTGTTGTAAGTAAAGGGTCAGAGGTCATTCAGTTGTTGGAAACCAGTCAGACCATGATGGAGGTGAGGGGACTGGAGCCCGGGGTGCTCTACAATGTTACCGTCACACCTTGTGCCTGTGGAAGCCGAGGAATCGCCCTTCATATGTCAGTCAGGACGGGTAAGAAGCACAAACAGGAAGTTGATTGTTTCAGTGCCTCTGACTTTTTTTCATAGACAGTATAAGAGAAGCAGAAGTAGCCTCTGGGTCTGGAAAGTGAAGCCACTGCGGAATTGCCTTAAACCTGCTTTCTCTCTACTGGCCAGCAGGAGTTGACTCCACTGGTTGCAAAAAGTAGTCAGATTGTATGGAAGTCTATGAGAAAATGACCCTTCTTCTCAATTGATTTATTAACTCAGTAAACGTTTTCCTAATGAGTTTGTGGTCTCAATTGTTAGTTTGAAGTCTTTTTCAATACAGCATAGTGTTAATTTTGCAAATTATGGTACCATTTAGACTAAAATAGACATCAAAGAAGGATATGCTTCAGGGCGTAGCTACCTTGTGATTGTCAATTAGGATAGAGGGGTAACACTGGGTATCCATGGCACTGTGTACATTTATATAGCTGTCAACTTGTGTTGTCAAGAAAGCATATTCACATTTTGGTCACCTAAAAATGTCTTGTTCATCATTTGGTTGCATTAAAAGACATTTTAAGGTGTCGGCTGTTATTTTTAAATCAAAATTGGCATCTCAATTAATATCACAGTTAATGTGAATTACTGATGCACCTTGCAAACCAAGCTAGTTAGCGCTAGCGTATTAGCTCTTAACCCCCTCTTCCACCTCAGCTCCAGTCTCTTGTCCAAATATGGTCACTTTTGATTCCAGAAAACCAATATGGCTGTGGCCAAAATGCCACATTTGAGGCTTCGAAACATTAGTCCACAAATGAATGAGTGACATTACAGTGACAATGTCCTCTTCTTTTATACAGTCTATGCATTTTTACATTGTTACTCATAACAATTGTTGTGACATTTAAGTTTTAAATGTAATATTACAGTTAGTATTAAACAAGTAAATGGCTAGGTTGTCATTTTTGCTTCAGTGTAAATATCAGTATTGAAAACTTTAGATTATATTTTTCCCCTGGTCATCCACGCCCCCCCGTGCAGTGGCTCTACGTCCCCCAGTTTGGGAACTACTGGATTAAAGTTAGTGACAAAAAGACAAAAAATGTTATTGTCTCTGTGTGGAAATCATGCCACTTTATTTCTTCTGGCAAAGGGATAACAGTCTGGGAAATGTTTTTTTCCTGAGCCACAGGAGGAAGAACTGACTTATCCAGATATTTGAGCATGAGATAAGATGCAATCGCTGAACACTAGCCCAGGGAAGAAAAAGTAAAGCAATAAAATTGCTCTTAATGTCTGATGATGAAGATTCAATTTTTAACCAACAGGTCATGGGCTGCTACGAGGGCTGCCATTTAGTTGTAGAAAATGTGTTCATTGTACCAAGTAAAGCTTTTCTTTATAGATGCTCGGACTCTTGATGCCACAGCAAGACTTACCAACATCCAGTTCACTGCTGATCTGCAGAACACAAGCAGCCAGGCCTACAAAAACCTCACTGAGAGTATTACACAGGAGGTACGTTTGTTCTGAGGATTGTCTAATGACAGAATATGATCTTTGAATAGAAATCCACACACTGTAAACATGTACATTTCAATGAAGTAAGAACTTTAGTTGCTTAATTTTGACTGTGGGGTTGCTTCTTATGTCACCAACAGATCTACCAGTCTCTGACTCCAGAGATGAAGGCCATGGTAGATTCAGGCCAGGTGAGAATTGAAATCAGAGGCTTCTCCCAGGGGAGTGTGGTGGTCAACTTCACCTTCATCTTTACTCCAAATCAAAGCCAAGACATCAGCAATGTGTCTACAGCTCTGCTGCACTCCCTGATGAACAGCACCAAATACACTGTGGATAAAAACAACACAAGCATAAATGGTAAGTCTCTCTAATCTCTGCTTTAAAATGTGTTTTATGAAACCAGGGCTGGCAGGTATAAAACTAGGTTGTGCTTGAAAGTATGATGTCCATCTTGGCTGCTGGGTAGGTTGCTTGTATGTCTTTGTGTGTTTTCTGTTGTAGATGCCCAGTAGGTGCGGTCAGGTGATCAGATATTGGGAACACCTGGCCTGATGTTTCCGTTACTGTAAGAGCACATCACACTGGTGTTAGTTTCATATAAATAATAGGTTATTTGTTTTAATTCCTTGGTTGCCTTCCGTTTTATGACCAGTTGGGGGTTAGTCCGGGATCCCAATTCATCATGACTGGCTCAGAAGCCACTAGTAGGATGGGACTGTTACAGTACTTCACAATACCTAAGGACCTGAACACACCCACTGGGCATCCGGACATAAAACACACACCAACAAAGATAAGCACCCTGCCCTGCAGCCAAAAGGGCCAGGTTTGTCACAAAATAATAGTCCTAAAATGCTAAAAGTAACTTTAGCAAACTTAGCTTAGATTAGTTACTCAATGTTAGTACTTCTATGGCTCTGAAAGGAGCTTCCCAAAGTTTGAGAGACAAAAAACCCTCATGACGTCATCAGGGTTTTCTCAGTTTGGTCTTGGAGACTTCAAATTCTTATCTGAAAGCCTCAGTTAGAAGCTGGGAACAGGAGTTCTAAAGATGCAGGCATTTACTAGGCAAGGTGGGTGTAGAGACAGAGCTGTGCAAGCCCCGCCCACACAGGCTGGAAAACAATTCATGGGTTCTCATTGAGTTTCTATTGCGTGAAGCTGCCTCTTGTCACTTTGTCTGAGAGAAAAATGTCTAAAAGCTGCTGCGTTATAGGATGAACTACCAACAGGGTGAAAAACCTTTTTTATAAGCTTCTGAACAGAAAAACAGAACTTTTATGAAGACAAATGTGGATACAGCATTACGCATAAATTACAGTAGCTACTTTGTCGAGACAAACTGTAGAGATCGAAACTAACTTAGCTATGAATGGCCTGGTTTTGTTCTGTATTTGATTAAATGATGATCTTACCTGGTGATTCAATCAAGTAGTAAATATCAGAGTATGTCACTTCTGGTCATTCAGTCGGATCATTTCTCACCAAAAAGCAAGGTACAGAGAAGGGACACTGAGAGAAACTGACAATATTGAGTTTGTCTATGCAATCCATTGTAGTAGACATAAGGTACTAAAAAGCCTTTGACATACTGAAATCTAATATTTTTGCTAGCTACAGTCACTTTGTTAGCATTTCAGCCCCTGACTGCACACTGAGACACTGATGTTTTTCCCCTCTGGGGGGTGTGGTTTACAGAGTATGATGATTTGCACTCATCATACTCTCATTAGCAAATGATGCTATGAAGTTGCATTGTGAGAATTGTAGGATGCAGCGTTTGTAGATGTTGACCTATACCAGGGACTAAAAGACAAGCTATGTTAGCCTCTGCTGCCTCAGTTTTGATCATTTTTAATATGACTCTTGTGAGTCCTACAACTTTTGGTAGCACAACACAAAATTGCAGAAATACGCCGCTAAGTCCAGAGCAAAGTTGGTTTGTTGGTCTTTCACTGTTTTCAACCCTGAAATTCTTTCAATGCAACATAAAGCCTGACTTATTGGGCCAAATATTTTGCTCTTTGTAGATTTTAATGAATGTGCATCGGGGGAAAATGACTGTTCCCAGTGGGCTACATGCACAAACACCTGGGGCTCCTACAAATGTGTTTGCTGGGACGGGTTCACAGACAACAACCCAGAAAGGCCTGGAAGAGCCTGTCAAGGTACTGTCTTACAGCATGATAGTGAGAAAGATTCATTTGACAAAGATTATATGTATAAAATAATAATAATGTTTTGTTTTCTGAAGCAAATGCTACCATGGAGACAACAACAACACCAATGACAACCACTTCTACCACTGCAATCACCACTCCTGCCCCTACAACCACCACCACCACAGCCCCTACAACCACTACCACCATGCAGACAACCACCACCACGGCCTCAACAACCACCACTACTGCCTCGACAACCACCACCATGGCCCCGACAACCACCACTACTGTCCTGACAACTACCACTACTGTCCCGACAACCACCACTACTGTCCCGATAACCACCACCGTTGCCCCGACAACCACCACTACCATCACAACAACTACTACTGCCCCTGTAACCACTACTACAGCTCTTACAACCACCACAACTGCCCCACCAACAACCACCACTGCCCCTACAACCACCACTCCTGCCCCAACAACCACCACTACAGTCCCAACAACCACCACTACTTCTACAACCACCCGTACTACAATGACATCCATGCCTTCTGCCCCTACAACCATCATCACCAGTTCCACTACCACCACTGCAGCTACTACAACCAGCACTTACGCCCCGAGAATTGCCACCAATACCTCTATGCCAGGGGTGATCTCAGTCCAGTGCAGGGTTGCTGCCATCACTGTGACAGTTGCCAAGGATTTTCTTCAGAACGCCAATATCAGGGAGAGCGCCCTATATCTTGGTTCACCGGAATGTCGTGTCAACGCAGGCAATACCACCCACGCCCAGTTGATCGTGGCCTGGAATGAGTGTGGCACCAGTCTTGTGCATGTGAGTGTTTTTTTCCCACTGAAAAACGTTTTGAGGAACTATTAGAGTGCATTAACTTTAAAAAAAATTACCCAAACTGCTTTCGACATCTGGTATTTCAGAATGAAACCCATTACACGGCGTCTGTGACCCTGTACAACAACATGGATCCTTACACCTCAGCCAGTGGAAATACGGAGGTACCCAAAATACGTCTGGAGGTTCCCGTCATGTGTGCCTACACGAAGAGTTTGCTCATCTCTGCTGACTTCGGCTCCATGGGGTATCGCTTCACTTGCTGTCAGTAGTACTCAGAGATCAGATACACAGATAAAGAACTTTGTCACTGCTGAATCATACAGTGAACAAGTTGTTCTTAAAGCGATATTCCATCCCTAGATGATAATCCACTCAATATGTACTCACCCCGATGCCGATGTGATGATGGGTGAAGATCTTCAGTTCACAAAACAATCCTGGAGTTTCAGCAGAAAACAGGGTTGCAGTTAATGGATGCACGTGTGAAAATATTGCGAGATATACGAAGTCTTGCGATACATGGCTACCTCCCAGGTATCAGTAAACATGGTGCCGATGTATCGCAAGACTTGTATATCTCACGATATTTTCACACGTGCATCCATTAACTGCAACCCTGTTTTCTGCTGAAACTCCAGGATTGTTTTGTGAACTGAAGAGCTTCACCCATCATCACATCGGCACTGGGGTGAGTACATATTGAGTGGATTATCATCTAGGGGTGGAATATCGCTTTAAAGCTATAATAGGTAACAGTAACACATTAAAACATCTAAAAGCACTAAATTTATGCTATATATTATGTTGAGTTGTGTACTTACATCATTATATTACTCAATTGTTGCCAACAATGTTCAAACACAGAGAAATCCATAATAATAATAATAATGTCAGTGCATTTCCTGCTCGCTGTTCCAAGCTAGTTGCTAACTGCTATAACCTCCTGGAAAACACAGGATATATCAGATACGTCAGAGAGTGAGGAAGGAAGTTGGCAAACTTGACTAAACACAACATGAATAAAACTTTAATATTTCCTCGTCCATGACCATAATTACTGCCTGAATCAGGTCAGACAGATTTTCATCAGCTACAGTGGTTGTTCAAAGGTGAAAATACATCTCCCATAATCCCACGCTACTTTACGATGTCATCAAAGTACGTCTTTTGTTTTTAATGTGTGAGAGGCCCTGAGACAGAGCTTATATATTGCACGCTTAAAACAACATTATGTAAGAATTGGTATTTTTTTTGTGGTTTGGTGCCCTACAGCTTCTTAGTGCAATTCACTTATACACAGCTGTTGTGAATATGGACAACACACCTGCATTTTTTATGATTGCATTACTGATGATTGAAAACTAGTAAGTCAACTACTTAACTAACACAGCCAAACATCAGACAAGACATAGTAAACCAGCTATTATACATGCTCTTTTATATTTTTAGAAAAATCTACTTATGCTGTTCACCAACAGCACTTGCCTTACTTATTGTTTTATGTAAATTTTGGTATTATGTTTGTATTATGTATTATGTATTGTATGCACCAACGTGCCATAACACATTCCTAGTAGGCGAAAACCTATTTGGCAATAAAACTGTTTCTGATTCTGATTCTGATTCTAATATTACTGACTAGTCTAACACCAAGAAGTCCAGATTGGCGTCTGTCTTGCAAACTTTTTTTTTGCGAAGCCCTCACCAACAACTAAAAGCCGGTCCCACATTTACTATTACAGTGTCAATTTGTCAATTTGTTGCCTGCTTGCCCAATTCCCAATGCCCATTACAGCACTGCTTTCTGCCAACATTCCCTACTGGATCCCAGGGTAAACACCAACACTTGCCTGGTACGGTCAGGACAGAGTTAGCTAGCTGCACAGCTAACTGAGCTAGCTAGCAGCAGTTACAGTTAACAATAGTTAGCAGTTACCTTAGCAATAAGTAAAGCTATCTGTAGCTCTCTGCTATCATTAGGAAACTCCATAAATCAGAGCTGAGGCAGAGTGAAAACCAGAAAACATTTTCTCCATAGAATGTGATCCAGTTTATCTTTTTGCAGTGACAGAGTTGGTGGGTGTGTGACATAGAGGTGTGAAGTCTTATGCACTTCTCATGTCAAACTTAGCAACCCGGCTTACATTGTGCAAGAACAGGTGTTTGCGGCACAGAGTGGAATGAAAGAGGCACCATTTTCCTTATTACAAGCCAGTGTAACATCAAAATGATTTTGAAGCTATTATTTTAAGGTGAAATAGTTACACATTGTTGCTTTAGAACAGCAGCTACCCTGCACATCTGTATTATGTAACAGGTTAAACTTGCCAGTGATATCTTCATTCATTATAAGATTTCAATTTATTTCTGAGACACACAACATAACAGTAGAACACACATGCAGAGATGTAGTTTTTCTGTGCTTTTACCTGAAATTTCAACATATCAACAAACATCCACTATACAATGTGCTTACGTTCATAAAACAATAGTTTGGCATTTTGGGAAATGCACTTTTCTTCTTTTGTACATATATAACTGGAGCCAGCAGACGTATAGCTTAGCTTAGCATAAAGACTGGGAACAGGGGGAAACAGCTTAGCCTGGTTGCCTGTCAGCAGCTGGTTGCCTGGCAACTCGCTCCAGCCAAGAAAACAACAACTTCTCATTTTTACACTTGGGTTTTTGTACAGATACAACAAACAAGTTAACATATAGCCTATTTTGTGAGCGTCAGAACTGCAGCTTGGCATTTAAAAAAAGAATCATTTTGCAGTGTGTCCCTGATGTATTTATGGCTGTATATCCATATTTTACTCATCTCCAGGTACGACATGATCAAAGATGTCATCATGGGCTCGGGGTCGTTCCATGTGATGGTGCGGCTGATGAACGGTACCATGCCTCTACCCCACAACTACAGCTTGTCCCCGCAGGAGGCCGTGGTGGTGGAAGTCAGCCTCAACACCTCCTCAGACCACATTAAAGTAGTTATCAACAAGTGCTGGGCCACCCCCACCCAAAACCCTCTGGACTCCTCCACCTACGTCTTCCTGGAGAACAGGTCTGCTTCTACCTGCAGCACTATCACCATTTCAGCTAGCTACTAACTAATACATTCACTCTTTCTCTTGATTTAATTACAGTTATTAACTAATTATTTTACCACTGCTGTCAGTATTATTACCACTACTTCAGAGTATCTCAACCTTAGCACTGGGAACTCACAGGGTTTACTCTCAGATCATTTTCTAAGGATGGAATAACAAAGTTATTTTCTTGTGATAATGGAATAATTATCTTGAAAAAAATGTAAGTAATAACACAGAAACAATGAGAAAAAATAATGACCCCAGATAATGGGATTAATGAATAAAAAAAAATAAAAGTATTGCTACCACTGCTGTTATCTGGTTCTATAGGTTTTATTTTTTCTATATAATCAATGTGAAACTCCCTTCATACTTTTCAAGCAGGTGGGATTGCAGGGTGATAAGGACTAAGACCTAGAAAAAGGGTCACAGGCAAAAAATAAATAAAATAAAAAAGCTTAAGAAACTGTTCCCTAATTCAGAGATTCCCAAAGTGTTGGCTGCAGCCCACTGATGGGCCATGAAGGCCCTGTGGGTGGGCTTTGAGAGGTCATGAAAAATAAATAAAATGATTTTATTTGAACCCCCAAATAAATTCTGCAAATTTATGATTTATTCCTGCAGTACACATTTTATGAGGTATATCATTTTTTTTAGGAAATAAAAACAATATGATGGCTGGTTAACTCAGCCTAAATTAATTTATTTCTCATTTATAAAGTTTTAATACATATATGTGACAGATAAAGTGTCAAGATAATATAGGGTGATGCAAAAATGGCAGTGAAAATTGTCAGGAACGTTCATTTATGCAGGAATGAAATGTTACCAGAATTTCTTCATAAGGCTTGTTGGAAGTTCGGTTGCAATGATATGTCATTTAAAAAAATTGGGTCCCCAGGAAAAAAGTTTGGGAAACACTGATCTAAATTGTTTAGGGAAGTTTTCTTAATCACTTTTCTAGCTGAGAGTTCAATGAAAAATGAATACCACTTTCATGTCTATCTGTGTAAATATGAAGGCTCCACCAGCACCTGTTTAGCTGAGCTTAGTTACTGACCAGCCACGACATGGTCGAGCACATAAAACACACTATCAAGAAAGCAAAGAAGTGTATTGCCCAAAATGTTTATTATCTTTTTTTAACTTCCAACAACAGACTTTTCCCCCCAGCGGCCATTTTGACATTAAATATTAAAGTAAACACAGGTGCTGCCAGTAATAACTGATTAATATTCCATTTCATTCAGGTCAGTCAGAGTCACGGTGCTGCTGTTGTGCATGCTGACTCACTGGAAAGGCTCTGCCTCACTAAATGGAATCAGACCTTCATTAATATCATTGAAAACACCTGTGTTTACACTGTTGTTTATATCAACATGGCTGCTATGAAAAGAGTTGAAAAAGGTAAAAAAAAAAAAAAAAAAAAAAAAAAGAAAAAATCTTTTCTCTTTTACAAGCAGTCAGTTGGAATTCATACCTTCCATATACAGTCACTCTCCCACATTCCCTATAATGATAGCTGTATCATATTTGATGCATGAGTTTCTGAGATCTCTACATCATCACTGTGATCAAAACTTTTCTGAGAAACCTGTTGTATCAATGTGAGACATGTCTTCTGCCCTCTGGTGGATTATCAGTGCACTGCAGCCAGCTGCTGTGTCTCAGTGCAAAATCCAACATGGCTGCCTTCAAGTAGTGAACTGCATGTTTCTGTCAGGAAAACCTTTGCTAAATTGGAAAAGGTTACACTAAGAATAACATTTCTATTGTTACTAATATTTCAGTATTAATATCTACTGTATTGAAACAACTTATAAATACTTAATATTTTGTACCTTATTTTATAGTAAAATGTGTGTATCAAATATGATACAGCAGGTATATGAGAAAACTTATCTGTGAATCCCTCAATCATTATTCTGTTGAACTTAAAATAAATTAAGAGTGGAAACTTAGTTTCTTATAAATGCAAAATGCTCTTATTATAATCACCTGGATGTCACAAACAATTATTAGCACGTGAGCACTTGCCAGTAATTGTCTTTTTAATTGGTTTTCACTAAAGCAATTCCTTGGCGATCATAATCTGTATGTTCTGTTGACCAGTTCAGAAGGCAAAAATAAAATGGTTCTTGTTTGAAATAGATAGAGCCAAACCAAATGAAACGTGGCAAAGTTTTCAAAAGCAATGAATAATAAGGCGTTGAAGGTTCAAGTAAGAAAAAATCTAATTTTCTGGCAATTATTTGATGTGTCAGCCTTTACAAGGTTACTCATTCAATTAAATTTAAATTAAATTAACAGTCCCTTCAGGATTTTTCGGGCTATTTTGGGATTGTTGCAGCCTAAAATGCCTGATTTCACAACAACTTTTCTCAAAAATTGTGACACATGTTGCAGTGTTTTTAGGCATTTTTTGGAAGTGAAAATGGCAATGTTGCTTTTTTTTGTAGAATCCATTAAAAATCAAAGTTAACTTGTTCCAGGGAGAATAAAACTGTGCTCTGTTCCATGTCTTACCAGAAAAGTACAGGATTCAAAAATTCAAAATTCAAAAATTCTCACAAAATCTGCTTTAATTGTAAATGAAGAAGTGCACCTGAGGGGTGTTCCACAAAGAAGCGGAATATTTTTGGAGATAAAGCTCAGTCACAACAGCAAGCATGAAATCACAAAATATAGAGGTGCACGCAGCGTTGATAAATGACAAACCTTGTGTACTTTTCAGAGTTGGAACTCATAGGAGGCTCTGATGATTTGTCAAATTTGTGAAAAAGTTGCAATGATTGAAAATAAAAAAAGCAAGGTGGTGCAGAATTCATGGGGAGCGGTTGAATTTGCGTAAATTGTTGCCATCGCAACATTGCAACTTCCTGGGTGGACTGAAATAACTGTCACATTATTGTATCTTGAACTCAGTCATAGCAGCTGAGCCAATCAAATAAAAATCCTGAAACAGACGACTGAATAATGTTTGTGATTCTCTTTTAATAGTTTGTCTAGACACAAATTACAGCTTCAGATCATCAGATGCAGACACAGACTAAAAAAAGAACTTGCAGTCTCAGTTTCTCACTTCAGTGTCTGTGTCTCCGCAGCTGTCCCCTCAACAAATACACCAAAGTGCTGATGAACGGGAACTCCAGCACGTCTCGTGTGTCTGTGCAGATATTCTCCTTCGTCAACCTGAATGTGATCTACCTGCACTGCCAGGTCCAGATCTGTGCACAGATCGGATCAGACACCTGGTGCCTGTGAGTTCATCCTAAAAAAAAATGGATACAATCTTGCAGCAAGCGGCGATTAGAATCGTCTCCTTTGACATGTTTGTGTGTGTTTTCTTGCAGGACTGTCTGCAGAGAACATCTCGGTCTGCTAACACTATTGGAAGAGCGTTTGGTTCCGCAGGCCCTTTACAGAAATCAGATGAAGGTTGGTACTTTCACACAGAATAATAATAAGTGTGCTTTTGTTAGAGAAGAAGTTCATCTGTGTGACTCTGCTGTGCTTAAATTTGAGTCAAAAATGGGAGTTAATTCCAGCTGAAATAACAATGACACTTCAGCTTCTCCTCTGCCACTGACGAGCGGGCCAGTTTTAAAAGCAGAATCCATTATGAACTTGAGCGTCTCTTCAGTTTCAAATCTGAACAGGCCATCTACATGTTGAATTATGGCAGTAGTGCCTCTGTCTGTGGTGGAGAGGCAGCTTTAAGCAGCTGGATGGAAACACACACATTTCAAAAGCTCTGAACTTGATCAAATATATTTGAGGTATCTTCATTTGCAGTGAATTATTTAGTCTCATGATTGTCTCATGAGTGGAACTGAAAAACGTAGCTTTTTGTAAGTGTGCTGAACAAAAGAGCCAGTAATTCTAAAAATTATTTTAAGTAATCTCTTCTCCATTTTGTTGTGGAAGTAGTAACTTTCCAACACCATTTTTAGGTGAATGTATATGTACTAATTTTTTATCTTGTTCTTTATTTTGTTATTTCTCACATCCCTTTTACAACAAAAATGTTTCAACATAGGTTGACAGGTTTCTTAATAATAATAATAATAATAATGATGATAATGATAATGATAATAATAATAATACTACAATAACATTAATAATAAAGTGATTTTAAAAGTATAAACAAATTTAAAAAATAAATTGAAATAAAAATCACACTGAAAATAACCAACACAAATAAAACAAACATTTCAAAATAAAACCAAACTTGTGATATATGTAAGTTCACCTTACCTGGACATGCATATTATTCAGTCTAATTTATATCGGAAAATGTTCATATTAATCAAACAAATAAAAACAAACCAAAAATGCTGCTCATTGTCTCAGTACCTCAGGGTATCACCTGTAGCTCAGTTTCTTAAATCCCAGTGTTCCCCCAGTACCTCCAGTAGTGGTGTCCATCTGTCTCTCCATAGTCTAAGTATAATGTGTGTTCTTTCCGTTGAATATTCCTCATAAGCTGGGTTGCAACAACAAGGATTAAGTTTTAAACCTGATTAAGTCATGTTGCAAAGTATGTAGCACTCAGGGGTGAAAGTAACTAATTGCAAATACTCAAATTATGGGCGGACGTTTAGCTCAGTGGGTAGAGCGTCCAACCCATGTATGGAGGCTGTTAGTCCTCTGCAGCGGCCGCTGGTTCGACTCCTGCCTTCGGCCCTTTGTTGCATGTCATCCCCCCTCTCTCTGCCCGTTTCCTGTCTACTCTCTGGCTGTCCTAGCCAATAAAGGCAAAAATGCCAAAAAAATAACTTAAAAACAAACAAACAAAAAAAAACAAATACTCAAATTACTGTAATTAAGTAGTTTTTTTTTGGGAACTTGTACTTTTTAAGGGTAGATTTTCAAGTCTGTACTTTTACTTGTATTTAAGTATGCCCTGTGAGATGTAATCTACTTAGTTTGCTTTTAAAACTGTAGTTGAGTAACCTTTCCTCAACATCTGGATTTTAGTAGCCAACAAGGTGATCTGATCAGAAACACAATGAAAACAAGGACATACAAATGAAAAACAAAACAAAACACTGCGGCAGCACAAATATGGAGTAAGGATGTTAATGATTAATCATTCATTGATTAATTGCTGTTCAGAATTTAACCAGTTAAAAATGTAATCATGGATATTTATATAATATTCTGACATTGTTTTGTCTGGTGGAGCCATTTGTTGAATAAGGAAAATTAAACTTGGTCTTTAAATGAGAAAAAAAATGACAAAAAAAAAATCAGAGAAAAATAAAAAATGAGGGGAAAAAATGTGCTTTGCATCTTATATATTTTTAATGATTAATTGATTATTCGCATTTTCAACTATTGGTTCAGGAAAACGCACAAAATTTGCAGCCCTAGTTTGGAGAGGTGACTGTGACATCAACGGTTCAAAGTAACTAATACTCTGAGTAGTTTTTGAGACTAATACTTTGTACTTTTACTGAAGTATATTTCTAACACCAGTACTTTTACTTGTAATTGAGTAATATTTTAGCAATGTAACAGTACTTGTACTTGAGTACAGATTTTCAGTACTCTTTCCACCACTGGTTGCACCAAACTTTTTAAACTAGCATAAAGGTTTAAATTTAAACCTCAGTTTAGTAACTGATCAGTTTAAAATGTGATCCAGTATTAACTTTAAACTTAGACTTTAGGAGGTTTAATTTTTTAAAATAGCTGCCTTTTTGGGATGGATTGAGCAAAATAATCAAGTTCCTTGAAGAAAGAAAAAAGGAAGAAACTCAACCTGACTGAGTTTTATGATGTGACCAACAAGTTTTATAGATAGAACAATAACAATAACAATAGACTTTTTGTTCATTTTTTAGCAAGCATTTGTTTTAATTTTGGCAAGCAAGCAACTCCATTAAACTCATTAAACTCTATTTTATTCCAGTTTAAATAAACTTGGATTTACTAAACTGAGAATCGTTTTTAATTGTGCTCTGTGCTGTGTGTTTTTAACAGAGATCTAACAGAGATTCATTTTAAATCTGGGTTTACTCATTTCAAACCTAGAATTAATCAGAGATTAGACTAGATTAGAGGTCCTTTGTAAGACAGCTTACTGAATCACCTTCTTTGCTGCTGATGGTAATAATTGTAATAGAAACATTCTTTTCCCACTGTGAGAACATGTGGGTTTTATCCCAAGAACTTCTATCAGAGTGTCTCTCACCAGTTCAACATACTTTGTTCACAGTTGAATGTGTTGTGATTTTTAACACTTTACCCCGTCAATATTCTCACAGAGATATTCGAGGATGACTTTAGCACTCTTCATATAGTCGGACTCGCCTGTCTTGGAGTCGGTCTGTCGCTCTTCTTCATCATTGGCTTCATCTGCCTCTTCTACTACCAGAGGAACCGTATTGGACACTACAACTTCAGCGTCAAACCCAAGCAGGAGAACTTCACCTACCTTGTCTTTAACGCCTAGAGGTGCAGCAGCAGCAGCAGCAGCAGCAGCACCCACAGTCAAAGAATTGGAAAAGATCATAATTCCTGCAGCAGCAGATACGTTTTACAGCACAGCTGCCACTGAGTGGCGCTGTTGCACCATTCACATATTAGCTTATCAAATCAAACATTTTTGCACTTTAAACAATGAATGAAGCACAGATTATATTTATATTTCACCTGCCTCTTTAACATATATTTAAGATTTTAAAATGATAGAGTAGTTAATTGTCAAATATAGAGTCTATATGAATATTTCACTATTTCACATGAAAGAGTTTGTTAAGTTAAAAAGTTAAAGTTAAATCTTGCTGTCTTCAAAGTTTTAAGCAACATTTTGTCAAAAATGCTCACAGACGCATGAGACATAATAATACAGTGGGAAAACCAAACTAAATCCAGAATATTGAAAATATCTGCTGAGTCAGAGCTGAACACAAATACATCAGAAAGTATCTTGTTACAATTTAAAAATACTTGGTCATCAAATGTATCAAAATAAAATACTGGTATGGAAAATTTATTTAAAGGGATAGTTCACCCAAAAAAGAAAATTCAGTCATTATCTACTCACCCTCATGCTGATTGAGGGTCAAGTTTATTTTATTAGTCTGTGAAGAACTGCTGCAGTTTCACAGGAAAACAGTGTTGCTGAATCTCCCAAACAATGGAAGTGAATGGTGACGTAAAAAACAACAGAAAAAAACAAAAACAAAAAATGCCTCCATACTGCTCGTCTGGTGTAATCCAAGTCTCCTTAAGACCCAACATGCCAAGCTGACTAAAAAATGTCATTTACACCATGTTTTTTAGCCTGAATCTTCACTGTAGATCCTTAACTCGGAGCTACGTTCACGTGCACATGCACACTGTCTGAACTGTGTGTGTGTGTTGTGCAAACGTTGGGACTTCAGGAGACTTGAATTACACCAGATGAGCAGTATGGAGGCACTTTTGGTTTCTTTTGTTTTTTACATTTGAAAACTGGTCACCATTCACTTCCATTGTTTGGGAGATTCTGCAACACTGTTTTCCTGTGAAACTCCAGCAGTGTTTTGTGAACTAACAAAATCAACTCAACCTTTAATCAGCATGAGGGTGAGTAGATTATGGCTGAATTTTCATTTTTGGGTGAACTTTCTCTTTACATTAAAATTCAGGTAATTTGTAATTTGAAAATACAAAAAGAAATTCTATACAAACTGATATGATCATATTTTAGGCCTCAACATGGGTCTCATCTTAACCCCGTACATGGCATGACATCAGGATACAGTGGAGGTGGGAGGGCCACAAATTCAGGGCTGCATGCTGGTGGTTTCTAGCTATTAAGTATATTTGCTGGTTCTAGAGCACACGTGTTTGCTAAATGCTCTTTTCATTTTGGTGTCATGCAGGAAGTTTGCTTTAGCATGCAACATTTGATCATATTTTGATGACACATCTGTATCATTGGGGACATTTGCTCCAAACACCAAATCAGCTTCTTTCCTCAAGCGACTGGTCTCGAGAAACATAAATGAATTACTGTAGTTCACAGTGAGCGTGTTGCTGGACCCAACAGGACATGTCACATGAAACTATTTGTTTTAACTTTAAAAAAAAGTAAGTGTTCAGGCTGCCTTAAAATTTTGAATTGACTGAATCAAATGAAATTGAAAAGACAATTGAGGTTATTTTGTAATGATTCAAAACAAACTTGATATTAATTCATGTTCAGTAAGCTGAAGATTTGAAGTTGAACCAACATCTCTTCAGTCACGCTGACAAACATCACAAACAAATTTGATCTCCTCTTACATTTTCTAAAGTTGAAAAGTAAATTCTTCATTTCACAAAAAATAGTTTTAACTTTCAAACAGTGCATGCTGGGAAGTCTGCTCATATGCTGATCATGTTTCTTTAGAAACTTAATTTATTGAGTTGATTGAACTCTGTGCAGTACATTCATTCAACTCATCATTTCAAGTCAAAAGACTCCAATTTAGAAGAACCCATAATTTTAAGTCCTGAAATGTTATGAAGTTTACTTGAAATTTTAAGTTTGTTTAACTTGAATAAATAAAACTATTATATTTATGCTAACTTAATGAAAAAAGACGAACTGATTCCACTAAATTCCTTTGTGATTTTTTTTTTTACAGTGTGCTTTTAGCCAAAGACTGTGATTAGGCTAACTGTTGTACAGTTTTTTTCCTAGTTTAAATCAGGGGATAAATATGTATCTGAGAATAAAATTATAAATTAAATCATCTATTTTAAGTATTATAATTTATTTATTTACAAGCTCTTAAAGTATTTTGTTACAAATTACATCTTATTTTTGTTCTTCCCAGCAGACCATAAATGACAAAATACTCAAAACTAATTAAATACATATTTTAAATATGTTTAATTGATCTCTGCACTGAGTATGAAAAAAATCACCACACGGTTCGCATAAATAAAAAATGGTAATTATTGAGTTAGCACTAAACTAGCTTGTAGTCAACTCTGACATACTGGTCAAGCACAGGTATCACTTTATTTTATTTTAGCTGCTATTTTTCTACAATTACCCTTTTTGTATTTGCATTTTTTTGTATTTGTATGTGTTGTGCATCTGAAATATTAACTCTGTTCTCACTTGTACAAACTGTGTGTGTTGTAAGTGGTGTGACAATAAACCTGTCCTGTATGAATGCAGACACTTGGGGTGCTGCTGACACGCTTCTTCAATCTATAAAAACAAGGCAAGATGGCTTCCTGCTTGCATCAAGACAACATGTTTACACTGTTTACAGAGGACAACAAAACCTGTGAGATGATGCAAGAAAAAGTTGCCATCATGAGCAGCATTTTTCATCTTTTCTGGATTGGACAGAGGTTGGGGGATGTTATGATCCTCCTTTAATCAGATCAGGGGTTAATAAAAAGATTTCGAGTGAGCTTTTCTCAGTCGAGTGGAGCTGAAGAGGAGAACCTTTTCCTCCACACTTCCCATAATCCCACATTGTTGACTACAGGGTCATAAATGCGTCTCCTGGATCGACAGCGAGGGGCTGAATACTAAACAGGAGAGGCTTTCTCTCTGAGAGGAGAAGGAGGTCCCCCCGAGGGAGTTGTGGCGAAGGAAGGCTTACTACCATCTGGAGGGCTGCAAACGCCCCGCCTCCTAATTAACCCATTCAGCTTCACCGTCTGAGACCTGGCAACCCGTCTCTATGGCAACAGTCCAGTGCTGGGATGGAGGGAAGGGGATGATGGATGGAGAGAGACAGTGATCAAAGGGGAGAGAAAGAGCGGGGAATAATTTCAGTTCAAAAGCATGAAATTGAATGAAATGTGCCTTTGTTATTGATTTTAAATATCAGATTTTGTGATGGAAATTTCTGGGCTTCAATTTCAGATTTCCTCCTCCTCTTTTAATGAGTGTTTTGGAGCTGTTAATCTACTTTGGATGGCCTCGTTTGCTGTTGGATAATAAAAACAGCAATCTCCAGGTGTTTCATAATTTATAACCTTCACAACTGGTAACAATCCTCATTTTTAAATACACAAAACACTAACAAGTGTCCAGGGAGTGATTCCCGAATTCCCAAGTAAGGCGTTTGGGAAATTAGCTTTTCTACTCTGTACATCTTTATACCAGGAAAGCAGCGGAGCCACATCCCTCGTAATGGCTGCAACATGATCCGCGCCTCCACACTCCTCTTCCTCACATCCGTCTCTCTCTGTTCTTCCAGGTCAGGGCAGCTCAGAGGCACAGCCATTCATCATGCTTTATGTTCTCCCGTGTGTGTGTGTGTGTGTGTGTGTGTGTTTGTTTGTGTGTGGGTGTGTGTGTGTGTGTGCAGGATATACAGGGATCTCCAAAGGCTTTCACTCACTTACTCAGGTCATTACTAATTAAACATCCTGATTGTGTTTTTATAGAGCAGCTCAGGACCTTCCTCCAAGACGGTGTAATGGATTGTAATCCTCAAATGTGAGCAGTGTAATTACCCTGTCTGGGGAACTGTTATAAAATCTCAGTCACCTGCTATAGTGGCTTTTGCTTGTCAATTGCTTTAATTAAAGGGATAGTTTCATTTGAAGTGGGGTTATGGTGAACTTATGCATAACAGTGTATTAACTACAGTAATGGTGGCGAGCATGCCCCAAGTTTGAGAAGCAGAGAGAAGCAGCAGCACAGAAGCAGCAAAAGGTATTTTTAGCCACTTAAAAAAGGTCCACCAAATAAAATCAATATCACTTTAAGTGTATGTTATATTTAGAGTATTTTCACCACTTTACTTTGCCATCAGACAGCCTTTTCCTGAGGGAAACTGCCGTTATATGAGCCAAATTTCAATCTCTCAAAACCAACCAAACTCAACAGGCAAAATCAGTAATTTTACCTCACAGGACAAGATAGCTGTTGGTCTACCACCTCTTCAACCTGTTAATTTGTTTGTGTTACTATGTGACTTCTGTTAATCCGAACTACCTTTTTTAAAACGCCAAAGTCATGCAATAACACTAACTAACTAACAGATCAAGGCAGCAGTAGACCAGCATCTCCTGTGTTCTGCAAGGTAAAATGACTGATTTTGCCTGCGGGGTTTGGTGAGTTTGGAGAGAGTGATGTTTGGCTTGTCTCTCAGCAAATTCCTGCTAGAAAAAGTTGTCTGAGGGTAAAGTGAAGCAGTTAAAAGGTTCTAAATATAGTGTACACTTAAACTGATATCGATTATGTGTCTTTTAGGTGGACCTTATTTAAGTGGCTATAATACCCCTTGTTGTTGACCCGTCCATAGGAGAAGGCTAGATTGCTCAGATTCCATGTTGGATGTGTAAAATAAAGTGTAAACTAAGTACAGAAATAGAATGCTTCATACATACATCAGCATTAACAATCTAATATTTTAACACTCATTGGGTCATTGGTCATTTATCTGTATAGACTACTTGTATTCCTAATACTTCAAGATATTTTGTTGATAATACATACTTTTTCAAGGTAGTACTTTTACTTGTATTGTTTTTACATTGTCGTAGAGACCTTTTTGTCAGCAGCCACACTGACATGAACTAGTAAGATAAACACAGGTGTTACCACTGATAGTAATTAAGGTTCTGTTCCATACAGGTCAATCAGAGTCAAGGTGGTAGCTGGAAATAGAGGGCACTAGGGTGCCACCCCACCTCTCCCCACACCCTAAACTGAGTGAGGACTTAATTACTTTGAAATACATACTATATATTTATCAAATGAGCAATGATAGTCTTGTGTAGTTGGTGAGTAAAATGTATAGTCTGCAATAATTATTAGCACAGAAGCGCAATCGGGAACGAATGGCAGTGACGGTCCATACATCTCACGAGGATAGACGTCATCTGCAATAGACCCTTTTACAGTTTGTAAACAATGAGAAAGCTGCCTGGCATCTTGGCAATGGAAGTACGGTGGACCACAATAACTTGTCAATGGGCCGCTGCAAACACAGCAGTTTTAATCACGTTCTCAGTCTAATCAACACGTTTAATAGCTTGCAGCCATGGACGCCACCAATTGCTCTGAAACAGTCACAATTTTTCAGAAGTTTAAGCAACTTATATCGACCTACTGGAATATCAATTCTGAAGTATCATATACTCAATAAACAAATGTTTTGGTGATTTTGGTGTTGCTAAAATGTTTAATTCAACCTTTGCAGCTCGATAACTTGTCTGGATGACTGGAGGAGACCGCTACTTCTGTTGCCAAAATGCGCACGCAGGCTCTTTGATGACATTGGCTGTAAAAGGGTCTATTGGGACGGCAGCGTACTTGATGACGTCACCATTTCAGCTGTCTTCACTTACCCTCAGGATGTCACATCGACGACAACACGATTTCCCTGTTAGCAGGACAACACGTCTCCGAAAACTTCGGAGCAAATTTTAAACTCTTCGCTATTGCGATGAATTGACCACAGAAGTTTTAAACATCTACTTTCTTGGGATCAAATAATCTTAAAACTACATTTCATGATACTAAAACAGAGTATTTCAACACTTGTGACTTACAGTTGTGGGTCTTCTCCTCCGCCTTGTTGCTACGAAATGCATTCTGGGATACTTGGTTGCCCGAAGTCCACACAAGTCACCATCCGATGCATCCTCGATAAAACGGGGGCGCAAGAACACATCCGGGTATTTGACTGTACTTGGCGAGATGCGGATTTTGAATTGGAACAGTACTTGGACTGAGACTGATGACGTTTCTCAAGTACACAAGAACACAAGTACAGAGAAGAACGCATCTTGAGAAAGGGCTATTGTTTCTAGAGGGGAACCCCACATCCATTGATCTCGCAAGAGTGAACATTTTGACAAACCATGAAAAATCTTGTGAGAGTCTTACAAATCTGGGTTTCCCTTCTAGACACAAACAGCAGACACCGAGAGTGACGGACACGACGTGCCACCGCAGCAATGGCGGCACCGCAAGATGGCAGAACACACAAAATGGTCCTGGTTTCCTCTATAAGTTGTACCTGCGCAGTTCAATCCTCTTACAAGACACAGGAGCTTGGTGGGGCGGACATTACCTGCGTCCAGCATGATATACACACTGTCAACCTCTGGGTGGCAGCAGAGTGCCAGCGGCTGATGACATCAGCCATTTAATACAGCAGAGTGAGATGTGTTGCTAGTTGGTAGAGTGCTTCAGCTGCTAGAATGGAGACATAAAATCCAGTGAAGTCACTGTAAATAAGGTGTTTTAGAGAAGCTGAGAGTTAAAGAAACTGGACCTGATCAGCCCGACATCATAAAGCAACAACAATCAGAGGAAGATGATAAACTCTGTGGAGAACATGAGACAGAGGAACTCAGCCTCACACTGGAACCAGGTGATCTGCAGACAGGTGAGCTGTGCTGGAGAAAGTATTCACATCATTTACTTCAGTAAAAACACTAATACACACTGTGAAAAGACTCCACTACAAGTAAAAGTCCTGCAGTCAAAACCCTACTTGAGTTAAAGTATGTAAGTATTGTCAGCTGTTATCAGTGTGAAAAGTAAAATTAACCAGTGTGCAGTAAAATGCTCCTTGTCAGTAACTAGTGAACTGTACCTGTCAGGCAAATGTAGCAGAGAAAAAAGTTGAGTAGAACTAAAGTCCGAAATTTGACTTAAGTACAGTACTTAAGTAAACATACTTAGTTACATTCCCCCACTAGAGAAGAGAGAAGCTGAATGTGTGGTGTTGTTTTTTTTTTTACAAACTTAAAATAGATGCTGTATTTGTAGAAAAGTGGACACACACATTAAAGTAGATACTTATATAAACCTGCCAAAGACATTTAACCACAGAGCCACTGAGACATTTACATCTCTCATGAAGAATTTATGTACAAACGTAAATTCTGAGCCACAAAATGGCAATTTTTAAATTTCAAATGTAATACCATAGTTTTATTTATTTATTCTTAAAGTTTGTTATTTTCTAATAGTTTTTTGTGTGCTCATAATTTTCTCCCATTGTCTCGGGGTTTGTGTTATCAGATTTCTTTCATTCTTATTGAGGTGCTTTTTGCTAACTGTAGTCTTTCAGCATAAAATGTAAAATAAAATATGATTATTGTAAAGGTTTGCACTAATTAAAGTATCTCATCTTACCTTAACTAAGTAAGTTCCGTTAGGCTGTGAAAAATGTTAATTTAGTTCAGTAAATACAAATAAAGGTGCTTTTTGTATATTAAAATATACTGGTGCAATATCTTAAGATATTTTCATTTGAATGCCCCCTGGAGAAAAATTCACCAGCTGCCACTGCTTTTCACAGTTAGCTTTGTATGTATTGTTAATAGTATTTACCATTTGTTTTGTGTATAGTGTTTTTTTTTTTAAAGTATTTTGATAATCACCTCAGTGAATTAGGTAGCTGGTAGCAGCATTACCTAGCATCATCATCATCAGGTTGTTTCTTCACCTTTACTTTTCATTTTGTATATAGTGTTTTGACCACTTTGATAAGAACCTCAGTGTCTTAGATAACCGTTTATTCCTCTTATTCCTCTGTCATTGATCTTCTCACAGGTAAACGCTGTGAATCAAGGGTTTGTTTCGACTAAACGAGAGTTGGCGGTTGTTGGAGCAGTGGAAAGATCAGCAAAGACGTTTTTGGTGAGTTTTATTTTGTTTCTGTACAGTTTTAATTCAAATGGCAGTGCTAGCTAACTATCTAACATTGCTTACAGTTACCTGAGAGAGTGGTTCCAAACCTTTTTTTCCTTGGAGCCTCGCCTACTTGTATCTAAAAAAAAGATGAGCCCCCCATCACACACAGATACGCTGTTTCATTCTCAAGCTTTATTGTCAAAAATTAACTTAAATTATAATTGTTTTTACCTTTACCTTTGATAAATGTCCTTTTTCCATTCACAGTTTTTCTTAACATTTTTTTCTTTCAACAACAGTGTGGTTGTATACAGACTTTTGAATAAATTGTTAGCAAGTGCAAATCTAAATTTGACAACTTCAGTGAGAAAAGAAAAAGGTATGAGACAATAAAAAAAACCTGAAGGACATACTAACATTGGTCTCACTCATGGTGGGAAATCCAGGATCCTTTATAAACCAATAACTGTCTCTCAGGAAAATGGACATTTCATGCCTTGCAACAAAAAATACTACAAAAAAGTGCATGCACCTTTATTTAGGGACTTTTTGTACGAATTGTTGTGTTAATCCATGGTACGGCACATGAAAACATGGTCACTGTGCACCAGCTGTATGCTGAATGGGAATCCACTAAATGGAATGGGGCCTTAATTAGTATCATTGGTAGGACCTGATTTTACTGTTCATATCAATGTGGCTGCTGTGAACCTATTTCCTTCTTTTACTCAAGTTTAGAATATTCTCCACCACTGATATATTTACTGTTGATGCAGGTAAAATCTGAAGTTCTGCATCTGAAGATTCATTTCAGGGACGACTGATGTCTTAACTCTTTGCATCAATAGTGTCTCAACGAAGATGATTGTGACAGACATGTACTACAGAGCTTTGGAAACAGACCTTTCATTGGTGTTTCTCTTACGACCAACAGTATCAACAGTGTAACACAACAGAATGATCGGCGATCCACCTTCTTCACTCACAGTCCTCTATGGATTTTGAATAATTTGGAGTGTTTCATCAACATGGCTGACTCGCTGATGAAGACTGACATATTGAGTGTTACTTCTGCACCAGTTCAGGTTGTGATGAGAGCCATATCTGAGGTGGCGAGTTCATGTGCGCATCGTCTGTATGCATGTGAGCGGGTGTGATAATCACACAGTATATTGTCATATACAGTTTGCTATGAAGCTAACAGCAGTAATTCAGGGAAGTCAGTCTAATGAGGAGCAATATGAACTGTGACAGGGAAACGGCTCCTCTCCACCAAAACCTCAAACCAGCTGCCTGCTCTTGTTTCCTGAGCTGTTTTTGTAATCTCTCCATCCCTTACGCACTGGACTGGAAGCCATAAATGAAATATGAGTACCTGCCTAATAGAGGCACCAGAAAAGGCTCGCCAAAAATCGCTTCCAAAAAGGCTGTTTGTGCTTTTTAAGGAAAGTAGGTAATCCATGGCTCTTTCCTTGTTGTTGCTGACTTGGACATCTGACAGTGTCTGCACACTAACAGGTTCTGTCCTAGTTTTCCTACATGTGGTTGAACAACCGTTTTTGACTGACCAGCTCTATGTTTTCAGACTTGGTGTATGTTGGATTAAACCTGAACCTCAATATATTTTTTGGTACTGATAGAAATATGTCAAGAACTGAAAGCTGGTATTAAATGTCTGGTCAGATTCGTAATATTTTTTTGCATATTCTTATATCAGATATCAGAATAGACCATTTAATTCAGGCCACTTTCTTGTACGGCTGCTTATTGACACAGCAGCCATTTGGGCATGAAATAGAAGGCAAACACAGGTGTTAGAAATAGTACTAGATAAGGCTCTGTTCCATTCAGTTCAAACAGAGTCAGGGTGCTGCTTCGTGCATGTTAGCTCACCGAAAGGCTCTGCTACCCTAAATGCATACACTGTAAAAACAAAAAAGTTGAGAAAACTCAAAATTTCAAGGCAACGGACTAAAATTTTGTGAGTTTTGAGCCAAACTCAAATTGTTAAGTTTTGGAAAGGTTTTACCAACTACTGATCTTTTGTTGAGATAATTTACTTTTCTTCTTTAGATAAACGTTTTTAACAAAATTTTGATGCTCAAAACATTGTATTTAAAAAATATTGAGTAAATTACTTGAAGTGAAAGTAAATGTTAAAATTTCAATATTTGCAATTAAAACTAATTAATTTTTTAGGTGCAAAAAAAAAAAGACAGATCAGGTTCACAGCTCACTGTGACTTTTTTTTAGTTTCTAAAACTCAAAGATTAAAGTTTATCTAAAGAAGAAAAGTAAATTATCTCAACTAAAGATTATAGGTCAGCAAAACTTATTAAACTTCAACTTATTAAAGTTTATTTCAAAACTTAAGAATTTGAGTCGAGCTCAAAACTCAAAAAATCTATTGTTGATTTTGCTGAAATCTATTGCAGTTGTCTCAACTATTTTTTTTTTACAGTGTAGTAATGTAAATGGACCTTAAAGCTATAATATGTAATATTATAGTATAATATGTAATGAAGTATTCATAATATGCATTTCCACATTAAAATTTCAAAAAACGTTTTGTTGAGGTCTGTACTTACATGATCTCAGATGTTTCCAGCAATGTTCAAACCCAGAGAAATAACAGTGTGTCTCCTGCTGGTTGCTATAACTTGCTGGAAAACACGGGATTGGTCGGATACGTTGGGGAGTGAGGATGGAAATTAACAATCATGATTAAACGTAATGTGAATAAAATTTTAATATTACCACGTCTGTGTATATGATTTCTGCCTGAATCATGTCAGACAGATTTCCATCTGTAATAGTGGACGTTTAAAGATGAAGACAACAACTCCCAAGATCCCACAGCATCATCAAACTACATCTTTGTTGTTTTATTAAAGTCAGTCATATTGTGTGTTTAATTAATATCACTGGTAAAAACCTGTTTTCACAACTATTTCATGTCAATATGGCTGCTGTGAAAAAGGTGTGTATTGTATAGAAAACATTTAAGGATTCCTGCCAGACTTGTTTTAAGTGAGTGAGTGCTCCACTGATTTGTCGTTGCATTCAGACTCATGATGGACAATAGATGCAACATCTACTGCACGTCTGTCCGTCCTTGGAGGGTGATCTGTCCTCTGTGGCTCTCTGTGAGGTTTCTTCCATTATTTTCTTTGTGAAGGTTTTTTGGGGGCAGTTTTTCCTCGAAAGGACAGACGCTGTCACACACTGTTCTGACTGTAAAGCCTCCTGAGGCACATTGTGATTTGGGATATTGGCTATGTAAATAAATAAAAGGATCAAGATGGATGCAGCAGAACTGGCAATATTGCGTCTTCTATTCTACACATTCTTCTTCCTCGTCAAAATCTGGGGCCTCATTTATGAAAATGTTCACAGATTGTACTTTATCTTCTACAGTCTGTGAGTTCACCTTATATACTGCAGCGCAGATGAAGGTTTAGTCAGGAAGAGCCAAGAGAGAAAAGTAAACTTTTGGAAGACGAGATCACAGTGATGATAAGCGGAGATTGAAGCCAGGCAGCACATATTATTCAGTGGACTAAATAGTGGGTTGAAAGTCAAACAGATAACTTTTCATAATTAATTCCTCGCAGCTTTAACTGATAATCATATTGTTCATAAAGTTAATGCAAAGTTCACCGCAGGCTTGGGAGAATATGTGTCCCAAACTGCAACGCCCCAACACGACCAACAGGAAAATCATTTCTCTCAAGTCTATACTTTGCTTGGAGATCAGATCATTTTATTTTATTTTATAAATGAGGCCCCTGCTGCCTACATTACCTACAATGCAACTCGATTACCATCAGTTCTGTCAGTGATTCAGGTGTGTTATGCTTGTTGCAGCTAGCGTAGCCTCGAGCAGAGATGAGGAGTGGGCTACAGACTGAGGTCTGATTGGCTCACTTCAGTCTAACTCCACAGCCCCAGTTTTTTTTCATTTTCAAACTTGTAGTCTTCAGACCCAACTGATTTTTTGAGGCAGTTTCTCAGACTTCACACAGCTCCCTCTGGAGCCACAAAGGGCTTTGTAGACTACAACTTTTTTCATATATGCAGTCGTACTCCCCAACACTTGGGAACAGACTTTGATGAGTAAAATCAGTGGAGTTTCCCTTCAAGACATATAAAAATACTCCGCTTTGACTTATAATTTATGGGTTTTTCCACAAAAACTTCAATAACCTTGTAAAAAATTGTCCCTGCAGCTCAGTTGTACTGAGACTGTCAGTCCTCTGCAGAGACTGTGGGTTTGGTTCCAGCCTGCAGCCGTTTGCTGTCTCTCTTTAGCTGTCCTCTCCTCATACAGGTGAAAAGGCCTTGTCTCCTTGTGTAACCTACATACTGGACAATGATTGGCTCACAAGTTATGATGTCACAATATCCTTCATGTATGTCCAGGTGTTAAATTCAGATTTAAAGGTGCATTACATGACATTCAGCCTCACATGATGTCAGCAAACAACTGTTTGCTGAGTAAAGATTTAGTGGAGTGATGGCATCCTGAGCAGAGAATGACGTCACTTCCTCTGTGTGTGTGTTGGTATCTCAGCTTCTCTGTTCTTTTGTTTCATCATCCAGCTGCACGTGCATGTTAGCGTGAATGTTAGCACATATTGCATGTCACCATGCATGTTAGTGCATTGTTAGCATGCATGTTAGTACATTTAAATACCTCTCTGTCCTCCCAGTGTCTGTTTTCAACATGGCGGCCTGAGAGAGAGAAACTTTCTCATATTACAGCTAGAGCTTCAATAATTAATTGATTATTAATTTAGTGTTAAATTTATTACCCACTATTCTGATTATCAGTTAATAGTTTTGAGTCATTTTGACTGATTTCAGCTTCTAAAATGTGAATATTTTCTGGTTTCTTTACTCCTCTATGACATTAAACTGAATATTTTTGGGTTTTGGACAAACAAGACATTGACACTTTTTCTACTTGAAACACTGATCAGCATTTCTCATATTCTGAATTGACTTTAACAACTAATCGATTAAATGAGAAAATAATAAACAGATTAATTGTTAATGAAAATAATCATTAGTTGCAGCCCTCCTTACAGCCAAACAGTGCACTAAAATATTTTTCTGAGTAGATTTGAGGTGAGAAATAGGCTCTGCAGTGACAGAATCTTGATCCATATTTGATCAACTCTACCTAGTTCAGAGGTCTGCAACCTGCGGCTCCAGAGCTGCGTGCAGCTCTTTTTCTCCTCTCCAGTGGCTCCCTGTGGCTTTGACACAAAACTGTATGGAAATGAATAATAGTTGTTTTTTTGTTTGTTTTTACGTTTTAAGTTTCATTTATCGTTGTTGTCGGCCTAAAGTGATTCTTCAATTGTAAAAAGTTGAGAAAATCCATAATTTCAGGGCAACTGCCTTCACTAAATGTGGGTTCTTAATTAAACTCAAACTCTTAATATTTGAAATAACCTAAACAAAGTTTTCCCGACCTATAAACTTTTGTTGAGATAATTTACTTTTCTTCTTTAGATAAACTTGAACTCAAAAATGTTTTTCAAAAGTTGGGATTTGTCATTATTTGGGTGCTTGAAAATTAAATGATTGCAATTTAAAACATTAAATTATGAGCCATTATTACTATAAAGAAGAAAAGTAAATTATCTCAACAAAACATTACTAGATGGTAAAACTTTTTCAAAACAAAATGAGTTTGAATTGGCCTCAAAACTCAAATATTTTGAAGTAAGTTGCCTAGAACTTTCACCAAAAATGTTTTAATTATTTGTCAACTAAAATGTGCATCATATCCTGTGTTTGCGATTCAGCGCCGTTTCCTCTAAATGTTGCTGATGACTAGTCTTCAGTCTCTTGTTGTGGATGAAAAACCCAAAAAAGAAACATCTCTGAGAATCTGATAGCTCTGGCTCTGGACAGATTTTTCTTTCTTTTCTTTTTTGCTAAAATGGCTCTTTTAAGAGTAAAGGCTGCAGACCTCTGGCCTAGTTTGACAGTTCGATCAGAGATACGTGAGCAGTTTGGTCGGAGATGCTGGTGCTCAACTGCGACTTCTAGTGGCAGTAAATGTCACATACAGCATCTTTAAGGGGAGCAAATAGAAGTTTCATTCACTGTTTGATTCTGCTCAGAGAAGCTCAAACATGAGAGTGACGGAACAATAAGCACAACACATTTTTTGAATGTAGAGGGACTTAATAAAAATATCTCGTGAAATGAAAAAAGGTGGTTTGCGCCAGGAGAATTTCAGATGATGCTGAGCCCTATTAATTCAATATCAGTCATCTATCTTTTTCAGTGTTTCTATCCCACAGTTTGTTATGCCCCTTTTATTATGCCCTTAAAGGACCAGTGTGTAGGATTTAGTGGCATCTAGTGGTGAACTTGCAGATTGCAAACACCTCACCTCGGCAGTGCAACATGGCAGCCTCTGTGGAGAAGGAAGAGGGTGCAGCCCTCTGTAAATATAAAGGGCTCTATGGTAACTAAAACACCATTCTTATTTTCAGGAGATTATACACTAATAAAAATACACTTATGAATATTATGTTCAGTTTCTGCCACATTCTGCCCCTTAATCTTACACACTGGACCTTTATGCTTAATGGGCCAAGTGTCCCATTGCATCAGGCATGAGGAGGGCTGTGCCTGTGCTACATGCTGAACTCTTCATCACTTCACACTATACAATTCCCCTGTTTGAAAATGACTGACCATACAACAAAAACTACAATACAGTGTGGCAATCTGCAAGTTATGCTTATTTATTTACACTAAAACTGATCAATGTACAGTACAGTCTGTTGTAATTGTTGTATAAGCACTTTATGGTGTGATATTTCTAATAATATTGACATATTCTTGTAAAATAAATTGCATGAAACCAGAAAAAAATGATGTAGCACCGTTGCAGTAATGCCATGGGTCAAACAGCTGCGACCTGAGAGCCAAAAGCTGTTCCAAACATGCGTGTTTCAAATATGTGTGCTTCCTCTTGGATAGCGCAAAGTTGGTTTTTTTTTGTGGGCTTCACCTCTTTATCTAATCCAACTTAGTTGCAAATACTAGATATTTACAGTACAGAGCAGCAGTCTCTGTATCAGGTGTATCTGCCTCCGCAGAACTAATCAGTCTGGTTCCCGTCTAGGGCAAAGCGTACGACCCCGCCGCTCCTCCGAGGTTCGGCTCTGTCCAGCAGTGGCTGTGGTTCTCCTCCAGCAGCACCCTGGGAATGATGATGACTGGGTCGGAGAGGCTCGTCCTTAGCATCTCTAGGAGGCAGCATATGGTTAAGATGCCAGAGAAGAAGGAGACAGAAAGAAACACATGATGAGGCATTTCTCTCAGGGCGAACAACAGCAAGTCATTGGGTTGAGCTGAGCTGAGCACCCTGTGACCGCTCATTTTAGAAAATAAAAAAGCTCTTGTTTTAAGGCTGAAAAGTCAACAGGAAATGAAGTTACAGCATCACTGCAGGGCCCCTTAGCCTGTTTGTTTATCATGAATATTACGCAAAAATGCTTCAAGGCAATCTTGATAGAATCCAGTGACATACAGATCACGTCATACATAACTTTGAAAACTTAACCTGACTAAAAAATCCAGTGTTGTGCGAATATGCATGCAAATTAAAGGAACAGTTCACCCCAAAATCTCTTACCTGAAGTGCTGTTTATCAATCTAGATTGTTTTGGTGTGAGTTGCCGAAATTTTGAATATAATGGAACTAGATGAGACAGATCTTGTTGTGAGCAGTTTCAGGAACTATTTTCTCTTTACCAAATTACACTGACTAACCGTATCATCGTGCAGAAGGAAGAGTGGTACTGGTGTCCTACATGACGTAAGTCATTGATTAGATATCAGACTCATATCACCGATCCATGGTCTGATCTGAATTATAAATCTCACAACCCCATGTTTTCTATTTGTAAATCCAGTGCTATGCAGTGCGAGTTAGACTGAACAGTGCTTTTCATGTCTCTTCTGCAGTTGCATACAATAACGAGGGAAACACACACTCAGTTTCACCTTGAAAATAAACACAGCTGGAGTGAAGAAATGTACTAGCCACACTCATGGCACAAGTGGCATTTTGGAATATAAAATAGCAAACTTAAACTCTCAGCAATGTACATGTGAATGTCACAAGCCAAAATCCTACAGCACCTCACAGTGTTTGGAGGACGACCATTACACGTTACATTACACAAACTACACAAGCTTTCCAGATGTGGAAAAAATTGATAAATTATTATTATTGTTATTATTATTATTAGTTCCCCAATATGAGACTAATAAAGGATTATCTTATTTTCTGATTATCTTATCTTAATTATTACAATTATCAGAACTGAAAAAAAGTGGACCGTAAGTGAATTGTAAAAAGTGGATTGTAGTTCAGTAGAAAGAAAAGAGTTCTCACATCAAATCACTCACAACAGTGGAGTAACTGGATCATAATTTTTGAGTTTTTTTAAATATAGTTTTTGCACTTTAAGCACCACAAGTGCCACCTAGTTCCATTATATTCTAGAGAAGGCAGACATCTCTGCAAAACAATCTGGATGAATAAACAGCACTACAATTAAGAGGAAGAATGTGTATATTTGATTTGAGGTGAATTGTCTCTTTAAAGCTTTTGTTTTTTTCTAGTTGTATTGGACAGCTTTGCATTTAGATCAATACAGGCTGTTGGTTTCAATCTATACTTTGACTCATTCAATTAGTCACAGTGACGTTACAAACTACAGGGTGCCAATAGTGCAATGAGGGTCTCGGGGTGTTCTGTGAGAGAACAAGATGCATGGAAAACAAAGTAAAGTGAAGATCATTAACATGCACTTACAATTTCCTTTGAACAGTCTCTTTCCAAAGCAGCGCCGCTTCCCTCATTCCATTCATACTTACCGCGCATCTTTACATCCAAGCTAACACTCAGATATTATAGTGCAGAGTCTAAAACCAAATTATTAGATTGCAGGTCCAACAGAAAACAGTGGCAGCATGCTTTAGAGACAGTTTTATAATGAAATAAAACAGTATGAAACTTTTACCCAGTGACAACAAGCTAAGATGCAGAGTGCTTCAGTTTATAACATGTGATGCCTCATAAATCTCTCCACTCTCCTCTCTGGGTGGATAATTCAACAGTTCATGCAGTTGGAGATGTTTGGAGATGGACTAAACCTGAGGCCTCCTTAAGAAAAAGCACCTTAAGGAACCTACATGTGGGATGTGACAGCAGGCAGTCAGACAGCCCCATTCATCCAACCCCCCCGCCCCCCTACTCTAGTGTCCATATGGAAGAGAACTACAGAGGGGCTATGACCTGAGGAGTAGACCAGAGATAATGTGGTGGTTCACCAGAAAAACAAAACTGTGCCACTGTAATAGAAAACAAAAGTAAATCACAGGTATGCATGAATGGGAATGAGTGGCATTTGTGGCTCGTGGTCTAGTTTCTTTTCGTCGCTCTGGCGATTGATTACCTGGGATTGGGTAGTGCACAGCCCCACAGGTGTTGCTTTAGAGTCTGCACCCAGCCAATATCTCGGATTGGCTGGCAGAGTTGTATGTAGTGGTACTGTTTTAGCACAACCCTTCAAATGAATCAGAATGTCACTCATTAGCACACGACAAATTGGACACAGCATCATCCAAATGTGACATCCTAAATACTCTACCCATGACACCAGACTAAGAATGAGAAAGAACAAAGTGATCTCAGCAAATGTAACATCACACATTTGTGGGTGCATCATTCGTACATAAACTAAAAGCCTAAAGAAGCACATGACATCTTATTCTGGAATAAGTTTCTGGACATCCTTTGACATGCATATTGCTCTGTAAGTCAGGAGGAGTTCTTGGAATATATTAGAGACATGATGCAAGAATAATATATTCTTTGGTTCTCACGTGAGGAGGGCAACATGCAGGGCCTGCAGAGGATGTCAGAGCTCATGCCAGAATGCGGCGCAGTCTCGGATAAGCATAGAAAGAAGTCGTGAGAGCAAAAAAAAATTCTCTTCCATGTGGATTTCTTTAATGTCGTCTGTCTCACAAAGACAAAGACTGGGACAGGAGTAAAACGCTGACAGATACCTGCAACCGCTAATCTTTCACCATTTCTTTCTTAACGAAAAAAAAGCAAGAAGACACTGCTTTTTCTGCTTTTGGCATTTATTTGTAATGTTTCATTAAATATGAGCAAGCAGATAGAAACACAAGCACGTCACAGTCATTTTTTTGTTTTTTTGCCCAAGACATAACTTTCTTCACCATACTTTCTATCCTTATTTGCCTATTAATCACACAGATAGCACAGGGTGTGTGGTGTGCTAAGCACCGTTTACATTTACTGCCCCTACAAGCCCCCTCCCTTGTGTTACATGACAAAGGGTCCCCCCAACCAAAGGCTGCAAAATGATAATGAGTCGGGCCCTCATCCCTGATGATGGGGCACGTGCTCAGCTCGGATAGACATGGTGGTGATGGTTGCTGTCTCAGACACCACAGAAAATAGAGACAGTACAGAAGGATGCTATGGCAGAGCTAATGAGAGCAGCGAAGGTGTGTGTGTGGGGGGGTGGAGCACAATGATGGGTGGACCCATGACAAGACTGTACAGTGCTCTTCTAATCCAAAAACAAAGACTTGAAAAATCTCTTTCTATACATCTATATAAGAGTCAGAGAAAGCAGCTGGATGCTTCGGACTGAGTGCAGACCCAGCCAACATGTAGCCCTGCTATAATATATAGACAGATATAAGCTATATACACAAGGGAGGTTATAATTCCTTTTAACAGATAAACAGTTACAATACAACTTACTTCATGTTCCCTTTTTCTTCACCACATCTCACTGAGGAAATTTGGATTCAACCAGAATGTAAAAATGGAGGTTTTACAGCTTGATTTTGGTATGATTTGCAAGAAACATCTTACACGAACATGGCGCCACCATGTTGAAGTAACTCCAGTGTTGAACCAACATTTTTAAAATCAACTCAACCTCATCAAACCAACATACCTTTCATAATTTTGGCGTAGTAGAACAACACAGACTCAGAAACAGAGAGGGATGAACAATGGAGTCCAAAACAGAAGCTGTTACGCTTTTTACTACATCACTGCGCCGTCACTGTGGAGTATTAAATGCACAATATGTAAATTCTGCAACTATGGGTCTCTCTCATGTTAAAACAATAACAAAAGATGCAGTTTAATGATGCTATGAAGCAGATCATGGGAGCTATTTTCTTGACTATTAAACAACCAGCAGAGCTGCTGAAAATCTGACAGGCAGAAATCACTTTCATGGACAAAGTAATGTTCAAGTTTTATTCACGGTTCATCACGTTTTAGTAGTCAAGTTTGCTAACATATCCCATAGTTTCCCATATAAGTTATAGCGACTAGTTAGTAACAGCTAGCAGGAAACACATTGTTACCTTGAATAAACAACATATATTGGTTTGACCATTGTTAGTCACAATTAGACAACTCAACAAAATCTGTAACATATGTGTAGCGTTTTTTTTTTTTGACATTTTAATGCAGAAATGTTACATATTGCACCTTTAAGACCAGTGTGTAGGATTTAGTGGCGTCATCGAACAGGAACTTGCCAAACCTGGAAGCTAGAAAACTTTATTGGAAACTCTCATTGGATTGATCTGGTGCCATCATTGCACCCTACATTGAGTTCATTATAATACATCTATTACCTGGTAGGACCCAAGCCCCCTATAAATATAACTATTCTTATTTTCAGGTGATTATACAGTGATGAAAACATACTTATGAAATTATATGACATTTCTGCCATATTCTGCCAATAAACCCCATAAATCTCACACACTGGACCTTCAAAATAAAAGTATGTATTAACAGATATAACTTACTTACAAATAAATGTCTTCTCCTTGTAAACAAATGTCACAAATGGCAGTGCATTGTTGGTGAGTTATTTGGAATGTGAATCTGAGCTTCATCCACACAGCCTTCCTCTTTAAAGGTAATGTGCTATTAAGCAGCAATATGAGCCGTCTGCTATCGTCCCGTGGCAGTCTAATCACATTGGTCACGGTCACCCTCGGCAGTGCGTTTAAAAAAAAAAAAAAGCCAAAAGGACGTGTGTGTGTGTGTGTGTGTTTGAGTGTATAACTGGTGTGAATGATTGCAGAGGGCCCACTGTTGTTAATAAACACCACGTTGGGGGTGATTACAGTGAGTTATGGCTATTGAGATTGACAGCTCTGCACGCTGTGTGTTGTGACAGGATACAACCTGAACCACTCAACACATTTACATCCAGCTCCACTGATCTCATCCCTCTCTGATTCTGAGAAATGTTGCTCCTCCAATGTAAAATGTCATTACAACTGCACAACAGTATTATCTAATTCAGCGGGAATACTCATCTGCTATGCAAATGACTGGTGTTTAATGCATAATCAGTTTAGTGTGACCCAGATGGTTAGTTGGCAACAAATTGGGTGTTACAAAATAGCCTTGAGTGGATTAAAATACCACTGTATGAATGGGTTTTACATGAACGGAGCAAATGTTGAATGGGAGAACAGTTTCATGTAGCCTACAACAGTTCAAAATGAGACATCAGACCACAAAATCACATTTAACAAAGCGTGGTGATATTGCCCAACACAGACTTTGAGCTCTACCATGAACAGAGAACAGCAGCAGAGATGACAGAGCAGGTACAAAACAAGCAGTGGATCAGACACTAAAACAGAATTAACCAAGCGGGACATTTATCAAAGATTTTCAGATTTGCTTGTTAATTTAGCCAGTGCAGAAACCATATCTGAAGTGCCAATTTGATTATCTTTTCTCCAGAAAACAAAAAGAAGAGGGGAACAAAAATCCTTGATAAACTCAACAAAGCAATCTGCTCAGTTGATCAAAGCCAACCTTTCAGATTTGCTTGTCGCAGGGCCCATGCAACGAGAGCCATCCATTGGCTAGCCAGGCAGCCGGTAGCCATGGCAACCTGGAGATGGAGGCGAGCAGAGTGGGGGTGGTGGGTGGCATCAAATGGCTGAGGAAGAGGATGCTCCCCGCCCACCCGTTACTATAGCGATCTAACATAGCGTGAGGTGGGAGGAGCGATGACATGTCATGTCTAAACCCCAACATCTGATTTTATTATTACTGTACAAACGTAGCCAAGAGGTAGTGAGAGAGGACAGAAGAAGAAGAATGAGTGGATACAGAGAGAGTGAACACAGGAGAGAAGAAGAGAGACTGGAGGGGGAGACAGAGGGAAAGAAAGATGAGAATCAAGATGAGAACCTTAATTAATTTTGCAGCCTCTGTGTTTGTCCCCCCCCCCCCCCAAAAAAAAAAAAAAAAAAAGAAATAAAAGGAGAAGTAGTGCTAAATGATTTTTACTCTTTTGCCTCAGCCAGTTTGTTGTTCATCTCTTTACTTTTCTCCTTGTCCCCCACCGCGGCCGGTTCTCGGGCTGGTTCTCCGAGGTCGTCTTCTTGGAGCCCTTCAGCGTGGCGCTCTGCTTATCTTTGGCTTTCTTCGCTGGCTTGCCCTGGCCTGCCGCTGTGGCTCCAGACTTTTTGGGTTTAGAGCGAGGGGCACTATACCTGTCAACCTAAGGATGTCGGACAGTGGAAATGAGATTCCTGAGCTGAAATGCCTCAGATATTTCTAAAACTGTGTAATGTGCAATGAGATGAGCATGATAAGAATTTCACATTACAGTAATCTAAAGATCAGTTCAGCTCCTCTTTCTCCTCCTCTCTATTAGTGCATTCTCACCTGCTTGGTGGGGTCTATGTAAGGCTCGCTGTACAAGCTGCGTATCCTCCTCCTCTCCATGGCCTTGTTGTCGGCAGGCTGCAGTGGGGCTTGGCCCTTGAAGGTGGCACTGTAGCTGGTCTCTAGGCTGGTCTTCCCTTCAGGTGGCAGGTACTGAGACTTAGCCCGGATCATCTTTGCCGGCTTCACATCTCTGTAAGCCTTGTACTCAGTTCTGCGGGGACAGAAGAAAATCAGCTGTCATTAGAAAATGTACTGTGTTGTAGAGATTTAAAGGCCATCAATAATGATTGTTAAAGGAGCAGTATGCAGGATTTACTGGAATCTAGTGGTGAGGTTGCAGACTGTAACTAACTGAATATTGTTTGCTTCACCCTCTCCATCCAAGCATGTAGGAGAAAACTACAGAGTCTAAAGCAAGACCCACACCCTCTGTAGATGTAACTGGCTCATTCTAAGTCAGGGGTCTGCAGCCTTTATGATCAAAAGAGACATTTTTGGCCAAAAAAAGAAAAGAAAATCTGTCCTGAACCACAATTATTTTTCCCGGAAGACTTTATTTTTTGGCATCTGTGGCTAGCTCATGGAGACTCAAGAAGACCAGCCACCATCAAAATTTAGAGCAAAAGGCACTAAGCCATAGAAACTCATTTTAGTTGACAAAATATTAAAAGTTTTTTAAAAATTTGGTATATAGGCTACATATATTTACAGTTGGCAAATGAAAGAATCACTTAACAGTGTAAAAAAATAATAGTTGACACAACTCAAAATTTCAAGGCTGCGTACTGCAAATAGATTTTTGAGCCCAACTCTTATGCTTTGAAATAAATTTTGATAAAGAATAAAATCATAAACTTTTGTCAGCCTATAATCTTTAGTTGAAATAATTTACTTTTCTTCTTTAGATAAACTTGAATTCTTGAGTTTTAGAAGCTTAAATATGAAAAAGGCTTTTGTATTTAAATATGTGGTCACAGTGAACTGTGAACCTAATTTGTCTTTATTTTGGTGCCTGAAAATTCATTGTTTTTAACAAAAAATACTACAGTTTTAACCATTATTCACTTTCATTTGCATGAATTTTCTCTACAATTTTTTAGATACAATGTTTTCAGTTTCTAAAAGTCAAAGATAAGAGTTTGAGTTGGACTCAAAAAAACTTGAGTTGTCTTAACTTTTTCATAGACCTACAACAATGATAAATGAAAATTAAAATGCAAAAACAAACAAACAAACAAACAAACAAAAACAACATTCATATCCATATAATTTTTTGCCAAAGTCACAGGAAGCCACTGGAGAGCGGCTAGAGAGCCGCATGCAGCTCTGGAGCTGCAGGCTGTAGAGCCCTGTTCTAAGGCAACAAAAACACAATGATTATTATTTTCTGGTGATTACACACTATTGAAAACATCCTTGTCATGTTAACACTGTCTTTTTAACGGAACAAGACTATAAGATATAACTCAATAATTAGTGAGCTTTAGAGGTGCTGACAGTCTGATTGTGTTTACCCTTGCTTCCAGTCTTCATGCTAAGATACGCTAAGTAGCTGTTGGCTTTAGCTTCATATTTATCATATAGATACGAGAGTGGTGTCGATCTTCTCATTTATCTCCTGGAAAGAAAGCAAATATGTTAAATACTTAAATCAACTATTGTTTTTAAAGGAGTAGTGTGTGGTTTAGTTTATCTAGCATTGAGGTTGTAGATTGGAACCAACTGAATACAGCTCGCCTCACGCTCACCTTCTAAGTATGCAGGAGAAACTGCAGTGACTGCAAGAAACATGAAAGGCAGTATCTAGAGCCAGTGTTTAGTTTGTCTGTTCTGGGTTATTGTAAAAACCTGGCGATGTGACATGGCGGCCTATGAAGAGGATAGATATAAACGACTCATTCTAGAGCAACAAAAACACAAAGAATGTTATTTTCAGGTGATTATACACTAATGAATACATACTTAAGAATATTAGATTCAGTTTCTGCCAATAGATCCCCTTAAATCTTAAACACTGGACCTTTAAGAATAAACCAGCCTTCTCAGCATCTGTTTTGTTCAAAGTAAAAGGAAGATCTAAAGATTAAAGATTAATTAAACGTTACAGATATTGATATATTTTCTTGTAACATGTCCAGTGTAATTTATAACACTGATGTTGTCATGAGTTAATTTACTGGTGGGAAAATCTCCTCACCATGGTGTCCCAGGAGTACAGATATGAGAGTAGTATCGATCATCTCATGTTAATCTTGGAAAGAAAGAAAACAAGCATATTTCCCAAGATGTCTAATTATTATTATTTTTTGTTTATTTAATAAACTACTTTCTAGTTATAGTATTCCCCCAGTCACTTTACTGCTGCTTCATGACACCTCTTCAGTGTTTTGTGTATTTTTAGGTTTAAATACAATCCCCTGTCCGTTTGTTTTGTGGCTGATACTGCTGGTATAATCATCCCTATGCAAATCAGTGAAAGATCTCTACATTGTCTTTGGTGTGTATATTTCTATATTTCATTGGTGAGTGTCTAATGAAAACCGTCTTTGTTGGAACATCATTAAAGAAAACCGGTTTTCCTTTTACTGTAGACAGACCCTGTCTTGAGTAAATGACTGAGGTGAAGTGGTGCATTACCACTGTAGAGCCGAGTATGTTTGAGGTGGTGTAGGTGGGAGGAGGTCTGCACCACAGTCTGATGCTGTGATATTCTGTAGTCCTCACACAGCACTTCTGAAGAAGGTCAGCAGTATGTCACGCACACAGAGCAGGCTGGCCTGCAGCGTGCGCTCTCTATCTGCCTCCTCACATTTAAAGACCCACGTATGGATATGTGTGCCAAAGAGGACGAGCACAGCAGCTTACAGTAACACCAAGTGCACATTACAGCACTAATATATCACACTGCATCACTCTCTCGCTCTTTCAGTTACTATTGTTTCTCTGCAGTGCTCTGTATCCCCTCAGCATTACTCATTCATTCATTTGCAGCAAACTACCATATGTTACACATATGTTACAGAAACTGTGTTAATCACACATTGTTTGAGAGCTGCAACGAATAATTATTTTCACTATTGATTAACATGCTAATTAATTGTTTGTTCCATAAAATGTATGAACAAAGCAGAATATAAATCGCAATTTCCTTAACCTAGGCTGAGCAATATATCAATATAATATCGTATCATGATGTGAGACAAGATGTTGTTTGGATATCATTATATCGTGATATGGCGTGAGTGTTTTTCCTGGTATTAAAGGCTGCATTACAGTAAATTGATGTAATTTTCTGAACTTACAGACTGTTCTAGCTGTTCTATTGTTTTCCTTTACCCACTTAGTCATTACATCCACATTACTGATGATTCAAAAAAAAAAAAGATCAAAAAATCTCATTGGGTTAATATTTTATGAAAGCACCATAATATTTTGTGAAAGTGATCCCTATAATATTGTCACAATATTGAGGTATTCGGTCAAAAATATTGTGATTTTTACTCATTTTATCCCCTCAGCTGCTTCCACCCCTTGGAGCACACAACATGTAGTCAGTCACAACCTACATGATCAATAATTATTGATATTGACCGATATGAAACTTTGTGATAGGTCTGACCAACACTTAAAAGTTTTAGTTTATTATCACATCGCACAAAGAAAAGCAGTAAATCCTCAGACTGGAGAGGCTGGAACCAGAGAATATTTGTCACTTTTGCAAACAGTGAGGCTGAAACATGCTTTTTCTTTAAATATTCATTCCTGTAAGGCTCTTTAATCTTTATGAAAACATTATAAGGTCATGCTTGCACAATCAGAAATTTACCATAAGACCCTAATTTACCCTGTTTCATTCAGAGTTGAATTCATCTTCTATATGTGTATATGTGTTGTATTTTGTTTGTATTATGAAGGAATTACAACTTCTATTATGAAGGAACTAATTTTGTTGTACAACACTGTGTTGTATAGTGATCATAAATTACCTTGAATCCTCAAATCCTAATATGCCAGAAACAAACAAAATACATTTTCTCTTGTGATAGAGACACTTCTCACCATTGTGCAGATGTATTGCCAATCTGGACAAAATCAAACATCACGATACTTTTGACGAAATACCACAATAACCGATAATACAGCATTCTAGAGATGACTATTGGTGCTTTCAGAATATTGATTTTGATAAATAATCACCAGTAATGTGGATATAAAAAACAAATGGCTCAAGGAAAATAATCAAACTGCTAGAACAGTCTAGTAAATTACATCACGAATCAGGAAAACACTTAGACCTTATCAGAATATAACAATAATATGATATGTAGTCTCATATCATGATATTGATATAATATCAATATATTACTCATCTCTACACTATAGAAAATGAAACAATAGAAAGTGTCAGCATATAACCCCAAATGATGTGGCCAACAGTAAATTTGTTAAAAATGTCATTAATTACCAAGAAACAGAATGCATGTACTTAAACACAAAAAGAATTAGCCCCAGTTTTCTCATTCAGACGTTAAAATAGTTTTATAATGTCTCTCTTCTCCTGTAACACGATGCCATGATGCTATATCTCATAATGGAAAACAGACAGCTCTCTGATTTAGGCCAGTCAGATGACACCTATCAGTCGTCCCCTGTGGCTCCACTACAGGCACAAACATATAATTCTCCAACCCCCCACACAGCACAATTCATAGCGAACGACTCTGTAAAGAAAAAGCACACGTTAGGCAACATCTCAAAGGAGCAGACAAGGCCCGGCTGCTGTACAAGAGCCTCATTAGAACGATCTGTAAGCCAAATTCATATGGAAAGACATGAAATCAATAACTGGCATCTATGGAAAACAACCTTGGAGACCACGTGATCCTATTTAATGTAATGCATGTAGCAGGGACAGGAGCATTGATTTTACATCTTGTAACGTAACGGCTGTAGCTGAGTTGTCTGACTTTGTATTACGGTGTGAAAGCTGGGTTATGACCTCATGTGTTCTTCTTGTGGGTTGTCATGGGACAGCATGTGGGAGAGAAACGATGAACAACAACAAGTCGAGTGAGGCTCTGGATTTAACAGGATTTATGACTCTCATATTTTCTGAGGTTTATTTTTTTGGCTGTTGAACCGTATCTATGTTGTTACTATACCTCGGACAAAAGTAGAGGTGTGGACTGTCACATGACTTGGACTTCATTTAGCTTTGAGTCACAAATTTAATGATTTTAGACTTGACCTGACTCAACACCCGTAACTTCACTTGGACTTGAGCCTTTTGACCCTCAAGCCCAAATATTAAAAAGTATTTCCTGAATCAACTTACATTAACACTATTCATTCCCAGCCAGTCCAACACTTAATTCCTCTTAATTGCTGTCAAATAGTTTGAAACAATCTGACAGTATCCAATCAAGTTGCAGGATAGAATCATGAAGAACTAATGTTTGGTTATTGAGCTCCAGTAATTTTGTTCATGCAAAAAAACTACACCATGGTCAACAAAAAATGATGCAAAATGTGTGGGTTGAAATTTACAGACATAACAATTTCAAAGTTTGTTTGACATTTGAAGTTGCACAAAGAACAATAAATCGGGGCTTATGTTAAAGGTACAATTCACTCAAAAATCCAATTTAGATTGTTTTGATGTGAGTTGCAGTTTTGGAGATATTGGCCATAGAGATGTTTGCCTTCTCTAAAAATATGTATTTTTGATTTTGGGGTGAACTGTCCCTTTAACATAACAGCTTATCAACTTTGCTAAACAACAAGGCTGGAAAATCACAGTTATGTTGTACATTATGACTTGTTTCAGACTCAAAAGTCAAACTTTAGGACTTGGGATTTGACTTGGGATTCAACTTCAAAGACTTGAGTTGTCTTCTGACTTGCAAACAATGACTTGGTCACATCTCTGGACAAGACTAACAAAATGAGTAGTCCAGAGCCAAGCTAGCAGCTCTGTGAGGCTGTAATTAAGCTGCTAATTAGAACTAAAGCAAACTACAGTGGAGGCTGATGTTACGTCTGAAGCCTTGCAGATATTTAGTCATGAACCAAACTACTCTGCAAATTAAAATGATGCCTTGGGCAGACGTTTAGCTCAGTTGGTAGAGCGTCCGACCCATGTATGGAGGCTGTTAGTCCTCTGTAGCGGCCACTGGTTCGACTCATGCCTGTGACCCTTTGCTGCGTGTCATCCCCTCTCTCTCTGCCCCGTTTCCTGTCTACTCTCCAGCTGTCCTGTCAATAAAAAGGCAAAAAATGGCCAAAAAAATAACTTAAAAAAAATAAAATGATGAGACATGCTGCTATCATGGTTAAAAATATGACTTTCATGATATGTATGAAGTGCCCAAGTATTTAATTTAACCTTTGTGAACAAGACAAGTGACATTTAGAAATTATTCAACATATTTTCAATTAAAAATCGAAACGCTTTAACTTTCAATGTCTTATCGTCATAACCATATAATTAGTTCCCATTCATCTAAACTTAAATTAGGTGTCAGACGCTAACATTTAAGCTGTTCAAAACTGAGGCGTAAAATGTAATTTGACAATAATGTGAAAAGCAGACTATATATGATACGAAGGCTGGTGAGAGTGACATGGCTGCTGAATACAGAAACCCCTCCAGTGCTGCAGAGGAGAGGTGGAAATCACACACAGAGACATTACATAACAAGACTGAAGTCCACTTTCAATGCTCGACTGGGCCAAGAAGCCACAATGCAAAGACAGGTTACACAACAATGTCCAAGGCCAATGGTATAAAGCACCCACATGACACCACAGGGTCTGTGTGTGTGTGTGTGTGTGAGAGAGAGAGAGAGAAAGACAGAGAAAGAGACAGATTGTGAGTGCACACAGGGTTCACAGTGTGAAACACCGGTCGTTACAGTAACATTGCTACTATTCATAGACTATGACTGTGTAACAATAAGGCCTGTGTCTCTGTGGTCAGTGTGTACTTGGTACTTGTTTAAAAATGAGTGCTCAAAACGCATCCTCGATTCTGTGGCTGTCACGTCACAGAGCTGTATCTGCTGCATCAAGCTACTGTACATGTCCTGACAGTGAAAACAGAACAGTGTGACATTCACATGAGGCTCTCCCCTTCAGCTCTGGAAATATTACCTCAGTATTCAATGTCACGGGAGGTAGTTAAAGGGATAGTTATCACTTTTTGAAGTGGGGTAGTATGAGGTACTTATCCATAGTGTATTACCTACAGTAGATGGCAGCCCACATGCTCCCAGTTTGGAGAAGCAGCAGGAGTACTGGTTAGGGAGCTAAAAAAAATGTTCTGCTGTGGACAGGGTCAGCAGCAAAATGTATTTTATCTAAATAAAAAATATATATTAGTTTAAATGTTTATATTTAGGGTAACCATATAATCATTTTAACCATAGTTATATAAGCCATATATCGTTCGCTGCAAAGCTACCAGACTCCTTTGGCAAAAACAGTAATATAACTGAAGTTGATCTGTTAGATCATTTAAAAAACTTAAAAAATCCTAACTATCCCTTTAATGTTAGACAGGCATTTCAGTGTGCAACACTAAAACCTGCAGTTCACCAAGGAGATAAAGCACAAACTGACACTGAGGTTCTGAGCATACTTGGTTTAACCTTTTTGTTTGACTGTATTTGACTGTGGCAGGAAGCACAATGCTCACTGTATACATCCTGATTTATTTTTTTAAATCTGCTAAATGTCATAGAATATGTTTATCCAAGAACTTGTCTTGTATGGGTCTGGAGGTGTATCTGTAGCAACAGAGATGCTACTAAATAACCATAGATTCATAGACATATTATAGGAATATAATAGGGTTGGGATGATGCACACATCTCCTGGTTCGATACTATCACAATACTTGGGTGCTGATTTGATATGTATTGCAATTCTGCAGTTTCACCATGAAACTGGTGCCATAAGAAAATAATGAATAAATTATAATGACTAGAACCCCTGTAAACTGTACACTGCACAACTGCAATGCTAATTTTTTTTTTTTTGTAACATTGAGCTACAAAAAGAATGACAATACTTGAGAGAGAATATTACAGATTCAAGATAACATGGACAGAAGGGTGGGACTGTGAGGAAAAAAGCTCAGTCTGCTACTTCAGCACCACAGACAGCTCTGTGGATTTATCAGTACACAGCACAGTTAGACTGCTGATATTTCAGAGCCATGGTCAGCGCCACAGTTTCTAACGGTCACAAAGCTCCGTCAGATAAAGGATCAATGAGTCAGACTAACATAATCAACTCAACAACCTCTCTGCCCTCCACTCCCTCTGCTACTGGGGGATGGAGTGGATGGCAGGTTAACAACAGTGATCCCCCCTCAAATCAGCTATTGTGTATATCACCTCACAATACTCTCCTCCAATACATCTGACTTTATTCACCATGTTTTGGGCTTTCTTGGCTAATTCTGTAATCTTTCAACCATTTTTTTTCAAAACCACTGTAGACTCAAGTCTCTTCCATCTATATTTATGGATAATCCTGACAAATCTCAATGTCAATCTGCAGTTGACTAGAACACATCCATCCTATCACTTAGTTTAACTGGATTAAATCATAAACGACCTCTGACACCACTTGAATTAGGTCAAAGCTGCTGAAAATGTTGAGTAAATACAGCATGGTGCACTGGAGAAGAGTTGTGACGTGTTCATTTTGAGGCACTTGTCATGAAGCTCACTCTGCACCTCACTGCTTGTGCATTAGAAAACAATGTTTGAGTATTTAGCCACAGAGGTACATATTTCTACATGATGCAATCCAGTAAACAACCCTGCAATACTTCTGATGTTCAAAGTTGCTGAAACTGTGTCACAGAAGTGGAACGTGTGTCTAATATGTCTGCTCATGTACTGTATGTTTGGGGGACACTTTTCAATATAACAGTCTTGGGTGGCAACAAATGATTATCTTCTTGATTTGTCAATGTCAGAAAATGGTGAAACACGCTGATTACAATTTCCTAAAGTCCAAGGGGTGTCTGCCAATTCCTTTTTCATCCAACCAGCTCTCCAAAAACCAAAGAGAACAAAGAGACAGTTACCCAGCAGCAAATCCTCATTTATGCTGGAATATTTGGTAGTGTTGCTTGAAAAATGACTGCAACAATCAAGTCAATTAGTTGGTGAATAACTTTCTGTTCATCAAATGATCAATTAATCGGCTACTCGTTTCAACTCCATGCAGTATTCGCTGAAGGGCAAGGCTACTGTGTTGACTTGCATTACAACATATAGGTGAAACTAAAAAAAATGGCACCTCAGTGTACTGTAAGAACCCCCTGTTAGCAGAAATGCTGTCTCAACAGACTTCTTTCACAGCGGCCATTTTGACATGAAATGGATAAACACAGGTGTTACCACTGATACTAATTAAGGCCCTGTTCACTTCAGGTTAGACGGAGTGGCTCACTGGAAAGGCTCTGCTACATTACAGTAATGGGACCTTAATTAATATAATTAACAACACCTGTGTTTACCCTGCTATTTCTTATCCACATGGCTGCTATTAAAAAAAGTTTACTGCTGTTTGAAACAAAAACTACCAGTCCTCTGGGATTGTTATGTAGCAGCCAATTAAAGTGGTGAACATCAGAGATGAGGATTTAAGGAAAAAATATGGTGCAATTTTAAATTGTGCTGCTTTATGCTTAAAAAAAAAAGTCCTGTTTGAGGTTACATAGCATCTAGTGTATCAACCACAGTCCTTCCAGGATTTCGTGGGCTGTTTTTGGGATAGTTGCAGCCTAAAACACCTGATTTCAGCTTTTCTTTTTTAGGCATTTTTTTGCAGTGAAATTGCAGGAGTACATTAAACTTGCAAAGGAAAGATGCACTCTATTCTGAGTGTTCTGAGTAACTTCACCAAAAAGGCTCACAAGTATAAGAACTCAAATATACACTCAAACAAAATATGCTTTGTCAATGAAGAAGTGCACAGAGCATTGATAAATGTCAATAACAATGACAGACCTTCTGTTCTTTTCAGTACCTGTGAGAGAAAATATAAATGAAAAAATCTAGTGAATAATAAAACAACACATGACTGAGTTCAGTGAGATATAGATGTATGATGTCAAATTTGTGGAAAAGTTGCTGAGTTTGGACAAAATTGCAAGGCTGCGCAGATTTCACAGGGATTGGTTGAATTTGCTTGACTTGTTGCGATCGCAACATCGCAACTTCTGGAGGAACTGACTACAATTCAGTCACTCGGGTGGAGCCGATCGTGATGGATCGACCACTGAGCCCTCTACCATTGTAACATTGTGATTCAAACGCCTTCTGTATTTGAGGTGTGTGTCTCCTCAGAGTTGCCATAGAGATGTTGTGAAGTTCACTTTCTGACATGTGGAAAATAAAATCAAAGGAATCTGCTATTGCTGTTCATTGCACAACTCAATTTTGTGTTTGTAATTTTCTTTTTAAGACACAACTAAGTCACTGACATGTGGGCTGCGGCCATTGTCATATGCCAATTGTTGACATCGCCCAACCCTAACAGTCACATCTTCATTACTACTTAATGACTACCTAATTAACAACTAAGTTTTCTGCTTAAAAATGAAATGACTCGGGGGCGGACGTTTAGCTCAGTGGGTAGAGCGTCCGACCCATGTAAGGGTCCTCTGTTAGTCCTCTGCAGCGGCCGCTGGTTGGCTCCCGCCTTCGGCACCTTTGCTGCTTGTCATCCCCTCTCTTTCTGCCCCCTTTTCTGTCTCCACTTCAGCTGTACTATCAAATAAAGGCAAAAATGGCCAAAAAAATAACTTTAAAAAAAAAAAAAAAAACAGAAATGACTCTTCAAAAACTCTCCTCTTCTCCTGTCTTACTATTTTTCTGTTTTAGCGTCTTCTCTGCTTTATTTTTGAAGACGTTGTTCCGCTCTGTGAGTCAGTGAGGCCCAGGCTATGCTATCATGCTGCCTGATATTTCTTGCTGTGTGACTAAAGCTGCTTTGGACAGCTGACCCTGCTGACCTGCTGTGGTGGAGGGGATGTGCGGAATAAGGCTTCATCACTACAACCAAACACTGGCACTGACAGGGGTGGACCCACGCCAGGGTACAGCACTGCTGAGCTTCATGCAGCCCTGCTCGAACATGGCACAATCTGGACCGCTCACCAAGGGAGAGTCATAAGAAGAAAAAGAATAAAAACAAAATGCCTGAAAAAGTCAGCACTGTGGGATCAAACAGTGTCAGCTGCACTACTTGTCTCACAGTTAGAAGTGTGATGACAGGTGGGGTTATTGGCAGGCCACAGAAAAGCAGCCAGGATTAAAGTGAAGTCAAATCAAATTGACTTGAGTAAAGGATTCCCACTGAGAAAGGAAATCAGACTGTGTTTAAAACCCCAAATCAATAATGTGAATCAAGACTTTGATTGCAAGCATATTCTCCTCCAACAGGAATGCTACAGTAAGAGTGCTACACACAACATACAGCCTCATGAAAATATGAACAAATAATCCCTGCAGTACCCTAATTTTCATAATGGTATCTAAATTATAGTGCATACTGTTACACTGTGTCCCACACACTTCTATTTATGGAAGTTATAATCAAATAAATCCCACATCTGTACGTAATGTAAAATAGTGATAAAACGATTAGTTAGATTATACTGTAGTTCAAATTTAGAAAGCGAGAGAGCTGAAAGAAACATGCCACTAATTACTGATTCTGTGTCTATTCCGTGCCATGAAAGCATCCAACACTGAGTTGAGAATTTGGGAAATGAATGATATACAGTTAGAAATAACTGAGTGTGTGACACTGTGCACAGCTAAGCTGCTTTAAACATGACACAGTCACAGAGTAGCCTACACGCCAGTACAATAACACACCGCAACAAACTAGCACAATATTTTTCATACAAGGAAATGAATAAGTTATTACGTTTGCTAAATTTGCAAGAGGGAATAAATAATTAACGATATGTTGTAGATAGTGTCTCACAAAGATTATAAAGTTTGCCCTAACTCAACAACTCAAAATTCAGTTATTTTCTAAGGGAGTCTGTGGCTGATTTGCTGCCACCTCACATGGTGGTATATTAATAAATGTTCATTGTATTAACCAGTGTGTCGACATATCTAATTGCAATCATTTTGACTGATATTGCAATTGTGATATTAGAGGAAAGGATCATTTTTACATCATTATTCTCCTTTTCATAGAAAAACACATTAAATCTGTACTATACAAAAGATGTTTTCTGAAGTCTAGAGAATGATGTGTCAGCCAGGACAGCTCTGCAGCACCACTATATTTAATTCAAAATGGTATTTTGACACACATTTCGCCTGGAACAAATATTGCGTATCCTGCAATTTGCAAAATTGCCATAGACCATACTGCAATTTCGATAAAATTCCAATTAATTGTTCAGCCCTAGCCTCTATTATCACATTTGGATCCGTGTGCTTTTGTAAATTTTCCATCACCTTAAATGTACTCACAGGTTGTGCTCTGATCTGATCTAAACAAGGATAACAAGAACACCTTAAAAATACGAGATGTAAATGCAATACTGGATGGCATTGTTTATAGTATTTGTAGCGGCACGGTGGTGCAGTGGTCAGCACTGTCGTCTCACAGCAAGAAGGTCCTGAGTTTGAATCCCCGAGCCGGCTGTGGGGCTGGGGAGTTTGTGGTTGGGCCTTTCTTTGTTTGCATGTTCTCCTTGTGTCTGTGTGGGTTCTCTCTGGGTACTCCGGCTTCCTCCCACAGTCCAAAGACATGCAGCATAATAGGATAATTGGTAACTCTAAATTGCCCGCAGGTGTCAATGTGAGCGTGAGTGTTTGTTTGTCTCTCTGTGTGTGTCAGCCCTGCAATGAACTAGTGACTTGTCAAGGGTGTACACTCTTGTTCCACTCTGGTCAAACAGAGTGAGGGTGCTGCTATTGTGCAGGTTGGCTCATTAGAGGCTCTGTTCCACTAAAATGAGAGGAACCTTAATTAGTATCAGTGGTAACACCTGTGTTTATCCTACTATTTGCATCAATATGGCTGCCGTGAAAAAGGTCTCCTCATCCTGAGGGGGACATGAATGTGTTTGAAGGTGTCGGTGTGGGCTCTGGGAAACTGTGATGAGCATTTTTCACAATTTTCTGGCATTTTAGAATCAGTTGTTCTAATATTATTATAATCAGCAAGAAAAAAATTGCTGTATCTCTAAAGTCTATATATAGATGCAGTGTAAAACAGACTTTTGAGTGTGGCTCTGTGTTAGAAAGCACTTTGAAATTCTGTAAGCCATAAATACATCTGTGCACTACCACTGCTGAGACAAACTTGTGAGCAGTTAACTTGTGTGATTGTGGCTCTAAGTCTCCACCAGTGCTGGCCTGAGATAAAGAGCTGGCCTGCTTCTCTCACAGTATTCCAGGGAATCAATGTGCCCACGCACAATACTGTAGCTTCACTTCCTCACAGTGTTTCTTGGTTGTGTCAGAGCCTGGCTTCTGGTCAATACTCCCTCCCTCCACTGGGATCTGTTGGCCTCATCTCCATCTCACAGCCGCTCTGTAGCTTCTCAGCCAGTGGCTCAATGGAAACGGCTACACGGAGCTTTAACAGTATATTATAGTATTACAGTGGATTCTTATTGGTTCACAAAAGACACACATTTGAGGCGTGCTTGGCATTCAATAATAACTGTCAGTAACTGGGCCTTCACAGTGCCTTTGAACACTGAAATCTATTCTGTTTTCTATAAAAAGCACAACCCTTACACTCACTGTAGCAACCACTGTAAATCTTCTAGTGAAGGAATGTTTTTAAGATGCTGATTTGAGCATTTTTGTTGGTAATGCTTTATATTAATTTTCCCCTTTCCAGTTTCTCTCTAGCTACCACTGTCCAATAAGTGCACCCCCCTGAATAATAAATAAATAAATAAAGCACAGTTAACTGTTAATATGTGTATTATAAATGAACCCTAACAAGGCATAGTTCTTGCTTTAGATCTGGCATAGCTAACTGTTAAAAAAATACATAATAAAGCAACCAAAAAAGGCTTTGTAAAGGTTTATTAATGATACACTGCCCAGCCAAAAAAAAAAAAAAAAAAGTCACACACTATAATATTTCATTAGACCGCCTTTAGCTTTGACTACAGCACGCATTCACCAGGGCATCATTTCGATAAGCTTATGCAGTGTCACAACATTTATTTCTGTCCAGAGTTACATTTATTTTTCGCCAGGACCTTGTATTGATGATGGGAGAGTTGGACCACTGTGTAAAGTCTTCTCCAAGACATCCCAAAGATTCTCAATGGGGTTCAGGTCTGGACTCTGTGGTGTCCAGTCCATGTGTGAAAATGATGTCTCGTGCTCCCCGAACCACTCTTTCACTATTTGAGCCTGATGAATCCTGACATTGTCATCTTGGAATATGTCCGTGTCATCAGGGAGGAAAAATCCATTGATGGAAAAACCTGCTCATTCAGTATATTCAGGTCGAGCTGACCTCAGTTTTTGGGCTCATAACTTTGCTGAACCTCGACCTGAGCAACTGAAGCAACCCCAGATCATAACACTGCCTCCACAGGCTCATACAGTAGGCACTAGGCATGATGGGAGCATCACTTCATCTGCCTCTCTTCTTACCCTGATGCCCCCATCACTCTGGAACAGGGTAAATCTGGACTCATCAGACCACATGACCTTGTTCCATTGCTCCAGAGTCCAGTCTTTATGCTCCCTAGCAAACTGAAGCCTTTTTTCCTGATTAGCCTCACTTGTTTGCTTAAGGCTACAAAGGTATTTAGTCCTTAGTTCTCTTCACATTGTGTGTGTGAAAATGCTCTTACTGTCACTATTAAACAGGCGTGAGTTCTGCTGTTGATTTTTTATGATTTGATTTCACCAAACGTTTAAGGGATTTCTGATCACGATTGTTCAAGATTTTTTTCTGACCACATTTCTTCCTGCAAGATGATGGTTCACCACTATCCTTCCAGGTTTTAATAACAGTTTAATGGACAGTTCTTAACCCAGTAAATGAAGAGTTTCATTAGTCTCCTTAGTTGTTTTCTTTGCTTGACGCAGTTCAATAATTTGACTCTTCTGAAACAGACTAACATCTTTTCCATGACCACAGGATGTCTTCTGACATGGTGGTTTAAGAAATGAGAAGCTGCTCACTGCATCAGTTTGGGTTCAATATCTTGTTGTCCGCTGAAACATATGAATCACTGCAGTAATTATCCAATCTTACCTATTTTCTTAGTTAAATCCAGGTGGTGACTTTTGGCCAGGCAGTGTAGATAATAGGTTATAGAAAGTAAGTTTGTTTGTAAATGTGTCTGTAATTCTGTTTTATACAACAGTTTGCTTCGACCAAGTAATTTCATTGGACAAGAGGCATTTCATGAGGGCTGATATAGTACAACAGCACTGGGACTTTTAAGCACTTCGTTCTGCTTTACAGGTGTTGCCGTAATAACCATAACATTTAAGTTACATTAACTGTCGTCACCTATCTCAGATTGCACTACAAGGATGGACATTCCACAGATAACATTTGAGGTAAATTATGAATTGTTGTCAGCAGAGGACAAAGGAAATGAAAGAAAGACAGACATAAGCTGACCTGAAAACAATTAGAGAAGAGCAAAATGAAGCTAACACCCTAAAGCTAACAACATGGGCTTTGAACTGCTTTCAGACACGGCTAAGTCTCACAACTATAAACACCAACTATCAGTCCGCCAAGAATAGTCTTGAGGCAGTTTTATGGATCAATCCGGACAACAAAAGGGGAGCTCTACAGCATCAGCAGCTACCGGGGCTTTGGGCTGTTTTAAAACCGTTATATCAGCAAGCCTCCGCTCGTTAGTCGTTCAAAGAATTTAATGCAGGACCCTGAATTCACATCGGCTAATAAGGTGTCAAAGGTGTTGTAAAGGAGATCAGAAGGGCACGGAGAGACAAAACAACTCACCATCCCACGATTTCACCTAAAGACCAGCGCATCTTAAAATCAGTTGCACTTTGGACGCAGGGGAAAAGAGGGGAATTGGAACCTCAAACCTGACTCATTCATTCTAAAATACGATGACAATGGAGCAAAGTATTTCACCATGACATTCAATGAAGAAACAAAAAATCCCACAGGAGAGAGACAGACAGAATGCCTGCAGCTGAATCACAGCCGGGCTGATATTCAGTACAACAGCACATCATGTTCTTCAGCAGTATATAAACTTTAAGGTTCTAATAAGTGCTTATGAAGGTCTTATCTAACAATACACATTTATGATGCTAATATTAACACTAATACAGTCTTATTCATGCCATAATAATGTTATTAAGCAGCTTATAAGGACTTATAAGGGTCTTATTACCTATTAACCAAGGCATTATCTTTTTGTTGGGTGCTTTATATTAATAATGCAGCTAGGTTGTCACAAAGTGCAGGTTTTCAGTTAACACTGATGCTACCGGGGCTACAGTATCTTACATAACATATAACAATTATCATCATTCATATCCTGAATGTATTTCCTTGTGAATTAACTGTAATCTGATATGATAAAATCAGATTAGATTGGTTACATAAGACAGTTAACTTGAGCTGACGGGGCTCTGAATTGATGCAACAAATGAATACTGGATGTCAGCTGAGATATCAGGATTATGTTTTGGCAACCTCACACAACTAAACTACACTGGGTTTATTTTCATGGAACAAATCTAAGCGTACTTTTACTGCAAATGAGTTAGCCTGGGACATGTGAGATAACAACCCGACGGTTTTTCCCCACCCGATTTGTCCCGTCTCCCTGTCTCGGAGCTGAGGCAGAATGGGTGTTTCTGCATTCACTGCTCGTCAGTAAGAACATGAGGCTTTGCTGGCTCTCTAAGAGGATCATTTTTAAATCCACCAGAATCCATTGGCCTCTTTACAGCGTACTGTCTGGTACCACAGGCGCTGTGTATGTTCTGTAAACGTGACATAAAAGTCAAAGTCATTTGGAGTCAATCGAGCATCCTTGTCTGATGGAGGAAGGATTTAATGTGCCCAGGTGAGAAGCACAAGAGAAGAAAGTCAAAAGAAGAAGCTCCAGAGGTTGTGCTGCTGTGAAAAATGTTGAGCTGTGATACGTGACCCAAATCAAAATTAAAATTTCATATCTCATATATTTCTCTCTCTCCCTTCTTGAACTCAGTGAACCTGCATTACCTGCCTTATTGCTGGCGATGAAACTCCACTCTCATTTGTCATTCTGATAATTCTTTATGCAATCTGCTCTTTGAAAGTCTGTTATTAGATGCCGTGCATTGCATGATGGAACAAAAAATGCTGACAAGATGAAGAATAGCCTTTGTTTTGTACAGCAGTGCTGGAAGCAGAAGAAAACACTAACAAAGACTCCAGCAGTTTCTGTCTCAGACTTATTCTCATGCAAAAAAGTGGCATTTTAACCATAATGCAGCAAGTTGGCAGTGAGATGAAGGCTGGATGGAGTTTCTGCTGGTTGAAAATGCGGCACCAATTCAGGCAAGAAAAAGAATAGTTAACACAGTGGTTTGTAGAAAAGAACTATAGTTGCCTTTAGCATTTCCCAGGTGCACAGCAGGAAAGGAGCCTTTGTGTTCAGCTAGCTCTCTGTGGATAAATACAAGTTCATAAAAACTGCAAGTGTCCTCGTCAGAAAATAGAGCTGAGGGCAACAGGACTTCATGTTTAATTGGCCTGGTGCAAACCAGCACAATGGAATGGAGGGCCGGCTTTGAATAGACAGTGAATGTGGCTCCCTAATGGAAGCTGCATCCAGCTACAGGGGTTATATATGGAGTGACTAACTAGAGTTACACTTAAAGGTCCAGTATGTAAGATTTTCAGAGATTTATTGGCAGAATATGGCAACTATGGAGTATAATAATCCTGAATATGTTTCATTAGTGTATAATCACCTGAAAATAAAATGAGTTGTGTCTTTATTAGTTAATAAAAGAGGTATTCAAAGTGGTAGGTAGGCTTTTCCAGGGGGGCTCCAGGGGAGGCTCAGTGAATGGAAATGAAAAAATATTACATTAGTTATGAGGGTGTTCCCTGGCTGGAGAGAATGAATGACAAGCAAAATGTTTGCTTAAATGATAAAATCATGATTTGACAGACAAAAGTGTCCATAGCGACAAATTTTATACAATAAACAAAGAGATAAATAACAACGATTGTGACAAATGACAGTGTTCATTTTGGCACAGAACTTAACATAAAAACACTCAGCTGATATTGTGCAAAATTTCTGTGCACAAGTCAGGAGTGATGAAGGAAAAAAACTTTCCATTGTGACCAGCGAAGAGGTACCAACACATGCGTCTAAACATGCAGAATTTTAATTAAAAAATAAATAATGATAATGATATAACAAATATAATATAATGAGAAGAATCTCTAAAATCCAATATAAAGAGGCATGTCTTGTTTGTCCAGTGTAGTAAGCCTAATAATGCTTGGTATTGATGTGGAGCTACTTGGTCACAAGCATTTATTAAAATATTTATGTATAATGAATTAATTACACATTAGTAATCAAAATATATATGCTACATGAGGCCAATTCAGTACCATTTTTCAATCATAACTTAGGTATTAGCATAAAAAATAAAAGCCTTTGCATTTTTATTGCAATTTTCAACAAAAGTGGCAGCCAGTAATATAAAGGTGGCTCACCTTTGAGTTAGATAGGCAGAGAAAACCCTGGTTATTACATTAGCCATCAATAGGAGATCACATAGAATACTTTAAATGTGTGTGATTTTGGTTAGAGATAGTTCAGAGATACAGTATTGGGGATTTTTGTTTCCCACTTTACCAGAATCAGAAACTAATAAATGCCTTTAAACCACTGGAAAACATCTGCCTTTGAATAAGCTGTTAACATCTACAGGAGGCCACCATGTTGCACCACCATGTTTCTACAGCAGCCCAGAATGGACAAACCAACACTAGAGCCTTTTCGTGTTTTGCATGTGGTTCGTGATCCCTGTATGTTTTCCTACATTAGAAGGAGAAAGTGAGGAAAGGTGCTTGCAATCTGCAAGCTCGGAGCTAGATGTCACTAAACCCTATACACTCATCCGTTAAGACAAAAAAACAAGTTTTATTGCAACAGCAGCTCAACTGAGACAGGATTTTAAAGGCCAATATAGATATTTAATTTTAAGACTGATGAGCTCAGGCTTGTTCTCATTGCTGACAAGAACACAAAATGTTTTTATTTTTCAAGAACCCATCCACATTGCATCTTCTTGCCATCCCAACACGTTCTCACTCCCAACTTGTCAAATATGGTGCTGCTATGATGCTCCAAACCATGATGTTGTAGGCACTCCTCTTACACTGTGGTCAAGTTGACAATAATAAATATGCAAGGAACAGGTACACTTTCAAAATAGAGGCAAAAAAAAAAAAAACATGTAGGAGGTTTAGGCACAAAAATTATGTGGTGTGGGTTCAAATAAGAAAGTTACTTATGCAGTTTATGTATATAACATAACTCACACCTTAGATAACTTAACAAGTCGACGCTGACTTATGGACACAAACCTCTGTCTCCTGGGTGAAAGTCCTGTGTTTGTTTGATCCAACTATCTACCCACCTCCTCCATATGCAGACTTTCTTGCTCTTTATATTACATCACCCGACTTGAAGCACTGACCAAGCTGCCGTATTTGACGCATTGGGGGTAAGAACAGGCTGGTCGTCCATTCACCTAGTGGAACTGAAATTGAAATCATCCAATCTTTTAAATACCTGTGAAACCGGCCAGACAGTAGACAGCAGCCTCACTTTTGCTCATGTGGAGCATAAAACCTATATTTCCTCTTGGAATATTGTTGGATTTTGGCAAGTTGTTGATGTTTGGCATCATGTCTGTGCCTGACTATGGAGATATTCTTTATTCTCATGCTGCTCACTCTGCCTTAAAACATCTTGATGCAGTGTAACTTTGTGCTTTTTTTTAATAACAGGAGATACATATATTTATCTTACATTGTATTTATCTCTTTTATTTACAATATATCACTATACTACTGTATATGAAAAAGGAGGCGGCTCCTTACTAGCATCATGATAGAGAACTACACTTTATTATTTTTATGCATAAAAGCTGCCTGTGTGTATCACTTCTTCTCTCAGATTTAAAACCACTGCTCACCTGACCAGATCTCGGGACTGTTAAACTTAAGTTAACCCTCAGGCAAATACTGAACTTCAGAAAATTGCCTTTGAGAAGTCTGCACCTTATAAATTTTGTGAATTATGTAGGATTTTAAAACCTCAATGACTCATCTGACTGGCTGATTTCAAACTTTTATTTTTCAAATCTATTTAGAGATGCTGTCTGTGCTTCTGTTTGTCTGGTTCTGTTTATTTTCCTTCTCTATGCTGTACTACTCAGGTCTCTCTTGCAAAAGAGATCTTGATCTCAATGAGATTACCTGCATAAATAAAGTTATGCTATATATGTATATACATATATGTATATATATATTATATATATATATATATTGTGTGTGTGTGTGTGTGTGTGTGTGTGTGTGTGTGTATATGTATATATGTATATATGTATATATATATATACACATATATATGTACAAACACATACATATATGTATCTATACATATAGTCAGAAACTTTTCTTATTTCTGTAATAGAATCAGACAAAATAAGTTCTCTTTTTTATCAGCTGGTCAGTTGGAGGACAGGTCATTTAGTAAACCTGCCAAGAATTCAACATAAAAATCTGTCACTTTAGGCATACAGTATATATATCTTCATTTAAAATGAGGATATGACCATCTTGCTGGTTATAGTATAAAAGTCTGACAGCTGTGTTCACCAGCTGTCTGTCATTTATGCTTGATGACACCAGGCCTATCTGCTCGCTGGCTGAAACTGATGTGAAGTGATCACGCACATCATTTATGTACAAAAATACTTGCTTCTCTGCTGGTTGTTATTACTGGTTGCTGGTCCTTATTTTTCTGCCAACTGATGGGATTAAGGGTGAAATCGTGCTAATGTTCTCAACTACCTCAAACATATCTTTGGTATTTCTGTACTGCAGTTTTATGTTGCTCGTCATCTGATGCTTGTTATGGTTTGGGTTTCTCAGTCACTTCCTGTGTTATTTTGGTGTGTCTTCCTATGTGTGTCCTTGATAGTTTTACTTCCTGTCTTTGTCTGTTTTCCTGCTCTTTTTGATCAATAATCATTTTCACCTGTTCTTGATTGCCCTCACCTGTGTCTTGTTACACCCCCACCCCCCTTCCTGCCAGTGTTTCCTTGACAGTTTGTTTGAATTCCCAGTGTTTTCTTTTGGATTTTTAGCTTTGTGTGTTTCCTTGCGTGGTTTCTTTCTTTCTTTGTATTTTCATTAAACCTTTGAACTCATCCACTCCTGTTCCAGTCTGCAATTTGGGTCCAAACCTGTTATTCTTGGGGAAAAAGGAACATAATTCTTAGTGTATTAAAGGTAATTTTACTTTACATGATCTGTTAAAAATGTCTTCTAAGACAGGTTTTCTCCTATTGTGCTGTCTTGTATGTTATTAGTAGCATGACCACATTAGGGATGAAGATTCCTCATCAGGACTGATCTTACTCTTGACTGTTGTTAGTGGTTCAAATGCTTGATGCCAAGCAAACCACCAGAATAACTGTGATATTTAGTTTTGCGTACATTGGCTTGAAAATATATTTAAGCCCCAGAATTAGCTGAATAATTAGTTGAAATATTATAATCCAAAATATATTATTATAATAAAATTACCAAGCACAATATCCATATAGCAGAAGCTGCAATTTTTGGATAAAGGTAAAATGTCTCACAACATACCATTATAACTGAAGCACTGTGGTGCTACAGAGATGCCCTGGCCTACAAATCATATTCTCCAGCTGTAAGGAAACATACCTATTTAGTACAGCTCCCAACAAAATTCATATAATTGTTTTTACATTTTTTTTAGTAAAAATAAATGCAAAAAGTACCATTACCATTACTACTTGTGACTCATACTGCAATATCTGTCAAAATAATTGTAGTTTTTGTTTGTTTGTTTTTTTTGTATTTCATTCAGGCCTACACAGTATGCAGTGTTTTTTCATTTGACATGACATTTTTGGTGATAAATGGCTCTCATTTCTCTGTTTTTCACAGCACTTCTCATTCATCATCTTTGTGTACCTCAGTGCAGTGCTGGGAAATAATTCAATATTATCATTTAGTGTCATTCACAACAATCTTGTTAAGATATGATTATACCATACTATACTACACTACTTATAAACTACTAGTTTTGTCTAATGTAAAGCATAACAGTTGCACAGAGCCTTAATTGAGAGATCAGCCTTCGTTTGTTTAAAGTGCAGTGATGGTCCAGTGTAATTATGCATATTCATTCGGTAATGAAAAATTGATTTCAAGAAGGCTAAAACATACATGTTTCTGTGTGTGTCTGAGTGCTGTGTAACTGTGGATGCTATCCTCTGTATTAACCCACAGCTGACCTGCTTTGAGTCTCTGCATGCAGAGGAAGACAGAGGGTTGACTGGGCTTCTGCCTGTCACTGTGCAGCCATTTCATGCCATGTGGGGGGAACGTGCCCTGGGCTGCACCCTGCTGACTGTTCCACAACACAGGCACCAAACAGCTGTAAGGCTCACTCACTGATCTCACACAGTGCCATTCACCTCTGCCAGTGCCAGCCAAGTCACGCTTCAGCAAGGGTATCTGTATCAACCCTAATCTCCACTCTATAACAAATTTACAATAATAACTTGCATCTTTATGGGAATGCTGTCTATCAAATTAAATATTTTATTGATCATATTCAATATAAACTCTTGACTCTTAAAGTTAAGACAGGAAGAAAACATTGCCTGCTCCTGAGACCCTAAATATCCACATAAACCAGATTACAGCAGCAGTCACAAAAACAAGAAATTAAAAACAAGGCTCAAGTGTGAAATTAATCAAAACATCTCACACTCTCACGACCAGCAGCGTCCAGCACGACCTCCTGTAACATAAATGCAACCAGTAACATCAATGCACAGCTTCAGGAGACACGCGCACAGCGACAGTGACATGCGTGACTTGATGCTCATCCATCCACCAGTCCTCATCATCCTCGGGATCATTGCATAATAGGAGAGAGATTAGCCTTGTGGACCTAAGCATCAACAGTGTTTGGCAACAACTCCACCTTGACCTTTCAGTCCAATTCCATTTCCTTCTGAGGGGGAAATTTGACTGCTTGTTATGTTTCCACTTGCTATGTGTACCTGGTTTACTTGTTTCAAGAAAACAAGCACTCAGTTTGTTTGTGTTTGTTGTTTGTTTGTTCCTAAGATTAAGTGATAAATTAGTCACCCTCAGTTAAGTCCTGTATTGTGGAAAACAAATTACATTCCACATTTATCAGGCCAGCAACACAACAATTAGCAAAACCTTCATGTTTTTATCAACCTCCATTTTTTTTTAAAGATTACTCCCAGGCAGAGGCCCCATTTACTACAGGTTTACTACAGATTTACTACTTAATTGTTTACTTAATCACTCGGGTTGGAGGGTGATAGTTCTGCATGCAGTGTGTACGATTTAGTGGCATGTACTCAGCTTGCAGACTGCAAACATCTCATCCTTCCAAGCGTCTAGGAGAACCTAAGGAAACTTGCGCAAAGACTTTAATCTAGAGCCAGTGTTTTGTTTGTATGTTCTGGACTACTGTTGAAACATGGTGGTGTAACATGGTGGACCCTGTGGAAAAGACCCTCACCCTTTGTAGGGGCTAATTCTAAAGTAACAGAAATATACTTATGAGTATTATAGTCCATTTCTGCCACATTCTGCCCATAGATCCCTGTAAATCTGGAATATAATATTCATAAGTATGTTTACATTGGTGTATAATCTGAATCTGTGCATAAACTGAAAATAAGAACTGCTGTGTTTTCATTATCTTAGAATGAGTCGTGAGCCATGTTCCACCGCCATCTTTCTATAGTAGCCCAAAACAGATAAGCCAAACTCCGGCTTAGAGAGGGCCTTTCATGTTTTCCACACACACACAGGTGCTTTAAAAAGATTTTTGCACCTGTTTATTAACGGAAAAATGACTTGCATGCATTTCATAGTGTTATAAAAATATTGTGGGGAGGGTCCAAAAGAAATACCATTGCTGAATACCATACCATACATATACCATACATGAAATGTATATGTGTATATCAATATACATATGTACACATATATTAGGGTTGAACGATCAAAAAAAGTCATATTGTGATTGTGATATGAGTAGTGGGAATGATCACTTTTGCATTACAACTTTCATTTTGACTGAAAAATAAACTGTGATCATGTGACACACAGGGGTATAAGAAAATATTGAATCACTTGACACATGCATGCAAAGATTCATGGCTATGGTTCATTTTCTGTTGCGTTTAAACCCCATCTGCTAGTTAGCAGTGTTGTTATCTTTTTTCACTGATTTGATTGCATAAAAAAGTAACTTTTCTAACTCAGATTTTATGTATATGGTGGTGTGTTCTTTATACAATGACAGTTCCTAAAATCAGATTAAAAAATGGCAGTATGGGGCACCCTGGTAGCTCAGTTGGTCGAGTGTGTACCCTGTACTGAGGCTGAGTCCTCCACAGCGGCTGTGGATTCGATTCCAGCCTGCGCCCTTTGCTACGTGTTGTCCCCCCACTTTCCCTCCCCCTCTCCTGTCTTAACTTCAGTTGTCCTATCAAATAAAGGCCAAATGCCCCCTCTCCAAAATAATAAAAAAACAGCAATATATCACCTTGCTTATAGTATAGCAATATATTGAATCCTAACCCCTGTATTGTGATACACACATCACCAGATTCTTGCCAATTCACAGCCCTATACTATACTGTATTGTGCTACCTATAATTTTCTGACAGTCCCTAAACATTTTCACTTGACAACAGATAAATTGTTTGTGTATTCTCTAAATAGGCATGTGTGAAATGTACCAGTTTGCAATATGCCAATTTTGACCCTAGGAAATGCCTGAGGACTCTGAACTAGTAGTGACTATACCAATACAATTTTTCAGCCATATTTACATGAATTAGCGTTACTAAAACAGGTGCTGCTAACAATACTAATTAGGGTCCTGTTCCATTTAGTGTAGCAGAGCCCTTCCAGTGACTGACTCTGTTTTACCTGAATGCAAAGAAAGCTTAATTAGTAACACTACACTGTATACTCAGAGTTTACTCTACTACTTCATGTCACTATGGCTGCTGTGTAAAAGGTTATGAGGCTGTAGTGTGTGAACTCACTTGTACGAGCTGCCACCGGAGATCTCCTCTTTGATCTGCCTGTTCACAGCATCCGCCGCCGCCCTCCCTTTGCCCTCTCCTTCCACCTTCAGGACTACTTTCTTCACCCCCTCCTGTTTACTGGACTTCTTTTTCCTCTCCTGCCCCTGGAGGATATCTTTCTCCTGCACCTTGTCAGCGATCGCGCTCTTCTCCACACCGCTGTCCGCATCCAGCACTGCGTGCTGCTTGGTGTGCCTGGACCTGTCCGGTGCCCGGTCGTCGACGGTGGGCGGTTTGGGTATCCAGGGGTGGTCGTACCTCTTCGGGATAGGCCAGGGCTTGAAGTCCTTCTGGTACTGGGTCTCGCTGTTGAACGGGATCTCCGGGCCGTGGTACTCGTTCTTGGGTTTACAGCTCGGTTCTGGTCGCACTTTCCAATGCTTAAAGTCCTCGCGCATCACCGAGCTGCACACGCGCTCCTCGGAGACGCACCTGCGCGGCGCGCGTGCCGCCGTCGTGGTGTGGGATTCCGCGCGAGACGGCTGCGTTTCTATGGCGACCCGGGCCTGGGGAGGGTGGAGCGGCGGCTGCAGCTGGATGTGCTGCATCTCAGACGCGTCCGTGTACTTGGTGAACACCAAAGGCACCGCAATGTCAGCCTTGTCCAGCTGGTTCCAGAAGCGGGCCATGCAGCACGCCCTGCTGATACAGGGCCACGCCATGGTGGACTGTACGGAGCTCCACTACAGTACAACCTGCACAAATATGTCTCTACACTCCGGTGTCCTGATAGGAGAGAAACAAGATGTCCGTGTGTCAGCCTGCACGACGGCTCCAACACTGCTGTCGTTAAATTAGACTGATAAATAAATCCATTGTCCGTCTAAAATACACAGATTCAAACGAGTTGATGAAAAACCGACCGTGCTGACTTATTTGCTCTGCTCCCCTCTGTGCCCGCTCCGTCCCGTACGTCCTGCTACATCACTCCACGGCAGGGCACTGCAAGGAAAAACTGCCCCGCCCGCCTGCCCCTGCTCAGCATCCCGGAGACACAAATTGGAGCCGCCGAGGAGGAAAATAAGAGTCAAGTCAGAGAGAAGAGCATAAGTCTTCCGGTTTCACCTGCAGCCTAAAAGCCCTATTGATGTGGTCTAAACTCTTGTGAAATAGTGTACCTCTCATAATACCCAAAAGGAAACAAAACACATCAAAAGGTGTGTCTATTGTAAATGGCATATTGCCTTTACTTCGCATGCCTGTAGCTATACACACTGAATTCGGTCTTTTATTTTGAAATTTGAACAACAATTTCCGACAAAATACTGTTAAAAACGGAAAGATTAACGTGATGTGTTTTTTTCCACGCACACTGCGTAGTGGTGTAGGAGGGGGTGGGACGTTCTTTGGTCCAGCCATCACTTTGATTCGGTTTCCCTCAAAATCTTGATGTTTGTTAGCGTTTTGTTTTCAAAAATTAGAAACATTCTGGCCCAATATAAACTAAAAGTATATAAAAGTAGCAGAAAAATAATCTTGGTGGAAACAAATAATGATCAATAAAGAAATATTATGAGAAGAACTGGTTAAAAAAAGAAGAAAATATTAAGTAGGATAACAATTGGAATCACTGCTGGATTGAGCATAACTTACTTTTATATGGAAGAAAGTTATGAAGTAGCTATAATTTAATTTGATGTCATTTATTATTTTTATAAGGACAACACACATTAATCAACATTTCTGTAAATGTGCCAGTGTTAACCAGCTGCTAACATTCAAGACAGCAACAAAAAAGAATTCTCTAGACAGAAGACAATCCATGCAGAGCAACATGACACAGCAAAACATCAGTACAATAACACAACAACAAACAAACAAACACCATTTCAGCACAAATAGTCATGCAAGGAACAACACACAGCTAAGCAGGACTCACCACAACCATCTTTTGTTCCATGCAGACATGCAGAGCGGCAATAAACAGAGGATATAAATAAAATAAAACCGTCATTATGTTGATCTCTGTAATATGTTAAAAGTTGTGTTAGTGAAATGGTCATGTACACTAACACACAGAGCTGTAAGTGCAAACTGTTAATGAAATATATATTTCATACATGTCCTATATTAATAGCAATAATAGTAATCTTTAAATTATGTAAAATATTTGAATCAGAAATACTTTTTTGATCCATGGGGGGAAATTGGGTTAAATTACAGTTGCTTCTATTAAATAACAGGAATATAAAAGCATAGACAATGATAAGAAAAATAGCAATCAGAAAAAGAAGTATATGTAAAGCATATGCATTATACTACAATATGCAACAATATATACAGAGAGAAAAAAAGAAAATATAACAGTGTACATCAACAATAATGTTGAAAATGAGGTCTAAATATGTATAAAAAGCAGGAGCATTATAAATAAGCATATTAGTTGAAATGTACAGTACAAATGCATCTAATTCCATCAAAGCTCCACCCTGTTAAATGTAATACTGATTCATGCAAAATTGCCTTTGTGACAAACATTATCCATTATTTGTAGACTGTGCCAGCAAATAGAAGAAGACATCACATGAATAATGCCAACTCATCAGACAGCCTGAGGGCCTGTCTCACATTGGACTACAATTTCTAAGACATCTGAAAGACGAGCACATTATCCAAATAGAGGTTTTAATAATGGAGGCTGGCAGCTCATTTTTAGAAGCAATAATCACTCGCATGCTTGAAGGCATGATCCTTTTTTATATATTAATATTATTACTATTTTTGTATTTGATTTAACTGCATTTACTTTTTTATCAGTGGGTGAGCAGTATACGTAAAACATTAACTGTCTGAGTATAAAAGATCAAAGTGTTAATGAGGTGATTAGAGTAGATAAGGCCTGAATAAATTAATAATTTATGAAGATGTAATCAAAGGGCAAAACAAAATGGAGTGGCAGTCAGACCTATTGGCCCTGACAAATGCCAGTCTAACAGAAGCTAATGAGGAGAACAGATTAAAAGATAAACATAAAGGAGACACGGAGACAATGAGACGATTCAAGGTTTCACAGTCCACTGAGCATCTGTCTTTGTGTTGTGTGTTGATTGACTTCCACTGTCTCCTGTTATCTTTTTTCCTCATCAGCACCTTGAAGGGACAGTTAACTCCAAAGTCAAAAATACATATTTTTCCTCTGGCCTGTAGTGTTATTTATCCACCCAGCGCTGTGAGCACCACAAGCCATTTAGTCCCATTATATTGAAGAGAAGGCAGATGGCTGATATCTCTAAAACTCTTCAACTCACTCCAAAACTATCTAGATGGATAAATAGAACTACAGGTAAAAGTAAAAATATGTATGTTTGATTTTGGTTTGAACTGTCCCATTAAATAACCTTTAAGATCATCCCACTGTGTTATACACAAAGCTTAATTATTACTCACTTACTTTCCTCAGTCATTTCATACAGCATCAAAAATCTCTTTTTCAAGCCAGTCCTGGCCGAGACAGGCAGCGGTGCAAAATAAGAACATGTACTCTAAAAAGATACTGAACAAAACAGACAGTTTTACAGTGTAACATTTCAAAATAAAAGTCATGCATCCATGTCTCCAGACCATTCAAAATGGATAATCAGAGTTTCAGAACTTTCTGTAATATATTCCAGTCTGAGGGTTAGAGCTGCAACTAACAATCACCATGATCAATTAAGCAGTTGATTATTTTCTCTATTAATTAATTAGTTGTTCAGTCCATAAAATGTCAGATAATATTGAAAATGTTGATCACAGTTTCCCGTCCAAGATGACGTCCTCAAATATCTTGTTTTGTCCTCAACCCAAAGATATTCAGATTACTGTCATTGAGGACTGGAGATTAATGAGTATTTGGACCAATACAGATCCTGATATTAGGGAGGAAAAAAATCCAGATATCGATACATCAGCCAATATTTTTTATACAGAGTATAATATATAGAACATAGAATATATAGACACAATTTTTGCAATGATCTCTCAAAAGTGGTTAAACTTTTATTAGTATTTTAAATAATTATAAACAACTACTAAAAAACACAAACAGCAAAATATGTGTATATTTTAAACCTGAATTTAAAAAAGGATCAGAATGTACTTAAAATGCTGATTATAAAGCTAACAAAAACAAAAAAACAATCTACATTACACATATATGCTGATTCTGATGTAGACCAATATAGTTGTCATAGGGCAATGCCAGCCCAATAATATTGGTTGAACAATACATCAGTCAGGCTCTAAAAGAAACCAGAAAATATTCACATTTCAGAAGCTTAAAAAATGACTCAAAATGATTATTGATTATCAAAATAGTTGTCGATTAAATTAATAGTTGACAACTAATTAATTAATTACTATTTGCTACAACTTTACTGAGGGTGAAGAGTACTTACAGATTACAAATACATATTTTTCTCGTGGCCTGTTGTGCTGTTTATCCATCTAGATTTATTTGGTGTGAGCTGCAGAGTTTTGGAGATATCAGCTGTAGAGATGTCTGCCTTCTCTACAATATAATGGGACCAAGAGTGTGTTCACGTCATTTACGCCAAACGATGTGAATGACATGAATCAAGTGATATATATATATGTGTGTGTGTATATATATGTATAACAAAAAACATATATTTGAAAATTCAGAACAGCATCTTTTTCTGAAAATCATGACCCACTTACTCAAGATAATCCACAGACGTCGTTGTGAGCAGTTTCATAAAGGAACTACTTTCTTTCTGCAGTAGAGTCAACTTAAGAATCTGTGTGAAACTGCTCACAACAAAGTGTGGATTATCTTGAGTGACCGGGTCATGTTTTTGGAAAAAGAAACTGGTTTTGATCTTTTCAAATGTGTTTCGGTGCTTTGAGCAACACAAGCCATTATATTGGACAGAAGGCAGACATCTGTATGACCAATATCTCCAAAACTCTGCTCCTCACACACACACACACACACCTCCACACACACACACACACACACACACACACACACACACACACACACACACACACACACACACACCGTGTTGTGTTTCCATCACTTCTGGGGACATTACATTAACTTACATTCATTTCCTGGAGACTTATCCTGACCCTACCCATCACAAGTCCCTGCCTAAACCTAACCCTAACCCTGACCTTATCGTAAACCTAACCTTACCCTAACCCTGACTCAAGTCTTCACCCTAAAATTTAATGATTTTCCTCATGGGGACTTGCAATTTGTCCCCATAAAGTAGGCGAGACCCCACAATGTGAGTGTGTACACACACACACACACACACACACACACACACACACACACAAAAGGATGTATAAATCACACTGCAGGCCAGGGAAATGTGTATTTTGGATTTGGGGGCTGGACTGTCCCTTTGAATGCCCTTTCCCCAGTCCCTGTATGGACATTTGGTAACAACAACATATAAAAGTGATAAGAACTGTGTCATAGCTCTACAAAGGACCTTTATCACTGTCTGTATCAGCCTGAGATGTAGTAACATGGTTGCTCAACCAGATGGAGCTCCCTTTACACCATTTTAGACAAAAATATAAAAGTCATTCTAACCACTGATTGCTTTCCATGCAGTGCATGATATTGAAAACCCCCAGAAGCAACATAAAAAGGCCTTTGACGTTCCCCTCTTCCACTGACTACTGGTTATTTGACATGCTTGAATGCTCTGCTGTGTGTTTCAGCGGCTCCTTGCTTGCAGGGTCAAAAGTCAGATGTGGTAGATATGGATTGACAAATCAAACCCTACATTGAGTTCCTGAGATAAGACTGTCAATAGGAGGTAATGGTGGAGAGGTGAGGAGGGCAGACTTTGGACCCACTTCACTCTTTACTCGCTCTCTTTCTTCGCCACCGGCTGCAGCTCCTCGGTTCGTCTCTTTTCTCTTGTGGTAAAAATGAAGATTGATTTTGCCCCTCTGGATTTGCCCGTGCACAGGAGGCTGCAGACGGCCGCAGTGCTGCAGTGGGTCTTCTCCTTCCTTGGTCTGGGTGAGAGCGCATGTTTGTACTGCATGTGTGTCCACTGGAAACATCTGCAAATGATGGAGTGTTAATGGGACAGTACTGTTCATGGAGGACAAATCTACAGTTATTCTTGTTTAATTTACAGTAGGTGTTCAAACATGTTGGCCTAGATGCTCTTGGGTAAAATGTAACCGAATGTGAAAATTAGAGAGCAGTTTTCACAAAGTGATGTGAACGGCTGGATGGCCAGCAGGGGGAGCTAAATATGACGTGACCTGAGTTTTGACCCTGTCAGGTTCCAAATGTTTTCATTGAAACTGATTTGGAACCCATTTAACAATATTAATTATATAAAAGTGAACAGTGAAAGAATAATTCTTTTCATACAAGACTTATTGATCCTGGAATTGTTCATGTTCTGTTTTTCAGTAGGTTTGGTCGGTAACTCTTAAGATTACAGCCCACAATGTACTGTGTAATTAGTCTGGAGTTACCGTTACATTTACCATCACAGTACCTACCAAAACCATTATGTAGGTACTGGGTAACAAGATGGAATAAGGGGCTAAATATTCAGGATTTTACAAAGAAATTATACTGTAGTTAATTTTTAACTACTGTATACATATTCTCTTATTACAGGGTAAGTATGAGCTAAAGGTTTGTAATGAATTTATAGATAATTTATGCTGTAGTTATTTATTTTTGTAATTTTCTTTTTTATTATACTGTAGTTATTTTTTTAATTACTGAGTGCCTGTTCTATTATTACAGGATACGTACTGTATGCATTACTGAGCAATTATCTAAATGTTTTAACACTTGGATTATTATATTTTAATTATTGTGTAGTAACAGGAAATGCAGACTGCATTCTGATGCACTGACACTTCTCTCCTTGTTACATGTATTTACACAATAACTAACTTATACTGTAATTATTTTTAACTACTGGATTCTTGTTCTTTTATTACAGGGTAAGTATGATGTACTGAGCAGTCATCTGGTTGTTTGAGATGAATTAAGGATTCATACTGTAGTTATTCTTTAACTAATTGGTACATGTTCTGTTATTAAAAGGTAAGTGTGATCTAGTAGTTAAAAAATAACTACAGTATAATTTCTCTGTAAAATCCTGAATTGTTACCCTCTAATTCCCTCTTGTTACTCAGTACCTATATAGGTATTGGTAGGTACTGTGCTGGTACAGCGTTATTTTAAAAAAGTACACTATAACTCTGGAGTAATTATGCGGTATGTTGCGAGCAGTAATGTAAAGTGTTAATGCTTGTTGACTGCTTTTTATAAATTCTCAATCTCAGCAGGCGGTGTTCAGGCCTGACCTGTACTGGTGGGAGGTTTGTCCTTTGTAGTCAGCTGGTCATAGTTGGTACTAGTTTAATGATGATTGTGACAGTAAATATCAGCCTCACACCAATTTGTCTTCATGTCTTCATGGGAGGCATGGTGGTGCAGTGGTTAGCTCTTTCGCCTCACAGCAGTTTTAATGCGGCCTTTTCGTGTGGAGTTTGCATGTTCTCCCCGTGCATGTGTGGGTTTCCTCAGGATGCATGTTAGGTCAATTCTCCTGGAGACCTGGAGTTGGTTCCTGGGTGCTGCACAGTGCCTGTCCACTGCTGATACTACGATGGGTTAAACTGGATGACAGTGTTGTATACACCAGTTTTAAAATCGCTGCATTGGCTCCCCGTCCGTTTCAGGATCGATTTTAAGGTTCTCTTATTAGTTTTTAAATGTCTTAACGGTCTTGGACCATCCTATCTATCTGACCTGCTTTTATCATATCAACCCTCGCGGACCCTGAGGTCCTCTGGCGCCGGCCTTTTAACCATACCACGAGTTAGAACAAAAACCCACGGTGAGGCTGCATTCAGCCATTATGGCCCTCAGCTGTGGAACAGCCTCCCAGAGAACCTCAGGGCCGCAGAGACTGTTGATATTTTTAAAAGGAAGCTCAAGACTCACCTTTTTAATTTGGCTTTTAACTGATTTCTTATTTCGCTTATTTTACTATTCTTATGCCTTTAATCATTTTTATTTTATTTATTCTTATTGATTTTATTTTAAGTTTGTGCATTTTTTACTTTTAAATTTTCTAAATCCTCAATTTATTTATTTTTTGACATTATATCATTATTGCCTGTTTTTATTCCCTGTCTTAATCTTTTAGTTAGTTTTTAGCTCCAGCGTTTCCTCATGGTGGCCCTCCACACTGGGAGTTGTGTCTGGTCTGCATGCCCGCGGGGACGCCGTCCTGGAGATCCCTCAGACCCGGGTGGCTGGAGAGTGCTCTGCAGTGGTGTGGAGTCTGCTCTAGTCTGTCCGGGCTGAGGGGGCGGTCTCTGTGGCGGTGCTCCCTGTGGCTGCGGACTATGGTGCCTCTCGGTGTGGATGGCCACCCATAGGTGGCTTCTCCTCACCTGGATCCTCAGTGCCATGCCATGTTACCAGTCTATATACTGCATGTGTGAGTGTGGGCGTGTGTGCAGGTGTGTGTGAGTGTGGTCTGTGTGTGTGGGTGTGGGTGTGTGTGTGTTGTGTGTGTGTGGGGTGTGTGGGGTGGGGGGGGGGGTTCGATATGTGGGGATGGGAGGGACGGGATTTCACTTTTTATTGTTGTATGTTTTGTCATTTCATTTTTCTTTCTGTTTTTTCTTGTAAAGCACTTTGGGTTGCATTTTAAGATGTATGAAAAGTGCTATATAAATAAAGTTTGATTTGATTTGATTTGATATGTCACAATAACATTGACCTTTTACCTTTTTATGTTTTATTTAAAGTTATAATATGTAACATTTCCACTTTAAACATGCAATATGTAAGCTCTGCCAGCTGCAATCTCTCTCACATTAAAACAATAACAAAAGATGTAGTTTGATGACATCATGAAGCAGAGCAGCATCATGGGAGTTGTTGTCTTCATTGTTAAACAACCACCATTACCAGTGACAATCTATCTGACATAATGTTTTAAAGTTTTAGTCACGTTACATTAGTCACATTTGCTGACTTCCTTCCTCAATTGCTGATGTGTCGGATGTTTTAGTTTTGTGTTTCAGTTTTGTGTTTTCCTGGAAGTTATAACAACTAGCAGCTGGCAGGAAACACATCGTACCTTGCCAATTCAACAAAATATATATGTCTAGCATTTGGACATTTATCTAGCATTTTTAGACATTTTATAGCCAGGTTTGGGAGGGCTCCTTTAATATCAACTAAACCTGTTAAAAATGTAGTCAGTGACCTAATTTAAATATCGCAATATTAAAGTAATGTAAGGTGATTGCCTTCCATTACTTTTAGATTAGCTCAATACCAAATATGTTCTAATTGTTAGGCCAAAATGTTGTATGTTCATTAAGGTTTAGATGAACATTTAGAACAGTTAGATTAGTTATTCAGGTATGCTATCCACACATCAGATTGATTGATGATTCACTGATTACATCTTTGTAACTAATTGAATACAGTTACCTTTGTTTGTGACCTGATTATGTAATCCCATTAACTGAATCATGTTCAGATAGATTTTCATTGACAATGATGGTTGGTTAATTATTAAGTCAACAACTCCCATGATCCCATGCTCCTCCACAACACCATCAAACTGTGTCTTCTGTTAGTGTTTTAATGTGAGAGAGACCCTTCACAGCAGAACTTACATATTGTGTGCTTAACTGAAATGTCCTGATCAAGATAGGGAGCAATAATGAGTTTTAGATAATCATTACAGAACAGATAACAGTACAAAATAAGATGAAAAATGAAATGTAATTATAAAACCATGAATATTTCATCCTTAAAAAAATAGCTTAAATGGCTCCAAGAGCTGTATAAAGCTAAAAAAAAAAAAAAAGACAAAGAACACATTTTGTCCTCTAAAAGGACACTTTAGAGGGCACTTGACCACATTTTGTCCTCTAGAAGGGCACTTGAGAAGGTGCTTTACCACATCTTCTCCTCTAGAAGGACACTTTAAGGGCCTTTTGTCATGTTTTGTCCTTTAAAGGGCACTCAACCACATTTTGTCCTCTAAAAGGACACTTTAGAACACCTTTTGTCATGGTTTGTCCTCCGGAATCACACTTTAGAGGGCGTTTTGTCATATTTTGTCTGCTAGGAAGGCACTTCAGAGAGCACTTGACCACATCTCCTCTAGAAGGACACTCTGAGGGCCTTTTGTCATGTTTTGTCCTCTAAAAGTCCACTTTAGAGAGCACTTGACCATATTTTGTCCTCTAGAAGGGCACTTTCGAGGGCCTTTTGTCATGTTTTGTCTGCTAGAAGGACACTTTAGAGGGCACTTGACCACATTTTGACCTCTAGAAGGGCAGTTTAGAGGGCAATGATTTGAATTCACAAATTTTGCAATTTCAGATCTAATTGCAGAGGATCCCTGGCAGAGCAAGCAGTATACATAAAAGCTCTTTATACTTGTTGAAAGGTTTGGCAACTGAACTCAGATGACTGTGTGTACTAAGAGAAACCAATTATAATTGAGCTAAAAATAACATTACATCATAGCAAAAAATTAAATTGCAATAATAAACCATACTGACATCAAACAAGCACATTCTTCCATGACATGGCTCCTCTATCATAAGTACCAAAACACTGATGATGTCATCTCCAGCAGAACTGAATGCCGCTGAAGCGCAGCAGACACACACCATTCAAAACACAGCTGACTCCAGACAAACACATGATCTCTTCAGTAACCATTCATATAGCATGTGTTGTATTTGTTATGTCAGACCAGAACAGATGGTTATATAACTTGTTGTGTATGTTCCTGCTGCTCCAAACTGAATACATGAATTCTGTCTCTCCTCAGCACCCACCTGCATCTTCCTCTTCTTCTACCTGCTGTTCACTCGCTTCTGGCTCATCAGTGTTCTGTACGCCGTCTGGTGGTTCTATGACTATGACACTCCTTCACGTGGAGGCCGCAGGGTGCCCTACCTGTGTGGCATCAAACTTTGGGACTACATGAGGGATTACTTCCCCATCAAGGTGAGAGACAGCCAGTAGACATCTGCCTGCATTTCAGTCACAATGTATACTGTATATATACATCCAGTGGCGGACTCAGACTGTCTGAGGGGCAGGGACAAAAAAAAAAAAAAAAAAAAAAAATAAGAAAGGGCACCAGCTGTACGTGGTGGGGCACCAGTGCAGCAAAAATTGTTCCTGGTTTAGATTAAAAGTGTTTTATTGTACAACAACTACTACAACTCTGTAATAAACACACACACAGTGGACTACTTAACTATTTAAAGGCCGAATCATTTTTTAGTATGTACTTGAACATATTTTGTCCACTAGAAAGGCACTCCAGAGAGCATTTTGTTATGTTTTGTCCTCTAAAAGGTCACTTTAGAGGGCACTGTATCCTGTGTTGTCCACTACAAGGGCACCCAAGAGGACATTTTGTAGTGTTTTGTCCTTGAGAAGGGCATTTGACCACATTTTATCCACTCAAAGGGCACTCCAGGGGGCTTTTTTTTTTTTTTTTTTGTCCTCCAGGAGAGCACTTCAGAGGGCACTTGACCACATTTTGTCCACTAGAAGGGCACTCCAGAGGGCACTTGTTGTCACATGTGTTGTCCACTGGAAGAGCACCTTCGTGGGCAATTTGCCACATTTTAAAGGGGCTATCAAGTCCACCAGTGTGCACATCACCACCATTAGCAGCCCTAAAGTCCATGTAAGGCAGGATAGGATTTATCTCTGGCGGTCAGAGAAAAGGGCATCAGAACAACATGTTCAGTTGGGTAATTTTATGTAATCTTTGATCTCCAGCTACATATGGCCAGTGGCTCTTATCTCGGTTCTTGGCAGCAAATGCACCACTGAGGGATGACATCCCTGTGTTCTCTATAGTCATGTAATGTATATGTACACATAGTCTTGCCAAATCCTACAGCAAACCTGATTATTGCCTGACTAAGCACAGTACTACAGGCCATGTCAGTGTGTTTGACAAGTGTTACTCAGGGGTTGAATTGGGTCAGGACTGTCGGGGACCTCAGCACATGTAAGCCTACACTCTTCTATGTCATCAGAGGACACTTTAGACATTTTCAACTTTGTGTATCACTCACACTTACAGAAGTGTGTAAGTTTGTCACTTACAGAGTTGACAAATTGTTTTTTCATTCCACAGCTTAATTGTAGTGAGCAGCATTTTGAACCGTAATTTAATTTAGCCTTGATTTAGAAGGGCTTCAGTGTTGTCATGTTACGGATGAGACATCACTTAATGAATTTGTCAAAAAATAGAATGTTTACCGGTGCTTGAGCAGAATTCAAACCTTTTTTAAGCCAGGAAGTGAGACAGGGGTCCTTAACTAAACCTTTTTAAATCACGGTTTTGTAAAAATCTAAAGGAGTTGATGGAAATCTGGGACACAACGTTAAAGGACCAACATTTTCATTAAAAAAAAAAAAAAAATTAAATCAAAGATGAACTATAACTATGTTATAAATAGATATTGTTACTTTTTAAGGCTTTTAACACATTTTTTAATTGTTGGAAATTGTGAATTCTGGGACAAGGCTGTTTTTTTTTAGAGTTTAGAAGTTTGGAGATTAAAATACATTAAAATACATTAAAACAGACCAAAAAAATTTATAAACTGCATTATTTCATACACATAAATGATTAAATATTTTTTTTGAGTGTTACTAGTAATAATTTTTAAATTTTTAGCAAGTTTTGAAATAAAAGAAATAAAGCAAACCAAAACATTCTATAAATGACATATATTTCATATATAAAGATCATTAGAGAATACGTTTTCACTGAAAAATGGAAGTAGATTGTGAATAGTAATCATTAAAAACTTTTTTTGGTAAAACAAAGTAGGTCCCAATTCACATGATATATTTTTACTCTGTCTCAGTTTAATTATTCAGACTAAAACACATTTTTCTTCATAGCTGTGGACATCATCAGCCTCAATGACATCAGATCAGCTGTCAGTCACTTGTCAGTCAGTCAGACAGCACAGCTGGCAGAATGTTATACTGTAGTATTGTATTATACCTGTACTACATCTTTGATTTTTATTTTTTAGAAAAATTGCACCCACCAACAGTTTCTGGAATGATGTAGCGTTTGAGTGTTCTGATGTTTGATATCCATTAGATTTTGTAGTCTATGTGCGCACTCATTCAAGCCTTGATGTTATGATTCAATGACGACACCAGATTAAAATACTATACTTAAGCACAAGGACTGGTGTACATGCATACAAGATGTAGATGCAGTACAGTTGGATGATCTTCATTTCAAAAACAAACACATACTTTGCTGTTCTATCAGAGGTTTGACACTTTATTGACTTCTTGCCAATAGTTAGATTGATAACACTCATTTTGTTTAATATGATGTTTGACAGTCAGGAAGTTGGCTGTTAGAATCAGCCTGGTACGAGCCATCTGTTTCATTCTCCTCTCCTTCTGCTGTCTGCATGTCGGGGGTGGGGAGTATTTTGGCACAGTTACTAATTACCTAATTACAATTAAAAAATGTTGTCACAAACCTAATCTGAGTATCATGATGTAATTTGATTAATTTCCAGTTTTGATAACCTCAATATAAATTATGGTGAAATTGTTTAGTCTAATACAGTGTTTTCAGAGTTGCAACTAGCGATTATTTTCTCAATCAAATGATCAGTTGTTTGGTCCATAAAATGTTAGAAAATGGTGGAAAATGTTGATCAAAGCTCAAGATCCTCAAATATCTTGTTTTGTCCACAGCTCAATAATATTGTAAGTTTACTGTCACATTCACATCATTCACATTTAAGAAGCTGAAATCAGAGAATTTAAATGTTCTTTTTTTAATTAAAAAGGGACTTAAACTGATTAATTAATTAAATAATAATCTTGTCAGTTGAAAAACAGATCCAAACGTGTGGAGCACAGAGACGTACAAGCCTTTCTTGTAATGATTATTTCATTATCGATTTATTTTATTGATTAATCAATTAATTGTTTTGTCCATAAAATGTCAGAAAATGGTGAGAAATATTGATCAGTGCTTCCCAAAGCCTAATATGACGTCCTTAAATGAGAATCTTGACTTTTTTCCTAAAAAATGACTTGAAACTATTAAGTGATTATCAAAATAGATGCAGATTGTTAGTCAGTTAATAATAGATTAATCGTTGCAGCTGTAAGTGTTTTTATGTTTGTTGTTTGGTTTATTAGTTTGTCCAGTTGTTCCTTCCTTTGTTGTGTGCAATTGATTGATTGATCGATTAATTTAAAGAAAAAAAAGTGTTGAAATTTCCACCCAGTGAAGCATTTTTTCACTAATGGCCATGATAATGAATTGGCAGCTGTGTGTGCACTGTGCATGGTAGGATATTGTTCTGTATTTTAAAATTGTAATCCTACTAGTCTTTTTTTATCTGTAACTGTAATAGAATACCCTTTCTTTGTATCCAGATGATGTAATCCTGTTACGTTACTATGTGAAATAACAACAACGGCCGAGCTGTATATGCATTATATCTAAAAATAGTAGCTAGCAACCTACTGACCTCGCCTCCCCACATTCAAATGTTCCACCAAAACAAGTTACCGCTTGACACCATCTTGCAGGGGCGCCATCGCTGCATCCTGGGCTCAGTGCTGCCTAAGACGATTGTGATTGGTTTAAAGCAATACAAACGAGGCAGTGTTTGTTTGCCCCCTCTTCCAGAATGATAATGGGTTCAGCCAGACATTTCTCCAGTAATGACACAGCACTGTGGAGATACGTCTGGCTATGCGAGACAATTTGATGGACTGTCTCTTGGCCGGGAGCGGGAGCTTTCAGCGTAGTTGCCTTGCAACCTCACGGTGACGAGGCAACTCCAGGAAGTTGCTGCTTTTGGCAAAGAATCCCAGCACAGTGGCGGACTGAGGCTGTTTGAGGGGCATGGGTTGAAATACAAGGGCACCAACTGTAGGTGGTGGGGCACGGTACGCTGAAAGTCGGGATGCATTTATAGTAAAACAGTTCCAATCCCTGGTTTAAACTAAAATGATCTTATTATGTTACTTAAAGTACAAAAACTACTACATCTTTGTAATAAAAAACACAGGAAGTTATTAACTATTTAACCATTTAGAGCCATGTAGAGGCCATCGCACTTCTCCACTGGTAAGGCGTCCTAAAGGGCACTTTGCCCACTGGGAGAGCACCGTAAAGGGCATTTCACATTGTTTTGCTCACAAGAAGAGCACCTTAAAGGGCACTTCACCATTTTTTGCCCAGTGGAAAGGCACCCTAAAGGGCACTTTATCATGTTTTGTCCTTTGGGAGGGCACATTGACATGGACCACTTGAGGGTGAACTTATCATGTCTGTCTTTTTTTTCTTTTCTTTTTTTTTATATGGTGGCCAAGAGGGGGTGATTGCCCCTCTGCCCCCTTCCTGAGTCCACCAGTGGTCCCGCACATAGCCCTGTAAAAGCACACCTTGTTGTTTTTCTACTTTGGTTTCTGTATGGATTAAACAAACAAGATATCATGTGTTCATGAGTAAACTGTACAGGACTTTTGGGAAGAGCCAGGTGAGCTGCTTCCAGTCAATATATGCCAAGCTAATGAAACCATCTTGCCTCCAGCTTCATATTTGACAGAAAGAATTGAGAGTCGAATTGATTCATCTTGATCATCTAAAACTTGGCATGAAGGCATTTCACAAAATGTCAAATTATTCCTTGACTCTTGTAGAAGGTCATTGCCCTTTTAATGATTTTTCACAGATGCTGCACCAAACCAGAAATATTTCCGTGCTCAGAGGCACTGATGTCTGAAATATGGACGACTGTTATTCACACTAAAAATGGAAAACCAGTTAGTTCCAGCCACATCTGTAAACCATGAACTGTCAGCCAGAGGGTTGTTAGTGCACATTATTATATTAATGATCCAGGTTAGAGTCAGAGAGCCCAACTGTCAATGCTGCACATTTCTTCAAAACACAGGCTACTTACTTTGTAGTATTAGTTTTTGAATATTTCCTAGAATCTCAGCTTCACTTTCAGACAAGCCAGCAGTGGTTTGAATGTGACACAACAACACTTAGAAGTGGCCCTGATCCCACAGAGCTCTGACTGCTCAGCACAAGCTTCTCTCTTGCAGCCTGCAGTGTCCCTCTTGTGGTCGTGCATGAATGGTGCACCCAAATGACAGTTTGATCAAGTACAGCTCAGTATTTTATGTCAAATTCAATAGTAATGTTTGATGTTGATGTTGTTGTTGCCATTTTGTTCTCCCATTAAAAATAACTGGGGAGAATTTTATTCAAAGAATTCACAGAGAACAGAACCACTGCTGACAACATCCACCACATCTGCATCTTACCCCGGAGCAAGACTGATACTTTGGACTGAACTGATAACACAACAACAACAACAACACAAACTCAGCAGCATCAGCTCTGTAGACATTATTTTAGGGGGCTGCTGCAAACCATTTATTTATTAGATATCAATTTTATGATAGTTGGTGTATGTATTGTAAATGTTTGTATAATTCATGCAGGTCTAAAATGTTTTTTTTTCAACAGAGAGCAACTTTCCACATGAGTGGCAGCAGGCAAACAGTTAACAATCTCCTTTTAAAAAGAAAATGACTTGAATTTTAAACACAACCTGCTCCATGAGATATTCACACTCATTTATATCTCCTCCATGGTATGCTTTATGATAGCAGCTGGTAAAAAAAAACCAAAACATTTTTGAATAAATTTTCAAAAAATATTTTAAGGTAAATTTAGGCTGCTGTACCTTAAAGCAACACTGTACTATAATGGTAAGGAAGAGTTTTCACCAAACGAGTTATTGCTTAAAATCTGAATAATATTTATTAGCACCATATTTAATGGCACACTTGGCAACAGATGGCATATTTCCCAAAATAAAATAATAAATGGTGTAGTAATGTAATGTAATGCTAAGAATCTATATGTAAGTAAAATTAGCAATATATTAATGAAAAAACACTCTTGCAGTTCAAGTCCTACATCCAAAAACCTACTTAACCCTCTATGGTATGCATGATGTTTAAAAAAAATCAGTGTTTTTTTTTTTAATCATAAAATAGACCAAGTAAACATCATTTGAAGAAATTAAAAAAAAAAATTAGGATGATTGACCTTAAAGCAACACTGTGCCCCAATGTTAAGGAATGAAACAAGAGAGTCATTGTTTAAAATGTGAAGAAAAGTTATTACAGTAGCAATGGAAAATATTCAGTTGCCTCACCAGTTTAAAATCTATGCAATCTGAAATTGAAAAACATTAAAAATGATTTTTTTTATACATTTGTTTGTCTGGACTTTACCTTCAGACAACATTGTATCATTGAGGAACAGCCCACTGGAATGAATGTGAATGAATGAAGAGTTTAAGCATATTTTACCAAACTGTGCACGAAGAATGTTCAAAGCAAACAATCAGAAGCTATGATAGTGAGTCACACTTCAGCGTTTGATCATTTGTGTTACATGTCATGCTTGTTTTCAGTCTTTACTGACGTACAGTACATTGCAGCCATTAGTCGTGTTGCTGCCATCTTTTGGTCACTGCTTATGAGTGAAAACTTAAACTAAAAACTAAACTAATTAAAATAAAAATAAAATATAAAAAATAAAATAAAATAAAATAAAAAATAAAAAAAATAAATTGCATTTTAGAGCTTATCTTATATTAGTTGAACAGTACATAAACCTGAGAACACAGCAACAAAAATGTCATGGTGGGAATCCATCATGATATAGTGTTACTTCAAGGCAACATTCATATTTTAAAGGTTTTCCATGACTTAATTATCACATAAAGTATAATAAACAATTTCCTAAGAATTTTTAATTAAAATGACAGAATGAAACATTTTCAGGCCATTTTTTGGTGGCCAGAGATGATGGAGCTGAACCATGTGAGGAAGGCTGTAAAAAAAGGGAATCAACAGGACCTCCAGAAAGTCATGTGACAAATTAAAACAGTTTCCTCAGGGCCCCGCTTTTTTTTTAAAGTACTGCACCATAATTAGGAAGAATTGTGTCAAGTGTCAAGAGCCAAAACTGTTACTGTACACAAGACCATACCTTAGAGATTTAAGTGGGTCATGTCTGTTTATGAATTAGCCTTTACAGCCATAAATGATAACACAGTCGTCCAAATTAGCCTGTTTACATGAACAATCTGAACTTATCAGATTCTGGTTGTTCAAATACATCTTACAGCAGTGAATAAAAATTAAACACACCATTTTGAAATACTGCTACTCTTGTCACCATCATCATCATCATCATCATCATCGTCATCGGACAGTATTTATGTGCATCTAAAAAATGGTGTTAAAGCTGACTGTAACATAGAGGAAAAAAAGAGAAAAGGTGGGAAAAATATGAGCAATAAAACCAAAAATGTCATAATAATAAAAGCTTAGACGAGGTGTGATAAGGCAGTTACAGCAGTGAGCACCATAAAAACAACACCATATAAAAATAAAAGCCGGAGAAGACTGGTACAGAAGTAATAATACTGTAATAACAATTTAAATTATAATAAAACAATAAAAATATTTTATTAAAATAATTAATGAGATTATTCAGACACAAATGTCAGATTAGAAAAAAAAATATATGAGCGTTTTGTTGAGCTTCTGTATCGAATTGCATTATTGTGATTTATTGCTGCTCAGGTGTGAGTTATTGAAGCTGATTATTGTTGGTTTGTAATCAGAGATCCTGTGTGCATCAGCCAGAAGAATACCACTTCTCTCTGTAAAGATGAGCACAAGTTAAGTCATTCACTCCCAGGAATAAAAACCTCTAAAGTTCCCTCATTTGTCCCTGATCTCACATACCGGTATGCAGTTCAAAGTGAATCATTTCCAGTATCATCTGACTGTATGCCACATTAACTGTGAAACAAAGAGTCAATGTAAGGCTAAAGAGGAGCAGTGTCCTCCGGAGAGCCTAATTAGTTTCATTGGTGTGTCTTTTCCCCACCGTTTCTAATGACAGCATCATCAGAGGACCGAAGACTCAGCAGCTGACCTGTGCTCACACAACACATTCACACAGGATGAAGATGCTAATTCATATGTGACTACAGGCTGCACGCTCCTCTGCATGAGACAGTTTAATAATATGTTATTAAAAGTTTTGACTTAGTCTGGAGCTGCATTATGTACACAGACTCTTCTGCTGATTATCTGATGGCCGTCATTACTTTGGAGAATAACTCCATTCAGGGAATATCAGGAATTTAGACAGGAAGGAAATATACGAAATGAGTCAGACTCATGACCACTTTTAGTTATGGCCATGAAGTTGAGAAAATTTCAAGGCTACAGACTGCAATAGATTTTTGAGTTTTGAGCCCAACTAATTTACGTAAAGCTTTGAATTTTAAAAACTATTTTAAAAAAACAAAAAACATTGACTAAAGTCATTAAAGTGAAAGTAAATGTTAGAATTTGAATATTGTTAATTAAAATTATTTAATTTTTCAGGCACTAAAAAAAAAAAAAAAAAAAAATCAACAAGATATCAAATCAGGTTCGCTAGCTCACTGTGACTGATTTTTGAAAAAAAAAAATTTAGTTTCTAAAATAAATTAATTAATTAATCTCCCAAAATATCTGGACTTTTTTTTTCAGAGCAGCAGCTTGTCATGTCAAATACTCCGCACACACACACACACACACACACACACACACACACACACACACACACACACACACACACTGCAGTAGAGTTTGGCAAACAGTAGACCTTTTTCACAGCAGCCATATTGACATAAAGTAGTTCAGTAAACACATGTATTACCAATGATATTAATTACACACACTAAAATAACAGTTAATTAATAAATTTCTGCCACTGAGGATCTCTGTCTCATTACAATAATAACAAAAGACTTGGTTTGATGAGGTTGTAAAGTGGCGTGGGATCATGGGAGTTGTTTTCACTTTTAAACGACCACTGCAGCTGATGAAAGTCTATGTGATGTGACTCAGACACTGATGGGATGAGGATATCAAAGTTGTATTCATGTCACGTTTAGTCACATCTTCATTCTCTTATGTTTTCCTGAAAGTTAGCATCTTGTAACTAACTAGCAACAACTAGTAGGAAACACACCCTTACTGTGAATAAATTCTGGATTTCTCTGAAACATTTTGCAAACTGTAAGTCAGTGATGGACTCGGGCTGTCTGTCTGTTTTGATGCATTTAAGGTGAAACAGTTCCAATTGCTGCATCAGATTAAAATTTTTTACAACTACTTCAACTTTGTAATAACACATGGAACTATTTAACCATTTAAAGGCACATATATGCCAAATAATTTTCTAGCATGTAGGGCAGACTGTATGGTGCTGCATTGTGTCTTCTCCACTGGAAGGAGCCCTCACAGGGCATTTTATCATGTCTTGTCCACTGAAGGGGCACCTTAGAGGGTACTTTACCACATTTTGTCCACAACAAATGCACCTTAGAGAGCACTTTAGCAAGTTTAGCCAACTGGAAGGAGACTTTATCACACTTTATCTACCATATGGGCATCCAGGAGGGCACTTTTGTGTCTTCTTTTTTTTTACGTGGAGGCACCAGTGATGTAAACACACATTTCAACAAAAATATATAACATATGTCTGTGTTTTTAGACATTTTAATGTGGAAATGTCAAATATGCACCCTGACTCTGTTTGATCTGAATGGACAGAACCTTAATTACTATCTCTGGTCACACCGGTGTTTACTCCACTATTTCATGTCAAAATGGCTGCTGTGAAAAAGGCCCAGGCCAAATAGAGGAAACTGGAACAGGGGCTTAGATTAAATTTGTAGGAACAGAGGTGAAAATGTTTTGCAACAAACTGAGCGAGCCCTGCCAAAATGGCAAACAATCTGTTTAGGTAGAGATGTGTGGTCAATACTGGAAAGGGCCTCCCTCTCAGAGGAAACTAGAGAAAATGTTCCTAAAAAAAAAATCCTTAACTCACAGTACAGTAAGAAATCCTTTTTAAAAATCTCTGGATCCACATCTGGATCCAGATCCACACTGAAAAAGCATTTAGTTCACTATTGTTAAGGTTTTGGTCACCAAATTTTATTGACTAAACCCAAAGTCCTTGGCAGGGATGATAACAATACAGATCATGTCGTCGTGACAACCTTGCAGGACGACTCTGTGATTGGTCACTACCAGTGGACAGGTCTTTTGTTTATAAACAGCTGCGGTCCTCATTAGAGGAACTCGAGCCAATGATTAACTGTGACAGAGGCCACCGGCAGCAGCAGGTACCCACAATACAAACACACAGTGGACACAAAACAACAGGGAAGGACCAGTGTCATGACTTCCCTCTGCAGTACAAACCTGATCGGTCTCATTTTACATTTTCTACAAGAAAATATTCAAAAAAGACCCTAAATGTTGCTTTAGTGCTGAGTTAATTCAGTCACTTTGATTACAAGATAACAGAAAGATGGGAAAACAAAGAAAACAACAAAAGAAACTTAAAAAAACAGGTTCTTAGAAAGAGCTTTGTGTCTTTCCAGGAATTGAATAGCAGTGAGATCTAAGTCTGATTCCCATCTCCCCAAAGTTGGATGCTTTTTTGAAAATGTTTAGCTGCTTTCCACTTGAAAATATCATTTATACTCTCAGAAATAAATACAAAACTTTTCTGAAGATTTGGCAGCCCTATTTGACCTAAATCAACACCTTTGACAACATCTAAAATGTCACCAGATTTGATACACTATTAGTCATCTGAACACGCCAGGACTGTTTACATTGTCTCTTATTTGATGTTGTATTCATTTAAATATTATTTACTTATTTATTATTTCTTTCATTTTAATTGGACTACTATCTACTCCCTTTCAGTAACATCCTCTTTTAGTTTGTATGTGGGAGGGACAGGGAGGGGATTTGGATCCGTGTGTGTTCTGTGTGTCTTGTTAAATTAGACATTTAAAAATGAAATATAAAAAAAAAAAACATGAGAAAAAGTAAAAGTAGAATTAAAGTGTCCCTTTGAAGCAGTCTATGTGTCCCTGAGAAGTTAGCGTTCCTCCCTGATACTGAGGGTGTGGATGTTAAACTAAGAGCATGGGCCTTGAATATTTGAATCTTTTTTTTTTTTTTTACAAGAGCCCATGATGCTCTCTGCACGCTGCAAAACAAACTCCAGCACATGACCGGTGACACTTTACTCTCCTGACAGTGACCTTTACCGCCTCTCACTATCTCCAGTCCTCCCTCCACGGCCGCTCTGGGCAGGTGGAGGCACACAAACAACGCTCCACATGATGAGATACGTTATCTACTCTTTTACAGTTGATGACCAGGAATGATTATTTCTGATTCTACAGAGAAATATTGCCCAATTTCCAAGGACTGATTATACCTCAAACGGCTCAACACACAAACAGAAAAATCCTCTGCATTGAGTGTAAACTTTAGAGCATGTCGGGTTCTGCCGTGACAAACAATGGAGTATGAATCACATTATGATTTCACCATTAAAAATCTATAAATGTATATTAATCATAGTCCAGAAATGGCAGTAATTGCACCTCATTTTGTTGAATAAGGGAACTTCAACTTTAACTGATAAAAATATGACAAAACAAAACAGAAAAAAAAAAAGAAAAATGACCACAAATATGTGTTTTGCATCTTATAATATGATAAATGATTAATTGACTGTTAGCATTTTCAACTAGCAGTTAAGGAAAATGCACAAAATTTACAGCTGTGACCACTGTGCAGAACAGAGAAGGAGTTAGGAGGAATTAAGACTGAAAGATTGAAGAAACAGAAACCTCTTTGATTGAATACCTGCGACTGATTATTCATTAAACACCAGTTAAAAAGTAACTAATGCTCTGACTAGTTTTTGAAATGAATACTTTTTCTTAAGTATTTTTCTGACACCAGTACTTTAACTTGTAATTTAATAATATCCTAGTAATGTAACAGTACTTGTAGTTTTTTAGTCCACAAAACACTGGAGTTTCACAGGAAAACAGTGTTGCAGAATCTCACAAACAATGGAAGTGAATGGTGACCAGATTTCAAATGGGAAAAACAGAAGAAAAAAAAAACAAAACAATATAAAATGCCTCCATACTGCTCATCTGGTGTAATCCAAGTATCCTGAAGCCCATTCATTGCACGCACACACGTCACATCACACACACCCAGTTCAGACGGTGTGCACACACACATGAACATGGCTCCAAGCTAAAGATCTACAGTGAAGATTCAGGCTAAAAACATGGTGTAAATGACGTCAACTTGGCATCTCAGGGCTTTAGGATCCTTGGGTTACACCAGATGCATGGTATGGAGGTGTTATATGTTTTTTTTGTCTGTTTTTTTCTGTTTGAAAACTGGTCACCATTTACTTCCATTGTTTGGCTTTCCTGTCAAACTCCAGCAGTGTTTTGTGGACTAAAAATCTAAACCTGGCATTCAATCTGCATGAAAGTGATAGATAATGACTAAATTTTAATTTTTTGGGTGAACTATCCCTTTAAGGCTCTCAGTCCTAGTGGAATGAATTTCACCAGTTTTGGTGTGCATACTCGCGAGGCAAGTGTTAACTAAATTCTGAAGTGCTGTTGACCGGGTCAATTGGGCGTGGCCTATCATTTTTGCGGATAACTTAAGATGCCTTTGAGCGATCCTGATTAAACTCACTGGAGACATCCTGTGCTACCACCTGAACACACACTGCATTTCATTCACACCCGATGAAAGGAGGACAAACGGTGGAACTTTGAGTTTGCAAATTTTGAAAGGCTGCAGGCTTTGTGATGATGAAGTGTGATTGGTCTCACTCCTTTCTAAACAGAATTAAACTTGCTGAAATGACATTGCTCAGATTTGTGAAGCCTGAAATCTGCCCACTGCTGCTCTGTTTTAAAATTTTAAAAGTAACCAGAATCTGTCAAATCAGTGTAGCGCAGTAAAAGTAGTGATGCCTAAATACCTCAAAATTGTACTTAAATAAAGATAAGTAAATGCACATAGTTACTTTCCACAGCTTCAGGTATTGTCAGATTGTGAAAGGATACATGAGGAGAAGTGTATCAGGCTGCTTCCAAATATATTTGAACAGTTTGCAGAGGCCATGACAGGAGGGATGAGAGAGGGATCAGAGGGTCAAAGACAGTGTTGAAACTGTGATATCGAGGCACATGTTTGGGTCACAGCCAGGTGGGACACCACAACCCATCACTGTCTGCTGTTTTTAGGAACAATCTGATGATAACGTTTTATTCTTTTCTCTGCAGCTGGTGAAGACAGCTGACCTGGATCCCAGGCAGAACTACGTCCTGGGCTTCCATCCTCATGGCGTGCTGGTGGCGGGAGCCTTCACCAACTTCTGCACCTACGCCACAGGCTTCAGACAGCTGTTTCCTGGCCTCACCAGCTACCTGCTCATGTTGCCCCTTTGGTTCAGAGCCCCTTTCTTCAGAGACTACATCATGTGTGCAGGTGTGGACCCAAGACCCTTCCATTAAGCAAAATAAAATGACAAATATCAGCCCAAAAATCAGTAAAAAAAAAAAGACCATTGTTGTTAGGCAATATATTCATCCAGTTGCCCAGCCCTATTGTGGAGTTAACCCCTGAAAATGGACTAATCATGGGACTAAAAGGTGCCAGTGTGAAACAGGGAGAAAGAGTAGTCATGCATCATTTTAGGATGCAAACATTAGTTGCTGGATATTTAAGTAGTGTGTGCATTGTATAACCCTGGACATAAGTTAACCCTGGGTTAAAAATGTATATGTGAAAAGGGGCTTAGTTATCCCAGGGTTAAGGGTTAGCTCTGGATTAAGAATATGCAGTGTGAAAAGTCTATTAGATTTCTTATACTAGCACTAGCACATACTGCACAAACCATTTTTTTTATTTTATTTTGTACTATTTAATATATTTATATTTTATTTTGATCACTTCTTATTTTCTGTTGGAACACTGCAGGTCTGATTCCTTCTGACAAAGAGAGCGCCATCTATCCGCTCTCCAAAAGGGGTGGTGGTAACGCTGTGGTAATAGCAGTCGGTGGAGCCCCAGAGGCCCTTGACGCCCACCCTGGGACCTACAACGTACTCTTGGCCAAGAAGAAAGGTTTCATCAAAATGGCCATGGAGCACGGGTAAGAGCAGGGAGCCCCGGGGGAACGAGGAAAGTTTCCTATTAAATGCAGCTAATTCTCAAAGGTTTTATGGCTTATTGAAAGGATTGTGTCATTCATTTTAGGTTTCTTGCAGCTTGAGTGTGGCCTTTTGAAACAGAGGCTTATTCAAGTCGCTCACATGGAATTTCCTGGGAAAGCACACAGGCCTTTATGAGATCAATGCAGAATTTAGAAACAAGGATTTCAAATATGTGGACAATATTAATTCACACTAGTGGAACAACTGAACATTCTTGTCATTGAAAATCCTTTTTAGTGCTCATCTGGTGCCGGTCTTCTCCTTTGGGGAAAATGAAGTGTTTGATCAAGTGGAAAACGCAAGAGGAACCTGGCTTCGATGGACACAGGAAAAGCTGCAAAGCATCATGGGTATCTCCCTGCCTCTCTTCCATGCACGTGGCATTTTCCAGTACTCCTTTGGTCTCATGCCTTATAGAAAACCCATCCATACAGTAGGTGAGTAAACAGCTTTGTTCATCTACAATCTTAAGGCTCTAAAGGTGCTAACAAGAACCATGAAGGGTTCTTCAATTTGTCCCCACAGGAAATCCCTTTTGGGTTACTGGTTGAATCTTTTCTAGAAGTTCAACTTGGAACCCTTTCAGAGAGTTCTACCTGGAACCCAACATAAAGGGTTATACCCAGTGTCACCAGAACCTCCCCAGAGAGGCTCTGCAGAGAACACTTTTATGGTGTAATGGTTCCACCCAGAAACCTCCCGAGGCCCTTTTCCACTAAAATAGCTCTGGTTCTTGAACTGGTTCCATTTAAGATTTAAGAACTTGGCAGCCTCTATTGAACCATCCTGCGTTTCCACCAGTTTCGAGTAGAACCTTTGTAATCAAGCATGTCATTAACTGAGGGCATTGCACAATAACGCACACAACCTGTAGAATATTACACGCCCACTTTGGTTCCCAAGGAAAATCTGTCTGGCTTTTTTTGTTCTAGCTGAGAACCAACATCTATTTCCAACAAATTTATTTCTGGTGGAAATGCTCAGAGAGGTTCAAAGTGAGTGCTTGAACAAGAACTGGGTTGGCTACATGTTGGTGGAAAAGGCCTACCTTACGGTTCTATGCACAACATTTTCCACCTTGTAAGGCTGCTAACAAGAACCCATCTGGGGGTACTATGTAGAACCTTTTTATATTCCAATGGTTTTATCTAAAACTCACCTCAGGGATTTGCTGAGAGCCCTTACATATTCCCTGGGATTTATCAAGGACCTGTGATAGGTTCTGCAGAGAACCCTTCTATGATGTTATGGTTCTACCCAGAACCTCACTGGGCATCAAATAAGCTCTGGTGCTTGAACCAGTTCTGTTCAAGATCCTTGGGGCTATCTTTAGGTAGGCCTTTAAAGAGGCATTTTTCCACCAACATGGATCAGACCTGCACAAAGCTGGAACCAAAAAACAGCAGGTTTTCCTTAGGAACCAAATGGGTGTGTCATATTCTACAGGTTGTGTGTACTGTGCAGCACCCTCTGTTGATAACATCCTTGATTACAATGGTTCCAGCCAAAACTAGTGGAAATGCCGGTTGGTTTGCTAGATAGCACCAAGGTTCCAAGAATCTTGAATGGAACTGGTTCAAGAACAGAGGTCATTTGGTGGAAAAGGCCATAGAGGGTTCTATCTACAACCTCTCCACCTTCAAAGGTGCTAACAGGAACACACCTAGACGGTTCTTCCAAGAACATTTTTATATTCCAAGAGTTTTATCTAGAACCCACCCAGGGTTCATCAACAGAGATTTCAACAATCCTCAATGAACCTGTTCTTCAAAATAAAAAGGGGTCTTCAGAAGCAAATGCATCCCTGTGAGGGTTGCAGCAGGTTACAGTGTACAGTTAGCTTCTTCCTGCACTGATCGCTTTAGACTAATTGTGACAATTAGTGTAAACATCACCTGCAGTATAAAATCAAATACAAGATGCACGCTTTAGACTTTGTCTGGCAGACAGACGCATTATCTATGCTCCTATATTTCTCAACCAGCTGTTGATTTTGGCAGAAGCATCTCATGCTGGCAGAGAGTTACAGCGAACATGAGAATATCAGTCCGATAAAGAAAGTCAGAGATGTGTTCCAGTCTGATGAAACTGCACTGAGCTACAGTGACTGACACCTGGTTGGCATGCGGCCCTAATGCCACCAGGTTTTAGATAAACGGACCTCAAATAGCATCAAACAGACCATATTGCACAGCTTAAAGCACACACTGAATGTGAGCGTGGTGTCCTTCACCTTGTCACCTCTCTGCAGTTGGACGGCCAATTAGGGTGGCGAGGAACGAGAAGCCAACGGCCGAGGAACTCGATGCCCTCCACCAGCTGTACATGGATGAGCTCAGCAGTCTGTTTGAGGAGCACAAAGGCAACTATGGAGTGGACGAAGACACACACCTGAACTTTGTCTAAACAGGACTGATGATGGATTTACATGCCTATTTATTTGTAAAACTCTGGTGCTGCAGCCTCAGATCATTTTTAATTTCTGTCAGCCTGTCTTTGCTCCAAGCCGACCTGTTAATTCAAGATAAATCAACACACTGCTCTGTCTCTTTATATGAGGTGGGATTTTAACTACACTCTTAGAAACAAAGGTTCTAACAAGAACCATAAAGGGTTTTCTGGTTTGTTCCCATAGGAGAACCCTTTTTGGATCCCAATAGAACCACTTGGAATGCTTTTAGAGAGTTCAACTTAGAAACCAGCGTGAATGGTTATCCGTAGAGCCATCTGTGAAATGTTTGATCCAGAACCCCCTATGAGAGGTTCTACAGAGAACCCTTCCATGGTGTAATGGTTCCACTGATAACCATCCCTAGGCCCTTTTCCACCAACATAACTCTGGTTCTTGGACTGGTTTCGTTCAAGATTCTTGGAACCTTGGTGCTCTCTAGTGAACGTTTCCACCAGTTTTGAGCGAGAACATTGTCATCAACAGAGGGCGCTGCACAGTGCACAGTAACCTGTAGAATATGACACGCCCACTTTAGTTCCCAAGGAAAACCTGCTTTTGATTCTACGTGGGAACCAGTGTTTCAGGTTGCAAACCATTTTTGTTTTTGGTGGAAATTAGATGCCTGAACCAGAACTGGGCCAGTTCCATGTGGATGGAAAAGGCCTATGTAATGGTACTGACAAGAACCCACCCACGGGATTCTACAGAGAACCTTTTTATACGCTGTGAAACCAAATTAATGAATTGTGATAAGTTTGTTTAGAGGTTCTAAAGCCTGAAAAATGTTGAGTGCCAGTAGCTTTTTTTCTTGTGCTTGTTAAACTCAGAATTTTTTGATTAATATGAACTTAACTGACTGTGAAATAATAATATTATTTTTTAAATACTTCAAATTATTCAGTTTTGTTAATTTATTGCTATAAAATTCTTTGTTGCATTTACTAAAATATATGGCTTAATAATTGATTTTAATATTTAAACTCAGAGTTTATGAACTCAAATATTGGTTTTACAGTGTATTCCAACAGTTTTATCTAAAACCCAGTGTGAGATTCCATTGAGAACCCTTTTACATTCCTGGGGATTTATCAAGAACCCACCCAGGGCATTCTATCAAGAACCCTTCTATGTTATGGGACATAGAACCCTTGACAAAGCCTTGATGAAAGAGTTCTTCAAAGATTTCAACAATCCTGAGGAACATTTCTTCCCTAAAGGGTTCTTTGGAAGAAAAGGGCTCTTAATGGAACCCTCTGTCTTCCAAAGAACCCTTGACAAGCTCTTGTTCAAAAAAGGGTTCTTCATAAACAAATGGTCTCAAATGGGCAGAACCTCAGCCCTTCAAGAAGAACCCTTATTTCTAAGAGTGTACTGTATGAGAGAAAAGCCACCAGAATGGAAACGCTTCTGTAGCCCCTTGTGTCACAGTTCTGGCCTGTGTGGAACATGGTTCAGAGGGAACACTAATGACACAAGTCCAGTTTTCCTCACTTCATCTCCCAGCTGTGGCATTTGTCTGTCTGGGGTTTTGGATTTTTGTGCAAGAGGCGACACTTTCTCAAACAGAGTCATGGGTTGAATTTGGGTTGCAACATCATTTGGAAACACTGTTATAAAACACCAATCATTTCAGAATTCAGTATCTTTGCTATAAACCGAGAAAATAAACATCTTGTATACACCACTCAACTGACTTTGCTGTCTTTTGTTTCTTCTGCAAATATTTCAGTGATGGAAACCAACTTGGTACATTTGCTTATAGTTCTGTACTTAAAGGACCAGTGTGCAGGATTTAGTGGCTCGCTTTAAAGATTCCAACCAACTGAATACCACTCGCCTCACCCTCCCCTTCCAAGCATGTAGGAGAACCTAGAGTGGCCATGAAGCTCACAAAAAAACACAAAAAGAGGCATCTAGAGCCAGTGTTTGGTTTGTCTGGTCTGGGCTGCTGTAGAAACATGGTGGTGAGGACCTGACTCTCTGAAGATGAAGAAAGGGCTCATCCTAACACAACGAAAACACAACTCATCTTATTTTCAGGTGATTATACACAAATGAAAACATACTTATGAATATTGTATTCCATTTCTGCTATATTCTGCCAATAGATAAATCCCTGTAAATCTTAGACACCGGATCTTTAAGTACAATTTTGAGATCTTGTACCTGAGGATGTCAATTCTCTGCTACTTTGTGCTTCTTTTCCACATAGATGATCTGCTGTGGTGACCCCTAATTGAGGATCAGCAGAGAGAGAAAGAAGTTTGTAGAGTTGTCACTTCTCAGATTAGACTTTACATTAAAAAAAATGTGGAGATTAAAGCAGTGGTTCATGACATTTCTGGCTTGTGACCCCTTTCAAAAAAAGCAGTTGGGGTCCTTTTACTTTTTTCCTTGAAACTTTTCACATGGTTTAATTTGAGGTAGCAGAACAAATTTTTTTCTTTTTTTTCTCTCCCATTAATCATCGCACAGCCCCTCAGATTTATCATGGGACTCTTTTGGAGCGGCCTGACCCGTAGTTTGGATTAGACTACTGAAACAGCTTACACTCAACACATTCACTTCTATAGGCTGTTCCACAACAGCACAATGTTGCCTGAAGGCAACATCCAGAGAGCAAACTTTTGAAAAGAGTTCATTTTTAAAATGTTTTCAGTTTCAAATGGCATAAATTCTAAACCCGTCAGGAAATTGAATATTTTACATTATTAATGTAATAGAATTTATTCAAATTACTACAATAACTCTTTCAGTCCTTATCATTATGTTACACTGTTGCTTTAAGGAAATGCATCTTTTTTTAATTTATTCAAATGATGTTTACTTGGTCTATTTTTACAAAAACCATTGCAATTTTTTAAACAACTGGCATCATATGCGTACCAGAGAGGGTTAAGTAGGTTTTTGAATGTAGGACTTGAACTACAAGAGTGTTTTTTCATTAATGGTAATTTTACTAATGTAAAGGTTCTGAATACTCTTTAGCATTACATTACATTACTACAGCATTTTATGGTGACCAGTTTTCAAATGTAAGAAAACAACAGCCCCAATGTGGAAAGTTGACTAAAAGAATGTTATTTCCACCATGTTTTTAGTCTGAATCGTCACTGTAGATCCTTAGCGTGTAGCCACCTTCACGTGCACATGCACACTGTCTGAACTGGGTGTTTGTGGTGTGACAGTGTGCCAACAGCATGTTGGGGCTTTAAGAGACTTGGATTACACCAGACGAGCAGTATGGAGGCATTTTATGTTGTTTTTTCCCGGTCATTTTTTTATGTTTGAAAACTGGTCACCATTCACTTATGTTGTTTGGGAGATTCTGCAACCCTGCTTTCCTCTGAAACTCCAGCAGTGTTCCATGGACTAAAAGGCTAAACCTGACCTTCATTCAGCATGAGGATGAGTAGATAATGACTGATTTTTCATTTTTGGGTGAACTATCCCTTTAAAGATGAAGCCAGAGTCAGGAGACTGTTAGCTTGGTGAAGCATTAAGACAAAACAGGAGGAAACAGTGAGCCTGGCAGAGACTCTGGGAAGTCTCTGCTACCAGGTCAAGAAAAAGTCTGCTGCATAACCCACCATAAAACCAGAACCTGATTTTACACTTTGGTTTTCATACAAATTAAACAAACTAAACATAAAAGTTAGTGAAGTTTTTTTTTAAACTTTGGACAGAATCAGGTTAGCTGTTTACCCCTGGGTCCAGTTTTTTTGCTAAGATAAGCTAAACACCTCCTGGCTCTGGTGTCATATGTAACTTACAGCTGTTTTAGCTCTCGGCATGACAGCAAACAAGGGAATTTTCCAAAATGTTAAACTATTTCTTTACAGTAAGCCTAACATCTGCCTTGCAATTTATTAAAACTGTCTGAAAAGGTAAGATCTCAAGATGTTTTAAACACGTGAAACAACATGGAAAAATACAAATAGATTATTATAGATTATTAAATTATAATTTTCTTGTTCTAATTTCCATTTTCTGTTTTTTAAAATTTATTTAAAACAAAACCGAGGTTAAACAGGGTTCTGGTTATTTGCAGATGGTGTGTTCTGTGTGAGCGGCATTACCCCTTGAATTTCCCCGTGGGGATTAATAAAGTATTTTTCATTCATTTTCATTCATTCATTCAATCATTCATTGAACACACTCATTAAATGTCACCATTAATTAATTTATTAGTTAAGTTGGGCATCAAATTATGCCAAATGATAAGACTGTCTTTGGCAGACTTTTTATGGCAGGCTTCTGATATTTCCAAATAAAATGATTGGCAATGTTCATCACAGTGTTGTCTCACTGTCTGGACTAGATTTGTGTGTGTGTGTGTTGGGCTAATAAAAATGCTGACTAAAAGAAAACTTGCTGCAGTAATGTAATGCAAAAGAGACACATAATTGAGAAAATATTATATTTGAAATGAAAAAAGGGCAACAGGGAAAATAAACATCTTGTAAACACTCAACTGAATTTTCTGTCTTTTCTTTTTTATAATAGACCTTTGCAGTGTGAAGAAATATTTTAGTGGGAAGCAGCAAAATACATTTGCTCATAATACTGTACTTAGAGGACCAGTGTGTAGGATTTAATAACATCCAGTGTGCTTGCAGGTTGCAACCAGCTCAATACCACTCGCCTCACCCTCCCCTTCCAAGCATGTAGCACCTACAGTGGCCATGAAATTCACAAAAAACACAAGAGGCTGCATCTAGAGCCAGTGTTTAGTTTGTCTATTCTGGGCTGCTGTAGAAACATGATGGTACAACATGGTGGACTTACGACAGAGGACCTGCACCGTCTGTGAAGGGCTCATTCCTAAGAGACGGAAAAAACAGCAATTCTTATTTTCAGGTGATTAGAAATGAATGAAAACATACTTATGAATGTTATATATCATTTCTGACATATTCTGCCAATAAATAAATCCCTGTTAATCTTACACACTGGACCTTTAAGTACAATTTTGAGATCTTGTACTTTGAGCATTTCTATTTTCTGCAACTTTTCTCCACGATAATCCAGTTCCTAGTTACTTTTCATATGTGGATCATAAAATCAGATTCCCATGCCGGGTTTGGCAGGGCCTGTTCTGCCAGTGAGACACAGATGATACACTGTGGTGACCCCTAACTGGGAGTCAGCCAAAAGAGGAAGAAGTTTCTACAGGAGTTTAATGTCAGATCAGACTTCAAATTTAAAAAACATATGAAGGTCAAACCAGTGATTCATTACATTTCTGACATGTGACCCTTTAAAAAAGCATCTTGAGTCCTCTCACATTTTTCCCTCCAAACTTCTCATATGGTTTTATTTGAATAACTCTTTGAGGCCAAAATGAATAAAATTATTGTCGCAGAACTCAGTTTTCTCATTAATCATTGCACAACCCCTCAGATTTATATATAGACTCTGTTATAGGAGCCTCACCTGTAGTTTGGGAACCGCTGGATTTGACTAGATAACTTTTTGCAGTGTATTTTTATTTAACCCTCTATGGTGTTGCCTTGAAGTAAGATTATTTTTTGTCCCTTTACACTCACACAATGCTTCCTCAATTGTGGTGCAGTGCTTAAAAAAAGAGGCAGGACCCTGTGGAAACCAACAGTAGTGTTTTAATTTGTCACCTGACTCTCTGGAGGTCATGTTGAACCCTTTTTTTGCAGTCTTCATCACATGGTTCAGCTCCATCATCTCTATTACCACAAAAATGCTCTGAAAATGTCTCATTCTGTCATTTTACAATCTGGAAAAATAGATTCAGAAAAAAAATAGAAGTTTTTTTTTTTTTTTTATTTAATAGTAAATGTTGCCTTTAAGTAACATTGCTCCATTTTGGATTCCCACCATCTTCCCACCTGATTATGAATAATAGTAAAATATCTGTCTAGTGTGGGGACAGGGAGACATAAAGGACTTTTTAAACGTGAAACAGCGTGGAAAAACACAGACAGATCATTTATTTTTGATCATTAAATTCTCTGATTTATTTTGCGGCAAACTTGATGTAAAATGAGCCTACTGGACATGAACTAAACTGAGGTTAAATGAGGGTTCTGGTTAATTGCAGTTCAAACACGTGCAGTAAATATGAATACGTGTCACCGTTTATTGTTTTATAAGTTGAGTGTCAAATTTTGGATCAGGTTTCCGAATGATAAGACTGTCTGTGAACTTTGGCAGACTTTTTATGGCAGGCTTCTGATATTTCCAAATGTAATGACTGGCAATGTCCGTCACAGTGTTGTGTCACTGTCTGGACAAGATTTGTGTGTGTGTGTGTTGGGCTGATAAAAATGCTGACTAAAAGAAAAACTTGCAGAACTAATGTGATGCAAAAGAGACACATAATTGAGAAAATATTCGATTTAAAATGAAAAAAGGGCACTGAAACGTTGACAGAGAATGCATGAGACTCTTGATCTTCACTCAGATGACCTGCAAGCATCTTCAACCAGCTGAACCAGTCACCACTAAACCAGAGATAAGTGTGTGACGTGGTGTAAGTAGAGTACTGCAAAAGCCTGGATTAACTACAATGAAACCAACAGCAAAGACATACCTGGAGTAAACAGCACTGTATTTATAAAAAAAGAGACATTTTACTCGTATCAAAAAGATGAGGAGATTCTTTTAAAGACTGACAGTCCACTCCAAGAGAGTCAGCAGAAAAAACATATTTGTGTAGTGTACACTATATTTAAAATATTTTCACCACTTTAACTTGCCATCAGACTGCCTTTCCCACTGGGAAAATGCTGCTACATAAGCCAAACATTGCTTTCTGCAAAGCTGCCAGACTCCACTGGCAAAAACATTAATTTTACCTCATAGAACACAAGAGTCGCCTATCTGCTGTTGCCTCGATTGGTTAGTTAGTTGTGTTACTGGTGAGTCCAAATTAACCATTTAAAACACCGAAGTCACACACTAAAAAAATAGTTGAGACAACTTAAAATTTCAAGGCAACACACTGCAATAGATGTTTGAACAAACTCTTAAGTTTTGAAATACACTTTAAAGAGTTTTGCTGACCTATAATCTTTAATTGAGATAATTTACTTTTCTTCTTTAGATAAGCTTGAATCTTTTTAAAATACATTTCAAAAATTGGTGAATGTGAGCTGCAAACCAGATTTGTCCTTTTTTAAAAAAACATCAATAAATGTGTGTGTGTGTGTGTGTGTGTGTGTGTGTGTGTGTGTTATGGTTATTTTTTAAATGTATATATAGTATATATATAAATTTTAAGCTTTAAGTTTATCTAAAGAAGAAAAGTAAATTATCTCAACAAGAGATCAGTCAGATTCTTAAGTTTTTTCAAAACTTGAGAATCTGAGTCAGGCTCAAAAGTCAAAAATCTATTACAGTCTTTTGCCTTGAAATTTTGAGTTTCCTCAACATTTTTCTTTTCACAGTGCAATATCATAAACAAACTAACCAACGGAGGCAGTGGTAGACCAGCATCACGTGTGTTCTGTGACGTAAAATGACTGCTTTTGCAAAAGGAGTCTGGTGTCTTTGAAGAGTGCAATATTTGGCTTTTAAAGTAGGGGTTTCCTGACAAAATTGTTGTCTGATAGCAGGATAAAGCAGTGAAAATATTCTAAATATAACACACACTTAAACTGTATTCATTTTTTATATGGGTCTTTTTTTTTTACGAGTCTAAAGTATGTTTTCCTGCTGACCTTGTCCACAGCAGTAGATTGCTTATAGCTACCAACACCGGTGCTCCTGCTGCTTCTTCCAACTGGTTGCACATCGACCAAATCTACTGTAGGTAACACACTTACTTTGGGTAAGTACCTCTTACAGCACTGCTTCAGAGGATCCAAACTAAGATTTAAGATTTTGTATACTGCAGAGGTACACTCATAACATGACAAAACTCATAGAAAGTCAGTGGGCCAGGCTTTATGTTTTCGACACAGTCGTGATATTAAGGACATTATTGTTATGGGGACTGTATTCATATCTCACAGGGGACTCCACTGTATGGACAAGCCTGCTCACAGTTAATAAGTGTCCGGTCTCTGATTCCTCTCAGGTGGGTGAGAGTGAGGTCAGGGTAACTACATTATTGACTTATTTTTGAAGACAGTGGTCAAAGTACAAAAGAACGGAGGCCCTGTGTTCTATGAATCCTTCGGATCATATCTTATCTTGGCTTTTTCTTAAAGGAAAACAAATCATAAATGGAGTTACACTCCCCAGAGTCATCACAAATACTGTATTTAACAAGTGTGGCTTGGTATTTTTGAATAACACAAACTAAACAGATGAAGAGTTGTATTAGAACAAAAAAGAGAGAAATACTGAGTCTTTAAGTAAAACAAATACAGAAAGGAAGCAGGCATGATAATAAAGTCATATCTAGAGATTATTTGGTATCTGCTCACAGATACAGGAGGCTACACACAACATGGATTATATAAGAACTTAGAAAACATGTAAACAGGTGAGATTAATTGAGTATGGAGGTGCATCAGGGCCTGACTTGAGGGGAACAGAAGAGGAGGAAGATTTTTTTATTTTGCATTTGAAGAATCAAATTGAAATGTTGAGAATAAAGTCAAAATGTTGAGAATTAAGTTGAAAGGTCAAGAATAAAGTTGAAATGTTGGGAATTATTCTCAAAGTCCAAAATTTTAAAAAATTTAAACTTCCTCTCTTTTTTTTTCTCATGCCCGGGACTTATACTTAAAGTTTGACTTCATGAAAGGTGTTCTGACTTTAATCTCAGTACTTTGACTTAATTCTCAAAATGCAAAATTAAAAAAATCCTTCATCCTCTCATTTTCCCCCTCATGCCTGGCTCTGCCACTCTTCTGTGTTACGTTACACATCAAGAAATAATTTAAAAATTGACGTGACTGCAGCAAAATTAGACTCAAACTGAAATGTGAACTCATCACATCATGACAGAACTGGAGTTTAAAGAACAATTAATACCAAAATAACCAATTTGAAAGAGACAGAAAACATGATGGATTATATCAGAGGTGGACTGATATAAAATTGCATGATTATATCACTGATGTCACAAACTGTCAGATGTTGACATTTCTCAACAGCAGCCTGATGTCAAGGACTGTACGACTGATTTCATCCAAAAGCAGTTATGATTCTTGGGCCTGGTCCCGACAGATATGTGCTATCAGTTCAACTTTTTGGGATGAACCACATCAGATACAAAGTACAGGACAATTTTCCAGTAGAGACTGGTTATAATATTTAATTTGATAAAGGGGTGAGGACAAGAACTGGGGCTGGGACTGAGACTGAACCCACAAGACCTGAGAGAGTGTGTGTGTGTGTGTGTGTGTGTGTGTGTGTGTGTGTGTATTAATTTAATGGCTCAATTAGGCTTTTTGTAACTACAGTTTGTGTGTAGTGTCTCTGTAATAGAATCTGGATGATAAATTGGCCTCTTTTCTGACTCAGCATGGCTTCTGTTTCCGTAGATTTAACCCTGACTTGAGAACTGATGTGGTATACTACGTTTAGACTTGAGACTTGACTTAAGACCTTAGTCTCAAGACTGAAGATCTGAGTTAATACAAAGCTGAACTGATTATAACCAGTGGAAGAAAATATCCAAGTACATTTACTCCAGCACTGTACTCAGGTACACTTTAGTTCAGTTTAGTATTTCCATTTCCTGCTTCTTTCAACTTTTACTTCACTACATTTCAGGGGGAAATATTACAGATTTTACAGCACTACATTTATTTAACAGGTATAGTTACTGGTTACTTTTTAGGTAAAGATTTTACATGAAAAAAATGAGCTTAAAAATACAATACACTGACAAAGATTAAACTGGTGGTTCCCGATCCTTTTAGCCTGTGGCTCTGTGCTAAAAAGCAGTGTCTTATTAGAGTCCTTTGTCATTTTTCAGTTGTTTATCAGTTGTTGTCATTTCTCCTTTAAACTTCTTGGTGAGGATCATTTAATCAATATAGCAATCAATATCCAATTTTAGACATAGAAAGAAATAGAAAGGAACAGGAATTAGTCAAAGATAAGCACAGTTGTGCAGCAGAACTCTTTTTTTCTCACCCATCAATCTCCTCAGATTTGTGACCCTTTGGAGTGGGCTGGGTCCCCCAGGTCCCTTATCACTGGACTAAACTACCTAACAGTATATGAAATACTTAAAGGGACGGTTCACCCCAAAATCATAATTATAAAACACATATTTCTCCCCTGGCCCATAGTGATTTACCAATCTAGATAGTTTTGGTGTGAGCTGCAGAATTTTGGGAATGTAAGCCTTAAAGATGTCTGTCTTCTCTCCAATATAATGAAGCTAAACGGCACTCGGTTTGTGCCCCAAAGAAATCCATTTGAAAAATTCCAAACCAGTGTCTCTTTCCAAAAATCATGACCTGGTTCCTCCTACAGTTTCATGTAGGAACTATTTTCTTTCTGCAGTAGGATCTACTGGAACTACTTTCTTTCCACTAGAAAGAAAGAAGTTCATGTGAAACTGCTCACAACAAGGTCTGTGGATTATCTTGAGGAACCAGGTCATGATTTTTGGAAACAGACACTGGTTTTGAGCTCATCAAATGTGTATTTCTCAGTGATTTGATTTTGGAGAGAAGGCTGATATCTCAGAAACTCTGCAACTCTCACAGATACTGATACTCTGTGCTTTTACTTAGGTAGTATTAGGTAGTATTTTAAATACAAATGTTTTATTATAATGTACTTTTAATATATTCTATATTTCTGCACAAAAACTATCATACATATTATTTTTTATAATATTTTTTCATAAGTTACTTTCTTGACTTGCAGTGCTTGAGTTCATCTTCATTCATATTTTCTCAAATATATTTCTTGTTATGCACCAATATACCAAGGCTAATTCCTTGCATATGGTACTTTTATGTAAGTCAAAGATCTGAGTAACCTACCTCTTGAAGACATCTTCAGCTACATCAGCATCATCCTGTGTCCACCTTAAGCAGCTGCTGGCCTGGTGAGTGTCTCTGCAGTGCCCGCTGGCAGACTCAGTCTCTGGCAGAAGACACAGAGAGCAGGACTTACCTGGAAGCTCGAACAAGGGCAGCTTCTGTAGACTTACACACCGCACCCCACAGCTGAGGGCAGGAGGGCATAACTAAAGGAATTTCACATACACACCAGGATCCTGGTTATGATCGGGTGTTTGGTGTATAACTGTCATCTCTTGTGCATGTAAACATCAAACCTGAATATACTACCAGGAGTACTCTGATAGAAACCAGGAAAGCATGACATGCAGTCACCTTATCCTGAGTCTGAATATTCTTTGAGGGGAGGGCAATGCAACATGTCCTGTCAGAGATGCATTTTGCATCAGTCACATAACATTGTCTCGATGTACAGCAGCCAGACAAACACAGAAGAGAACACAAGTTGTTGCACTGACACTGGACATGTGAGAGACGGCTTCACGTGGGCAGCCTGGGCTACAGATGCTGCCATCTGTTCATACCATGAGTGTTAAAATATCATAAGACATCATAAGCACCAAATAAATAAATCTCTGTAGAATATATAGATATAAAAGTTCTATTACTCTTCTAGAAGAAATTAAGTGACACCACAAGACAAAAGTCTAACTGAGAGCAGTATAACATTACTGCTGAGTATGTCAAATCAATGTAAAAGTGCAGTATTACATAACGACTGTAATTATATCAGGATATCATCTGACCTTTGAGAACAAACCAGAAGTAAAGAAAATGTAATGTTCTGGTTTTATAGCACAAGATATACAAATAAATAAAAATAACAAACAATTTGTTGTTTAGGTCTTTATGCAGTAGATCACTGGTACTCAACTTAAGGCTTGCGAGACAAATCTGGCCCCAACACGGCACTGGGGGTGGCCGACCATTTTCTAATTCACACACTTTTTGGTTGTTTAAACCAATCAGTAAATGTTCAGTAACGCCCTCTGCTGTTTCTTAGGAGGTTATCAGCCTAAACACACACACTAAAAGAGCTTAAACATGCTCTTCACTCTGTCCCTGGTCGGAGCAGTTTATGATTATGAATGCATTTATGAATCATTCAGTGACTGCACGATGGAAGAAGTTCTAACATGTTTAATGTTGCATCAATTCTGTCAAATGTTACAGAGGCATTTACAAATAAGTCAGTGACAGTTTAAATTTTTACTGGTAACTTTGAGCTGAAGACGCGCTGGATTCCACGATGTTGCTCAGCTGTTACTGTCGTTTCTGTGGCAATGCATATTTGTGACTTTGAGGGGCGGAGCTTATGAAGGGCCACTGAAGGGAGCGGTGGGTTTGTTTGGCTGTTGTGTTCAATTTATCTGTCTTTCTCCAAAAAGACTCACCCTGCCTTTAAATTGCATGGTAATTAGCAGACAGGTGTGAGTTTAATATCCCAAGATTCAGTTGGTCTGGTCCAAATAGTCTGAGTAACTGAGTAAAAAGCTAAAAGTGTTGCAGCTGCCCCCAGTCTCCCCTATTCTCCAGTCTCCCCCTGTACTTTGTTAGTGTACTTAAGTATATTTTTCAGGCATCTGTTCTTGTACTGGAGTATTTATTTTTCAGACAACTTTTTATTTTTACTTCCCACATTTGAACACAAATATCTGTAGTTTCTACTCCTGAAGATGAAAATGACATAACAAGACAAAAAAGATGTACAATAGAAAAAACAATGTAACCAGACGAAAACAACGTAAAAGACATAAAAAGATGAAAATGACATAACAAGACAAAAAGGACATATGAAGATGTAAACAAAACTTTTTTTACTTTTACTAAAAAGAAGTTGAATCAGTACTTCTACTTTTACCAGAGTCCTTCTGTACTTCTACTTTTGACATTTTTATGTGAATTTAATGGATAATTAAGTCAACTGAATCTGAATCTTGATTGGCAGATATGTGTGCTGATTAAATATCACACAGTGTGATTGTAAAGATGAAATTTGAAGATTTGATCTGTCTCATCCAGTCCAGAGGTTCCTGCTTCCACCTGAGCAGAGGCAGGAGGGCTGCTGGTCAATGTTGGATGTTTTTCACAGTTGACCCTCAGCTGACCCACGTGACTTCCCTCATAAATACACAGACAGGAGGCAGCGGCTCCACTCAGCGCCTGTTGTTTCTCACCTGCAGGTTACGTGTTGGTGAACAGGGAGGACTCCTCCTGCTTCTCGACACTTTATTACTCATATTATTTCTCTGTCCGTGTGTGTCTGTGTGAGTGTGTGTGTGTGTGTGTGTGGCTCCTCCCCGCGCTGATTAAATGTCCGCTCCGAGCTGCACTCAGCTGCAGTTGAAGGCAGTGGTGACAGAGGAGCTGTGGGACTGACAGACACACACACACACACCTACCTGAGTTTATTCTTTCGGGACACCCTCAACATCCAACGACCATGAAGACCATCCTTGCTGCTTACTCTGGCGTCCTCAAAGGTAAGACGGCTTTTTCTTTTGGCTTGAAAAGTGAGAAACAGAGGCAACAGCCAGCAAACACACACACACACACAACACAGACACACACAGAGGAGGTCAAATCACACAAGTCAGGAGGAGAGAGAAAGACATGAAACACACACAACACATGCTGGTTTTAATGCTGTGATTTATTGTGTGAAGAACTTTGTAACATCTGTCTATACACACCAAACTTCCATTAAAAATATTTTATTTATGTTAATATTAAATATTTAATAGTAATCACTATAGAGGAATCCTGCAAAGATGCAATAGAAAAACTTCAAAACCTAAAGGTGAAATAAAAAAGAGAGAAATTAAAAAATAAATCACCAAATATTCTGTTTGATGCATTTTGTGTGACGAACTTTGTAACATCTGCCCATACAGACCAAACTTCCATTTAAAAATATTTAATAATAATAATTATTATAACAGTAATCATTTAGAGTAATACTGCAAAAATGCAATCGAAAAACTTCAAAACCAAAAATCAAAATATATTTAAAAAAATCCCAAATCTTTAAAATGCATGGATACCTTTTTATTTTTATTTTTTAAAGAAAAGGGTCACATGAAATTTAAGATACTTTACAACAAAAGCAGGGAGTTCGCCTTTTGATTTTCCGCTTATTATCATTTCACTGTCTGATTTGTGCTCTGTGAAGTTTGGCCCAATATAACAAATCACAATTTGCCTGAGGGGGGCTTTACAGTCTGTGCAGCATATGACACGCTGTGTCCTTTAGACCCTCAGTTCAGATAAGGAAAAACTTCACAAAAACCCTTTTAAGGGTTGGAATGGAAGAAAACAGAGGAAGACAGAGCCACAGAGGAGGGATCCCTCTCTGTCAGGACGGACAGACATGCAGCAGACACCGTGTGCGCGGAATAGACCGGGACGACAAAATTATGTAGATTGTAAGACATATGTGATGAACATGGATCCAGGAGCACGTTGAGCAACTTCAGCTGTTGCTACATAGGTAGGACCTGAGCCGCCTGTTTTGCAGATAAGTTAACTAAAATTTAGAGCTGCAGTGAATAGTTGAATGAAAGAAAATTAATTGCCAATATTTTGATTTTTCAAGCAAAACTGTTGCTGGTTCCAGTGTCTTAAATGTGAGGATTTGCTGCTTTTCCTCTTCATTTATGACAGTAACTGAAGAATATTTGAGTTCTGGACTGTTGGCTGGACAAAAAAAGCAACTTAAAGACGTCACTTTGGGCTCCGGAAAAATGTGATGAGCATTATACACAATTCCTTTGACATTTTATAGACTATATGGTTAATTTATTCTTGAAAATAATTGACATATTACTAAATAAATTATTATTAGTTACAGTCCTATGTTGATATAAACTAAAATTATAATTTAGGTCAAATAAAGAAGTATTTTGCAAATGTCCCAAATGAGAATCAGTGATCTCTTCTGGGAAAAAGTTTGAACTGGAACTTTGAACTTTTCTGGTGCAGAGACTGATTGTCTGCTTTGCTGATAAATTCCTCTCTTCTCATGATGACACTCCTTTGCTGTGTGTGGTCAGAAATCCAGACTTCTGATTAATGTAAGAAGTCTCAATGATGATGCTGATGGCAGTTTAAAGGGACAGTTCACCCTCAAATCAGTAAAATCCATAGAGATATCTGCCTTCTCTCCAATGTGATGAAACTAGATGGCACTAGTCCTGTGGTGCTCACAGTGCCAAAAAATACATTTGCAAAGCTCTCATTTGATGTAGGAACTTTCTTTCTGCACTATATTCTACCAGAACTACTTAAGACTCTACATGAAACTGCTCACAACAAGGTGTGTGGATTATCTTGAGTAACCAGCTCATGATTTTTGGAAAGAGATGCTAGTTTTGAATTTTTCAAATGCATATTTTTGCTGCGTTGAGCACCACAAGCTGAGTGCAAATTAGTCCCATTATATTGGAGAGCAAGCAGACGTCTCTCAAAAACTCTGAAACTCGCACCCCAAAAATTTAGACGGATAAACAGCACTACAGGTCAGGGGAAAAGATGTATTTTTGGTTTTGGTTTGAACTGTCCCTTTTTAAAACAATACTGACATGCCTGTATGTACGTTGAAATGGTTTTGGTTGCTGTAAAATGTGAACTTGTCCTTTAAATTGACTGCAGCCAGAGATGAGTTTATCAGTGCCGTTTGTCATTTTTGGAGCACATGTCCCTCAGCTGCACTGTACTGTACACATACTAGCCAGAAACAGGACGAGCACATGCTCCACCTGTTTGCTTCATCTGTGGGACCTGATAGTGTTTGTGCTCCTCTCTTGTTTGCTGACCAGTTTGATCTGGCTCAGGGTCAGAGAGCACATATACTCTAAGTGTGCAGAATTAGCCATCGCCAACAACTTCTGGCGCTAATACAAGCGGTGGTATCCTTAAAGGATCCATAGCATCACAGTTTACAGGTAATACCAGCAGCAGCAGCAGCCTGCGCTGGGTTATTTTCAGTGTGTGGCCGTGGGATTAGATGACAGTGTTTTCCTGGAGGGGAGATCTACCTTCTTATTGGCTCTGGGCAGTATGAGCTTGACTAGCTTTAGTTGCTCTTAATGTGTCTGTTACTTCATGCTCCCTCTTCACACACAGTCTCCTCACATGTCGCTCTGTGGCTTCACTTTTATGGGCTGGTTGTGACTGAAAAGAGCCGGTGAGTCTCTGGTTTGGCTGAACTTTATGTTGATGTAGAGGCCGCTTGGTTGCATTGTTTGACCGCTGTCTAGGAAATCATTAATCTGTTTGTTTGGTTTGATGTGTGTTGGCTTTGCTCCAACCAAGGAAAGTGTTACTACTAGGAGCGTGTTGATTTCTCTTCTTCATCTATTTAAGCTTCTCTGACTTTGTCTTCAATAATCCATTTTTGATTAAACTCTTCTTTTGTGCTCCGCTGTCTCATCTTTTCGTCTCCAGGCACCGGCTCCAGCATCCTCTCTGCCCTGCAGGACCTGCCTGTGGCGTCCTGGCCCTGCAGATCCAAGATGGAGAAACATCTGCAGGTCATCTCTGTGCTGCAGTGGGTCATCAGCTTCTTAGCCCTGGGTGAGTGAGTGCGTGAGTGTGTGGGAGCTACTGTACATTTCACTTAAGCCATAAGAAAGCAGAAAAACCTGGAAGATTTAGCTTGTAGTCTCATTAGCCTCTTAATAAGAAGGTCAGACCTGTGAGCTGCATACACACTTGTTGCTGACTCCTGATTACTCTCTGAGTCTTGGACAGTGTTTTAGCCTCTTTATTATTCTATGCAATTATTTTTTCTGTATTTTTATTCAAATACTTGATTGTGCTGTTGCTCCAGGTGCTGCCTGCACGGTGCTGCTCATCTACATGTTCTGCACTGACTGCTGGCTTATTGCTGCCATTTACACCGCGTGGCTCATCGTTGACTGGAACACACCGAAACAAGGCAAGATGTTACGCATTTTTACCCCTGTGTGAAGAAAACTCACTGCTCTGATGGTGAAGTTTAAAAAAAAAAGTGTAGTCCTGATATATCAGAAGCTACTGGTGTGATTTTCCTGAAAAGACTAAAAAAACTAATGGTTTAAATCGTGTGACGGCACCTGAATGAATGAATTCATTCATTCATTACCTAAGCATTGGATATGTAATGACCAGCACAAACAATGACTGCATTATGTTGGCTCTAAAATGCTTCATATCACACAGATTGTATTTTGTGCCGACTCAAAGTACAAGACATCAGCTACATCTACATCTACTGAATGGATTGTCGTACAATTTTGTACAATCATGGTTCCCAGAGGATGAATATCAATTACATAACAAATGCAACTGCTGTATTTACTCCATGGATTGGCACAGCATTTGTGGTTACAAAATTAATCAGTTTTTGCCAACTTTAGTTAACAAAGTTGATCTTTAATCTTACTGACTTTTAATCTAGCACCACTGTGAGGTTGGCAGTTTTTGGTTTAGACTTCAGATTTATTCAAGAAGTGTCAATGAGTTGATACTGGTTGCAGTTTAAAAGGACAGTTCACCAAATCTAAAATACATATTTTTTCTCTTATCTATACTGCTATTTATCCATCTAAATTTTTTCGGTGCAGAGTTTTGGGGATATCAGCCATAGAGATGTTTGCCTTCTCTCCTATATAATGGGACTGAATGGCACTCAGCTTGTTGTACTCAAAGCACAGAAAAAAAATATTTGAAAAACTTAACAGCAATGTCTTTTTCCAGAAATCATGACCCTGGTTACTCAAGATAATCCACACACCTAGTTGTGAGCAGTTTCATGTAGGAACTACTTTCTTAATGCTGCTGAATCTACCTTAACTATTTTCTTTCTACTAGATGGAAAGTAGTTCCTACATGAAACTGCTAATGACAAGTTTTGTGGATTGTGTCGAGTAACCGGGTCATGATTTTTGGAAATAGACACTGGTTTTGAATTTTTCAAATGTATTCTTTTGGTGCTTTGAGTACCACGAGCTGAGTGCCTTTTAGTACCATTATATGGGAGAGAAGGCAGTTTTATCCAGGTCTCCATGGTTCCCAGAGGATGAAGAGCTTTCTTTTTTCTTTTCTTTCTTTCTTTCTTTCTTTCTTTCTTTCTTTGTAACAAAATTGATCTTTAATCTTAGAGACTTTTAATGGTGCACCACCATGAGGTTGACATTTGTGTAAAATGTCTTGACAACTGTTGGATAAATTGTAATGGAATTTGGTCAGAATTCAATACTTTGGTTTATGATCAAATACCTGCAAATTTAATGACATTCTCATCAGCCTCAGCTGTACTTTTGAATGCTTTAGAGTTTAGGGCTAATTAGCAAATGTTAGCATGCTAAACTAAAATAGTGAACATGGTAAACACATACCTGTTAACATTTAGCAAGTTAGCATGCTGACATCAGCATTTGCTCAAAGCACTGGATTGTGCTATATATGTGTGTAGGTACGGCTTCAAATTACTAGCATGTCTTGACAAATTGACACGTAATAGACATTCATGGCAGCCATTTTTGACATGAAATAGCTGGGTGAACACAGGTGTTACTGGTACTACCTGATGTATTTGAGTGCTGCTATTGTGCATGTTGGCTCACTGGAAAGGCCCTGCTATGGAGCAGGACATTAATTAGTATCACTAGTAATGCCTGTGTTTAACCTGCTATTTTATATCCAAATAGCTGCTGTGAAAAAGTTTGTTGTCGGGCTAACGGGTTTGGAATAAAGCTGAAACAATTAGTTGATCAACAGAAAATTAACTGACTTTGGTTCTGATTTAGTCAGGTGATTTCTAATCTGTAATGTTTTCCTACAGGTGGCAGGAGGTCATCCTGGGTGAGGAGCTGGACAGTGTGGACATATTTCAGAGACTACTTCCCCATCAGGGTAGGTGATTTTCGTCATTTTTTGATGTGCCATTGCTAAGTCAGTAGTGTATGATTCAAGCTAGTCCATTGATTTCCAGTCATTTACAGGTTATTAGGTCTAGATAGCTTATCAAGGGTGGATCAGGTATCACAGTTGCTCCAGGCTGTTCCTTGCCCCGTGTTGATTATGATGAGGCTCTGACGTCTGTGTGGAGTTTTAGACTTTGTCCCAGCTGATAGGCTAAGGAACAGTGGTGAGCTGGTTTTGCTCTCAGGTATTCCTCACTGCATCTTTAGATGAGAGGCAGCCCTGGTCCAGTGTTATCGCATTCATTCTGGCACACACACACACACACACACACACACACACACACACACAGCCACACACAAGCTGCATGTGGGCGGAGGCACAGTACAGTAGCCAGCTGTCAGTGAAGAAGTTAAAAGTCAAGGTTGGAGTGTGATTAAAGGGAAGATATGAGATATTCTGCATGATCCAGTCAGCTGTAACAGGATTTAATTGAATCATCACTTTTGTCAGACAAGAGCTGTGGTGATTAGCTGAGTAATCAATCAGCGGATTGCCACGAAAATAATCAATCGTTTTTAGTCATTTTCTCAGCAAACATTCACTGGGTCTGGAGATGATTTGTTTTTTTTTTAATTTATATTGTGGTTAACAGAATGCATGGGGTGGGGAAAAAATGTTTCATGTAAGAATCTTCTACAATTCTGAATTGATTCAGAAATGTCAAAAACTGATTTTTAGAAACATTTTTTCATTCCTTAATAAGTTTTATGTCTGATTTTCTTCACAGTGCTGGCTAGGTTGACTTGCCATGCACCCCTTTTAGCCTCCATAAAACACAGTTGCACTGATGCTAATGTTAGCTCTTGGAGCCCGTCCTCACTGAAGGCAAGCACTTGGGCAAACTGGGTTTGTGTGTTTTCATTATTGCATTCAGGTGATATAACTTCTTCAAATACAAAAACTGCCACACCATAAATTGCCACACCACCTTTCTTAGCACACAGCAGACTGGAGTATATCCTCAAATTAGCACCTATTCACTGAAACAAGAATCAATTTTGAATAGAAAATTGTTTTAAATCGAGAATTGAATTGTGACCCTTAGAATCAAAACTGACTCCAGTGGTGAGATATTGAAAGATTCACACCCATACTGAATGTCTGTGGGTTTCAGACAAAATAAGACATTTGATGATGTCACCTTGGGTGGGGTTCCCAAACTTTTGTAAGGTGTCTTTAAAAACCCATTGACAATACTACAGCACATTTAAAATCAAGAAGGAAAAAGCCTCCACAACTTTTACTGTATTTCTTTTCTTTATCAGTGCAATAGTAGCATTTTCCCTTATCTTCCCACCAATTTACTGAGGCCCTCCTGGGGCCCCGGGGGCTCTCGGCCCCTAAGAAATGATTGATTTTTAGTAGCAACCCCTGTACAAACAGATACTGTCCTTGCAATATTGTTCTCACATGCTGTCACGTAAAACAAAGTTGCTCCATGTTGAAAAAAAAAAAAAAAAAAAAAGATGGCATTAAATGTTTATCAAATTTAATGTGTATCTTCCGTTGCTGAAACTTTTGTTTGGCCCTCAGAATGCTGATGAAACACAGTGTGATTCCATCATCTCTGTACTTAATGGATTACTTGTAATATGAGAGAAAACCTTAACAGCTGACAGTGTTTCAGTGTATAAATGTGAGGAGAAGGTGTTGATGAGCTTATTCACTATATAGAGGGAAGAGAGTAAACAGGGCTGTTGACCTCTGGGGCGAGAAATCTGAAGTCCTACTCTCTGCAGCTGAACTTTGTCCATCACATTGATCTGTACTGTGTGTACTGTGTAGCTGTTTGTCTCAGCGGGTAGATGAGATCATTTTTTGTCACCCAGGCGCCTGATACCAGCTGGCTCTTCTATCATTTTAAGAAACCTATTAAGTAACTTTGTAATATTGCTGCAAAATGTTTTCTTTTGTGCAAACTTTTAGTTTTCTCTTATGTTGAAATTTTAGTTATTCGCTACCAGCATAGGCTGAGTCAGGAGCTGAAAGTTCATCACTTGCAACAGAGATAAATAAGTCAGTTAAAGGTGCATTAAAGGGATAGTTTGAATTTTTTTGATGTGGGTTTGTATGAGGTACTTATGCACATCAGTGTATTACATATAGTAGATTGTAGCCAGCACACCTCCAGTTTACAGAAGCTACAGGACTACTGGTGTAGTCTTGTATTATATTTTCACCGCTTTGCCTTGCCATCAAACAGCCTTTTCCAAAGGGAATTTGTTGTTACATAAACTAAATCTCACTCTCTCCAAAGCAACCAAACTCCATTGGCAAAAATTGTAATTTTACCTTGCACAACACAAAGGTTGCTTATTTACCACTGCCTCAATTGGTTAGTTTGTGTGACTGCGATGTTTTAAAAGGTTAGTTTGGATTCACCAAAGTCACACAATAACACAAACAAACTAACTGGTAGAGGCAGCAGCAGGCCAGAAACTCCCATATTCTGTGAGGTAAAATTGCTGTTTTTACCAGTGGAGTTTGGTGGCTTGGGAGTGAGAGTGATATTTGGCATATGTAATGGCAGCTTCCCGTCTGAAAAGGCTAAGTACAGCAAAGTCGAGCAATGAAAATATTCTACTTCACACAACTTTACGATACTTTTAGCGATACTTTTATTGCCTCATAGCTCAGAACAGTCAGAATATATCTGCAGGGACATCAGTTGATTGTAGGGCAGCTTCTCCATATATCATCAGCATATGACTATTATTTATGTGAGTTGGAAGCTGACTGGTCAAAGTCCAAACCAACCTCAAGCTCAAACTGAGGACAAGAAGTCTGGAGTGGGACTGTTATGAAAACAGTTACATGAACGTCTATGGAATTATGCCTCAACACTAGAAACAAAGAGTCTTCTGTAATATTAGTGCTTTTTACAGTGACCTGAGAATATTTTCCAGCCTTCATCTCGTAACTGTCTCCTCACTGTACAAGGTGTTACGTGCACAATATGTGAATTCTGCTGCTAAAGATGTAGTTTGATGATGTCGTGAAGTAGCATGGGATCATGGGAGTTGTTCTCTTCAATTTTAAACAACCACCAAAGCTGACGAAAATTTATCTGACATGATTCGGGCAGAAATGGACGAGTTAATATTAAAGTTTTGTTCACGTCATGTTTAGTTAGATACTAGCTATCAGGAAACACACCACTATCTTTAATAAATTCTGGATTTCCCGGTGTTTGAACATTGTCAGGGACATTTAGGATAATTTAAGAACACAGTTTAACAAAATCTGTAACATACCTAGTGTTTTTAGACATTTTAATGCAGAAATGTTACATATCACAGCTTTAAATGCTGTGTCCATCTCCCACAGTCCCGCTGTAACACATCCTACCTCTGCCATACTTTAAAAAGGGTATTTTAGTTGTACTTGAAATAATGTATTGTTTTCAGTGAGTCCCATTTAGATTTATGCTTTGTGATGTCAGTCTATATTTCTGGATTATATTATATTAACTCGCTGTTCTTATTTCAGTAAAAGTGCGCCAGTTAGGTTTCTTTTAGTATTGTGTGTCCACGTCTTTGTCTTCAAATAATGCATTGTGTTAAATATAAAATGGACCACCTGATTTGGTTAAATTGTGTTTTAAGTTTTTAGCAACTCAACTAATTGAACAGAACCAGCTAACATTAAGTCATGCTAACATTAGCAATCATATAACAAACGGAAACACCATTCTGAGGTTACTATAAAAACTACTTTTCCTGAAATCATACTATTAAGTTGATAAGGAACAGTATTTTACTTTTGGGTAAAGCAAATAATAGAGTTGGAAAATTTGAAACTTTTAAGTTGACCTGCCTTATATTTAGGTTGTATTAATGCAAACTGTTGATCTGAAAGCAATCAGATTATTATTATAAGTACATCTGACTTAAAACATCTAACTTGTTACCTTGATTTGAGATAACATTCATTTGTGTGTTACCAGCTGAGGTTTTTTTTTTTTTTTTTTTTTTGAAGTTGGTCCAACAGTTCTCTTTTTTCAGTGCATTCCAGCCAGGTGGAGTCCTGCAGTACTGTAGGGATCTTGAATGTGATCTCCTTTGCTAATGTGGTTATGCAACTGTTGTGTTTGAGCAGCTACTAAGCGAGCTTTGTGTACACATTGTGATGGATCTAAGCCTACAGTGCAGAGCAGAACACAGTTAATGAGATTCTGCAGTTTTACAACATGAATCCAAGAGGTTAAAATAATGATGGGTGTTTTATTGCTGCCAGCCTGAACAGGTGAACAGCATTTATACTGGGTCATTATTTTATGACTGTGCATGAGCAGACAGATGAGAGTCAAGTCAGGTTTCAGCTGATAAGGATGTCCTAGTTCTACTGAAACACAGACTGTGTCCCACATTTCTACTACACACTAATTCTAATCAGGCACTGAGTGTGGAAACATGACAAAATACTCAACATGCTCTCATACAATTGCAACAATATCTGATTATGATAGAATTGTCTTGTGAGACCTCTGGTGATTTTCAACCCTAAATATGCATATATGGACTGAAAATTCCAGAACACTGTGTTAAACCTATTGACATTAAAAAATTCTGTTCGTTATTAAAAAAAATATTATAAAAAAATATACTCAATACCTCTTTTGAAACAAATTATTATTATTTTTATGATTATTGTTTGATTATTATTATTATTATTATTATTATTTATTAACAACCTGCAGACAGTGTTTGTACAGAAAATTTCTGTCTGTCTGGTTTTGCGATGCTGCAAACTAAATATTGACATATTGATACTTTTGACAATCTTACTAACTATAAAAAGTAGTATACTAGATTATAAATTATAATGATGATAATAAATAATAATAAGCACATCTCAAAAATAATGTTCACCCATTATTGAGAAATGGGACAAATCATGTCCCCCTGTATGTGATGTCAACTCTGTCATAGAGAATTTATTTCTGTTACATTCATTAAATATATTTTCATAAGGATTAACAAAATGAATTTATGTAAAAACAAATTCATGAACACCTAATGTGTGTTCTTTGTGATGAACAACATATAATATCATTTGTGGGTAACATTATGATGGTATTTATTTCTAACTTTTTAATGTTTTATATTATAATGCTATGCCTTTTGTGTGTCTGATGGAGTTGACAAAATTCAAGGCTCAACCTCAAAAAATGCTTTTTAATAAAGAATTAATGCACAAAGAGGTTGGCCTGTTATAAGGTTTAATAGCTCAGAGTTTGATCTTTTAGAAAAGATTTTCCAGCATAATTGATGAGAAAGATCAAAGTTAAACATACAAAAAACAAAGATAAAGGAATAAAATTATTCAGGCACGAACCGGGCATGGAAGCTGCACACAGCTCCTGTTCTCAGTCCTTTTACCACATTGGTCACTAACATGACATTTTTCCGATCAGATGTTCCCATTCTAGCAGTGTGCCCCTCATATGGAAATCAGCCTCACACTGCTTCTCTTTGTGCTTTTGTCCTCCAGCTAATTAAAACCCACAACCTGCTGCCCAACCGGAACTACATCTTTGGCTACCATCCCCACGGCATCTTCTGTTTCGGTGCTTTCTGCAACTTTGGAACAGAGGCCACAGGCTTCTCCAAGAAGTTCCCGGGCATCAAGCCCTCCCTGGCAACCCTGGCAGGAAACTTCCGCTTGCCCGTCCTTCGAGACTACCTGATGTCTGGAGGTGAGACGGTTTAAGAAGCTGTGGAGTCTTGTGGTGTCTGATAAAGTTGGTTACTGTATCTGTAGTGAACCTTTGTCCTGTTCTGCAGTTGAAATAGCTTCTGTTTACTTGGATCTGCTGATTGCATTGATTGACAGATTTAACCGTTCTGTTCTCAAAGGCTGTTTGCCCATAGATACTGAACATGCATACTGAGGTTACTATAGGTTATTGTACATGTTGTACATGTCAGATCATGCAATGGACCGTGTGCATGTGAGCCACCATCCTTTCAGCTAATCTCTCATGCTACTGGACCCATCAGCCTGACATTTGATGTGCACATTTATGACTACATGCTATATGCTAAGACCTCTCATAGTTGAGATGATTCACAGTTTTTGAAAAACCTTGAAAAACCTTATTTATTGACTGCTCTGTTTTATACCGACTGCTGACTCCTGCAAGTCATCAACAACTGCTAGGCTAAAAACAAAGCTTACTTGTCTGTTGCAGGCCACAATTTGGTATTTGTTGTGGCTCAGAAACTTCAGATCATCTGCAGATTAATTCCATACCTGATATGTTATGATCCCCTAAAGTTAGGCAGGATACTAGATGAATAAATCCCTAATTTTGGTATCTGTGCTGCTATGTAAGTCGCCGTTATGTGTCTTTGCAGTTGCCATATTGAAGCGTTCAAGGTCCTCTAGTAAATAAATACAGTGTGTATTTAGAGATGCAGACATCACTACAAACTGTAATGAAAAAACCTGTAACTTGTCATAAACTTGACCTGACCAGTGCTGGAGTTTTTGGATTGATGCCAACTGGAGAGTAAATAAAATCCAATATCGATATATCGACCGATATTCTTTATTTGTATATATATAAAATCCAAAATAAGATCAGGGCAAATACATGGCAAATATTTACTTTTGTTTTTAGTAATTATAAATAACTATATATTAAAAAACACAAATAGAACAACTTAAATACAAAAAAAAGATCTAATACACATAAAATGCTGCCTATAAATATAAAATAAAACAAAGATGAAATGAAAATAAATCAAATTACATTACTATTCTGTAAAAAAATATATATATCGGACAACATATGCAGATATATAACTGTGCTATGCTGATATTGGCGGTCTGACACAATACTGGTTACTTGTTAGAATTAAACAGTTACTGGGGGCGTGTCGTCTTATTTGAACACAGGATACTTGGTAATAATACATTACGCGATTCTATGCATCTGAAAGTAAACTGAGACTATACAATACAGAAATGTCTAATTAAAAAATGCATACACCTAGACAAGAAAATACTTTACTGTACAAAAATCTTTATTCAAAGCTTTACAAATCTCTGCAGGTTGTATCTGGCACTTGTGGTGGCATTGCAGTAGGTGCTTCACCATCCGTTGCCTGGCAGAGATCTGCTGAGTGACCTCTACTAGTTTCAGAATGTTTCAGTGGTAAACAGCCCTCATTGAACTTTCTTTCTGACCCTTTTTGTTGCAATTTTGGAATGCAACCATCCTCTCTGCAAAATATCTGTTGTTTTAAAACTAAGTTTTTATTTTCAGCTGCACTAGATAAGATTTTTTTCAAGGTTAACATGGTTTGTTTAATTCTGCTTATGTGCCAGACCTGTGGATTTTACAGAGTTGTGCAATAAATGCAAAGAGGTAGAGTCTGAAAAGACTGAGAATTGCAATATTCTCAGCCATATTTGACCAGGTCTTGTAGGAACACATCAAAATATTCTTTGTAAATATACACTAAAAGTCCAACATTGCCCTGTCACAGCGTTACCAATATAAGAAGACTTAACAAATTAGTGTATTTCCCTCTTGTGCACAGCTTCTTTACTGCAATTTTGACAGTCTTTCCACATCTTTGTTTCCCTCTCAGGTATCTGTCCAGTGAACAGGAACTCCATCGACTACCTGCTGTCATGTAACGGGACGGGAAATGCTGTGGTCATCGTTGTCGGAGGAGCGGCCGAGTCTCTGCAGTGCGCCCCCGGCATGAATTCAGTCACCCTGAAGAACCGCAAAGGCTTTGTGAAGCTGGCCCTGCAGAAAGGGTGAGCTGGCTTCAGACACAAGGACACGTGCAGCTAAAGAGACCAAACACAGCCTTGACCAAATCTGTTTTGAACATGAAAATGTCATTCTCAGGGCTGTAGTGACTCACTGGAATGAATAAACCCGAGATTATTACTCACAGAAAGATCGAAATTACCTCACGGCGGGGGGGTCATTACCAAATCTTTTGTGAATGTGCAGTGTTGTCCCTCACAAAGCTTTGAGCTCTTTATGGCCTGCAGGACCTTTTTGGAAGGGTCAGACCGAGTGAGCTGGCACCGGGCTGCGCTCAGTCGTGCATTAATCACTGTAAGAAACTGTACTACAGAGGGAAATGGACCCAGTGTGTCCCGCTGACCCAAACAAGCCTGATTCCTTCTCAGATATACTGTAGCCGTGGATCTCAGGGTGCACCTTGTCCAAAGAAGCTTAAAGATTACTAGAAAAGACATGCAGTTATGCATAACTTTGTTGATAACAACTAGGTTAACATTCCATCTGAACTAAGCCTGACGTGAATTCAGGTCACATTGACTTCTCTTTGTGGGGCTTTTACAGCTCGGATCTGATGCTTGTAAAATTGAATTTAACATTGAATAATGGCTGGTACTCAGGTTGTTTTTATGAGGAAAAATTAGTTAAAAGTGCAGTTTTATAGGAAAATGGTACAGAATGGGGGTACTAGGGGTTGGCGAGATGATCTAGGGAAAGCTAAGAAAAACACTTTTTTGTCTTATTTCTTGTGAATTACTGGCTCGTTATATCTTTTAGGTCTTGAAAAAATAATCAAATTAAACAGTCTAAGAAAATAAATGACTCTTTTAAAAGCTCACAGAAAAATGTAACTGTTAATGAGGGGTCGTGACTTGACTTTACTGTTTTTAAAGCGCCATAGGCCAAAAAGATTAAAAAAATCTACTTCCTCTCATTTTTTCCCTTCATCCTTGGCTGTAATACTATTCCATGGTAGCTTTAAGGAATATCAGTCATCATTGTTCCACAAAGTTAACACAAACGTGTCTCTTCACCAACAGTAATGCTGAGTAATGACCCGCACAAAGAAGGGAAATGTCTGTGATTTCGCAACTGCCAACTGTAAGCCTACGTGACTGTAAACTCAACTGATTCATGAAAATCGGCACGTTGCAGACAAAAAGCCACAACAAAAGCAACTTAGATTTTTTTGTTGTGTGGCAACACAGTTGTCCTCATGTAGAGACATGTTTATTAAATCTAAATCATTCAGTTCTGTGTGGTGGTTATTGTCACAGATGTGCTGTGACCCTTTGAATGCGACAAAACCAGGGTAGCATCACAGATACGACTGTCATATAATAATAAAAATATTGAGTCGTAACATTATGTTATATAAACAACAATGACATAACAAGTCTGCAGAGTTTGTTTTAGCGAGGAGAAAGTTAAATAGCTGGTAACACTTTATATGAAGATGTGTCTCTCATGTGTTTAAGCCCATTCATAAGACATTATAATGCATTTCAAGACTTAATAAAAAAACATTGTTTATAATCATGCATGACAGCTTACAACAAGATTTGTTATTGTGCATTACAAATTATTACAAGGTTTATACAATATTATAAGTGGTGGACATAATGTATTATAAGTTAAACATTCATAATGCTTTATAGCTCCATGTCAACAGTGTTTGAAAGAAGAATCTGAGTGATGGTTTACACGGCACATTAGAACTACCATGACACGTAGAGAACTGCTGTAACATATCATAAGAGATTATGAATCGTAAGTTTCTGAAATAGCATAATGTCTTATAAACATCAATAACATGCTATAGCATGACTTTGTGAGCTTTAAGTAAAGTGACAACACTGTATAGCGTTATTAGCAACTGTATGACGTTTATGAGACATTATTCTTTTTCAGAACTGTAATGATGTTAGAGCAGTTCTGTATGTATCCTTACAACAGGCTGGAGTAAATATTATAAAATAGGAGTATAAACAAGAGGAGATAAAAAAACAAAAGAGGAAGATGTATGCAAACAGCAGTAAACAGACTCAACATTTGCATGTACACCACTGCACATAGGAAGCAGGTATTTCACATGTTGCACAGTCAAAATGATGAATGTTCACATCTGCTGCTTTGTTAGAAACACTTATCTTGGCAGTGTTGTACAGTAGCAATGTGTTTGTAAATGTCCGTTCTGGCCAGAGGACAGTTGTTGACCTACCTCCTGTATGTGTCCTCAGGGCTGACCTGGTTCCAGTGTATTCCTTCGGAGAGAACGACGCCTACAAGCAGGTGATCTTCGAGGAGGGAACCTACTGGAGAGCTCTCCAGAAGAGGTTACAGAAGATCCTGGGCTTCGCCCCGTGCCTTTTCCATGGATGTGGCCTCTTCTTCGGCAACTCGTGGGGCATCGTGCCCTATGGCAAGCCAATCACCACCATAGGCAAGTTTTTCTGCTGATGTTTGGTCAGTGTGATTCAGAGGTTAGATCAAGGTTATCTTTACAAATGTCAACAATCCTCCATTACTCTGCTGTTTTCATGTAGTTCATTACAGGACAATGACCAACAAACTGTTAACAGATTAACAGGACACACTAAGTCAGTATTTGCTCTGTCCAGCTTCAGTGGAGTGTTAAAGGGATAGTTCAGATTATCTGAAGTGCGTTTGTATGAGGTATAAGGCTGCAACTAACCATTATTTTCATTATCAATTAATCTGTCAGTCATTACCCCAATCAGCTGATTATTGTTTTGTCCATAATTGTCAGAAAATTATGTAAAGTTGTTGTCACTATTTCTCAAACCCCAAAGTGACGTCCTCAAATGTCTTGTTTGGTCCACAACCCAAAAAGATTCAGTTTACTGTCAATGAGGACTTAAAGAAACCAGAAAATATTCACATTTGAGATACTGAAATCAGAGGATTTTAATATTTTTCCTTAAAAAATGACTGAAAATGATGAACTGGTTATCAAAATAGCTGGCAATTAATTTATTAGCTGGCAACTAACTAATTAATTGATGAATTGTTGCAGGTCTAATGATGGTGTGTGTATACCTACAGTAGATGCCAGTCAACATGTCTCAATAAGGAGAAGCAGAGAGAAGTACCAGAACTGAAGCCAAGCAATGTACTGCTGTGGACAGGGTCAGCAGCAAAACGTATTTTAGCCACCTAAAGAAAAAGGCCCACATAAAAAAAAGAATCAATATCATTTTAAGTTTACACTATATTTAGAATATTTTCACCATTTTACTTCTCTTTGTTTCTTTCTCTACTTTCCCTCTGATGAGAAACCAGTTAAGAAAGCCAAAACTTGCTTTCTCCAAACCAACCAAAGTCCATTAGCAAAGTCAGTAATTTTACCACACAGAAAACAGGAGTTGTTGGTTTACTGCTGCCTTGATCTGTTAGTTTGTTTGTGTCATTGTGTGACTTCAGTGAATCCGAATTCACTTTTTAAAATACCTAAATTACATAAAAAGACAAACAAACTAAACAGATCAAGGCAGCAGTAGACCAGCAACTCCCATGTTCTGTGAGGTAAAATTGCAGATTTTTCCTATGGAGTTTGGTTGGTTTGGAGAAAGTGATATTTGGCTTGTATAACAGCAGTTTCCTGTTGCTAAAGGCTGTCTGAAGGCAAGGGAAAGCTATGAAAATATCCTAAATATAGTGTACACTTAAACTGAAAGATTCTTTAGGTGGCTAAAATACATTAAGCTGCTGACCCTGACTACAGGAGTACAACACTTAGCTTCCTACACTGGTACTCTTGCAGCTTTTCCAAACTGGGGGCATGCCAACAGCCATCTACTGTTAGATGAGACACTGACTATGGATAAGCACCTTGTACAACCCCACTGCAAATAATTTGTGCTATCCCTGATTCAAGCTGTTTGTTTTAACCCTCTCCTGTTCCGTTACAGTTGGTGAGCCAATCACAGTGCCAAAAATCGACGATCCCACTGAGGAGATGGTGGATCTGTACCATGCAATGTACATCAAGTCCCTCCAGTGCCTTTTCGACAAGTACAAGACCCGGTTTGGCCTGAAAGAGAGCGACATTCTGCACATCCAGTGAAAGAACGAGGGGGCCCCTGTTGAAGCTTTGAACTGTGGCAGCATCTTCAGACCCCCACCCCCCCACACACACACCTTTACCACCCCCTCTTCCCCGTCCAATCTTGGTGCCTGGTTTGGATAATCTCTGGACTGCAAACTCTACTACACGTTAGCTAGAGAAACCTTTGCTCTCTGCATCGTTACACACAACACAGATCCACACACATGTATGAGCCCAGTTCCTTCTCAGGAATCAGCAGGTGTGAGAACAGGCCACCTCTCCCTGCTGCTTTCGCCAGGTTAAACAGTCTTGACCAAATTTCACATGAAAAAGTGTGCCTTTTGTTGTTTATACTTCCAATTCTCCATGAAGGCATCAAGTTTGGACTGTCTTATCAGTGCAGAGGCGGGTAAGCTCCACTAGATGGAGCTGGAAGGTAACATGCAGGACTTAAATGAAGTGCCACTGTTTTCTTTCACTCATGCATCCATATAATTCTCCTCTTCAAGCTCTACTACAGTACATGCTCAATGCACAAGCAATGCAAATGGAAGGTACCATTTTATTCTTGGGGTAAAAACGCCCAAAGATTACAGTAATTGAGCCAAAGACCTGTGTTGCCCCACTGATGCATGTATTTCTACTGTAAGAATGCTGAAAGTGAAGGAATTCTACAGGGTGGATGCACAATACACGCGTGCCTGTGATTGTATAATGCCATAAAGTATTAATTGTATTTTGTAGAGAGGAAAAAGCCTAAAATTTTAGTGCCTGTCCCTCAATGAATATTTCTGATGCACTTTTTGTATTGCTGATTAACTACCTGAGGGTTTTGTCTCAAGAGAAATGCCTTTGATATGAGATTTTTTTTTCTAAGATGGCTGTTATGCCGCTTGGTTTGATTTCCCTTTCTTGTCCCACCGGTGTCTGGGACTGGAGGGGTGTGTTTTTGTCTATGCAACAAAAACTACAGTGACGTGTCTTCAAGAAAGTTTTGAGCTGCAGTTGAGGAAGATTAAGCTGATGTTTGATGATTCCAGTGTATTGTGGATCTCTTTGTAACCAAGCCATGGGTGATAATTGAAAAGGCGGGGGTTGTACCGGTCCTGTCACTGGTATTATGTTATGTCTGAGGGTGTCACTAGTACTTTTGTAAAATAAGAGTATGTGAGTATAGAATATATTCTGGGAATCATCAGGCTGGCGTCATGTTGATGGGTGGTAAATTCTGAGATTGTCATTTGAAGATCACTTTCTTCTGGTTTCACCATTGTGACTTGTTATAAAGCGTGGTGTAATCCATGTGCAATAAATTTGCAAGGAATAAACAGCGAGGCCTGTCTGTATGATGAATGGCATCATCTATCTGCCAATATTTAAATTAAACTTTTGTATATTTTCAGAAGGAGATGTGTGCCTTTTTGTGTGGTTTGTTTGTGGACACATTTTACCTGTCACTTTGAGATATTTCTTTTTCTTAAATTTACTCCACAAGACGTCCATCATTTGAACATGACATCTGTGAGGCCACTCGAACAAACACGCTCAAGATTATTCAACACAGTATACTTCATCATCAAGATTAAGCCCTAAACATACAAATTTCCCCTTATGCAGCGGTAAGGTAAATAAATAAGGTTATACCACACTATATGACAGTATAGTGTCACTCAGATTCACATAAGTTAAAGTACTAATACCACATTTCAGAAGTACAAGTAAAAGTCATGCGTTCACATTTTTGTTCAGGAAAAAGTACAAAAGTATTGGTATAAAAATATATTCAAGGTACCTGTGTACCTGTACAGATTTTTGCAGAATGGCCCAAAATAATATACAATATATTATACTGTATTTTAATCATTAATAGATTAATGCACATATCATTTTAATGTTGCAGCTGATAAAGATGAAGCTTATTTTAATTATGTTACATACTGCTGTGTAACTCAGTCTGATAATATTTTGTATTAATCATCTGAATCTGTAAACCAACAAAATGTATCATATAAATGTGGAGTAGCACTGTGCTCAAGTACATTACTTGAGTAAATACTTTGTACCACTGACCATATATACAGTATTTTGTAATGAAGCTACAGAATATGATGTTTACATCTTTTTATGGTCCCACCAAATAAATATAAATAATTTTTCCAGATGCTTAGAGGTCATTTTATACCATTTTTAAACCAAAATTTAATCTGACATATATGCTGTCTATTAAAGCACTGGGGTCTCCACCAAATATATAATAAAATTTTACTAAAAGTACAGGAGTATTATCAATCAAATGTACTTAAAAGTATAAGTATATATTTAAAGTAAAAGTCCTCATTATGCAGAACGACTTCTTTCAGAATTCCATTATATTATATTATATTATATTATATTATTGATACTTTTACATGTAAACAGCATTTTGATTTATAGTTTGTTTGCATTACAGACAATTTCTCTTACTTTTAAAAGTAGTGGGTAGTTTAATCTATGACAATGCATCATATTTCATAAACTGATAATGATTGTGGATGAATAATCTTAATCTGTAAGGTATCCAGTACTTATAGGGGTAAATGTGGTGGAGTGAAATGACAATATTTCACACTAAAATGTGGTGGAGTGCAAGTATGAAGATATAGAAACTGGAAACACTCAAGCTGGTGAAAATGTTCAGTATAAAAAATATTAGAGAAATCTGATTGCAATGTGATTGGTGATTATGTGCACCAACAAACTACTTACCAAACCATGCGGGGCCTGTTTCAAACACACACAACCGAGGATTCCCAAAAGTGGAGAGCAATCAATACCTGCTATACAGTCCAATGACCCTGTGGAAACACAAGTCCTCTATGTGTCTGATGCTGCCCCTAATGTTGGTTTAATATACTGCAGCCAGGATGTTAAAGGCTTGCAGACATCAGTCACATTACCGTTTAGATGTCCTGAAATCGAGGATCCATTACACAACAGCCATTACACTTAAACTGCATGGAATGCGTCTGACATCTGTAGTGACATGATATGACACTGTAGATCCACATTTTACATATAAAACATATGACCAGTTTATAATATATGATACATTGTAACAGGTCTAACTATCCAACAGTAAGTTATAGCCTAACTGGCTCCACCTCCACTGCAACATTAACTACAATATTACAATGCTCAGTAAGTTAATGCATCAGTAATAATGATCTGATCACATAATCTACCCTAATATATAATAATATAACACTCTGAATTACAGCAATAATAGTTTTAATTTTTGATACTTTAATTACATTTTGCTGATAACACTTTTACCCAAGTATACCTTTGCATACAGGACCTTGTTAAGGAGTATTTTACACTGTACATTTGTACACTACTTTTACTTAAATGTCTTAGTCTTTCTTCTGTCTTCTGGGGCTCCAGGGGCCTCCAGAGGTATTTTTGTCTTTTGCTGTTTGATGAACAGTAATTTAATATTACTGTGGTCTAGTGCACAGAAAGTAATTCCAAATGGAGACCAGAATTCAGACATTATGATTACGTTTCACACTCTGCTCCTTTTATCAGCTGTTGGTTCATGGCCTAATGTTTGTGTACTTGGAGATCATGACATAAGGTTTGCGAGAGCCGCTGGGACAGCCTGTAGTATATAAATTTGAGCAGTTTTCATCACTTTTCGTATTAGCTCGCATAGGGATTATAAGTGAGAAATGGCCTGGATGTCACCGTTTAACTGTCACCTGCATGTCACGCTGTGCTATGCAACTTCCTCATATTTTGCAGCTTTGACAGATTTCAACGGACACCCGCCCCGTCCCGCAAGATGAACAGATAAAATAACCAATGGGATCACGGGTTTTCAGAAGCGGGCGCCGCCTTTGCATGACATACGTCAGTTTGATCCAATCAACAGCCTCGGTGACGCGCCTCCCACCCGGAGACGGATTTCCGAACCAAGTGTAGCAAAATAGCCTCCTGTACTTTGTTTACGTCCCGTTGGTTAGCTGACAGCTGTAGTAGCACTTTACCCACACAAACAGCCGTGTCTGCGTGTCTCTGCTGGCCGCCTGGTCCTTCGTGAACTTTAAGCAGGGCGTCCTGGATGTCTTGGACGGGATGTTTTGTTGAATGACGGGGAGCCGTTAGATGCCGACAGGAGGATGAACTCCATCACCGGTCGGGTTCTCTCCATCCCCGCCGCCTCTGTCACCAACTCTGGAGCTTCATCCTCTCGAGCCTTACATGTAGAGCTCACGTCCCAGCAGGTAAATGCGAAGCCTCGGAGCCCATGTTAACACCAACTACTGTCAGATAAACTCAGGAAAAGTTGGTGAGGAGCGCCTCAGTGTGTTGTACCAGTTTACAGCGTCAGTTCTGACTGCTGCCCGGAGAAACACGGCAGGCCTGACAGGCTAGCTGGTTAGCTAGCAACTGTTAGCTTGCAGTTAGCTGGCTAAATGGTAATGATTTGGGAATGGACTGAGACTCTAGACACACTAAAACCATTCAGGCTGGGGTTAGGCGTTTTAGAGCCCAGCTCCTTCAGTGTGTTATCCTGTTTTGAGGGTTTATATCATTCTAAACGTTTAAATGTGTGCGAGGCTAGCATGCTTCGGCTAATGGGAACTTGACGTTATGTGAGCAGGTGACAGCTCAGTTTTAGGGAAACGCAGCATGTGGAGTCACTGTGCTGTTATGTTGTCTCATACACGTATTTTAGTGTGATTTGAAAAAGTGTCACATATTTCATGTATGCTTAGTTAAGCCATACCATTTGAAAGCACAAAAACCACCCCCCATCCATCCATTCATTCATTTGGAAACGACATGTAAAAAGTTGTCAGCTGAGAGTTCATTCATTAGAGCTACCGACATCAGTTTGTCAAAAAACAGACTCTAGGTATGGATCGTAGTGAAAAACAGGCTATCTTCGTTTGGCTGAGAATCACTTGAATATTGTGCAGCTTTAAGAGCCAAGATCTAATCTGCTCACAGCTTCCAGTCTGCATACTCATCTACACTCGGTTGCTAGTTTATTAGGTACACCCAGATAACTTCAATGCAGTCTATACAACAGCCCTGCAATAAATCTGCTTTCTTAAAGGTTATAATGTTCAGACTTTGTTGAAAATGTTTTAGGGAGGTGTTGATCCAACTGTGATTATTTTTTTGGGGGGGGTGTAGTTTGTGGCGCTATTATGTTATGATGTTATTCTAATGTTTAGCCTTCCCTCACTGATATAAAGAAACTGGAATGAGAGAATTTGAGACATTTTTTCTTAAAAAAAAAAGACTCAAAATAGTTGCCGATAATTTAGACCAATTGTTGACCTCTAGTGGACATATTTAAGGCTGCAACTAATATTATTTTCATAGTTGACGAATCGGTCGATTAATTGATTAATAGTTACCTATCAAATGTCAGGAAATGGGGAAAAATTTTAATCAGTGTTCCCCAGAGTCCAAGACGATGTCCTCAAATGTCTTGTTTTGTCCACAACCTAAAGATATTCAGTTTTCTGTCAGAGAGGGCTAAAGAAACCAAAAAATATTCACATTTAGGAAGTTGAAATCAGAGAATATTGACTTTTTTCTTGAAAAAATTCAAATCATTATGAAAATAGTTAGTGATTGATTTAATCGATTACTAATCGATTAATCAATTGTTGCAGCTATAGACATATTATTAGAAACACCTCTCAGTGTAATGCAATACAGGTCAGCAGCAGTGCAAACTACATCTTCCAAAATGATCATTAAATTTAATCAATTCCTCTTAGGGTGTTTCTTGGATTTGTTACAGTTACAAACCTACATCAAACCAGCTCAGTCCACATCAGGAATCAAAGTATCTACAGCCGACAGTCCGCTCAGTGTATTGCTCCACATTCACAGCAAAGGTGTGGGAATCAGTTTACTTTAGTAAACTGTGAAACTGTCGTTGTAACTTATCTCAGATCTCTTTTACTGTATCAGTAGCAACATGTTTTCCCCAAGCTGTCCTGCAGGGCCTTGCATTTTGGTTTGTAATATGTGTGTGTGTCACTGATGCAGCATGAAGTTCAGCTTTCAATCGGAGTGGCTTTCTCTGCTTAGTATGACCTACTCCGTACTCCATATAGTAGGTCACACTAAGTGGTGACACAGGGAGAACATGCTACTTTATATTTGGTCTTAAAGTGTATAATTGTATTAGATGGGTATTTAGTGTGGGTGTCGCTTCAAACTGTGTCTACAGGGTTAACACATTCCATTCTTATTCAGATTGAACCAGACAACTTATTTTATTTTTCAAGGGTAATATATGACATGCTTTGACCGCTTTGACAGAGTTTAGTGTGATCTAGGGCTGCAAATAACCATTATTTTCCAAACTGATTAATCGGCAGATTATTTTCTTGATTAAGTGATTAATAGTTGTTTGCTCATGAAATGTCAAAAAATGGTGAAAAAACCCAAAGCCAAAGATGACGTCCTCAGATGTCTTTTTTTGTTCACAAACCAAATTATTGTTATAGAGGAATAAAGAGAGCAGAAAACATTCCCATTTAAGAAGCTGGAATCAGATAATTTTGTCTTTTTCTTCTAAAAAAAAAAAAAAAATCAAAATATTTGCTGATTAATTTACTAATTAAGTCAATTATTCGATTAATTGTGCAACTCTCGTGTGGTCACATGTATGTAGCATTAATTGGGGAAACAATCTTTCTGTAATTTCTGTTAACATTGCAACCCACTCGCTCCCTAAAGGATCAGTTTACCCAAGTTACAACAAGAGGTGGTGTATGTACGTAGTGTCAGTTGTGTGTGTCGAGGTTTTTTAATTATCGGCCTCTGAATCTTTTGCAGCCTCCCCAATACAATGGAGATGAATGGTCTTTATTTGTGTTCCTCATAGTACTGAAAACTTACATGTGATTTATCTGCTAAGAAATTCCATTTACTTGATATTAGCGCCATGTAGTGGCTGGGCAGACATCTCAGACACGGAGATCTCAAAACATCATCAGATAAAAAAAATCCTCAGCATTTTTATCCTCCACTCTTCTCGCACATCATTGATCTGTGACCACACAGATATTATAAGAGCATAAGGCTGTGACCAGTGCATCACTGGTTGCATGTGCATTTTGGTTATGTGAGCTCTAAATCTTATTTTACATCTGCAGGTCTCACACACACCAGCTAGATGTTTAAATTTAGATATAAAACTGTCTTGATTGATTGAGTTTGATTGCATATTTTCCTACATCCTTCTCTTGCTCCATGATAAAACACTGTCACAGCAACATTGTTCTGCTGGCCATTTTTTAAAGAAAGGAGATGATTAATGTGGGAGTTTTTAAACTGAGGGCGACTTCTGTGCATAATATATACACAACAAAAGCTGACCCAAATCATAGTTTTTATTTAATATAAAAAATATAATATTATTAGTTTCTGTGAAAATATAATCATGGCCAGAATCGCAGAATTGAGAATTTAAAAAAGCCACAACATAGATTTCACATAGTCGTAGATTAAGTTAGTGCTAAAGGGTGACTGGAGATGTTAATATTAAAAAAAATGCATCCTCTGAAAATTAAATTCCCAGATGCTTAGGCCCGGTGGGGGGGTCAACGTAGGCCCAGTGGGCCACATTGCTTGCAATACACTGAGAAAATCCTACAACATCATATTAATGTATCACCCAGCTCTGCTTTTGCTGCAGTGTTATCAGAGTTAAATTTTCTGACCATTCATAAGCATTTGTTTTGAGCTTGATTAGTTTCCCTGGTTTTAACCTCAGTAAAGAACAATTATCACTATGGAGAAATTCTATCATAAAAATATATATATTTAGAGGTGAAGTCTTTCTATTATGTGTTTGAAAATTACTTTTAGAAAGTCTGCTTGTGTGAAGTTTAATTTACATTTGTTTGTACAATATTAAAGTGAAAGTAGTTGTCAGTTATTATTATGTAATTTTATTCCCCAAAGATTAATTTATAACATAACTGATGGTATGCAGAAAATGTGATTTTAAATATTAAATAAAATTGTTCAATTATGTCCCAATTATGAGTCATTATGAGTTTATTGTTATAACAAGATGTTTTTCATGGTCTTTGTTACATTATAAAATGTTTCACTCTATAGACCCTTTTACAGGCGACGTCATTGAAAGGCTGCACGTGCATTTCGGTAGCAGAAGTAGCGGTCTTCCCCAGTCATCCAGACAAGTTATCAAGCTGCAAAGGTTGAATCAAACATTTCACCAGCACCAGAACCACCAAAATGTCTGTTTGTTGAGTATATGATACCTCAGAATCGATATTCCAGTGGTTGATATAAGTCGTTCAAAATACCGACAGGATCGTGACCGATTCAAAGCAACCGGTGGCATCTCTGGCTGCAAGCTATTAAATGTGTTGACTGGACTGAGGACGCGATCAAAACTGCTCGCGATTGCAGCGGCCCATAGTCAAGCTGTTGTGGTTCGCCATACTTCCGTTGCCAAGATGCGCGCGCAGGTTTCTCATTGTTTACAAACTGTATAAGGATCTATAATGTGATAACTTGCATCGTTATAATGTCAGGTTATAATACAAGTTATTATGTGTATTACATGAAACATTTTACATCATAACAAAATGAACAGTATGTTGTAATAACCAAAGTTTCTTGTTAACTAGAAAAGAAACCATGAAAATATCTATAACATGAAAATATTAAGTTATAATCAGAAAAAATATCTTGTTATAACAAGGAACTTTTATTTTATAACGTGATGCTGATGTGTTTGTCTTTTTCTGGCGTCGCAGCTGTAGACTTCCATGATATATAACCCAAAAGACCATGTACATAAAGTTCTTCATTACTATGTTTTTTGCCTAAGGCAGCCATGAAACTGTGACACCCAGAGTTTCAAAAAGCTTGTCAGGTCAGTCAACTATTGTTCATCATTGTTATATTTTGCCCAACCCAGATTGCTGACATGATTCAAGACTATGGATGGTGATAGCAATGTCACACACTCAGATGCTAGTTTATTAGGCACAGCTAGCTGAAACAATGATACATCAGTGTCGGTAAACTAATGTTAGAAATGCCTGCTAACAGCACCATAAACTGCAGTCTGCAGAGCACAGACCATTGGAGATGAATCAACACCTTTAAAACACTTTCAACAAAAAAGGAACATTCTAACCTTCATGAAGGAAGGATTTGTTAAATTCCATCAGTTTTAGTTAGCCCGGTGTATGTACAATAATGTTCTGTTTGACTGTTTTAAGCCAGAGATTTGATTTGTTTGTCCAGTTTCCAAGGGAATGGGACATTTGTATGTTGGAATGACAAGATGTTCAGCAGAAAGCTTGTGACCAGCTAATCACTTTGTCACACTAATCACTTTATCACATGCCACCTTTCAACTTTTTGATCATATTATGACGTGGTCAACTAATAATGGTCCTGACTTTGATCTTTGTCTGAGCTTGTAGTCTTTAATAAGGACTTTGATAATAGCGTGGTCTTATTTCTGAGAGCCTGGCTCAGTACAGTAGTTTCACACTGTACAAAGTGTGTTAACAACCATTCCTCTCTGCCTGTGGTCCACATTAGCCCATTCAGAAATGTGTACTGACATTTTTAAGTGGGGGTTAAAAGTCTCTTACAGAACAATCAGTGTTTTTGTTTCTGAGGCTCTTAATCTTATAGGGAATCTCATGACTTAGATTTAGTCTCAGTATGACTGCAGGAGAGAGGCCGGGCCTGCTGGTCAACGCAGACGTTGTGCTGTGGTGACGTGTTTGCCTCAAGCGTCAACTTGTTGAATGGCATGTGTGTGCCTCTTGTGTTTCCACAAACACACACTGCCTTTCCAAGAATCATTTATTTTAAATCAAGAAAATAGATTTTTATGAACGTAGCCACCAGATTCTGAGTGAGAGGTATTTGAATTAATGTCCAAACCATGCAGTTGTTATGATAAGTGTCAAGTCAAAAAGTCAAGTCAAATTTTATTTATAAAGCGCCAATTCACAACAAAGTTGTCTCAAGACACTTTACATATAGAGTAGGTCTAGACCACACTCAATAATTAATTATATTTACATCCAACAATTGAAACAGTTCCCCCATGAGCAAGCACTTTGGTGACAGCGGCGAGGAAAAACTTCCTTTTAACAGGCAGAAACCTCGGACAGATCCATGACTCATGGTAGGCGGTGATCTGACGGCACCGGTCAGATCACCGCCATGGTGGTGGATTAGTAGTTCAGAGATTCACTAACAAATCTTGTGTTGAGGACTTATCTTAACTTTGCATCATTGGTCTGCAGCTTCAAAGGGATAGTTTAGATTTTTTGTGGGTTTGTATGAGGAACTTATCCATAGTCAGTGTATTATCTATAGTAGATGGAGGTCGGCTTGTCCCCAGTTTGAAGAAGCAGCAGGAGCACTGCTGTGGACAGGGTCAGAAGCAAAATGAGTTTTAGCCACCTAGGAAATGGCCACCTGTACGCAGTATTTAATACATGCATTACCTTGCTGTCAGACAGCCTTTTCTATTGGGAAACTGCTGTTCTATAAGCCAAATATGTCTCTCTCCAAAGCCACCAGACGCCTGAGACAAAACAGTAATTTCACCTCTTATAACACAGGAGTTGCTCGTCTACCACTGCTTTGTTGGGTCAGTTTCTTTGTATTATTGTGTGACTATGGTGTTGTAAAGCTAAAGTGTTAGTTCAGGTCCACCAACAGGACTCAACTAAGGACTGCTTGCTTGCCTGACCAGACAAGTGGTATAAAGGAATTAAACTAAGTCAAAATGACTTGGCTTTGGAGAGAGTGATATTTGGTTTATATAATGTCGCTTTCCCGCCAGAGTCTGATGGCAAGCTAAAGCAGTGAAAATATTCTAGATACAACATACACTCAAACTGATATTGCTATTTTAGGTGGGGCTTTTTTAGGTGTCTAAAATGCATTTTGTTGCTGACAATGTCCACATCAGTACATTGCTTAGAATCCTACACTGCTCTTCATGCTGCGTCTCCAAACTGGTGGTATACACTGATGATGGAAATACCTCACACAACCCCCACTTCAAAAAAATATGACCTATCCTTTTAAGGTAAACTGATTTACTGGCTTTCATTTTGTGTGGAAAGTTACGTGTATATAAATGATGTCTTTTCCATAGTGGGCTTGTGATTTGTAGATTCTATGATAAATCATTTCAGAGCTGAAAACGTTGACACATTTCTCATGTGACTGTCATGACCGACCATGCCCGCTGAGTTAACTGGCTACGTCATTCTACCATGAAGATGTCATGCCCTTATTATTTGAACTGCTGATAGCAGACTGTCACAGCCGGTGCTGCCTCTGTGCTTGAGAAATACCTGCTATTTTAGGCTGTTTATATATAGAATAGACATGATACTTCATTGATCTCGATAGTAATCTCTTCTCACTGGGCCTTGGACACAGCAAGGATTCAGTGAACAGCCCGGATAGCATTTGCCAACGACGGTCACATGATCGGGATGAAACTGCAGAATGCAACAGCTCTGAGGTCTGGTATTTGTTCTCAATCTATCCTCACCCTCTCTCCATCTCTTTCTGTATTTGCCTCTGCCAAACAGAGACGATTGCGTCATCTCCGGAGCATCGCGGCCAGGAACATTGTCAACAAGAATGGCTCCCCGCTGCTGGACACTTACTTCACCCTCCACCTCTGTATAGGAGACCGGATATCTAGAGGTCAGTGTAAACACCCCTCCCACCCACACACACCTTTCACCCTGTCTCTCCTGAGAGCTGACAGTGGGTGACATCTCTTGTCTGTTTTCTGCATCACATGTTATCTTTTATTATGCACTATGCATATCATATGTTACTCTGAGCCAGAGAATGCTTTCCAGCCCATATGAACAATGTAGCTTCTGGATGGTCAAAGTAGCGAAGGTGATCATGGCAAATATGTGGAGCTGCAACGACTAATCGATTATCAAATTAACTGCCAACAATTTTGATAATCAAAAAATAGGTTTGAGTCATTTTGCAAGGAAAAAAGGTAAAAATGATCTTATTCAAGCACCTTAAATGTGCATATTTTCTGGTTTCTTTAATACTATGTGACAGTAAACTGAATATCTTGGGGTTGTGGACAAAACAAGACATTTGAGGAAGTCCTCTTGGGCTTTGGACAACACTGATCAACATTTTTCACCATTTTCTGACATTTTATGGACCAAACATCTAATCAGTTAATTGAGAAAATAATCATCTGATTAATCCAGTGGTTCCCAAACTTTTTCTAGTATGGCCCCCTTAAGAAGCCGACTCAGACTTCAGACTCCCGACTCCACAATTATTATCAATCATTAACAATAAATGGCAAAGCAACTGATTAAAAAATGATTCAAACTGAATTTTAGTGAGATAAAAGTCAGCATGATAACATTAGCAAACTCTTGTTTGTTGATTTTTACAACATAAATCATATTCATTTAACTTTTTTTCATTCTGTATTTTTCCTGTGGTCATCCACACCCCACCTGCAGTGGCTCTGACCCCCCCAGGGGGCCTGCCCCCTGGTTTGGGAACCACTGGATTAATTGATGATGAAAATAATAATTAGTTGCAGCCCTACAAATATGACAATCCAGGCTGTTTTTATTATGGTTTGTGATAGTTGAGTAATTCAGTGAGCATCTCAAGTCAAAGTGTGATTATCTTGGGCTGGAACATCCAACCTAAGATACAAATTATGTGCTATTACAATGATTTTTGACACTGAAGTTGCCGTCTACAAACACATAATCTGTCTCCCTGAGCTGATATTGTCATCAGATTACATTCTATGAAGCCACAGCATGGACATTGAACCTGACTCTGTGGCCTCTCTGTGAGATTCATTTAAAGGTTATCCATTCAGATGCCTTTTTAAAATGTTCTGCTCCCAGCTGTGAATCTCAACACGCCCATAATCCAATAAAGTCACTGTGGTGTCCTCACTGTGTGTTGAGCGGCTTCAAGAGTTTACTCTAGATGACATTATCATGACGGTGTTGTGTTGACAGATTAAAGCTGAACTGAGCCTGTATGAGGTAGATTTAACCCAGTTGCTGGAGCATGAGTGTTCTCTACCTTCTTTTAATCAACATTCTTTGATCTCTTTTTAGATTTTTACAAGAGTGAAGTCATACGAGACTCACTGGTGAGTGTCCTTACTTAAACCTTCAAACTCTTCATGTTTGCTTGCTGGGAGAGGGTTTGGATTTTATCATTACCTGCTGCCTGCTGCTGCACTGTGTGTTAGTACACTGGCCATTATATGCAGTGCCATAATGAAAGAAGACAAGCTGGTTGCTGAGGCTGGCAGTTCTGCTTGCAGCCTGTCACACATTTAACCACCTCTGGACTTCACTATAACCTCACTTAAAGGACAGTTCCTCGCCATAAAATCAAAAATGTAGATTTTCCTCCCACTTGTAGTGCTATCTATCCATCTAGATAGTTTTGTTTTGAGTGGTGCCCTCTGACTGCCTGCCACTTTCTGAATACAAGTTTCTCTCTTTTATCGAACAAAGACACACTTGTTAAATCACTGTAAAACACACTTCATTTAGACTCATCAGGAAAACAAAATAAAACTCACTAAAACCATTTTGTCCAGTCTTTCTACAGTTCCAACAATCACCAACTCTGGTTTGGTCAGAAAAAAAGCTTAATTCACTGCATTAGATGTGAAATAGTCTGTTTCCACAGGCTCAGTGGGTGAGTACTGTGTCGCTGAATGAGAGCACGCTGCTGAGCAGCAGCTCTCACTCTGCAGACCATTAAATTAGCAAAATAAAATTTTCACCTTTGTCACCCCAAAGAACCAACTGGTGATGGACACTGCCAATTACTCATAACCAGTATATTTGTCCAGTTGGCCAACCCTTGTTCTGTTGTGAAACTGTTCACAGCAAGGTCTGTGAATTATCTTGAGTAACTGGGTCATGATTTCTGAAAAGAGACATGGTGTTGAGTAGGGCTGCACAATTAATTGCAGTATTATCAAAATTGCACTGTGCCCAAGCTCAATATCCTAATTGCAGAACCAGAACCAAATAGCAATTTTTTATTTGTTTATTTGGACGGGACAGTGCATATTAATGTACATAGATAAAAATATGTAAATATGCCGGACTTAGCACAAGTGCTAAATTTCATCCGGAGTCCCCAATTTTTTGAGAGAGGGGATAACACGTAGCAAATGGGCCTCAGGTTGGAGTCGAACCAGCAGCTGCTGAGGAGGACTGACCGCCTCAGTACATGGGGGGCACACTCTACTAACTGAGCTACAGGGGCGCCCCACAATATGGCTTCTTAAGCATATTAAGCACCCCTAGTGTTGAGTTTTCAAATCTATTTTTTTGTTGCTTTGAGCACCAAAAGTGCCATCTAGTTCCATTACATTGGAGAGAAGGCAGACATCTCAGTGGCCGATATCTCCAAAACTCTGCTATCTAGATAAATAAACAGCACTACGCAGGCCAGACGAGAAATGTATATATTTAATTTTTGGGTGAATTGTTCCTTTAAATGGGAAATCAAAGCTACAGTGAAGTTTGCTTCATTGTTAGACTGTCAGAAAAGATAGTCAGACAGTTAAATCTGATATGTGTTATTCCCTTAAGCAACTTTCTCTTTTGGTCTGTAAGCATCAGTCAGTGGTGTAAATGACTCAGCTTTACATTACTACGTGATTCTTTGGCTGTTCCTGCTCTTATTTGCGTGGCAGATGCAGCTCTGCACGAAGCTATAGGAGCAGCCAAGGCTAGCAAGCCATTACTGTTGGGCTTGCTGCCGAGTCATGAGCTGACCTAAGCTGCTTTCCAGGCACACTGTTCAGTTCCCTGAGCTCTCAGACTATATAATGCACCGCAGGAGTCTTGACTCCTGTCATCTCTCAGCCCAGCTTCCTCCTGTTGTATTTAACATCCTTGCTGACATTCGTTCTCGAGTACTCTGTCTCCTTCCCGTCATCAGTTGTCTAGGGAAACGTTTCCTGTTGGTCTTCCTGTTTTCATTCTAACTGCTATGCCCCCTTCGCTTCCGCTTCTGGCTCTCTCTAGTTCTGTTTTCTAGCCCCCCTCCTCTGCCCTGTGGATAGTACTTCTGCTTCTGCTTTTCCTGCCTGTCCTTGAAAGTGACCCAGAGAGAGCAAGAGATTTTCTCCCTGATGGAGGGAAATGGTACATAATTGAATGATGTAAATGGCTGCAGTGCTTTCTAAAACCAGTGCTCAGTGCTGTCAGTCTGGAAGTTCAAGGATGGAGAACAAACTTTAGCAGGGATCAGACGTTAAGGTTAATTTAGAACAGGATGATTCAATTACTTTACAGTGGATAGGGATCACATTATGACATTAAATTTGACAGAGCGGTACCACACAGATTCAGATTCAAACTGATTACTGTGCCCATAAAAAAAGCAAACCACACTTATAAACGCTCAAGTAACACTTACATAACAGTAGCTCCAGTTTAAATGACTAAACTGAATAAGTCAGTTATTGTGCTGATCAGCTGTTATGTCAGGTATTAATGTACTCTTCACTGATCGTCCTCGCCAAGTGACTGCCAATCTTCACTTGTATGTGCATGTGTTTGCCAGAATCCAACTTGGCGGAGCCTGGACTTTGGCATGCTGCCGGACCTTCTGGACACCTCAGTGTCATGCTTCGTGGTGAGGATCTGGGGAGGACAGGAGGACCAGTACCAGCTCCTCATAGAATGGAAGGTCAACCTGGATGGCCTCCGATACACAGGACAGCAGGTCAGCTAACACACATGAAAATGATAATCGTAAGCATTATTTGTATAGCATGTAGCTTTGTTGCATGAATCCCATTGTGGTAGGAACTGTGCACAGGCTACATAGGGGGATATAAGTGGTGAGAGCAAATACGTGTATGTGTATTAATAACATTTGTCTACATATGCTGTCTTTCAAATCACATATTTTATCTTTTCACTTCAGTATGTACTGCAGCTCTCCTTCCAAAGTACACACTGTTGCATTGAGTATGGATATGATTGGGACATCCTATTTCATCATAACATTGCGTGTTGATCTTGGACCCTCTTGCTCATACATCCGTCGCAGTCTGTGGCGAAATGTAAAGTAAAAAGAAAATCTATCAGATTTGGAATGTAGCTAATAAGCTGTCCTCTGTCTGTGCTTTCACCACGACTCAGTCAGTGTGACATATCTTCCACTGCACAGAGTATTATGGGTCAGAATAGCCAGAAAAGCATGCTACTTTCCACACTGCAAAATGTGACCAGACATCCTGGTATTTTTGGCATGCTACATTTGACATACTACGTACTGGGACATGCTAAATCTTTTTCTGGCTTAAGAAATAGTATGGTAGTAGTATGGGTGTTGGAATGCACCGATAGTCTTTAAAATGTGCGGTATCAGATCAAAAACTCAGTTGTGTTGCTATGTGAAAATTGTAATATGTAATTATGTACAAACACATGAGATGCATGTTTTTCAGTTCTTACATGTGTTTTATAGTATTTTATAATTACTTTGGCTTAGTTTTAACACACAAAATGGTATAATTTTGGTGTCAGACTGTAACATAGCACTCAAAATGGAAACGTCTCATCAAATTAGGTAATACAGGGCACAGTGAGTTCATTAGAGCATCAACATCATCTAGGTTAAATTTGAGTCGTTGCTGCAATTTAGAACAAAATGGTCTGTATGAAAACATTTAAATAGATAGTTCAGATTATTGGTAATGGGGTTCTGTAAGGTACTTGTTCATAGTCACTATAGCACGGAGGCTAAGCAACGTGCTGCTGTTGACAGGGTCAGCAGCAAAATGTATTTTAGCCACATAAAAAATGAGGGTATCAAGGTCATTTATAATCATAAAGTTTAAAACATTGTCCATCAGCTTTGACTCAGTTTGAGCACCAAGCAGCTTGATCCTAGATGTTGTGGTAGAGCAGGTCTCTGTGTCTGGGCACAACAGTCTCCGATTTCTCGTTGCTTGGCCAGCCTGAGTCCCATTTCGTCCGTTTCGTTTTCCTGACTGGACATAAGCCAGCAAGTAGCCTTAAGTCCAAGCTAGGTTAGCGTGACTCTTTGCCCCCGCTCTCTTCCTCTGAGGGGTGGTCCATGATGGTAGGTCAGGCTGACCTGACTACGTGGTTTCAAAGATGCCGTGTGCGTTTTTGATCATCTCAGGTTTCGAGTATAGGAGTGCTGAAAAAATAAGAGATTAAAAGAGAAAGGTAGCAAAGTTTGAAGGAGCAACCAGATGCAGCATCTAAATTCACCACTGTTTCCATGGCATGTCAGTTGAAGCGTACTCTATATTTAGAATATTGTCACTGCATTACCTTGCTGTCAGACAGCCTTTCCCGACAGGAAACTGCCTTTATACAAGCCAAATATCGCTCTCTCCAAAGCAGCCATTGGAAAAAACAGTACTTGTACCACACAGAATGCGAGTTGTCGGTCTATCTCAGCCTCTGTTGGTTAATTGGATAGTTTGTTTGTGTAATTGTGTGACTTCAGTGTTTTAAGAAGTTAGTTTGCATAATTCAGTAATAACTGACTGTAGCTCAGTACCTTTACAACCCCACTTCAAATAATCTGAACTATTCCTTTAAGTCAAACAGTAGTTTATTATCATCACAACTGAGTCTGCGATCCCTGTTGAGAAGATCATAGGATACAAGGTGGTTTTATTTATCATTTATAACGAGAGTATAAAATAAGATTTCAATGTTTTCCCCCTGTGGTTGATTGATTAGTTGGAACTGTGATAAAATAGAAATGGCCATGAGAAAAAAATATGCAATTTATGCAGGACTTTAAATCATGTAGGTCCGATTCATTTTATTTATTGAACATGCTCTTTTACTGTGATGTGATGCAGTCTGGAGTCTGACTTCACACTGCATTAAACTGTACATTTGTACAAGGTAAAATGATGAATTTTTTTTTGGTCTGTATCAACAACAAAGTTTCTTTATTTCAATCACTTGTAAATTTAATAATTGAAAATGCAGTAAACCGATATACTGGACAATATATAGCATTACTGTAAACAGTAGTTTCCACTACTGTAACAGACACTCACACTTTGCAACATTTTGACAGTAATCAGAGGGTAAGAAAAAGCATCTCTTCCTCTATTCTTTCCAATTCATTCTCTCCCTCCTATACTTTTTAAACATATGACAGTGGTGTTGAAGTAATGAGCAATTATGTTGCAATGCTGCTCACCTGTGTAAAGCTGTTAAAGTGAGAGGAAATGTTTGCAGACGTGTTTATTCTATTCAGTGTATGCTGTATCATTTGAGGATTGAACTTTTGAAACTCTGTTTTGACAAATGAGCTAAAGCAACAATAAAAGACAGTCATATAACTGACTGTTATTGCCATTCTTTAACAGTGAGACTATTTTCAAGGCTCGTAAACAGATAGCTCAGTCTCATGCACACCCAGATGCCCGCTGTCCTTTGTTCTCCCCGTCTCGGTCCCTACAATGAGCCTCTACTGCCTTGCTTTGTCCACAGATTCGATCCAGGAATCCAAATGAGATCATATTTGGATTGAATGATGGCTACTATGCAGCTGACTTTGATCATAAGGTACCGCCTTTTGTCCATTTTCCAGAGCTTCTGCATCATAATGGAATACCCAGTCCTAATCTCATTAGCTTTATTTGGACACTGTTTGGCCTCTGCACTGAAACACTGACATGTGGCTGTTGCAGGATCAGTCGGAGCGGAAGAAAAAACAGTCTGCTTCAGGTCGACCAGAGTTCAGTCAGGAACTCCTACAGCGTTTTCTCTTTGCTCAGGTAAGATTCATGCTATGTAGCAGTGTTACATCATATAATCATATCATTAGGACTCAACTTTCATCAGATTTATTACATCATCACAATGCAGCAGCCTAACTGACTTTCCTCTATAGTTTTTTTTTTCTATCTGTGGTGTGTTTCAAGTTCTTACAAAGAATCATTTACAGTATATTAGATTTGGTTCAACCTACAACTGGTCTTTCTTCAAGTGGATCTTATTATTATCTCTGCCAGGCGTAAGCGATCTGTTGTGTGTGACTGACTATGCACATTTACATGCATGCACCGGATGATGGTTCATGTCATGCAAACAGCGATGTAGACAGTAACATCGCAGCCATATTCAACGGCGCCAAAAGCAGACACACACATACATTAACACACACGCTAGCATGTTGTCGGTGATAAACTCTAAGAACAGGATAAAGACAAGAGTGATGTGTGCAAGGAGACAGAAGCATTGAGCAGCTGATGGGGTTGCCAAACACTGATAAACTTTTGAGCTGTTGAGGCTAGTGTTAGTTAGCATACTATTGTTGACAGCTGCTAAATCTCTTCCTTCAGTTTTTGCTGAAGAATAGACAACAACTGTTAACCGCATCTCCCCGAACATTTTCTCATTCAGGCTCTTTAAACTTCTGCTTTTGCCGTTTCTCATGGCAAAGAATCCCTACAGCAAACTGTGGCACTGCGTCTGTCTCCATTTTGTTTACATCTGCTTCCCATGAGATCACGTAAGATCCTGCTCCCTCTGGCACGATAATCTTAATTATATCCTGTGTGTAATACGCCATGGTCTTCGTATCTTGTAGTCAGTGTTTTATTATGAACATAAAATATATTTTTTATTCAAGAAAAGGTACAAAAATATTTGTGTATGCTGTCAGTTATGGTTCTTTTAAAAAAAGGAAAATCGGAGTCGGCCAAAATCAGAATCAGCAGGTCAGACTTAAAAAAACTGAATAACAGTGTTTAAATTGAGAAGTTTAGACCTATTGTCCCATCTATTTTTTTTCTCTCTTTAGTTAATAAAGTTAGCCACACACAGGATGCTCTCTTACAATACTGTTACAGTTTTGTAAGCATCTTAAAGAAAACTGAGATGGTACTACTGAGATGGTATATCAAATAACTTTACTCAAAACTTTGCAAATCTCTGGTGGTTCTGGCAGTTATGGTGGCATTGCGGTAGGTGCTTCATCTTCTGTTGTCTAGCAGAGATCTGCCCCTTACAAGGTGCACCATTCTACTTTACTTTTTAATTGGTCATTTGTAGAGAGAAATTTATTAATGGATTATGAATCAGTTAAATTAATCGCCAAATATTTTGATAATTGATTAATCACATTAAGTATTTAAAAAGAAAAAAAAACAGTAAACATTCTCTGGTTTCAGCTTCTTAAATGCGAATATTTTCAGGTGTCTTTACTCTTGATGACAGGGAACTAAATATCTTTGCACAAATCAAGACATCTTAGGCTTTAGCAAACACTGATCGACATTTTTAAACCTTTTCTTACAAACAACTAATCAATTATTTGAGAGAATAATCAACAATAGAAATAAACGTTAGTTGCAGTCCTAGTAATGTGATTAGGCCTCCTGTTATTCTGTGTGTTGCATATTTGTCTTGGGCATTTGTACTCCAGCAGATGGTGCCACAGGAAAGCCAACAACTGTCTTGACACATTATCAATGAAGCTCTGCTGGCCTCCATCTTTACACAAAGCAACAAAGCCTGTGGTCTACACTGTTCTATGTTTCTTACAAACAATGGAACAAATGTATGGAAGATTAAAGCAGCCTATTCTCATGAAGACTGCTCATCATTAGGCCACTATTACATTTCAGACTGTTATTAGACTTTCAGTACAGATGATGTTTGAGTGTGAAACTGCTGCAGTACAAATTTCCACCACAAGAAGGAGACAGAGATTTGCTGTTTGCCTGTCAGAGGGGAACCCTGGTACAGTAATTAGGAGTTGAGACGACATAGGCAGTTCTGGCGTCTGTTGACAAACACAGGCTTGTTTGTTACATTTATATTTAAATGCGGTTGGATGTAAACACCACTTTCAGCATCACCAGAGGGCTTCCCCCGAGGGAAACCCACCGTTAACCATTGCCTGCAGATCACTTAACAATGTAATTGCATCCAGTTTTAACCCCAAAAAATGTATGTCTGGAAGGGTAAAGTTAGACACTTTCAAAATAAGATAAGCCTCCTGTCATTAAAAGCATTATGAGGGCTTCCACCAACATTTTCCTACTATAAGAATTAAATAGGGGGACTTAAATGCGTCACAGGCCTTTGCTGTGTCAAGAAAAAGGAGTTATGCCAAAGCTGGCTGAACTTTAACGGTGCTCCCTCATCTAGAAGTGGTCATGGTTTGTGTATATACGAGGGATACATTGGCTCCCCAGCAGCTCACAGGAGAAATAGCCCAGTTTGAATCATAACTTTTATGACCTCTGCTCTCGCCTCTTCTATTATTGCAGCTTTCTTCCACATCCTCTTCTCTCCACATCCAGTGGGACTTTAACACAGTTACATTGATCCCCCTCTTCCCACACACTGCTCTGCCTGCAGCTCCTCACCCTGTCAGACTATTTCCTTGGCTCGGTGCACTCATATGCACATGGTTTATGATTATGTACTGTAGAATGATTCATCAGATACTGTACACTCCAACAGGGATTATCCTCCCACCCCCCATGGTACATAACCATATATACCACTCAGTTTCTGACCCGCAGTGCTCAAAGTGCATTAACTCTCTGAAGCATTCAGGTGGAGTGCAGCTCGTGGAACGTGCTTCGTGTTGAAATTTCTGATTTTGTTGTTGGCTCGCTCTCTGGACGCGGTTGTATGCATTCATAAATGATGTATAGAATCTGTGTTTATATGCCGCTGGCACTGCACCATGCGTTGACATTTTTTCATCATATAGTGGTGTGAAAAATAGTGTTGGATTATGGGAGTGTTGTGATTCACAGCAGGGAGTCGTACATTCAACAAAGCATGTAAATGGGGAACATCTTTAGTTGTCTAATTTTCATTGCGCCTCTTCCAGAGAATTTGGATTAAATGTCTTTTTTTTCTTCAAGAACAGTGATGCATGTCCACATAGGACACCCACAGTGTAACATATTCTCACCCAACTCACTCCCACTGACTCTGCCTTGGCCCAGTGCAGAGCTTTAATGGAAAAGGATGAGAGGCTCTCTGCTAAAAACGCACTGGTCTTGATTAATGATGGTAATTTGTCAGCAGATTCACAGTCAGCTTTTCAGCCTGGCCCTGCCTGACAACACCCATCGCCTGTGTGAGGAGCATGGCGATGTGGGCTAGCAAGCACAACATGTTCTCAGATGGAGAGATGAAGAGGGAGCGTACAGATCATCAATCAGCAGAGTCTTGTCTCTTCCAGGCTAAGATGGAGGCTTAGCCACATCCTATGTGGAGCTGGGCCTCTGTCTGGGTAGAAAGAAAAGCCAAAGGGACAGTGATGAAGATGAACCAGCTGTTCAAAAAAGTTGTTTTTTTTTTTCTTTATGTAGACGCTGTTAATACAGGTTCAGACATTTCTCAACCTCCCAAGTCCGCTCCCCTGTCTTACCAGGGAACGGTTTGATGTGTGAGCAGGAAGAGAAGAAGAAAGACCTGATGGGACTGGCAGGAGAATTGACTCACTTTGATCATCCTGGACTAGTTGCATATTAACAAAAAGGAGAGGCAGGAAGACTGACACAGTGGTTTACTGTTCCAGTTAAAATGCTCAGAGGCCATTCTTTATGGCCTCATGTGTTCTTCAACATCACATTCAAGTGGTGTGTAAGAGGAGGCACTTGAGTGGCCCCTTAGTTCTTACTCACAGCTCTCTGAAAGCAAAGAGTTATGCACTTACTTTTAGATGTTAGATAGTGTTTGTAATGACAACAGAACCATTATAGATGCTGAAAGCTGAAGTTTCAGTGTCTGTTTGCATAAAATAAATCACTTAGGCTAAAGTTACCCTTAAAATTTCAACTCAGGATGCCTTAGGGAAAAAAGTAGTTGTTTAGGATGTTGTAAGGGAAAACCCTTTAATCTCTAACACTGGGTAGCACCAACAAAGATTAATTTAATCTATGATTAGTCAGAGTTTAGCAAAACCAGGTTTAAAATGAGTAAATACAGATTCAAAATTAAGCAGGGCTCTGTTGCACAATTTAAAACTAATTTCACTTTAGTAAATCAAGGTTTATTGAAGTAAGTTTAAATTTACTAGACTTAAATCAATACGGAGAAGCTTTCTTACTGAAAGTTATTTTGCTCTGTTCATCTTAAAAAGGCGGCCGTTTTAACAGTTAGACCTCTTCAAGTGTAAGTTTAAAGCCAATACCGGATCTCATTTTAAGTTGAAGTTTTGCTGAATCCGAATTAAATTTAATATAAGTTTAGAGTGAAAACTAAACTGAGGTTTAAAGAGAGGTTTAAATCTTTCTTAGTTCAAAGGTTTGATGCAACATCATTTAAACTTAAACCATGATTTAATCAGGTGTAAAAATTAATCCTTCTTTGTGCAACTTAGTCTAAGTTTTTGGCCGTAGCTACTTAAGAATTCCCTCTTTAAGAGGTGGAGGAGATACCAAGGCACATTTTCGGGACAGGGAAAACCCACTGGACACTATTGAGCTGATCCTAGCAATTTTGTAGTCAGAAGGTTAACATAACTTTGTCTCATATATTTACTTAGTGAGCTATGTTGTTTTGTTGAAACTCACCAGTTTTTGACAACTCCTGTTGATTATCTCCTCTCTTGCTGTCACAATAATATTTTCATATTTCTACATGACTTCATCCACAAGTTCGTTTCACAACAGATTTCTCACATTGAACTTGTCACTTCCTTCTTGCCACAACTTCTGCTTGAGTGCATTTGTTATCTATGGGTTAAAATTACTTAGGACTATGTGTTTGTTCTTTCCATATTCTTCAAGGAGAACATTCTCATCCTCTGTATGTATCAGTTTGACTGTCTTTCTTTTTGTTTTCTCTTTGTTGTCCAAGAGAAACAAGAACTAATTTTGGTGTAAAAATGATACAAGTGTGTTATTTAAGCTAGCTAGCAACTGACAATAATGCTGTCTAGTAGCATTATAGATGGTGTGAGTGGAGTATGTGCTGTGTTATGACAGTAACTGTAATGCTTAAAGAGACAACCTATGAGACTTCATACAGCAGTCCTAAGTGAACCCCTCAGCGTAGGGAAATAATGTGCTTAAGGGACAAATTTAAGTGTGAAATCCGAGGTGGTTCGTGCCCCGGGCACAGATCTATTGTAACAGTGTTACATGTGTCGCATGGTAAACATTGTTTGGCACCACTTTGACAATTCAGCATTGTGACATTGTAGATTGAGCCTGTCTCAAAGTCCCGGAGCCGAAATGGGAAACTTTCCTTTCCCCATGATGATCAGAGCCATATGTTGGTTCTGTTTCAAGATTTGCTTTTGTGTGTTCCTGTGTGGAGTATGCATATATGTACAGTATGTGTCAACAGAAGCAGTGCACAGTGGAGGTGAAGCTCTGTTAGGGGCGTCTCATGCCCCAGAGGCTGTTGAGGTGATAATGCCTTCCCACAGGCAGCCCCTGAGGTCTCCTCACCTGCTGGTTGGACGCTGCGGCCGCAGCTCTCAGCCACTGGATGTTGTTTTGTTCCCGTGTTAACCAGGCAGCTGGATCTGAGTCTACAGCTGACCCCGAGGCCTCACCCATCGGCAGCCAGACTGCAGAAAGAAAATAACTGCCAAAGCTTTAAATCATCACGGAGGTATAGATGTGGATGCTCTTGTTTTCATTTCACACCTCTAGAGTGGCCCGGTGCGGCAAAATCAAAGCACTCATGATTTAAGAGGAGTTCCAGGATTGTCTTTTTCGATGTAGGCAGGGGGCTGCAACACATTTTTCCAATCAGATTACATTCTCTCAAGGCTTAGACCTCAGACATGTGTCGGCCGTCCGCTCTCACTACCTGCCTGATTCTTTCCTCTTCTCTTGTTTTTCCCTCACTGTGTCCAGTGTTGCAGATTCTTTATTACTTGCCGTACACTGCTGTCTGTTGTTATCTCTGCTTGTTGATGTTGGATTCAGTCCTTCCACCTCTAAAATTATACACCAACTTAAAACTACTAAGCCTTAGCCTCCCTTGTGTCTCGTGTTTTCTTTCTTCTCAAACACAGACATACAGTCTTTGACTAATAGAACTTTTTATGAGGTTTTTGTAGATAAAACCCTACTTTGGAGCTAAGCCTTTTTATTATGTGTTGTTTGGGCGCACTACACCAGTCAGCTGAGGTAACCTTGATGAACAGTTTGAGATTTTCAGTCTAAAACAGGGGCAAGGAGCTTCCGTTCATGACTGGGAGTGTGTGACCCCTGTTTGACCCTTTTGAAACCAAAATTATCTTTGCTCAGGATCTCTTTGGATTCCCTGCATCTCTGTTGTAGTTGTCATGTAAACACGGCTTATAGCAACTAAGCAGATCCCAACAAAAAAACATAAGCCTGAGGGAGTCAGAGTCCAGTAATCTTATCTTCTATTCCATGTAGATGGAGACAGTGTTGAGGCTGGTTGAATAGCAAGTGGTTAAATGTGTTGACATTCTTTGACAGTGAGATACAGGCAGAATTTAAAAGTGTTGTTTGTTGTGTTTTTCTGACTGTTCCTCTGTCTGTTTTGTCCCTGGCGGAGGTGTGAGAGTGGGGCATTATCTTCAATTTGTTGTCACAAAATATCTCAGAGGTTGTTTTGAATGACTTCATGGGTTGCCCTTATCCGCTGGCTCTGGTGTTGGGTTATGGTTGCTGGCGATGAATTCGGTACAGTCATTAGTCTTTCACCTTACGTCACACGATGCACGAGCAGTGGGCACACTTGCATGTGTTGAACAGCTGGGAGACTGGCCAGGCCCCACAATGTTAAGTACATGTAGAGCAGTTGTGACCCACAAGTGGGTCACAAGAGGTTTTATTTGGGTCACCAGAAAAATAAGACTAAAATTTAAGATTTGTATATCTAAAGCACTTAAAAGTGTATATTGTTTTATTGTTGATAGAAAAGCAAGAGTCTGTTCATTCTGTCTAAATTTACTTATTTTGTCTTATTTATGAAGTTGGCTAAAATACTGTAAAAGTGAAAAAGTAGAGAAAGCTCAAAATTTTAAAGCAACTAAAACTAAAACTTTTGAGTTTTGAGCCCAGCTCGATCTCTTAGGGTTACTTTACAACCTGACTTTTTTGAAACTTAACATTAAGTACACACTGATGGATGATTCCATCGTCCATCATGATGCCTGACAGTCATCGTCCACTGAGCCTTCTACCATTGTAACTTTGTGAATTAAAAATGCCTTGGAACTGATGATTGTGTATTTTAAGGTGTGAGAGTGGAAAAAATGAAGGATGGGGTCATTATAATAGGAGCTTGCACCTGTTTTATATCAGTTATCAACATTTTTCATGATGCTTCATTATGGACAATGTCATGTGCCAGTTTGTAGGCATTGCCCAACACTACTACACACTGGTTGTAATGTCGTTGTCAAGGCCAGCGTGTTTTGAACAAATTAGCCTTAGTTTAGACAAATTAGCACCAGCTAATGCCTTCATGGGAATGTGTGGAACAACCCAATACTCACTTTTGTGTCTTCCAGTACCCCATAACTGTTTGGTAAGGCTGGGGCTCCAAATAATTGCCTCTCCAGTAGATTTCAGTCTGTACAAGCATATCCAGTTATCAAGCAAGCACATGTCAGGCTGTGATTAGCCTACAGTGTTATGCTTGAAATCTGACTCCTGCAACTCTGCTGTTGCTGCTAAATGGAGCAGATATTTTTATTTTCAAATTGTAGCATCTGTTGTCCAACTAAGTATTGGACACTTAGATGGAGGGGGTGGTGGTTATGTAATGTAATGGGTGGGCAGGGGAAGGTGAAGCATGCCATTCCATTCCATTCCATTTCTGTCCTATACAGCTGAAATCGAACATGAAACCATAAAATAAAGCAGATACCTGAAAGTACAAACAGCGACACAGTTAAACTAAACTTCAAACCACAGAGATTCAGTTAGAAGCTACAAAAGTACTGAGAGCTACACACACAGAGACTTTTAAAACTTCTCTCTCTCTGCTGTCTTGCACAGACATTTGAATCTTGGCTTTCCAGCGACATAAAAAAACAGAAAGGCAAACTCCTCTACTGGCACTGGGAAAGGAAGCAGTTGGCTATTTTTAGCAGGTTTATTCATGTTTAAAAAAACTTTCATGTATGTGCTAACTTTAGCATAAAAACGGAATAACTAAGACTGAACCATTTCATGTGACCAGTTTCGGCTGTTGCGTACTTATGTGAATTGGCATCTCATCATTCAGAGCCCCTGTTCAAGAAACATTGCTACATGAGGCCTTAAATGTGGCCCTCTTGATGTTTCCCTCTTTGTTCCTCTCAGAAGAACAACAGTGTACTCCCAGGTGTCTTCTTCAGAACCCAGATCTTTCTCTGGCTTATCTTTGTGAGCCAGATGACACATCTGCATTCACTGATTTCTTCTCAGCCCTGATTGCAAAATTGTGGAATCTGGATCACAACACAGCATGTACCGTAAACCATGGCAAATATTTATTTCAAGATAATCAGTAAGGTAAATGAACAGAAAACAGGAGACCTTGGTCAGAGAGGCTGCCAGGTCCACTGCCCTGTCCTCCAACTGCACTGAAGAGACTTTAAAAACAGTGGAAGGTCATTGGGTTTATCCATTTCGTTTACTTGATGTAAATCATAACATATACCATTTTAACTTTGTATTTTTACTATTTTACTATACTTAAAAGCCCCTATCAAAGATTTTTTACAAGATTCCTTCTGTTTATCAAAAAATCTGTACGTTTCAAAAGCATAAGTTTTATCTGACACCCCTGCAGGATCTAGTGCCATGGTCAAAGCAGAAAATATTATTGTTTTGCTGATGTTTATCGGCATCAAGGGTTGAGTGCACACATAGTCATAACTTCCTGCAAATCCCCCGTGGCAGAGTTGTAAGTTGCCTCTCACGCCTTGGAAAAGGAAAGTTGTCGTGGCTCGTGAGAAGACCTTCTCTGGACAGTTGCCCCGCGATTGAACTGCTGCCCCAATGAGGGTGCACCCTGCCCCCTGGTCTTCCGTAGGTTGTGATAGAACCTGATGGGCATGCGTTAGGCCATGAGTCAGGCAATGATAAGGGGGCAGACATGCGTGAAAAGCAGAGAGAAGATAACTATTCTCACCTGGGGGAAAAGGCCATATCAGATTCTACCACCGCAATCACCTAAACAGATGAAGCTGTCAAAACAGATTTGCCCTGATGTTCCAAAGGACTATCTCCAACTGCTATCGCTGTCACCTCAGACAGATTAAAAAATATGGGCAGAAAATATGAAATCATTTTCCTGTCAGACTCCTCCCAAAAGCTCTGTTTACATCGTCATAGGAACTATTTTTTTTGTTCCGCTTTGTTGGTCAGAAAAAGGCAATAATATCCCAAGGTGACTGTGAGTTTCATAACAAAAAGGACCCCTAGGATTTGTAAAATGACCCCACCAAGCTGGAAGCCAGTTAAAAAGAGCCTCTTACACTAAACCCATTCAAGAGGCAAGGCTGAAAGCAAGCGCATACCTAAGAAAACCATATTCATACCACCCTTCTGACCTGAGTTAGGAGACAAAGAAATGTGCTACCAAGACGAGTTATTTAGATCAGACAGTGGAGCCACTCGTCACAGAGAGGTGACCATCACTGTGCAGTCCAGCTCTCATGGCATATGAATGACATTGAGACAGTTAGCGAGATGTGGATGATCTACCACCAGTCTGACAGTCTGATTTCTAATTACCAGTTCCTGCTTTTGTCCATTTTCTGTAATTCATTCCCGCTATGTGGGATAGTTGCCTGCAGGAGGGTTGTTGGAGTCCCCCGGGCCGTGTTTAGGGGTGTTTGTCTCCTTCCTTTGGGCTCTGTGGACTTGAAGAAAGCATACTTGGAAGTAAATTACCCCTGTGATGGATGGTCTAAATAATGCGCTGGCTTGTCATTTGTACACTGATGTTGCTGTTTCCCATTTCAGTGATGACAATGACATGGCATTTAGAATAATGCATCATTTTTGTGGTTTCAATTAATTAGTTGGCCTTTCAATGTCCGTCTTTGCTTTGTTGGGCTGATTGTGGTTCAGGTCTATCACACCACTTTTGATTTCATATTGTGGTTCGATGATTAGAAAATAATAGTGAATAAGTGTTTGTTGTAATATTTGTGGTTTGTGGTATTGAAGAACTTGATCAGTCTGATCTAATGAACTGTAGACTTTCATTGTTAGGGATGTTCTCAATCTTTATTTGTCCTTTGTTTAATGTCAAAACTTGATGGTAACCTTAAGATTTTAGGAGACTCAGGAGTCTGGCTGGAACAATAAAAATCAACCTCAGTAAATTAGAAAAAGAAACAAACACACAGCACAATGACTCTTCCACATGTGGACAATCATAATTCATGATGCTCACCAAACAGTCGCCATAAACATCCAAGCAAAATGAACTCAATTGCTGGTCTAGTCATGGCCCTGACACGGCCAGTCGATTTTAGTGGCCTCTTGGAAACACAGTTTCATCATGGGGTTGTTTTTGTGGTCCCGTGTGTGGTTACCAGCAATGATCTGTATGGTGACTTTGTGTTCTCATCCTCCTGCAGACTTCACACAGCCCAGAGAGCCATCAAGCAGACCCAAGTGACGGTGCAGAAGATTGGGAAGGAGATCGAGGAAAAGCTGAGGACGACGGCGACCTGCACGGAACGGGTGAGCACGGTCACCCATCAGCAGCAGCATTTTTTTTTTCAAGCATTTTTTTGCTGGATAGTGTTGGTTAATTCTGGCATGTTTTTTATATGTATATTTTTGGGGGGTTTTTTGCCTATAATTTATTGGACAGCTGAAGATAAGGGAATGACATGCAGCAAAAGGCCGTAGGTGGGAGTCGAATCCATGGCTGCTACAGAGACTCACATCCTCATGATACGGGTTGAATGCTCTACCAACTGAGCTACCAGGCCACCTTAATTCTGGCATGTTAACCTTTTGCTTTCTTACGTATAATCACATTCCCTATGTGTCCGGATGAGAAAAGGACATAGAAAGGAACTTGACATTATAGATGTAGTGTAGCACTGGAATGATGCTACATTATTTTTAATTCTCCGAATGAGGACTAGAATATTTGCATTTTGTAAGCTTATGAAGACTAAAACATATGACCCCAGTTGGTAAGAAAAGTGTGATACAGATTTAGAGAGAGTGAGCAGAGAGAGAGAGAGCGAGAGAGAGAGAGAGAGAGGAGAGAGAGAGAGAAGGAGAGGAGACGAGGAGAGACGAGCGAGAGACGAGACGAGAGAGAGGAAGAGAAGAGACAGAGACGAGAGACAGAGACAGACAGAGGAAGACAGACAGAGGCAGAGAGAAGAGAGAAGAGAGCAGAGCTCATGTGGACTAACTGTCGGTTAATATTCTCAACATATGAAACTATTCATGAAGTCAGTCACATTTAATGGTGTGGTCAGTTAGAGTTGACTGATGTATGTAAACTTGTCACTGTAGGAACAGTGGTTATAAAATGAAACAAGCCACAATTTAAGTGTGTGCGTGCATCCATGCACACAACATAGGGACAGTTTACCTCAAAATCAAAAACTCATTTTTCTCTAGTCTGTAGTGCTATTTATCCCTCTAGATAGTTTTGGTGTGAGTTGCAGAGTTTTGGAGGTGCTGGCTGTAGAGATGTCTGCCTTCTCTTAAGTATAATCAGATGAAATGGCCCTCAACTTGTGCTCAAAGCACTAAAAAAATACATTTGAGAAACAGCAATGTGTCTTTCCAGGAATCTGGTTACTCAAGATTGTGCACAGACCTTGTTGTTAGCAGTTTCATGTTAGAACTACTTTCTTTCTGCAGAAGTATCTACGTGAACTACTTTCTTTCTACTAGAAAGAAAGTAGTTCCTACATGAAACTGCTCATAACAAGGTCTATGGTTCATTCTGAGTAACTGGACCATGATTTCTGGAAAGAGCGATTGCTGTTGAATTTTTCAAACATTTTTTGTTTTTGGTGCATTAAGTACCACAAGCTGCCATCTAGTTCTATTATGTTGAAGAGAAGGCAGACATCTCTACGGCTGATATATGCAAATGGGTTAACTGTGCCTTTAAACATACAGCACTACAACCTATATGGCTATTTAAAACACATGTCTGTCTGGTTCTATATGGCTGCAAATCTTGAACATTAGCGGCCATATTAGCCATAAAAATAAGTAAACTCTGTTTCCAACTCATCAGCAATGTACGGTACCTTTAAATCAGCTGTGGTGTTTAAACAGCTTACTTGTGTATTTTCAGTAGCCGGCGGTGTTGATTCATTCAGCTTATGTTATGGTAGAAATATGTAAAAATTAGTTGAATTTTGTGTTTTGAGAAAATATATAAAGACGAGGAGCAGCTTGAGGTTCGATGCTTTCAAGGAATGTTCATTAACACCAGAGTGCAGTAATTGCTGTGATCAGCGATAACAGGCCCACTGGTTTCTACACTAATAATAAACATCAGCAGACTGTATTGTGCTAAATGCTTAACAGGACTTACGAGCTTCTATCACCCAAATCCTCAGATGTAATTGTAATGCAAAGTAATGTGGGATGTAATTATACCCTCTGGGCAGCTATTGTATCCCCCTGTTTTGATGGCTCTACTGAAGAGTGGAGAAGGAGCAATATCCCACCTGCTTAAGTGATAACGCTTTGACCAAAGTCCTGTGTTTGTGTTTCCACCTCTTGTCATATCCTCGACTGGGATCCACAGCAAAAGCAAGAAAGCATATTTAACATTTTTGGAATTGGCAGCCACACAGCTGTGAAAACTGGGCTCTGATCCCAAGTTTGACATTGTGTTTATTGTAAACAGTCACTTCAAACGCGTCCCCCCTTCTTCTGCTGTTATAAAAGCCCCCAGGCAGTGACACTTTGGTGTTTTTATCCTCCAGGTAGACTTGCCTTAAAAAAAAAAGCATTGTTCTGGTCACAGGATTAAATACCTTACATGCCAAAATTCATTTTGGACAGCTGGGGTATTTGAGTGTGTGTTCTGGGTGTGTGCTTTTGCAGTTATACCAAATTTAAAAAGTTTTAGAGTAACTCTTTAGACAGCTGTTGCAGCTGTTCCTTTCCATCATTCTCTCCATCGGCTTTTGATATGCCTCACTTTCTTGTTCCTTTTTCCGCAGACCTTCACCCTTCCTATTAAAGCAGCTCTACTCAAACCTTCTCAAGCTTTCCCACAAAAACATTGAGGCTCCATTCTTTTGCCACAAAGGATCCCTTTCAAAAACTTGTCTCTGATATTTCCCCCTCCGTGAAACATTCCTTAAAACCCTTTTCAGGGCTCGCATCAGCTAATAAATCACATAATCCTCGTCCTCTACCTTTCTGCAGAACCCGGCAACTTGCAGTGAGTGGAGCATTGTGTGGCTCTTCTAAGGGTTTCCCTCCTCGCCTTTGGAGAGCTCTGTACTATCCTTCTGTGCCCGCCAAAGTGAGCACGGATCAAAGGGGGACCGAGTGGAGGCCACCAACCTCAGCGCATGGCCCTTTCACCCTCTCACCCACACCCTGCCATTAATCTGCTGGGTTCTAACACCCCCCCATGCCTGCTGCTTATTTACTCAGCTGACCCACTGCTGTTTGATGTTCAGTAGGAGTCAGACGGGCCCTGGCGGTGGGTTACAGTCTCACACACACGCACACGCAGACATGGCTGTGACCCACTTGTCAACTATGCCGCTCAGTGAAAGTGTAGGAGGCTCATGGTTCGTGCCAAAGCCAGCGGCGGTTAACATGCAAGCATCAGGGTGCGACACATCGACAGAGAGATGGAGGCTCTATCAGTCTTCTCTCTGTCGCTGATACCCCGCTCTGTTTTTGCCACAAAACCCTCAGAAGTCTTCAAGAAGAAGCATATCTGTGTTTCCTCTGATCCCGGCCACGATCGCTATCAAAGTGTATCTGTGAGTGTGTGAGATGCCACAGTCCCTGCTCGCTAACAACAAGGCTGAATCTCTGTTGTCCTGCCAGCAAGCTCTCAGTTATACATGTCATGTTTTTCCCCTCCAACTCGTATTACATGTACATTTCTTTGTCGTCATCCACAAAGTCCCTAAACGTCGCCTCTTAAATCTCTTTGCATGTCTTGGAGTTGCCCTATCCCTTCATTCCAACTTATCATTATTCATTGTGTGTTTCTGTTAAACTCTACTGTATCCCACATCCGCACCCATCAGTCCATGAATCCCCGGTGCTGTTCCTCATTAGGTGGCTAGCCCTCTGCAGGCTCCCCCTCCACCAGATAGAGACATGAAGCCTGATGAAGGGACACCCTATAGAGAGAGCAACATGTTGACTAATGACCTGCACTCTGCCGCTGGTCAGACAGCATGTGGGAGAGAGACACCAGCTGAGGGCTGCTGTCTCTCTCAGAAGGGCAAAGACAGACGCTCATCTGGAGTTGGTGGGCTTTATTGTGGTGTCTCACTAGGGTATGAGGGCCTGTGTGCATCTGCATGTTTGAATGAATGCTTCTGTGTGGTGGGTGTTAAACTTGAATATATTTTAGGGATGCATGATATGGAGTTTTTAAGCCGATAAGCGATAATTACCTGCTTCTCATGGCCGATACCAATAAGATAACCAATAATTTCACATTTTTGTATTTTAAGAAGAAGGTCATGACCTGTAGTTTTTGCACATCTGAGGGTCAGAAGGCTCAGATGTGGTGAGTGAAGATGTATGATTTAATATTAGAATACAGCTCAGACTGAGTCAAATATAACAGACATCACTATGATAACAAAAATAGAGAACAGTTCTGACTTTTCAAATGTTCATTTACTTTGTCTAGTTAAGTTCATTCAAAAACTTTACAAGTATTCTTTGGCTTTTATTGAGCAAAAGTTCAGTTTGAGCAATTTTAAACAATATTTTTCATAGTTATAGACATTCTGATCTATCACAGCATTGAAAGCTTATATGTAATTACTAACATTAATGATGATTGCATTCTTTCTAAGTCTAGTACCCTCAGGTATTGTGTATGCTGGCTCACTGACATGGTTTCTTGGAACAGGCAAGTCCAAGTGTGCCCAGTCGCCTTGCACCAGATAAAGATAAAAAAAAAACAAAAAAAAACAGGGATCTGTGATGCACATTGAATGATAATGGGATATTTGGATAATTATTTATTAGTAATTACAGTTTTTATTATTAACAGTTCACCTCAAAATCCAAAAATGTTCTTCCCCCTGGCCTGTAGTGCTTTTTATCCATCTGTGAGCTGCAGAGTTTTTGAGATATCAGCTATAAAGATGTCTGCCTTCTCTCCAGTATAATGGGACTAAATGGTACTCAGCTTGTGTTGCTCAAAGCACCAAAAATACTTTTGAAAACTTCAAAACCAGTAACTCTTTCCAAAAATCATGACCTGATGGGGGCACCTGGGTAGCTCAGTCGGTAGAGCGTGCGCCCCGTATACGGAGGCTGTTAGTCCTCTGCAGCTGCTGTGGCTTTGACTCCCGCTTGTGGCCGTTTGCTGTGTGTCATCCCCCACTCTCTCTCTTTCCCCATCTCCTGTCATATCTTAAGCTGTCATATCAATTAAAGGCATAAAAGCTCCAAAAATATTTTTAAAAAATCATGATCTGATTACTCAAGATAATCCAGAGATCTTGTTGTGAGCAGTTTCATGTAGGAACTACTTTCTTTCTTGTAGAAAGAAAGTAGTTCCTGTTGATTCTACTGCAGAACTCTGCAACTCACACACACAAAAAAATTTAGATTTTATAAATGGCATTACAGGCCAGGGGAAAATGTGTTTTTGATTTTGGGGTGAACTGTCCCTTAATAATATAATCAAATTTGTAATTTAATAATGAATCATCATCTAAATATCCCACTATCATTTCATATTTATCATACATCCTGGTATATTTGGGCACACTTGGACTTGCCTGTTCCAAGAAACCATGTCAGTGAGCCCGCATACACAATACCTGAGAGTACTTGACCTAGAAAGTATGCATCCATCATTAATGATAGCAATTACATATAAATCAATGCTGTAATAAATCAAAATGTCTGCTGCTGCTGCAGAAAGGCCTGTAATGGTTAAGTTGCTCAGTTCTCACAGCTGCAACAAAGGAACAGGTGAATAAGGGAGCTGTCATATTGCCAATTATACGGACAAGAACACACACCTTACTGTAACTATAAAAATATTGTTTAAAATCGTTCCAACTCAAGTGGATTGCAGAGTCCACACCAAACCCTGTAAAGTTGCTGTCTGGACTCCACCATCCACCTCAGTTAGAATGATTTTTTTTAAATGATATTTTATTTTGCAGTTCTTGGTGTGGATGGCAGAAGTTTTGAGACGTCATACTAGGAAATAGGGTTAATAAAAATGCTCTATAGACCTTTTCTACTGCAGCCATATTGATATGAAATAGTAAGGTAAAAAACAGGTGTTACAAATGATGCTAATTAAAATCGCACAACAGTAGCACCCTGACTCTGTTTGACCTGAATGGAACTGAGCCTTAATTAGTATTATTGGTAACACCTGTGTTTGTCCTGCTATTTCATGTCAAAATGTCTTCTGAGAAAAAGGTCTGTTCCGTTTAAGTTTCCAAGTAAACCAAACATATGTAATAGACATTTTTTACAGCAGACAAAGGAAAAGCACAGGTGTAATTAATGACATTAACGATGGTGCCAGTGTCCCAGTAAGTCATGACACTGTGACCCAGCATGCACAGTACAGGAATCTTGAAACTGAAGCAGCTAAATTCAGCCATCATTAAATGTATTAATTACAGCTGGGCTTTTCTAGATATGACATTTTAAAATATCTGCTGTAAATCGAAGAATAAATGTGTAATTTGTAAATTTATTACTAGTACAATTATATTCAGTGTGAAAAATGTGGCTTGATGAAAAATCTAATCGAAATGATACAAAAAGTCCACTGAGTCTTAACATACAGTATGTATCAAGAGAATGTTAAAAAAGGAGCTTCAAACAGACACTCCGAAACTCAAGAATTCATATTTTTCTCCTGGACCGTCGTGCTGTTTATCCATCCAGATAGTTTTGGTGTGTGTTGCAGTGTTTTGGAGATATCAGCTGTAGAGATGTCTGCCTTCTCCCGATATAATGGAACTTAACGGCCTCTGATGCACAAAGCACCAAAAAATACGTCTGAAAAATTCAAAACCAGTGTCCCTTTCCAGAAATCATGACCTGGTTACTCAAGATAATCCACAGACCTTGTTGTGAATAGTTTCATGTAGGAACTAGTTTCTTTCTATTAGAAAGAAAGCCATTCTGGTAGATTCTAAAGTAGTTCTGGTAGATTCTACTGCAGAAAGGAAGTAGTTCCTTCATGAAACTGCAGGTCTGTGGATGATCTTGCAGTCTGGTGGGTGTAATTTGCCTACAATTTAGTGAAGGTAAACACAGTTGACTGCCATGCATAATGACACTGTTCTGGCACGGCACTTCTCATTGGGAGGCTACAGATTAGTCAGCATATGTGTTCTGCTGCCTTCAGATGGCTGCAAGGATTTAATGAACTGAATGTTTTTTTATATGCAGTATGAATCAGCTATGGATAACAGATACTGTGAGAATCACTTAATCATTTATAGCTGAATGCATACCGTGATCGTGTCAGAGCAGCTGATTGCATGCTACCAGCCAGATCTCCATACCAGTTAAGTCGCTGCCAGCCATTCCCATGGCTTGGGCTCATTACTAAACCTTTTCACCTGTAGCACTGATCTCAGGGCTCAGTGAGATGTTTTGAATAGCCAAATCATTCTCCGTCTTCCTTGTCATTAGTTGTTGATAGTAGATTCTGAATTATTGACGGCGAGTATCGCCTCAGTGGACGTACATTAAATCAGTGCAACCTGGGATCAGCCTGCGAAAACATAGCTTGTTTTTGAGGGAGCTAGTAGGAATTAAGTGGTCTTTATAAAGGCTAATAAACACTAGAAATTAGCGTGACCACATACTAAATATTTTCCTTCACCTTTCTCTGTTTTCTCTCAAATATCATTTTCTTCTGTATGCTCTGAACAGAAGAAGGAGGCGGGAGTGCATGCAGCTGCGCATAGCCGTGCTGCGGAGTGAACTGCAGCGGCAGAGGAAGGCGCTCGGCAGGGAGATCGACCTGCGGCAGAAGGAGAGGTCGCAGCTTCAGAAGAAAGGTAAAACAATGGGTGTACATACAACTAAGATTAATGTGGCTGTTAACACCACACTACGCTTTTCCCTATTGGATGATTGGACAGAGTTTATTGATTGATCTTAATTGCTTTGCACACAAAATATGACAATGGGTTATTAAAGGAGAAATCTGCAATATTATTACTGTAATTAATCATAAAATGACTGATATATCATCAGAGATCAGGGTAACATCTTAAGTTGAAATACTTGCTTCTCTTGACATGAACTCCGCGGTGTCGCCCTTTGAAATTTCCATTCCGGACTGCAAAAACTGTTTTGTATCCGTTTCACATTAATTAGAGTTCAGTTTAATACAGAATTTTCGTAGGTTTCTGTTTATGAGTTGTAAGAAATTGTTAATAATCTTGTAGAAGGCGTAGCTGTATAAGTTAACTGTTGTTGTTTTTTTGTTTTTTTTTGGCATTTTTGCCTTTATTTGATAGGACAGCCAGAGAGTAGACAGGAAGGAGGCAGAAAGAGAGGGATGACACGCAGCAAAGGGCCGAAGGCGGGAGTCGAACCAGCGGCCGCTGCAGAGGAGTAACAGCCTCCATACATGGGTCGGACGCTCTACCAACTGAGCTAAACATCTGCCCGTATAAGTTAACTGTTAAATTGAGCAAAATGTTAATGGAGTTTGGCAGGCAGTGAGACAGGCAGCCACTTAACTCAAAGTCCACAGTGTGTATTTTCAGAGCAGTGGGCTTTCATTTTCAGTCAAACAGGCTTTGCATTGACAGACAACTCACAGTTCCATACAGCTGATCAACTTACAGTGGAAGACGTCTGTTGTCAGTTGATAAGCATCCTGCACCCCTGCAGAGCTCCTGCAGCCTGTCTGTCTCTGCCTAGAAATGTCATTTTGCTGTCTTGAGGAGTGAACGGTGCTCTTCTGTTCTGATCTGAAGTTATACACGTTGCAGCAGTACAAGTGGCATTCATGCACAAGCAACATAACCAACAATGTCAACACTATACATGTAAGGGCACATACTGACGTATGTATTCAGTATGTTAGTTCACTGTTGTTACCCTCCAAATTGCTGCTAGAACTAACATGAGCATGCTGGTAGTAACAGCAGTGAAGGGCACTGGGCAGTCAGTGTTGCATGAGTATCACATGAGATGACGAGTCGGTCCTGCTGCAACTCATTTTGTTTCTCTAATGATGCTGCATGACTCAAATCAGTTTAATATAAATGTTAATAACATGCCCAGCTAATTCCACCAAAATCCCCAATCCTTTCATGATTAACAACAAGACTGTTACTAATTATACTAATTATCATAACATTGTTTATTTTTACACTTTTTACACAGTTTGATCATCATTTTGTCTATATTACAGAAAATGCTACACATACAATAAGGGGCCATCCACACTAAGAACTATAGCGATAACAGTAACTAGAACGATGTGAGCATCCACATTGATGAGCAGCAGTGTTCTGTAAACAGTGGTGCCCGGCACGCACTCTGTGCTTGGCTGTGTCACAGGCTTAGGAAAATGAACATTAATGACCTGTTACTGCTGTATGTCATGCAGAAAAACACAAATCCTTCAAGATTTTATGAGAATCCAACACTTTGAAGGCCAGTTTTATTCATACTTTTGTATGAGTCATCATCATTTTAATGGTATCCTGGCGATCATTAAAGAGGACATCAGTTTGGACGAAAGGAATTTCAGAGACCCCATCAGAGACCATTTGCACATGTTTTTTTATGTGTAATTTGCAGCCTAATATTCCGTTCTATAAGTGTTTAAAAAGTAGGGGTGTAACAATATTATGTTTTGTGATACTGTACTTTGTGATACTGATTGCATAAAAAACTGTGTATGGTGGTTATGACGGTTTTCCTAAAATTAGTTAAAAAAATAATACATCACTGTGAATCGTCATATGACTTATATCGTATCATATCGTGCAGCCCTAATTCCAGTGGTGTCTCTTGATGCTGTTGTTGTTGTTGTGCTGTGGTGTGGACTCCGTCATCCACTTATGGATGGCCCTTAAATCCCTTTGAACATAGCTTATTAAAATGAATAGATTTGCCAAATTGCTTTATTATACCCTTAGGATCAGTTTTTGTTCATTTCTCCTCGTTTTACATGTTATTTTGTCACTTTTTATAGAATAAGCCAGTTAAACATAAGTTCATCACACTATTGTTGAATTCTGACTGCACATATATATTCAGTTCATATGTCTCAAATTTGTGAGACTCACCATTGATTTGCCGTGTAATTTTGTTGTAAAGGAACCTCCTATTTTTAACACATGGGACACAGTTTGAGTGCAGTCTGACAGCAGCAGGTAGACTGTGTGTGAGCTGTTTTACCTGTTCATGTGGGAGTACAGTAGAGTACAGTAGAGAGTGTTGTCACACACAGGAAACCTCTGTCACGCTCCCAGTCAGAGGATTGGAGTCACTCAGCACACACACGTATGTACACACATAATGTACAGTATATAGGGCCATTCCTGTGGTTTGTGCAACCTTTGCCAGGCCACTAAAGCAGCAGTGTTTGTGCAGTGGTGTCATTTAGTTAACCCTGTGAAGTCTGCAGCTCCTGTCGCTGATGTCTGACTGCTGAGGAGGGTTTTTACTGCCGCCTGTTACTGTTCACAGGGAAATAAAAGGCAGTGTTAGTGAAGCCTGATTTGACAACTGTACAAACGCACATAAATCCAAACACATTTGCAGGTGTATGTTTAATACTAAATAATAATTGCTCTCTTACGATCACATGTCCACACAAGCTGTATTTTGTAATTTTAGTGTATTTTTGGGTGGCTGCAGTTGGCATTCATTTTCTTTTCTCAACTTGAGCTAGCTCTGTTTCATATTTAGTTAAATGTTTCTCATGATGCTTATAAAAACGGTTTAATAGCAGCATCGTACACCTACAGTGAGTCTGTAGATGGCTGCACTGAATCAGAGGTACCTTTGTACTGTCGACTGAGAAGAAATAGCTTGTAGCTATCGAAGTAAGCTCATTTTCACCACTGAATTGTTGTATGTTGGAGATAGGGCGGGCACGGGATCAGATTTTCACTATACAATCATCATAGCCAAAACAATTCACAATCAGATTTGATTAAAAATAATAACGACGCTAATGGGAGGGAGAACGGAAAGAAATTATTAAGTGATTATTTACACAATATTATCACATTATTTATTATCAACTTGGGATCAGTATTGTGTTTTTAAATATCACAGTTATTGTCAGTAGAACCTGTTTTTGTGCAGCTTTCCAAAATGCATCATATGTTCTGACTAGATATATCTCAGCTCTACATCAGCACTGGTTGTCTTAAAAGTGCAACATGTAAGAATTTTAGTTTCAGACATTAACTAAAACTGCCTAGCAATAACACAGCAAACTTTTTTTTTTTTTTTTTTTAATCATTTTAGCCACTTCCACCCCTTGGAGTACACATATTATCTGTCACAGCCTGAATGATCAATAATTGATATTGACAGATATGAAACTTCACTATTGTGATGTTTTCCAGTTGTATTGCCCAGGCTAAGTTAGCAAGCTAACCAGCTAGCCCCAGCTCGCCCTGTCCTGTAATACCACTTTGTACCTCATGAGGTGGTGGTTTGATATTATAGCTTGTTTAGTCTAGTAAATAAACATATAACTTCCAATGCAACGTCTTCCAATGCAATATTCATACATGTACTGAACAGAAAAATACAACTTTCTGAACTCAAGTTTTTCTGTTTTACTGAACTAAGATGAACTTAATTGCCTTGTACACTCATCATAAAACACATTTCATCAAACCTGACAGAAACAAAATAATACTCGCCAAAAACATCTTGTTTAGTCTTTCCACTGTTTCAACAATAACCGACTCTGGTGTGGTCAAAATAAAACCTTATTCCCTCATTCCCTTCACCAAGTTAGATGTGAAAATATTCTGGCTCTGTACACTGTTTCTCCCCGTAGCTGATGCCCACCCTCCCTCTTGCTCCTCTTCTGCTTCATGGTTCTTCTGTCCCCTGTCCTGGTCGGAGCCCCTGTAAATCACCTTGGTGCTGTGTTCTCTGTCATCAACCTGTCCTCGTTCTCAGAGCTTGTATCTGGTCCCAGTCTGGCTGTGTTCTCTGGGATGTTGCCTGCTAGCCTGACTCCTTGCCATCATTCCTCACTGGTGGTCCCAGTGGTCCAAAGCGCCTGTGCTAGAGGTGTAAACACCAACTCTCCCCTGGTGCTCCAGCCTCAAAGTCCAGGCAGGCTCAATTCAGCTAGCTGCACAGCTAACTAGCCAACATGGCTACAGTTAGCAGCAGTTAGTTACTCTGATGATATGCTGCCCCCTAATTGTTTGGAGTATGAAATCGCGGTGGCTAATTCTTACATAGTGCACCTTTAAAGTAGGCCAGGTGCACTTTGTAGGAACCATCTTGCTGTTTGGCTGGAGGGCAGGACACCTCACCAAGCTAGGTTGGTACCTGAGGTGGGGATTGGAAATGATTAGCATGTAGTCTGCACATGCATACAGACACACACACTCACACAAAAAGAGAGCACTAAGAGGGGTTCAGGGTGAAGTTTCCTTTGTGCTTCGATCCTAAAAAAGAAAAAGGCCGTTAATCCTCTGCCTCTTTACCTGTCACCACTCCATCTACAGCCAAAAGAACTCGCTGCTCTCGCCTCTGCAGCTCATTGATGGCTTTTTTCCAGACTGGACAAGTACTTATTAAGAAACAGAAGAAAAAATTCCTTCAGCTGGTTAAAGAGGGGGGAAAAGGTATTTTAGGATAAATTGAATTGCTGTAGCTGAATAGGGCCGTGCTGAAAATCTTGTTGTTTTTTCCCAGACGCATAACTCAAAAGCCAAAAGCCATATGCTGCCGAGCTCTGCTGAACGTCCAGCTTGTTGTTTAACTCTTCTAATCAGCCTGCACACATTCATTGGTTTCACTATCGGAAAAAAAGCCTGCATTAATTTACTGACAGGATACTCCGGGAGACAGGTGTTTACAGTAATTTCATACAGCAGCTGATTTTGTGTCTGATTATATTTAGATTGGCTCGAGATCGTGTTTGTTTCATCTGATCTCTTCTTTCATTTCAGATTTTATCAATCGTAGCTTGAATTTCACTCTGGACACTATTGGCTTGTCAGAGCAAACAAACTTGAAAAAGCAAAATTAGTTCCGTTCAATCATATAGATTGCTCATCAGACAAGTTTGTAAGGACTAATGATTTATAGGCCTGAACCCATAGAATGTCAATGTTGATTCAATTATAAGTGAGTGTTTAATTTGTTGAATTCTCACACATTCCACTGCTTATTGGCTGCAGGTTTCTTGGTAAAAGTTTTATTGACAGTTTAACAGTATGTGCAAGTACATTGCTATGCAATCTGTCCCCAGAGGGCATCCCGTATGGGCTGTTAATCTCCATTCTTCAGCGCTCTTTAGGATCTCATCTGTACCTGGCCGTGTGGTCTTCCCACACAGCCATAGGGCCCATTAGCAAATAACTCTTATCAACCTGTTATTCCCAGGAAACCGGGGCCTCTCTCAAAATAAGGGGCCCAGAAAACCCAAACATACAGTTGGGGCTCTGCAGGTGTGTGCGTCGTCTGCATGTGAGCGAGCAGATAAAGACGAGATGAAAGTTGTTGCAGACTTGCTGATGCCTTCTCTGCGTTCGTCTTTGTTCAGATGCCACCCCGGACAGTGTTAGCATAATAAGCAGTGAGAAACATCAGCGGTCGGTCTCATCCTGATGACAGGTTAATGACTAGCTGTTCAATGCCCGCTGATTTACAGTAATGGCGGTGAAATCATAGCAGGAGTGTAGACCCGAGCAAAGCCGTTATTTTTCACTTCTCCTGCGAAGGCACTCACGCCAAGTCCGCTGCATGTCTTTCACACAATCCATAACGCAGGACATATGAGCATGACCGCAGTTTTTTCCTTCTTTACAGCTGTGAATTTAGAATAAAAGTCTTTCTTTCCTTCCCCCAGAATTAATGGGCTTGGTTTTGCTGGGGTCACACTCTTGTCACAATTTCCTCCTGTCTAATTTCCCTCCTTCCACCTTGAGCAGACGACATAAATCAGATCCGTGAACGGCGTTTATTGTACTTAGTAACGGTAGTTATTCTCACGCTCTGTAACACGGCCAGGGCTCCCGACCAATAAATGTCAGTGGTTGGGTTTCTCAAGTGTAAGGAGCAGAGTTTGGTGAAGGTAGGGTGTGTGGAGGTATTTGTCACCTCTGAGTAAAGGTCTCATATTGAAGCTATCATCATTAAGGCTCCGTTAGCAGCAGCTCAGCTTTACACATTTACATCCTTCAGTTGGCCATCTTGACTGAGAATAAGAGTTGACAGGTACTGCAGTCCAACACTCTGTGTAATGACTAACTAGGATGTCTTTTTACCTTTTTTTTCCTGATTTTTTGTTAACCTCCCTGACATCCTACTCTGTCTCTGTCAGCCAGACCATTTCCTCACATAGTGTGGAGAGTGTTGGTTAAGAAACAATGCTGTTCAGAGTATTTTTTTTTTCATTTTGTTGGAAACAAATGTGTTCTTTACAGTTGTTTTCCAACATGCAGCATATAATTACTGAACTTCTATAATGCACTTTTCCCCAGACACTAACATAGTTTATTCATTTGAAACAGTTTCACAGTGCTCTTCAGCTCATTTCATTAGTTGTGGTACTTGGTGGTTATTTTCTGAGCTGATGGAATGTGCTGCTTGTTCTATATTATTAAAGCAATAAGCCCCACGAGGCCGTGGTTTACAGTGACCTTTCCTTGTTTTCAGAATGGCATAGAAGGCATAGAAGTCCCGGTCCAGCTCTATTTTGGATGATTGTTTTAAAGACAACAGCCACATCTTTCTTGAAACACAAGGTCTTAAAACATTGAACGGACCACGTAGTCTGTTTAACAGTCCCAGAATTTCTTAGTCATGAATTTCAGTGTGTCTCATTTCTTTTTTGTCTTTCTCCTCTGACAATATGAAACAGTTTGTTAAGCACAGTGATACTGGTGTAATGGATCACAGGTTTGTGTTTAGGTAGTATTTTACAGTGGCTTTGAACGCGGCTCAGCCAATCATGGTCATGGACCTTTTATAAATTCATTTTCATTTTCATCATTTTACACAGCTGCATAGAGTGCTGCAGGGATGACACATTTTGTAGGCCATCCTAGAAGTTAGTATCACCCTGGTTCCCTCCACAAAAAGCAATATGGATTTTTTCCATTGGATTTTGGATTATTGCAGAAAATAAGATCTGTGGTGAACAAAAATTCATGATACTTGTACGTATTTATGATAATCTTTACAAATGAACACCACTTTTATGATTTTTTTTTAAGCACAAATGCAATCGCCAGAAGTAAAAAGCTAAAGTTAGACTATAGATGAACAACACCACGGTCGACCTGAACATCACACACCACTAACTGACTAGTTTTTGGTCTGATGAGCTTTAATGTCCTTGACAACCTCTGTGGTCTCATTTAGCTGCTTCTTAGCAAGCAACGTTTCAAGATGTTTTGAGGTAAAATTCATGAGTGGAGTATTTACTGACATTTCCGGGTTTCGAGGATTCATTCCTGTAGCTCTCTATTGATGGCATTAATTAAAGATCACCCTATAATGATGTCACAAAGTGAAACTTAACATCTCAATTCTTTTTAATAAACTGTAAGATCAGTGACAGTCTATAATGTGAATCAAATATTGGCGCCTTTAAAGATTCTGTATGTGTGATTTATGACAACAACTGTTCCTCTGTAGCTTCAGTGATCAGTTGATTTTTTGTTTAAGATTCTTTTCTTTTGAACTCACAAGACTCACAAGTAACTGAATTTTTTTTCCCTTTCAATTTGTAGTTTTTTACTGGAGAATTTTTTAAATAATTCATCATTCTGACTGACTACGTAGGCCTTTTACGGCATAACTCTCAAGACAAAGCACAACATTTGAAATCAAGCTAAGTAAATAAAAGAAACAAAACCAGAAGAAACACACAGGTGAGTAGAGATTGGGGGCAGACTGTGATGAGCATCTTTACCTTTTTAATTTATTCACTTTAGACTTCTAAAAGTGAAATTATTTTGTCTAATGTTTACACCCAAGACATAAATTGCAAAATAAACTAATCAGGTTCTCTGCTGTTAGAGTACTGTACATATTTGGCCCAATGCAGCTTTAAAGAAAATCTCAGCTTCTCCATAACTTAAATGTCCTTAATAATTTCAATAAATTCTTGTAATGTTGGTGGTTCTGGCTGTAATTGTTTTCTAGTTATGGCTTACAAGTAACTGATTAAAAGTATAGAGGAAAAATACATTTTATAAGCAAGCAGGCATCTCTCTTAGTTAATGCAGTTGAAGTCAGTCCAATGTTGTTGCTGTTTACATGATAAACCCAGTCGGAGTCTCTGTGCATGAGCTGATGGTCATTGATTTTTTGTGTCATTGCGAGTTATGCTAACCCTCATATGGATCAGAGTGTCACTGTTTAAGACTTCATCCAGACCATGAAGACTCCATTTCTTACACAGAGGTCATTAAGGTCAGGACTGTCTGAACAAACCTTTGAACTGGCTGTTGCAGTTTGCGTTCCTTCAGGATCCCACAAATCCTGCCGTCTGCTGCCAGAGGGACCTTACTTTACATTGTCTCATATCCAAAATCAAAAAAGCTCTGTGCCTGATTTATTGTTACATAATAATTTTCACCAGCAAATGGGACAGCTTTGTAGCATTACAAAGCCTCGGCAAGATGTGGATCCAACACCTGCCTCTCATGTATAATATGAACGATAATGTATCGGTCTTTGCCATAATTTGTCTGACCACGCCATGATACAAACTGGAACCGCTTGGAGAGATGAAAAGATGAGAAGATGGATGGATGAAACAGATACCACAGAGCTGGGCATTACATGAAAGCAAGAGAGCAATACAGGCCCACGCAGTCGGTGTTAAACTATGTTTTCATGTCATCACTTACATTAGAGGGATGGCCTGTCTGATCTCTGTCTCCCGCTATCTGTCTTCTCGCTAATCTGATGGAGATAGTTCTGAGTACATCTGTTTTCTCCCTCTTTCTGTCTCTGTCAAGGTATCTCTTCTTCTGCCACCCCTATGATGTCAGTCTGAGCAGCATGGATATGAGTGGAAGTATGTGATAAAGAGCAGGTCCAACTGATCACACATATGATTTCATAATCTTTATTGCTCAAAACACACTTTTCTGCCAGATGCTGTCATCCCATTTGACAGAGTGTGGATCATAGGTTTGATTAGATCTTCAACCATCAATATTCCAAAAAAGGCTAGATTTTTTTCCATGGAAGGCTCCCAGCACTATAAAACCTCACAGATATTGTGGGAGATTTTCTTGTCCATTTTCATTAGAAGGATGCAGGTAAATACAAGTGCAGGTTATTGAGAAGCAGAACTGGAAGTGGAAATGATTGGAAATTTGAACTGTGCACTGTGGTGTTTGGTTCCCCTATTGGCTCCCCTTATGCACTAACTGTATTTCATGCACATGTATGATATGATAGACCAGGGCCAGTACTTGAAAGTGTGGCTTTAACTTCACAAAACTTCTCTGTGTAGTTTCCATGCAACAGAATTGTTAAATTGTTAAAAGGATATTCCACTTTACATGACAACCCACTCAGTATGTACTCACCCCTATGCTGATGTGAAGATGGGTGAAGATCTTCAGTTCACAAAACAATCCTGGAGTTTCAGCAGAAAACAGGGTTGCAGCCAAATCCAGTACAATGGCAGTGAATGGTGACCACGGATAAAATGTTAAAAAAAAGAACACAAAACAAACACAAAATGTCTCCATCCTGCTCGTGTGGTGTAATCCAAGTGTCTGCGAGCCGCGACATTAAAATTCAACCACAAAAGACGCCATTTACGCCATATTTTTAGCCGAAATGTCAACTGTAGCATGTAGCAGGTAGGATGTTAATATGGCGTCGATCTGGTTGAATTTTAATGTTGGGCTCGCGGACACTTGGATTACACCACACGAGCAGGATGGAGACATTTTGTGTTTGTTTTGTGTTCTTTTTAACCTTTTAAACTGGGTCACCATTCACTGCCAATTGTAGGATTGGCTGCAACCCTGTTTTCTGCTGAAACTCCAGGATTGTTTTGTGAACTGAAGATCTTCACCCATCCTCACATCAGCATAGGGGTGAGTACATATTGAGTGGGTTATCGTGTAAAGTGGAATATCCTTTTAAATTGTTCTGTAATATTTAAAAATGACCCACTGGCAATGAAAAGATGAAAGTGTAAAATGTACATATCTTGATGTAGACCAAATTTAAGCAGTTGCTGATATCACTGAGAAAGGCTACATAGAGCTTTTTAAAACAATAGTTTTGGTTTCTTTTCTTGCTCAAATAATAGAAACCTGGAATCAGTAAGTCAATGGTTGCCACCCTGGGGTCCAGACCCCACTTAGGGTGGCGCCAGAAATCACAGACGGTCCCCAAGAGTTTGTCTGCTCAGAAGTCTGTTAATTAAAAAAACAATTTATACAAAAGTCTGCATACAAAGCAGTTTTTTTTTTTTTTTCTTACTTAAAAACAGTAGGCTATATGGTAGGCCACACCCCTGTGACCTTTATGATGATGAGTGAATCATAATATTCTTTTGGTAAAGCTAAGCATCTATAAGAAAAAATGTTATGCTTAAACTAGAAAAGACACATTTACCAGTGGTAAAAGTTTTAAGAATGTAAACATTTATAACTGATGTTAATTTTATAGTAAAACATCGTAATGAATCACTTATTCTCTTGGGTGTGTGTGCGTGGAAGTGGGGTGGGGGCTCAGCTTTTCTTAGATAGAAGTAGGGGGGCGCCAAAGAAAAAAGATTGGGAACTACTGGAATAAGTTATCGACAAGTAGAATCACTTGTATTTATTATCCTTGAAAGACAACTCCACTGATTTGCTTTGTGGTCCACTCTAGTCTGCGGTGTAGTTCATAAACCACAGACCTGTAGAGTAACACCAGGCATCATGATCAAACATGATCAAAATTTTTTATATCATGTCGACACTCTTGTCCGTATTCACATCCTCCTCTTTGCTTGTCTCCATTAGCAGGCTCTCTCTCTCTGATGCTGCTATGAGTCTGCATCACACTTTATCATTTGGTTTTTAGGATGCCTGGTTGTAGCACTTTGTGCCCTTTGCACAGCACGTGGTGGGTGTGTACATAGTGGTAGAACTCACAAGATCCAGTTAAAAAAGGATGAGAATTAATTCAGAATGAAAGATATCATCTTTCTTTTTCCACACATTCCTCTTCCTTGTCAAAGCCTGGCACTCACATTACCCACAATGCAGCTTGATCACTTACAGTTTGGTCAGTTATGCTACTCTAGCCTCGAGCTGTTAGCCTCTAGAAGTGATGAGGTGCAGACTAGCATTCAGATTCAGATGCTGACAATGCTTGAGGCAATTTATCAGCCTTGGTGAAACTCCATCTGGAGTGTGCAACTTTTTCACATATGCACTCATACCCCCAACACCTGGAAACAGACTTTGATATGTAAAATCTGTGTATTTTCCCTTTAATGTTCTTGTCCTCACCTCGTTCTTGTTCTTCCTGGCAGCATTAAGCCCTCTCAGTGAGGCCTGTAGGCCTCAGGGCATTTTCAGTGAAGGCAACTCAAAAGTATCCTCATTATTTGACCAAGCCACCTGTCTTGGTTCATGTGGCTGGGCAGGAGCAGTGACTTCACACCAGGTCCTCCTACAGAGCTGAGCTCTTTCCCTTGTCACAGAGAGCGAGGCCAGCTACCTTGGGGAGGAACCTCATTACCGATGTTTATATTCAGTGTGTGATTTTTGGCATGAAGAGTTTTGCTTTGTGGCTCTGCTCTCTCTTCGCCACCATGGACTGATTCAACAGCCTCAGTTCTTTAGCTCTCGCACCTGATGGTTGGTCTCACAATCCTTTCAGAACATTAATCTCTTAATCCAAATGTTTTAATAATTATCACAAGACACATATGCACATATGCCTTTCCCCTTTTCGGCCTCAAAGAAAGATAGAACACTAAATAATCAAACGCTTTCTCCTGTGTGTTCAGGAGAGTGGGGAGAAGAAATGAAGGAGGAAAATGTGGAGCAAACGCGTGGTCTGCTTGTTCTGAATCACTGCTTTGTAGGAGTCTAACAATTTACAAGTTAAAATTCAGTGATTGAGGTTCCAGTATCTTCAGCGCAAAGTGAAAACATCAATATCCCATCTTTAAGAGTTGCATTTATTCTGAAATGCCCATGGCACATCTGTGTCACTGTTTCTGGCCAAGTGCACATCCTTCCTAAACACTGAAACAGCATATACACAAGACACTAATGTTGTTATCTGTCACTGTGCTGAGTTTCAGTTTCCTCTGAAGATAAGTTGAATTTCTGGGATATGTTTACCGCACCAGTGAACTGGTAGAGCAGACCGGCTAGGTAGCTAGCTAACATTCACTAACATGAGTCACACTAATAACGTTGTTATATCGCAGTGAATGTAGTTTATATACACACGTAACACAAACTACAATATATTACAACACTGTTATTTACAACATGAATACTATGATAATGACAAATGTTAAATTTAAGAAGAAGGGGTATCATTTGCAAAGGTTTATGGGATGAGTCTTCACTCTTAAAATAATTACATACAGAGTATTTTACCTTTGCCTTTTTTCAGATTTCCAATCTTTTTTATTTTTTTGCTCTGAGTCAAATGTTTTATGGTCTTGATTCATGTTCTAGTTGGTTGGTTTACATATGGATTTTATGAAAAATCAGTTGAGTAAATAAAAGAGAAATTCACTTCCGGAACTAGAGTCATAGAAAAAGTGGGCCACTATTATTGCCATTCAGAACCTATTCCTGACAGCACAAGACAGCTGCTCATCTGTCCTGGCCACCATGTAACTGACTGTGTTAATGGACAGGTGATATTATCTTGAACGCAGGCCCCTAAATTTAATTGAATCAAAATCGTATGGTAGCACACTTGATGACATCAGCAAATGTAGTATCATTGTCCAAAGAATCAATATTATACTGCACTGTGATGAAACCTGTGAGTTACACCACTTCTGCTTTGTCTACCTGTTTACTTAATGGGGATCATATCAAGAGAATCCATGAAACATTTCAAAATCAAATTATGTGCTGAAAATCAATCTCTTGTTTATTAAAACTGTGGATGAACATGAAGAAGTCATGTCTTTGTTGCATTTGCCTGCCATCCCATCATACTGTATAACCACAGGTTGTGTTTTAGGGTTGTAATATTCTGCCACAAACCTAAATTATATTTCACTTCTTTCTGGTTTTATGCTACACTGAAGTATTTGTGAACTTGCCAATATCGCAGTTATACAACTTCCACCGGCTGTATGATCACTGTCCTTATCTGTCTGATTTTATTTATTTGCACAGCTCTGTATTTACACCGTCTGACAAATCCTGTAATTTGAATACATATGTTGTTTGGTTTTATGTGGTGTCAAAAGGAAATGGTTTTAGCCTGATCAAAAGAGCTGTCTGACAGCCAACCAAACACAAGCCCACCTGGCTGTTCAGATGTAGCAGATCAGAACACACACCTGATAATTTACTCTTTTTTTTGTGTCTGTCTCTGCCAGAGGAAGCGTTCTCCGCTCAGCACGAGAGTCTGAAGGAGGAGAAAGAATCCTTAACCAAGCTGCAGAAGGAATGCACTGCCAAGAGGTATGTGTGAACCTGTAATTAGCTATTGCTTGATTTCTTCACAGTAAATACACTTTTCAAATGCATTTATCCCTGTCAGGCAGACATTACCCAAAGTGCACTGAATGATGTGACTCAGTGTACATTGTGATGAGACTACACCCTGCTCCCTGCCTCCCACCATGCTTTTTCAAAACAAGGGGATGTTTTTGCGGCTGGCGCTGCGTATTTATGTGTTTTCAGTGGAGGGTCTGCACATTGTGCTAAAAAGACTATTGGCCTGTGTTTGCCTTGGCCCGCGGGGAGACGTGTGCGGCGGGTGCCGACCCTGGATACAGCTTTGTTTGTCTGAGACGTACCTGGCAGTCACAGAGGGTAAACCGGGGCCCCAGGAAGGCCAGTACGGGCCAAGCAAACAGGAAATTAATACCGACACTTGTACATCTGCCTAACATCCATTGCTTGGAAATATCTGAGTCTTTGTTCTTTTTTCATGGAAATGTCTCTTTTTATTTAACTTCTTTTATAACTTATGGGTAGAGGAAGGTTATGCTGAACATGTGCACTTTGTTTCAGCCCTGCTACTTTATATTCACAGCGCTGTGTCAGTGTCTGGCTCCGCACGTTATCATTCTGCTATAGAGAAATAACGCTCTGCCTGGTTTATATTTCTTCAAACCAATCACAATCGTTGCTAAGTGAGGCTCACTAACCCCAGGATGCAGCAACGGTGCGCCTGCCAAATCGTTTTGGGGGGAACTTGTTGGTGGTACATTAACAAGGCTAAATCCTGGTAAATAAAAGGTAACATCTGCTAGCTTGTTTACGTTTGTACTGTTAGCCACCAGGTGCTCACTTGCTGTTTTCAGCTTGTAGGTTGCTAGCTTGGAGTTTGTTCTTGTTGTTTCTTGTGGCGACAGAGACTTTGAAAATAGCGGATGGCGTACGCTGCCTCAAACCGGCACAGGCTTATAGCCACAGTCTACATCTGGTGAGTCAGAATAATCATCTCATGACCCCGCAGATTTATCTTGTGATGCTTTGGAAGGGGCTGGACCCCGAGAGGGAACCACTGGACTTAACTACATAACTCTTTATAAAATAGTTCAAATTAGTGTTACTTTGACCAGGCTAATTTTCCTCCTGCAAGGAGTCGGCCATGTCTCACCACTATGTTTCTACAGTAACCCAGAATGGCCAAAACAAACACTGACTCTAGATACATTCTCTCATGTTGTGCAAGTTTTGCGGCCTCTGTAAGTTCTTCTACGTGCTTGGCAGGCGAGTTGATTGAAATTTGGTATTTCTCCGCTAGAGGCCACTGAATCCTACACACTGATCAAACACAAATTTGACATTTGGGGAAATATACTAAACCTGCTCTCTGGCTAGAATTAGATGAGGATATTTATACCACTTTCATATCTGTATATTAAATATAAGCCTGCAGCCAGCAGCTGGTTAGTTCTGCTTAGCACAAATAATGGAAACGCGGGGGAAGTTAGCCTCACTCAGTTTAATGGTAACAAAATCTGCTTGCTAGCACCTTTAAAGTTCAGTAATGAGCACATTCACATTTACTTTGTTTGTGTAGTCCATAGAAAAACTCCTTTTGCTAAGCGAATAAGTATATTTCCCAAAATGTGGAACTGTTCCTTTAGAAGTCAAGCGTGTCAGATTTACAGAGAATATGGTAGAAATTTAAAAAAAAGTTTTTGTGTATTGGACTTTGAATACAGGACTTTTAACATGTGTATTTGCTAACTTATGTCAGCTAAACGTAGATTAACACAGTATTTTATTTGTGAGCAAACATTAAGAAAATCAGTGGGTGAAACATCATTTTTCATGTTTTAGGAAAAAGGTTTGTGAAGGACTTGTACCTTGGGTTTAACCAATTATGTGAATCAGAGCCAGCCAAACAGATGACTGATTTCAGATCAAATGATCATTACACAACGATCTGTCTCCTCTTTCACTTGTACAAAGCAGCCGCACGCTGGGAAAGGGAAATGATAAGAGACTGCTAACCACAGGCAAAACCAAAAAGGAAATTCAAGTGAAAAATAAGCAGCATGGATGGGAGGCTGCATCACATTCAATAACCATTTTCCCCCCAAAATCCCTTTTCATCTGCATGAAATGATGGGCTATTACCCATAAGTAGTGGTGTAAGTACTGCAGAGGACACCCAAAGAGACTTTCCCACACACACCATTCATACAAAGCAGCTGGTCATCTGTATCACAGTACTCAGACATAAGCAGTCACAGGAATAACTGTGCATATCCTGGAAGTCATGTGATTTACTCTTACCAGCAGGGCTTTTTTTGGACTGCAGAGATATCTTGTATTGTGTAAATCCACCTTTATTCTCCAGTGTAGCCTCACAGCCTTTAAATCACTTGCACTCACCACACTGGCACCTCAGTTTCTTTGTCCCTTCATTATAGTGCCATTGGATGTGGAAGGTACATTCAGCAGGGTGTTTGTTTTCTAGATCATACACAAAGTACAACCCCAATTCCAAAAAAAGTTGGGATGTAAAACTGCAATGATTTGCAAATCATTTTTGACGATTTAATTAAGATTTAATTGAATACAGCACAAAGACAAGATATTTAATGTTCAAACTGATAAACTTTTTTTTTTTTTAAATAAATGTACATTCATTCTGAATTTGATGCCTCCAACACGATTCAGAAAAAGTTGGTACAGGAGCAATAGAAGACTGGAAAGGTTGTGGAATGCTCAAAAACCACCTGTTTGCACATTCAAAAGGAAAACAGCTTAACTGGTAACAGGTGACAGAATCATGATTGGGTATTAAAGGGGTATCAAAAGGCTCAGTCGTTCACAAGTATGGATGGGGTGAGGGTCACCACTTTATGAAAAACTGCAAATAGTTCAACAGTTTAAGAACAACGTTTCTCAAAACAAAACTGCAGGAATTTAGAGATTTTACAATCTACAATCCATAATATCATTAAAAGATTCAGAGAATCCAGAGAAATCAATGTCTGTGACATTTGACCCCTCAGGCAGCACTGCATTAAAAACTGCATTAAAAGAGCTCATCTGAGATGGACTGACCAAAGTGGAAAAGTGTGCTGTGGTCTGACGAGTCCACATTTCAGATTGTTTTCACAAATCATGGACATTGTGTCCTCCGGGTTAAAGAGGAAAAGGATCATCTAGATTGTTACCAGCACTAACTTCAAAAGACAGCAGCTGTGATGGTATGGGGGTGTGTTAGTGCCCATGGCATTATGGGTAACCGTCACATCTGTGAAGGCCCAATTTACGTTGAAAAATGCATGCAGGTTTTGGAGCAACATATGCTGCCATCCAGTGTCTTTATCAGAGACATTCCTGCTTATTTCAGCGAGACAGTGCCAAGACACATTGTGTGCGTGTTCCAACAATGTGTCTTTGTAGTAAAAGAGTTGAGGTACTAGACCGAGCTGCCTACGGTCCAGACCTGTCTCCTATTGAAAGTGTGTGGTGCAATCACGAAGCACAAAATATGACAACAGAGACCCCGGACTGTTGAGCACTTGCACTCATATATCAAACAAGAATAGGGAAGAATTTCACTTTCAAAACCGAAACAATTAGTGTCCTAAGTTCACAAATCCTGACTGAGTGTTGTTAAAAGAAAAGGTGATCTGTCACAGTGGTAAACATGCTCCTGTCCCGACTTTGTTAAAAATGTTATTTACGTTTTATACAACGTCCCAACTTTTTTTGGAGTTGAGGTTGTATATGTATACAGTTTCAGCATCCATTTAGATGAACTAGAGGACTTGGATTGTGATTCACTTGCCAGATTTCTTTCTTTAAATAGGGACAATGATTGAGTGAAACCTTTATTCCCCTTAAGGGAATTTGTTATACACAACAAGCATAAAAAGACATCAATAACATACATGACAGCACGTAATATAACATAAAACATAAGCATCGTAAAAAATATAACAAAACGTTATTTTTTATGATGTAATAAAACATAAAACATATGCATCATAAAAACAGAGGGTAGCAGTGAGTCATAGAGGGTCTGCTATGATCTTGTGAGCTAAATTCAAGCTGTACTGGTCTGTCATGTCAATAACACTGCACACTGGTGCCACAGTTTTTTTGCTTCTTTGTTTAACAACATTGTTCAGTTTGTTCTCATTTTATACGGGGAGTCTGCCCTTAGCAATATGTAGCAATTACGTGTGCAAAAATGAGTACAGCAGTCCAAATAGTGAGTTGGAGCCATACACGGTGGTTGAGTTGTTTCCCGCTACCCCTTCTCCCCAGACTGGGGGGAAGCTCAAGCAGGATGCAGGAACACTGCAGGAGCACGAGACGAGTGCAACATTATAATTTGACATTAACGTGCAACGACGATCCTCCCCACGTAAATTGATCAGCTGTTTGTAACTGTTAATTGTCTGTCAATGTAAAATTAAGCCTGTTATCCTGAAAACAAAAAGCCCACTGCTCTGAAAATACACACTCTGGAGTTGGAGCTCAGTGGCTGCCTGTCTCACTGCTGCCAAACCATTTGCTCAATTTAACAGTTATAAACATTTACACCTTCTGCAAGATTATTAGTGATTTTTTTTTTACAACTAATGAAGAGACACTTGCTCATTTGACAAACATTCGGCTTTAATTTAAACTCTGATTAAGGTGAAACAGGCAAAGAAAAACAGTTATTCCGGAATAGAAATTTCAAAAACATCATATACACACTCTCGCACAGGGCTAGCTTACGCAGGGTCAAACCTGAGTACTTGTGTGTGTAGGCAAATACCCAGACTTCTCTCAGGTTTCATCGGTCAGCATGTCCTCCAGCCTGCCCTGATAATACGACCAGCTGGGGTTGATAGACTGTGTGTAACAATCCAACTGTCCTATTATGGATGTAAAATGACTGATGAAATTTTTATACAGTTAGATTGCAGATGATTCTCTGATTAATGTCTCAGCTTTCATCCATACAAGGCCCAGAGAAAAGCAGATTGGCCTAATCTTCTGCTTAGAGCAACATGAACCTGCTCTCAAACATCATTATGCTGCATGAATAAACTCTGCTCCCTGTTCCTCATGAATCTTTTCTATTTTCACTAACTTTAATTACCTTTATGGTTTACAGTGGGTCCCTGTGGAGCAGTAACTAGCCTGGTTGATTTCTACGGCTCATTTCCACTTCCTCAGCCACGCTCTCTCCCTTACGATCTCATCTTGATGCTTCACAGTACCATTCCTTGTGTCCTCCTCTCTTAACTGCGGCTTTTGTCTCCTTCTGCCAGCTGGTTACTAATTGTGTCGTCCTTGTGTCTGGTTTTGTCTCCCCAGAGAGCAGTTCCTCAAGTCCAACGCCCAGCTCACCTTCCGCTGTCGTCAGCTCCTCTCAGAGCTCTCCTACATTTACCCCATTGATGTGGTGAGTTGGACCTGATGCACATGACGGGCAACTGCAAAGAATTATCTGGTTACAAAACCCAGGCTTTGATAATGCAGGAATGGTGCAGATAGTTGTCTGCAGGAATTCTGTTTTTTATTCAGAATGTTTTGAATTTCCACTGCGGCGTTTTCAGAGATCATCCAGAGTCGTGACCTTTCTGTTAAACATGCCTCTCTGATAGATATTAAAGTCATGCCATTTTTTAAAACATTTGGCAGACAAAATAAATATTTGAAATGCTGACAGCACTAGACAATGATGGAGTGATTTAAAGCCTCTGCCAGTGGCGAAGCTGCTGTTTCATCTTGTCTGTGTCTGTTTCTGCTGTCTGATCACTGCTTTTAATATGAAACCTGTTATTTAAATCCACAGGCTAATCAGTCAGATTATGTCATCTGCGGAGTGAAGCTGCCAAACTCTGAAGACTTTCAAGGTAATTTATTACGTGCCCGCGTGTGTGTTTGAGGGTTACAGGAGGATAAGCTGTATTAAAGCATGCTGAACAAATGTTTTGCTTTAGCTTTAATGCGTGTGGTTGTACTGTATGTACATGTTTGGTGAGGCGAAGCAATTTAACGATTTACAGTTTGAAGGCGGATGATCTCATAGATACAGTATCTGTGAGATCATACTTTTGGCTACTGTAGGTGGCAATTTGGCATCAGTGTGCTACAGGTATCACAGTGTTTAACAAGCATAAATAACATGATTTTATAATTACTGGTTTGTCATTTTAAAGCATAAAAGAGATAATGACATAATTGTATTATCAACAGAGAGTCAGTAGTTTACGATCTGGCAAAAGGTTAGCATTCCTCTCATCTCTGGTTAATTCTATACCAGTGGTCTGCAACCTTTACGATCAAAGGACCATTTTTGACCCAAAAAAAGGGGAAAAAATATGCCTGCAGCAGCAACCATTAAATTCTCTGGCTGATGGAGACTGTCAAAATTTAGAGGAAAAAGCACCGACAGGCTGTGACACTCATTTTAGTTGACAAAATATTAACACTTTTTTAAATTTGACAAATTACAAATGTAAGAATCACTTGACACTATGAAAAAATAGCAGAGACAACTCAAAATGTCAAGACAGTGTACTGCAGTAGATTTTTTAGTTTTGAGTCCAACTCAAACTCTGATGATGTGAAATGAACTTTAAAAAGTTTTGCCCATCTTTAGTTGAGATAATTTACTTTTCCTCTTTTGATAAACATGAATCTTTGAGTTTTAGAAACTCCTGAAAATTAAGTTGTTTTAATTGAAAACATTAAAATTTTAACCATCATTCACTTTCTCTTGAATAAACTGACTCTATATTTTTTAAATACAATATTTTGGGGGTTTCTAAGACTCAAAAATTTAAGTTCATCGAATGAAGAAAAGTGAATTATTTCAACAAAAGATCAGTAGTTGGCAAAACTTTTTCAAAACTAGATCTACAACAGTGAAACATTAAATTATTAAAAAAAAAGAAAAATAACCGTTATTCATCTCCACATACTTTTTTTTCCCAAAGTCACAGGAGAAGCCACTGGAGAGCTGCATTTGGCTCAAGAGCCGCAGGTTGCAGACTCCTGCTCAAAATCACAATATACACACATAGCAACATGTCTTGCATCAGATACTGAGTGTGACATGAGTTGGTGATGATTTACCTCCAGTGTAATCACTTTCCTGCAGCAAAGACTGTCTTTTATAAACATGCACAGATCTTCCTGCGTGCATTTTCTCAGGCTTTTCCCAACTCAGAATTGTGTCAGATCAATATGAAGATTCATCAATTTGTTCCTGTTATTTCAGTCCAGTGCACCACGTGACATCTCCGTCAGTCTGCATGAGTCTCATGGTTTAGCCGACCTCACGTTCAGTGCCTTTCTTCATCATCTGTGATGTGAAAACGTCAGACTTCTCCACAGTCAGAGAAAGTAAAATTGTGTGTATAAAATGCCGGCACACCAGGGAGCGTCTCTCCTGCCAGGCTGCTGACAGCCTCTGTCTGGCACCATGCTGCCATTTTGTTTTTATCACTCTTCTCCCTTCCATCACTGCTAGTTTTGCGGTTTATGGTGATTGAGAGACTCGGTTTGCAGAGTTTACAGCCTGTCATGCTGTTGCAGTGCTCTGTGTACAATGATGCAGCTAAAAACCATGAACTGAAACTTGTTTACCAACCACTCCACCTCAGGTTTCACCCTCTCTCATCAGTTACCCACCAGCACATGTTGTCACATGGATTTTTTTTCTAGCATGTGTGCGAGCTAATATAAAAATATATTTATGATTCCCTTTATTTATAGTTCCTCATTGAAATGCTCTGTCTGTGCATTTTTGGAAGCTTTTATCTGTTTTATCCTGTTCCTGTAATGCACACTGACAAAAAAAAAGGCTCTATTTGAAGAGTCTAAGTCAACTGACATGTCTCCAACTGATGATTCAACTCACTGACTTGCAGGGGGCAGCCTTCGTATTTTCATGGTAGTATTTTGGTTTCTTTTATTCTTTTTGCACCTTCTGACAAGGTGTAATTTGCTTCAATTAATATATTTTCCATGCAGTAAAAAGAGACATAGTAACATTTCAGCAAATGGGCACAAATTCATCAAGAGTAACTTTGTAATTACAAAAACTCGCTCATCAAATGTATCAAATCAAATACAAAATACTGGTATTTAATTCAAATACAAATAAGCTGTATTAATACAGTAATATGAATTTGTAATAATACAAAAATACATGCATACAACCTGATGTTTTTGTTAATTGCTCTTTTCCTCTGCTGTATTTTAGTGTCATTCAGTAAGTTTACCATAGCTGCAGAATCTGATCATATTTTGATAACCTGCTTGAAACATGGTAGTTCACAGTGCGTGTGTTGTTGGACTGAACAGGACAGCATTTAGTCAAAGACTGTGATGAGGACTAATTGTTCTGCAGTTTTCTTCTCCAGTTTGAACCTGGGGATAATTTCCTAAGAATTTAATTTGAGAATAAAATTACACATTAAATCAAGTATTTCAAATAGCAAACACAAGCTCTTAAAGTATTTTAAAACAAATTACAAATAGAAAAAGAAAAAAGTACCAAAGTACTCAAAAGTATTGAAATACAAATTTTAAATATATTTAATTGAAATACTGCCCATCTCTGTCTACAGTTGCTAAAAAAGATAAGAAAGAAGAGAGAATTTGGACTCTTATGTAAGAAAAAGTTTTGAGTTTTGATTCCAGGCGTGTAGGTGGAGCAGAGACAGTAGACAGAGGTTGGCTCACATTCTTCTGATGCCTCTCTGATGTCTTGTTGGCTGCTGATGGAGCAGTTGTCCAGCACTACCACAGTCGTGTCGAATCTTGTGACAAGACGCTTTTGTGTCTGGTTTACCACCCCAATGAGACACAGCCACAAACCCCACGGGTTTAATATCAGAGATGCAGTATTAGACAAGAGAACATTGGAAAAAAAAGTTTTGCCAGCAGGCAGTTTGAGCCACAAAGCCCTTGTTATCACGTTGGTGTGCTAGGTTAGAGTAAAGGTCATGCCGCATGTGTCGTGATAAATGGGATTCGCTGTCGCAGCAAGGGAAACTTGATGACTTCATGACCTCTCAATAGCTGAGATGAATTGAGGGGTGGGTCGGATTGAATGAGTAATGAATGGTTAGCTTTGGTCGGCAGCATTTGTCTCATACTGAGAACACACTGGCTACTGTCCGCTCAACATTCTCCAGCTCCCCTTCCTCACAGCTGGTGACACCCGGCGAGGCCTCTGAAGCCATAATTCAAAAGTCCCACTCCCGACCTCCTCCGCTCCCCGCTGTCACACCCCACCTGTTAACTTCTTTTAAAAGCACCGTGAAGTGTGCAGCAGTGACAGCCAGCCCGTTTGTGTTTGCAGCCATCACTTGTTCCCATAAGGTGGAGGCCTGTGTCTGCTTCTGCCTCCCAGTCGTGCGTAGGTGGACACCTAGCAGTGAGTAAACTGAGCATGTGCCGTGGCAGAAGATAACAGAGAGCATCCTGATGCATTTACTGCTAACTGCCTTTACCTGAATGCCCTCCCTCATGGTCAGATGGCTTGTGGTTTGTGAAATCTAGAGAAGAGTTGTCATAGAGTATCCATTAATATTCACCCTCTAACACATTCGCTGTAACCGTTAGAGGCTGTTTTCACCTGGTATTAACATCCTGGGGAGTCCTGGGTGATCTGATAACAAGTGGATGGCTTAAAGTACAGGTGTGATGCATTTAGGACTCCTTTGAGATCTGATTGTTCAGACCACATTTAAAGGTGGTCTGGGGGCACATGTGACCACATTTTTTCAGGAGTGTGTGCGCATTGTGTTGTGGGCCACATTGAAGGACTACTTACTCAACTGACGACCTATAAGTACATCATTTGGTTGACTGTAGGGCTGCACAGTAAATCTGAATATTACTGAAACTGCAATATGGCTAGGGGTAATATCCAAATCACAGGATCTGCAATTCTCTGATAAGAGAAAACAGCCTTATAATGATGAACTGTAGTCCTGCAGAGATGCCCAGGCCTGCAAATCTTATTCTCCAGATATAAGAAAACAAACATAATAGATGGGTTTTTTTAAATGAAAATTATGATGTAAAAATTATTATTCCTGTGAATCATATCACAATTTTTGTATTTGACCATGTCAGGATATGCAGCAGATGTTTGTGATCACAATAGTAACTGCAATATTTCCAGACTCCCTTAAAAGATTGTGCAGTTTTGGGGCACTCAGCTCTTGCTCAGTTGGTAGAGCGTGCGCCTCATGTACTGAGAGGGAGTCCTCTGCAACAGCTGTGGGTTCGATTCCAACCTGTGGTCCTTTGCTTCTCATTGTTACCCGACTCTCTCTCCTCCTTTCCTGTCCTCACTTCAGCTGTCCTATCAAAATAAAGGCATAAAAGGCTCCCAGAAAAGCACTATTTTTTAAGTTTTTGAGCCAAGAAAAACTTAGTAAACTTTGTGAAACGCTGCCTACAAGAAATTCTTAATTAATTGGGGCGTCTTGTAAATGTGGCAAATGTTATGCTTTGAGTTATTTCTTTCGATGTGGAAAAAACATTGTGTCCATTTGTCCCAGCATGTTGACTGCTGTTGTGGGGCTGCCAATTAAAAACAGCAACACATTTTGCGAGCGTGTTAATTTGCATATAGAGCGGGGAAGTGAAACAGCTACGAGGAATTTTTAATTACTTGTGCCGTCTTGTAAATTCAGCATTAAATGCAGTACATTAAGTTGTTTCTTTGCTTGTAAAAAACACTGTGTTGCTGTGAAGATCAAGCAGAGACGTTCTGTGGTGCGCTGGGATGTACAATTTTACACTTTTACTTCCTGTGACTCCAACATCGATGCCTTTCTTCATCCTGTGTGATGTGAAAACATCAGATTTTCAGACAATTAAAATTGTGCGTCCTGCTCATAGTTAAGTTATGAAACTCCAGCTCACCATAGAGCTTCTCTCCTTAGGGTTTAACATTAATGCTGTTTTTTTTTTTTTTTTTGTTTTTTTTTTTCCCCACTTTTTTCACTGCCAGGTCAGCAAGTGGCTCCAGAAATGTACTCACCCAAAGTCAGTTTTTACTTGCCCCCATAAAGAATGGTTTTATTTCTTAGCTGTTATCAAATACCAACTAAGACTAAGTTAATTGTCATGTTTAATCTAGTTCTACAGCATCTATAAAATGTCAAAAAAAAAAAAAAAGTAAAAAATGCCCAGTTTCACCAAGTCCAAACTGATGTGTTTAATTACTTTAATAGTTCAGTTCTTTTTTACTACTTGCCCATTCAGGCAAGTGAAGTTGCTAGATTTAGTTGCCTGGCATACCTGGCATTTTACGGTCCCTGGGCAAGCGGGCAAGCCTTTTTGTTTAGCCTGGCTTCTGTTGGGCCACTGACAGTGCAGGCAAAACATGAGGCTCCTGTAGGCTGTTTTGGGAGTTTAGTGTGGGACTGAACTAAAACAAAGAAAAAGGAATGACTAGTCGATCTTCGTGTTGAACAGCCAAACAAACGATAATGGATCTTCAACTTACAAAATAGCTCTAGTGGGAAGTTAGATCCAATCACAAGTGGTTGCTCAATGTGGAGATGTGGAGACGCATTGTAATGCCGCCTGTGAACTCACATAGTCAGAGCTGTCCATGTGTGATCGGATCACCCAAGATGCATGTTAATACCAGGTCTGAATGGCCTCTGAATGGACGTGTTGCAAAGGTCAGTGCAACATGTAGAGACCTTAGAAAGACAGGTTGGTGAAGCATGCATTTTACCCCTCTTTTTTACCCCACTGCTGACCCCTGCTCACATGCGTGTGAGGTCTGCCCCAGAGAAAGCCCGATCAAGTCTCGAACTGTCCGGATGTGTGTCGCAGTCAGTTTAAACAGGCCTACAGGGGAGGATGTTCCACATTAGAGAGACCAGGGTCAGGGTTAGTTGGAGTCCTAATCCTACTGGAGGTCAAAGTGGAAGAGGATGGCACTCTCCTGAGGCCCTCCAATGCTTTACACTCAATGAAGCTTTCCTTGTCAGCTCAGCCTGACAGGATATCGGCCGTCTCCACTTGCACCCTAAGATGTCCTTGTCCTTCGGCTGACCTGATATTCCTGTTAGTGTGCAGCATCTTCCAACAGCACCAGAGGCCAGGAAGCTGTTTACTCCAGGTGCTTATGGAATAAAAAATGTAGGAAGAATAATGACACAGAGCAGACAATCTGTGTTAACGTGAAAAACACACAGTATGAGCCAAGGAGTCTACCACTTACTATTGCCACAGTCTATTATTTCAAAGCATTGAGATAAAAACCATGGTTATTTTAGGTCTTTGCCTCGAGCAGTGTCCTGCTGCTGTGAAGGAGAATGTGAAACCACTTAGCGTGTTGTCTTGAAACCATTTCTCGTACTTACAGCGAGATGCTGTGCTGTTTCATTCCCTGTCTGAAATGTTCACAGAGGCATCTAGTTTTCCACCCTTAGAGTTATTTGGGCGCAGAGGGGATAGTTAGACGTGACGCTTTTGCTTCTCAAGCACATATCTGAGAGAAATTGCGTATCCCGCCGCAGCCAACGATGAGTGTTGTGCCACATTTTGTTTTACTTTCAAAACACTTTCCCACATGAATGCAGCTGCTGCTCTTCTTCCTGTGAATACTTGGTTACCAAGCTATCTTTGGTTGGATGTTTATACATTTTTGGTTGGATTCCCAAGGTTTATGTAAACACCAGAGGGTGAAACGAGAGTGGATTTTGGATTTTTGCTCCTGTACCATCCCACTCCCACAACAATGCTCCTGTCCTGTCCCAACTCCCTGACAGAGCAAAAAAGAAGAAAAAAAAAAAATCCCGGAAGAATGGGTCCCATCCCACTCCGTTCCTGTTCACATTCAGGATATATATATATATATGTATATCGTGTGTATGCATGTATGTATGATTTGTATATGTATATACACAATCCCCTGACAGAGCAAAAAAGAAAAAGAAAAAAAAAAAAATCCCCTTCCATCTTGTTCCTGTCAATCCAGATATATATATATATGTATATGTGTATGTGTGTGTGTACATGTATACACAATACCCTGACAAAAAAAAAAAATTCCCTTCTCAATCCTGGAAGAATAAGTCCTGTTCCTGTCAATCCAGATATGTATATGTATATGTGTGTATGTCTATATATCTACATATCTCTATATATTTATGTATTTGTAGCAAAATATATCTATATCTATCTATCTGTACATACACACACACACACACATAGCACACACACACACACCCCACGTGTCTCTAATGGTGGAAACTGGCTCTCTCTAGAGGGACATACATCACACATGAGGGGGTCCCCGGTATATTGTCTATCTTGTAAGGAGTCTTTGGCTGAGAAAAAATGTAAAAATCCTCTCCTCTAGGAAACCTTTTTTTTCCTTGCGTAATAAAAGTACATTCCAAACAAAACAGACGTCGCTGACTGTATGCTGTGAAGTTCTTGATGTGATAAAATACTGACTCTTTTGGGTGATTAAAATTCTGCTGTGTTGAATTTAATTAGATAGATGATGTAGATTACTTTAAAAGCTAATTGACAGATAAACAAGTCCAACATTTCTTCTCTGCTCTACTCAGCTCTTATCTAACTGGAACCTCTGTTTTTGCTTTGTGTCTTGCAGCAAAGGATGATGGGAGCGTGGCAGTCGCCCTGGGTTACACATCGCACCTGGTCCTGATGATCTCGTGCTTCCTGCAGGTCCCTCTCCGGTATCCGGTGATCCACAAGGGTTCACGCTCCTCCATCAAGGACACCATCACTGACAGACTCACAGAGAAGGAGAGAGAGTAAGTAGGATCAATACTTTACATGGAAACACCAAAAATACTGAACATCTAATAGAATTAGTGTATTATCATTAGAATTCAATTGAATATTAATTCAAATATATTTTTGATTGATTAGAACATTAGAATATTCACATGCATCATCATGAATGCATGCATCATAAATACAGACATACAGGTTTGACTGAGGCTGTCTTCTTTGCTTGCTGTGCATCTGTCCGGCTTATTTTGTGATGGTGATATCTCAAGAACGCCTGGAGGGACTTTCTTCAAACTTGGCACAAACGTTCACTTAAACTTATTAGATTTTGGTGGTCAAAGGTCAGAAGTCACTGTGACCTCACAAAACACATTTTTGGATGCTAGTTCTGACAGAATCTCACACAAAAATCTCATATTTAAAAGGTCAAAGGTCAACTTCACTGTGACATCATAATGTTCAGCTGTCTATCAGTCCTCTGTGCTCCTCTGTAAAAAAATAGCCTCTTAGTGAAGACAGATTGTTTCTCACTGGATAACCTCCATTTTTCCAAAAATACTCTTAATACCTTTTATTAAATTCTTAAAGTCTTCACTACACATATTATATGAGTCTGGACAAACATGGATGTAAACTGCAACTTGAATGGTTGGCGGAGGCATAAAACCACGAGGCAGTAACTCTAGTGTTGGTACGTATTAATGACAGCAGATACTCTCCTGTGGCTGATGTTAGGCTCTCGCCCAGCCTTGTGTGGACCGTATGATTAGTTCCATTTGGCCAAAATATTTGGATCATGTGTACTGACGTTCAGGTGAGGCTTTATTTTCACGGCTGCTCAAAGACAAAGAGACAGTATGAAGAGTTCTGACCCTCAAACAAGCCTTGCTGTTCATTTGGAGTCAGTACTGTGTCTGTTCTCAACACAACACTGATCTTTTGATAACATAAGGGTTGTACTGGCAAACAAATACATGACAGAAATGCACACAAAACAATCCTAAATAATGTGCATAAGCACTTTAATACGATCCTAATTAACAGTTAATACAACCATGTAAAGGGATCAAGGAGACTATTGCCTCACTCAACAGTTTATTCTGCAGTGGTACTTTATTATTGTATATAGAACTGACAAAATTTAACTGAATGTAAAGTTAAAGGGATAGTTCACCCAAAAATGAAAATCCAGTCATTATTAATTCATCCTCATGCCAATTTAAGGTTGGGTTTAGTTTTTTAGTCCGCAAGACACTGCTGAAGTTTCACAGGAAAATGAACCAAACAATGGAAGTGAATGTGACCAGTTTTCAAGCGTTAAAAACAACTGAATTAAACCATAAAATGCCTCCATACTGCTCATCTGGCATAATCCAAGTCCTCTGAAGCCCTGACATGTGGTTCGGACACTGTCACAACACACATTGTAAGTATGAAGGCATTTTATGTTTTTATTTGGTTGTTTTTTTTCCATTTGAAAACTGGTCACCATTCACCTCCATTGTTTGAGAGATTCTGCAATACTGTTTTCCTGTGAAAACCAGCAGTGTTTTGTGGACTGAAAAAATCTAAACCTGACCTTCATTCAGCATGAGGGTGAGTACATAAAGACTATTTCTTTTTGGGTGAACTGTCCCTTTAAGAGCAGCTTAACACAACATTTTAGTTCTAACTAACAAGCACAAAGGATGCATATATGAATGTACCTGTATACAAACCCTGACAAATGACAGACACGTGACTGTACATGTCATTTATTAACTCAAGACAGTTCATTTAAATTGAAGTTAAGTTTGTTTTTGAATAAAAAGCAAAGTAACACTTTTGCAACAGCTTTTGATATTTACTTTTATTGTACATATTTTTGTACTGCACAGTTGCACATACAGTATGACTGTTGTGTGAATCATTACACAAAAACTAAACATGAATCAATTTGCATATAAACATGGTAATTGGAGGAAAAAGATGAGTCACAGTTCCCATGTGAAAATGATTTTTATTTATCCCACATTTCAACCACAAGGCTATCATCAGCTAAAGGTATTCTGTTTAAATGTTGGATAAATAAAGGCGTTCTTGCATTGGTAAGATTTTGTAATCTGTTTCTTCATTATCAGCGCCATCACTTAACATGTGCTCTGTCTTATTTCATTGTCTGATTCTTAGAATCTCAACAAAAATTCTCTTTTACAAATCTTCACCTGCATGCTTTCAAACCCTAACTTGCAGATTGAGGAGCAATAAAATTTGTTTGTTCACTCAGTAATTGTGTCCTTAAAGCGATATTCCACCCTAGATGATAAGGGACAGTTTAAAGGGACAGTTCACCCCAAAATCTGAGATACATATTTTCCTCTGGTATGTAGTGTTATTTATCCATCTAGATCATTTTGGTGAGTTGCAGAGTTTTGGAGGTATCGGCTGTAGAGATGTCTGCTTTTTCTTTAATATAATGGAACTAGATGGACTCGGCTTGTTGCACCCAAAGCACCAAAAATACATTTGAAAAACTCAACAGCAGTGTCTCTTTCCAGAAATCACGACCTGGTTACTCAAGAAAAAAAGTATTTTTTTGGTGCTTTGAGCACCACAAGCTGAGTGGCATTTAGTCCCATTATATTGGAGAGAAAGTAGGCGTTTCTGTGGCCAATATCTCGGCCATGGATGAATAGCTCCCCCTTTAATGAATTTCCATCATTAAATACTAAATTATCTTGTTGATTTTCGTTGATTTTTCTTTTTTGTCTGACTCTGCTGGTGTGTTTCTTATCCATCCTGTCTCTCTTGTTGGCTGTTTTTTGGGCGTGTGCATGGCAGAGTGAATATTTTTCATTGCAACGATTTTCAATTTTGCAAACCGCCGCCTTTTATTGTACAGAATAGATATATCTGTTGAAACAAAAGGCTTGTTAGTAAGACGCAGAGTAGCTGCAGCCTGTAAAATCTTGGCACTAATTTGAATTCTCGCTGGAAAAGAAAGACAGATGAAAGGAGCATTAAGCAGGCATCTCAGCTGCTGCTGTTTCCAACTTCAACAGTCAAGAATCAAAAAGTGCTCAACATTTGTTACATTTTTAACACTGTTAACAAGAGAGCACATATGGCAAAATGTAGAAGACTTGTGCTGTATTTTTATTTCCACCACGTTTATTACACTTTCAGTAAGTGCCACATCTAATAACTCAGTGCTGGCAGATTTCAAATACCTGGGATATTGTAGTCGATAAATTGCCAGCCTTGTTATACTGTTATTCTCTTTCAGGCCCTATATTTAAGATTTCAACAGATCATAAATTCAGATATTAATAAAGAGTATTATGTATGTATGGAATTGTAACTTATGCCCAGAGAGGCTTGTGTGGTTGAACTAATCTAGACATTTCAAGTCACATCGTCTGCGGTGAAATCCATTTTTAGGCAATGACTAAAGGAGTCCTAAAATCTTCACAGTGCACCTCTCTCTCGAGAATCGTGATTAAAAGCTGTCCAGAAAATAAATGTCTGGAAGGGTTATAAACGGCAAGTTTCACTTGGACTGGAAGGAGATGTCAAAACTGCTCAAAAATGAGCATTGACTGACCCCGCCATGTGCTGAGTAAGTTCAGAGTAACAAAAACATGTAAATCTATCTTTGAAAAAGCCTCAGAGTTGTCTGTATGTCATTGTGTGAGATCTCTACTGTTTGTTCAGATGATTTGTAGCTCCTTGTCTTGGTTTTAGCGGCAGTCATCTTGATTAGGCGAAGCCACAGTGACTGCCGTAACAAATGTTTACTTCCTTTGTAGTGCAGAATAGAAGAGTGATTATATTTGTCCTCATCACACCCCTCAGCTGTATCTGACAGCACTGACCTGTCTCCCATTAGCTGCAGTATTCAGTCTTTAAGCAAAAACAGAGAAATTCCAAGAGGATTTGGATTTGATCGGATAAAATCTCATGAGCCTAAATGTGCACACAGTCCATTTATTTTTAGGGCTTAATATACACTATTTGGAAACTGCTTTGCCACCCAAAAACATGGTCTTCCTTTTATCTGAGGTCATTGAAGGTCAGTGAACCGGTCATCCTTGAAATGTGAACTTTGAGGCCAACAGCTCGATATAAGCTGAATATTTATTATATGTGTCCTTTCTGGACAGACTGTTTTTCTCTTGACATGGCGACAGGTTTGGTCAGGTTGTTATAATGTAATAATGTTATTTAATATTTTGTGTCCTTCTACACATCCGAAATGTTACACACTGTCTCCTGATCTTGAGCTCCATCAGAGCTGTCTAAAACAGTTATTTCAGAGAGGTTTTGCTGCTTAAATATTAATAATATTTGCTGCAGTGATTTTACTGTGGTTCCCACACTTTTTCTAGCAAGTTAACCCCCCCCTTTAATTCCCTTAATAAATCCTTTATTCACCAGGTTAGATCAGAAAAGAGTCCAGCTCTACAGGCTGTTGACGTCTTATTCCACACCCGGCTCAGAGCGCTGGGCTCTGGAAGAGTGGGTGAGTACTGTGCCCCTGGATGAGAGTGCGTCGTTGAGCAGCGCCTATCACTCTGCACACCATTACATTAGCAAAATAAAGTGACAAATATCGCACAAAAAAATCACCCCAAACTAACTCAACCGGTGATGAATTCATCTTGATTTGGATACAGATTAAAGAAATATATGAGATGGTTAAATTGGACCTACTGCATTGTACAGAATTTTCAGCACGTATAGTCGTTTTCCACTACAGACCTGCAGATCTCGGACAGGAGGCTCTGTTTTGTTTTGCCCATGGTAACAAATTCCCCTTTTACAATTTACTCAGGTGTTCAGGGACTCCATAATGAAGCTCTGTTGTAAATCACAGTGCCCATTTAGTGCCAGCGTCTCTCTCGCACCCTGTGATCACTTTGTTTAACACCTTCACCTATTTTTGTTGAATCTAGAATTATTCGTGACTGAAAATGTTGACGTAGAGAGAAGCAAATGATAAACTGAGAATCAGACCTCACCTGGTGCTGTCACGGCTGTCATGAACTGGAGGCACCATAATTACAGCCAGGGCCGCGTTAATAAAATTAGTATTTGTATATGTTATGGTCTTGTAACTATGCATCAAGTCATAGTAAAAAAGAAAACCCTGTTGGATTATGATAATTGCAAGCTTGGGACACATGTGAAGGTATGCACCTGACATTCCACACAGGCAAAACCTCCTTCAGTAAGGAATGATGAGGAAGATTATGCTGTAATCAGCACTCTTACTGATATATAGGTTCAAAGAGGAGAATAAAGATGAAAGTCCAGAGTCATGCTTATACTCGTTATACACGCATACACACACGTCATGCTCACAATTTTGTTTTTGCTGCGCGTGGACATGATATCAGCATGATATTTCGTGCTGATAGTTCTTATTTTCAAAGAATATTCATGTAAATAATTTTCACACATTTGGGCATCTTGGACACACTTGTGGGCCTTTGCATGTGTGAAATGTGTTTGAGCGTCTGCTCAAACACAGTTGTTCAGGTGGCTGTAAAGGAGCGAGTTGGGAGTCGTTTGAAACCTGAAGTTGGCTCATTATGGTGAATTATTAAAATTGGTTGGAGAGGAGATGCAGGCCACATGGCGATGTTAAATCAGGTCATTATGACAGGACTGCAGACCAGACATGCTCGCCATTTGTTTGGTTCTGTTCTCGCCTTCTATGTTTAGAAGGGCTGTCCCGAATTCCATTTTTTCAGGGCTTTGAAGCTTCAGGCAAAATCTATCAGAGTTCCTCAGACTTTGGGGTCATTATTCACTTCAATGTTCTGTGTGCTCGCAGAGCAGAAATGCTTCCTCATAAGGAAGGTTTCCTGCTTGTGGGTACTGTTCTGTGTGCTTATATCACATGCACGCACCTGGTTTGGAGAATAATGAAACACCATAGAGGAGCACCATTTCTCACTCTTTATCTTTTTTGCCTTTTTTGAGGCAGCTGATGCAACATCTCCTTCTCTCCTCAAAAATAAAAAAAAACAAAAAACCCCAGCAGAAACTTTTTCTGGCATGCCCAGTGTCAGAAGCCAAAATAAGTTTGCACCCCCCCATCCCACAGATATTTTTTTAATCAATTTTTAACAATAATTGGGAATGGAACTAATTAAAGAAATATTCAAATGATGATTTTTAGTGAAATAAACATTAGCAGGATAGAATCACCAAACTCTTGTTTGTTTATTTCCCCTATATAGATCATGTTCAATCAACTGGTTCCCAAACTGGGGGGTGGGCTCCAGCATGACTTGATAGAGTTTGGATGTAAGTAGAACTGTACATTCCAAAAATATGTTCCCAAAAGAATTATCAAGATATTTTGATTCTGATTCTATTAATCAGTTCCTACACAGGTTTCACTCACGCTAGTTTCAAATTAAACCATGTTCTGCAAATACCTCCAACCTATCGACCTGGACATGCCGGGCCTGTCCGCACCCATAGACGTGCAAGTTGAATGCATGCATGCATGTTTTATTAAATCATCTCTCACTGTTATCACTTAATCTACTCAGCTTTTGCTAAGTTGCTTGACTGGTAGGTAAAGAGCACAAATTGTGTGAGTCTTGTAACAGTCACCTCAGTTTAGCAATGCTATGTGACAAAACTGCCATGACAGTTAAGTAGTCTAAGGCTGGAGGTATACTTGCTGTTTAACCACAAATTTGCGTTTGTGTAGCTTTAATTTCGAGGACGTGCACAACCATACACGAGGCATACATGATGCATATGGTTGTGTAGGGCGCTTATGCGAATACGTAGGTAAAAACAAGTATATTTCCAGTCTAAGTAAACCCCAAAAATATTCAAGAAACCAGAAGAGACCACTTTAAGAAAGTGAAATCAGATTCGGAATCAGAATGGTTAAAATCCAAACAATTTCCAGTCCTCGCTGTAAGCCTGCAGGGGTTAACACTACTGTGTTTACTTGTATCTCTTTGTGCTGTGCTCCAAGTCTAAAATAAGTTCTTATCCAAGAAACATGGGAATGTTGTGTAAATAAGCACTGACACTTTCATGTCCATGTGTCAGACAAAGTGTGTGAAAAAAAGTTATCAGACAGCACCGTGATTGAGTGGCCATTTCTCTGTGTGGGTGATTATGTCATGAAAACAGCTGGAGAAGCTCAGTAGGAGTCACTTTACCCATTCCCTGTCCGACCACGCAGGATATTTACACCAGCATCCAGCAACAGAAAACAAACTTGCAGGGCTGTGTGGCTGCTGAACAGACACAACAATCAAGCATCGCCCTTAGGTGTCCCTGAGTTAGGCCAAACCCTCCAGCAAGCTTTCACCCCCTCCCTCCACATGTTTATGACCCCTGAGGTCCCAGCGGGCTGCAGGCACACAGCGAAATGATGTGTGGGGAGACGGAAAGCAACTAGCCAAGCTCTAAAAGTGTACAAAAAAGGGGTGATTAAAGTGTCGGAAAGAGGCGGCCAGTGGTGATAAGTGAGGTGGCATGGGATCAGTTTCACAGAGCGAGGTAGGATTAGCATGCAGTCAGTCAATTATAATGGCGTCCACATAGGAACCTCATGTTGTTTTTCGTTGCATGTAGCACTGTAGGCCCCTGTTAAATGGTAATTGTCCTGACCCCACTTTTGGAATGTGATGAATCTTTGAGCTCATTTTAGATGACTCCAAACATCCTCTGCATCCCCTCTCTGTGGCTTCACTACAGTACCTAGTGTGCATTAAGGCTATGATTGTTTTCATTATTATTAATCTGCCAGATATTTCCATGACTAATCAATTAATTGTTTAGTGTAAAATATCAAAAAAAAATGCTGAAAAATCACTCTTTCTCAGAATTTCAGTATTGCTTCTTTTGTCCAACTAATGGTCAAAACTCAACTCAACTCAACTTTATTTATAGAGCACTTTAAAAACAACCACAGCTGAAAACAAAGTGCAGTACATAAATAATCATAAAACATAAAATAAACCATAAAAACAGTGAAAAACAATAAAAACAATAAAACAGGAGCAAAGTCTCATGCTGGGTCAAAAGCCAAGGAATAAAAATGGGTTTTAAGATTAGTTTTAAAAACCCAAAGACATTTCATTAACAGAAATAACAACGAAAAGCAGTGGTTTTTTGCTTGAAAATAACTAAAACTAGTTGTTATGCATATTAAAATAAGTATAAATATAAAACTAGAAAAACCTCACTCAGTAGAGTGCAGATCTCCACTAGGCAACCTAAAAAGAATATTTGGATGTAACCCCACAACATTTTCATTAGTAACTGTTATTTTATTTTTGTTAGTAATTGTAACAGATTACAATTATATTTATTTGTAATTTATGTATGTAACTAGCTACATTTGACTAGTTACTCCCCAACATTGCCAGCAGGTTAGCCTAGTTTCAGCCGAGCAGTAGCTGATGACTGGAAAAAGCAGTGAATTTTGAAAGATAGAAACAGCAAGTGTTTGATATTTTGCCTTAAAAAATTAAACAATTAATTGATTGTCAAAATAGTTGTTATCCATAATAAAAAGAATATTAAGTAAAGCATAAAACTGCAAGATGTCACTCAGTACAGTGCAGATCTCTGCCAGGCAACAGTTATTAGTAACTGTAATTTAATTACGTATTTTTGTCAGTAACTGTAAGAGATTACAATTACATTTATTCTAATTTATGCATTTAACCACTTACATATGATTAGTCACTCTGCAGCGTTGCTGGTAGGTAAGCCTTGTTTTTAGCCTAGCAGTTGTTCACTGAAAAAAAGCAGTGAATCTTTACATTTAGGAAGCGGGAAGCAGCAAATGTTTGACCTTTTTTGCGTAAACCACTACTGAAACAAATCATTGCAGCTCTAGTGTAGCATCAGATAGCTGAACTATTGGCCCATGTTGCTATCCAACATAAAATCCCTCATGTTTATTTCTCAGAGCTCTGGGTGTAGTTGTAGTCTTGGATCTTTAGTGTGGTGTGGTGAGAATTGAGTTTGAATATATTTCACCTCTGAGTTTGGCTAATATCATTTTATTCCTTTCCAGCTGCAGGGCTGTGGAGTAATGGCTGTCTTATTTCACATGGTCGGATATTTTGCCACAGGAAAACCATGTGTTGATCTGAACTGTGTTACCCTGCAGCACTTTGGCGCAGATCCGAGTTTGAGACTTGTCCCTGTAAGAATGTTTGAAAGTAAGGTGTGGAATATGACCGGTCTGTCTGGCACTCTGAGTGATTTGGCCTTTTTGGGATCACAACATCATCCTCCTCCCTGTCAGAGACATTTTCTCAAATCAGTGGACTCTGACGACATGTTGAGCCCACATTTTGTCCTGTGGAGAGCCCGCTTCCAGTGTTTCTGATTGCATGGGGGAGAACTGGGGAGATGCGATCCAGATGTCCGGTGTCTGATTGAGACCAGAACCCAGCCATTAAAAAGCGAGCACTGCCTCAAATAGTCCTGCGCCCAAAGTATTGAGGCAAATCAGTTTTTTTTCTTTATCGCGAGCTATAGGAAAAATGGATGTAAGTGGGATTTACACATCACTGCTTGGTTCAAACGCAAAATAAACTGTTGGTGGAGGCAGTGGATGTGAACGCCAGAGGAGGCAGGGCCAGCTTAAGACGAGAGCAACCTGTGAGCTCCAAGAAAAGGGGTTATTGTTCCGGGGCTTCAGCAGTTTCATGTCTCTTAACGTGGACCATGTGCACAGGAGAGGAGAGGGCGAACTGCACCCAAACTACCCTGTCCTGCACAGCAGTGACAGGGAAAACCCTGTGAGGCTGCAGAGCAGCTTAAACGTCCTGCTGAAAGACACAGAATATAGACAGACGTACACCTACGTAAACATAGTTCGGCTTCTTCACGCTCTACTTAAAGTGATCAAGCGTCAATATTTAAATGGTGAGTTCACCTCAAATGACATGCTTGGACACACTTTCTATCTCACCCCTAGATTTGATTTTATCTGCCAAGGTTATGAGATATCTACAATAAAAATAAATAATAAAACTTTATTTATACAGCACTTCCCAAAACAGAGTTACAAAATGATTTACATGGTTGAACCCGAATCAAAATATTTTCAAGTCTGCAATTAAAATAATACAAAAATAAAATGGAACACAATACCCAACAATAATATGAGATTGTAACTATAATGATAATGACAATAAAACAGATATTTGTCCTGACATTTTTGCTACCAAGCCAATATTGTACAGAGTGGATAAATTTCATTTCTGGCATCAGATCCTTCCTCCTACTTTAAATGTTGTTGTCTTTATTGTTTCACCACACTCTGACACAGATTTCAGCTTCAACTGAAATTCAAGATCTCTATTTTGGTTGGCAAATTTAATGTTGTTATCCATATTAAAGTAATATTAAGGGTAGTATAAAATGACAGTTGTATGATGTAGGGCTGTATTGAATTCCTTTTTTTCCCCTTTTACATCTGAAACTTCTGTTGAGGTTTTTGAGTGAATCTTAAAATGTCTGTTGTCATATTTTATGATGTCATCACCCTAAAAAAAACGGGGAAAAAAAGGTTGAACAAAATTCTTAGTTTGAATAAAGTGATTCATCAGATTAAATTAGTTAATACATGTATTATGGCGCTGTCAGATTGTTGCTAGACTGCTGTGTTAATCCTGAGGGCTGTACTACGAAGCGAGATGAATGTGTTAGTGAGGTATGATTGTGTTAGTTAGGTTTGATTAGGCCAAAAAGTGACCTCCGCCTCTCTGTCATCATGGGACAATGTCAGACCGTCAGGATGTGTATGAAGTTTAACTGTTTAATGTGCAGTTGTCATGTTAGAGATAAACAGCAGCATTAAGATCACATTCAGCCGATCAGTCATCTTCTGACAGCGTTCTTCTTTTTCTGCCTTATTTGCAGCAACGGTGTTGCTTTTTGTGGTGATATATTTTCTATATTTTCCATAGCTCTTAATTCTAACAACTTTTGACTGAAGTGGACGGCTCACAATTACTTCACTTTGTGCAGAAGATGCTGAGTCTGAAGAAGAAAGTCTGAGTTAACAAAGCAAGTTGATAACCACTGTTGTGAGACAAGTTATCTCTGACTGGGGTTTTAGGTTTTGTTATGTAAAGAAAGCCTGGCTGTGTTGAGCCTCCTTCGTAGTACAGCCCTCTGGTGTGTGCCTTTCTTGGTTTTCCTTGACATTTTTGACCAGTGAAAGTTATTTTTGAAAGGCTAAACACCAACAAATATGGATGAAGCAGAATATTTCGTTCATTAATTACAGATAGTGAATCATTTTTCAATAAGCTTTAACCTTTGGACCTTACAACACTCTGAAGTTATTGGAAATGTTTAGGTCACACAGTCAGAAACCATGCTACGCAGCCGCCACTGGAATCTAATTTTACAAATAGTAGACTGCTAAATATGTTAGTGTAGCCTCATCTTTATCTGCAACTGTGCAGAAATGCAGTGTTTAAATGGAATGAATAGTGTAAGAAGGGTGCTCAGCATTCAAATGTGGATTTAGAAATTGAATGACAGTGTTATGAATGAAGCTTCAAACTAGTATGATGTTCTCCTGGGTTCTATAAGAGACTCCACATTGTCTGGCCTCATGGAATAAATCATGTTATTTAAGCAGAGTGATATACATATGTTTGGTACTGGCTCAGTTGCATAGTTACTTTATGAATATAAGAGATGGGGGTGATTAACTTACAACCCAGAGGGCTTGAATTAAATTCCAATATCTCATTATTTAGTTCTGTATGTCAACTACAAAGGCTCCCCGGGACTGGACAGAATGTTTACTTGTCTTTTGAGGTTTCCTGCCAAATCAGTCAAGGACAATGGCAAGAATGGTATGTTTATAAAAGCTCTAAAGAAGTCAGCGAGTCTCTTCTAGGTTGACAGGTTAGTTGCATAAGCAGCCCTTCATCTTGGAGCCCTGCTGGTGCGTAGCCTATTCGAGCGGTCTTTGTCCATACTTCATTAAAAAGATAACGAGAAGCATCTGTGCTGAATGGCTTTCTTAAAGATATTGTAGGTTGAAGAGAATGATCCAGCAGGCTGAAGACATCTCATAGTCTTGCACTCTGTTTCATAAAAGGAGGGAAAAATTGAATGCACTTATATCAACTCTTGCTCTCTTTTCAGCCATGCTAGAGGGATAGCTCAAGGGATGGCAGCAAGTGTGTGAATGTCAGTCTGTCCACATATGTAGGCAGCTATGAGATGGATTGGCCCAGAATGTTATACAGACATTAATGGTGCTCTGAGGATGAATCCTAATGACTTTTGGGGATCCCTTGACTTTCCCTTGACCTTTTTTGTGTGAAAGGTTTCAGCAGCTATTGGATGGATTTCCATGAAATTTGGTACAGACATCCGTGGTGCCCAGGGGGATGACTCCTCATTGCTGATTCCCTGTCTTTTCCTCTAGCGCCATCATAAGGTTAAAATCTTTGTGGTCTCAAAAGCTACTGGATGGATAGCCATCAGACTGTGTACACATATTCTGTCTCCCCTCAGGATGAATTGTAATAACTCTGGTGATCCCCTGACTTTTCATTTAGCTCAGTGATTTTCATTTTTTTTCTGCCATGGCCCACATCAGAAGCTGAAAAAAAAGCTCACACCTCACACCGTATTTTTTTTTTTTTTTATCAATCATTAATTGTATCAGGAGAAGCAATTGATTGAAAATGATCCAGGCTGAATTTGAGTGAAATAGAGGACAGCACGACAGCATCAGCAAACACATTTGTTTATTTTCCCGTCATAAATCATATTCATATAACTGTGTTTGACTCCATATTTTTCTCCTGGTCATCCACACCCCACCTGCAGTGGCTTTAGGCCCCTCTGGTGGGGCCCGCCCCACACTTTGAGAACCACCGATCTAGCTCCATCATCAAGTCAGAATTTTGATTTGTCCACTACATTCCCCTCAGTCAAAGCTATTGTTTGTGTTGATCGTGCTAATTAGTAATTATTAGAATACTAAAATGATGAACCAAGACAGAGATTATGGCAAATATTATACTTGCTTAGCACTGGCATGTTTCCATTATTATCACAAGCCTGCCTATGGTACCATTTAGCCCAGGGATACCCGGGGCCAGTTAATAAACAAAAGTTTTATTAACACTATTTATCAGATAAAATAAATAAACATTAAAAGGCCCATAACTATTTTTTCTTTAAAATTCTTTATTTTCAAGTTATTAATCGACTTATTAACTAAATGAATTGGTGCAAAGATTGACAGATATGAATCAGACTTCTCTGTTGTGAAAAGCAGACTTTATCCCATCATACAAAACTGCCACATCTGCCCCTTTTTCATGGGAAAAACAGTGTAAATCAGTGAATTGGCAGATCACCGGAAGATCACAGGAAGATCAAGCTCAATGTACCCATGTAATTAGGTACATTCTCACAGAGCAGCCAGAGAGCAGCAGAGACTTTAGTCTTACTAGTACTGTTACTGGATGATCATGAAAATTGGTGTTGACCTAATACTGCCATGAGGGTGGAATATTAATCCTAAATAGGCGTTACAGTCTTTAAGGTCTTGATTTAAGAACAGATAGCATGTCACTTTTGGGATGAAGTAATGGTCTGCTTTGGCTTAGGTTTTTGGCTGGTGAATAGTAGGTGAGGTGCTACTCAGATTGAGCCTTCTCTCTGCATGTGATTAAGACAATGGAAGAAAACAAAAGGAAAGGAAGTGGGGAAAAAAAGTGTGGGTCGGGAGCTGGGGTCAGCGGACTCCTGGATATTCTTAAAAGCTGCGATGAAAACCCAGCGTGACAGAGCGAGGAGCCGCCACATCACTCAGGAGATGCTTTAACGGCATACAGCAAAATGGCGAAACGGTTATACTGGGGTCCTAAGTGCAGCAGCGGTCATTAAAATAGCATTCACTGACAGATGCTCAGCGTAATCATTTCTCAGATATTGGAAATTACAGCTCAAAGTGATTTATATAGTAACCACTGCCATTAGAGCCTTGACAGTTGCAAGGCAGGTGTTTTTTTAAAAAGCAAGCCCAGATGATTTATGGTCCCATGCCGTTTGAAATTGCACATTAAAGACGTTGTGAAACTCATTGCCCCCCCTGCACTCCCCCATTAAAACAGGGGTGTAAGTACTGGCCAAGCCTCGTCTTCCAACATGTGAGCCAGAACTGTTGTTTTGCACATTTGGAGTATTAATTAGGATGTCTAAACAGGCAAGCCAACACATGTGGAGACCTCAGCCTGTGTATACATTACAGCAGGTCAGCCAGTCACGACGAGTCCTCCCACCGTATTCTCATGAACCTCCCACAGTAAAGCCAAGCACGACCACCCACCTGCATAACTGTGTCCTCCTTTATACTCCTGTGTTTAATACAGCGCACCCGAGAGGGAACTGAGAGGTGTCTGATAGACTATAACATGTTTAAAGTCTGTGTAAAGAGAGTTCAGAGTTTTTCCTCTCAACACATTATACATGTTAGAAAATAGTTGCTGAAAACATGTGAAAAGACTGAGAACTATTTAGTACTGAATTGTGGAGTTAGACTGTTAAACTGTTGTTCACCATTTCTGTGCTCAGGATTTTTTGGGCGGACCTTAAACATGCCACAGTGACATGGTCCCCCAACACTATATAAGCCCTATGAACTAACTCACAAACAACACCACTCCCTCCCTCCCCTCACCCTCCCTAATGGTCAGTTACAAATGCATCGTCAGCCTGTGTCCTGCACAGGTCCAGCTTTCCAAACCTGCCCCTGCTGCACCTGCAAAGCTGAGAACCAGGACCAACCCCTTACCCACAGTTATTTCTCAGTCACAACCACACCCGCCCAGAACTGTTAATATAAGCCCCACGACCTGACCCACACCCGGGACTGAACACACCAAGCTTTCGGCTATCAAAAGCTAAAATTTTTTGAAACTATTCATAAGCAGCAAAGCTATTTAAAATGTTATTCTAACAGGCTTTGAGTGCACCACAGTCCTCCCAAACGTCCGACTTGGCCTTAATGATGATGTATTGTTCACAATTTGATATCCTCCACTGGCTATTTTTGCCTTTATGTCATCAGTTATAACCAGCAGCTAGCCGACATCACTGTCAGATCAAACACTGATCTCCCATTGTTTGGCAGGATAGAGCGTCAAAGTTTGTGTTGCAGGCTTTCACAATAAAATCCTCCTGAAGGAGTAGGCTTGATATTAGCAGATGTTAATGTTAAAAATACTGCACAGTCAATTTCAATTCAGTTTTCAATTTCAAAATCAATTTCAAAATCAATTTCATTTTTATTTCTCCAGGGAAAAAAGCATATTATTGTATTGTATGTGTGATATTTTTATTGCCTGCTGCCCACGGCAATTAGTTAACTTTTACCCATGCCTGCACCCACAGATTTATAGAATTTTTATCTTTTTTTTGTGGGCCACCCGACCCAGTGCAAGACTCTGCCTTCAGTGACTCTCTCAGTCCAAATCAGCCTAGGAGTTCACTTCAGCTCACTTCAGTTCCAACAACCTGACACAGAAGAAAAAAATACCATCCTGTCACCGTCCTCTGGCTCTGGTGGCTCAAACATATCTGGACATGTCCAATAAAACTGCTAGACAAAAGCGTCCATGTTTCAGGTCGTATTCAGGTCATAGTGGTCTTTCACACTGAGACGGTAGAGTGGACACGCACCCAGCGTTTCAGAGCGGAGAACACCATTCATTTTTGCATAATTTTGAGACCTAATACTATATACTTAGCTTTTTTAATCATTTAAATTTACCTGGGTTAATAGCACATGTTTCTGTGGTGTGACAAACTCAGAACACACATTTATTGTTGCTCTACACAAAGTTTAAATATACATACTCTATAGTTTGCACAAGAAGCCCCCAGTGACCTCGTGGCCTTGGTTCTCTAATAGACAGCTTTTAACAGGGTTGCCTGTAGAGACGATAGTCATTTTAACTCAAAAAACAGAGCTCAGATGGACTCGGCGCCCTCCATTTTGGCTCCTTCATTGTTGTAAAACTCCAGAAACCAATGGCCATATTAAACAGGCTGTATACACGGAGCTAAATGCATATACAAAGCTTTAACTAGAGTGTTTTGGCCGCAGTAAGCTCACCTTTTCTCTTTGCACAAACAGCCCACAAATGTGGCCATTTAACCGGAGGCTATAAAAGACGTCATGTGCTGCTAACACCTGCTAGGAGGCCCCCAAGTGCACACAAGGCAGACAGTGTAGACACTGGTGGTGGTGGTAGATCACTCAAAGATGGAACAATTATATCTCAGCTCGCTATTAAAAGATCCCTCAACGGGAATAAAAGGAAGGGCAAGAAGGGTTTTTAAAAAAGAAGTGGACAGGAAGAAAGAGCAGAGGGCTTCCTATTGCTTCATCTCATCATTGTAGCTCTATGTTTATAGGTTGTTTCCTCCTTTTAACAAGAGTCTCTTCTTTATATTTTGAGGTTGTCTGTGTCTAGACCCTGCAGTTAAAGAGCTGGCAGGCCGGGGGCATACATATCCTCTCTCATAAAGGCAGGGGACTTTCCTGTGAGATGCAGCTTTTGTCTTTTTACAATGTCACGGCTCCACTTATTAATTACATATTTTTGTGTCTGCACTCAGAGCCAGCACTTGCACGTTAACTATCCTGCGGTGAGATTGCTCTGAAGGGTAATTTTTTATAAGACGGGAGAAAAAAGTGACAGATTTACTTCTAGTCTGTCATTTCTTTTTCATCTTTTTGTCCAGTGCACGCAGAGTTGAATATTAGCTAAATGAAAGCAGATTTCATGTTTAAGTAATCAGTCCTTTCGAGAGCCTGCTAACGTGAGTGGGTGTGTTGATTATGGCGCCTGTCATATTCGGTTTGCTGTGTTAGTTTCGCGGACGTGACCCTTCAGCAGAGCTGCCACTGAGGGGAGCCGGAGAGGGATGTGCTGACGGAAGAACCGGCCTGATTAAGCAAAGTGAAGAAATCTGCGGGGCACTGCTGAGATAGAGATGATTTGATTTGATTTATATGTACAACAAAATTAAACAAAAGAACTAACGGCAGTGTGCATGAGGTGCAAAAGGGAAGCAAGCATGACCTCATTTGAAACAACACACAAACAAATAGATTCAAACCAGTGGGAAGGCACAATTAGTGCCACAAACAGTGCTTCTCCAGCCTGTGTGTGAATCTCTCTGGTTTGTGTCTGTTTATCCTGGACACTCCATCCTAATAGACAGACATGGTACTGATTTTGGCCCACATATTCCTTCAGGATTGTAATTTATTTCATCCTGTTTAGTTTAGAGGACTGCGTCGGTTTATGCTGCTCCCGCTGGCTGAGTGATTAAAAATGGCGTTCAATCCACTCGTGCTCTGCTGTTCCTTATGTCTCTCCCAGACACATACCACTTACATTTTTACAGCTGCAGCAGAAATGATAAAGGTGGCTATCTGTCCCCAAGGTCGGACCTGAGGTAGTGACTTTTTTGGACAGGAAAATAAATTCTTGGTGAGTGCTTTATGTTTCTTTTATGTGACTTTGTATTCTGGCTTTTTGCATTGTTGTATCCTGAATCTACATATTTTCTGTTTGCTTTCTTTTTGTTTCTGAGTTTGTCACACCACAGAAACATGGCCAAATTTTAATGATTAAAAAATCACTAAGAATATAAAATCAGATTTCAAAATCATAAAGAAATTAGCAGTTTTCTCTGAAACACTGGGGGTGTGTCCGGTCCGCCACTACAACCTGAAAATGACCTGAAACATGGACGCTCCATCTAACAGTTTTATTTGACATGTCCAGACATGTTTGAGCCACCAGAGCCAGAGGACGGTGACAGGATGGTATTTTCTTTTTTCTTCTGTGTCGGATTGTTGGAACTGAAGTGAGCCGAAGTGAACTGCTGGGCTGATTTGGACTGAGAGAGTTGCTGATGGCACATTCGTACCAAGACTGTTGAATGGGGAGACGGTGTTGTTTGTGTGTCAGTTCGTGACGCTTATTTAGCGTTGGGGTACCATGGCTCCGGCATGTCATGGAGCTATATTTCAAGTCCACCAAAAAAATCTTGAACACAGAAATGGTGAACAACAGTTTAAGGGTCTAACTCCACAATTCAGTGCTACATAGTTCTCAGTCCTTTCACGTGTTTTCAGCAACAATTTTCTAACGTGTATAAGGTGTTTAGAAGAAAAACTCCCTTTTTCCTTTACACAGACTTTAATCTCAGTCGGACAAAGCTGGTCAGATTAGATAATATATAAAATAATAAAGCGTACTAACTGAATCTCATACAGTACTCTTCTGGTGCCTCCTCCCTTCCCTCAGTCTTTCAGACTTCCTCCCTCGATCCTCCCTGCTGGTGTGTAATAATATATTTAACTTTACTGGACGTCCCCAGGAGGAATTCCTGGTGTTTGGTGAACCGGAGTCTCTCCAGTGTGATTTCAGACACAGTGGACAGCGGTCATTAATCACGTCGCTGTGACGGAGCCCGTGTGTGTTCATGTGTTTGCGTGTGTGTGTTGGATGTGGTTCTGTTTTCCTTCTCATGCGTGTTCATCAGCAAACAAATCCTATCTGTTCGTGGGGAAGTGATATTGGAAATGCCAGCGGTGCGACGGGAATGCCTGTTTTGTTGTTCTTCCTCTCTCTGTTAGTTATTTCCTATTGCTAAGATATGACCTCTGGCATGTCGCTTTCTCCCCGGGGCTCTGGCTGCATGTCGGGCATATGGAGGACCAAGAAGCGGCTGGTGGTGTGGCCCTCAGGCTACAGCGTCTCACTTTTTGTTCTCACATCTTGTTAGCATTCATCCTAGAGCTTGAACGATCTCCATCTGTTAAGGGTTTGCTTCTTTAACTTCTCAGAGTTTCAGCGTGAGTGAGGAGGTGTTTACAGTGAGCACTAAGTCAGGATGTTGTCTGAGGTTGTCAGACAGGCTCAGATATGAGGAGGAGAAAACAAACTAGCAAGAAATGGATTAAAGCCAAATAAAAGAAACAAAGACCTCATTTGTGAAATCCATGGGCAAGTTCATGTTATCAAGAGCAGGAAGATGCTTTTACAGCTGAAATGCTGAAACATGGGTGTTATCAAAGATTTGTCAGAATGGTCAGAAGGCTACAAGTTGTGACCATGATCTCAGCTGACAGTAGTCCAGAGGAGTGCCATCACTGAGGAAGTGTATTTTCTGCTGTACTCTCCCTTAGGCACCTATAGGTCATAGTAAGAGGGGGTGAAGAACCCCATATCTGCTCTCACACAGGATTAACAAAAGACCATGACCCAGTCCCAGGGGGACACACACACACACACACACACACAGAGGAGGCCGGATGCAAAGACTCGCCAGTAGACACACATGTGCAAAGCATTCAAGACATGTCTGCACATACTGTACAGTACACACATCAGAGCGCATCTGCTGCTTCTGGCAGTGCTGTCCTATAACAGAAGCACATATCTCATGGAATTGGGCCCACAAAGATTGGTCACTTATAGCATTTTAGAAATCTTTTACATGTGTTTGTGTCACATTTAAGAATTTCTTTTTAAGACTCCCATTGAGGACCCTTGATTCCCCCCTTCAGTTTTCCATTAATAACCATAATGTAACTAATGACTAAGTAGCCAATCAAAATACCCTTTTACAGACCTGACTCCAGTAGAAAATGAAAATACTGTCACATCAGAGACCAACGGCTCAATCATTTAAGTGAAATGGTGCAACTTTTACAACAAAAAGCAATAACTGTTTATATGCTAACTGCATGGATGCTGCATCTGTGTTTGTAAACCTATGACTTGGCCTTGGTAACATCTCACATGTGTGTTGCTAAATTTTTGTTATTACAAAGACTTTATGGACCAACTGGTCTTTACTAAGCCTGGTAAGACCAGTCTTTAGGATGGACTTCAGTTTGGTTGCCCCAACCACACTTAAGCTTAGGGTGTTTTTACACCTGTAGTTCGGTTCATTTGGTCCGGACCAAAAGAAAAAAAAGCTACATTGTTGCATTTTAGTCCTGGTCCGGTTCATGTTCACATTGACTTTTTACAAACGAACCAAGTGGAGAAAACATGCAGTTTTACAGACTGACAGCTAACTCATTGGCTGGACAGTTTTGGTGATTGTCATCCTGCATCATCATTGCATCATCAGGACCCACGTGGGAAAATCAGGTTCTGGCTGACGGAAGTTTGTGCAGCACTTTAATGCTGCTTAATGTATATTTAAGCTCACAAAAAAAAGGACCAGCAAATCGTGATATGTTATGAATAATGACTGATGGAAACAGGATGAAAAGAAGGTGTCTTGTAGCTTACACTGCGCACCTCGATGACCTGCTGTGGCTCGTATGTGCGTGATGCACTGCAGCGCTGCGTCTGACAGCCCAACTGTAGATCTTTATATATTGAGTTTACAGAAGTTTTGGGAGGAGAAGAAAAGAATAAGAAGAAAGCATCGGGATTTTTGTTTTCCCCCGTTCAGAGAGAGAGAAAGGGAGAGGGAGGCTAACAGCGCATCCGCCCTTCACTTGACTTTTTCATGCGTGTGACATACAGTTGTATTACTGTGGGATCGCTGTCCACACTTTTTAATCAGACAAAGCACACAAAGTAGGATACAAACACAGCAATTTGAACAGCTTTTGGCCTGTTTACCAGGGAAAATAGGTGTGCTTAAGTACTTGCCTCAATATAGATCATGTTTTATCAATTATACAATCGTCTCCTTAACACATGTAACGATCAGCTGATGGATTTATTTGCAGTTAGCTTTTGAAATCGTGCCAAAATCACATCTTCTATCATAAAATCCTGTGTTTGGTTTGTTTGCTTTCACATCACAAACGAACCACACCGAGACCCACCTTTTCAAACGGACTCGGTCCGGTTCTTTGGTCCACACCAGGGTTCGATTGACAGCTTTCACCACAGCCCAAACGAACTGCACTAAACAGGCAAACAGACCACGGTCCGTCTTAGCCGGACCAAACAAGGCAGGTGTGAAAACGCCTTTAGTCTTAACTACCCCCAGTTTAGCAATGCACGTTCATGTGAATGCCCACGGAATTATGACTAGGGCTGCAACTATTATTTTCATTATTGATTAATCTTATTTTCTTGATTAATCGATCAGTTGGTTGCAGATAAAATGTCAGAAAATTATGAAAATAAATTGATCAGTGTTTTCCAGAGTCCAAGGTGATGTCCTCAAGCATCTTCTTTTGTCCACAATCCAAAGATATTCAGTTTACTGTCAGAGAGGAGTAAAGAAAGCAGAAATATTCACAGTTTAGAAGCTAAAACAGAATTGTTTTTCTTAAAAAAATGACTCAAAACTATTAATCTGTATTAAAAATAGTTGGCAATTAATTTCAAAGTCAAGTAATAATCGATTAACAGATTGCAGCTTTACTATGGCTATTGCCTCGTACCATGCATTGCCAGGATACAGTGTTAACAATCTGCTGCAGTCTTGCTGATTTATAGCTAATCATTTATAATTTATGGCAATGTTATGGAGGATCAAAGAAAAAGAAAAGGAAATTTCAAGGACATCAAGATAAGAGAGTTAATAGAGCTGTTCAGCCAACACAAGAAAACGCCAACTGCCAAGCAGTCCAGCATACTAAGAAGAAGCAGTCGCCTTGCAGAAAAATACCAGAGGCTAGAAATGATTGCTCTGACTGGGCAGCCCTTTTTTAAAAAATGAAAAAAGAAAAAGTGAAAGCCCTCCTGTGCAAGGCAAGGAAACAATCTGGATTTTACGCCCGTTCCTGACTAGGTGTAAGATTTATGGTCGATCTTAGCAAAAAGAAGGCTTAAGCCTAGATTGTGCAACTAATGTAACTATTAGGTTGGACTTAGAATGCCAAGTTACGACCGACTTAGCTTGAGACCAGGCGTAAGCCCTGTTGATGCAACCAGCCTTTCAGATGTCAATTTCATGTGCACAAATGAGCAGTGGAAGTCCTCTAAAATGAAGACATTTTCCCTCCCAGTCTGTAAAAGCACTATCTCAGTGTTTGGGTTAGAGGTTAAGAGAGGGATTAAGTTTAAGTTACTCTGAAGGTTAAGGTGAAGCATTTAGAGATGGAGTTTAGATAAGGTTAAGATATGAATGGAGATAACAAAGGTCATCCCAAGTGTGAGGAGTGTGTATGTGTGTGTTTTGTCAGAGCAAAGCCCTGCTCAGTTTGTGGAGTTAGATTCCCAAAATACCGTATCCTCCTCAGTGGGAGATGAGCAGACATAAGCACATAATGACAGGAAGGGATGAGTCCGGCCTTAAGTCCCCAGTAGCAAAGAGAATTTTCCCACTCTGGATGTCAGCATATTCCCCTCTCTGCCCCACACACATCTTCCCCATCCATCCATTCATGAGCACTCTGTGCAGTCCTAACTAAGACATCTGACTGGCACCGATGGGACTTTCCCACCATGCTGAAAGGGAAAGTTCCCTTTGTTCCTGCGCAGGAGGCGGATGGACAGGCTGTTTGGACGCCTCCGCTGCTGTTTGATATTTTAATTTAACAAGGTACAGAGGTGGCATCTGTGGGACGGGATCACAGACCCAGACCCAGCGTCTTCAACCATCTGCAAGTGTTACCTACTATAAACGCTGCTGGCTACATGAACGGCCACTTTCAGTGACTGGAAGAATTCATTCCCTGTTGTAGAGCCGAAGAGCAACAGTCATCTGAATCCCTCAAAGAAAAATTAATAAGAAATGAATCCCTTTTTAATCCCGCCGTCCTTTATTGACATTTTCACATGGATAGACCTACATTGTGATATGCAGTATGGATATAATGCTGCTGTAAGCTTTACTGTGCTGAGTTGGCTTGCGAGCGTGTGTGCAGAGGGTCTTAACACCTTCGCTTCTGGACTCTGTTTGGTAATGGATCAAGTGGAATAAATCACATGTTCCTGTTTAACACCATGTTTGTCTTTTTCTCCTCCTGTCTTTCACAGATTCCCTTTGTACCCCAGAGGAGAGCGGTTTCATTTTGAGTATGGTGTCTACTTACTCAACAAGAACATTGCCCAGGTAATATATTTACACTCATAAATGTTTGCTACTAATGTGTGAATGGAACCTTATTATGACAAATGTGAGGACTTTTACATTTTGAGAGAAGGAAATGTATTTATCACACTACTACATCTTAAGTTGAAGAGTTTTGGAACCAATACATTCTCTGAGGAGGGCACTGTGGTGGTAAAAATACAGCTAATGATATAAAGTTAACTCCTGTCATTCTTAAGCACTTCTCCTGCTTCTTGCATTGCATTGCTGCCTGTGTTCTTTAGTCTATAGGAGCTCTATGCACACACACATCCACATGCATTCATTAATCTTTAAATGTTGGCAGTAATGAAAGGGCTGATGTCCTACTGAAGATGTATATAGCTTCATTTTAAAACAGTGGGAATTTCCTGAGTCAGCAGGACCCTGTAGTTTTTAGCAAACCTTTTCCAGACAGGAGTAAATACTGCATTTGTCGGGGACTATTTTCAGCTGCAGATTTGTGAGTATATTTACAGCAGTGGCACGGTGTGTGAGGGATTGACTCAATTGCCTGTGTTCAGGGACAGACAATAAATTTTAAGCACGGGCCCAAGGGCATCAAGCCCTAAGTTGTTGGACCACAGTACTGTACATTTTTGGTGGCAGTACAGAAAAGTTAACTTAACACAGCCTTCCTTAACTGTGACACTTATGTTGTTTACTTCTGTTATGAATTGTGATGTGGTGATTACTGAAAGCATTGTTTCAGATGAAAAACGAGCTATACTTCTCGGATAGTTGAGTAAATTGGGACACACACTGAAGTACATGACGTCCTTAGCTGTGCCATATTCTAGCCACTTAAACTCCTGCTTCCATTCACACCTATACTTTTGCTGCCATTTCATTTCATAGTTCACCATTTGCGTTTCTGGTTCTTCTGTAAGAATCAGTTGCTGGCCGAGGTCTGTTTGCTGTTTTCATAGAAGGTTGAACTTAAAGGAATCTGCATGTTTGTGGAACTATAAAGTGTTGCCCAAGGCTTGCAGTGTGGGAATAAAGCTTGGTGGCCACAGGGGGCCATCTACATGGAATAGTTGGTGGCCACAGAGTAAATCTTTGTGGCTACAGGCCATCGGCAGTGGTTTATGTCAAACTCTGGTGTTCATCTGAAAGAAGATACTAGTGAAACATTGATGTATTTGTAGTTATCGGCACTGGAGAAAGGTCTGACTCCACCCATACACATTCTGCTATAGGGTGAAAAACTCCCTGCCTTGTTTGCATATCTTTAAGCCAATCACAAACCTCTTGGGTGGCGCTAAGCCCAGGATGTAACTATGGTGCTGCTGCAAAATAGCGTCGAGGGGAACTTGTTTTAGTGGAATATTTGCACATTGGGAGGTGAGCTCTGGCATTAAAATGATAACATCACTGCAAAAGAAAAGGTAACAGCTGTTAGCTTGTTTACCCTCGTACCATTAGCGTCCCAGGAGCTAATTTTCAGTTTTCAGCATGTAGGTTGCAGCTTGGAGGTTGTTCTTATTTCCTGCAGAGACAGATAGCAGACACTGTGACACCTCGGCCAATGGCAGGACTTATGCCCGCAGTGTGCATCTGGTGTGTCAGACAATATGGCAACTTTTAACTGAACTGAAAATACAACTTCCATCAAAATTTCATACAGACATTCATGGTCCACAGAAATACTTTGATGATCCTCAGACTTTCCAGTTTTTCTGGTGCGCTGGTTTTTGACCAAATGCAAAAACATTCCCATCAGCCTCAGCTGTACAATGTGTTAAGTGATAATTAGCAAATGTTAGCATGTTAGCACACCAAAGTAAGATGATGAACATGGTAAAAAATATAGCTGCTTAACATCAGCATGTTCTTATTGTCATTGTGAGCATGTTAGCATGCTGGGTTATAAGATATATCATATACAGGCAACATTTGTTTTCATTCCTTGTTTGTTTTGGTCTTTCCATGTGATTTCATATAGAATAGCACCAGATCTATTATCTAAAGTGACTTTGAAGGAGCAGATAGTCACTACAACATGAAATGTATCTGTGTGTGCGGGTGACATTTGGCTCACAAGTTGAATGAGTTCTCTAAATCAGTCTCTCTCTCTCTCTCTCCATCTCTCCTAAACACAAACACCTCAGGAGAGGGTTGAACTCTTAACCTCTCTGTGCTTATTAAAGTACACCTAATGTGTTGACCTGGGTTACTCCCTCCATTCACCCCTCAGACATTTAGCACTGCCTTTTAACAATTTGCATTCCATTCCCTGTTTTGCCTCCTCGTCCAGGCGGGAATGAAGGGCCTCTCCGCTGAATAATACGGGGCAATTAGCACTAGCAGGTGGCTGACTTCAAACCGCTGCACTTTGGGAGGTTTTAGTTCTAATACGAGACCACAAGCTGCTCGCCAATATCAAAGTCCTCCATCTTCCCACCAGAGGAAGATAATAAGCCAGATAAGAAAATGTTTTAGACAGCGAGTGAAAATAAAAGCCACCGAAGGGAACGGCAGAGCGGCCTGTTGTGTTTTGAAAGAAGTCTCACTGGATAGAGTTTGTCATGTGTCTAAATAATGACATGTGTGTAATGAATCCAAACTGGAAGCCATTAATCAAGGTTGGTACTCTATTGTACATTGTTAGCTCACATTGTTGAGCAACACCAAACTGTGATCTGATACTTACTCCATCAAGTCAAGTCAATTTTATAGATATAGCCCAGTACCACAAATCACAGATTTGCTTCATGGTGATTTACAATCTGTACAGCACACCCTCTATCCTTAGACACTCAATTTGGGTAAGAAAAACTCCCCAAAATTACCCTTTAATGGGAGTAAAAAATTGAAGAAATCTCAGGAGGAGGAGGGATCTCACTCCCAGGACAGGTTAGATATTACTACTGTCAAGACTGAACACACACAAACATTGTGACATCTAACTGACTTTAAAGGCATAATATGGAATATTTTCCTGCCCGTTTTTCACTATTTTTTAAATGTTTATACTAAGGTTGAATTATTTTGAAAAAAATATCTAATTTTGATTATTTTGACTGATATTGCAATTGCAATAGGATTTGCAATATGAGAGGGAATGTTAATTTTTACATCATTATTCTTACTGAAAAAACATTCAGTTAAAAATGATTATGGTATGATTTTTTGTTTGTTTGTTTGTTTGTTTGCAGGAATCTGTACCAAATGAAGATGTTTAATTAGGTCTGTAGAATCTGATTTGTAGGACAGGACATCTCTGCCTCACGACATTTATTAATTTAAATTTTTTTTGTCACACAGTTTGCCTTTAACAAATTTGAAAATTGCAGCCAGAAAGCCATATTGTGATGCTGATAGAATTTCAATTAATTGTCAGTAGCTATGTTGCGAGCACAACAATTCTCGCAAATTCAACCAATCCCATGAATTCTTCGCAGCCTTTGTTCAAACTGAACTGTGCTGCCCTGGTTTATACGACTCATATATCCCACAGGTTGAACATGTTGTATCTTCCCTGACAATTTTTGTGTAAGGTAACAATCTATAGGTTAACTTAGCTTGTTAAACCTTGGAAATAGTATAATATAGCTTATAGTGATGGTGTAATATCTAGTAAAACATGTGATGGTTTGATTCTAAACCTAAATATTCACACTGTACTGTGTTAATGCACCAGAGAGAGAGTGTGATTTAAATGTGCATGACACTACATAATCTTTTTCACATGTAGAACATTTGGCGTGCAGTCATCTTGATGCATATTCCTACCTTTCAACTCACATAACCTCCACCCATAATCCTTTTTTATCAAAGCCACACATCATGAGCTAAGCTCTCTGAGATCTCAGTTTCATGAATCTTAACCATGTGGTGCCATCACATGTAGAAGAGCATGCTCACTCTCGCTTAAGGTTTAATTAGTCTTCTGATAGATGGCACATGTAAGTGGTTTGAGGAGGAATATTGTTTTGCTGTTTTAGTCGGCTTCCGAGCAATAAAATCTGAAATTCCGTTTCTGAGTTTCTTGTATCAAAACAGTGCTGCGAGGCGTGGAGAGATGTCTTTTGTTTTATTCAAGAATAGAATTTATTCTTTTAGACACAAGGTTTTTATGTCATAAAAATGGCTGCCTCGTAAAGAAAGTATATAATATATGGTACTTCAAACGAATCTGTCCTACTTCAGATGAAAAATGAGATCCAGACAGCAGCCATTTTCACCTGTGACCATGAAACCAATGCAGAAAGATTCAGACTCGAGGTTATGAATCCAGATGTAAATCATCAGCTTTAACACAGGTGGGCACGGAAACACAACACATCTGTAGCAATCTTGGATCCCATCAGCTATTGTCTGATGAGGATTTATCCTCTGGGGACAACAGACAATGTTTCGGGCTTCTGGTGCGGCCAGTGGATATCCAGGTAATAGATAATGGATATCTGGAGCAAGATTTCCTCCTCTGTGTGCCAGGCATTAAAGTCCGAGATCCAAAGCCTGCTCAAACCTGACCTCATTACTACTTGGACCACAAACACACTACAAATGGTACCATAATGCTTCAGATAACAGAATTTTGTCCCTTACATATCTATTAATAGAGATAACATCTGTAGTATTCTCATGATACCAGACGATAGGAGATCTCGCTGCCCACCGATCTTCTGGGGGTCTTTAAATGCAAGGGAGCTGATTGACTGGCGGCAAGAACGGCCTCTAACAAACCTACGCCTTACTGAAAATTATGCTCTCAAGTCTGTCTTCAGTAGTATCACACAATGTCAGTGCCCCAGTAAAAAGACTGCTTCAAGACTTGTTTTGTTCGGCCATGGAGGTTCTTTTTAAACTCTCTGATTGTTTCCACCTTTTCTTATACCTCTGCACCAGTGTGATCCATGTGATCCACTCAATGATGAACTGATTTTCGGTGGTCAAATGTCAAGGTCACTGCAACCTCATGTCCATCCCATTCTCGCAATATGCGATATCTCAGGAACAGCTTGACGGAATTTCTTCAGATGTGGCACAAACGTCCACTTGGACTCAAGGATGAAATGGTCAGCTTCATGCTATCCACCTCTATCAATTCTCTGTACTCCTCTGTTAAAATGCTCTCTAATTGAAGACACTATGTTTCAAACTGGGAATTGTTCACTGGAGTCTTACAAGTCAATATAATGATACACTAACTTCAATTTTATCAAAAAAATACACTTAATATCTTTTATTAAATTCCTTCAAAGTCTTCACTACATGTATTGTATGAGCCTGGACAGACAAAACTGCAATTCTGGTTAGCAATTTATGCTAGGACGTTGTAGCGTTTAGAGACTGACTTGTGAGTCTCCATCTGTGGAGGCATGTATGAAATTCTTTGACTGAAAGGATGCATGGCAAATTAAATGTAGTCCATGCACATATAAATAAACAAATTAATCATTGTGCTATATCTTGTGCCGGCCTTTGATATAAGATCACGTTGATGAAAACCTCCTTTTTCATATTTTTACTAAAGCTAACCCGCTCCGCTTTTAACGGCTTGGTAGAGCATCAGTATTTTTACAGGATGAAATTTCAGCTTTCATTCAAAGGTCCTGTCTAATGTGCTCCATGTGTGCAGGACTACATCCACGTTAAGGATGAGTTATCAGGTTGACTACAAAACAATATAATGGTGCTACATGAGTAGTCCGGCTCCATATGATAGTGATAATAGACCATTGTTTCAAAACTGAGGAAGTGGTAAACATGTCACAGTTGATAAAATAGAACCCACTGCAAACAGAGCTTCTCCATCACAGTTCGCTTGGTTTCTGCGCACGGCATTAAACCGTGTACTCCTGTGAGTCTGATCTTTCAGTTTCTTTGGATCTCACATCACATACATTCAAGTTTTGTGAGTTAAGGCTGGGAAAAGCATGAAGAAACAGGACTCTTTCATGCTACATGTGAATTCTTCTTTTAAATCTAATTAGGCCTCCTTAATCTTGTCTTTCTCGATCACTTTATCAGTGAGACTTTGTTTCACTCCTGCTCTGCTGTATGTTTCTTGTTAATTTATTGGGTCTTTTATTAGGAAAGTACTGACCCCTACTCATTGAGCCTGGGTCTTTACTGATGACATGACAGTATTTTAGTTGCAGCAGAGAGTTATTATTCACTTTTTGGTTTTTGAATTTTTATCTTCTTTTTTTTTTTTTTTTTTTTTATCTTTAATGGCGCCTTTTGGTTGAGCCATGCGTGTTCTGTGGCCATTGCCAGCCTGTCAAGCTCTGTGATACAAAGCAGAGGTCTGGTTTTCACAGCAGACCCGGCTGACTGGCTGATTGGCTGCTTTGCTGACCGACTAGTGCCTGGGTGGGAGACATTAGCTATCCATCTTTTATTAAATTGCCCTGTGTGGCTGCGTTTGAAAGTGATACAGGGAAGCTGGCGAAGGATCAGGGCCACAGCAGGTCGACCCTGCTTTGATGTGGCAGAGGGAGAAGTTTGCTTTTATTAGGCCCCGTGTCATGAGGCCAGGGGCAGGGACGGGGAGGCTGCTCGGAGCACCCTGGATGTCAGGTGGTAACACACTCCCATGTTGCCACTTTAGGTTAATTTGTCTGACAAAGAGAAGCTAAGACAGGCTTCAAGGAATTTCTGGGCTGAGACCCAGCCGCTCTCCCCAGTTCCTTCTTATTTCTCGTGCAATCAGTAATTGTTGCAAAATCTGCAACGCCTGAGTGAATCACTCATGTTTATGTGGTGACATTAGCATTTTTGCTGCATTTTTTTTTCTCTGTCTCTTAAAGTTGAACTGACACCAAAACGTGAGCGTGATTTGCAAAGAATGCGACTTTCTCTCAGCTCAGTTGTTACATTAATGGCATCTGGCTGCTGCTTTGCCTTGAAGTAGTTGACCACAGGTATGTAGTTGTGCCTGGAGTGCCCATCCACAGGAGTGCACAAATATTAAACCTGCCATTCCTCCGTTCACAGAGACAAATTAGCCAAGTTAGTGTGGCTGACTCCAAAGGAACAGCAGCAGCCTTTTATCTGGAGCATGCCATGTGCTGCGTTTACTTTCTCTGTGTTATCCACTAGGCTATGTTGTTGTGAAACAGGCATGTGGGGCTGATTAGTTGACAACTGATGCTACACAAAATCTCTAGGTTTTTAGGAAGAACGATTAGTTCTCAGTCACTAAGCTTGGTGTATCATATTTTGTTGGCCTCAGGCACAGGAAACGTAGTACTGGGAATTAAAACACAAGCAAATGTGTTGTGGCCCAACCTGGTCACTTCTGGGTTCGCTTTTATTTCTGTCTACTTGGGGAAAGTCGCCTGCAGTCTTCCACCTTCCACGTCTCTGGGCAGTTTCACAGCGTGATCCATAGGCAGAGTGCCATTCTGGTGGTCTGGAGCATACGTCAGAGCGCCTGCTGCCATTAAGAATGGCAACTGTGGCTCCATAAAACACGGCTATGAGTCATGGGGGAGCCCACTGTGTTTAGTGGTTAGTGGAGGTGGCAGCAAGCAGAACAGGAGCTGGTTGGCTGGAGGTATTCTCGGCGAAGCTATTTGGAAAGGTTGTAGGTACTCTAGCAAGAATAACTTTTCTTAAAAATGTCAATAATAATGAATAAGAGGTAATATTTCCCACTGGCTGACAATTCACTCATGGAAGTGGTATATATAAAACTGTCTATTGCTGTTATTTTATGGATTACTAAGTATTTACATGGATTAGGCTGATTAAAAGACATGCTATGTAAATAAATTTCAGAATGCCACAGCCTGGTAGGCAGTATATTCAGGTTAAGACTTAAACTGTGTTAAACATCTCAAATTAATTAAAAAATGCACGTTTACATGCAGCAAAGGCCAAATTTAGACTCATACTGTTGTGGTTACATGGTATGACACACAGGCCAATGAGCCCCAATACAAATTGCAAAAAGTGTAATTTTCACAAATCTCAACCTTACAAGGAGACATTGTTGATTTGGATACAATTAGGGCTGCAACTACTGATTATTTTCATTACCAGTTATTTTCACAATGAACTAATTAATCGTTCACTAATAAAATGTCGAAAAAATGTGGAAAATGCTCATCCCAATCTTCCAGAGACCCGAGTGAAATCTTCAGATTGCTTGTTTCGTCCAGCCAACAGCCCAAAATCCAAATACTCTTCATTTTCTATCCTAAATGACAAAGAAAAGCAGCAAATCTTCATATTTAAGAAGCTGGAACCAGCAAATGTTTGACATTTTTGCTTGAAAAATGACTGAAAAGATTTATTGATTATCCAAATAGGTAGCAACTAATTTTCTTTTGATTTAATTACTTTTTTTATTAATCGGCTCATCATTGCAGCTCTAGATACAATATAACAAGAGAGTTTTCGTCCACTGACACCAGTGAAACTAGGGTTTAATCCCAGAGAACGGGAATCTAGGGAATTTGTGTCCAAACCATTTCCCAAGAAAGATAAAACAAAACTTGTGGCTCTCCTATTTAAATTAGACGATCACATCTTGATGTCTGTCACCAGTTTTCTTCAAATTATTAAAAAATTAAGAGGCAAAGCGTGCTCTGTGCTTTATGAACATCGGATCAAATGTGATGGACTGAAGTTCGACATGTGTTTTGCTGCGACATTTAAAGCGATATTCCACTCTTAGATAATCATCCACTCAGTATGTACTCACCCCTATGCCGATGTGAAGATGGGTGCAGATCTTCAGTTCACTAAACAATCCTGGAGTTTCAGCAGAAAACAGGGTTGCAGCCAAATCCAGTACAATTGCAGTGAATGGTGACCCAGTTTAAAACATTAAAAAAATCATCCTCACCGCTGCAGCAAAGTTCAAGCTGAATGCACCATGAGCATTTTATATTATGATCAATCAAATGTAATTAATTAATGTAATTAATACGTTACGTTACGTTTATGTTGTCTGAAATATGACCTGTGTGTTTTGACGGTAACCGAAATTATACCTTAAAAACAAGTTAATTTCCCATGATTCCCTGGAAATTGTGCTTCTTTTTCCAGGATAGAAAATATTTAGTTTTTAGGAAAAATATTAATTCCTAACTGAAACTGAGGTCAAACACACAGTAAGTGTTACTGATGTGTAACTGAAACTGGCTGGAGAGCGCTCTCTGTTTGCTGTCATAAAAATAAAGAATATGGAAATACTGTATACCATATGTATCATCAGGTTTGGTGAGGTCAAGCAAACTCATTCACCTCCTCTGTTTGTTAGTTCCACACACCCCAGAGTGGAGGCCCCTCCTTGAGCCTTTCACCTCTGTGACAAACCTTGTGACCTCAGTCAAAAGAGATGCGACACAGTCTTGGCATAGCCCTTCGCGGCCATTAGCTCATGTAATTGTGCTTCGATAAAAACCATATGACCCATGCAAAGACATGCAAAAAGTGAACATTACACAGCTCCCTTCCACCTCATAACTCCCCTCCACCTCGGTTGTCAGGACTGTTAAAATTCCCCGATGAGAGCTATCTCCACCTATTACTTTATTTCCTTTCTTCTTTTTAATGCGGATGTTGGAGATGGTACACGGTCTACAACTGGGTTTGGACTCCCTGCAGTGAAACAATGGGCGTTGCATATTTGTGCATGAACTCAGTTTTTCCACAGTTGACATTCCGGTGTAAGCAGTTGTGTGTTTACTCTCTGTTGGTCCACAAGCCTGTGAATCAGAAGTGGCTTTGTACAATAACTGATTGCGTGATTGCAGAATGTGCTTTCATCTTCCTGGTGTAATGTGTGTGCATTGTAACTGCACAGGACCCTAATTTTGATTTCTTCTGTCACATGTTTTGCAAACTTTCCTTCAGGATTGAATCGGATATGTGTCAGACACCATATCCTGAACCTACTTAAGAGTTCTGAATGGAGGAAAAAAAATCATATCTGACAACAATCCATTATTCAATCTCAAAAGCGTTGCTCCCGGGAGGAAATCTTGACATATCTGTAGTATTTATCACCGTTTTTTCACCCCTCAATCACTTGAAATCCTTCGAATGAAAGCAAAAACTGGAGCTTCAGCCTATTTCTCAGTGGGATATTTCCGAGAATTGGAACACTTTTAGACAGAACTATTCCAGGTTTCCCTCAGAAGCCTGTTGGTCTTTCTCTCCTTGTCCAGCTGAGGCCTGCGGTTCGTGACTAACTTCTCGTTGCGTTCCAGAGAACGTTCCAGAAAAAAAAAAAAAAAAACAGTAAGAAAAACAGGCGATTACATCTCCACTGTCCCCCCGCCCCCCCACCCCCACCCCCCTTGAACAACAGCAGTCATTCTTCTGTCCAGCCGCCTCTGCAGAAACCTCATCTCAACAAACAGACTCCTCAGCGTTCAGAAATCATAATGCAGCCCACTGTACGCTGTTTGTTTACCTGAACCCTGGACCACGACTCCCCAGGCTCTGCCACCATCCCTATCCTGAGACAGACAGAGCCTGGAAGTAATCAGGCCATTTCAACCGCCTGCTGCCACTCATTGTCTTCATCCTTCCATAACAGCCACATCCGTTTTCCATTTTCCAGGGATTGATATGATAAAACTCGTAATGGGCGGGACAGGCACCAGAAAATGTAGCACCAAGTCAACGTAATATACCTCACTTTCACCCTATAGGAAGGAGGAAAGAAGAAATGAGGCACCAAGTGAAGTTCTCTTTTAGGCCAAGCCATAAACGTGTCTGTTTTTGCTTTAGCCCGCTGACGAATAGCCTGAATCTGTGTGCTCTGAGCGTCATTTCCCACATGGCCACATGCTGTACAAATGTTGGATAATCATCCCCTTACATCTAATAGAGGATAAGTTATAGACCCTGCGTTTGACAATGTGTTTTGCATTTGAACACCATTAAGGTGCCACTTTTAACAAGATCACTGTACTCCGCTGACAGTAAAAAGCACTTCATTAGTGTACTTTATTTATCCCATTTCATGCAAGAAATTATTTTTGGCAGGTTATAAGTGGGTTAAATTGAGAGTTGTATTGTGAGATTGTTAACAGCCTGACAGGGGCAGAGACAGTAGGCTGATGGCTGTCTGCTCTCCCCCTCCAGTGATTGATGCAGAGGAGGAGGAGAGAAGAGGGAGGTCGCTGTTTTTATGGTGCTGGAGTTAAGATTAGATCTGTCAAAAGCGTGTAATGTAAAGCCCACAGTGTTCCGTTATCTCCTTTCTACTTTGTATGTGTTGGACAGACGCTATCTGAATTATGATAATAAGGGTGTTTGTTTATATCATATAATGCAGATTATAGGTGAATTATCCTCAAATGTATTAGTGTGTTTTTTTCATCTGCCCTTTAATTGCGGTGTGTGCATGTTAGGGTTCCCACGCATCCGTTTATAACCTGGAAAACAGTTGGGCGATTTTTCAGTCATGGAAAACACATGGGCAATAAGGGAAAAAGTGAAATGTCCTGGAAAATCTTGTGTTGTTCTGGAAAATTATTTCAACATTCTCCTATTTTCCTTCAGTTAAGAATGAATTACTAAGCTATCAGAGCGCCCCCGTTTCAGATAACGTTAACATTGGAAGGTCCAAATCATGCTCAGGATCATTAAAGTTCAAATGGAAGTCTATGGATGAGAGTATTTTGAATAGGCTTCTCTTGGTTATGTTGTGGAAACACTTTGGACCCCCCCCCCCGACATGCTAGATGGTTTGTTCCAGAGAACCATCTGGGAAGTTGTCCAGAGAAACTGTTTGGAAAAGGGCAAACAAAAAAACGCTTGGCAGGTGATTGAATGAACCACATGTCTGTTACGTCTAACATGGGCCAACCAATTTGATCAAACTGTTGCTGAAATCGGTCAGGAGGAGAGTGAAAACATCCTAGGACGCTGATTGGCTGCACCACTTTTGGTGCTGACACAAACAGATAACTTGAAGCCTGGCAAGATGGATTCTTGTGTGATCTTGCAAATCCGGCTGCCTTGCAAGGTAAAGTTGCTAAGAAAGCATTGCTTTCCTCCCAACTTGTTTTAAAATGGTTGACTGATGTTAAATTGGTTAGCATTCTTGGTTTAGTTGATGTTCTTGCTAGCTTGTTTTGCCTGGAAAGGCTTCAGGTTTGTGATTCAACTTTGGCTGGGAGAGAGGAAGAATGAATGGGAAGCTCGGGTCAAAACAATGAATGGGAGGCCAAGTGTAAGTGAATCAAACCCTGGAAATGTGCATGTATGAAATGTTGAACTTTTGTACAGTAGCTCACAGCGGATGTGATTAGACTGGATTTGACTCCACTTAATATTACTAGTAAAGGAGCTAAAGCACAGTGTGATACACTGATCAGAGTCAGTGGCAGTTAATCTGAGCAAACTCGAGGCTAACTTTGGATTTTACATTGAGGGAAGGAAAATTAAGTCTAGACTTGTCAGCAGGCAAAACTGTAGGCCTCTGTTTGTGTTATTGGTAAATATAATTGTGAAGAAAAAAGGTATTCAGGTTGTAAATTCATGATAATGATAAATTGTATACAGTACAGAACCAGGTCTCAAAATTAACTTTCAGCTGTCTCAGACTTTACATCTACTGTCCCAAATTACTGTTCCTTTTTTATTCTACATAATAAATATAATTAATTAATAATAATTACATAATAAATATAATTAATTAATTAATATAATTATATTATTCTTTATGCCATTGTTCTGCAGTTTCCAAAAGACATTAAATAAAGTGCAATAATGGAATAATATAAAAAATGAAAATATAATAACAGTATTAGAACAGAGCATTAAATTAAGGAAAAATATATTTAAAAAAAGACGAGCTAGGGGCAGACGTTCAGCTCATTGGTAGAGCATCCAACCCATGTATGGAGGCTGTTAGTCGCGGCTGCTGGTTGATCCGCCTGCGGCCCTTTGCTGCGTGTCATCCCTCTCTCTCTGCCTGTTTCCTGTCGCTCTCTGGCTGAGGGGTTTAGTGTATGTGTGTGATTCCCTTCTGTCATACCAGCTACATCATCAATGAAAATGTCCTGGAAAAGTCCTAGAAAATGATCTCCTGAAAAGAGTGGGAACCCTGCATGTGTATATCCTCAAATTTTCATTAACAGCTAGAATACGAAATACTTTATTGATCCCAAGGGGAAATTCATTAAGAAAGAAAGTAAGAAGTAGCAATATTTAATCCTGCCATATAGCTAACTGCACTGATACATGTTTTGAAACATGGATTGGGACTAACCTGTGGTTTATGTGTCTTGGCCCAGGCCGAGCAAAGAGACATGTGAGGAGAAACTTGACCAGCTGCCCGCCCTGCACTGCTGCAGGAAGAACCGCTACTGAGAAATTACATTTAGATAAGAACTGTTTTTCTGCTCTGAAGAAACTGCCTGTAGGGAAAAAAAAGCTCCCAGTGGTTTAGCCGTCCTGTGGTTCTCTGAAACTCCTTGTTCAAGCTATCTATTAACCAAACCCAGGCCTTAACGTACACCTCTCTATGCCCTTGGGTTTTCATAGTCGTACTGTGTGGTCCCTGTTTTCCATCACAAACGTTTGTTGGTAGCTACAGCTTGCATCCAGTGCCACTTATTGGTGGTGGGACCCTTTTTTTCCCCAACCAGAAGTAGGAGCACCCTTTTCCATAAACAGATATTTACCATATCCTGCTGTATGAAGGAGACTGTGGAAAGGCGGTGGGTAGGCAGTGTGTCTGAGGTGGTGTACTCACAAAAGCTTTAACCACCCTCCTGGTTCTGTTTTTGATAAGAAAGAAGCGTGGAAGTAATTGACGCTCCAGTCCTGACCGGCACAATGGAGAGAGTTGTCTTTGTAGTCCGCCGGCTCGCCGTCAGCCAGAAGTTGCGATTTATAAGCAGGTCTCAGACCGCAGTTGTAAGTGTATGTCACTGTTCTGTGGTTTCCAGCTTTGGGCGTGTGTACGCAGCAAGGCCGTCGGTGCGCTGCGATTATGCCTGAGCCCCAGGGTTTTATGGGAATTCCTCTGGACAGCCACCTATGACTTTATGAAACACTTAAATTCGTCTAATTGAATTTCCACATTTTGTGGTTGGTAGTTCCAGGTTTGTCCATCACCGCAAAGAGGTACCAGAGGAGCTAGTTCCACTAAATATAAGGGTAAAAGTAAATGTTAATCCTGTGTCTGTGTGTGTCAGTGTGTGTGTGAGTGTGGAGAGAATTTCATATAGACCAAAGTATTCAGTTTTTGTTGGTTATTTAAGCCCTGACAAATGTTTGGTATCTCTGTGCAGTCAAGTCAAGCCAAAATGTTATGTTATTTGCAGAGATTGATGAGGGCAAAGACGTCACAGGACAGAGAGTGGCCAATATTGATGGTGTATTTCATCTCATAACATCAGAATAAATAGGTCCAGATCTAGAGATGACGTGTTAAGTGGCATGTTTCATTTGGGTCTTCGTCGTCTTTTATAATCAGTCTACGCAATCATGTTACCATCATCATTTGAGAACGGTTTCTTCCCACAGGTCAGACTGTGGATTTTTACTGGCAAAATGTTCTGAAAACGAGTGGGTTTGCTGTGATTCTGGGTGTTTGGAAAGTGTTGGCTGCTCTGCTCCATCATTTACTTAATAGTGTGTCTGCAATTTCCAGCTGGTTGGAATTTGTAGCTGAGGCCTGTTTGTTGGGAGTCTGCTCTCCTGTTGTCTCACTACATGCTATACCCCATGTGCTTAAAGGGAAAGTTCACCCCCAAATCAGAAATACTGTACATACTTTTCTCTGGTCTGTTGTGCTGTTTGTCTGTCTAGATAGTTTTGGAGTGAGTTGCAGAGTTTTGGAGACATCGCCCATAGAGATGTGTGCCTTCTCTCAAATATAATGGGACTAAATAGCACTCGACTTCTGCTGCTCAAAGTGCACAAAAATACAGAGTTCTTACAGGTGCTGGAAATCCTTGACAACCTTTGAATTTTGTTTGAAACATACTTGGATTTCAGGTAAAGTGCTTGAAACTGCTTGAAATCGTAATTGCACTACTTTCCTAACAAACTGCAATCTGACTGAATAGTTTGCTTTTTAGATAAAGAAAAAAAATAAGATGCAGAGGGCCACGTTGCTTTTGTCACAAAATGAAAATGACTCCGCTCGAGCCCCGCTTGTCACTCTGCATGCATGGTTACACTTACTGTGCTCTGTCAGTCTTGGCTGACAGGCGACAACATGACTGAGGGTTGCTGTTTCAATGAGCGTTGGCTTGAAAACAAAAACAAATAGAAGATTTTCTTGAAGTTATTTGTCTAGTGATTGTTTGAGTGATTGTTTTATATTGACTCGACCACATTTTATAGGATGCCAAGTCTACTTACAGATAACATGAACCATGATACTCCTGTGGTTTCCTTTAATTTGTCAGCCTTCTGTAAAATTCTGTTATGAAATAATATTTGGATTGTTTATAATACAGTAACAATACTGATGAATCGTTTTCTATATAAATATATAATTTACCACAGCTATAAGGTGCTGGAAAAGTTAGAAAATGCACCCTGAAAAGTGCTTGAATTTGACTTTGGAAAAGCTTAAGAAACCCTGAAAAAACATTTGAAACATTCAACAGCAGCGTCTCTTTCCATAAATCATGGCCTGGTTACTGAAGATAATCCACAGACCTTGTTGGGAGCAGCTTCATGTACAAATTACTTTCTTTGTTCAATACATTCTACCAGAACTACTTTCTCTCAGCTGGAAAGAACAACATTAAACTGCTCACAACAAGGTCTGTGGATTATCTTTAGTAACTGGGTCATGATTTTTGGAAAGACTTTGCCGTTGAGTTTTTCAGATGTACCACAAGCCGAGTGCCATCTGGTTCCATTATATTCAAGAGAAAGCAGACACCTCTCCGCAAAAATATCTCGAATAAAACTCAGCAGCTCACACCAAAACAAACTACAGTAGATGGATCAATAGCACTGCAGGTCTGGGGTGAACTGTCCTCTCAAGCATCAACACTGTCAAACGAAAAAGTTGAGAAAACTCAAAATTTCAAGGCAGCTTACTGCCAGAGATTTTTGAGTTTTTGAGCCCCACTCAGACTCCTAAGTTTTGAAAAAGTCTTACCAACTAATAATCATTTGCTGAGATAATTTACTTTTCTTCTTAAAGTTTTTCTTCTTACATTTTAGAAATCCAAAAAACATATTTCAAAAATGATTTAGTGAATTCACTGAAGGGAAAATGAATAATGGTTAACATTTTAATATTTTCAAATATAACAATTTAATTTTCAGGCACCCAAATTATGACAAACCTGCTCACTGTGAGCAATTTTTTAAATGCTTTTTTTTAAATCTTCAAGTCTGAGTTGGGCTCAAAACTAGTTGTCTGAACTTTTTTTTTGTTTTCACAGTGAAGGCTTCTTAACTTCCAGATAGCTCCTCTTTCTCCCAACACAGTTATGCTTCTATGGTAATATCTAAAAACGTTGGCTCATGTTAGAAAAAAAACTAACTGCTCAGCAGATAAAAGGAAAGAGAAAACCCCATCAGACAGTCTGTTGCAAGTTAAGTCAGCACTTTTTCCTTCACTGAAGGTTATATCTCTTCCTTTGATCATAGTTATGTCATCATATGTTAAAATATCTGCAGTTTTTTTGTGTCCGTTCTGTTTCTCTCTTCGAGGGAAACTTGACCAAGGCACACAAACAAAAGAATTCTCTCTGCTTGTGGGCTCTCTCTGGCTGGCCAAGCTCAGCTCCTGGGGCCCCCACCGACTTGTCATGAGAATGGCGAGGGCAGAGACCAAGTATATTTTATGTCAGCAAGTTTAGAAAAACTTGTTTTTCTTGTTAATTCATCAAACCCTGTGTGCTGTCATAGGGGTGTTTGGGAGTAGAGGTATTCAATCATGAGCGCAGGCCTCACTGCGGCTCAATGACATTAAACAGCTCTTAGAATAAAACAATGCTGGCCCCATCTGGTCAGTATTTGAAAAAATCTCAGCCATCCTGGCTCTGCGTTAGTCCCTCTATCCAGTGCCGTTCCTGCTTCCATGTGGGTTTCATTACGGCTCTTCGAGTCTGGCCAATCGGCAGCTTTTCATCTGAATTAACACAGCGGCTCTGGACCACAGGCCCCTTTCAGTGGCACTCATCATCCAGTTAAGAGAGTCGATGTCTCTTTCCCCCCTAATTCGGTTTTGTCAAGTTAATCTCAGCATTCGTCTCTTTCTCTGAATGTCAGTCGCTCTGACACTCCTCTCCATCAAATACATCTCACCTCATTAGGCTGGTGTCTCTCTATCACCCCCGATGTCAGCCTCCATTACTCTGGCAGGAGGAGAGGATATGGGTGGGGTGTCCTCGTCGTCATGTCATCATCTGTGCCATCCAGCCGCAGCTTTCTTTTTATTAATGATGCGTCTGTGATGAGCCCGGGCCTGTTGTCCCAGAGGCCAAATAATCGTTTTACAGTTATTGGAGAGAAGGGGCTAAGTGGCTCATGAAAGCAGCTGTTAAATAAACACCAGCTCAAGTTTAAAACGTCGGCAGTGAGGGGGTTCTTTTTTTCTTTAGCTCTGAAAATAATTAGTGTAAGCTGTTTTCACTGAGTCCCACTCACTTTTTATACAAAAGGTTATAAGATGTTAGCTGTGTGAAGAATGCTTCTTTGTTAATGCACTCTTAGGAACAAAGGTGCGAACTAGAACCACAAAGGTTCTTTGGTTTGTCACCAAAGCAGAACCCTTTTTGGTTCCTGATAGAACTTTTTTTAAAAAAGGTTACAGTTGGAACCGTTTTAGAGAGTTCGACCTAGAACCCAGCTTAAAGGGTTATATGTAGAACCATCTGTGAAAGGTTCCACCCAGAAACTGCTATATGAAGTTCTACAGAGAACCCATCTATGGTGTAATGGATCCACTCAGAACCCTCTCTGGAGGTTATATCCAGAACCTTTCCACCTTCTGATGGTGCCAACAAGAATTTACCAAGGGGGTTCTATCAAGAACCTTTTTATATTCCAAAGGTTTTATCTAGAACAATCTGGGTTCTACCGAAAACCTTTTTATTTTCCAAGGGTTTTATCCAGAACACACCCTGAGGGTTCTACCAAGACCCTTTTTTATATTCTCAAGGTTTTATCTAGAACACACTCTGGGTTCTACCAAAAACCTTTTTAAATGCCAAGCGTTTTTATCTAGAAAAACGCTTGGCAGTTCTCAGTCGAACTCCAGGAGTTCGACTGAGAACCTTTTTATATTCCAAGAGTTTTATAGAATCCACACAGGGAGTTCAACCAAGAACATTTCATACTCCAAGGGTTTTATCTAGAGCACACTTGAATGGTTCTACAGAGAACCATTTTGTATCCCAGGGGTATTATTTTAGAACACACTCATGGGGTCGTACAGAGAACCTTTTTACATCCATCAACAAATTTATCTAGAACACACTGAGGTAGATCTACCAAGATGCTTTTCATATTCAAAGGGTTTTATGTAGAATACTCTGAGGGGGTTCTACAGAGAAGATTTTATATTCCAAGGGTCTAGAACACACCCAGGGAGTGTCTCCAAGAACCTTTTTATATTTTGGTCCAAACAACCCTTGATAAACCCTGAGTGAAAGAGTTGTTGAAGGATTTCAACAATCCTTGAAGAATTGTTTCTTCCGAAAAGGGTCCTTTGGATGAAAATTGTTCTTAATGGAACCCTTGCCAAACTCTCTCTTCAAAACAGGGTTCTTCAGAAGCAAATATTTCTGAGTAGAACCTCAGCCCTTCAGGAAGAACCCTTATTTTTAAGAATGTGTAGTCTCGAGACAGTAACACAGTTCATGGCACTCCTTCATACGAACAGTAAATGCCTATCTGATTAAAAAATCTGCAAGATCTAATATTTAGGGCAAGAATAGACCAGATTTGGCCATAAATTTTCATACAGCGGTAATAGAAAACACTTGGCAACTAAAAACCATATATACCACATCTACAGATGGTTAGCAGCTGACATGGCAGAAAATACCCTCCACCTGGAAGAAAAATGGGAGTTAGCAATGTAATTATTGAGGACAGAACCTGAGAGGATATATGTATGAGCTGTCAGAAAGGTGTTAAGTCTTCTATGGAAGGAGTTTGACTGGAAGATAAATTATGAGATTTTTCAGGACTCTGATAGTTTCTTTTTTTTTTTTTTTTTTTTTTTTTGGATAAACTTATTTTCAGTATCTGTTCCATGTTAGAGGAACTGTGGGATGACTGGGGAAAATTGTCATCCCACTGGATTCAGTGTTGTTTTTTACTTGGAGAACCACCCAAACTATAACGGATGAAGACCAAAGACATATTCTGTGCATACTTCTACTGATTTCTTGAAAAATTATGACCGTAAATTAGAGGAAAGCGGTTTCCCCGATGCGGACCCAATGGACTCTGAAATAAGTCTACACAATGGAACATATGACAGCAAAGCCTTAAATGAAGATGGACGTTTTTCTGCAGAGATGGTCTCCAGTTGTACTTGAATATCTAAGCCCTCTGGCAAAGACTGTTCAATGGGGTTTATGTTCTGTGTCACTGACGCTGAAATCAAAGACAGTTTTCCGCAGTGTGGACAATAAAGTTCTAACTTAACCTAACTTATCTGTATGAAGTTAAAAGAAACTATGTTCATTCAGTATCAACATTAAAGCTCTGTTTTATACATTTGTGGGTATAAATTGCAGAAAGGATCCCTGCAGAGATTGAGATGGTGGTCTGCCAGTAAATCTTGTATTCTGTAGGGCTGCAAAGATTAATCGATTAATTGATTATTAAATTTTTGAGCAATTTCCAAAGGAAGAAAGTCAAACTTCAGATTCCAGCTTCTTTTAGTGAAGCGACCTTGGGTTTCTTGAAAGGTGCTATATAAAATTGATTTATTATTGTTTTTATTATTATTTACTCCTCTCTTGCAGTGAACTGAGTATCTTTGGGTTGTGGACAAAACAAGACATTTAAGGACGTCACCTTGGGCTCTGAGAAGCACTGATCCACATTTTTTTTACAATTTTCTGACACTTTGAAACAAAAAACTGTTAGTCAATTAACTGAGAAAATAATCAACAGATTATTTTCTCGATTAATCAAGAAAATAATTAACAGACTAATCAACTATGAAAATAATCATTTTATTAGTTGCAGCTATTCTGTGAAGTAAATTTACACTTTTTGTCAATGGAGTCTGGTGGCTTTGAGGAGGGTGATATACACTGTAATGGTTGTTTCTGGTTAAACAAAAAGGTCTTTCTCTGTAGAGATCCTTTATATCATTGTTTCCCAACCTCCCTTTTTAAATATTACAAACTGCCGTGACCCAAATCACAATAACCTTTATCAATAAATTCTGAGAAGAGTTTATTCATGCATAAATGAACACTCCTGACCATTTTAAATGCCATTTCGGCATCACCTTACATTATCTTGATGCTTTATTGAAAACATACACATGTTAAAACTTTAGAAATGGGAAATAAATTAATTTAGGCTGAGTTAACAGGCCATCTCATTGTTTTTATTTCTTCTGGTTATGAGAACAACACAGCCTGCTTCATAAATGAGACAAAATAAGTGCATTTAGATGGAATTAACAGGCTCCTTTTCCCTCTCATTGGCAGAACAACACATTTTAAATGCTTTATGAAAGGTGTACAGGTATGAATCTTCAGTTTGCAGAATTTCCTCCATAATCCCATTTATTTGGGGACCCAAATAAAATCTCCTGTGACCCACCGGTGGGTCCCGACCCAGTCTTTGGAGTGACTGCTTTATATAGTGTTGTGATACACTTAGAAAAACAATCTGAGCCCGTCACTGGCAACAACAAGCACTTTTAGTGGACAAACTTTGACTGGCGGATGTGCTCCCGAGGATTACACTGCAGCCCTTTTTGCAGCTGTTGGCTGAGACGATCTATTGGACCAATTCCAAAAGTTTTTGTCATCATTTAGACCCCAAAATGTCTAAAAATATTGCCCAGCAGGGCTGCAAGATGTGGTAAAAAAACAAAATCATATTTGACACATTGCGATGGTGATGATGATGATGGTTTTTGCATCACAATTTTCATTGAACAAAATTGTAAAAACCATGATGATTAGAACATGTTTTCTTCCATCTGGAGAACAAGGGCCAGCACGACAGTACTTCATTGTAATGCTGTTTTTCCTTTAAACAAATGCACAGCTTCAGTGGTTTGGATATTGCACTGGATATTTCACCATGTTCCAATTTTGATCTTTTTTTTTTGTGCAGCCCTAGTGCCAAGATTTTAAAATAAAGGAATTATCCTTTAACACAGAAGCTGCCTTCTGTATTTTGGCCATTTATAAAGTAAGTTACATTTTAATGAGATTGTAGGTAACTTGATTCAGTTTCACAGAGCAATCATTGCTGAGTGTGTGGGGTCACTGCTAAAAGATTAGCTCCAGTTCCACATGAGCTCATATCATGAAGTTAAATTCAGTTTGATTGCATCTCAACTGCTTTGTTTGTTGTTACGCTCCAGGTTGTTACGCGCACATTATGACGCCAAGCAGGCATCTCTTAAGTTTTAGTGGACACATTATTGCCAATGCTGTTGTTGTCCCCATGGAAACGGACCCTTTTTTTAAGTTTAAACATGTCTCAGCCAAGTCGTTGGCTCGAGCTTTTCTAGAGCAATTAGGATGCTGTCCACACAAACTGCACCCTGCGTTACCTAAGTGTGCACCCAACTACAAATATAAACACAAATTCACATGCTGTAATTATATTATGTCAGCGCATGTGTTTGACTTTTATGTGTTTGGAGCCTGAGCCTCACAACCGTTACAAACAGGCAGAGGGAAGCAGTCTGGAGCACGTTTCCACTCCTTCCCGTGGCTCTGAGAGCCGAGCAGCCGGAGAAGTTCACCTGCCAGCAGCAATATGTCATAATTCATCTCCTCCATCCTCGTCGACAAGGCTTCCTCCACAGAAATATGATCAATAAATCCAACTGAGGAGAGGTGCTGTGTCAACAGTTATATAGATTTTTATATATCACCCACTCTTGACAATTGGGACAAGTCATGTCCTACTAAATAAAAGACTTGAAAAATTATTAATACCAGCATTCCAATTCAAATTTTAAGGATTTATATCTTTGAAATATATGAAATATATTAAGTGTTTTGGTTTGTTTTAATTTTTTAATTTCTAAACTTGCTATGTATGGGAAAACATCCTTGTCCCAGACAGGAATTTATAACTTTAAACAATTTAAAAATGTGTTAAAAGCCTTCAAAATCTAAAACTAACAATACCTACTGAGAACATGGGTATAAAAATGTCCCAGATTCCTGTCAACTCAGTCAGAGTTTTGCAAAAACATGATTTAATTAGGCATAAAAAGGTTTAGCTATACCCTCACCTCCCCTGTCTCACTTCCTTTTTTAAAAAAAAGCAGGAATACTGCTCAAGCACCAGTAATAGTGCTATTTTTCCGTTGTTTTTTCAGTTAAATAATATTGCTGTCAGATGTGTTTCAACCAGAACATGTCAACTCTGTAGCTCTTCTAAATCATAAGAATTATTTCAACTATTTAACTTTAAAAAAGACCATGCAATGAAATGAAAAAACGTAACATTTTGTCAGTTCTGTAAGACGACAACTTCATCAGAAGTTCCATCTGACAGAGTTGAGATCTACATTTAATAAAAAATGTAGTCACTAGATCTTTTTAAATATATTTTTCCAGTATAATTAAAGAATAAAAATCAAACCCCCACTCAAAATACTCTCAAAATAAGTGAAATATTGGTTGTGTATTATCTCACTTGACCTTTAGTTTCATTCTTTTAAATTTAATCAGAGCTAATAGATTTAATTAGTCTTACTTTTATATGTTTATGAGATGACAGATGATTTCATTTTCTCCAGCTAATTTTTCTAAAGCCGCAGGTTGTTGGTTTATATGAACTGGCTGCTGTAACGGAGCCAGATTGACCCTCATTTCACTTTAACCTTCAATTCAATTCAGCCATGGCCTTCTTCCAGCTCATTAGAGAGTTAGAAACCGCACATTCAACCTCACACTCTTTCCCTCATGCTGAATTAATGGAACAATCCACATAGTTGGCCACCGAAAGTGTGGATGGAAAGAAAAAAAGTTGACCACACAATAGCTATTTGTTTCTTGTTCATCATTCTGCCTGTGCCTCTCTCTCTTCAGGTCCTAATCGGATTCAGTTTCTCAAGAATTAGGTCACTTTTTTTTTTTTAAATTCCATGTACCCATTTATGTTCTTATTCAGTTATTATTAAAACCTCTGCAGCTGTGTTTTTGAAGAGGAGTGAGGCACATAAAGTGTAGCTTGATAACAGACGTCCATATCATGGGTGGTTGTCATTTGATTGCACAGCGATTTAGTGCAAATTGAAAGTGAAGGGAATTTTATGGATTATGTTTGTTATATTAAATATATTGCAGTGTTTGGCTGAAGCACATGGAGCAGCAGCAGCTGCAAAGGAAATGTAGCAAATGAATCTAATCATTGTATCATAGGCAAACAAATGAAGAGCTGTGAGCCGTTACAGTATTATGAAGCACAAAGTTGAGAGGGTTGGACTCTGGGCAGTGTTCATCAGATGACGTTATGAGCTTGTATCCACCAGTCTAATCACAGATTACACCTCTTTATCAGATTTGAAACAAATAATGCTGCAAAATGTTCCAAATGGGATTTTGTCCAGGAGTATTACAGCACTTTTTAGGTAAAATCAAATACTGTATGCAGTAGACTGCATCTTTGCAGTCTGCCGTGGATCGCAAAGCCCAGTCTCTGATTCCAATCATCCATTCATTATAAGAAAATCTTTCTGTATTGGACTATGACTGTTTCAATTCCAAACACTGCAGTGCAAAAAAAAAGTTTTAACATCCTTAACACTATCCAGGGTCACAGTTGAACAAACCCAGATGACCAGAGAATGCTCCAGGCTCTCCAAAGTAAACCGGACACAGCCTATACTCTTCCCATACTGTGGCAGGTTTCAATTTGATACTTGGAGCCAATGGAATGGTTTCCTGTTCTTTTGTTTATTGTAGCACAATGCTGTTTTTAAATGTTTTTTTACCCCATTCTTAAGAAATCATTTTCATCACTACTGTATGTGCTGAACATATGTACCTGATTTTACTGCATAATTTGTTTGCATATTTGTTTCTTTGTATAATTTGTGACTTAGAGCCTGTGACTAGAGACAGTCAGCTTACTTGTCTTAAGCTGAGTCGGGCCACCAAGGATTCATTTTTAAACTTGTCATAGTTTAACTTTCAATTATTACACCAAACTTCTAACTATCATAAAATTAAGAAAAAATCTATTCAAACCTGTTTTAAACCTCAGTTTAGTTCTTACGCAAAAACCTTAATTCAATTTATTTATGATTCTCCAAAAGTTAAAACTCCCTTAGATTCAGTATTAACATTAAACAAGTTCTTCTTCCCCTTTCTTTTACTCCAACTGATCCAATTGATCTAGCAGTTAAGTGTATCTTTAACTTTTGTAGCAGTTAGCAAACAATGCGACATTTTGTTAACTTTTTGGTCCATTAGAAAACAGTAGAACATTTTGTTAACCTTTTAGCCAGCTAGCCAACAACGTAACATGTTTTGGACTTTTTAGCTAGCTAGCAAACAATGTAACTTCCACTGAATGTGAAGCAAATTGCCCACTGGCATGTGCACGCACGCACACACACATGCCACACACACACACACACACACTGACACACTCAGCTTGCTGTAAGCAGCTGGACCAAGTGCTGTGAGCTCCTGCTCAACTTTTTTTTACTTTTTAGCCAGCGAGGAAACAATGTAACATGTTTTTAACTTTATAGTAAACTAGCAAATAATGTAACTTTTTTTTTTTTTGACACTTTAGGTAGCTAGAAAACAATATACTCGTTTGTTAACCTTTTAGCCAGCAAGCAAACAGTGTAACTTGTTTTTAACTTTTTAGCTAACTAGCAAACAATGTAACATTTCAGTTTTAATGTGTTTATTCATAAAGATGAGTTATTACTCTTATCTTTCCTTTTTGCTAGCAGAGTAGCACTCAGCCATCTTACAGTGTTTTTACATCACTGAAATCCCAGTTTAGTTTAAGACAATTTGGTCTTTATACTGTCAAGTGTGACTAAAATCAATATGAAGTGGTGCTTACATTTTATACTATATTTCACTTAATAAGCTGGACTTTTTCTGTCTGTCTAATATTCTCATATAAGCCTTCTTTCTCAAGCATAATATGGACTTTGTCTTTGCCAGTGGCTCCTGGAAAGCTGACCGCAATCTCAGATCCATTCTGCGAGAGCTCCGGCATAGCTGATCTGTCGGCTTACAACTAGGATGCCTGCTAATACTTAATATGTTCATAACCTTATCCTGCTGGCTCTGTCTGGCTCACACACAAACACACACTGACACAGATACGCACAAAAACAAAAACCAAGATCTTACAAATCTGCAGTATGCCCCGTGTACACAAGTGTACGACGAAGAAAAACACGTATATTGCATGTGATACACATGGCTAAATCCTCCACCATGTGGATATATGAAAGACCTCTCGTTTTCCAATTTATACTTTCATCCTCACCAACCCAAATTCCTCCACGGAGCAGTTTGATGCTGCATATTTTATCCTGGTAGAATAGCAGCAGGATCTGGCTGGAAATCCCTTTGAACTCTGTGAAATATTGGAAGTCTGAGCTTTAATCTGGGGCTCTCTGGTTACTGTTTTGATAGGGCATGTAGTTGGCCAGTCAGTTGCACTGCAGGCCAGACGTGGTCATTTTACTGTCATCGAGGTTGTGTTCATATTTGACAAACTGTTCCTATGAAGGAAGCTGAAAGAGGTTTAGACTGTAACGTTGTTTGCCAGATGCAAATGTTTGCTATTTCTTCTGTAGTGAGAAACTGAAACTGAAGTTATTATTCATTCTTCATTTCTTGCTTCAGCTCAGTCGCACTCTTGACTTGTCAAAGTGGACCGTTAAAATAAGCAGACATTTGGATAAGTAGCTCTCAACAACCATCACTTAGAAAGCAATACATTTGAAAGTTAGTAAGTCAGACAGATGAAGAGGAATGTACACAGTTTTCCAGGCCAGGCTCTCCCTGTGACCCTCAATCCAGTGGTAATACTAATAGAAAATCTCACTCGTAAAGCCATCCACAAAATAAAGAGGAAACGAAAAGAAAATAATATGCCCATTCACAAGGAGTGGAAGGGAGAGGAATTGTGGGCAGCGCGAAGCCAGGATAGGCACCTGCCCACAAACCATATATTCATCCTCCTCTCTGGCCTACTATTTTCCTAGGGGCCGTGTGGAAACACAACACACATATAAAAAAAGATTTCCCTTGTAAAATACCACAACACTTTTATTCCAAATAATAAAATGAGTGTGATCAGACTGGCTAAAATTAAAATAATGTTTTAATGACTATATTTGGCAGCTTTATTTAAAAGGCATTCTACAACTAGGGCAGAGCTTGTTGTGTTAGTTCAGGAACACTTTTTCTTGGTTAATGTATCTTTCCACACTAAAGAGAAGACATTAGCCCTTCAGGCTACCCTCCATTTCACTCCAGTCACTCATCACACATCTTGTGCCCTTCACCGTTTGGCACCATTGGCCATTCAGACCGCAAACGTTCGTGGCTTCCCCCAAGAACAAGCTCCGTATGCTTTGAATTTGAAACTACAAAGCCGTGGATTAGCATATTCTCCTAGGTGTGCCTCATCCAGGCACCGGGAGCCCTTGTGAGAGCTGCCACGGGAGGATTGATGATGGTCCAGCGTGCCACTACTGCTAACAGGAAGTTGACCTCAGTGTTGTGGCTTCACAAACAGGGTCAGCCTGCGTGGGTGTTTGGTTACTTCACTGCAATAGCTCGGCTCCAGTGTTCCAGCGGCGAGGGTCATTAGCCCTGGGGACCACCTCACTTTAAAGGGACAGTTCAGCCCAAAATCAAAAAAACATATTTTTCCCCTGGTCTGTAGTGCTGTTTATCCATCTGGATTTCTTCGGTGTGAGTCACAGAGTTTTGGAGTTATTGGCCGTAGGGATTTCTTTCAAATCAATCATCCATTGGTGGGAATTTGGGGGTGGGGGGCAAAAAAAAACAAAAATAAAAATGATTAATACCAACACTCTGATTTCATTTTTTTGGTGAAAATGTATTCTTTATATATATGAGATATATGTAATTTATGAAATGTTTTGGTTTACTTTAATTTTTTTAATTTCCAAACTTGGTCTGTGCTAAAAACACTCATCCCAGACAAGAACTTACAACTTAAAACATCTAAAAATGTGTTAAAAACCCTCAAAATCTAAAACTAACAATACCTATTGATAACAAAGGTATACAAACGTGCTATTATGATCATCTTTGTTTTTAAAAAGATTTTTTTAATGAACATGTTGGCCCTTTAAAGTCAACTCAAGTCAGATTTTTACAAAAACATGATTTAATCAGGCATAAAAAGAGTTAGCTATACACTAAAGACCCCTGTCTCATGTCCTGGTTTAAAACAGGGAGGAATACTGCTCAAACACTGGTAAACTTTCCTTTTTTCAACAAATTCAGTAAATAATATTTCTATCAGATGTGTCTCAACCATAACATGACAACTCAGGTAGCCCTCTGAGCAACTTTAGGAAATAAAATGGCTGCTAACTACGACTCTGCTGTGAAATGAAAAAATGTGACATTTTGTTAACTCTTTAAGATGTCAACTCCATCAGATTTTCCATCCATGATGTCTACATTTAATTTAAAAAAAATCACTCGGAGGTTTGCCCACTACAAGGAGTTTGAGCTTTTAAAATAGATTTTCCAGCATAATTAAAGAGTAAACATCAACCCCCCCCCCTCAAAATACAGTTCTGTCCCATCTCTCAAAAATTAGTGAATTATAAAGGGAAAAATTTACATTTCAGAAATTCCAAATCAACGTCTCTTTTCAAAAATCAGGAGCCGCCTACTCAAGACAACCCACACCCCTTGTGAGCAGTTTCATGTAGGAACTGCTTTCTTTCTGATTCTCTAGAATCTACCGGAACTACTTAACAATTTAGAGAAACTACTTAAGAATCTACTGGAACTACTTTCTTTCTACCAGAAGGAAAATAGTTCCTACATGAAACTGCTCACTGGTCTGTGGATTATCTTGAGTAAGTGGGTCATGATTTTTGGAAAGAGTCACTGGTTTTGAATTTTTCAAATGCATCTTTTTGGTGCTTTGAGTGACATTTAGTCCTGTAATACTGGAGAGAAGGCAGACATCTCTGTGACTTATATCTCCAAAATTCCGCAACTAACACCAAAAACATCTGGATGGATTAATAACACTACAGGCCAGGGAAAACGTGTATTTTTGATTTTAGGGTGAACTGTCCCTTTAAAGATTGTGAGTTTTCCAATAGGTGTCACTGTAACACACAACACTCAGTGGTTGCTGCTGACCAGTCCACACACAGACTAAATAACCACACGATGAAGGGATCCCATTAAGACTGAAGGCATGGCAGTACCCACCTCCGACCCTCCCTGCAGTGATCAGGGTCAGAGGAGACCAACATTGGTCTCTTGTCACCGGTGGTCTCCCTAACTGAATTTCCTATTCATCTCACACAGCCTTTCCCGTAATTATGTAAATCTGTTGACTGAATTTGGCGGCAACACGATACTCAGCAAAGTGTAACAACAAGTAATGCGACGGAAGAATCTGGTTTGAATTAGGGCTGCATTTGAATCGGACCGAGGCACAGTGAATACACCACACCTGTATTACATTACCACAGCGTGGTGGAGACAGAAAGGAGGGCAGAGCAGAGAGAGTAAAAGCAGCAGAGTTAAAGGATGTTAAATGAAGTGGAAGAACCGAGAGTATGCAATATTAAAAACTGTTTTATTACATGCTTGTTGAAATGGCAACAGAGACAGGAAGTGTGAAGAATATTACATTTCACCTGTTAGGAAGTGCTTCAGTATATACTATCATGAGCTGTGCAGCCAGGCAGTTCCCATGGACACGTGAGTGATGGCTTTACTTTGGTTCTTAAACATCTTACAGTGATAAGGCAGCTGCTAAAGTCAATAACTTAGTCAAACACCTTAATCTTAAGCACACTGCTCCGCTGTCTACTATCTAATCGTCTAGAGGTGTGGATGTGTTTATGAAAGTGAAAAGCTTTAGGCCTCGCACATCTTGAAAGAACTCTGAAGGGCAACTAATGTCAAAGCTGTGATGAGTAGTGTTGTCAAGACACTGCAATTTCTAACTTCAGTACAATAACTTGAAAAATATTGATATTTTATGAAGTTTTTCTGTACCATGGGGGATAATTGACAAAACATTGAGAGCACAAAATTTTTGATTTTTATTAAAAGATAAATGTAATAAAGCTATAACATACCAACGATGAAACGTAACCCTTTCTTCTCTTAAGATCAGGCATTTTAAAACAACTTAATTATCTAAATGACTAATCTTAGAAATTAAGTTAATAATATAATGTATTAAGCACACCCGAAATATCAAAAATACATATTTTTCCTGTGGCCTGTAGTGCTATTTATCCATCTAGACTTTTTTGGTGTGAGTTGCAGAGTTTTGGAGATATCATCTGTAGAGATGTCTGCCTTCTCTCCAGTATAATGGGACTAAATGACACCTGGCTTGTGGTGCTCAAAGAGCCAAAGAAATACATTTGAACAAAAATCAACACCAGAAATTTATTTTCAGAAATCATGACCCAGTTACTTAAGATAATCCACACACCTTGTTGTGAGCAGTTTCATGTAGGAACTATTTTCTTTCTGCAGTAGAATCCACCAGAACTACTTTCTGTTTACTAGAAGTAGTTTTGAGTTTTTCAAATATAATTTTTTGGTGCTTAAATCACTTCAAGCCCGCACTATACCACAGCCTGTCATGAGCTAGTGCTTAAAGGACCAGTATGTAGAATTTAGTGACATCTAGCAGTGACCTTGTCTAACTCACCCCTTCAAAACATGTGGGAAAACTGTGAAACTGGTGCAAAACACAAAAGGCCATATCTAGCATCAGTACTTGGTTTGTCCATTCTGGACTCCTGTAGAAACATGGCAGTGCTGCATGGCAGCCTTCATGGAGGAGGACCCACACCTTCTGAAAATACAAGGATTCTTATTTTCCATTTCTTCCATATTATTATATTCAACCAGGCTGAATGAGATGAGTGACAAGAAGAAGCACTGTGTGTCAACTCGCTGTCGGAGAGAGGAGCAAGTAAGAAAGCGCAGCTGGTATTCATACTGTGGGAAATTAGTGTTGAAAACATTTCAAATATTCAGCATCAATTCATCCAAAAAATTTATATTTTTGAGAACATGAGCAATGAGTTCAGCTTTCCTGGCCTGAAGTACAAAATCATCTCGGAGACTTGGTAGGATAGTTGACTAGCAATTAGGGTTGCACAATATGGTAAAAAAAAAAAAAAGTCATATTTTGACTGAAATTGTGATTGTGATATGTGATACGATTCATGGGAATGATCATTTTTGCGTTACAATTTTCTTCTTTCATCTTTTTCTTTCTTTCTATAGTGAAAAAAAGCTATTCAAGTCATGATGATGTAATATTTGTTGGGGTTTGTCCCAAACAAACATGTTTTCTCACAACTGGAGAATAAGATTTTTAGGCCAGCGGATCTATGCAGCAATACAGTACCAAATTATAATGCGTTATTTTTCCTTTTTCAAAAAATTGTGATTTGGTTCTGGTTTTGTGATTTGGATATTGCACTTTGCACTATTGTGATTTTGATATTATTGTAACTAATTCTGTAGCCCTACCAGCAATGTCACTGAATTTCAGGCTCATTATCTACTCGCCCTAATGCTGACTGAAGGTCAGGTTTAGTTTTTTAGTCCACAAAACACTGTTGGAGTTTCACGGAAAACAGTGTTACAGAATCTCCCAACACTGGAAGTGAATGGTGACCAGTTTTCAAACAGAAAAAAACAACTGAAAAACAGCAACATCAAATACCTCCGACCTCACACACCACACACACTCGTGCACATGAATGTGGCTCTAAGCTGAGGATCTACAGTGAAGGTTCAGGCTAAAAACATGGTGTAAATGACGTCTTTCAAGTCAACTTGACATGTTGGGGCTTTAGGAGATTTGGATTACACCAGACGAGCAGTATGGAGGCATTTTTCCCGTTATTTTTTATGTTTGAAAACCGGTCACCATTCACTTCCACTGTTTGGGGGATTCTGCAACACTGTTTTCCTGTGGAACTACAAAACCTTCAATTGGCATGATGGTTTGTAGATAATGACTGAATTTTCCTATCCCTTTAATGATGATAGAGACTGACCCATAACTTTCATTCAACACGGAAACACTCCTGTTTCATCCCTTTAAATAACTGTTAAAAGTTAGTTCCCTCTGAGTCATGCCAGTCCCTGCGAGTGTTCTCACTGTTGCTCACTCTCACCTTGTTTACCCTGAGGGCTACTCAGCAGCAAAATGTGTTTTGATTGCTACAGCCTGAGAGTGTGCTTTATCTTGTTTTCAGCATAAACTCCTATCTAAAAATATTTGTTTAAATTAAAAATCCATCACAAACAAACTAGAGCAGGTGTTTGTTTTATTGTAGATGTACAATCTCAGATGACTGATTTAATCAATGTGTATGTAACTGTAATTAATTTTACAACCCCTTTACTGCTGACATGAGTTATTCTTAGTTATCGCTTGTGTTGACACCTTTCTTGACTTGATGGGAGCAGTTTATCAAACGGTCAACATATAATATCGACACGAAATCTGATAATGGCTTGAAAGACTTGATCCGACTTCTGTTTAATCGGTGTGAAGTACACGCTGCTGGCAGTGGAAAGAAATCTTGTATCACTGCTGGATTCCACGGCTTCAGCTCTGTTCTCTTTGTTTGACGGAGCATTTAATTTGAAATTAATTCATCCGCAGTTAGAGGTTTACTTCCTCTGAACATTGTTTCTGAAAATAAACTCCACACATAGAAGAAGTAATAATTTGATACTTTGTTGATTCATCTTTCCTCTTTCTCTTTGCTCTTTGCAGTGTTTGAAGCCAGGCCATTTGGATGAGCAATAATTTCTCTAACCATTAGGCCACTTCCCTAGCCATCATGCTCAAGTATCAACATTTCAGTATAGCATTCTTTGAGTCTAAATCTAATGTAGCTAAGTGTAAATGTTAAGAAATGAAATAATAATCAAGCCAAAACTTGCCATGAAAAATGAAGAAAAGCCTTTTGCAGGTCACATATAAGACAGCATCGACTCTTCACACTCTAAATATGTGGGAAGATATTTTTTGTTGTAAGCAAACGCCCGCGGTGTTTATGAATCCAGATTCACGGTTTGGCTTTAAGTCTGGATGATGATGAGGACTGTGGCGTGTATTCAAGGCCAGAAAACTGCTCCGAGTTTCAGGGAAGTGAATTTCTGGTATGAATGAATTATATGACTCTCGCCAGACTCAAACAACTTTTCAGCCCTGCTTTGTATATTTATTGAGACACATGAAAGCCTGCAGTGATTAATCAAGTTGGATTTCATATTCCAGGCTATACCACATGATTGTTGAGGTTTTTGAGCCTTCATCTCGCCATGTGGGGTTTCACCGATCATCATCCAGTACAAGAATCGAGAACAACCGAAAATAGCTATGAAAAATATCAAATGAAAATGGAAAGGAACAATAAAAATTCTCATCTCCTCAATCATAAACATCTTTACAATCATTCTTTCGCTCCGAGTCGCAGCTTCCATCTGCAGCCATTTTGCCTCGGCCATTTTGTGTTCATCCCGGTCGACATTTCACTGTAACGTATTTAGTGGATGAGTGAAGGCTGTACAGTTTCATTCTGTGCCCACGATAAGCCAGATGGGCGGAATCATAAAAGCGCTGCACTGTAGCAAACATAATCAACCATTTCAAATCCACCAGTGAGCTAGAAAGAGCTTCTCAGAGGGGGGACCCTGCCGAATATAAATCAAATGAAGCTGTAAAAAAACAGGAGGAAAAATACGTTGAAGATGTGCTGATAAGATCTTACGCCATATATCTATGGAGACTTTTCTGTACAGTATAACAACTACAGACAACATTATGGTCATTTTCTCTATGTGTTGTTAACCTAAACTCATCACCCCCAGACGTTGCTGTTTTTGGCCACATGTGACGAGGTAAATGTTTCAGTATGTACGTGTAAGTTCTCAGCCTTCGTGTTCAGAAATAATGTTTTTTGCAATTGGTTCCTGGTATTTCTTTTGCAGCTGCCTTTTCTCACACTCTTTTGTTCCAAGTTGTAACCTCTTCCACTCCACCCTTTTCTCAGACCCGTTTTTGTCTTTTTAGGGGGGGACAGGGGATCTTTATGGGGAGATAGCAGGTCAGCAGTTTGGATGACGCATAGAAGTGGTATACATCATCTGAGACCTGGGAACTGGGAACAAATGAGGATTAATTTGAAATGCAGCAGCTCTCTGTGTCAAGTTTTTCTAGTCATAAATATGTAATTAAAATTGTGTTTTGGTTGGGTGTTGGGGTGGGCAATATATCAGTATGATAACGTATCGTGATATGAGACTAGATACCATGATAGATGCATATCATTTTATTGGGATATGACAAAAGTGTAGCTGTTCTGTTATCTGCATTTATCCTCTTAATCCTTACATGCACATTACTGATGATTATTTAATATCTCTTTAGGTTAATATTTTGTGAAAGCACCATAATATTTTGTGAAAGTCATCCCTACAGTATTGTCACAATGTCAAGGTATTTGGTCAAAAATATTGAGATATTTTACTCATTTTATCACCTCCGTTGCTTCTACCCCTTGGAATACACAACATGTCGTCTGTCACAACCTACATGATCAATGATTATTGATACTGACTGATATGAAACATCACTATCATGATAGATTTTACCCAGGCCTGGTTGTTTTTGAAATTTGAAAAGTAAAAAATTTTAAAAGTATAATGGCTTATTATGATTAAAGTATATCGTGGTCGTTCTCATGTTCTTATCAGGTCTCATAAGTTGTTGCAGCAGTTTTTAGCTTAATATAATTTACTACACAGATTTGGTGCAAATTTTAACAATTTTTTTACCACTTGAGAATTTATTTTAAAAAAAAGGTCAGAAATCCTCCAAAACACCACATTAAGACAACAAGACCACGAGGAAAACCAAAGGAAAAATTCATGCTGTGATTTGGTGTCAAAAACCTTTGACATTTTGAGATTTATGTAAGAATTGCATTTTTTGGTGTTTCGATGGCGAGCTGAATGCCCCAGCTCTCTAGTTAGTGGTTGTGAAGTTTCATGACGCTGTGATTATCTTAGAGGTCAGAATAGGTCATTTTATACTGTCAGGTCAAGTTTCAAAAAAATGGTTAAGGGAGCTTTTGGGGAGAGCAAAAATTTCTCAAGTGCTCACTGGTTTGTTTGCATTGTTAGCTTGATTTATTTCAACACAACTAAATGAATGAGTTAGTTTGTTCCAAGTTACTTGGAGTTGCACATTTTGAAAAATGCTGGTACAAATCAGGTGGCGTGTTTGAGGTAGAACCTGTGGAGAAATTGTGTGCTACAAGTTTTTTTTTTTTTAATACTTTATTTGTTTTTGTCCATTGTTCACAGCTACAAACACTGCAGTTGCCATGGTAACCTACTTTTCACTTTCTGGGTCAGCTGCAAGGCAAGAAACCGAAAATTGCTCTCTTCCCCGTGTTCAAAGTCATAGTCAAGCATAGTTCAGTTCTGTTGTAGGTTTTGGGTTAAAATAAATATACTGTATGACACAAAACTCATGAGGTCTGGCTTTGCAGCTTGGCCACAAAAGATAACGCCAGTGCTGGACGAGTCAAATTGTTTATTGAAAAGTCAAAACAACAGATCAGACGGAAATCTCTGTGAATGTAAATACAGCGTTTCGTACGTTTGCACTATATCAGCCGCTGAGGTGAACGAGTTGTTTACTTCCTCAAAGCTGGACTCAGCCTTCGAAAAAGTTGGCAACAACAGAGCTGTTGGCCAACGGGGGAAAAAAAAAGATGTCTATCAAACGATCCTGAGCTTATGTGTGGCTCTCCGAGGCTGTAAACAAAAACTAGAAGTAATTGGATTGACATGCCACTGTGCGAGTTGGTTGTAGGAAAACAAAGAGACATAATTAGAGGATTACAGGAAACAAGAACATGCATATACACATTTAATGACCGCTGTAATGAGAACACTAAAACTCCACCTGCTGCCATGGGCAAAGTTGGTGCTTGAAATCTATTGTGAAAGAATCATCTGGAGGCAAATTCTTGGCTGGAGTTGATAGCTCAATGAGCTCAATCATGAACAAAACATGCACTTTGCATGGGGCGTGTGGTTTTCATGTGCCAGCCAACTGTTCCGGAGGACACAATAGATGCCTAAAAGCTGCTCTCACAAGCCAAAGAGCTGTTGATTATTTACCATTTTATTGCATGTTTCATGTTTTTATTTTAAATCTCAACCTCAATTCCCAAAAAGTTGGGATGTTGATGTAAAACAGTAAATTAAAACAGAATGCACTGATGCGCAAATCCTCTCCGACTTGTATTCAATTGAAAACAGTACAAAGACAAGATATTTGATGTTCAGCTCTATTGTTTTTTTTTTTTTGTTTTTTTTGTGAATATACACTCATACTGAATGTTATGCCTGCAGCACGAATAGAAAAAAGTTGGGACAGGAGCAACAAAAGACTGTGAGAGTTGTGGAATGCTTAAAAACTCTGTCTTGGAACATTCCAGAGGTAAACAGGTGAGTTGGTGACAATATCACAAGCAAGGATGGAGCACGGTTCAACACTTTGTTGAGAAGTTTTTGGGCAAAGAGTCCAATAGTTCAAGAACATTTCTCAACACAAAAGTGCAATTTTGTCTTTTCAACATCTATGAAGGCCCCGTTAAGGCTGAAAGGTACATAAAGGTTTTGGAACGACATATGCTGCCATTTCATCAGAGACGTCCCTGCTTATTTCAGCGAGACAATGCCAAGACACATTGTGCACGTGTTCCAGCAGCATTGCTTTGTAGTAAAAGAGTTCAGGTACTAGACTGACCTGCCTGCAGTCCAGACCTGTCTCCCTTTGAAAATGTGTGGTGCATTATACAACAGTGTAGATCCCAGATTGTTGAACACTTAAAATAGTGTATCAAGCAACATTGGTAAAGAATTTCACTTTCAAAACTTAAACAATTATTGTCCTCAGTCTGCACACACTTACTGAGTGTTGTTAAAGAAAAGCTGATGTATCACAGTGGTAAACATGCTCCTGAACCAACTTTTTTAGAACATGTTGCAGGCATCAAATTCAGAGTGTATATTTACAAAAAACAATGAAGTTAAGCAGTTCGAACATTAAATATCTTTCAACTGTATTCAGTTGAGTTTGAAAAGTATTTGCAAATCATTGCATTCTGTTTTTATTTTTGTGGGAAAAAAATGAAATACAGGCACAAATATCATAACATTATCCAATTCATGTCTACGATAGAATTTTAAAAAAACTATTAAAAAATCAAATTGTTATCAGCAAACTCAGCCATATTCTTATAGAACCGAGTAACCAAGTAACTGCAATAATTTTCAAGTCGTTTCTTACTTCTACTTTAGATGCAGTGTCGTTAAGAATAGGGGCATAAATAAATGAATAATGCTACACAATAAGTAGAAGCCTTCAAATGCGGCCAATATTGCTTCCAGTGATTGGCGATTGGCCCAAAAAAATCCAGATCGGAGCACCCTAAAGTAATTGTTTTATGTTTTAACTTTCAAAACCTGGTTAGCTGACTGCACAGCTTGACTGACCATTTTGTTTGGGGTCAATCAAACATCATTTGAAACACTTTGGCTTAATAATTAACACTGCAGCCTGCAGACTTTATAGCATTTCCTGACAGGATAAGTAGGAATGATGATAGAAGTGACAGGAACTGTTCCATTATACCGGAACACATTGGTCTACACTAGTTTTTCTAATTTGCTGCAGGATTTTTCAGCTCATTCAGCTCTCATAATGTAATTTATTATTACAGCTTCTTATTTAATTCACTGGTGTGTAAGCTTTTCGGGAATCAGTCATCTTAACCAGAAGAGGCACAGCCCTGAAATATTGTCACTGGCAGGTCATCTCCCACAGCTCCGGTTCTCTATAACAGGTTTATGTTATAGAGAATAATATCTGCGTAAACCTCACGGTCTCTGCTGAAGTATCCGGTCCACAGTTTGACCAGAGGGATTGTGGAGGGAGGAACACCTGGTTAGCCCCGCTATAACAAGCTGTCATAGGACCTAATGAGCTGCCTGATTATCTTCCCCAGGGAGTATGTAAAACCTATGTACTCTGTAAAACAACCGCTTCTATTTTTACCCCAGTGGACAAAAGCCTGCTGATTATAAATCACGGGGTAATTGTCTGTGATGCAGGTCAGACAAGCACAGGGTTTGATTTTGAGACTTTTAACCTCTTGACACATGAAACGCAACGCTCCTGATGGAAATATCCTGCGTCCCAGATTTCCTCCACTGCCCATCTCCAGTGACGGTGGAAGACCACTTGTCAAGCGATGCTAATTTATGTGCACCAGTTGAACCGTTGGGATGTCTGCGTTGACAACAGTGACCTCATTGCATAAAAGGCAGAGAGGGAGGGAAGCGGTGGGGGGGACTTTGTTACCTGGGCCAACCTTCCCTACACCACATCATCAGCAATCAACCTCAAAATTCCCCGCAGCCCGCCCACATTCGCGGCCCGATCTGAGCGTGATTAGTACTGACAAACTCAGGGAAACAGTAATACGTGGCATAAGCCAGGCTGTGTTTGTTTAGCCGCTGTACAGAGCGTAGGGCAAACAAGCAGGTTTTGCCAAATGATGGGTGGCATGTACTGTAAACTGACTGGTTCCCGTCCGTTTGAGTGTGTTTATGTGTGGTCATGGCTCCAGTGGATTGGCAGGCCGGGGCTGTATACACTGCTGCATTCTTTGGGCTGTTACTTTATCTTCGAAATGGATGAGGATGAGTTCCTCGATTCTCAGATGTGACGGGTCAGTCGCACCCATCTTATAAACTCTCGCATGCTTTCATACCAATCCTCGCAGTCATACCAGCTGATTACCCACTAACACATGCTGCGGAGTCTCCAAAGCCCTGAGTGGGATTTCTTCAATAGGTAAACAGGGAAGGGAGTGTCCAGACACAAAGGTGTGAGCGGCGACGACGGAGACCTGGCCGGATCTGTTTCACTATGTCATCATGTGAAAGAGCCCCGGTGGGTGCCCCCGCTCCACACCCCTCCCCGTCCAACTCCTCTCGCCTTTCAGCCGTCCTCAATGGGCCCTGGGAATTTCTCACCACGATCTGGTTAGCCCCATTACAAAGAACCCCGTGGCCAGCTTGAAAGTGCTCTTCCATACACATACGCAGCAGCACGCAAACGACTCCACCGGCATTCATCACAATGATGCATGAAAGGGAAACTGGGAATGACAAGCTGTCTCATGTGGACTGATTCTGAACAATTTGTATGATCTGGTCTGAAGTTGTTGACATAGAAACACTCGGAGATTGTTTCTCTTTGCTGTGTTTGTATAAAAATTCCCAAGATGCTCATTTTACTGGGTTGTGAACTCAATTATGCATAAATTTTCAGTCCTGTTCTGTGCAACAGCAATCAATTTGTTGTGTTTCTTTTTATTACAACACATCTCCTTATATCAGTTACAACACACTCCCAAAGATCAGTTTGGATTATAGACCAGAATCTAAACCTTCTTCCTCATCTGTTTGTTTCCATCCTACGGTCACAGCTTTCGTGGCACCGACGGTTGGAAACCAGCTTTGTGTCATTAAGCTGCCTCACACAATTCTTCCTCTTCTACAACATTCTCCCTTCTCTTTTTCTCCAGATGACACAGCCGGGTCACTAATGTTTTTTCTGCCCGTCTCACATGAGCAGAGAAGGGAGGGGTTTCATGGCTGCATATTCGACAGCCTGCGTCCAGGATGTATGCCTTCCCAGTACGAAGGCCTCGAGCAGCGCACATATATATACACATAGAGTGCACTCTGAGGAGAAACTTAATGCAGCTTCGACCAGGGAGGGCCAGACCAGTTTATGAATATTGATAGAGTCTGGCTGGCTGAGTGCTGGGTCAGCTGTGGGGCTGCAGCATTCAGTCTTCCAAACTGTCTCAATGTGTTTAACACATCTCATTACAAAGATAGTGTGAAGCAGCAGTCGCCCAGCGCTCGTGGCTCTGCGCTGCTGCCAAGCAGACACTTAGCTCAAGTGTTGTTGGTGCCCGCTGGCAGAGATTTGGCAAAAGCCTGAGTGAACAAACATACTGTACATTAGTGTCCAAACGGAACGTAGTTGGTTGGTGATCCAAACAGATCAACCCCCACAGTTTGACAGGCATGTGAACCACAGATTAATTGCAAAATGTAACCCTCATCATGTGATATGCAGCTACTGTTACTTTTTAAAGTAATAATTCTGTAAATCTTGAGAGAAGACTATAAGAGTGCTGTGTTTTACTGTGAGGTGCATGTTTGGGTTGAGATGAACTGATTTAAAACCTGTTGCACTGAGTGAAGTCTAGGGCTGAACGATTTAGGAAAAATATCTAATAACGATTATTTTGCATGATATTACAATTGTGATATGATTTAGAATATTAGAAGGAATACTAATTCTTGCATCATTATTCTCATTTTCATTTAAAACATATCATTATGGTGTGATTTTTACAATGATTTTTAGATGTTTAAGCCAGGACATTTTTGCAGCACAATATTTAATTTAAAATTGTAGTTTTACACACTTTTTGCATTTAGCACATATTGCACCTCCTGCATTCTGAAAATTGCCATAGGCTGTATTGCGATTTTGATAAAATTTTGATTAATTGTTCAGCCCTAGTGGGCTCCCTTAGGCTGTGACTTTAGGCATTTACAAAGTTGTAACTATGACTGAGCAATATATTAATATTATATCGATCAATATATCATCTTAGATTTTGAATATCATGAAATCGTGATGTGGCATAAGTGTTGTTTTTTGTGGATTTAAAGGCTGTATTACAGTAAAGTGATGCAATTTTCTGAATTTACCACACTTTTCTAGTTGTTCTATTATTTACCTTTACCCTCTTTGATGATTATTTCTCAAAAATCTCATTGTGCTAATATTTTGTGAAAGTACCCATAGTCCTTCTTAGAATGTTGTTGCAATATGTGTACTGAGGTATTAAAGAATAAATCTGTGATGTATTTACTGCAATAAATCATAAAATGACCACGATGTGTCATCAGAGATCAAGGAAACATGTCAAGTTGAAAAACTCGCTACTCTGACATCATTACAGCCAGAGCGTCTCCCTTTGAAATATCTTTTCCGGGTAGGAATAACTGTTTTTGTTTGCCAGTTTCACATTCAAATGGGCTCAAGCACATGCAGAATGTTTGTCAAATGAGTAAGTCTCTGTTTATGAGTCATAAGAAATCATTAATAATCTTGTAGGAGTAGATGTTTGTAATGGTTAAATTGAGCAAAATGTTAATGGAGTTTGGCAGCGGTGTGACAGGCAGTCACTGAACTCAAAGTTGCAATTGACATACAAATAGTTGATCAGCTTAAAGTGGAGGACTCATCATCACTTGTTGTCAGTTTACGATCTTACGCCCGTCCTGCACTGCTGCAGCATCCCTGCAGCCAGCCTGAACCTCCCCGAGTTTAGGGAGGAGGGGGCGTGGGGAAGCAACCCATAGACTGTATATTAAATAGGATTTCAACTTATTTGATACACAGTCTATGGCTCCAACTCGCTATATGGACTGCTGTGCTTAATTTTTAAAAATAAGCACAGCAGTCAAAAATGCCAGGATGTTTTATTCTGCCCATATCACACAATGCTAGGTGTAACTTGGTTAACTGGGCATGCTTGTCACCATAAACACAGATCATAAAACTGTCATGTTAATTGCAACTTAAGCAACATCTGCTGCCTTTTCATCTCTCTGCCTGTCTGTTAATGCTGTCACTCTTGGTATACTGTATAACCAATCAGATAGTACTGTAGGCAGGACGATGAATGAGACTATAATGTGGTGACTACCATAAACTGTATGAAGATTAATTTATTATAATTAATCATTATTATAATAAATTAATTGATTAGATTTACATATATATTTTATTGATCTTCATATATAGTCTGTTGTGACCACAGACAGAGAGAGGCAAAGTAGCACATTTATAAATTAATTTAATTCTAACCCTTTTTTCTTGCTGATCCAAAAAAAAAAAAAGATCCCATCTGCGACTCAAAACCTTAATACGATCTGAACTGTGAGTTTTGTGATCCGTTGCACCCCTACTGTACATGCAGGTAGGGTTACGAATTCTTGTGTCTTGGCTGGTCGGAGGCATACATTACCAAGAATCTTGGAGCGGCCACATTCCTCACAGAAATATTAAGCATCCGCACATGTGCTTCCCCGTAACATCCTACTATTTTTTAATCCCCCCACACCGAGCTCCATAGTAATGAAGTGCGCCCGGAGCAAGCCAGTGATGTCACCCATCACTCTCTTGTCTTCACCCATATCCAGTTTCTATGTGCTGCACGCTTGGCAAGATCTCTTAACATAAGGAAAACAATAGGAAGCACACATACAAATGCACACTCATGCTCTCTCTCTCCCACACACTCTCAGACATACAGGCATGTAATTTGACATAGGGCTCCTGTCAGACACGCAGTGTGGTTATTACACACACATTAGAGCTCAGGCCAAGTAATGGGGCTCAAAGATAGCATTTTGTTAACCCAGAATCAAAGAAGTGTACAGTATATCCAACAAACGCTGTTTACATTTGCTGAAGCCATAATATTTATTCTTAGCTCGTATCTGATTCGCGATTTCTGATTCATACTTTCTAGACCGTAACCTTGAGATTTCCATGCGATTGGGATTTTTCCTTTTTTTTTTCATCATCTGGCCGCAGAACAAGCAAGCCCCCCTGCCTGATGCTGCTATGCTCTTTCTGTTTCTAAACTTGGGTGCAGTTATTGATCTTGGCCTACTGTTTCAAACCCAATTCCGTTCAGCCAGCCCTGTGGACAGCGCAGCGCCGTCATTTGGTCAGGCCCTGAGGTTTACTCTGAGCCATGAATGGATCTTTATTTTGTTCTCGGAGGTTTTGGACCGTTCCATCACCAGCTGGGTTTCAAGGTGACACCCCCTTGTCCGATCCGCTCAGTCTGAGCTTCTTTTGATAAAAACTTCCTCCGATACTGTCATGACTGTTGTTTTTATGGCTCCCCTAACAGACACGGATCACTGGAGGCCAGAACACACACATGCACAAACACGTGAACACTTTGGTACTTGTCACACACACACACACACACACACACACACACACACACACACACACACACACACACACACACACACACACACCGTACCATTCAAACCACACAGTTTACACATTATTCTCGCAGCTGTTCAGACAGAATCGGATTTAGCCATTTGATGTTGAGGAGAAATTCAAAAAATTTGAAAGCCATGCACATCTGACCTCAGTGAACTCTTCCTGTGCCACTCCTCTTGCAGGGTTTTCCCTGGATTTTTTTGAGACAGCGGTGGCAAAAGTTGGAGAACATGGTGTGTGTGGCATACACAGTTTGCACATGTCTTTCCAGTGCCCTGTACTCAAGTGGAAAAAAAAAAAAAAGAATTCACTCTTTGCTGAGCAACTTAAGGGCAGACAAAGAAACTGGAGTAAGGGCAAAAAGGCACAGAGCCTGATATTGAAATCAGGTAGTATTTTCCGGGACTATATTAATATAAAAAAGAAGAAGCACTTAAATCCAATAAATGGAGGTGTTCTGTATTAGTCCAGTGTAGTCATACAATCATTATTGACTTGGAGTCACTGGGTCACATGACATGGAAGCTATTGAAAAAAAAAAAAAAAGACCCATTATCAATTAAAATAGGCATGCTACATGCAACCAGGTTAGTATAATTTTTTAAATCATAATTTTCACTAATATGGGCAGTCAGCACAAAGGTAAAATAAGGTTGCTATTGTGTCATTCAACACTAATTTATAGACAGCCCCTCAGTGACCTGACAGAAGATTCTGCAGCACTTGTTGCCTCTAATCAGGTAGAGACGGGACAGAATTATTACTAATTATTGTGAGATCGCTGTCACAAAGTTTTTAATAGTCTGAATGAACAAAGTACACAGAGGAGGATACAAGAACAGCCATTTTCACAGCTTTGTTTTCTCAATGATCTGGCGAGTACCAGCACTCAAAATGTAGCTACTGAGGTTCGATATCCAGTCCAATTTACTTCCCTCAAATTACTTAATGCAATTTAAGTTATCCTTGTTTTCATTACAAACACACATTTGCCTCATGATTACCTTGATCTTGCAGAAATTGTAGATGCGTCATTGCTAAGTTGCCTCCACACGCGAGCACTGTATGTAACATGCATGCGCTTGGTATAACCGCACCAAAGCAGTTGCTGATAAAAGGCACAATAGTTTTGGCGTTTTAAAAAAAAGCCTGTGGACCTATGTTTTTTTCCTGAATTTTCATCAAATGCAGTGGCCAGAAATACAAAGACAGGCAGGCGAAACCCTGAGCAAGAGCCACTATCTATATACTACAGGATTGTTCTGACTAAATATTACATTTCCTGTAGAAAAACAGGTGTTGATGTTCTTTGAGGGCTGCTGAAACCTTGAAAACCATTTGTCTCCTTCTAAACTGAAAAGCAAGGAAATGTGACCTTTGCCCTCTGAGGCTCAAAGATTTTTTTCTCTGTGATTCCTTTATTATCATGTCACTCATCCATTATGTGCTCATGAAGAAGCGGTATGTTGTCCAGGGTGATGTTGTGTCAGAGTCATGTGCGCTCCATCTCCTCACCAGAATTGTGTGCGTGTAAAAATCGGAGTGGTTGCCGTGGCACCCAAGTGGAAACAAAACAGATGTCAGCTGGTGCAGGCGGTGTGTGTGACAGAGGGGCCTCGGAGAGATACGCTGGACGTGCGGCATGATGCTCCTCTGCTGTTCAGTAATATAGGTTAAATAAACTCTCCGGGACAGGAGTTGGCTTGCTGTGACATCGCTCAACTGTTCGAGGAGATGTTTCTGGCACCGGAGCTGGAGTTTCAAGGTGGCCTTGTTGTTTTTTTTTTCCACTGGATTTGATTCTATCATCATGAAATAAAGCACTGTGGTAAAAAGGGAGGGAACATTCAAGGCCAAATTTAGTAGTGGGTCTGCTGAACAGAGAGGGAGACATCATGGGAGAATGTAATGGGGTTTCTAATGTGCTCTCTTTGCCCCATTTCGTCCAGATGTGAGTTAGGTTTTTCTTGCCACCCGCATCTCATCCCCTGTCTTTCCACACACCTTACATATTAGTGCACATGCCTGTTATCAGGGAAGGCTGCCCATTGTGTGTCCAGATGAGTAATAGTCTGATGGGGAGAGTAGAAATGTGTCACGGTGAAAGAATGTAGACTTCAGGCCTCTTCTGTAGGTGGTATGTCTTTCTTCTCTGAACAACATCCAAACACGGAGAACGTGCCTACGTGTCTAAGTGATTCACAGTAGTGTTAGCTTGCCACACACTATATGTAAGGTTGTAGCATATAAGATGTGGTAGGTTGTTTCAGGTTAATGATATACTGTGTGTTCCCTTTTCTTGCAGCTGAGATATCAACATGGCCTGACCACCCCGGATCTGCAGCAGACACTACCCAACTTGAAGAACTTCCTGGAACATGGCCTGCTGGTGCGATGGTAAGAATCAGAAAGAAACTTTACACCTCAAATATTTCTTTGCAGTTTACTGAAGCTATAAAGATGGTGTATAAAAGTGACACATTTGTACTAACAGTGGTTTTAATCTAACACAACAAAAGAGATGACATCAGCAGATGCTGATTTAGGTAAAATTAGAACTTTAAATTGATGAGTTCTTGTCTCCTGAACTACCAACAAATAGTTAAATCTTTCTACTAGATAGATGAATTGTAGTATTTTTCAGCGCATTTTTTAGAGTTTTGGCAAAATACCTTGGCCCATTTATACCTTGGCCCGATTGTAAGATCCTTTCTGAAGAGTTGATGCACTCTCAGACAAGCCATGTTCAAAATTTTTCTCCCAAGATACAATTGTACTATTCTTCCAAAGTCTTCATCATGAAGACTTTTCTCTTGTCAGCTGAAACATGAAATGCTTCCACATAAGCATAGCATAAATCCCATATTTATCTGGCTTGTGTATCAGTCACATCCTGACACACTCTCTTGTCAGGCCCTTGAACGTGGTTGGAATGATTTTCTCTGGCAATTATCATATTTTTAGACTCCTCTTGACATTCAGTGTTGGCGGTAACTCTTGGCAACTTGACAGATAATTCCGTCCCAAGTCTATTTCTGCAGCAAAGGCACTGGGAGACTTGTTCAACTCCTTTACCCTTTCCACCAGCGCTGGAAAATCTTGTATGTTAAACTGTGATTAACTAACTCTAAATGGCATGATATAAATAGACAAGCCGAGGAACATTTGCCCCTTTTCCATACACATGCTGGCTTGGCTTCGCTTGGTTCGACTTGGCACATCAGCCCAGCATTGCATCTTCATTACAACAGGGCAACATGCTTGAAGGTGTCTCCCGTCTCCCATTTTGTTACTTTAAAACTTTTACCATGAAACAGCAAAATCAGGAAATGCTGGGTTTTCATTAGCAGTAACTAAACACAACTCACATACAACCAAAAGCAAGCATGAAACAGTTTAAATAAAGCAGATACCTGAAAGTACAAACAGCAACACAGGAGAGAAATTAAACTTCAAACCACAGGGATTCAATTAGAAGCTACAAAAGTACTGAGTCCTGCACAGACATGAGTTGTGTCTGACACACGCTTGTTTGGGGGGTGAGAAGGGGCATTTTAACAGTTTGGCTGCGGTGGACAAGAAGTCAGTGCAGCCCACTCGAAGGCAAGTTGGGCACGCTTTGGGCCCACTCACAGCTCGCTACCTTTTAAGTGGTAATGGAAATTCAAATCACTGCAGCATGGTTTGACACAGTGCAGCCAAAAGTGACAATGAAAAAGCCCTAATTGAGGCTGCAAACAACCCATAATGCAACACCATACTCTATGTAGGAGCCAGTGTAATATTAAGTGCAAGCTATCAAACAGACAGATAGATGAATTGTCAGCATACATACAAACCTTTGCATTGACAAGGATTAATGGTAGAACACTTACAAAAATAATGAATAAGAAAGGTCCTTGACATGTTCCTTGAGGTATCCCATAACTAGTCTAGAGTCTACAGATTCTCACACTGTATGGAAAAGTATGGAATTAGATTTGAGTAATTTCTAGGTCTGGATAAGTATGGAAAAAAGAAGAAAGAGAGTTTAGAAAAAAAAGTTCTTTTGTTTTCAGACTATTGCTCCATTCTGTTTTCTAACATAAAATTCAGAATTTCGAAACATAAACTGATAACACAAGCGAAGTGTTTTTCATGGCATTTGGAGCAGGCAGCCAGTGCCGCCAAAATGTTTACAATTATGTGTACCAGCGTCACAGCCTGCAGCATCATAAATAAGCTTGTCATTTTACAACTTATTTTGGGGTTCTTATTTATAAAAGAGAATAAAAAAATATGGGGGGAACAATGGAAAGAGTTGTTTGACAGCGGAGCTTCGTTCAGCTCTCCGCATGGGAGTGAAGACTTGAAGCCACAATGGGTAAATGCAAGTTCTTCTAGGGCTGGGTGGATAGAGAGCCTGGTTGGCTAAGGAATCCCGAAGGGAAAGAGGAAGCTAGATTCAAACTTTGTTTGAAATCATTCAACATCTCCAACATATGCGGTCACAATCTTCTGGAAATTATTTGGCAACATAATAGCAAATCAGAATGTAACATCCATGTTAACAGTTGGATTTCAGAATCATTTATTTACATAATGAACATCTAACTGTTTGTACTCAGATGTCAAATCAGAAAAATCAACCAAGATGTCTGGAAATTTGAGCCTGGAATTTTGAAAGGGGAAAATGGTGTAGGAATCCTGTAGCTACCCTAGCTACTCTATAGGAATTTGTGAAGTACTGACATTGCAGTCTCTTTGAGATTGTTCTCCAGTAATCTTTAGTAACAACTGTTGTTCAGGCAACAGGATCTTGGTCTGACACAACACAGTATTGTCTGAAATTATATGTATGAATGAGGTAAAAGTTATAAAAGCTGTACACCTCATCTTTGTAATGACGTACCACCTCTGCACATCATCAGTACCTCTGCACCAGGGAGGCACAAAAGCAGCATTTGATGAGATTTGCAGTGGCCACTTTGTCCCACTGAAGTGGAATGCTTAGATCTCTGCCTCTCTCCTTCAACAGTCTTATGGCCTGTAAGTAACCCTTCACTAAAACCTGCGAGTTGGTCTGTGTCAGACTTCAGCTCCACTGCCCTATAAAAGAGAAAGCTGTCTTTGATCTCCACTCCTCTCCCAGGGTCAGCAAAGGGGAAAATGTGTATTACACACATTAATTGAATAATCTTTTGTTTTGAAAGGAAAGAAGCCATGAAAAGCCCGAGCTCTCAAATCAGCCCTCTACCGCCCCTCCTCCTTAATGGGAAGTGGAAGGGCCCAAAGATAGACGAGATGAAAGCATGGGCCCGCTACCCCTGAAGCTATGTGCAGTGTTGTGTGTGTGTGTGTGTGTGTGTGTGTGTGTGTGTATGTATGTGTGTACACATACAAGGAAGGTTTCAAAGAAGTGGAGGTGAGAGTGTAACACTTGTACAGTGGCTTGTCGCAGTCACACTCCCATGCAGCAACGAGACCACAGGGACAGGAACGAAAGCTGTCCTGAACTGACTCAGAAGTCAGCAGCTGAGAATCGAGGAGCTGTCTTTCTCATCAGCTCGAGCTGCGCTGAGCTTCAAAAAACATGCACTGAGATCAGTCATTCGCACTGTCACACGATACAGAACTCTGCTGCTAAAGAAATAGATTCAGCAACATCTTTAAGAAATAGCTCAACATGTGGGGGAAAATTTTCAGATTTGCTTTCTTGTCCACCACTCATATTTGTATGGTAAATGTGATGCAGCCAGCAGCTGATTAGCTTAGCTTAGGTTAGCAGAAAGACTGGAATCAGGGGGAATAGTTTGCCTGGCTCTGTCCAAAAGAAATATCCTACCACTGGTACCTGAAGCTCACTGATTAACAATCATAAAACCACAGCAGGTCGTTTTACGTTTGGTTGTTGTAAATATTAAACAAATAAGATATGATGGATAATTAGTGAGCTTTAGCTTTCAAGCCTCCTATTCATACCACTCACCTCTTACTTTTAACAAAATTGCAACATAATACAGGCGAGTACAGCAAATTGTGATATTGTGTTTGTTTCTTCATTCACTTATCCACTGAGATATCAATATACCCATAAACTGAAAACCCACACTCAGACATACTGTATGATAAATAGCTCCATAATGATGCAATTAATAAAACATAAGCCAGAATCTGTTCACAAAATGGTATAGTTTAGACAAAAAAAGAGCATGATTATAAAATGTTTATTTTCTGTACAATTTTTTTGCGGTAACACTTTATTCGAAGGGGTGTGCATAAGACTGACATGATACTATCATAATCATGACATGAGCCCGGTATTTAACTCGAAGGAGGCTGGCTATACAGTGGTGAGTATGATGGAAGCCAGTTTGACAACAGGGAATACAGTACTGAGGTGGTTTTCTTGCCGGGTTTGGTTTGGCTGATCCAGCTAGTTAAAATGACCACTAGCTACACAGCTAACTGAGCTTACCAGATAAATGCAGCCACAGTTAGCATCTTCTTAAGCAGCAAGTCAAGTTATTTGTTCATCAGGAAACTCAGTGCTGTATTCCCTGTCATCGAACCGGCTATAACATTTAATGACTTCTAAATGAAAAGTCCAAAAGATACCACTTTAGTTGATGTCAAGGGAATTATTCGTGACACTGTTATAAAAGCATATTGACAGTGTAATAATACTTAATGACATTTTTATGACAAGTCCAAAATGTACCACTGTACTTGAGGTCAAGGAAAATATTCCTGACACAATAATGGTCTCATCCACAGTCAAAACCAAGCACCTGTGACAGCATGATGTAAAGTAAAACACAAAGCTAGATAGTTTTTTTTTAAGTTTGATAATTAGGCCTGCTATGGCATGTTTATGACAGGCTATGCTGTCTTTGTTAATGTCAAGTTGTCATAACAGACATCTCAAACTATGTTAACTTTGCATAAAAGTGACATAATTGATCGAATGACACTTAATAACAGAAATTCATAAAGACTCTTTGGTGTTCATGGCAGGTGTCATGACGTGGTTGTAAGGGTGTTATGTCAGTCTTACGCAGGCCCCTTCAAATAAAGTGTTAGAATATTTTTTTAAAGGTAAATATATGTATAAGGTGTGGTAAGTTAGGCAGAGTTACAGAGGTTAAACTTTCCCTTCTTTCATCATAAGACCAGCCATATCACACCTTCAGACTAAGTTAAAGCCTCCAGCAAGGATGAGGAGGTGACTGCTTCACAATACCTTGTAATAAGGAGGATATGCACTGATTTTCTGCCCATATCAGCTCCAGTCTTGCGTTCCTCCTTGTCTGAAAAAGCCTAAATTCAGATACAGTTTCCAGCGCTTGGACCCGACTTATGAAATGTGGATGTATAAAAAAAGCCGCATGGCAGCTGCAGGTAATTATCCTATAGACTGTGAGCGAGAGGCTAATCTGCTTCCTCTATCCCTCTGTGCCACCTCTTTCTTCCTTCCACGCATCCAAACAGGGATGATGTGATGAAGGATATGACCGAGGGCACCGTTTCCAGAACAGATTTGGAAACGGTTCCTCCCTCCATGTAGAACTAATTCAGCATGCATCCAGTCTGCAGGGACAGCCTTTCCCAAAGCGCCAAGAACCACACAAGGGGAGTATACCGGGTTCATCCTGGACATTTTCTGCAGACTGAATGGATGGAATAACTGAGGAAAAGCAGAGTGCATGTAAGAAAGGAGTGTAGTGCAAAGTGTGTAAAGTTTGTACAGTAGGCTATATGATGCTCGTCTGGCGAGCTGCTGATCATATCTTTATACATTTCCAAACAGCACTGTCTCAGAAACACATCATAACATGTCATAATATATACAGTCCAGCCCTGGTGAAAAATGGCCAGTATGGGTTTTTTTAATCTTGCTGAAGGATAAGAAACAGCAGAAAAATGGTGAATCTATTACCAAGAGGCAGACAGAGACAGTACCAGAAACCAAGTCTTTGTAAACTGTACAGTCTGCCGAGATCAAAGCAAACGCGTTCAACATGCTCCCATTTGCCGCTCCACATCCGCTGAGGGCCTGGCAGAGGTTCACAGGGCCCTAATCCCATGCCGGTGCCTGGAAGCAGGGCTACGTACACGGGGGTGGGGGGGGGGGGGTGAGGCAAGGTGTGGCAGAGCGCCTGGCCAGGCAGATGCATCACTGCAGCTGGAGGATGTGAATCTCCCCAAAGACCCCATAGTGAGTGTAAAGTTAGCAAAACCACAGTAGTCCCTTGTGCTACATGATGTACACAAAGGGATGAGATATTTAGACAGCTGCAGTCTCGTCAGTGAAAGATAAAAGCGCTATCATCGCAAATTTATACACCTTAAATAAGCATTTGCATGGTACATTAAGCCTGACAGGTATCCTATGGATTTATTATATTTATAATGATGGTTGGTGGTTTGGAAGGATAAATCAAGAACATTTCCTTTCTCCCTCTTCATGTTGTAGTCTGTAAAGGTGGTTCTCCAAACACCACTTCCTCCCTACCCTTTGGGAATAATAATGGAATTTCTAGTCCATTTGTTCTCCTTCTACAACCCATTATTTTAACCGATCAAGAATGCTACTGAACATTAGATCTTTTTATTTTTTAAGTTAAAAACATGTCATAGATGTCTCTAGAACTGTAGATTTACAGTACATTTTCACAGTAAGTATTTTTTTTTTTACAGCTGGTTGGTAGTACTAGTCTTCAGTAAGAATAATTGCCATGGCATGATCTCACACATATATACATTATTATTGTGTCCAGTTAAAGCTGGGGCAGGTAGTTTATATTTGTTTTCATTGGGGGAAAGTTCCATGATAACCTTTTAGCATAATGCAATTCAAGAGGTCTGAGAGAAAACTGGATTTCTGGTCCTGCTCTTGGCTCTGTTTTCAGGCTTTAGAAAATCTAGCCCACGACGGGAGACTTTGGCAAATCACAGTTCGGTAAGACATCTGATTGTTGAGTTCCCAAAACGTCAGTATTTCACAGCCTGGGAATGAGCATGAGGAGTGAAGCTGGAAATGTTTATTTAAATGTATGAACGTGATCACAAACACAAGAAGTGTGTAGAATACAGCTAATCACTTGCTTTTTTAAACAGATTGTAAGGGCAAGAATTAAGTTTGTTCAACAAAATAATCTTAACTCAATGGTTATCTTAGCTTAGCATAAAGAGTGGAAGCAGAACAGGAAGTCACTGTGCCCAGAGGAGTTATAACTTGTTTTTACACTTTGTTTTTTTCTGCAGATTAAAAAAATCAACATATGATGTGGATATGCCGAGCCATTTCCCAGTGTTTCCTTTTTGTTTTTGTGCTAAACTAACGTTCTCAGGCTGTAGCTTCATATTTAGTTTATACTTATATTTATTGGTTTATTTAACAGGGACAGTGCACAGTTATAAACTGTAAATGTGCCAAAGAAAGCCAGGTCATCCTCAAATAGAATCTAAAATTGAAATAACAACATTTATCGACATAATTTATAAGCATGCAGAGTAATAATAAAAAGGGAATGTTGTACTGTATGAGTTAGTCAAAGAAAAACATCTTGCAGCAACATGCAGCAGTAGCCCATAATATAACACATGTAGAGCAATGAAATCTGGAATGTTAATCTTAATAGAAATATGCACTAAATAGGCCAACTTTGTGCTGCATTATTAGGTACTAATTGAAAGATGCAAAACAGAAGCACAGACTTAAAAAAAAACACAAACACATAAAACGCACAATAGAAGCAAGGCTTCAATAACAGACATACATACAGGGACATCAGGACAGATTAGCAGGATGGCTGTAGTGAATGCAGACAGGACAGACAGACAGCAATTGAATTATAGTGCTGACAGAGCTAGGTGCTAATTAATGAGCTCTAAATAAAAAGCATGTGCCCAGTTCTCTCAGTTTGCCGCCACAGAGTTCAAGTGTTGTGTAGCTTTAACAGGGAATGCAGAGAACTTTCTTTCAGTGGGACAATACAGGCTCCTCCTGCTACACCTCTTGTAAACTGATACTCACTTGTTCTTATGCTGACCAACTGTCTCACCGGAGGAGGAGCCAAACCATATATAATCTTATACATTGTTGTACATTAGAGCAGCATCAATCTTCTCATCAAACCCAAAGTAACAGGGTGTATTTCTCAAAATGTCAAACTATTCCTTTAAGTTTATTCAGTGGTCAGAATATATATTAAATATATATGACAAACAAAATGAAGCCCAGGGAAAGTGTATACTATTGTACTATACTATTATAATGCTATCATAGAACAGCATCAACACATAGAGCAAGACATTTTGGTCAAAATAACTATTGTTGGTAAACCAACCATTTACATTTGCTGCTTCTTTTCATATCAGTTTTGTGTTTTTGTTGTACAGTATTAGCTTTGTAACGTGTAATACGTCAGAGAATGGTGAGGGCGTTTATATTTGTCAGCTTGTTGATCTTGTCGCACATGCTGTGGTGATTCCCTGTCTTCTAAGGCCAGACAGTCAAGAAGTCCTGCCCTGTTTAAACAAAAAGAAAACTTAGCTTCCACCACAGTGCATATCAAATTTTTAGTAATGTTTGCTCTTGTAGTTTCACAGGGATTTCACTAAACCACATCAAACGACCAAATCTTATCTGCCGTTGTTTGTTTTGGCCCAAATTCATTGCTCCTTAACAGGATTTGGATATGAACAGGGGCATGTTGTGAAGCCTGTCGGGGGGATTGGACAGTGGAAAGGTCTGGCTTACTGAATTCCTGAGTCGGCCTGAAATATGCCAGGTTTGACATCAGCAGTGGAAAGGAAAAGAGCCGGCAAAAAGCTTTGGAGGAGTGAAGGCTATTTCTGGCTGGGCATGTCAAATCTTCTGCTTGATGATTTCGGCAGAGGCCTCGGCGCAGCATTTACAGTGTGCAGCTAAGCTGTTGTCAGGGTAATGGAAGAGAGACTGGGGCCCAGTGAAACCTAAAGACTTACTGTAGGTGGGTAGTTTGGGCTACCATTGGAGGGAACATATCACTACACAGCTGTGTATCGTACATTAGGGATGAGCAACAGGCCTTTTTCCCATCAGTATGATATGTTGAGCTGCTAGCATGAATTCACTGTGCTCATCATGGATGCCTTAGCCAAAGTCCAAGCTGCACAGAAAGTTTCAAATCTGAGCCCTGTGTTGTAAAGTCTTATCCTTAATTGTGCACATACAGGGGCTAATTTCCTCATATTGGATCAGTAAAATTAATTATTTTAACTTTCTTCATTATCAGCTTTCCCAAAGCTCACGTCATTGCAGCAGAAAGTTTAAAACATTAAAGTATTAAAGTAAATATACTTAGGATATGAGGAATGCTAAAGACATGCCTAATAACATCATTACATGCACAATAACAGCTTCTAGTGGACCGCAGCATCTAGCAGAGCAGACATCTATTACTGTATATGACATGGCTCAGCCTGGCAACAAATCAATGAGAGAACGTTGTTCCAACGGACCTCTGACACAGTGAATATTTAAACCCAACAGTACAACTAGTAGCTGCCATGCTTGCAACACGATCAGGCTGCGCTTCAGCACAGTTGCCTTTAAGCTAATTGCTAACACTAGCATGCAAAAATGTGCACCATGATAATGCTAATATGCTAAGCAGCCCAAGTTGTGCAGATAAGCTGAAATTTTACACTTTACACTTCAAAAAAGACTTTAATTTTTAAAGTCTTTATTGGCTGATACCAATGACATGTCAATATTAATAGGGAGGTGCATCCCCATAGTTTAGGGTGTTAGTATGTACAGCAGAGGCTGATGTTAATATAAGATAGTTTTGAAAGTATAAAGCCATAAACCAAAGTATTCCCACAAATGTTAACCTTGTTGTAGAGCTCGAGGAAAAGTCAGGGGAACATCTTTACGTTTCATCCTCTGGGAACGATGAACATAACCTGTATCATGTTTTCTAAATCCATCTAGTAGATTTAACTAAATAAGTGAAAAGAACTGCTCAGGGGAAAAGTCAGGGGACAAACAAAGTAGTAGGGTTCATCCTCTGGGGGCTATGAATACATATCCCAGATATAATGGCAAACTCTCCAGTAGCTCTTTGGAGAGCTGTTTTGGCCTGATATTTCAATCTGGACCGTAGCGGTGGACCGACCGACAGACACGAATTGCCATGCCAGGATTTTCATTGCACCTCATTTCAAAAAACAGTTTAAGGACTACTTCTATGAATGATTGATGCGAGGATGAGGAAAAATCATGCAGTGTATCAAGAATTTGAACAAGAGACATATTTAGCCCATGCAAGGTTAGTATTTAACCTTATTCTGTAAGAAAGAGGCTGTATGAGTTCCAGCTTTTACAAACAACTTTAGGAAGTTACTTTCAGCAGTTCTGTCTTCCCACCACCCTGAACCGGCCCACATGCTCACAGTGGCCCTACATGTGTAGCTTAATTGCCCACATTAAAAAACATGTCATCAGTATAACAGTTAAAATGTTTCAAGAAAAACTGTTATGACTGCCCAGAGGTTTGCTTGGCTGAAGTCCTCTCTGACACACCCAGGCCTCTCTGTTACTCACACTGTACACTGCTGACACAAATGTAGACCTAACCTAGAAACCAAGTGGAACAAAATATCATGGTCCAAATACAAAATTCCTCATGGTGCAAAAGGCTTGGTGTGATGACCATTTGATTGTATGCCAGTGACAATAACACATTTGTTTGTGGCGTAGATGGCCAGCTAAAATCAGACCAAATGGATTATATGAGAGAGCCAGCTGGAGCGAGGAACGGAAGAAAATGGCCGACGATAATTAAAATCAAAGCCATCTAATCAGCCGTTGCCGTAAGGGTATCACTCAGTCAAGCTAAAAACGTAGTAGTCACGTATTAGCTCGTTATAAATGATGTATGGAAACCTTAAACTTTTCACTCAGTACCAGTTGTCTCCAGTTTCCAAACCTGTATAGTATTTCAAAGAGTCTGAACCACATTTTCCACTTACTTAAATGATAATTGACTTCTCATGACATCTGTCTTTATTCCTTTCTACAGAATCAGGTTTTGAATTTTTGGACTGGCTTCCAAAGAGCACATGATGGTTTCATTTGGAAAGTCACAGATAAGTGTTTGAGATGGCAAATCATTCAACTTCTCCCTATTCAGTCTTTTTCATTTGTCTCCCCAGAAAATTAGGTGTTAAGGAGCACATTGTTTCCATTTTGCCCCAAAAATGCCTTTCTGCAGAATTAACCATATGCTCGTTAGGGGGGCAAGCTAAAGCCAGTTGTATGAAATGATGTGTTTTGATGTACATGCACTGCCAAGTAAAGCACAGTCCATCTCCTGTTCTGCCCGCTTAATGGGAACACCCTCACAGGATCAGGTCATTACCCTATTTTCTTAACCCTGACCTTGGTTGACCATTCGACATTTAAATCTGCATGCCTCCAGTTAGCTTAAATGCCATGAGGTATAGTATTTACAGGTTGTTACCAAAGGCGGTTACATACTGTACCTTTGGACTGTGGATGGTTCTCATTTACTGTATCACAGGCACTTTGAAGTTTGACAAGTTTCTCTTAAAACTAGACAGGCTTCTCCACTCTTCTCAGCGGAGTGTCCTGCCTGTGAACCCTGTCAGGACCACCTCGGCAGGGTGCCTGCGTGGGTCAAGGTCAGGGCCCTTTTTACAAGCTGTCATGTGTTTAGTGGTGAAAATATCCATCAGACAGTGAGCTAGTACACAATAAATGCATATATCAACCAGTGTTCTCATAACTGATGTTAAAGTGCCTTGGTTCCAAGTGCCGAGCAAAAAATTTACAAGGACATCTATTATGGCTGCATGTCCAACTGAACAAGCAGAGATTTGTCCTCGACTTTTTAAGCAACACATGTGAATTTCTAGAGAGCGCAGGGAGGCCCTGCTTCACCTTTGACCCCAACCGTATGGTGCCTCGGCTCCAGAGATAGCGGAATGGTCACGTTAAGCAGACCGCTAAGTGGTCCGGTGATCTTGGCCTTGGCTATCGGAAGAGGCAGTGAGGCCCCCATTTAAGCAAATTTATGGCTCCAGTACCGGGGTGGGGCGGGGTGTCCCAGACCCCGAGTCTGTTATCTGTTAAAGAGGAAAATGTCTGACATACTTGGGTGGACGCCTGCTGCGTGCTTCCAGTCAGCAGAAAGTGAGTGTAGTCTCACAGGCTGCATAAATGTTTTCTGAATGTTGTAAGGTTGGGTGATTTACAAAGAGCTGCAGCTGTTTCTCTCCTGGATCAGGGGAAAGGAGTAGGGTGCTTAGGGTGGAGGGGTGCTAATGACATCAATGGAGTACCAAGTCCAAGTAGAGCCTGGCTGTCTCATTCGACCGCTCAGGACGTCCTAATCTCTGAGGATGGGTTCACACCAGTCTTGTTTAGTCCAGTTGAACTGAACCTTGGAGAGTTTACCCCCCTTGGTTCGGTTCATTTGAACGCCAAGCTTATTTGGACCAAACAACTGCTGTCCTGTCCACCACGAAGAGGTGGTCCTGGACCGCTGTCAGATGAACTCTGGAGTGGTTACTTTTTGGTGTGAACACCATTCAGACCAATCACAGATGTGTACCATTGTATGTGCCATGTCATTGGTTAAAAAAACATTTTCTTTTCCTGTTTTGGTGACTGCTGAACAAGTGTGTTAAGTACCTAAATGTGGACAGGCGGGACAAACCTCGACTCAGGACAAAGTGAGAAATGACTCCATTATTAGATTATTTAATACCCATTGTTTTATGAGATATTCATATGCGCAGTACTCTAACCCCTCCCCAACTGCAAGCAAGTCAAGACACGTTTTTCACTCGCATGTCTCATGCAACAGAAACCCCCTCATTTCCAAATCTATTTTTTTGACAATACGTGCGTAAACATGAGGCAAGAGAGCAGCTCACTCTGCTCCCGTTTTAATCCCCCAGACTCTCCTGTACTTTACTCAGCAGCTGGGGAGCAACGGGACAAAGGAGGTTTGTGAACTTCTGCAGTGTTTATTCATCAAACTGTACATTTACTCCCACTGGTCAGTTTCGCAGCTTTAATCCTTTTGATCAGGTCGCCAGCACCAGTCTGCTCTGAGTGCAGCCACCGGCACACTTTTTTTTTTCCTTTCTCTCTTCTGCTCATCCACATCCACTGCACATACACACACTGCTACTGCCATGCTTATGCATTGTGTTGGAGGAAAAATAGATCAGGAATATTCACACTGCAGACTGCACAGAACGTTACTGGACGCTTTGAATGACAATATTGAGCCTTTATAGGCAGACGCTGTCCGCCGTTTGCGGTCTAGATAAGGGGTAAAGTCTGCTGATATGCGCACCAGATTAACCCCAACATGAACAGAACCTGATGGTGCTGCATGATGTGTGATTTCCAGGTAGAATTTGGGTTGTTGTCTTTTTACTTACCAACTGTATAATCAATCAACATTTCCACCACATTACTCATATTTACGAAGTCTAGACTGTTTGAGTTTTAACCTTCAGGTGTGAACCTGCCTTAGGTTGACTGTAGAGGGCATTGCTCACTATAATAAATCATATACAATCTAAATACTGTTTACATTGTATCTCAAGTTTGATACCATGCATAGAAATTGTTTGTTATGACTTTTATTAAGTCCTTGCATTTTTTGTCTTTTCCTTTCTTTTCTCCCTCACAGTGACAGACACAATGTCTCTAGCTCCATCCCAGTGCCGTCCAAGTCTCAGCTTGGCGTGTCCGCCTCGGATATAGGCTACCCCTGCCACACCAGCTCCCCAGACCGAGGCCTGAGGAAAAGGGCAAGCTCTGAGGCCGATAAGCCCAAGTTCAAGCCAACTCCTCCACCCAGCTACAACACAGCCATGGGTGAAGAGCAGCCCCCGGTTGGTCTGGCACCACCCTCGCCTTCCGCCAAACACCTGTCCTCCTCCCTTGATGCCGGCATGGCATCACTTAACCTTTCCAAGACTACGGAGGCTGACAAGGAAGGAGAGCAGAGGGAAGAGAAGGAGGAGGGTGTGGAGACAGCAGTGGAGGTGGAGAGAAAAAGATCCATCGACAGAGAGGTTGAAGTAGGTAAAGAAGAAGAGACTGAAGAGCAACCGGCCAGTAGCACAGTTGCACCCAACTCTTCTACAGTGCAGGACACTGGCGAGGACATGGTGGCCACTAGTCAGCACACAGGCACCATGAACGGCTCTCTAATACCAGGACAGGCGCCTGTTAGCCTGGTCCCAGAGCTCCGCTGCTCTGTGGAGCAAGCTGAGGAGATCATGGGCACAGAGGCCACCGGTTTAGGCCTGGGGTTGGGGATGGGGTTGGGGATAGGGCTAGCAGACGAGGCCCGGCTGGAAGACTACCGCTGCATCCCTGTGGACCACGCAGTAGCCGTGGAGTGTGACGAACAGGTGTTGGGTGAGCTGGATGTCGCTGGCTTTGAGGAGTTCTCCAGGCGCATCTATGCACTAAATGAGAACATGTCCAGCTTCCGCAGACCACGCAAGAGCTCTGATAAGTGAGGCAGAGGACCTAAGGAGAGAGGGAGGCATGAAAAAAACTTGCACAGGGGGTCTGGACAAATACAAGGCAGGGACATGAACTGAGAGGACAAGGGTGGGCTCTCCACTCCCTTATTGCAGCATCAAAAATCATAGGAACTATTCTGGAATAACGACCAATTTGCACTTATTGTAAACATTTCCATAATAATCTTTTAAATGAACCACAGTTAAAGATGCAAGTATTGGGACAGTTAGCTTTATTTTACATATATATATATATTATATATATATATGTATATATATATATCAGCATTGTTATATATTTTAAACAATGAACGGAACAATAAACCATTATTCAGACATTTCTATTCACAGAATTATTTGGCCTCAGCATTAACAATCACAGGCCCTGTTTACACCCGACATTAACATGCATCTTGGCTGATCTGATCACAGGTAGACAGCTTTAAGTACATGTGTGAATGCACCCAAAACATTCTGAGGACACACTGAGATCTGATCATTCAGACCACAGAGATGGCGTGGGCCTCACATGGCCTCATGCTTTCAGCAATGTGCAGGTGAATGTGTCCAGGGCCAGACCTTTTTAACTGAAACTACATTTCATTTCCTATAAATCCTTCAAAATAAAAGTCCCACATTATTTTGTTATTTAAAAGCTTTTGTTATAAAGCAGCATCATTAGGAACAGTCACATCTTCATCAACAGTAGCTTAACACAGCTTCTATCAGCTAAAAGCAAACATGAAACAGTAAAATAATGCAGATAACTCAAAGTACAAACTGGGATGCAGGAGAAAAACTAAACTTCAAACCACAGAGATATAGCTAGAAGCTACAAAAGCACTGAGAGCTGAACACACAGACACTTTTAAAAACGTCTTTCTCTCTGGTCTCCCACATAGACATGAGTGAAGTCTTGCAAGACATGTGTGTTTGAGGGGGTAAAAGGTGACTTGGCACAGCTCTGCGCATCATAAGTGCTAATCAGAGTGCCATGGTTTGATTTGCACCAACTGAAAAGCTCTATGAAATATTGCCTGAAACAGCGGACATCCTTTGTGTAAGCAGAAGTACGCACTCATTCACACACCACCAGAATCTGCCATTAGCTAGTTAGCTCAGGAGCTTAGAGCACTGGGGGAGTGTTGGTGTTCACACCACTAGCAGAGGAGCTTTGGACTGCTGGGAGGAGGAGGTGCAATAAAGCTTTATTTAAGCTAGCTAATGACAACTACAGTTAGCAGCTACTTTAGCAACAAGTAAAGCTATCTGACTATTAGGAAACTCTGTAAACCGTGTTGTGGTAGAACAGCCAGGGGACACCAGAGGGAAACCCAGAGATATGGTTTGACCAGATCTTTGAATACAGTTATGAAGCTTTTGTCCAAGTTATAAAGTTGTGTTTTCTGGACAGTAATCAGTGGTGCCCAGCCTCCAGAAAAACTCTACTCTGGCAGGATCTTGCATTTTTCCAACCTAACTCGTCTTATTTCTGGTCTGATGAACAGTAAATTAATCAAATTCAGGTTAGAAACAACAATGCCGTTTGTCTGTGCAAACAGATTTTTTTTTTTATGCATATGAAAGCAGGGAAGTTAAATCCAATCATAAGTGGTCACTTGAGATACATGTGGAGATGCATTTCAATGCTGCCCACTTGTGATGGGAGCACCCATTGACCAGGGGTGCAACAGATCACAAATATCACAGTTTGGAACTGTGCAATAGCGTAGTTTCACCAGTGAAAATGCCCAAAGTCATAGCTTGGATTTCCCTCGAGGTGATGATGTGACCGCTTTCAAATCAGTCGCTTTTGCTTTCTTTTTAGACTCCTCTGCCTCACAGAGATGAGCTGCAGAGTAAAACACACCGTGCATCTGTCCCGTCTTTTCACTGCAACTCTGCATTGAGATTTCAGATACTATATCTGATATGAAAGTAACAGTGACAGTAAATTGTGTTTCACACTATGAGTACATGTAGTCCACGGATCACACGCCTGCCGAACTGTGTGGGATGATCCATACGGGACACGATGCGATTCGTTGCACCCCAACCCATGAATGCATGTTAATGTCAGGTGTAAACAGGGCCTTGGTATCAGTTATTTTAGGCTGATTTTCCATTACAGGGGACCATTAATGTAAAATGACACACAAACGATGTATATCGCTTGCACTGTTTCAAAAACTTACTGCAATAATAACCCTGAACTATTTGTACAAAACGTCATCATCTGTAAAGAATCACATTCTTGTCACTGTACCTCAAGTTCCACCTAAACTAGAGAAACCTCTGCTTGCTTCTTCATTCCTGGAGTGTTTTTGGTAGCAGTTTATCAGTTCAAGAATCATTTATATAATGAACAGACGCACACAAAGTGGATGGTTGCAACTGAAAGTTTAATCAAAGTAAATCACCTTCTATCACAGAGCCTGCTGTCCTAATACTTCCACCTTTAACTGTACAAGCAAATGTTTAGATGCTTTCCGAGCCTTCTTTCAGGGTGCATGACAGTGGGTGTGTGCAGGAGGGAGGACGTGACGCATACTCGTGTGTCGAGGCCTAGCATGTAACCACAGCCACTCAATCGCAGTTAGGGTTTCCGGTGATCCCAGCAATGACCTTCGAATGTGGCAGAATTTTGCTGCCCATAAAGTGAGCTGGTCCAATCAGAGACCCCTTAACTGCGACATCTCCTCCCCTTCAACAGTTCCACCCACCCGTCATTCTCCACACGGGGTCGAGCTTCTCCTTCAGGTCTCAAGATGAGGATCACGAGAGTGGCAGGTCAGAGCTTACAGCACATGGCAGGGATACGGTGCAATTGTTTTTCTGTCCATCTCCATGTCCTCTTTTTGTTTTTTCTCTTTTATTTTTTCAATTTTAATGTATCCCATCGATATTAACACAATGTTAATGTTAAGTCCATGATTCTCATATTCAGTAGACCAAAAATTTAATTCTGTGTCCGTGTTCTGTTGGAATGTCTCACTCAGGCTCTACTGTAAGTGTTGATAGCAAGTGTCTCGATCCCACTGTCTGTGATTTTGTCCCGTGTCTCCATGTTCTGAATGCTTTCTTGCACTGGTATTCAATTATTGCGTTATTTATGTCTCTCAACAATTGTGTGTGCTTTGTTTCAACTGAAATCAATATCTAGTTTTATTTTCCCCACTCACATGAGATGTGGCTCATTATTATCAAATGTTAGACTGATATAATAACCAGTGTCTGGGTCCTGATGTGGACAGCTGCTTTGCATCGCCCGCCGTGACAAAGATGGATTCTCCACCGGCAGCCCACTCTGTGTTTCAGATCCAGCACTGTGGTTGCTGACTGTTGAGAGTTATTGTATTTAAAACTAAAAGATGAACCATCTTAGATCATTTCCATAAACTGCTATACAGTTCAGTAAGTGACCATGTACATATACTTTTGTATGGAGGGTTTTTTTGTTATTAAAGACTTGCAGTCCAATGGCATGGATGTATTTAGCCCCCTTTAAGAGTGGTATGCCTACATTTGTATTTTTGTGAGAGTGTGCGCGAGTTTGCATGAGAGGTGGTCACAGCAATCAAAGTATAATGTATGCAACATGTAGGATATGATGGATTCAAAATGGTATGAAAATGGACTAAATTCCTTGCCAGACAGGAATCACAAAAGGTGAATTAATCTGGGATCTCTGAGTTCATTTTTGATTTTCCAGGGAGGCAGGCCAGAATGCATCTGGATACAGTTGAATAGACATACAGCCAATCAGAGCAAGGAAACATGATGTTGTGCTGAGCAGCTCATGCAAGTTGGGACGGTACTTGGTCTGTTTTTGAGGAAAAAATGTCAGCTAAACAGTACACTAAAATGTGTTTCTGAAAACATTTGAGGTGGGAAATAAGCAATGCAGGAACAGAATCTTGATCTTGAACGATGTCTTCAAATCTGGACCAGTGAGGCTCCTCTATCAGTCACCGTATCAGACCCGCCTCATATTAAATAAATGATTGTGATTGGCCCGACCAGAACCAGGACAGGTGACTAGACATTCCTGTCAGAGCAAGTGAAACATGAGCTTGTGGATTCGTCTGGTTCCCAAGCTACAAAATTCCAACACTTCCTGGAAACAGCTAAATTAAAAGTCCACAGCCATCATGCTAGCTACTCTGAGTAGCAATGTTTTGAGCTAAATGCTAACATCAGCATGCTAACATGCTGGTGCTAAGAAGTTATAATGTTTACCATGTTCTCTATCTTAGTTTAGTGTGTTGGCATTCTAGCATTTGCTAATTAGCGTTAAACACAATGGCAAAGTAGGGTTGGGGATCATTTTTAATTTCACTGGTGGGCCTCAGAGACAGTGGTACTACCAAATGATGAGATTATTTTTTTAATTTAGTAATCTACAAAACTAGTTATTTTTTATATCTAAATGTGCTCAAGAGTTCCCTTAAATGAAAACATCTAATTCAAATCCATTATTTCAATGACCAGTTATGTTACGATATGTAGGTCAAGTTATGTTTTTTGCTAATTATTTGGGAAGGAAATGTCTTTAACAATGAGTAGTGGGCCTCGAATTAGACAAGGTGGAGAACCACTGATTTAAAGACCATAACACAAGTCAACAAGTGTTTTCAGTTATTCTGATTAGACTTCTGCTATGGTTTAAAGCACCTGTGTGCAGGATTTAGTGACGTCTAGTGGTGAGGTTGCAGATTGCAACCAACAGAATATATCTCCCCTCACCCTCCCCTTCCAAGCATGTAGGTAGCATGGAACTATGGTGGGTGTGAAAAACACAAAAGGTCCACTCTAGAGTGAGTGTTTGGTTTGTCCTTTCTGACCTACTGTAATAAATATGGTGGTGCAACGTGGCGGACTCTGTGGAACAGGACCCGCTCCCTCTGCAGATAGAAACAGCTCATTCTAATGTAACAACACAACAATAATCATTTACAGGTTTGAGAACTTTTTTCTGACACTTCAAAACCTGAAGACATCCATTCATGGTCCATGTAGGTGTCACAGTATGCACAGTACGAGGGCCCTGGACACTGCACAGCTGAATATAAAGCAGCCATTATTAATGTTAAAGTAGCAACATGACTTACACCTGTGATTCTCCTGCTCTGTCTAATGAAAATGTCTCCTGTACCTGACAGAACAGTCCTGACTAAAGGTCTAATCAGGTCAAGTCAGAGGAAACACCTGCGTAGTTGGAACAAGGAACTCTATCTGCAACTCGTGTACTTGTGATTACGCAGAAAGTGATATGCTAATCTTTTCCATAGCTGATCTGTTTATGGGTCATGAGAACAATATTTCACCAGAGTCTTTTGAGGACACAGCAAAGACTCCAGCGTCCTCCTTTGAACTGCCTGAAACACATTAATACTGGCAGGTACGGGCCTTTAATCTTTCACGCTTTTGTATGTTTTTCACCTGCCTGGGAGCATCCCACCTGGACTATTTTACAGGAAGCTCAGTTTAATTCAGTCAGATAGAATCTTTTGTAGCAATTTATTCAGGTTTCAGAGACCTGCTGCACCCTTCGTCCCTGCTTAACATTTTAAGCCAAGCTTTAATCTTCTTTTTCTGTAATAACTTGTATTCTAGCCAATACTGATTATTGTTTTTTGTATTTTGGCTAATAAGGGCCTGAGCACCAACCTCAGTGTGAGAAGCCTATGAAAACATAAGGAATTCATATTTTTGAGGGCCTAAACATGCTCAAAAACTCATGAAACTAAATATGTTTCAGTCATGGTCTAAAATCATATATTTTATAGGTCCCGTGGATGGTTGTGACAAAATGGCTCTAAAGAACCCATTACAAAATTTCAACAAAGTAGCCCTGCCATGCCCTAAACCAAACAGGAAGTTGATCATTTTGAATTTACTGTACAGTTTTTGTGCTGTTTATTCCAATTTCCTGGCATTGTATTTAAACAAACTCCTTCGAGAGAATTAATCGTGTGTCATCCAGACTACTTCATGATCAGGAGTTATTAAAAGATTCAGTTTTCATGCACCCATGAAATATAAAGTTGTTGTAACTTCAGTGTACACCGTCCAATCAGCCTAATATTTCACATGTTTGATAAGAGTCCCAACCTGAACACATCTACAGTGCAATGAACTTTGATGTCTCATGGGACACAGGAAGTTGTCGTAACCTGACGCAAGATGGTCGATTGTGACCCAAACCTCACAAGTTTAGTAAGAGTCCAGGCCTCAGCACATCTACAGGCTAATATTTAGTTGGTGTGGGAAAAAGGCTCAGTAGCGCCCCATGCAAAATTGCAACATAGCTAACCCTGCAGCATGTTTATTCTACATGTATGAAAATTGGTAAGCACATGTATCATGTCCAGGCAAACAAAAAAGCCTTTTGGAGCCATACCCTAAATACAACAGGAAGTCAGCCAATTTGAATTTACTGTGCCATTTCAGCATGTTTTTGGCCATTTCCAGGTATTTTACCTTAACCAGCTCCTCCAAGATAACTGATCAGTTTGCCTTTAAATCGGTGTGTGTGCAATCTACATGGCAATAAGGGGTTATAGTAATAGCACCACCCACTGAAAACAGAAAGTAAGCCTTGTGTGACAATGAATCATTAGTGGGCGTTCTAGTGACACCTAGAAGACACAGGAAGTGAGATTAAACTCCCAAGCTGTGTTGACCGTTCAGAATCTGCCTGCAAGGCTGTGACTACCACACCCCCGGCCCACATGGGGGTGCAAGGGCCTGATAATCGCTGCTTTAATTATATTTGTTTTATTCATTTGACAAGATAAAACCTGAATGATCCTAACAGGGAAACTGTTTTACTGTGAACTAAGTCAAGCAGCCTCAGTCAGAGTTTTCCCCTTCATTCCCCCTGACAGTGTGAGCACGGCAGGTCTTACAGATATATATACACACATGTTGTACATGTGACCATCCTTACACTGCCTTCAGTACTTGAAGTAAGCCCCTTTCTAATGAAATAAGCCCTTCTGCGTTCCTTTACCTCATTATGCTCTTAACTGAGTAAAATCCAACCTTTCTGGTGGTATTACCCTGTCACTTTGTTGTCAGGGCTGCAGGTAATGTATCAATTTGTTCACATTAAGCAGCGGAAGACAGTAACTGAAGGCATTTTAAGCTCACTGTGAGCTTGTAATTCATGTCTCTCCTTGGTTGCTTCAGGAAGATTATAGCTGCCTCCTATCAGTATATTTCAGCTTGTTACTCACAGGCAATAAAGCTTTCTACTTTACAATCACCTGTTGGATTTCTTCAGTGTTTCTCATTAGGAATTTCAATAATGCGGATGATTGCTGAATCTGTCCTTTACTGCTTTCTGTTTCCAGATTCACATAAAGCAGTTTCCTGCTCCTCGATCCCATAAGCTCCTCGTGTCACTCTGCAGACTGTCTACTTTCACCACTAAGCCCCTACAGGTGTCTGAAGGCCTCAGCGCTTGGCCTTCTGGGAATGACATTCTGCCCGGCCAGAGATGGGACGTTTGTGCCATCGTGCTCTAAGTGTAGCGTGTGAGTGCATGTGGCTCTGAATGAAAGCCTGACTCATATATTGATCAGCCAATATATCAGCTCAGTATGGACCAATCACAGATATATAAGGTATTGGTATTGGCTTTTTTTTTTTTTTTTTACAGAATTTATAATCCAGAAAACAATGTTTTGGGGTGATTTAGACTCAACACAGTGGTGAGCATTAATGAGCCTGAGGCAGGTGTAAATGCTGAGAAGCATTTAAACCTGTTTTATAACCTTCCCTTTAAAATAATAACTTTATAATAAAGTTAAAGCTACTGCAAGGAATTTTTAACTGGTTATGAAATCGTCTCATCTCAATTTAGCACTGATGTCTCTATACGACCTACATAAGCACAAACAAGACCATTACATTTTCCCAGTCAAAATTACAGTGAGAAGTACATTACGTACATCATACATATGTCAGTTAAAGAGAAGCAGGAGGAGATTTTTATTTACGTAATTTTATTTTTGATGTGATATTTCAAGGTTATTAAGGTGGAACACTGCCGCTTTTGTCCACAGGGGCCTTTCAGAATCAACACATTATCAAAGTTCCTTGTAGCAGCTTTAAATAATCTTAAATATTTAACTTGAATATTTTTCAATGAAGTACATTTTCATACACTCTTAGAAATGAGGGTTCTTCCTGAAGGGCTGAAGTTCCACTCAAAACCATTTGTTCATGAAGAATCCTTTTATTGTGAAAGGATTTGTCAAGGATTCTAATAACTAAGGGTTCCATTAAGAACCCTTCTCATCCAAAGAACCCTATTTGACAGAAAGAGTTCCTTTGTACCATAATATGAAAGATCAGACCCCTCGGGGCGGGTGCAAGATAAAACCCTTGGAATATAAAAGGCCTCTGTGTATAACTCCCTGGATGGTATCTGGATAAAACCCCTTGAATATAAGTGTTCTTGGTAGAACCCCATGGGCGAGCTCTAGGTAAATCCCTTGGAATATAAAAGGGTTCTAGATGAAACCCTAGAAATATAAAATGTTTCTCGGTAGAACCCCCTTGGTGTAGGAGTATAAAAGGGTTCAGGGTAGAATGCATGGTGGGTTCTTGTTAGCACCCTTAGAAGATGGAAAGGTTCTGCATGGAACCCCCAGAGAGGGTTCTGGGTAGAAATATTATACCATATAAGGGTTCTAGGTGGGTGGTTCTAGGTATATCCCTTTATGTTGGGTTATATAGGTAGAACATTCTGGAATGGTTCCAAGTAGAACCTTTAAAAGGTTCTACCAGAAATCAAAAAGTCTTCTCCTACTGGGGCAAGCCAAAGAACACTTTATGGTTCTAGTTATCATCTTTGTTTCTCAGAGTGTAGTCATATTAATTCTGTGCACAATCCTTTTAGAAAAGATTCACTATATCAGCCTTCATATCAGTAATCCATTCATTTTCCCTCTAAAATCGGTCTCAAAAATCCACATCGGTCGGGTTCTCTTTGCACAGGTGCACAGCTTAGAACGCTGATCGTTTGCAGGTTATTATTGTAGTTTAAAGTTTATGAGAAGAAGAAGCAGAGCACTGAGCGTGAGAGTAAGCAGGCCTGATTTTCTTACTCACAAAGCCATCTTCATATTTTTGAGCTGAGTGCTCAGTTTAAAGAGTCCAGCCCTGCTGCAGTGTATAGTCTGCTGCACTGTTCATCATCACAGCCACCTCACAAAATACACACCAGCCAAACCAGCACCGCTGGCTGTCTGAGCCCGGGCCTCTGGGCTTTACACCACCATGTGTGTACGTGAATGTGTTTGACAGTAATGGATGAACCCGTCCTCTCTGTCTTCACCCCCCCAGCAGTGTCCTCATTAACTCTGATTATTGATTTAAATAGTCAGCGGCCAAATTGTCCAATCTGTCTCCTCCTGCCTCCTCCTGTGATAAGAGCAGAATCCATCTCACAAACATCATAAGCAGGATTAACACAGGGAGGAGGATCTCTGCGCTCCATCAGCACCTCATTTATCCAGCAGCCGTATCGTCTGACACAGCGACAGTCTCAGGTCAAAGTCATTCACCGTCCTCCTGTCAGTCTAAGGTCTCAGTGACACTCGATAGTCTTGTCATTACCTGCTCTCCGTCATACAGTAGATCCCTTCTCATTATTACTGCGGGTGTCACTCAGCCACTGTAATCCTGTCACGCCATGTACGCACATTTATTTTTGGAAATCTGTGAACAAACGGGTGTCAAAAGTACAGAGTGTGTGATGGCACCTTCACAGGATATTGTGATTAATGATGATCATGTTTCTGTGGGAAGAACAGCAGAGCAGGAAAAGAAGCTGTGAGTGTCGATGACTCCTTCCAGTCCGTTTGAACTTTTTTCACTTAAACACATGACTGCAACAAGTTAATTCTGTTAAACTGATGAGAAGTTACATCTAAAAGAAAAACAGTTCAACATTTTGGGAAATATGCACATTTGCTTTCTCGCTGAGAGTGAGATGACAAAATTTGTGTTAGAAGTGAGACAACGCTCTAAAAAAAAGATAATAAAAATGAGATAATGTAATTTAAGTAAAATGTAATTGACATATATAAAATCGAGTTTATTTATCCAAAAAAGTAAACATAATGTGAAATCAAAACTAAACTTTATTTCCTAGATGACATGAGGAGACTGTGTCACACTCAAAAATAGTTTATGTAAAAGTTTGCATTAACTTAATCAAATCCGACTGAAGGCATTTAATTTATTCACACTAACTCAACATGATAGAAAAAAAAAACATTGTGTTAAATGCAACTCTTTACATTAAACTTATGTAATAAAATAACATGGAAAATTAACACAAAAATAAAAAAATACACAAAACTACATTCCTCTCCTAGAAATTAAACTGTGAATTCATGAGAAATAAAACAGTCTCTCAGACTGGCTGTACTTGGTAGCCTTACTTGGTCCAGTGAGTATGCAGACTAATGTTTGCTGACGTTAGCGAACTTTAGTTAAATATTATTGTATGACTAGTGACTAACTTCATAACTCTTATGCACTTGTGCTACTGTTACACTACGTTTTAGCACGAACCACTATGAGATGTTAGTGTAGTTTAGCATAAAGACTGGAAACAGGGGAACAGCTCGCTGGGCCCTGTCCAAAGATGGAGAAAAAAGAAAAATGCCTCTAACATTGCAGATATATTTGGTTTTTACCAAGCATTTATGTGTGCTTTCATCCCTTTTGAGTGTTGGTTTTCCAGGCTCCCAGAAATTAATGCTACATGTCCACAACATGCTATATGCATATAAAAGATAGGGGCTGTAGGAGCTGTTTAATATTTGATGATGCCTCATTGCCGAGGTGAGAAATAGATGTGAGACAGATTGTTTTTTGAAGGCTCTTATTTTGAAGCTTTGACTTAACTGACTTGTGGATAATTATGAAGGAATCACAGTTTTCATTAGTTAGTTAGTACAAGAGGATTCATCACTGTCAAAGCAAAGAGTGACGTCCCATTGTTTGACAGGATGTGGGTCAAAGGTTGTGTTGCAGGCTTTCACAATAAAATCCTGCCGGCTGATTAGGCTTGATATTACTGTATTAGCAGATATAAATGTTTTTTGTTGTTGTTGTTGTTGTTGTTGTTGGGTTTTTTTGTTTGTTTGTGTTTTTGTTTTTATTTTATTTCTTCACATTTTTTATTAAGTGACAAAATACAGAACAAAAAATACACATACACATATATACAGTATATACACACATACATCCTACATTTCAAACCCCTTCCAAACCAGTTAATTAACAAATCTAAACTAAACCCTTTTCCACTGCACCCCTCAAGCAATGTCATTCATAAACAGCATTACTACACAGCATAACAGCACAGATAATATGCAATGCTTATTCTGCAGAACAGCACTGACAGAGAAAGTTTTAGCGGCATAAATGTTAAAAAATACAGTACAATCATTTTTATTTTGATTTAACCAGGCGTAAAAAGAACATCCTTGTATTGTATGTGTTATATTATGGTTCTCACCTGCTTGTCTGCCTGCAATTATTCATTTTTTACCTGTGCCCGCACCTGTGAATTCATATAATTTTATTTATTTATTTATTTTTACCCATTACACAGCGTATTTGCAGGTCTCCCGTCAGGTATCCACAGGCACCTGACCGGGTGCAGGACTCTACAGCATATTCAGCCTGTAGTTGTACCAGATGACACATAACATAGGAAGTTCCAATTTGTTGATCTCATGTCATTTTAAAACAAATAGAAATGGGTTTAGCCTACTTTTTTGTTTCTTTATGTGTGGCAAAACTTCCATATCATATGATGGTGAAAGTGCAGCAGTGAATCATGCACACTGTGTTCATGATCTGCTGATGTATTGCAGAGGTCACAGGTCACACAGCTTATTTTTATGCTATAAAAGTGGCTCATTTTGTCATTTGAATTTTCAAATATCAAATCTGAACACATATATACATTGCCGACCACCTCCTGCGCAATCTGACTGAAGCCAACCGCGTAAATACCCCATCCTCAGTGCTTCTCCCATTTAGTGTTTTTTGATGTGTACCTCCAGGTCTGGAAAAATTCTCGGGGAAACACTGTGTTGCCAGTTGTTTTTTTTGTTTGGTACAGATTAAACATACATGATATGACATGTCAATCATAGTAAGCAGATTTTTTTGTGTTTGGACAGAGCCAGGCTGGCTGCTCTCCTCTGCTCTCAGTCATGCCAAGTCAAGCTCACTGTCTCCTGGCTGCGGCTTCATGCAAAGTATTTAACACAGATATGGGAGTGGTATCAGTCTTCTCATCTAACTCTCAGTAAGAAGGCAAATAAGCATATTTCCAAAATTCTTCTTCTGTTCTTTTGACTTCACAGTACTGAGGACATTGACTCTGTGTTGGATGTATCTCTACATGCTGTTTCCTGAGCGTGAATGCCCCACATTTAAATCTCGTCCTAGGGGACAGGAGGAGGGCAGGAGTCGGGTATCAGCCTTGGCCGGCGTTCAAATCTGTGGTTTAAAGGCAACACAAAGACACAAAGTACTTTCTCATTCATTCGCGAGCTGAGACCTCATACTGCAACTGTAACTCTTTATAGCTGGATTATAGTCATAATACAGGGATCTGGGGAGCGCGTTACGAGCACAGAGGGAGAGGCTGCAGCTCTGGTGTCCTGTCTGAGCGTTCAGGCCGGGCCCTGGTGGATCCACTCACCTCGACCCGTCCTGGTCCCGGACTCGGCTGGTCAGCGCTGGAGTCAGCTGTTTAAACCATCTCGGAGAGAAGACTATCCGACATCCCACTCACCTCAATCATGTTTTCGCCTATAAAACATGGCTCCTCGCTATCACTGCTGGTGTTTTCCTTCTTAAAAACCTTTCCCAGCCATTCTGCGAGCTCACTCTTTTATAGGGCTGACTTATTCTCCCCACACGGTCCGGTCGCACGGCCTAATGAAACGCACTGGTGTCCAGCTGATTTCATTGCAGCAATATCAATATTAGGATTGGAGTGCTGTGAGTGCAGAAGTCTGGTTAAAAAATAATATCACAACGACCATGACGGTTTTATTATGGACCTTGTGAAATTAAAACCGATTGCTGAGGACTGATGTCATCGCGCTCATACGAGGATTTCGTGGTGAATTCGTGCTTGAAGACATTGTGGCTTTCTATAATTACCTTTAGAAAGTTTGAATGACGTAATTGACACCTGACATACAGACGAAGAGGGGAAACTTCCCCAAACACACAAAGGGCCTTAACAACAGTCCCCCTACAGCTAACAATGGGACACAATAAGAAAAGGCATATCACAGCACCGAGGGAAGGATTAGATTTTTGCCGGATGATGGTTGTGCTTTTGTGCAGCAGCCATTGTGCTGTATATGGTGTACATGTTTTGAAGTAGATGTACTCTCTTGGATAACATGATGTTTTCTCCTCTCTTATTTCTGGGAATGATTCCCCGTCTCTGTGTGCCTTTGAGGTACAGCCACACATTGATTCATGGTCCTGATCTCGTGCCTGAAACACTGGCAGGGCATGAGGCCTCACAAACAACAGCGCCGTCCTGCTGAGCTGACGTCCCACTGCATGGCATCTGAAGAGAAGAGCCTGAAGAGAGGATGAAGAAATACCAGCGGTGTCTGCTTGTTGTTTGCACATACTGAGACATTATTGGAAGATTGTTCCAGCATGATTTTGCTCATCTTCTGACCAAATCCCACCACACCCATTTAGATTGTCCTGCATGTATCACCTACTGGGTGATCCAGTGGGTGTCCAGGTGTGATGTGTGGAATTACAGACCCCAGTTTCAAAACAGCTGGCACACTGTGCAAAACGTGAATACAAACAGAATCCAATGATTTGCAAATCCTTTTCTACTTGTATTCAATTGAATGCAGCACAAAGACAAGATATTTAACTGATAAACTGTAAATAAATAAATTTGATGCCTGCAACATGTTACAAAAAAGTTTGGACAGGCACAACAAAGGACTGGGAAATTTGAGTAATTCTCAAAAAAACGCTTGTTTGGAACATTCAAAAGTTAAACAGGCCAATTGGTAACATGTGACAGTATCATGATTGGGTATTAAAGAATCATCCTTGAAAGGCTCAGTCCTTCTCAAGCATGAATGGGGGTGAGGTTCACCGCTCTGTGAAAAACCGCATGGGAAAATAGCCCAACAGTTTAAGAACAAAGTTTCTCAGCAGTGAATTAGGAGGATCCGGAGAAATCTCTGCATGTAGAGGGCATGGCTGAAAACCAACATGCAGTGCCCATGACCTTTGATCCCTCAAGCAGCACAGCATTAAAAACCCACATGACTGTGTAAAGGATGCTACATGAGCTCGGGAGCACCATCAGTAAACACAGTTTGTCGCTGCATCTACAAACTACAAAGTTAAGAATCTTCCTTTTGAAGCAAAAGACATGTAGTATATCAACAACATCCAGAAACGCTGCAGACTTCTCTGGGCCAGAGCTCATCTGAGATGGACTGATGCAAAGTGGAAAAGTGTGCTGTGGTCTCTCAAGTCCACATTTCAGATTGTTCTTGGAAATTATGGACGTTGTGTCCTCCGGGCTAAAGAGGAAAAAGACCATCCAGATTGTTACCAGCACTAACTTCAAAAGACAGCATCTGTGATGGTATGGTTTGTGTTAATGCCCATGGCATCATGGGTAACTGTCACATCTGTGAAGGCTCCATTAATGCTGAAAGGGAAGGTACATGCAGGTTTTGGAGCAACATATGCTGCCATCCAGACAACATCACGATGTCACTGCTTATTTCAGCAAGACAATACTAGACTGCTAGTCTTGACAATTACTAGACTGACCTGCCTGCAGTCCAGATGTGTCTCCCACTGATAATGCGTGGTGCATTATGAAGCACAAAATACTTGGTGAGCACCTGACATGTCTGACTTTTCTTTAATCATAACATGCCATGCTTAGGGTGGCTACATTGTCAGACCCCCACACTGGGAGCCCTGAGTGTACTGCACATTCATGCTTGTGCACCTGTATGCACTTATGCACCCACCATGGCCGTCTAGCACACATACCGAGCGCACCTTTCAACACCAAGGACGCCATCAACACAGCAATTTTGTTGTTGGACTCTTTATGAAGGAAGAAGTAAGTCTCCTGGAGCTTTTTAGGAAAGACAGACTTTTTCTTTGGCTTGACAGCTAACTGTTACTGACAGGTTCTGTCAGAAAGAGTTGCAGGCGCCACAGCCTATGACTCATGACACATTGATTGATTGACACATATACATACCTGCGTGATGTTTATGTTTTATATTGGGTTAGTTAATAAAGAGTGGGACAGAACATGATAAATGTCCATGTAAGTCCTGCAAAACAACTACATTATTATAATTATTATTTTAATATATTTCATTAATGGATGTTGAAAACTGGGGTGTTTTGCAGATATTTGTCGGTATCTGGAACCCAGCTTGAAAACAAACATCTGGTCACCACAGCTGTGCTAGTAGTATTATTGGAGCTGCTATGCCTGAAAATCTATATTCCCTATGTTGTGTTTAGTGTGAATTCGCAAATGTTAGCATGCTAACATGCTAAGATGATGATCATGATAAACATTGCACCTGCTGCCATGCATGTTAGCATGGTCAGTGTGAGCATATTAGCATGCTAACATTTAGGTCAAAGCATGTTTTACACCTTCAGGCCCCTAAAAATGATTTTGAAATGAAATGAAATGAAAAGATAAAAATAACAAGAACATAACTATATGGTGTTACTGCTCACAACTCATAGACGTCATCTAAAGAAGCAGACATCGATTCAGTTTAAAAGGTCACAAGCCAAAAAGTTTTTGAGCCGCTCTGAGGAGAACAATATTTACTGTTGCTAATACAATGACTTCAAAACGTCGGACAATTACTCAGCTTTACAGACTTTATCTCCATAACAACTGTTACAAATATAAATCACCCACAGGCCACAGTGTCATTTTAACCACATCTGTGGGTCCTCTTCGGGACACTGCACATTTGTGTTACTTTTCAATACAAGCTGTATTAATAACATATGTTGTATCAAAAGTATCAGTAACATATGTTGTGTTGAAAAGTCTCAGAAATGAAGATATATTGGTCTACTTCTACAGAGTGTACTGTTGTATACGATGAGCCTCAATATGAATCTTGATCAATCATGTAACAAATTCACAGATTCATTCATGAAAACATATTAGAACAATATAGATTTGTATTGTGAGAGACTGTGAGCTTTTGTGTAATATCATCTAGCTGCTGCTGTATGTAACACTTTATATTAAGGTGCCTATAAAATACATTAGTTAACATATAATAAGGTCCTTATAAGATGCTTATTAATATTAATATGTGTTAATTAGATCACATAAGTGTTAATAATAGCATAATAAACATGTTAATTATTAGATTAGCCTAGAAACACTAATAAGAAACTTGTTAATAGTTTGTAGACTGCTTAATAAGTGCATAATAACATATTTATTAACCTTAATAAGCATTGTTCACACTTTAGATCCTGTAGCCAGAGAATACATGGTTAACTGCTAATAAATACATAATAAAGTGTGTAAAAAGCAACAAGAAAAACTTGGTAAAGGTTTAAAAATGACACAGAAGGTAAGTTGGTTAGACTCAATAAATGTGCTCAGCCTGCTATAATAAGAGAGGTTTTTATTAATGTTCTTAAGCAGTCTATAAACTGTTCACAAGTTTCTTATAAGTGCTTATAAATGTCTTATAATCGATCAATAAACATGGTTATTGTGCTATTATTAACTCTTATAGAGTAAAGTATAAACAATTAACCATGGATTTTGGGGCTACAGGATCTAGAGAGCTTATTAAGATTAATAAATCCCTTATCATGCACTTATTAAAACATGCACTATAAACTGTCACAAGTTTCAAGTATAAGCACAAGTGCTTATAAATGTCTCATCTAAAAATAAATGTGTTTATTAACTCTCATATTGTCTAGTATGAACAGTTAACTATGTCTTTTGTGGCTGTGGGGTATAAAGTGTGAACAGTGCTTATTAAGGTTAATAAATCCTTTATTATGCACTTATTAAGGAGTCTACAAACTGTAAAAAGTGTTTATAAGTGCTTATAAATGTCTTACAAGCTAACAAGAAACTGTTTATTATGTCATTATTAACACTTATATAGTCTTATTAACACACATTAATGTTAACAGGCATGTTATAAGAGCCTTGTTACCTAATAACTACTGCTAATTACAGCCACCTTAGTATAAAGTGCTACCCTTTCATTTGTTATTTCTAAACATCTGTCAGGAGAAAGAGGATTCTGTTTGGACTCGGACCAAAGACCAAAGCCACATCTTAGCTGTGCAAACTCAGTCATGTGCTAATGGAACACACATGGCCTCTGTCACCAATAATCACTGAAATACCAGCATTTAATGAGGAAATCTCCAAGGTTAGTAAATCGACTCGATGTTCTCCTGGCTAATTACCTTGTCGTGTGTAATTGTCTCATCTTGCACATCACAGGTGCATCCAGGCCTACAGATCCCAGCGGCAAATTACACACATCTGATGTTCATTGTCTCTCAGTGAGAGCAAAGGAGCGGGAGGAAGTGAAGGAAGGCACAGGAATGAAAAGTGTGTGAAAGAGAGCCACTTGAGCGCTAAATAGCGGAGGTGAGATTTCCAGGGAGGGGCTTGGGGCCAAGCGCCATTTTCTAAAAATCCACCCAGCCAGCAGGTAGGACCGTCCTGCCTGAGGATTTACTAAAGCCTCCTGGCTGCATCACAGGATAAACGCTCTCTGCTGTGAAAAAAAAAAAAAGGAAGAATGTCCTCCTGGCTGCACCAAACGCATCGATAGGCCTGGAAACAGTGACTGACAACAGAGTCTCTGAAATCTTTCCTTCCTGCCTGCTCGACACTAACTTGCAAACATTAACTCCGTGTTCAGTGTTATACGACTGCCATCACTTCCCGGAGCTGAGAGCTGGTGGCAGATATGTGTCTCGTGCTTACGTTTTTCAGCAAAAGCGTTCATCAGCATGTCAAGTTAATTTCTGACAAATCGTCTCTGGTGCTCCTCTCCGTGTTTCCACACACAGAGCTTTGGCAGGCGTCATTCTGGGAGAGCTCCCAGTATTTCACCTTGGCCTGAAAACCAAGAGATCAGGGAGCCTGTGGGGAACAATGAAACGTACTGATGATGAAACTTTATCGACAGGGCTGAACGCTGTACACCCCCATTGACATTTTCAGAGCACTAAAAGGAACAAACACATTTAAGAACTGTTTATTAAGAGCTTAATCATTCATTACCTCATGGCCAGAATAGCTAATGCTAAAGTATCCATGCTGCTTACAGCCACTCCTCTGTGAAGAGGAAAGCAGACGAGATTTTCTTGACTTTTTCACGACCCCCTCTTTTTTTTTTTATTTACTCTGAAATCCAGTTTTATTTTTTATGGTGCCCTAAGGGAAAAAAATCATTCACACTGTGAGTTGTACTGGGTGGAGAACTTATATGTTGTCAGTGGTGATATGAAGATAAACGTCATGTTTTCCCAACTTTTTTTGTAACAGTTTACTTTAAAATGCTGTTGCCTGATTGTTTGCATCAATTGCTGAGATTTGGAAACTAGAGCTATGATGATATGGATATTTTCTGAAAAAGCAACATTTTACCACACTGTGAAAAAAAATTGTTGAGACAACTTAAAAATTCACAGAAACGGACTGCTATGGATGAACTCTTAAGTTTTGAAATAAACTTTTAAAAGTTTTGCTGATCTATAATCTTTAGTTGAGCTAATTTACTTTTCTTCTTTATATAAACTTGAATCTTTGAGTTTTAGAAACTAAAAACAAAATGTTTGCAAACCTGATTTGTCTTCTTTTTAGTGCCCGAAAAATTAAATAGTTTTAATTGAAAATATCAAAATTTTAACATTTTCTTTCACGTAAATCAATTTACTCATATTTTTTCAAATACAATGTTTTGAGCTTCTAAAATTCAAATCTTTAAGTTTGTCTAAAGAAGAAATGATCTCAACAAAAGACCAGTAGTTCGTAAAACTTTTTCAAAACTTTAGAATTTGAGTTGGGCTCAAAACTCAAAAATCTATCTGTTGCCTTGGAATTTGGAGTTTTCTCAACTTTTTGTTTTCACAGTGCTTGGGATGGCAGTTTATCATGACTGCTGTAATAATTATTTTTGTGTGTGTGTTTTTAGAAGAAGAAGAAGAAGAAGAAGAAATTTATTTATATAGCACTTTTCACAGACGTAAGCCACAAAGTGCTTTACACAGCATTTAAAAACAACAAAATACAGTGAGGAAACAAGGAGCAATAATTACGATGAAAGCCCAGTAAAAAGACACAATATACAATGTGGCTATCCATTTAGAACACGAGATGAAAAACGTAGTCACCCAAACGCCTGCCTAAACAGGTGAGTCTTTAGATGCTTTTTGAATGAGTCCACAGAATCAGCCGAGCGTAAAGGTGCAGGTAAAGAGTTCCATAGTTTCGGAGCTATGGCCTCAAAGGCTCGATCACCACGGGTCTTAAGGCGAGTGCGTGGGACCAATAACAGATTTAGGTTGTTTGACCTAAGGGGGCAAACAGCGGAATAAGGGTGGAGAAGTTCAGTGATATAGGCAGGTGCTTGGTTGTGTAATGCTCTGTAAGTTAGGGTGAGAATTTTAAACTGTATCTTAAATGAAATGGGAAGCCAATGAAGGGACATTAGTATGGGGGTAATATGTGACAGTCTATTTGACTTAGTGAGTAATCTTGCAGCAGCATTTTGAATTGCCTGCAAGCGGTCAAGGCCAGATACGCTGAGTGCCGAGAAAAGTGCATTGCAGTAATCAATGCAAGATGAAATGAAGGCATGAATAAGCATTTCTAGCTCAGTTTTAGAGACCACGGATCTTAGTTTACTAAGGTTGCGTAAGTGGAAGAAACAAGATCTGGTCAACTGTTTAACATGTATAAGCCTTTAATGTATAGGACAGTTGAAGATATGACAGGAAATGGGGAGAGAGAGTAGGGAAATGACACGCAATAAGGAGCCGCAAGCGGGATTCGAACCCACAGCCACTGCAGAGGACTCACAGCCTCCATACATGGGGCACGCACTCCACCAACTGAGCTACCCAGGTGCCCCATAATTGCGTTTTTTTGTCAGTCTGGCAGTAAATGTACAGTTCAGGTTACAGTGTGTCAGTCACAGCTTCTCAAGGTCAAGTCTCGTCCGTTGCTAAAACAGTGACAGGGTTAGCTGTAATAAAACATAAGCTGAGCAAGAAAGACTAATGTAAAGGTAGTGCCAGCGTTGCACCTTAACCTGTATGCCAGCTCATGATTCAAAGAAGGCCACTGCATGAAGAGAAAAACCTCCAACCTTCCTCTACAGCTCCTGCTTTTACAGAACATGGACCTGCCAGTTCAGTTCTGTTCTGGATTATAACTGCTGGACTGTTGTCAGGTTCAGTTGGGGAAAAGTTTCTGAGTTTAGCAGCCATGCACATCTGGTTGATATTGACAAAAGGTGAAGTTGATCTACTAACTGATGAGGAAGATAAATTATTATTCTGACATACTGTAGAGTTACATGCTGGTAGTTGACTGCTCTGTGTCATGGTAGGCGACTGAACTTCTGGCTTATTGGCCAGTAGAAGTTCTGTATGTTTTATGCTGTTGGACCAGTGAGCTGTGCTCTGTACTGTGGGGGTATTTATTGTCAAGTTTGTTCATTTTCTTAAAATAACAAAAATGTAGCCTTGGTTTTGGGTTGGGTTGAGTCTGAAAGCTGTGGGTCTGGGCTGGGTTTGTGTCTTGTGGAACTAAAGTTGTGAAACCTGTCCCACAGTGGCATCACAATAATAAATGCAGGTTAACAACATCACTTTATCAAATAACTGGGAGAGTTAGCTAAAATTAGTTGCTAACAACATTAGCTAATGATATCAGCTAGCTAGCAATGATTTGTTCTGTTAACAGCACACAATGAAATTGACGATGAACTGTTGCTGCTGCTGCTTCTAAATACGCTAACCTCAGTTTCAGATGACAACGATTTAGCCTGTAGGAGCAATGGCCAATGTTTCGGGGCTTCTGGTGTAGCCATATAACGGATATCAGGGCCAAGACTTCCTATCACTGATTGTAGTCCAACTTGAGACACGGGAATGGACGATGTCTACGACCAGATTGTTTCACAAGTACAGATAGATTTAAAAAATAAGATAAGCTAATAAAAAGCGAAATCGCTGACGATAGCTGATGGGTTCTGAGATTGCATTTCAGCCAATGTCTTCCATTTCATTTGCTCTCTACATGGAATGTTTGCCTGCATGCAACCAAAGCCCGCTCAAACGTGACTGGTCGATAATACTCAGACTACAGCAGACACCAGAACACCTCCAATATCAAAATCGCCTTATGAAGTTAGACTAATCAGATGTTTTTTTTTTTTGTCTTACTGCTCATGCTTCGTGCCCCGTCTGACATATTTTTAATGATGTTGCTGCATCTCCAGATACACCAGTTAAGTTTGATGTTACAATGCTATTTTAACCAATAGAATAATGTGCAAAACTACATTTAAAAACCTTTTTTTAAACAGCAAGCACCGATTACACTGTCATAATCTTTCTAGATTCATTCTCAGTGTGTCATATCAGAGAAGGTTTGCAAAAAATCTCTATTATTGGTTTTAGGAGAAACACTGATTCATCAGATGGCATGAGAATAACATAGTTCCCATCATGCAACATACTCCAGCAGCCACACTTTGGCCAGCTCAGAGAGACATGCTGCTAATTGATGCCACTGCTTGACTCCCGTTGCGCTCAGCCTCCCGTTGGCCAGCTTCACATGCAGGTCTGCGTTTCCTTCTCTCCCCATTTGTCATATTAGAGATGGATTCAGACTGCTTGTTTTCTCCCTCTTTAAATTTCGCTTCACTTTTAATGAATACATAAAAATCTTGGAACCAATTTGGATTCTATAAAAATGTCACTTAACTCGCCACAGACTATTTATTTTACATACGGAGAGAGGAGGGTAGGTTACGCACGGTATTCCAGATGAATCACTTGGCTCTGGGTGAAATTCATAACAATAAATCACAAGGTGGATTTGCAGACAATAAAACTGGACGTTGTGCTTCATGACTGCACAAGTTAGTCTGTTTGGATGTAGGGTGGAATAATAATCTTTACTCTCTCATTGCTTTCACATCAGTTTAACACAGAAATCACTCTGCCTCACGTCTCACACACACTTATACGGCTTCGTCAGTTCCGCTTTCTCAAAATGTGCGCTGTCTGCTGCCGGCTTAAGTACACTTCACTTACTTTGGTAAGTCTGATAAGATTTCTCAGTTTAAGTCTGTTGACTCATAGAAGACATCTACAAAGCTCGCAGAATCAGGCAGAGGTGGAAAATAACTAACTAAGGACAAATACTTTGTTACTGTATATAAACAGAGTTTTCAGGTATATGTACTTTACTTGAGTATTTATTTGTCTGGCACTTTTGTACTTATACTACCTACATTATTACACAAATATCTGCACTTTCTACTCCTTACACTTTCAAAACAGGCTTATTACTTTAGTTTTAATGCATTTGAGGGGAATTATTGATATATTTTGTATCATTGCACTCTTTCCCAGACAGACTTCAATCTAAATTGATGGATCAATAATAAAAAAACAGATTCCTCGGTGCATCCATCAGTGCATGTCACATACAACACACCTGACAAGACTAAAATAATGTAAAAGACTTAAACGTGGAAAATGTTGTAACAAGATGAAAAGTGTAACAAGACAAAAAGTGACTTAACAAGACGAGAGACGATGTACAAGGCGCAAGAAGACAAAAAAGTTGTAACAAGATGAAAAACAATGTAAAAGATGTAACAAGATCAAAAATGACATAACGAGACAAAGATGTAACAAGACTTTTCATCTTGTTACATCTTGTTTGTCTTGTCAATGTAAAAGACATAAGTAAAAAAAAGACGTAACAAGATGAAATATGACTTAACAAGACTGAAAAGGCACAATGAGATGAAAAATAACTTAACATGAAAAAGATGTAAGAAGACAATAAACACAGTAAGACACGACAAGATGAAAAAGACTTGATAAGATAAAAAAATCACGTTAAAAGCAGAAAATGATATAACAAGAAAAAAAACTTGTAAAAGATGCAACAAGATGAAAAATGACTTAACAAGACAAAAAAAGAGTAAAAAGATGGGAAATTACTTAACAAGATGAAAAAGACGTAAGAAGACGAAAAACAACGTAAGAGACCAAACATGACGAAAGAGACGTAACAAGATGAAAAATTACAAGACCAAAGATGATATAAAAGATGAAAAAGACGTGACAAGATGAAAAACCATGTAACAAGACAACAAATGACATGAGACGCTAACGATGTAATAAGATTAGAAATTATGTCATGATGAAAAAGATGTAACAAGATGAAAAATTATGAAAAAAGATGTGACAAGACCAAAAAGATTTAACAAGGCAAAAAGACATAAAACACAAAAAAACAGCATAAAAGATGCAACAAGACTAAACGCAGAGAGAGGGAGACTCACAGAGAAAAGGTGAGGTTCAGTGAGCTCTGTACAGAAACAGCTGGTAGAAATGTCCTTCAGAGGACGACTTTTTACTTTTATACTTTAAGCACACACTGAGTCTTTTTTTACACAAGCATCTGTACTTCTACTTGAGTAAAGAATGTGTGGACTTCTGCCACCTCTGGGATCAGTTGTGTTATTATCACAGTTCAAAGATTGACATGTGTGTCAGTAATTGGATTTTGATCAAAAGTTTTCGTAATTCTCTGTCTTTTGACGACAAGCTCCGTCCAAATGTTCTGCTTCCTGTCCGACCCTGTGAGTGGTCACTCACTAACATACGCTACATATTACTGCAGGGCATGTTAAAATGAAACAGGACCCCTCTCCTCACAAAACAGTACAGGCTGTAGTCTGAGACAATCAATTCAAATAAACAGATGGATTTGGACTTTGTTTGATAGTAACGTATCCAGCAGGCTAAATCATCAGCAGCAAATGTTCATGTTTAGTGACTAATAGCTTCTATCTTTGTTGAGCGGGCCAGATGCTTCAATCAAGCGATCAAAAAAGGGAACAGATTTATTTGTTGTAAGGTGGTCAGCGCCAGTCAAGAACAGATTTGTTGCTTTAGGTAAGTGAAGTAATCAGGTGAAAAAATCTAAAAGAAATAAATCTGCACTTAAATGAAACACTTCTGACCAGCTGAACTTCCACAGACACAGTGAGCCGTTCACAGCCATGGACTCTTACAGTTTCTTGTCCTAAAACTCTGATCTACATTTTAGAGAAGACTTTGCTCATTTTATTTGCATTTTTCTTATTCTGTCTTTGGGTCAGTTGTACATTCAGTCCGTTCTTGGCTCAAGCTGTTGCATTCTGTTCAGTACAAATCTGGGCCTTTCAAAGCGCTGTCTGGGGTCTAAGCCTTTTTTCTCATTTTTGATTAAAGTGTAAAAATGCTCGTAAAACATCACCCCTGTAATCCACAATAAATATCTAAACATCTTTTTTTTTCAGGCCAACCTGAGCTATCAGAATATGTAAGCTGCAGTGATGTCACATGAATGCATAAATAGTTATACGACTATAAAGACAAAAGAAAAAAAAAGCGGAAATTGAATCCCACAGAATTTTATTCAAAACACACAGAGAAACTATTGAAACAAGATTTTTGGCATTTGAATATTGTTCTGTCAAGTCCTGGAAATCAGGGAAAAAAAAACCAAAACACTAGAAAAAAAAAAAAAAAGACTGATTCAACATCTTGACATCATGTCCTCCGAAGGACATTTCCACAGGCTGTTTCTGTGCAAAGCCAACAGTGCATATCACACTATATGTGTGTGATATGCACTGTTGGATGCACCACAGAATCACCTTTTCTATGTGTTACAGTCCCACCCGTGCAGCTTGAAATCTGTCTTTATGTTGGGAAGGCAGGGCGCAATAATGCAAAGTAAAAATAATCGATAATTTCCCTTGAATGCATCAAAATTAAAGTTGCAGGCCTGTTTTGAAAATGTAAGGAGTAGAAAGTACAGACATTTGTGTTCAAATGTAGGGAGTAAAAGTGAAAAGTTATTTTTCATCCCCTGCTCGTGTATTTGATGGTTCCCTTGTATTTAGTATCAGTAAAATGTCCATATTTCATTTAACATCAGTCTCACTGAAGTCACAGGAGCTGTTGACTGTCCCCTGGGAACCACCACTTGTTTCTCACCACCTAAACATGTTCAGTTTTTCCCTCTGGGCTGACTTCCACGAAAACCATGATAAAATAATCCAGACTTTGGAGACATCCCAGAATCATGAGGCTGATTTTTTCACAGTTGCTATTTTGCCCATTTTCATTTCAGTTTTATACGTGAACCTGAGCCAAGATACTTTGGGCTTATTAATTAAATCACAAATAGAAAACATCTTACAGTCTGTGTGCCCTTATTCCTAAAATCACCACAGCATAACGTTGTTCTCCAACGGTCAGTAGTTCCAGGTTTTATTTATTTGCTTGTTTTAGGGGAGTTTCACCCATATTCAGTGAAAAAATTTGGATTTGATCATAAGCGAGTAACCACAAGCACATGAGGGAGACAGATTCAGACAAAGCGGGCTACCTGTCTCTGTGGAACAAATCGCTTCCGTACCTGAGAGGAAGAAAACACACATGATAGATGGGATAAATTACACTTTGAGTTTGAGTTGAGCCTTTAACGTTGAACGTTCTGTCCTGCTTCCAGAGTTTAGCCAACCGCTGCAGTTCTGCTGTCGGTTGGCTGGCTGTTACTGAGGCAGTTGGTCATGAGACTGTCTACTGACTCACCGTGCTCAGTCATTGTTCTCGTCAACGTTGCCGAACCCTCAACTAATAAAAAAGACATGTATATTAAAGGAATTGTTGTACGTTGCGGAATATGTTACTTGCTTTCTTGCTGACTCATATCTTCTCATATCTCTGTTCAATATGCAGCCAAATCCAGCAGACAGCTGTCTTTGTTTAGCTTAGCATGAACGGTTAGGGTTAGTAAGTAAAAAAAGCCCCCTACAGAACAAAAGCTCACTCAATAAAAGAGAAATCTGTAATATACTGTTGCATGTATTGTAATTTCTCATAAAATGACCATGATATGCCATCAGAGATTAAGGAAACATGCTAAATTGAAACACTCGCTTCTCCTGCAACAATGCTAGAATGCTAAAATCCTGCTCCAGGACTGCTTTAGTTTGCCTGTTTCACGTTAATTAGAGTTCAAATTAATGCAGATGCTTGGTGAATGTCTACGTGTCTGTTTATGAGTCATAAGAAATCATTAATAATCTTGTAGAAGGAATAGATGTTTATGAAGGTTAAACTGAGAAAAATGTTAATGGAGTTTGGCAGCAGTGAGACAGGCAGTCACTGAATTCCAACTTTACTTTGAAAGACAATTAACAGTTATTAACAGCTGATCAACTTATAGTGTGGGACTCATCTTGCACTCCTGCAGCGTTCCTGCAGGCTGCCTGAGCTTCTTCATGTCTGAGGAGGAGGAGACAGAGGGGAAACAACTCCCTTCAACCATAGATCGTATATTAAATGGAGATTCAACATATAGCTGCATATAGTCAGTGGCTAGTTGGACTGCAGTGCTCCTTTGTGGACACGCAGTTGCTACATACTGCTCCTTTATATATATCTTGACCTATTCGAGCTCAGAACCTCCTATAAAACTGCATCTTGTCATTTACCAAGTTTGGTTTTTGTACAAATTAAAGCTAGGGTCAGTAATGCTGGAAGTATCCAGCTGAAAAAAACGCACCCTCTCTCTTGAGGCCTCGTTCTAAAGCCACTCCCCCAAAACACATGAACACACACTGCCTGACCACTGCTGGAGGACGAGTCTCTAACTTTATCCAACAACATTTTACCTCATTAACATGAAAGAAAACACCTAAACTTATCATAATAAATGTAAACAGTGAGCATGGCGATTGTTAGTTCTCAAGCTAACACTTGCAAACATAACAAGAGCCCACAAACGTAATAAACCACAAACGCAATAGCAGTTGCCTACTACAAACATAATACAAAATGTCCTGTAAATGTAATAACTGTTAGATTTGCAGGGATATGTTTTTTGTGGGAAGGTGAAAATCTTCAGTTTCAAAACTGTAACAACTTCAGGCGGACGTTTAGTTCAATTGGTAGAGCGTCCGACCCATGTATGGAGGCTGTTAGTCCTCTGCAGCGGCCGCTGGTTCGACTCACGCCTGTGGCCCTTTGCTGCGTGTCATCCCCTCTCTCCCCGCCCCATTTCCTGTCTGCTCTCTGGCTGTCCTGTCTAATAAAGGCAAAAAATGCCCAAAAAAATAACTTGAAAAAAAAAACAAACAAACTGGAACAACTTCTCACAAATGTAATATAAAAATGAAAAATGATCTTTGTGGTCATTATTGATTGTTGGATGGTGCTCAGGCCCTATTCTATGCTGCTACATAGTGCAGAACTTCCCCAATAGAGGTCACTACTTTTCACCAAAGCTTTGAGTAATGAACCTATTTTTGATACAGTTGGCTGAAGCGGTTCAAAGCTTCACAGAAGCTTCATTTGCCCATCACTACAAACAGTGTGGACGCCAACTACAACTAACTAAAGCCTGGACACCCCCTCCCCCGACTTGGCAGTACATAGCTTGGTCTGATGAGCTGGCTTTCAGATTTAAGAGGCCCCGCCCCTCAGACACACCTTTTGCTCAACCAGGAATTGAACCGCCCCCAACAACCACAGTAAGTCGAAGACAAAGAAACACATGGTTAATATAACAGAAAAGAGCTTATTTAACCCCACAGTGTGAGAATGTGTGCACTCCATTTAAACAGTGTGAGGATACAAGCACATTAGTTCAAACAAACTGCAGATGAAATGAACCTGTGCAGGTGAGTGTGAATAGCTGTTAGCATGTGTGGCTGTTAGCATGCGAGGCTGTTAGCATGTGTGGCTCTTAACAGAGCTGTTAGCATGTATGGCTATTAGCATGGCTGTTGGCATGTGTGGCTCTTAGCATAGCTGTTAGCATGGTTGGCTGTTAGCATGGCTGTTAGCAAGTGTGGCTGTTAGCATGGCTGTTAGCAAGTGTGGCTGTTGCATAGCTGTTAGCATGGTTGGCTGTTAGCATGGCGTTAGCAAGTGTGGCTGTTAGCATGGCTGTTAGCAAGTGTGGCTGTTAGCATAGCTGTTAGCATGTGTGGCTGTGGTCATCAAACAGTTAGCACTCTTTTTAAAGACACCACTCATACACAGCAGCAAAAATATTCTCTGCATCTCAAACCATGTCCAGAAATGTACCAGACATGGTAAAACTACTGGTGTTAAAATGAAATGAAAAAATAAGTAAATAGAAGGGACATTTATCCTCAAATCCAATTTTTCCTCATCTGTTTATCCATCTAGACAGTTTTGGTGAGTTTGAGTTTTGAAAATGTCTTCTCTTGAACATAACGGAATAAATGACACTCAACAACAACAACGTCTCTTTTTCCAGTTTCATGTAGGAACTGTTTTCTTTCTGCAGTTGTATCTACAGGTTTTGGGACTACTTACTCACTTTAAGAATGTATTCCAAGTTACTAATTACCTGTTAAAAAATGTAGTCACTAATCTAACCCAAGTATCACGATGTTATAGTAATGCAATCTGATTACTTTCCATCAAAAACCAACTAAAGCACCATTCAGTGCTCGGGCCTTAATAAACAATCAACAGTGACCACAGAGGTCATTTTTCATTTCCATATTACATTTGTGAGAAGTTATTACAGTTTTGAAAGCTGAAGATTCCTTCCCACAAACGTAACAAATCCCTGCAAATGACATTTCATATTACATGTGTAGTAGGCAACTGCTAAATTTATTATGTTTGTGGGATTATTGCATTAAAAGCTGCAGATTCGTATTATGTTTGTGGTTTATTATGTTTGTGGGCTGTTATTACATTTGTGGGTGTTATAAGGCAGACAGGCCATCCAGTCGTTTCATTCAGGCTGCATGAAATGTTTGGATGAGCTTATTAAAAGCATGCAAGAGCCACAGATTCTATATTTTTTCTTCTCTTTTTTCTGTCAGGGCATTTGATGCTTTGATTGCTCAACAAAATATAACAAAAATGTATCTGAATTACTGTGGTTTTAATGTAACTTGTTAATTTGTGAGATTTAGAGATGTTGACAGGATGTACTGTAACCTTTATGTTAAGCTAAGCTAAGATAGGCTAGGCTAAAATATACTTCAATTTAACAGACAGTCATAGGAATGGTATCAATCATCTAATTCTCAGCATAAAAAGTAAATACACACATTTACCAAAATGTCAAACTATTCTTTTAATGCATTATTGACAAACTTGATATTAATACTTTGTAAAATTAACTGTGAAGCATCAAATAGATGATATGAAAATACTGAGCTAAACCTGAATATAAAATGGACCAAAACTAGCCCATGTTTTTTTTCCTTCCTTCTTCATTGACCATAGCAATCTGTTAAATGAAGATAATTACAGGATATATTCATAATTTTGAAGATAAAGAAGCTCAAAATAACCCCTTATATTCTCATACAAAATAGAGATAATCTGTCCTGTTATTTCTTTAAAATACCCAACAGAGTCAGTCTTGTGCAGACTGAAGTGGTTTATATGTTACTAACACATCATTTTCATTTTACTTTTAGACATCGTTATAATAATGTTGTACAGCCAAGACATGTCCATCGTGCCTGGTGCGTATAATCACGCCTGCTGCTCACAACATCCAGTATGGTTTCAGTTACCTCTTCATGTGTGATGAATGCAACATGAGGCATAACTGCCAGGACGTCAGATGGATGGTCTAGTAAGCCTGCTCACTGAAACCTGTATCCTAGTTTTTTATGATAAAGAGGGCAGCCTTCTTATCAATCTGCACATTTCTCAGAGCCGCGCTGGAGACAAAATCCACATACTCCCCTATTGTGTGATATGAGGAGGATTATTTTTGCTCCAGGCATTCCGTGTTATTCTAGAGGGCCTCATGGTCTAGTTTTTCAGTGGGGGGAAGAAACATGGCTGGCCTCTGTTTTTAAGACCCTTCCAGAAATCTCTTCCAGGGATCCAGCTCTGCAGCCACACTGACAAACAGCCATAACCACCCTGACCTCCCCCAACCAACTTCCTCTGGAGAGGAACCCAAACAAATGTTGTTATTCAAGGCCTAATAATAATCTGGTATAAATGGGGAGAGGCAGGGTTTGCGTCAGGAGGATGACAGACTTCGAAGATAATTCTCTGAGCGCCAAATAACATGAAAAAGAGAAACCTTGGCACTGTATCTTTAAAGTTATTTCCCCGCTGATTGAAAGAAGAATCGGGTCCAAACATGATTGCAGAATTACTGAACCCCCCACCCCCACCAAAACCACCCAAACACATTTTTCATATTTTACTCATTGAATTGATTTATTAGCTGTCAAATTATGTTTCTTTCAAGTGATATTAAATGAAGCAGGTCTGTGAAGGAATGACTTCTAATAAAGAAATATCACACAAGAGGAAGTGCTGTTGTGCTGAATATCAGCACAGCTTGGATTTGGTTCTATAAGCGACAGAAGCAACAAATTATGATTTGTTTGTTTATTAACCCCGCCAGGCATAGCTAGGAGGACATTATGCAATCGCTTCCATGTGTGTATGTGTGTGGGTGCGTGATCAATGGACCTGCAGCTTGTATGGAGCCAATCTCAAATACTTCTGGACTGGTCAGACTCATTTTGTTGCACATATCCAATATCTAAAACATTGAACCTTTTCTTTATGTGACTTTTATACCTCTGTGTTTATATGGCAGGAAGCATTATGTTTTCAGGTTGTCCCAGTTTTGTGATTGCAGTATCTTAAGAACGCCTTGAGGGAATTTTTTCAAACATGACACAAATGACCGCTCTTCAGGTGAAGGACTCACTGCAGGTGAAACAGTCTCAATAAAAAATCAAAAAATGCAAGTCTCTTTCAAAAACCCTCCAAGGCTCACTGTCAGGTTTGTGTAGAACTAAAATGTTTAATTTTACAAGGCAAAAAGAGTTAAAAATGACAGAGTATCGACCAACACAGGTCTTCACAGCAAGGTCAGTCAGGAGTAACTTGCAGGGTACAAGCCTACTGGCCAAACACCAAGTGATACATCATCAACATGAAAAAAGGGAGGGGGGACAAAAAGGAAGGGAAGTAAATAAAATAAAATAAGAAAGAAAAGTACAAAAAGTAAAAAGGGAAAGATGAAAAAAGAGTAAAATAACATAATAAAATAGAAAAGAAGAGATGAGGAGGAGGAAAGAAAAGTGGAGGGAGTGGAATGGAAGGAACTGAGTAAAAGAAGGGGGAGATGAGAGTAGGGGTAAATCCAAATCATTAAACAAAGATAAATGTAATGTGGCTATCAAGTCAAGATGGACCTAATCTTTTCCTCATGTACACATGATAAATTCCTCATAATTACCCATCAATCTAACCATTAACAGTTCCACATGTTCCACATATTAACTTACATTTTTATACAATTCCTGAAATAACATTTCACAGAAAAGGAGAGAAGTCTGTTTTATCACTGAGGCCACGGTGTTTTGTTACTTTCACATGTACAGATACAAACGACCACTTGGACTCAAAGATGAACTGAGTAAATGTTGGTGGTGAGCTCACCGAACACATTTTTGGCCATAACGCAAGAATTCATCTGATAAATAGGACAGAATGATATACGTGTGTAACAGGATAAAATGATGAGGTGATGATATTTTATATCCAAAAGGTCAAAGGTCAGCTTCACTGTGACATCATAATGTTCAGCTCTCTATTAGTCCTCTGTCCTTCTCTGTAAAAATAGTCTCAGCATGTTTCTCACTGGAAATTATTGACTGGAATCACACATGTATAGTGATAATTTTGCCAAAAAGTACCATTTATTAAATTCATTCAAAAGCTAGAGGTCGATATAGTGGTAACGTTCCATGTTAAATTCCTTCACAGTCTTCACCAAAGACATTATATCAGTCTGGACAGACATGGATATACTTGACTGGACGGTGGAGGCAAACGACTGCGAGGTGCAGTAGCTAGGAGGTGCAAGTGATCAACAACTGCTTCAGTTTCAAATCTCATTTCAGTTAGTAACAGCGTATGCTGGGGTTCATGTTAATGTTGGCGTAACTTTGCAAATCTCTGCTGTTGCATCGGGCAGTTGTGGCAGCATTTCAGTAAGTACTTAAACATTAATTCTTTTTTAGTTTTGATTTAAAAGGACTGCAGAGTTGACATGTTATGGTGCAGACACATCTGATAGCAATATTATGTCATAAATTTGTTGAAAAATGGAAGCCTTACCAGTGTTTGAGCAGTATTCCTGCCTTTTTTAAACCAGGAGGTGAGACAGGGGCCCTTAGGGTATAGCTGATCCTTTTAAGCCTGATTAAATCATGTTTTCATAAAAATCAAGCTTACAAGGGCCAAAAGTTTCATTAAAAAGCTTAAAACAAAGATTATTATAATCAGACATCTCTATAACCAGATAGTAGGTGTTGTTAGTTTTAGATTTTGAAGTATTTTAACACATTTTAAAATTGCTTGAAGTTGTGAATTCTTGTGGAGGATAAGTGTGTTTTCTGGCACATAGCAAGTTTAGACATTTAAAAAATTAAAGCAGACCAAAACTTTCTATTAATAACATATGCTTAATATATATGAATCCTTTAAGAACAGATTTTCACTTGGAGTTAGAATGTTGATGTTGAGGACATATTTCCCAGTTCTCAACAATGTGTGCTCTATATCTCCTTCAGTGCCATATTATAGTATAAACAGTGAGTGCTGTCATAAAACTGATTGTCTCTTTAGAGCCTGTAAAATAAAGCATTATTTAGATTTATATTCCAAGATAAATTCCTAAATGCTGTTTCAAAGCTCTGTTCACTCTGGCCAGGAGCAAGATTCTGCTGCATAAATACTGAATACTTTTGCATTGATTTATTGACCTCAAAATAGTTATTCAAAAATATTAAAAAAAATACTGGAATCAACATACAAAATACCTAACATGTGTAAATCTTCAACTTCAGAACGGCTCTACAAAGAACTCCCCCTAACTTTCAAGTTAGAATACAGTCAACAAGACCTCAGTGTCCTCAGTTGCTCGTTCACCAGGTTCTAAAAATATGGCACTACTGTATTTGTGGTTACGAATGAACAAAAGCAAGAAAATATAATACAGGCGATCATCTGTTCCCATCAGAGCTTCTTCATAAACACCCACAGACAGTTCACAGCATATTAAACGACACCATCTGCTTTCAAATGAGTGTCCAGTCTGATCAGGATCATTTGGGGTGTTTTTTCCCTCATGTTGTGCAATTTCAAGCCTTCAGCTGTCAGTGTATCTATTGTTCAGTGGCTGCTTATTTCTGTCTCGAGTTTGTAAAAGGAGACCCAGAACATTCCTGAGCTTCCTCTGTCACACCAGTGGTCCATTAGTGGCCCTTGAAATGGATCCCCCCCTCTATCATAAAATGGTGGTATTACGCCATTAACATTAGTCTTATTACCGGTTTAACACTGAAATCAGACACACTATCAAAGTCTTTCGTAATGAGAAGAATGTCATATTAGACAATATCATCTCGACTAAGCTTAAGAAAGCACATAACAAGTCCTTTTAAGGTGTTATTATGTTATTGTAGTTTTCGTTAAAGATGTCTGATAGTGTTACTTTAATCATCCAATCCTCTGGGGGAAAATGACTGTATTTTTTGGAGATTGCTGCGTTCTGGAAATATTTAGCATTTGCCCTTTGGTGTCAGTTATTGTTGGCTGTGTCCACACGAAAAATGACTGTAACAACATAAAGTATCCAAACCTTTAATGCAGCATCTATAAAGGAATTCTATAAAGTCTCCAGTTTTTCAGGAGTCTGTTTGGTGACATTTTCCGCTACTTGGCAATATTACACCGATGAAGTGTTACAGAGTTGTAATAAAATATATCATTATTTCATAATTAGTTTTTGTTTACTTAATAGGGCTGCACGATTGATAAAAATTGCATCAAAATCGCAATATAGCTTTCTGCAATTTTCAAATTGCAGGAGGAACAATATTTGTTAAAGACAAAATGTGTCAAAAAACTTCAAATGAATGAATGTTGTGAGGCAGAGATGTCCTGTCCTACACATCAGATCTTAAAAAAAAATCCTGCTAAAAAAAAATCACACTATAGTCTTTTTAACATGAAAATAAGAATGATGTAAAAATTATCATTACCTCTAATATTGTAAATTTGTATTACAGTTGCAAAATCAGTCAAAATAATTGCTATTAGATATTTTTACAAAATTGTTCAGCCTTAATACTTAAAGCTGCATTCATCAATATGAATGTTTTCATATAATTATAAATCAGATGAGCATATGTAATGTGAAAGATTTTGCTTGTAACGTTGTATAAATATGTCTGCCTCTACATCTGACAAATAAATACAAATGAATCATGAAAAAGTACAATGTCCAGTGACTTTAACTTTGTTAAAATACTGTCATATGGAGTTTTGATCCTGTGATATTCTGGTGTCTAAAAACAAAGGCAGTGAGTTTGCATGTGAAATTAAGTTTTATGTTTCCTTCTGAAACCCACCTTCAATGAGGACAAGGAAAAACTCTCAGTAAGAAGAAACCTTTGGATGGCCTCCCCAAACAGGGATCTGCCTCCAGGATCCATCAGTAGGTGGATGCCAAGAATGGGCTGATGGTGGGCTGGTGGTGGTGACTGTAGTCTTTCCCTCTGTCTGCAAACACCCCTACTGTGCTTGAGAGCTGTTCTGTACCAGGATGTGTATAGCTTGCAGGGATAGACGATGATATTTTTAAGCACTGGCTCACGGGCCACTAAGGTGGCCAAAAGTACATTTTTAGTGGTCCAAATGTAAACCTCTGTTTTTAGTTTTAACTTTTAACTTTTCATTTATGGGTGGACAATCCCTTTAAAATGGTTTGAGGGTCAGGTTTAGTTTTTTAGTCCACAAAACACTGCTGGAGTTTCACAGGAAAACAACATTGCAGAATCTCCCAAACAATTTAAGTGAATGGTGACCAGTTTTCCAATTTTCCAAAAAGCATAAACTGCCTCCATACTGCTGTGTGGTGTAATCCAAGTTTCCCAAAGCCCCCAACATGCAAAAACCACACACACACACACACACACACACACACACACAACACACACCGTAAGTATTGTCTGACAAATGTGCAGGACTGGGTACTGACTGATGCTTTGATGGGATCGATTCATTTGCCACGTTTCTATCAGGTATTGAAAACTGCCATGTCATTGTGTATCACATTTCGATACCTACTGTAAAGAGTCTCTCATCAGCATCAGTGAGCCATTAAGCACACAGCATTCTTCTACCAAGACCGAACAATGCTGGTGATTGGCTGTTTAACATAATGAATCACAGAGGCATGCAGGAAAAACACTTAATTAATGTCACACACAGAGATGGAGCTAATTGTTTGTTTTTTCCACCAGAGTCAATTAATTATGTCGACCGGGATGGAGGCCCCAGCACATCTTCTCACCACTGCAGGGATAAATACAGCTAATGAGTGACAGCTAACATGGTGTTGCTTACAGACTGACAGGTAAGAGCAGAGACATACACAAGTTGACACAGCGGATGGTTGTCAGATGCAGGTTAGCTGCTCCTTAGCACAGAGAAAGTAAGAGGTCTCACTCTGCCAGTATTAACCAGTACCACAAATGTCACCCACACGGTCATACCCTTCTTCCTCTTTTTCTTCTGCGGACTAATTTTTGTAGTACAGTTCAGTCAGACAGCTCATGTTTTAAAATGTTTATTTCAGCAGCAAAACATAGTTAGAGTTTGGCGTCTAGGCTCTGACCTCATCACTCCCCACAGATTATGTTTACATAGAGATATTGAGGAGTCATGAGCAAATATCTTAAACCCCTGGTTGGAGGCTGCAGGCCGATGCTGGGGTGGTGGTGGGGCTGAAAGTACAGGCAGTGACACTGCAGGGCAGCAATGTCCTTGACAGCCAGTGGGAGAGATGGGAGATTTTAGCAGTTTAAACAGACTGCCAGATTAGAAGGGTGCGTTTGGCAAATACTACAGAGTGTGAGGCATGTCACATGTGATTAGCGGTGCAGCTCGAGTTGACTGCCTGAACTAGCTCGCAGGCGACGCTACACTTATTTATATTGTCATACAGTCCAGTACTTTAAAGATATTCTATTGTTTCTTCATTTTAGTCCAGTTATCCTGGTTCAGTACATTGTGCAGAGTAAAAACTGCCTCCTCCTTCAAAGTCAGTATTAGTATCATAATGTGTAAAGTAATTTTCTTCACTAAAGGATAAATCTGTTATACATTGACTGTGATGAGTCATAAAATGACCATAATATGTCAAAAATCAAGGAAACATGTTAAGTTGAAATACTTGCTTCTCTGACATCAACGCTACAGCCGTCATGTCCCCCTTTGTAACGTCTATCCCAGGATGAAATTTTGTTTGCCTGTTTTACATTAACGCCAAATGAGTAAGTACCTGTTTAGTTTAGTTTGAGTTGTAAGAAATCATTAATAATCTTGTAGAAGGCATAGATGTGTATTACAAATATTAATGGAGTTTGGCAGCAGTGAGACAGGCAGACACTGAGCACAAAGTCCAGAGTGTGTATTTTCTGAGCAGTGTGCTTTTGTTTTTAGGATAGCAGGCTTAAATGTATATTGGCAGACAATTGACAGTTATAAACTGTGTAAACTATATAAACTATTATAAACTCAACTGACAGTGTAGGACTAGTCCTCACTTGTTATTGTCTCATTATAATGTTACGCTCACCCTGTGCTCCTGCAGTGTTCCTGCAGCCTGCCTGAGCCTCCTGGAGAGGAGGGGCGGGGGGAAACGACTCACTTCAACCACAGACTGCATATTAAATGAATACAGTCTATGGCTCCAACTCACTATCTGGACTGCTGTACTCATTGCATGCATGATTACTACACATAGAATTGATTTTTGAAATTGATATTGAAAAAATTATGATTCAGGAGCTGGTATTGAAGGCAAACATTCATAACAGTCTCAAAAGTTTTTGAATGATGCCCGTTCCTACAAATGTGGCAGGATAATAAGTCTATTTTAACAACACATATTTAACAGATACAGAATGATATGGAGCCATCCAAAGATTCGGCCAGATATCCTGTGACCTTTCTCAAAACGCAGAAAATAGCGCAAACTAATTTTTTGTTGTCCATTTGGACTTCTCCCAGAGGTGACTGGTCAGTTCCCTATCACCATCAGCAGGGAGGGGAAGGATGAGATAAGCTACGTGAGGCAACGCCAACAGGCACTATTGTACTTTTTGTGTAACAATGGTTGGGCTGAATACTAGATCAGGAATTTCCTCCACCGACACAATATTAGGCTTAGGTGAAGAAAAGCAGACAGGATGAGACCACGCTTTAACCAGCAGGATAAAAGCACATGGGGAGGCAGCAGCATGTGTCAGTGAGTGGTACATATAACAGACAGCATGCAACGTCAGAAAGTTCACAGAGAAAACATGGGTCGCCTGTGGCTAACCCAAAGGTATACTTTTCAGTTATAAATGGCTGAATCAGAAATAGTGCACAGCGTGCCATGCAGCTGTTACAAAGCTCTTATTCAGGAGTGATAAACCAAAGTTCATGTAACACATACTGAACTATCTGACAGAGGAATAACATTTTTCAAAGCTTGAAATTCACTCATATCCCCCACAAATACCCTAAGCATCTTATTTCAGTGTACAGAAGGTCTGCTCCAGTGATAAGTTGGATAAACGTCACTTTAATTTGTACCAGCGGTGCACCAGGTTTCATCGTCTGTACGGCCTCTTAAATAGAGATTGATGCATTTAATCAAATGTTCCCCCGGCCTTTGCCATTCCAGGGATTTTGTCCTGGTTATCATAACAATAATGTCTAATGACGTTGAAATGGCGAGCGGGAGGAGCAAGGGGCGAAATCATTTCAATCTATCAAGAGTACATTAAAGTAAGTGTACACTGATTAACTGACTAGTCACACATAAGTCACACATGCACTGTAAAACAACACTGAGCCATATTAAAGTCTGATTAGAGTCTAATGAGGAGAGCGATTCAAGTGGTTGGAGTGTAGATTGCTTGTCCATTAGTCTACATTTACTGCTCAGTGCTTTAGTAGCTGCATGACTAATGTACTGTACACACTTGCTGCAGTAACATCAGCAAATGTGCTTATTTTCATGTTGCACAAGGTAACTCATTTTAGATTAAAGGAACACTTTGCTCCTTTTCAACTTTATTTCCATATGTCACAGTTACTGTAGAGACATATCATGTTCTAGTAGAGTTCTCTGCTGCCAGCTGTAGCTAGGTCACTTCCCCCGTCCACTGACATATTCTCACATCAGGGAATGGCAGGGTAATTATAGTAAATGTACTTCACTTAAATGCACTCGTATGAGCTACTAGCAAATGCAACAGAGAGGCTCAGGTTGCTGCATTGACCGTGCAGCAGCACTTTTAGATGAACAACAAAGACTGAGCCAGCAGGAGCTGACGGCTGCTTCAACCAGGAGTTCAAGCAGCAGATTTTCTCTTTTTCTAGAACTAGTGCCTGTTCATGGCATGGCCGCTCGGAGCGTGTGTCTGTTTGGAAGGCATGTCTGTTTGGACTGGCCCGATTGCTTGGCTCCTAATATTGCTGCTTGCAGTATTGTCAGGGTGCACACCCGGTGGAGCACATGACTATTTGGATTGTGTGCCGCTCGGAGGCCGACGATTGCTTGGTCCCTGGGAGTGATGCTTGCAGCTTTGTTGAGAACCGTGGTACGGCTGCTTGCAGGGTTCTGAAGAACCATTGATCTGAACAACTTCACATGCAACATTTACTCCAAACCACAAAGCATTCAGGAGATATGACATTTTTTATAACATAAGCCCCGCCCACTGCATTTGAGCAAACTCTGAGGCCAGCTACAGTAAGATTTTATGGAATATTAAAAATCTGAAAAAGTGACTTTACCTGGCTTGTTCCTGAGATGTTTTATACCAAATTTAGTGACAATTGCACAAAATTCAAAGTGGTAGAAAGTAGGGCTGGGCAACGATTAAAATCTTTAATCGCAATTAATTGCATAATTTGCGTGATTAATCACGATTAATCGCATTGTATACGCAAACTCCAAGAATGAATTCAAAAGTAGTGTAAAGAGCACTTCTATTTCAATGTTCTGCTGCCATATGAACGAAAGTGCCATAACATTTGTTGTGCAAACACTTTTAACATCAGCACTTATCAGTAACACATATTTAGTGTAAATCTCAATTTAAAAAATGTAAAAAAAAAAATAAATAAATAAAATAAAATAATAATAATAAATAAAATAAATAATAATAGTAATAATAATAAATTAAAGATTATTGCCAGTGACAGGACATTCTCTTTATGAAAAATAAAAAAAAATCTACCAACAAAATCCTGAGCCACAATCAGGACAAACAGGCAATTTCTGAGGTAACAGCAGAAACTTTTAACAGGGAGCAGCATTACCAGTCTATGGCCATTTAAAAGCTCCGTGACTTTACCCTTCTCTATGTCTGCTTTGGTTTTTCCGCGTTTTCCTTTTTCCTTTCCCGGTTCCGCAACAGCCAGCGCTATTCTCCTTCTTCTTCTTCTGTTTGAAACGGCGGCTGGGCTGGCAGCCAGCTCATTGGCGCATTATCGCCACCTACTGTTCCGGAGTGTGAGTCAAACCCCCTACACCGCAGCAGCCAGCAACAGACTTTCACAAAATAAAAGCATGTGAGCAACATGCTTTAATGCGCGATAAAGTAAATATCGGCGTTAATAGTCTAATGAATTAACGTGAAAATAACGCGTTAACTTGCCCAGCCCTAGTAGAAAGTTAATATAGATGCAAATGGTCATTGCTTATATGTACACTGTAGATTCATCTGGATCCACAGAATACAGGAAAAAAGGATTTTGTTTTTCAGACTTTTGGTTCAAAAGTTACAGGTTGTAATGGGGCCACCATCCAGCCAAATTGTGATAAATTTGACACTACACTCCCATGGGTCCTCAGCAATACACTCAACAAGTGTGAAGTTGATCGGATTAACAGTTTTCGAGAAAATCGAAAGACAAACAGAGAAAAAGAGGTTCCTTCCCTTATAGTTAGATAGTTCAATTAGATGCAGAATAATGTGGCATAAACCTCAGCACGAGTTCAAATATTTTACATTTAGTAACTGAATGTAGGTGCAGGTGAGATTCTGTAGGTGCGATGACAGACCTGAAAAAAGCCCCCTTTTGCTGAGCCAGTCGTCATCCTAAATGCTTGTGTTGGAACGACAATGATATGACAATTAATACAGTGTGTAATGCGTAGATACGCTGGACAAGGGGGTTATGATTGGTTTAGAGAAAGGGACTTCATAACAGAAATAGAAAGACATTCATTGGCTGGACTGGCATCATTGGGATGTGCTGGGGGGATTACCCACTTAACACAGTAAAATGCTGCGGAAGAATAACAGGTATGTAACAAGGGGTGTGTGTCTGTGCTAACAATGCTAATTTGGAGCTGTAATATGGTTCTGATATTCATTTTTTTCAACCGCTACAGCTAAAGTAAAAGCAGCCATAAACAGTTCAGTCATATCTTATTGTGTTTGTCAGTCAAACAGTCAAACATTTGCATTATTCACTCACACATAATGCATTGTGACGATTGTAAACACGGTGAGGTGGCAGGATGGCATTTTCTCTGTCACTCTGAGGGAGTGTTGATGGGACTGTGGTTTAATGGATTCCAAAGACCACCCGACTGGACACCAGATTTTCCGGTTTACTTGACGTGCTGTTATTGCGCATAAAAGTGTCGCTAACTGAGTCAATATATGAAACTGTTTGTCAGTTTCAGCCCCAGTATGCTATCAAAGGCTCATGTCTTTGGGTTTTGGGATGCTAACCACATAACTGTTGTTACAATCTCTTTCCTTTCACCTGTCTACTGTTGCCATCAGTGGTGGACTCAAGCTGTCTGAGGGTCAGTGGTGAAAAAAATAAAAAGGGCACCAGCATACCAAAAGTTGTGGTGCACTTTATCATGTTTTGTCCACTGGGACGCCACTCTAAAGGGCACTTTATAATGTTTTGTCCTCTCGAAGGGCACTCTAGAGGGCACTTTATCACATTTTTCTCACTCAAAGTGCACTTTTGAGGGCACTTTATCATGTTTTGTCTGCTCATAGGGCACTCTAGAGGGCACTACCACATTTGTTCACTCGAAGGGCACTTTAGATGGCGCTCTGTTTTGTCCAGTCATAGGGCACTCTAGAGGGCACTTTACAACATTTTGTTGCCATGAAGGGCACTCTAGAGGGCACTTAAACACTGGACACTGGGCCACCCTGGAGGGTATATGTTTTATTTTCCATAGGGGCATTCCAGGGCACTTTTGCTGTGTTTTTTTCAAACATTTTTAAAAATAGAAATTTTATTGCAAAAAACTGGACAACGCTTCTCCTCTTCCTCCCAATGTACTTTTTTTGTTTGTTTGTTTTTTGTAGGGGGCAAAAATACAGTACATTTTGCTGCTGGCCCTGTCCACAGCAGTACATTTAGAAACTGAGGGCATGGTGACAGTCATCTATTGTAGGTAATACAGAGTATTCATAAGCAAGTGTGTGTTGTCCCAGCTGGAGCTATGGTTGGCAAGAGATGAGTGAATGATACACCGGTTATTTCTTCTAATCACTACATAGTCTGTGCTCCTATCTTGTTCTCCTTCTGTGTTGTCTGCTTGTTCTTCTGTTGCTTGTTGTCACAAAGTTTCAGAGTGACAGAGATGCAGAATGTCCCCATATGCATAGTAAAAGCACAATAATCAGTGTCCTGCCTGATGTTCACAGTGTGGAGGGAGACAGAGATGTGCTGACTAAGATTACAGCATGCATAAGAATAAATTTACATTATGTGGCAGCTGGATACGTGAAAATCCATCTTGCCAGGCTCCAAGCTGTCCAATTGTGTCCACACCAGAGGTTGTGTAAGCCAGTCAGTGTCCTTGGAGGGACTACTGGCAGCCATGCACATGGTTTTAGGTGTGCTGACAGTGAGAAGCGTCCATGGCATCCATTTGGCTTGAACAAACAATGGCGGCTCCTGAAGAGGTTAGCATAGATACTGTGATAGCATCAGTTATATCAGAACTGAAAAGTACTTTGTTGTTAAAAGAAAAGCAGAAAATGGCACAGAAGGCTTTTTTGCTCTTCTTCAAGGCAGCTTTAGCTTCATTTTGGTGAGTTGATCTGATTGGTTGAAGTTAGCCCATGCTAGACATGACAGATGGTTCATCCACTCACCTGCCAAGTGTTGTTTGAAAGTGCCTGCCCTTTTCCAAACAGTTTCTATGAACGGCTTCCTGGATGGTTCTGTGTAACAAACCATCTGGTGTGTCAGTTTAGGAATAAATTACAAAATAGAAGATTTGTATATATTTCTCACTTTCTGCCTGGTGGTCTGAACAGCTCATGAGATTTGTCACTAGTTGCTAGTTAGGGATAATTCAGTAGTCCCTCTATATTGGTAGGGACATGTTCCAACTGTCCCTACCCAATCCCACGTCCTTGTGGATAAGTACCTCAAACAACCCTGCTTCAAATAAGTATCCCCATAAGCTTTTGGAAAGACTTCCCTGTTTTAGTTTAATAAATGTTGTAAATCAAACGCCAATACATAGGATAAACTAAATAACTGAAACGCTGAGTTTTTATGGACATGTCCTGTCTTTTCTAAAGCAGAAAGTATGCATACTACGCAATAGGAAATTAAATTTCTGGTCTAAATCAGCAATTCAGGCCATGTAACAACTATGTGTCTTATAGATCATCCCTCCGGAGAGAATCTCCCTGTGGTGGAGCCGCTGGGGAAACACTTTATACAAGAGATTGATCTGAGGTCTGAGTACAGGTGCATTCTGTTTGGTCAGTAAATCTTTGCTGCGCGGGGTCGATGCAACTATTCTTTCTGCTGTGAAAATAAATGTGAAATGTGACCCGGAGTTGCTCCTGTATCTGTTAACGTATACCTATCCTCCTGTGTCTGTAAACTTCAGAATTTAAAGTTCTGGATGCAGCTTAAAAATCATAAAACCATCAAAACTTTGGGCCCATGGGACGCATGGAGCTCTGAGAGGTGGACTAATAAATAAAGGAAATATTTTCAGACTTCAAAGCAGGTTTAAGAGGAGCATATTGTGAAATCAGCTGTTCGATTCAACTTTACAGCACACTTGGAGAAAAGCCGACATACCTCCAGCCTCGCTTCTTTAACCAATAACAGGATCTATATGTGTGAGCATTACAAATTCAAGGTGCTATATGGTGTACAGAATTAATGAATAAAACATGTATTGTCAGTCAGCATCTGCGAGCACAGAATATATATTATTCGTTTAACCGACGTTGCCAACTTTTTTCTTCATGATCAAACTTTGTTATGCCTCCAGTGGCGTGAAGCTGTCAGTAACTCTGCAGACAAGATGAAAGATTCCATATTAGGTTTCACAGTGATTCATCCATCAGCTGAGGCAAGTTATTTGTTGTTTGTGGGCTGAATGGGGCTTGACAGGGGCGGGGGAGCGCAGAGAAAAGGTGGTATGTGGATTCCTGAGCAGGCAGCTGGGCGAGCTGGAGCAGCCTAACAGCGCTGGTGCAGATGAGATGGATGAGATAGAGGCTGGAGTGCAGGCAGACCTAAAGAGAGGAGGGCCGAGGGTGGGGCAGGGCGGAGGGGGTCCGCTTTTAAAAGCCCCGGGGGCCGCTGCATTGATCTAGAGATGTCTCCTTCAAAGTCTGCATATCCCCTATCTGACTAATATTGACTTTGCCAGATTGATATCTGTGTCTTCTGATGTTTTGTGGCCTTAACAATGTCAACTTTGACCCCCATTTCCCGCCACGTCTTATTGGAGGCATATGTGGCTACATTATCAGAATTGGTAGTCCTTCCTCATAGGAAACAATGCAGCTCCTTTGCCAGTTCAAGTTTAACTGAATTAGCATGGAGGCATGTGACTTTGTTCAAAATGGTGATCAAATGGGCTGAACTTTTACCTGTATTTCTGCAGCGCAGACACAACATGAATCACAAGTGAGGAAACATCAGACACTGTTGAAGTCTTGTTAGCGACACAGGGGTTCCCTGCTGGAGTGGATGGATAAAACATTATATAAAATACACTGTCAGCACGTGTCTATAAAAGAAAAAAATCACCTACATACAGTATACATCTGTGCTCTGAAGATAAAAGGACTGTACATGAGTAACAAAAACATGCTGATCCCATCCCTGACTGCATCTCACTGATTTTGGTGAAACTGTATCATATTTTATGGAGAAAATATCTGTTTTTTCACTGAACCTCTGATGGACAGATAGCTTTACTTGTTGCTAAAGTAATGGCTAAATGCAGCTAATTATAGATGCTAGTTAGCTCAGTTAGCCATGAATGGACTTGTATGGACTTGGAGCTCAGAGCACTGTGGGAGTGTTGGTGTTTACACTGCTAACACAGGAGCTTTGAACCGCCTGGAGGAAGTGGTTGACAGGCCCTTTGACGCTGGAGAAGAGCTTCACAAAATAAAAAGCTGCAGGACAGATGCTGAGCTGGCCGTCTTTGTGCTGTTGGTCTAATGCAGTGGTTCTCAAACTTTTTATGCCATGTACCGCCTCACAAATTATTGAGCTCTCCAAGTACCACCTTATACTGTTTTGTGCTGTAAGCCATCAGGTGCTTCACACACTTCACTGGCACTTCTTAAGTAGTCGCTAACAGTTGCGCTCAGTTCACTGTCCTCCACTTCGTTTTCAACACAGTTGCTTGAAATAATCTCCTTCCGATCTGCACTTCTTTTTGTAACAGTCTCCATTTGGAGCCATGATTGCAGTGCTTTTGAACCATTAATTTTACCTGTGCTTACTATCTTGCCATTACAGTTTAGCTTGTAACCACCGGTAACAGGCTGATAATACAGGAAAGACAAGTCATTTTAAATGACATTTCAGTGATCTCATATTTTATGTTTCATTTGAAATTTTGTAGTATTTTGATTGTGTTTTATAGTATATACCACACAGGCAATTCATGTACCATGAGTGGTACACGTACCACAGTTTGAGAATCTAGGGTTGAATGCGTAAAATTAGCTGACTTGCTATCACTTGTGTTGTTGCACTTGCTTGATGTTTGGCTGTGTTAGAAAAGTTATCGACTAGTTTTTGATCACAAGTAGTCTAATGCATGGTTCTTCAACAGGGGGTCTGCAACCCTTAGGGGGTCCTCAGAGTTACTGCAGTGTACTCTGACCCACATTGCTGGTATAAATCGCTTGCTTCAAGTGGCATCACAGCATTTTCAAAGACCCCAGGAAAAAAATGGATAACCACCTTGTTGCAACCTACACACTGAAAACAGCAAATTAGCCCCTTGGATGCTAATTTCATATTGTATAATGTTATAATGTAAACAAGCTAACTGCTGTGAGCTTTTCTTTTGCAGTGATGTAGTTATTTTAATATCAGAGCTCGCCTCCCGACGTGCAAGTGTTCCACCAACACAAGCGTCCCCTCGGCACGATTTTGCAGCAGCACCATCATGGCATCCTGGGCTTAGCCCCACCCCCAGACAAGTGTGAGTGGTTTCAAGAAATCCAAACAAGGCAGGGTTTTTTTCCCGCCTATAGCAGAATGTGTATGTATGGAGCAAGACCTCCTTTCACAAGTGTTGAGCGCTGTGGAGAGAAGTTGGGCAATGTGAGATTACTGCAGGGGGATGCCAGATTTTTTTTTAAATATAATTATTTTTATATAAATATAAAATATGAAAATTTGCATGAACATGAATGCGTTATATTATTGGCAAAAATAAGTCGTTCCATTAGTAGCCAAAAAAAAAAAAAAAAAATAGAACATTAAATTAACACAACATTGACAAAAGGCTACGCATGAATCCACGTTATCATGTGAGCTAACTAACTTACTTAATCACTGTGTGGCACCTATCTATAACAGGAAACTAGATTACTACATGTTGTTGAGACATATTGGCCAATTAGCTGTATTATCATCACAAGTGTACAGACACTCTTGTGAGCTGCAATTGATTGTTTTATAACTTTACAGACAAGAGACTCTGACAAACCCTCCACCTCAGAAAACACAGCAAAAGTACAGGGGCTAACGCAGCTAACTCTGGCCATGCTAAAACTGCTGCTGATTTTGGGTACGAGAGAAGATCCGAAAATATTAAATGCAATATATCGTATGTAGTAGGGGGCCCCTGATCTGTCTCTCAATTATCTAAGGGGTCCTTGGCCTGATTGAAAAACTTAGAAGACCCTGGCTTAATGCAAACATAATAAGACCACATGTACAGCTGTCCATATTTACAATAAATTAATTGCAGCCGTAGGGTCGCCAAATTGCAAAAAGTACCAATTCTTGCATAATTTTGCTTTAAAAGTCCTGGAGACTAGCAGTTGACTTTAAAATAATACTTCTGTCAAGACAATGGCAAGAAAAAGAAATGTCATTCATTCCTAATGCTAATAAACTTTACCCCTAATGTACCACTTTTAATCTTCCTTATTGTCATGTTTCAACAGATTTTCAAGATTCAAGATGTTTATTGTCTCACCAGTTATACAAGTACAAACGTGTGAAAGACTTTAGCTGGGAAGCTCCATTAAAGAGTAAGTTAAGTAGCAAAAATGGAGCAATAATATAACAAGATAAATATACAGTAATGGAATACAATAAAATGAAATGTGTATTTACAGATGTATATGTGATTAGTAAAATACTCAGTAGTATGGTAGTACACACTACAAAGACAAAATAAAGATTTACATTTACATTATTAAAAAAAATGTCTATATAGTAAAATGACTTAAAACACGTGTTTGCACAAAAATATCATATCACTGTCTAATTCATTCTGATGAATGAAACGATGTGTCCTCTGTTTGTTGTTTGGTGCTAAAAGTGCAGGACTGACTTATTGTACAATGGAGGCTCTTTAACTCACAGGAAGAGGAATGCCCCACTTGTTTGTTGCAGGGAAGTATTATATTACAGGTGAACAAATACACAGACAGTCCAGATGGTGTGCAGTAGGGGACAAGGGGGTCAAACTGCTCTGCATTATGAAAATATTCCACCTGATCGCCCCAGTGAGGATCGCTGCAGCGAGGCACCGTCTCTTGATTGACAGACTGACCTGACTTTGACTCCTGATATGTTTTGCGCAGTGGGAAATCGTAAGTTTCCTTGTTAAAGACAAGTTTATCACAGTGTCTAAGTGTTCAGTCTGCAGGTTTCTCTTCGTCTGTTCTGTGTACATTGTCTTCCTGCCATGTGTGGCGCGGTTGACACGGGGTCTTTTTGCAACAGCTGTCATGAAAATACAGCACTGTAGGACTCAAGAGGTCACCACAGTCATCCAATTTACACTTATACATTATATTTTCATACATATATACTGTCCTCCTCCACAACTGTGATATATGTGGATGATGTTTGAGCTTGACACAGTAAGTGCTGAAACTATGCATCAAATTTCATGTCCACTGTACTCTAAAGATCTTTTGAATGTTTGCTTTGCTTTATAAATAATGAAGTCATGTGTGTCCTTAAACAAGACACTGAATCCTGACACGCTCGCTCGGTTGCAAGTATCTGAAATGTTTCACACAGAGTGAAACAGCACTAAAACTTTGCGTTCTGCTCCTAAAACAAGCAGCTTTGTCGATTTTTGCTACTGTGCTGTGAAAATCTCAAAATAGAAACAGTTTACACTGTAACTTACTGTACTACTGACTTTGGATGGCTCACAAAGATATTAATCAACTAACAGTCAGTGTTGTTTGTTATTCTCTGCAAATCACTAATACACCATTACATTGCCCAAATAAACATACAGTACCCAGCTCACATTCAAGTGAGGGATCCAAATATCACTTGATTAGATTTAAATAAAAAAGCTGTTTAATTGTACAAGGAACAGTCTGTCCACTGACTGTTTGACCTGATACCATCTGGCTGCAGAGCATCTCAGGCCAAAATACATATTATGTTAGAGTTAGATAAGAAGATACCACTCTCATATCTGTACGCTCCTGTAAATATACAGCCAGCAGTCAATTAGCTTAGCCTAGCATAAAGACTAGAAACAGAAGGAAACAGCTAGCCTGTGTCTTTTTTGTTATGTTCCTTATTACAGCAGCTAATTTCCTGTTATACATCACATGCACACAAAAGAGGAACATATGCAATGGCTGATCAGATCATTTCTTCCTGGAGTTTCACAGGGAAATAGTGTTGCAGAATCTCCCAAACAATGGAAGTGAATGATGACCAGTTTTCAAATGTAAAAACAGAATAAAAACATAAAATCCCCCCATATAGCTCGTCTGGTGTAAACCAAGTCTCCTAAAGTTCTGACATGCCAAGTTGACTGTTATTTACATCATGTTTTTAGCCTGAATCTTCACTGTAGATCTTTAGCTTGGCGCCATGTTCACATGCATGTGCACACTGTCTGAACTGGGTGTGTATGTTGTGACGGTGTGTAAACGGCATGTCAGGACTTTAGGAGAGTTGGATTACACCAGACAAGCAGTATGGAGACATTTTATGTCTTTTATTTCTTTTTCCAAGTTTTTTCTTATATTTGAAAACTGGTCACTTCCATTGTTTGGGAGATTCTGCAACACTGTTTTCCTGTGAAACTCCAGCAGTGTTTGGTGGACAAAAAATTGAAAACCGACCTTCAAAATAAACTATCAAAGTATGAAAATAAACCCGACCTATCACAATAAACCTGGCCCTGAATCGACTATCCCTTTAAGGCAAACTAATTTAGACAAATTGAAGTGTGACTGTACAGATGTTAACTAAATGTGCGCGCTACAAATAGAAACTTATGTGCTGTCAACTTATGCTAAATAAACATGCGTATGTTGTATGACAAAAGCTATGTGTGATCATTTATGTGTGCTGTTTGTATGTACATGTAGAGGTCATATGAATGAGGTCAAAAGGTTAAATAAATGAGTAAATGAACCATTAAATGTGACTGAGAAAGAAAACTAAGGTGCATGCAGTGGGGTTACTGACATTTAGAAGAGCTGTGTGGCAGCAGGTCTGGCCATCACAGGTACATACAGTATAATAAATGTAGTTTATTTGCTTTTGGAAGCAAAGCTTAGTGAATTGTATGGCTCTGCACTATGGAAACTCAATCATTAACTGTGTAATTAGCCAGTGTGGGGTGACATATTGTAATCTAACCCTCAGCAAAAACTTCAGAAAACTAAAAAATTCAAGGCAACATACAGCAATAGACCTGCGGTTTGAGCCCAACTCAAATTCTTGACTATAATTTACTTTTCTTCTTCATATAAACTTAAAACTTTGAATTTTTGAAACTCAAAACACTGTTTTTCAAAAAAAATATTGAGTAAATTCATTGAAGTGAAATCAAATTTTAAAATTTGAATATTTTCCAATTAAAACTAACTTTTCAAGCTCTAAAAAGACAAATCAGGTTCGCAGCTCACAGAGACATTAAATTTTTTTTTTTTTTCATTAGTTTCTAAAACTAACTGAAGGAAAAAAGTAAATTACCTCAGCTAAAGATTATAAGTCAGCAAAACTATTTATGATTTATTTCAAAACTTAAGAGTTTGAGCCGGGCTCAAAACTCAAATCTATTGCACTGCATTGCCTTAACAACAACAACAACAACGGTTGAGCTATTCCTTTAAGCATTAGTAAATATATTAACCATGACTAAAATTTAAGAAGTGTTCTTTATTTGGAAGTGTCCTTTTAACTAATGACAGAAACTTTACTCCAAACAGTATCCATCACAGTGAACAGGCTTCATCAGCCAACATGTAACTTTATCCTGGTGCACAGCTGCGTGTAAAGACACCTGTAACTCGCACTGAGTGACCTGAGGTTGTCCTGCAGCCACGGATGCTGTAGCTGCTGTAAGAGCCACAATAGACAACATGTCACCATAATCCCTGCTACAATAGAGCTAAGAATAGAAGCCAAGTGGATACTGGAGATGGGCATGAACAATGGTGAAGGAGGGTGAAAATACACCTTCAGTAGGGACAATGGTGTATTTTAAGCCTCGACAAGGCTTTGACATCCTGATTGCTAACCTTTGCTGCTCACCTTAATGGCTCTTACAGATTTGTAGCCTGCAGGCACATCCAGGCTCTCTTGTCATTAAATAACAGATCTGGTGACTGTACAATGCCGGTTGCCGCCTGTTCTCAGTGTGAACGTAACGGTTTGTCAGTTGCTGGAGCTCGTATTCTGCCTTGTGTTTATGCTGGGATGGTTGTTAGCGTGACAGCTCACCAGATGTTGGTACTTGAGTTCAAGCTTCCTGCTTGTCAAGCAACACAAAGAACCTTTTTCCTCTAAACACATTATACATGATAGAAAATAGTTGCTGGAAACGCGAGTTAGACCATTGAACTGTTGTTCACGATTACTGTGTTCAGGAATTTTTAGGTGGACCTGAAACATGGTTCGGTGACGTGCCAGAGCCATGGTCCCCCAACACAATATAAGCCACCCCCACCCCTCACCCTCCGTAACGGTCAGTTAAGAACATACCTTCAGCAACTCTCTCAGTCCAAATTAGACAGTGACACAGTAGCTGATTTTCACCTTTGTCCCGTCCTACTCCCACCAAAGTAGTCCTGTCCCATCCCAATCCCATGACAGATTAAAAAAAATCCTGTCCAGTGAGGATCCCAATAAAATGTCACGTTCTAGTCCAAATCAGTAACCTGACACACCAGATGGTTTGTTACACAGAACCATCTGGGAAGTCGTCCTTAGAAACTGTTTGGAAAAGGGCAGGCACTTTTAATAAAACACTTGGCAGGTGATTGGATGAACCATCTGTCTATCATGTCAAACGAGGGCAAACTTCAACCAATCAGATCAAACTCCTGCCAAAGCTGGTCAGGAGAAGAGCGAAAATATCTTTTCAGTGTTGTTCTTTGCTCTTCTTTCAATGAAGAAATACTCTCCAGTTCTGATATAACTGATGCTATCACAGTACTACACTAACCTCTTCAGGAGCAACCATTGTTTGTTTGAGACAAGTCGCATCCATGGACACTTCTTGCTATCTTTACACCTAAAACCATGCCCATAGATGCCAGTCGTCCCTCCTAGAATGCTGATGTCTGGACATGTCCAATAAAACTGCTGGACAGAACGCCCATATTTCATGTTGTTTTCAGGTCATAGTGGTGGCTGACACTGAGATAGCAGAGTGGACACACCCCCAGTGTTTCAGAGCAGAGAAAACCCCTCATCACCTAATTTTATATACTTTAATAATTCAAATTTGTCTGGGTGGTTAACAATATGTTTCTGTGTTGCGACAAACTCAGAACACGTATCTATTGTTGCTTTACACAACTTTTAAGGTTTACATTTTACATTTATTTGTTTATTTTTTAAAAATGGGACAGACCATATTAATGAACATTAACAATGTAAATATGTAAGTAAAGTAAAGTAAGTAAAGTAAAGTCCACACAAAATTCACATCAGGAAGTCCATATAAAGTAGCAATTGTGCATGTAAATACTGGATTGTTATTGCAAATGCCGTAAAGTGCAAAATGCTATTGCTGGCTGTCCAAGATAAAGTGCTTGAAGTGTTTGATTTTAAAGTGCTTGATTGCCCATGATAAAGTGATAGATTGCATTTCATTCTTAAAGTAAGACAAAACAGGACAAAAGTCTTATACTATAGCTGGTTACATAACAATGGTTGCACAACAGATAACAAGCATACAATTCAGACAATATTATGTTCACAGATCTGGTTTTCCAATAACCATGCTTCAAGATGTTTGGAGAATAATGTTGTAGTTGTTAATTCACGTATTGTGCTCAGCAAAAGGTTCCATGTTTGGGATGCACAATAGGAGAATGTTGCTTGACAAAATGTAGTTTTCCTGAGTGGTACTTTACAGTCCCCCCTTGAGCCAGCTCTAGTTGATCTGTTAGAGTTTCTTTGGACAAAACTTAGTAATGGTGGTGGAGCTTAACTTTTAAGGTTCAATATGCACAATAACTGATATGTACAGCACGGCCAGCAGACTTGCCTGATTGTAGGGTCAAAACTGACCCCTCTGGACCCTGAACAAATGACTCCCTTGACATCGGGGGCAGCAGTCATATCCGATGTGCTGCTCTGTCCATGCAAGACACATGTGCTACAACTTAAGTCAGAGGAATAAATCATCCTGTATGAGGGGAATAAGGAGGATTTCACATTAACCCCTGAATGCCTTGTACTCACATGGGATCTCCCTCTGGCTGCAGGGATAAATAACATCCAGGGAGCCCTATAAACTCTTACACAGCCAAGGATTTATTCTTCTTGAATTCCGCCTGCTGAATGGTAACGAGATCAGCCATTTTGCAGCGTATGAGGTAGGTATGAATGTCAGGTGACGTCAGTGAAGGAGGAAAACAATGCAAACCGCAAGGCCCTGTGGTGTAGCACCACGCAACCTGCCACATCCTTCGAGGTGGGACTACCTTTTGCACCTAATGGAAATAAATCACCGGTAAGGGTGACAGCTCAGAGGTGTCAAATATTGGGCGGAGAGAGAAAATACAAGCGAAAAAGACAAATGAAGAAGGAAGGGGAGTGAACGAGTGTGGACGGTTCAAAATTCACCCAGGTGCAATGTGGGAAAGCTATGAGCCTCCCTTTCCTGGTTGCCAAGGATGTGTTTGAGCAGAAGATATATGTGACTCTCTGCTTTTAATACACGGCCATATACTATACGCTGCTGCTGCACAAAGGCAGGGGGCATGTGAAGTAGCTCTGCATGCCTCTTCGTAATGCTTTTCCATCTGCTGCTGTAACTTTAACTGTGTCCCATCAACCACAGCGCTCAGCAGCCTGTCACTACAGAGGCCGCTGCGTTTAAGAGCTGTCACACTGTACACATAGAGCTCAGTGTGCGAGTGTAACCCCCTCCGCCTGGTGTCGGACTGTCACTTTATCAGACAGGTACAAAGACACAGTGTGAGTTCAAGTGTCTGAGGTGCTCTGAGATAGAGGCGAGGGGAGGGAAGAGGGGAGGAAGAGAGAAAGGAGGTCAGTAGGTTTGAAGATTGAAGGGAAAAAAAGATGGGAAGAGTGGAAGAAAGAAGATAAGCCAGAAGAAAATAAAGAATGAGGACTGTAGGGAGAGGCAGATAAGGGGAAAAGGGGGAAGACGGATGGTATAAAAGGGCAAAAAAAAAGATGAGATATGAAAGAAAGATGGAGGGAAAATAAAAAGTAGCACAGGCGTATCAAGAGAAATAGGAAGTAGGAAGAACTTTGCGAGGCAGCTGGACTAGCAAGATCACGTGAGAATACATCGTGCCAGGCTTCAAGTTATCCATTTGTGTCAGCACCAAAAATGGTGCAGCCTATCAGCGTCCTAGGAGGGACTACTGGCAGCTACGGGGGTGGTTTTAGGTGCGACGACAGCGGGAAGCATCCGTGGAAGCGACTCGTCTCAAACAAACAATGGCGGCTCCTGAAGAGGTTAAAGTAGATACTGTGATAGCATCACTTGTATCAGAACTGGACCGGATTCAGCTCTGACAAAATGTAGCAAAAACATTGAATTAAACAGAAACAATGCTGCATTAAACACCCTGTTGTATACACAAATTCACTGCACTGCCCTTTTAATATGGTGGTGTTAACATACACATCACTGCTGATTGGCTAACTGTGGCATGTTGCTGTTGCTCAACATTTTGCCATTTAAACTAGTCTGACACACTGGATGCACACTAGGGGTATAAGTCCTGCATTTGGTCGCTTGCTCCAAGCGGCATCGCAGCGTTTGTGTGTACGTTTTCAAAGTCGGACGAGCCAACACGTCCCAAACCTATTCGCTGAAAATGGCAAATTAGTGTCTTTGACGTTAATGCTACAAACATAAACAAGCTAACACATGAGATGTAGTCATTTTAATCCCAGAGCTCGCCTCCCGACATGCAAATGTTCCACCTTGAGACTATTTTGCAGCAGGACCGTCACTGCATCCTGGGCTTATCACCATCCAAGACATTTGTGACTGGCTTAAAGAAATGCAAACAAGGCAGGGTGTTTTTCCCCCTATAGCAGACTGTGGGTGCTTTTCATTCGGTAAATTGGTATCCTCGTCTCCTCCACTCGCTTCCTCTCCTCGCGTCTTAGCTCCACCCAGCGAGGAAATGAAACAGGGATACGAGGAAGAGACGCGAGGACGGAGGAGACGAAACTCCGAAATGAAAAATCCTTGGTTCCTTTCAGCGTGAGTCTGAAGCGACGTCAATTACTGATGACGAGCTGATAACAGCTGTATCAGCTGTCAAACTGACTGGTGCAGATGTCCACACAAACACTTATTTAAGAACAATTCCAACAGCTGACAGTATTTGATTAGATCTGTAAACTGTTTAAAATAGATGATTGATGGTAGTATTCTTCCTGATGTTGATTTTAATCATCATTTAATAATTTATAAATTATATCAGATATGGATCAGTGTTATTTGTTTAGACTGTTTATTTACTTGCAGTATTGTCATATGCACAACAGCTGTGTGAGAATGTGCATTGATTTTATTGTGAAAATAAAAAAGAAAACGGACAAACTGCTGCTTTGTGTGATGCCACATGACGGCACATTTTATTGCGTCTCATCATGTAACTGTTTTATTTTATTATCTGTAGATCCTGTACATGACACTACAAAGTTAGCACACGGCCACAGATGTTTTCTCTGATTAGTCCATTAAAAAGTGTGACACTGATTCCACAGTAAAAACCTCTGAATCATTGCTGCACCAGACGACTTTTCATCCTGTGTGTGTCATTTTTCAGAACATGTGGCTTGCTTCTAATCAGTTATTTCTTTATGAGCTCTTTGTGACACCGAAGGACATAAATATTCAATCAGAATCCTTAACGTGCTTCAGAAACTTCTGTCAGTCAGATTCGATTTCCCTGCGTGTGTCCTGATGATGCAGGATGACAGTCGCTGAAACAATCAACATCACTCCTCTTGATAAAAGACTTCCGCGTAGGATACACCGGTGTATCCTCGATCTGAGCTCCTCCAGGAGCCTCCTCTCTCCTTGTCTCCTCCAGGTGCATTTAAGCAATTGGAAAATCCTTCATCATGGTGGAGGGGAAACGACTTCCGGGTCGATGAAGAAGAGAAGAGACGAGGAGGCAAAATTCAACGAAATGAAAAAGCACCCTGTGCATGCGTGAAGGCAGACCTTTCTCCAGTGCCTAGTGCTGTGGAGAAGTCTGGCTAATCGAGACATTTTGTCAGGAAACTAAAGCAAAATGGTGTGCACAGATTTCAGATTGGACGTGTCCCTGAAGATTGACTTCATTGAAAGAAGAGTAAAGAACAGCACTGAAGACTTTTTACAAATTTTGTGCCTTCACAGTGACCTTTGACCCTGAGATTCCAGTATCTAGTGTCAGTTCATCCTTGACTGAAATATTGCGTTCACAAGAATGGGACAGACAGATGGACAAACCTGAAACAAAAAGGGAAGGGAAAGCGACACCTCAGGTGTTTGTGACTTTATAGTCTAACTAATGTAATATATTATGCATGTTTATCCATTGATAATATGAACTTGAGCTGCTGAATTTAGTGCATGTAGACCACAGCCAGTATAGTAAATGGTTGATGGAGCCTCTGAGGGGTCACCCATAGTTTTCTAAAGAACAGTTTTGAAGCTCACAGTGTGGTGGCTCTGGCAGTTGGCACCTTGTCAGTGTCTGACTCGGCTAACACCTGGCTAATCTAAAAATGGGCAGAGAGGCTAGCCATCTGTGACCCACCTGTTACCCAAAGCAGGCATTCCCTTAATTATGCATACATTTAAGCTTAAGCTTAATATAATTTAAAGGAGTGTGGTTTTTGTAACAGGCTGTAAACATGTTTATTTCTGCTGTAAATGTGGACATTTTAATACAGGGTTCTATGAGGATTGACCCATTTTTAGGGCCAGCCTCAAGTGGCCATTCGAGGAATTGCAGTTTTTGGCACTTCTTCACTTTTCAGCTCTGGAGATTGCCTCTTGTTTTAGACATAATGCCACATTGATAGGTCACTGCCTACACAGGCAAAGATCTCACTGAACAGAAGCAAGGGGAAAAAAGAGGGATATAAATAACAGAGAGGTTGTACAAATGTAAGAAAGAAGGCAAACCTCTGTTAATGTGCAGGTATTATTGCCTTGCTAACCATAGCTCTGTTTACCTTCACTGATTTAATCGCCTCGTGTTCAGTTAAGAGTGTGCAAACATGTCCATCTCCTCCCTGTGTGTTAGCCTGGCTGGAGCACTTCCTTGTATAGCAGTGCCCTCATCTTCACTCCTTCTTGTCTGATTGGGGTGAGCTGAGCGAGTGAGCACTGCTGCTCAGACTAACCGCTTCTGGCATCTCCAGACAGGAATTCGTTCTTGCCCCTGTGATCGCAGCAGGCTGGGATTTCGACACGGAGGGAGCCACAAAGAAGCATATTATTATTATTTTTGTAGACGCAGAGTTCGGGCCTCCCCATCCCAGATCCCTCTGTGCAGCGGGTTAGGGTTCTTCACACACTATCTCGACATTTTTGACACACGGTATCAGATCATACATCAGTATCAGCGTGAGGAGGATCTGCTATCTGAGCTCTTTAGCTCTCCCATGTGGAGCCGTACAGGCCAATATATGTGACTGCTAACACTGTACACTCTTAGAAATATGGGTTCCTAAAATGTTCTTCCTGAAGGGCTGAGGTTCTACTCAGAACCACTTTGTGAAGAACCCTTTGTTGAAGAAAGGGTTCATCATAGGTTCTTCGTAAGACTAAAGGTTCCATTAACAACCCTTTTTGTAAGAAAGAGTTCTTCAAGGATTGTTTAGATCCTTGAAGAACTCTTTTGTCAAGGATTATAATATAAAAGGATTCTTGGTAGAAGTCCCTGGGTGGGTTCTAGATAAAACCCTTGGAATATAAAAGAGTTCTCATCAGAAATCCCTGGGTGGGTTCTTGTCAGCATGCTTAGAAGGTGGAAAGGTTCTGGATGAAACCCCCAGAGAGACTTCTGGGTTGAACCATTACACCACAGAATTGTTCTCTGTAGAACCTCTCATAAGGGGTTCTGGATAAAACCTTTCACAGGTGGTTCAAGGTATTTATTTATTTATTTATTAAAAAGGATCCCCATTAGCTAGTGCCCTTGACACAAGCTAATCTTCCTGGGGTCCAAAACCAGTTAATCATATCCATCATAAGCTTATACAGCATCACATTAGTGTTACAATATGTTCATCACAAGTGCATCTCAATTGTTGTACGCCAAAACAATTAATACAATTTTCAAAACCATTCATTCCATACTGACTCTACTTACTCTGTGAGTGGAGGTAGGTCAGGAGGAATTTTCATCATGAATTAATGTCACAGCTAGGTTAACGTCAGGGAACACAACAAGACATTATACTTAAAAAGCGCTGGATTATTAATCAGCTGCATAAATAGTACATCTTTAAATGGTGTTTGATTGAGGATTTACTGTTAGATTGGCGAATGTGAAGGGGACAGTTATTCCAGTAACTGATGGCACGGTAAATAACTGTCTTTTTTAAAGCATTAGATTTTGGGAAGGGTAACATGATTTTACCATCATCTGCTGTTCTAGTGAAGTAACTGTGAAAGTCGCTGTGTTTTATGATTTGACTATGTAGAAATTCTGGTTCAGTGGAAAATATGCTATTGCTGAAGAACGCTACTGTGTTTAAGGTGAGCCTCTTCTCTACTGGTAACCATGAAAGTGTATGATGCATACATTACGTTTATGTTGGGTTCAAGGTAGAACTCTCCTCCAAAAGGGTTCATCCTGAAGGGCTGAGAACCATTTGTTCTTCATAGGACTAAGGGTTTCATTTAGAGCACTTTTTGGAAGAAAGAGTTCTTCAGGGATTGTTGAGATCCTTGAGGAACTCTTTTGTACAGGGCTCTTTGTGCCATAATATTGAAAGGTTCTCGGTAGAAGCCTCTGGGCGGGATCTAGATAAAACCCATGGAATATAAAAGGGTACTCTGTAAAACACCCTGGGTGGGTTTTAGCTGAACCCCCCGAAATATTTAAGGGTTCTCAGTAGAACCCTTTGGGTGGGTTGTGGCTGAAACCCCTGTAATATTAAAGGGCTCTCAGTAGAACCCTCTGGGTGGGTTCTAAATGAAAGCCTTGTAATAACAGTTCTCAGTAGAAACCCCTGAGGGATTTCTCATCTGTATCCTTAGAAGGTGGAAAGGTTCTGGATTAAACCCCCAGACAGGGTTCTAGGTGGAACAATTACACCATAGAAGGGTTCTCTGTAGAACCTCTCATAGAGGGTTCTTGGTGAAACCTGTCACAGATGGTTCTAGGCAGTACCCTTTCTGTTAGGTATTAGGTAGAACTCTCTGACAGAGTTCCAGGTCAAACCTTTCAACTTTGGTTTGGCCAAGAGACCAAAAAGAGAAGGCAAAGAACCGTTTCTGGTTCTAGTTAGCACCTTTATTTGTCAGACAGTATCTGGACCAGACTGTTTGGGTGCCTCTGACTGTAATCTATATAGCCGAGGATGAAATCGTGAGACGTAAACACTGAAGCCACGTATGAGGTGTGTGTGGCCTGGCTCTGGTTCACACCCCACCCAGCCGTCACTGGCTGCCGAGCCGGGAAGGTGACCATGAACTAATAACAGCATTCACCCTCATACAAACATACGTGAACGCACTCATCCCAGGTGGGTCACAGCTGGTGAATGAACCGCTCCACATTTACTCTAAAAATACCAGCGTTGACACAGGGAGATAAACAAAAAAGCAAATTAATGAAGCCCCTTCTGTCTTGATTTAGTGCTGCGAGCCCCGCTGGAGGTTTCACATCCTGTGAGATTTCATTCAGAGAATATCTCACATTCTTTTCTTTTTTTTTTTTTTCATAAACCATTTCCCAACATTATGAGCTGAGCGGCTCCTGCTGTGAGCAATGAGATGAGGCCCCACAGGCCTGCATGTGGCACCCCTCGTTCATTGCTCATATAGCGGAGGAACACCGTCCACGCAGCTGGTATCTCAGCGTCCCGGAGAGCCCGCACTGGTTTTATGAACGTCAGGAATGGGAGATTGTATGAGCATAATATGGGGGGAGGTGGAATTAATGGTTTTTCAGCCATACCTTGAGAACAGCAGGATTTTCCACTGTGGGAACACATGGTGGGCTTAGCTGTAATACACTGTAATGAGATCTGAGAAGGACCCTTGAGTGTGAAGGGGCTGTCCACACTGCAGGCTGCCTTTATGGGCTGCTAGAAAGATGAGATCGGGCTGGTACAGCGGGTCAACAAGTGGAAGGCATGTGTGGGCGAGTGGATGTATGTGTGTGTCCACCTACAGCCGGAGTGTGGGAGGGCGGAACATCCCATCCTTAATTAAAACAGCATCGCCTCCTTTTTGGTTACAGGTGGGAAAATGTTGCGCCTTTTCTACTTTCCGCTCCGTTGTAAACGCCAATAAAGCAGCCTTTAACTTTTATGTGCCACACACACACAAACACACAAATACAAACAGGCACAAAGGCATGCAAATAATGTATACATGTACGCATGCCCACACACACACACACACACACACACACACACACACACACACCACAACACACAGCCAACAGCAGCGCTCCTTGATCAGGATCGCTACTACGTGCTGGAGGGTATTTACTTGGTCATGGAGAGAGTTGGAACACACACATAAACACACACCCACTCACGAGGACATTAAAGCCTGGAGCTCAGTGATAATTAGAGGTCACTCCGGTGACAGCTGGCACAGGGCATACCACAGCGCCGCAATGAGAGCAGCCTGATCAAACATAAAGCAGCCATTGCTCTCTGAATGCAGAGAATGCTGAGAAACGGCTGCAAACTGAGTAAGCGGCTCGTGCCATAACGAATGGCTTTCTAAACAGGATCTTCAGTGTAACAAGTGTGGTATGCTGTAAAATCTATTGTCAATATGCAACTTCATTTGCTCTCCGGCTTGAAAGGGAACAGCGGGGGGAGATGAAAATGCCTTGATGCTATCGGCTGGTTTGTTATAGCGTCCAGAGAGGGTGTGTTTGAACGTTGGGAAGCATTAAGACTCTGGTCTGCGGGGTGTGCATGTGCACTCTTAGAAATGAAGGTGCAAACTAGAACCTAGGGTTCTCTGGATTGTCTCCACTGGATAACCCATTTTGGTTCCTGGTAGAACCCTTTCGAAATGTTCATAGAACCATCTGTGAAAGATTCGACCCAGAACCCCCTATGAGAGTTTCAACAGAGAGCCTGTCCATAGTGTAATGGTTCCATCTATCACCCTGCATGAGGGTTCTTTCAAGAACCTTTTCACCGTCTAAGGGTGTTAACAACAACCCACCCAGAGGGTTCCACTGAGAACATTTTTATATTCCAAGATTTTATCTAGAACCCATGTGGGTGGGTTCTTTCGAGAACCCTTTTATATCCCAAGGGTTTTGGTTTCTACCAAAAACCTTTTCATAGTCCAAGAGTTTTATCTAGAACCCACCTACGGGGTTCTATCGAGAACTGTTTCATTTTCCAGCAGTTTTATCTAGAACCCACCCACGGGGTTCTATTGAGAACCCTTTTATCTTCCAAGGCTTTTATCTAGAATCCGTGTAGGGTTTTTGCCAAAAACTCTTGTATAACCCAAGGGTTTTTATCAGGAAGCCACCCTGGGGGTTCTGTCGAGAACCTTTTTAGATCCTAAGGATTTTATCTGGAACCCACCCAGTGGGTTTTATCAAGAACCCTTTTATATCCCATAGGTTTTATCTGGGGGTTTCTACTGAGAACCCTTTCATATCCACAAGGGTTTGATTGAGAACCCACACAGGGGGTTCTATCAAGAACACTTTTATATCTAAAAGATCTGATCTAGAACCCATCCAAGGGATTCTACAGAGAACCCTTTATATTATGGTTTAAAAATGTGGATTTCAACTATTCTTGAAGAACTCCTTCTTTCAGAAAGGGTTCTTTGGATGAGGAGGGTTCTTAATGGAAAAGGGCTCTTTAGAAGCAGTTCTGGATAGAACCTCAGCTCTTCAAGAAGAACCCTTTTAGAACCCTTGTTTTAAGAGTGTAGGATACTTCATTTATAGAAATGTACTCAATGATGTTAAGCTGGTCCTGATCCATGAAGTGTGTAAACTTAATCACATCTGGTGTGTAAGTGGGAGCAACAGTTTTTGCATCCCATTAAATGAAGTATAAATTTCTCTCACAGACAAACAATGGCCCTCTAAGTGCAGTGTCAGAGCCTGTAAACTGTGAATGCCTTTTCAGCAGGTCATCCATTGGCACTATGTTTTATAGACTTCTTCCTGTTCCAGATTTTCACAGCCAATTCCGTCTACTTCATTACACCTCTCATTGTGCACCCTTGTATTTAGCTCTTATAGTGAGAAAAACGATTGACACATCAGAGGTCTGTCCAGTATTTCTGTTGCAATAAAGAAAGAACATCCAGTCAATCAGCCATCTGTGGGAAGTTGGACTCACAATAACTGGCCATCAGCTGCAAATGAATCCATCCAAATACAATACTGAAGAATGGAGTTGTAAACCTGACATGTTGTAAACCTTTAATAACTGATCTTTTGGCCACTTCGGGGCAGCTGGAACAAGTTGTGAACACAGCACTGACATATTATTGTCTTATAAAGTTAATATGGCAAACTTGCCTAATTACACATGTAGCAACATTAGCATTCAGATGGAATTATCTTTCTGCCCCTCTACCAAATGTAAATCCATTCATTTTTAAAACTTAAAATATTAAGGTCTTTCATAGCAAAATGTTCCAGTATATACACTTCCTAGAAGCTGTGTAAGATAGGCCCCAATGCAGGCTGTTATGACAGGCCCTTGTGCATGCTAGTGACTTGACATTAGACAACATCAACATAGGTTACATATTACCCAGCAATCATCATTGTAAAATAAGGAATTATTCACTTAATTTTATAGTTTGTTTATAGTTTACGTAGAATAAGCATATAATTTAATTATAGATCGCTATTGACTACCAAAAAAGAAAGTAAATCATGACAGAGATGGGTTTGACTGCTTGAAGGCGTGGAAAGTATTTTTATTTAATGCGGTAAAGTGTTCAATTTAATGATAATTCTTGTTTGAACACAGGTGTATGTTTTTCCGAGGCTGCAATCTGTCAGGGACACTGATGGCTGTAAATTGATTAACGCATGAAGAAAGGAGGTAGGACTAGAAAAGTTTTCAACTTCTTCCCAGGCCTTTTACACACAACTGATATTATTTGAGCTGTACGGTTGTTTCTTTTGTGTTATTTTAACATGTTCAGTGAGATTGATTAAACTAAAAGAAAAGCTAAATTAAACTTGCAAGGGCCCATTTTACACCCAACACATTGGAGGGCCACCACACACCACAATGGGCCCTGTTGCAACCGCATTGCCTGCTCTGTCAGGGGTTCCCATACTTCTTCATGTCAATGACCTCTACAGTAGATGCTCATTAGAACACGGACCTCCAATTTGAGAAGATTCTGTCTCAGGGAATATTTCTGAGTATTTTAGGTTTGATGATAATAACGTCTTCATAGTCAATCATGGATCAAACTATGATCACTCTGAATTATAATCAATCAAAATGACCAGCTCTATGGGTTCCCTTGTTATTCCAGTTTCCAAAACACGTTATCAAAGTTGAAATATTCTGTTCCTTCTTTTCTTCTTTCTTCTTTGAAAACCACTGATGTATATTTACGCCCCTGCTAGCTGGCTAACTCTGACTGTCTGCTGTTTGGTGCTGGGTATATAGCGTTCACTGAGTTTTTACAGGGTATAAATATGCTTTTTTAGTGGAAAAGGATGCTGATGAGAAGTGAAGTTAGAAAAACTAAAACAATTAGCTGAGCTGAAAGATGCTAAAACGCTCCATAGAGATGAGGAGGACTGCAGAATCTGTGTTAATTCTCTGTGGGTTCATCACTTTGACAGAGCTCTTTCACACTCCAATGTAAATATTAAAATATTGATAAGGGATGCTTTAAAGGTTCTATATGAGGCAATTTACATGTATTCATCAGTTTGTATTGCCAATATGTAAACAGATTGTAAAAAAAATAAAACCTTCCATGACTTTTTTGGTTGTCTGTAACAACCATTGATTGATTTCTATGTACAGTAAAGGACTCCGGACAAATCGAAAGGATGTGATGAGAGCCTTGCCTTGCTAACGTTAGCTTAGAAATGGAGTCAGCTAGTCCACAAATGACTGCCACACACTACAACACAAGCCAAATTTTACTTCTGTAATCTATCAACATGATGCCGCTCAATCATGTTCAGTCTCATGTATGTCACGCCACTGTTTTGGCCGATTTCCAGGATGTTCGCTAGCGTATACAGAGCACGAGCACCACGTTAAGTACGAGGAACAGGATGCTCTTCACTTATCAGCTACCTGCGTCATTAGTCACAAAGACTTTCTGAAAATTCAACCTAGTACATTCAAAGGACAACAGTGTTCACAGAATGTGCCTTTAAGATTTGATTTTACAAATAAATAGTCTGCAAGAGAGTGAAACAACTGCTTGGCTGTCAAAATGGGTTGTGTGGTGGAATCAATAAAGTTGTGGTTTGGTTCGTAGAGCTTCTTGCTGTAATTTCACGAGTGTCAAAACTCAATCAAACTCTTTTCGTGTGTTTAGTGCATCTTATGAGTTCAGCGAAGGGGCTGGTTTTGGTTCCACACCTCAGACTTGCCACACACAACTCAAATTTAGTGAAACAATTCTAAAAATGTCCATTCAGTTTGAATATCATGTTGGGCCAGCGTCAGATTTGCACTGTAATTCTGAGGGATCATGAACACTGAATGTCTTGGAAACCTATTGAATATTTTAGGAACATTTCTGGCTTTCTTTCCTCACTCAGAAATGCAGCCAACTCAGATTGGAGTTGGAACTGGGAAAATGATAGCTATTGGTACCATATGCGTTTTTGGAGCCACAGTCAGTTTAAGGGTGTTATAAAGGTATTAATTTCAAAATATTAGATTTTATGGTGGGAGCTCAGATTTTGTGATAAAGAATAGCCATTTTTTATTGAAAAAAATCAATTCCTATGGAGGCATTAGTTTAGAGTTTGACAAGTCGGTTATGACAGGAAGGTCTCTGCTGTGAAGCTCTGAAATGTCTTAGTAAGTCAGTGTGGGGGGCTCTTTTCTTCCACAGTGAGTGTGAAGCAGTTCAGTGCTGAAAAAGAGCATGTGTGTTCAGATAAGAACCAACCTGGATAAATAAAGGTAAAAATTATCAGGAACAGGTTTGAACAGTAGCGGACTCAGAGTGTCTGAGGGGCAGGGGTGAAAAAAATAAAAAGGGCACCAGTGCGGCAAAAATTGTTACACATTTAAGTTCCAGTTCCTGGTTAAGATTCATATTGTTTTATTGTACAGCAACTACTACAACTCTGTAATAAAAATTTACATAGAAATGTCATACATTTCTGCTACTTAAAGTCACGCAGAGGCCAAATCATTTTTGTATATACAGTAGGGAAGACTAAATGGCACTTCATTACATTTTCTGGAAGAGCACTTTATCATGTGTTGTCCACTACAAGGGCACCCCAGAGGGCACGTTACCCCATTTTGTCCACTACAAAGGCACCCCAGAGGACACTTTAACGTGTTTTGTCCACTGGAAGGGCACTTCAGATTGTATTTTACCACATTTTGTCCACTAGAAGGGCAAACCAAAGGGGCATTTTATTATATTTTGTCCACTGGAAGGGCATCCCAGATGGCATTTTACCAAATTTTGTCCACCAGAGGGGCACCCTAGAGGTTATTTTTATCATTTTTACCACTGGAAGGGCAATTTTGAGGTTAACTGGCCATATTTTGTTTACTAGAAGAGCACCCAGAGGGCATTTTATCATGTTTTGTCCACTACAAGGGCACCCCAGAGGGCACGTTACCCCATTTTGTCCACTACAAGGGCACCCCAGAGGACACTTTAACGTGTTTTGTCCACTGGAAGGGCACCCAAGAGGGTGTTTTTATCATATTTACCACTGGAAAGGCACCTTAGAGGGCATTTAGTCATATTTTTTCCTCTAGGACACTGTGAAGGGCACTTTATCACATTTTGTCCACTAGGAGGACACCCTAGAGGGCTCTTCATTACATTTTATCTACCATAGGGGCATCCAAGTGGGCACTTTTGTGTTGTTTTTTGAAAACATGGGGGCATCAGGGAGGGCAATCGCCCCCTTTGCCCCCCTCCTTTGACTCCACCAGTGGGTTTAAATCTTTCAGGAAAACTGTGACTGAGAGGGGAAACTGCAGGATTATTAGTCCCAATACCTGAGATACATGGTCCCTCAACATGAAAAAAAGCTTATGTGAAGAAAAACTTTTACAGTCTGTAAAAACGGTTCACCTCTGTGCTACCTCGGGGCCAGACATTTTCCACTCTTTAGCATCTCTGCTTTTTAATATGGTCCCTCTGAAGCTGTTCTCCAGGATTTTTTTCTTCCATTTGTATTTTCCTCCTCAGCAGAAAGAGGTATCACCTAACGCCTGACATGGCGTTTGGGGGACCAGCAGCAACAGGAAAGAGAAGAGGTCATGTCTGGATCTGACCTGTGGCGGTGGCTGAGATATAGACCAGATCTGCCGCTGTGCAGTCAGAGAGGGGCGTGGTGTCCCTCTCTCAACCCCTGGTGACTTCTGGGTGGAGAGAAGCAGTTTTGATCTTTTTCAAGATGGCAATGAAATCTGTCCTCGTGTCCCCTCAGTTATTTAAGTTCCTCTCCAGACATTTAAGAGCGGCATCATCCGTGTCTTTCATGATCTCTTTGTCACGGCAGCCAGAAACATAAAGAAGCTGAGTGGTTCCAAAAGGACACTGGAGGAAAACAAAGGAAGGGGTGCCCCGGTGGCCGAGGGATTAAGACAATGAACTGCAACATCGCCTGGTTTGCATCTGGCTGTTGCATGCCATTCCCCATCTTTCTTTCCCCTCATTTCCTGTCATCCATTTACTGTCAAAATAAAAGCATAGAATACTGAAAAATATTAATAATAAAAAAGAAACAATGGGTGAAGATAACTGGTTGTGATGGGGGCAGCTTTTCTCATGGGATCACTGACATAAATAACAACGGACGCTGCGTCTCCACTTCCTCCCGCTGTATAAAATGAAGCTGTATATCCTGAGTGCCGCCATTTTGTGCTTGTGATATAATTTGGTGCCAGAGTCTGTGCAGTCGTGATCAGGGTGGAAGTTGTGGTTTCGAGGTCCCGCCCACACAGCCAGCTGACTTAATCGGGAGCTGAGCTCAGCTGTCTATCATGATTTGAAACCTGCTTTTTGTAGCATCAAATAACTAATTAAAACCAAACTTCTAAGAAAAATGAACACTTGAACAAACATCAGCGTGACAAGAAGTAAATAAAATGACAGAAACCATGTTGGAGAAAAAATTATTTGACTTGTATTTTGATGTTTTAGTTTTTCCCATGTCCCGTCTGCTAACATGGATTTATTACCTCTACTGCAGCCAGCCACCAGGGGGTGATCAAGATTTTTTGTCTTCACATTTTGGGAGCTCACATGTTGTCATATTGCTGAGCTGGCTATGCAGATTTAGAGGAATACTTCATTTTATTCCTGAATGATGTGTGGCTTATGTTCTGGAGATAAGTCGGGAGCTTGCTGTAGTGTACTACTGTAGTTGTGATAGCAGTCATGGTTAGTGTGAAATGGTCATAGTTTGGTTAGTTAGGGAACAAAACTATCTGGTTAGGTTTAGGAAAAGGTTGTGGTGAGGCTTAAAATAAGTTAATAGATGCCCCTATAGTAGATTCAACATTGTAAATTGCCCTCCAGGGCGGTTCATTGTCCAAGATGAGATGATTAAAAATTAATTTGCTTCTTAGTGGTTTGTCCGTCCAGTGCTACTGTAGAAACATGGTGGCGCAACATGGTGGACTCCATAGAAGAGGACCTGCGCACCTTTGGCATGTTGTTCATACACCTTTTGGTGAGACCAGGCTGGAGGTGAAGGTGCAGGGTGATAAAAGTCAGTGCACAGTGGATTAATTACAGGTATAAAAGGGTTCATGTCACCACTGAAGAGGTGGACTGTGAAAACAGTAAAGTTGAGACAATTTAAAATTCCAAGGCAACGGATTGCAACAGATTTTTTGAGCTGTTTTTTCTTTAGATAAACTTAAAGCTCTGAAGTTTAGAAACTCAAAACATTGTATTTAAAACAAACAAACAAAAAAAAATTGAGTAAATTAATTGAAATGAAAGTGAATGTTAATATTTTAATATTTTCAATTATAACTATTTAACTAAACTATTTCAGGCACAAAAAACAAAGTTTTGCAACTCACTGTGACCACTTTTTCTTTTAGTTAAGTTAGTTTTTTGTTTTTTTTTAAAGTTTTTTTTAGTTTCTAAAACTCAAAGATTCAAATTTTTCTAAACAAGAAAAATAAATTATCTCAGCTGAAGATTATAGGTCAGCAAAAGTTTATTTCAAATTTAAGAGTCAAAAAAGACTCAAAAAACAATTGCAATGTGTTGTCTTGAAATTTTAAGTTGTCTCAACTGTTTTTTTTTTTTTTTTTACAGTGTGCAGAGAGTCACCTGAGTGACTTAAATAATTTGCCTAGTTCTTGTTTCAGTGGAGCAATTTTGTATATTTTGTATTTTATATATTTGCCTTCCTGACAGAGTAAAACCTAAAAGAAACGTTTACAAAATGATCAATTTGAAAAAAAAAGACTTAAAGTTTGCAGAAATCTCAGTAGCTTTGGAATAGTATTGCTCCAAATATGACTGTATGAAAACATCAGCTCTGCTCATACCTACGACCTTTTTTCCATTATCTCAAATAACGACAGAAACATGTCACATATTCCCTCTGACAGAAACCTGATGGGGTAATTACTCCAGGAGGAGCTCTGTGGACTCTGTGTGTTCCTGCTGCCTGTGTCCACACAGAGCTGCAGGCTGCACTCCGAGTCAGAGAGCTTTAAATCACCGGGGATTTTCTGGGCTGAGCTGTGCTGTGTCCTCCTTCAGAGCAGCCCATGTAGATTTGGACGGGGATGAATCAGACTATTATTAATTATCCGGCACACAGGTCAGCGGCGCCATAAATAACCATCGACTGACAGACAGATTTTAACCAGAAAAACAGGCGGGGGTTTGAGGGGCTGGAGGGTACGAGGTGAACTTTAAGAAATTTGGATTATACGGATATTATACAGTGAGACGCTGTCTTTTCTGATGATTCCTGCTTAGACTCTAATCACTGAAGAATGTCAAAAAAGAGAGACACAAGACAAAATAAATGCTTTCCCCTGGATTTGAACCTGTGATCATTTTTTTAAACTTAAATTGCATGTGTTTCTACTTGGATTAAAAAATCTTACAGCAGAAAATTGAGACATTATTTTCAAAAAGCAGTTAATGGACACATATTGCTTTTGAAAACATTTTTTCCATTGGTCGTATTATAATATTTATATACTGAACTGAATTCCTGACCATAGTTTTAACTTCACTCTTCCAAGGTCAGTCTTTAAAAGGTCACCAGAGGACAGTTTTCTTAGAATATAGCTCAAATATATCAAACCACAGCATTTATAGGTTATTATACATAATGAAGGACTTCCTTCTTTTGAATTTTAGCTGGAATTCGTGGCATGATCATCATTTTGAAGTTATGCTTCAAAATAACTGCTGGGGTCTCTCACATTAAAACAAAAGATGTAGTTTGATGAAGCTGTGAAGTAGCATGGGATCATGGGAGTTTTTCTTCATTGTTAAACAACCTCCACTGCATGAAAATCTATCCGACATGACTCAGACAGAAATCATATTGATGGATGATATAATGTATTTAGTCATGTTTACTGACTTCCTTCCTCACTCTCTGACATACCTGATGTATCCCGTACTTTCTCGTAAGTTATAGCAACAAGTGGCTAGCATAACAGCTAGTAGTAAATGCACCTTGAATAAGAGTACAGATGTCTCTGGGTTTGACCATTGTTGGAAACATTTGGGATAATGTAAGTATACAACTCAATAGAATGTATAATGTCAATATATAACAAGGTCTAGCGTTTTTCAACATCTTAATGCAGAAATGTTACATAGTATAGCTTTATTGGTGTTTTGTTCAGAACAGTTTATGAGTTTTCAATGTGGTGACACCTTCATCGTCATGGTGATCTTTGTCATGGTTAATATGAACCAGCCAATGTTTGGTTAGATTCAGGAAAAGAGCATGGATTGAGTTAAAATAAGTACGTTATGTAAGTTAAATTACATACGTGATGTACATTACGTAAGTTAACTTACATGCTAAAGTTAAAATGAGTCAGCGTTGACTTTTGGTTTCACACGGGACACAAACTGTGGACTCCTGGGTGACAGATTCTAACCAGAAAAACAGGCAGGGTGTTGGGGTACTAGAGGGCACATGGTGAACTTTGGATAAAAAGGATATTATACAGTGACATGCTGTCTTTTTGACTCTTGACTACTTGACTTATAGATTCTAATCAGTGAGACAAAATGAATAAAATAAAAGCAGCAAAATAAATGTTCTACCCTTGATTTGAACCTGTGATTTTTTCACTCTAAATTGCACATTTTTTCTCCCTGGATTAAAAAAATATTACAGCAGAGAATGGAGATTATTTTCAAAAACATTTTTTACTGAATGAAAGCTTTAGTTTTAACATCAATCTTTAAAGGTCAGTCTGCAAAGAGTCTCACTGGAGTTTTCTTAGCATTTAGTTCAAATATATCAAACCACAGCATTTATAGGTTATTATACATAATGAAGGACTTACTTGTTTTGATTTTTTAGCTGGAATTTGTGCATGATCCTACAGAATCCTGTGATTTTAAAGGTATGCTTCAAAAAACAACAGTTAGATCTGATATGACCCAGACTGAAATCATGTTCATAGATGATATAATAAAGTAAATTTTATTTACATTTTATTTAGTCACATTTGCAACATCTTTCCTCACTGACATTTTCCTGGAAGTCATAGTAACTAGTGGCTACTAGGAAATGCACTTTGAATAAACTCTTGGTTTGACCATTGTTGGAAACATTTAGGAGAATGTAATTACACAATTCAACAAAATATATAAGACTGATTTAACATTCTCAGACGTTTTAATGCAGAAATGTTACATATTATAGCTTTAATGCTCTTTAGTGTGTCACATGTTATGAGTTTTAAACATGGCAAACAGTATCATATCACCCTGGATTTCAGCCTTTGATTTTTTTCACTCTAAACTGCACATTTCTGCTGGATTAAAAAATCTGACAGCAGTTAATGGACACATATTGCTTTTGAAAACATTTTTTCCATTGGTCGTATAATAATATTTATATACTGAACTGAATTCCAAACCTTAGTTTTAACTTCACTCCTCCAAAGTCAGTCTTTAAAGGGTCTCACCAGAGTACAGTTTTCTTACAGTATAGTTCAAATACATCAAACCACAGCACTTATAGGTTATTATCATAATGAAGCACTTTGGAGGAAAACAAAGTTTCTTCTGAATTTCAGCTGGAATTTGTGACATGATCATTATTTTAAAGGTATGCTTCAAAATAACTGCTGGGGTCTCTCTCACATTAAAACACCAATGAAAGACATAGTTTGATGAAGCTTTGAAGTTCCATGGACATACTGAGTATGTTTTCCTTTGTTAAAACAACACTACCATGCCTGGTAAATCACTGACATGACTCAGACAGAAATCATGTTAATGGGTGATATAATATATTTAATCATGTTTACTGACTTCCTTCCTCACTCTCTGACATACCTGATGTATCCCGTACTTTCCCATAAGTTATAGCAACAAACAAGTAAATGCACCTTGTATAAAAGTACAGATGTCTCTGGGTTTGACCATTGTTAGAAACATTTGGGAGAATGTAAATACACAACTCAACAAAATATATAACATACACAATTTTAATGTAGAAATGTTACACATTATACCTTTAATGCTGTTTAGTCCTGCGCAGTTTGAGTTTTAAACATGCCAGCAGTGGTTATGTGACCTGCAACATCGCGGGGATCTTTGTTGTGGTTAACATAAAGCTGTCACGGTTCGGTTAGGTTTAGGGAAAGACTGTGGTTTGAGTTACAATAAGAACTTACAAATGTTTAATAGCATAAGTTTAGTTTATTTAATTTATAAAAGGACAGTGTCTAATGACATTGATCATTTACATGAAAGGAAAACATGGTTGCACAGATTTAGTGAGATTTAGCGCAATTACAAAGTTAACTAACATACTAAAGTTAAAATGAGTCAGCACTGACTTTTGGTTTCACACGGGACACAAACTGTGGACTCCTGGGTGACAGATTCTAACCAGAAAAACAGGCAGGGTGTTGGGGCACTGAAGGGTACATGGTGAGCTTTAAGAAATGTGGATAATAAGGATATTATACAGTGAAATGCTGTCTTTCTGACTCTTGACTTTATGCCTTGTAGACTCTAATCAGTGAAACAAAATGAAAAAAATAAAAGAGACAAAAGAAATGTTGTACCCTGCATTTGAACCTGTGATTTTTTTCACTCTATATTGCACGTGAGTATAAACAAAAACATTTTTTACTGAATGAAAACTTTATTTGTAACATCAATCTTTTAAAGGTCAGTCTGTAAAGAGTCTCGCCAGAGTAGAGTTTTCTTAGAATTTAGTTCAAATATATCAAACCACAGCATTTATAGGTTATTATACATAATGAAGGACTTACTTGTTTTGAATTTTTAGCTGGAATTTGTGGCATGATCCTACAGAATCCTGTGATTTTAAAGGTATGCTTCAGAAAATAACTGCTAAAAAGCGCCCATGAAATTTGAACACTAACAACGTCTTAGTGTTGTTGCTCCAAACCACCTCTGGGCCCGCTCTGGTTTTGTTTTTCCCACCCACCAAGGCAAACAGAAGGCGTGTGGGACATCAAAGAACCAACGTGCCCTCAGGGCACCCAAGGGCCAAAGCATATCTGAGTTCAGGCAACATTACCCACCCATACAAATCACCCCCTGATTACATCCATCTCGGCTTTCTCCATGCGAGCTGTCAGTCGCTTTCTAAAAGGAGCAGTGATGAGTGTGAGGTCAATATATCCGTAAAGATATCAGGTCTGAGTGCACTGCACAGTGAGACGCAAATAAACCCAGATATCCGCTTGTTGATTTAGTTCAGGGCATGATTTGTATGCCCGCTTATGGTCAGCACAAGTCAAATATGAGGTCAGTATATTTTGAATCCCCAACCTCCATTTCAATACCCCTGAGCTGTGACCGGGCTTTCCGCTGCACATTCTGCACTCTGAGTCAAATAAACAAATAATTCCATCCTTTTTGCCCCAAGGTGCTCATCGTTATACATATTTAGTGACGGACTATTACAATTTTAATAAGCATAAGAGGAGAAAGCCTGTAGGCCTCCCTGTGTCAAAACATTTATACAGCATGCAAAAAGGCCTGTGGTTTGAGCAGCGGTCGGGGGAGAAAGAGTTGACTTTTATTTTAGTCTGCAGCCTCAGTCCTTCCAGAGCAGGACAGTGGGAGCATTTAGCGGAAGAGCCGAGCGGCTCGGTCATCCCGTCTGGTTGCCTGTGTGTGTGTGGTGGGATGATTCATACTGCGGAGGAGAGGAGATGAAACACCTGCACAATGTCATCCTTGTGCCATCTTGAATTCTCTGTAAATTTGCTAATGTAAGGTTTTTAGGTGAAATGGCTAGAAAGCAAAAACATGACTCGTAACACAGGATAAGTCATTAGAACTGTTCTTTCCTTTCATCAAGTTCAAAAATAACTTATTAAAGTATAAATTTAAGTATAAATGTATTACAACTCTGCTATATTTACATTATGTCATGCAGGGCTTAAAGTTTTTAACCTTGTTAACATGTTCATGTGGTGTTTTTCGTATCAGGAGTGAAATAAGCAGCAAACACCATGTCTGAGTGTTTCTTGCTTTAAAACTGCAGTGAGCCAGGGCAGTCTCAAAAACTGGATTCAGTCAGGTGGGGTATATGATGCAATAAATCAGTGCCGTTAATCGAGTTGTTGGAGCTACACGTTTCATTAGCGGTGATGCTCAGCCCACAGGACAAGCTGGATGTAGCTTGTTACTGTGATTAGCGAGCAAAACATAGGAGAAGACAGGTGCAACTACTTTACATATTAATGAATCCTTGAATACTGAATGAAGGCGAGGTGTAGCGCTATATGTACGCCATTTTAATGAGGTATTTGGACTTTTTTTGCAAAAAAAACAAAACAAAAAACAATACCAGACACCACTTCTTCTTACCTGCTTCTTGTAGAGCATTTTGTTTAAAACATGACTGGAGGTGGACTTTAATAGAAGAGTTTGCCCACTTGCCTGGGGCAAGAAAAAAATGCCACGTTAGGTGAGTAAATCTAACAAATTAAACACATAGTTTTTTTTCTTTTTTCTGGAGCTTATGATGGAAGCTAAGGAGTGAGCCATCTTGCTTCCTTCTTGCAAGTTACTCCGGACGTGTAAAATGTTATTACTCCTTAATATTATCACTTCACTTATCACTTGGTATCAAAATAATTAGTTACATTACTAGTGATATAACTATATTACGATTGTACCTTGCTTGGCGGCCTTGTTGGGTCCCAAGTTTCTCTGCTGATCCAGTGAACTACAAACACTCAGAAAGCTTTCGCTGTTGCTGTCCAGATGTCAGCTGTCGACCTCTCTGTGTGGTCTTCAAATTAGATTCCATCACTGCAGATTCTCTCTCGAGGAGCCAGACAAACTCAAAATAATGAAAGTCTGATAATGAAAGTCTGCCTCTGCCTCAGCCTCCAGCCTTCTTTTAGTTTTTTTGGCTAACAGCTGATGTGACCTGCCCTGACCTGCTGCACGTACACGTCATAGGATAGCCTACCTAGGTCAAAAAGTAACTCAGTAACTCACTGTTACTTGAAATACTAACTGTTATATACTCAACAGGGTTGGGTGATATGTTTAAATTTCCAACCAGCTACCGTCAGCACATCAACTGGTGACTGGCAGTATATTCGTCCCCCCTTCCCATCTCCTCCCATCCTCTGGAGTCTCAGCGGGCAGATGTGTGTGAGTGAGGAGTTCATTACGTTACGTACATTCACTGGGTCCAATAAAGAAAAATACACCTTCTGAATTTGAGCTTCTGCCTTTTACTGAACTGAGCGAGCTTAATTTGCTCATTAACTCCTCATAAAACACACTTAATTTGAACTCGATAGAAAAGCATGTAAAAAAATCACCAAACCGTCTTTGTTAGTCTGTCCACTGTCCCCGCAATCACCAGCTCTGGTTTGGAAATAAATCCTTAATTCATCACGTTAGATGTTTAAAGAGTCTGACTCTGCAGGCTGTTTTCCTCTCACTCCTCACACAGCTCAGAGCACTCAGCTCTGGCTGTATGGGTGTGTACTGTGCCGCTGGATGAGAGCATGTTGCCGAGCAACAGCTGTCATTCTGTGGACCATTACATTAGCAAAATAAAAAGACAAATATCACAAAAAATTGCCCAAAGAAAACAACCAGCGATGGATTCAGCCCATCGCCTATAGGTGATATTTGTCCAATCACCTATCTCAAATAATTACTATATAATACTACATGTTATTGGAAAATGTAATAATATTATATTAAAGAGTAATATATTACTGCCCAACACTGTGCATTACTGATTGGCTGCTTGTGAGAAAATGGTGGTGGGTAAAGACAAAGTTTATGAGCTGAAGTGCAAGTGAGCATTTGAATTATTGTGGTATCAGGAGTTTAGTTGGGTGGCAAAGGTTTTAAATTTTTCAAATGGATTTTTTGGCTCTTCGAGCACCACAAGCAGAGTGCTGTTTAGTTCCATTATATTGGTGAGAAGGCAGACATCTCCAAAAACAATGTAAATGGATAAACTGCACTCCAGGTGAGAGGGAAAACATGCACTTTTGATTTCAGAGTTACTGTCCCTTTCAACCTGCACCGTGAGATTTTTTTTTTTTGGCCACTTGGCAGCAGTGAAAACAACTTGTGAGCATCAACACTGACATATCATCATCTTTAATGTTGATATGCAAACTTTTTAGAAACTTTTTAGAATTTACACAACCAGCAGTTACGTCCAGTACTGATACAGACGCTGCAACCTCGAGTATCTGCTGATACTGATGCCTACATTCATTTCTTTTCTTTTAAACAGCTAAGCTGTTAATAACACATTTGTTTGGATGCACTTTGCTTGACCTAGCCATCTGAAAACATCATGTTCAATGATGAAGAAATACACAGCCAGCAACATGATCAGTTATGCAACACTGCTGCTTCTTTTTATCGGAACTTTTCACACACTCAACTTTTGGCAGCAATGTTAATTGGTTATCAACATTCAGATATTTAAAATGAAATAAACTGCATAAAAGGCACTCGGCTGTTTTGCTTTTCTCTTCTTGAGCTTAAAATAACTCCACACACATAGCTGAGCTACATGCTGCTCATCTGTGTTTACTTATTGTCATCTCTCTTTACAGCATGTTGATCCAAGTTTAGTTCAGCAGTTCCATGATAATTTAGGCTAATGGATCATATCTGATTAAAGGCTTGTTGAATATTAATCACTTTTCACCTTTTAATTGAGAACAGAAACATTTATTTCCATGATTACATCTGTTATTTTCTTGATACTGATCTGCAGGGGTGGAAGTAACTAATTACAGATAAACAAGTACTGTAATTAAGTAGTTTTTTGGGGGGTATTTGTGCTTTTCTGAGTAGATTTTCAAGTCTGTACTTTTGTATTTATTACACCACGTAATCTACTTAGTTACTGTGAAAATCTTAACTGAGTACCGAGTACAAGTTGAATTAATATACAAACCTTTCATCTGCATTTTTCAGGTGATCTGATTGCAAACAGACCAGTGAAAACCAGGATGTATGGATGAAAACCTAAACACTGCAGCAGCAGGTTTAGGATGTTAATCATTAATCAATTAATCAGTGTCGAAAATTTAACCAATTAAAACTGTATCCATGGATATTTAAACAATAGTCTAGAAATGGCACGAGTTGCACCTCGTTTGATGTTGTTTTGAATTATTTGTTAAAAAAGGAAACTAAAACTTAAAATGAGAAAAAATGACAAAACAAAATCAGAAAAAATTGAAACTGAAAAAAAAAATAAAATTAAAAAAAGCATGTTTTTTATCTATACGTTATTAATGATGAATCGATTGTTAGCATTTTCAACCACTGGTTAAGGAAAACTGAAACTTTGCAACCCTAGTTTGAAGAGGGGCCCTCTGAACAGAACAGAGAGGATGCTGGGAGAAATTTAGACTGAAGATTTGGAGAAACAGAAACCTGTTTGATTGAATTCTGCTATTGATAATGTTTTAAACATCAGTGGTTAAAAAGTAACTAATACTCTGAGTAGTTTTTGAGAGTACTTTGTAATGTAACAGTACTTGTACTTGAGTACAGATTTTCACTACTCTGTCCACCACTGCTCATCTGTCCTGTCCTCTCTTGTTTTGAATTGTGGACATTTATTCTTCAAAATTCTTTCAAAGCAGAAAAGGAAACTGCACCGGGAACACGTGGGATTTAGTTGCTGGCGGAATTTGAATGGATGGATGTGTTTTGTAGTGTTGTTTACAGCCGTCTTAAACACTGCAAGAACCAGACACTTGCAGCAGCATTTCGTTGTTGTGATAACTTGCTTTATCCAATTTTCTCCTGCAGTTCGCTTTGATCCGTCCCCACAGCTAGAGGTGAGAATAATTAGCGTGTCATAGGACACGTTTGATCGTTCGAGGAAGCCTGAACCACAAATTAGCTCAAATGATGTCCACATTCCTGTAAAGTCAAACAATCAGTACTTGGACGACTGTTTTTCTGTTTATTTTTGGTGTGAGATGAGCTGAAAATGTTTAGAATGATCTACCTCAAATGCCTTTTGTTACACAATGGATTGACAGCTGTTTACAGCATGTAAACTGCAACCAAATGAGATTATTGGTCTTTAGCTGAGTGTGAAGCGTGTTTCACAGCAATTCCTGTGTGAGATGGATTGCTCTAATTACAGAAGATCTCGTTTAAATAGCTATCAATCAACATGCTGACAGCCCGAGCATGCATTTGGGGCCATGCGAGTCGAGCTGGCAGTCTAATTGCTTGTAAATGAGTACAAGAATCTGGAATTGTTTTCATTCTGTGCGGTAGAGCTATAAATTTCATTCATGTATCGTCATACCTCAAAATCTAATAAAACATTTACAGAAGATGCCTTTTTTAAGAACCGTAACAAGCTGCACTGAGGCAACTCGCAAACTTTGAAGACTCAGAACACACTATAAAAACAAAGTTCTACATTATGGTTTAATGATTCAATAACTATGTGTTATTATCCCCTGGAGGGGATCATGTAATCACTTCCGTGTGCATGTGTGTGTGTGAGAGTGCGTGAGTGAGAGAGTGTGCGCATGATCACTTGACCTTACAGCTTATCCGGAGCTAATCTCAAATACTACTGGACCGATCACTCTAATTTCTTTTGTGCACATTTATGACTGTATGCTGAAGGACCTCTGTGATTCAGAACTTTTAAAAAACCTTTTGTTAATTACTTTTATGCCTTTATGTGTTTATGGCCAGCGACATTATGTTTTCAGGTCATCCCATTCTTGCGAACACGATATCTCAAGAATACTTTGAGGGAATTTCTTCAAACTTTGCAGAAATGTTCATTTGGACCCAAAGATGAACTGATTAAATTTTGGTGGTCAACAGTCTAAGAACAAGGTCACTATGACCTCATCACTAAGCACATTTAGCGTAATTTCATAAGCTAATTAGGACAGAATTACACACAAATGTCTACAGTCCCTCCAGGATTTTGCAGGCTGTTTTGGGGATTTTTTGGCCTGAAATGCCTGATTTAATTTCCAAAAAAATTGCAATGGATGTTGCAATGGTTTTAGGCTTTTTTTTTTCCAATGAAAATGTGGGAGCAAGTGAAAATTACAAAGAAAATTGCATATATAATTCATCACAATCAAAGGCAACTTATTCCAAAGAGAGCAAAATCACACTCTGACTTTCTAGGCTCATAAGTACAAAAACTCTAACAAAATGTGCTTTATTTGTAGATGAAGAAGTGCACAGAGCATTGATGAATGCCATTAACAAGGACAAGCATTCTGTTCTTTTCAGGACCTGTGACAAAATAAAAAAATATAAACATGAAAAACTAGTGATTAATAATAATTATAATAATAAACATTGACTGGGTTCATTGAGATGCACATGTATGATGTCAAATTTGCATAGTTTGGACAAAATTGCAGGTCCTGGGTGGCCTGGTAGCTCAGTCAGTAGCACATTTGCCCCATGTACAGAGGCTGTGAGTCCTCTGCAGCCGGCATGGGTTCGACTCCCACCTACGGGCCTGCGCTGCCTGTCATTCCCCCACACTCTCTTTCCACCTTTCCTGTTGTATCTTCAGCTGTCCTACACAATTAAAGGCATAAATGATCCCAAAAATATAAATATATACAAAATAAATAAATTGTAAGTCTGCACAGAATTCACACGGTTTGGCTGAATTTGCATGAATTGTTGTGATCGCAACATCACAACTGTATCTAATTGGATAAAATGATGAGGTGAATTTATATCCAAAAGGTCAAAGGTTAACTTCACTGTGACATCATATGTTCTCAGCTCTCTATCAGTCCTCCGTCCTCCTCTGTAAAAAATAGTCTCTAAGTAAAAACAGCATGTTTCTACCTGGAAGTTATTTGCTGGAATCACAGTGAGAGCTTCCATTTTGCAATTCCTTCCTTAAATTAAATTCCTTCAAAGTTACAGGTCAGTATGGTGGTAAATTCTGCATTAAATGTCTTCAAAGTCTTCATGAGCCTGGACAGACATGGATGTAAACTGTAACTTGGCTGGTTGGCATATAAGTGCAATTCTATGTTTTGACTGCTTCATTTTATACAACTGACAGCTGACCTCTCATTCTTCTTAACCGGCCACTAGGGGCAGTAAGTGAGCATTCTGAAATCTTGTACGTGGGGGTCATGTTAATGTTGGTGGAACTTTGCAAATCTCTGCTGGTTGCATTCTTGGCAGTTGCGGTTGCGTTGCAGTGGGTGCTTCACCATCTGTTGTCTGGCTTCTAGTTTACATCCTGTTTTCTTTATGCCGTCTCTATTATTCAGTCTGTCTTTTGAATAAAGTTTGAGTTCATTTGTTCTGGATGTCAGTAACTTGGCTGGTTTGACAAACAGTTGTGAGGAAAGGATGATGAGCAGACAAGAAACACAGAAGCTCGGCTCTGGTGGCTAATAGCCAACAGTTCAACCCGGTCACTCTCTGACAGGCTGTGTTTACCCAGTTATTACAGTCGTCTGAGGAAAGCTTCTCAGAATTATCTGAAAACTAGGCCTCTTACAACACCACATGGAAAAAGAGAAGGGAAATGGAAAACAGACAAACGGCTATCTAAATAAACAGGAACAACTGCTGAGAAGAATCTGTCCTTTTCTTTTGGGTTTGAGCTGTCGGCCAGTTGTACAACAGCAGAAGGTCACACCGGAGCCGCTGGCATTGTTATGAGGGACATGTGAGATATTTAGCCAGAGCAAATGAATAAGAACGGATAAATCCCAAAACGTTGTCTTTGTTGCACAGCAATGAGCTGAACATTGACACCAAATGGGATTTCTGGGAGCTGTTAAATGTCTACAAATGCAAAAAAAAAGTCTGAAAAATGTTTGAAATGTGATGCTCTGTCCTCCTTCAAAAGAGCAGGCACCACAGTTTTCACGCATCCGTGCTTATGGAGTTGTGAGGATAGTGGTTTATTGTCATTAGTAGTGTCTTTTTTCAGTCTGTAAATTATTAACAGATTCTGTTTTTAGTCTTTTTAGGCCCAAAAGAATATGTCAGATGTAAAGAATTTGTGTGAAGGCAGTAGAATTGTCAGAATCAAGGACACAGAAAAGCTGTATGTTCACCATGTGCTGCTGGCGGCCATTTTGGCCAAAACTCCAGAGCTGTTACCCAATTGCACACTTTGTACTAATACTGTAAAGTGTGTGTGTGTGTGTGTGTTAACGTTCATAGCATACTCTTTTGGCCATTAAGCAACAGTGGAAACTGCTTCTAGTGATGACGTCTATCTGAGTCAAATTATTCTAAATTATTTTTTCCTAACATTCTATAAAACATTCTATTGTTCTGCTGCCTCAGTCCAGTAATTGGCAGTCAAACTTCATGACAGAATATGGCAGAACCCAATATGAAAAGCTCCCCTGCTCTGACAGATCAAGTACACCACAAATAAGCTGCCTCAAAAAACATTAACTTGCCATTTGCATGATTTGGGAGGCCCTTTCATTTACTGTGGCCAGAAAACACCAAACTCCACTGTGTAAGTGGACATTAAGCAAAATTCCCCTTTTAGTGCTCTGGAGCTAGCTATGCTAAAGCTAATACCTACATAAGAAAATAGATACGTCCATTTTAAACGATATAACACTCACTGCCCACATACTTTCATGCATCCTTCACGTTGGCATGGATGTTAAGCAATTCATCTACTAGAGGGCGCCGCTAAACGTCAGAAGTTACCCCAAAGAGGATAAAGACAAGAACAAACATGGCAATGCTGGAGGAGGTTGTAATAAAGTACGTTTGAGAAGGAGGCAAAAGTGGAGGCAGCGTTGGTAATGGCAGTGGTTCTCCGTCCACATTGTGAAATGTGGACAGAGAATTCTTTTCACCAAGTAATTAACGACAAACTTAATTTCCAATACTTTTGGATTTGTAAAACTTCTTTGTCGTGTCCTGCAGTCGTTTTCTCGCTTGAACACTGATCTCTTTCAGAAAATGGACAGAAATATGGACAAAATGAAAGCAGAGAATGGACAGAAGGCTCCGTCCAAATCAACAGGCATATCTATATGTTAAAGTTTAAAACAAAACAAAACAGAATTGTCTTTTTTTTCCCCTTATGTTTTTTTGTATGAAAAGACCCCAAATGCACATCGTAATGGGACTACTTACAAGCATATCATGGAAAATGGTGAATTGCGACTTTATAGCTAACACGACTCACTTTGCAGCGATAAAAAAAAGAAATGTAGCTACTGGATAGTGAGGGGAAACGAATAACTTCAACTGACTAGCTTACTGTATACTTAGTTTCCATCCTCTAACCCAGTGTTTCCCAAACTTTTTCCTGGGGATCCACTTTTTAAAAATGACACAATGATGTCAACAGTCTTGATTTTTTTCCCTCTCATCGGTATAATAATGTTCAAATTTAAAATGCATTATGAAAGGTATTCAGCAGATATAAATCTCAAATTTACAAAATGTCTTCCACAGTCTTTTATTTATTTAGGGAACCAAATAAAATCTCCTGTGACCCTCTTGTGGGTCCGGACCCAGTCTTTGGGAGTGACTGCACGAACCTTTAAGTTATAAAACTGAAAGTAAATAGCAATTTGTTTATAACAACCGTCTAGCAACTGTCTGTTTTGCTGGGAATACACGTTTCTGTTGTGGACAATAAGTTACATTTCTGGCATAGATAATTACCTAATGTGACAAGTTCACATCTTAATGTTTTTTCCAACAAAGCTCTTATTTGCAGAGGAAAACTTGAAAAAAGCGCACCTGGGAATGTGACATACCTGGAGGTATATGTCAAATACAGGCATCCTGTTTATGTAATTAATCTCACTGCCAGAAGGGGAAGACAAAAATTTGTTTTGTTTGTTAGATACTTGATTCTGATTGGTCAATTACAGCATTCAAAGGTCTGTTATGTCTGTATAACAGACTGTTGCTATGGACACAGTTCTGATCATAAACTCTGGAGGAACAATAAAATCATTGTTAAGTCACTAAAATAATTTTAAAATTAATATTATGTGTCAAATTATTGATTTTTTTGGTACATAACCATGTTATAAGCAGGATAATGAACAGTGAGCAGGGCACTATTGGCAAATAAAGCCTTAAAATCATTTTAAAATGAATATTTGGTGTCACATAAATGTGTGCCAATTTTCATTTTTTAATTTATTTTTGGTAACTAACCATGTAATAAGCAAGATAATGTACAGTGAGCAGGTCATTATTGTGAAAGGATGATTCAAAACCCGTCCTGCATCATCCTGCCGTGATTTATTTCACAATAATGACCTGCTCACTGTACATTATCCCTGACTTCTATAGGGATGATTCTGTCCCAGGCTTTTTGGTCCATATAAGTAACCGTGATCGCTATGAGCAGTTTCCACAGTGAAAGAAATTAACATGCTTTGCTGTCTTGTATGAACAGGAAATGATGCAAGAGGAGAGCCTATCAATCAGACCACAGCTTTGGAAAGCTGCTAACAAAGGAAACATGGCAAAGAAAAAGCACAATGCAAAATAGGCCTATAATATGTTTTTTTTTTCTGATATGTTCCTTCGGCTGTGTCACCATTGTCCACAGTGTGTTTAAATGTTTTCCAGCTGTGAGTAGCATCCCTGTTTCTGTTGTGCATTGCATTGTGGGATAATGGAGTCCATTAACACCACTCTGAAACTAAGTGAATTCAGTACGCTTACTGACATCCTCGAGGGTTCTTGTTTTTGTTTTCTTAATTGTTTTATTCTTTTTTTTTTCAGTTTTTAACCACTTTTTTATTGCTTTGCTCTGTTTTAGCAGTTTTTGTAAAATCAGAGCTGAGATGGGATGGAGCAGGCTTGTTAGCATGCTCTTTACTCAGTGCGTGAGTCACAGCGTATCAGTTTTCCAACAATGTGTGTTACAGATTTGTGTCTCCGTATAAGTCATCTTCAAAGCACGCAATGAAAAGCAGCTCGAGTGCTTTGCTTTACCCACTTTCACAGAACATCAAATCAAAGCCTCAATTACTGGAGTTAATCTGTTTCCTGTAAAGTCGTCTAATGAATAACACTTAGGGGAGGCATGTCTTGTTGAGAGCTTACAAACAACTCCTGAATGGGACTAGATAATCCCATGCGGATCTCACTCTTTGCTTCGTTGGGATCCATTGTGGGGACGCTTCTTTCCGCCCGCCTACTGACAGCAGGGGACGTTTGGCTGCAGCGGGGGCACAGAGGTAGATAGGAGTGGCTGCAAATGTAATCCACAGTAGCTGAGAGCCCAGATTGAGTCTAAGCTGATAAGACTGTCTTGGGGCTAACGACAGGCCACAGCAGGTCCCTGACCCATCCATTTCCCCGCAATAAAGTCGAACTTACAGCCCGGTCCCCCGAGGCTTCAAAGAAAGAGTCGGCCTAAGCCGGGCCAACCCTGCTGAGGGTCACAGCCGCTGAGGAGAAACAAAGTTGCAAAGCTAGGAAGATGTCTGACTGCCTGTGTCTCTGGTCATCTAGCTGTCTCTCTCTAAATGACACCTGTGACATATGCAGCTCTGCCGAGTCCCGTGGCTCTGATGGCCAAGGTACAGAAGAGACATGAGGTGCTCCAGGGGTCAAGGAGGGAGGTCAGGAGGCTGTATTGATGTAGCTGCCCCCTGACCTCGTGTCTCTAGAGGAGGGTGGGGTGCCATTCAGCTCCTGGCAGCATGTGTCCACAGCCTGACCTGAAACCAAAGTCCCGCAGTGGCCAAAAGGTCTTCATCAGGCACCTCCTCGCAGTGCATCCAGGCTCAAGGAGTCACTCAGGACATGACGCACAGCTCTCGTTTAGTGTCTTTCTCCTCTGGAACAAAGAAAAAAGCTTTCTCCTTTTTTTTAAGAGCAGCTGAAAGAAAACAAAACTGGCAGGCGTTCGACTTTGACAAACTGGAGAGGAAATACCACGGTTAGATGAAGTGGCACCTTTGCTTCAGGACATGAGGTGATCGCCACAGTAGTCGGGAAAAGTCAGCCTGGAATTTTCTTGAAAAAATTTACTAGGTGAATCATTTTGCTCTGTCTAACATCAACACTCAGGACTGACATGAGAAATAGCAGACACATTTTTTTCTATGTAACATGCACTGCCCCCTTGGGCGAAATATATCAGAAGGCATAAAATATACAAATCTTAATTTCCTTGAGACAGATTAGTAGAAAAATGGTTTCCGAGAAATGTGTACAGGTCATACCCAGTCGATCTCATTCCTTTAGAAGATTAAACCCTGGGTTTTGGGGGGAAAAAAAGACTTTTGTTCCTGCTTTATATCTGTCTCTCATTTAGCAGGATATCTTAAAAAACAAAAAAAAAAAAAAAAACTAGATTTCAATGAAATGTGGTGGAAAATTAAGTTAGCATTTAGCCTCAAAGAGCTGATAGCATGACTGCAGACTCTTAAATTTAGTTTGTTGCTGATTCACCCCTCCAACAATCAGAGGAGAATTCTTGTCCAGGACCTCAGTCAGGACAGATGTTCGGACAGTTTATCTGGTAATGAGGGGTCAAAAGATCTGGTCAGACTCATTGGGGACGCCCTGTAAATTTCAAACATGTTTGATATTAAAATCTGGATGATTACATCAGTACTTTCCAAGCCGAATCACAACAGCCAATGAAATACAAGATAGCCTACAAAGAGACTGAAGCAGCTTCACAGCTGACAGCAGAGTGGGCCCAAGTCATTGTTTTCCAATTCAAGTGAGTCTCAAGTCTTTGTTCTCAAGTCCCAAGACAAAAACCAGGTCAAGTCCCAAGTCCTAAACTTTGAGTTTCCTAGCCTCATTGATTTACAAAGTTACTTAGCTGTTAAGCTAACATTAGTTAAGCATTAGCTTGCTAATAATGCTAATATTACACTGACTTACCCTGCTTTGCACCATTTTAAAGGTCAAATGAAGATGGAGGTCGTGTCTCTGTCTGTAATTTTTTTGTATATTGTAATTCATTTTTTGTTCACCACCTTGTAGTTTTGCATGTTGAAAAAATTATCTTTGGTATGATTTGTTCCAACTGGGGCTCAGTAACGTAACGTTAGTTCTTCTTGGTTTCTCTTCCACAAGTGGATCTGGGGAATAAAGTGTTGGCATGCTGGGAATTGAAAACATTAATGTGAGATGATTCAAGAAGAGAAAGGAAATAAATTGATTTGTGGCACGTTTTTTAAATAACATACTTTTTAATATTTGTGTTTCAGGGAAGGTATCGAGTTCTTTCAAGTCAAAATGCTCAAGTAAAGTCATTGGTGTTTAAGTTCAAGTCAAGTTTCAAGTCTTTTTAAAAAAAAATTTCAAGTAAAACCAAAAGTCTTCAGCGTTCAGTCTGACTTGAGTCCAAGTCCACACCTCTAGCAGTGTTGCCAATCAATTACGGATCTAACAATATATCAAATTATGCAATATCGGAATAAAAAAATATTCCAATACTGTACTGGTCTGTGACAATATCTACTGTGACATGATTATTTTTTATTGCTTTAATTTTGATTTATAAAAGAACTCTACTGACTGCTGGATTGTTTTTGTTTTGCAATTACACAGAAATAATCCAAGCATTTACTGCAAAAGAAAAAGTCATGCCAATTTTACTTTTTTATATACAAACAAAAAATGGTGTACACATCAGATTTATTGGTTAATGAAGGACATTTTTTCAAGTCATGATTTTTCTTTATTTTTTAATATTGCAATACAAATTGTATCATAGACTCTGATATTATTGTACCATGAGTTTGTATCATTGAAACAACACTAAACGTTCTAGCTCTTGATGCTAACGTTAGCTAGCACACTACTGCTGACAGACATTAAATTTTATCGCCAGCTCTCACTTAAGAATAGACAAACCATGTTGGCCACAGTATTTGTAACCATATCTCCATTCCTTTAGCCTTCTACTTGTGTTTCTGTTCACTGTAAAGCATTGCTGCAGCAAGTTGTTGCTCCACATCAGTCTCCATGTTGTTCGCATCTGTTTCCCCATGAGACCACTTGAGATCACATGAGTTGGTGCATTACTCCCTCTGGCAAAATAATCTTAATAATATCCTGTGATGTGTGTGATGCGCCATCATTTTCAAATTGTGTGTGCGTGTTTGAGATTAGAGAGGAGAACATCTGTGAAGATTCTCCTTGTGTGTGATCCAACCTGAATTCAAAATTGCTTAGGATCCTAAAATTGCTGCAGTCTGTGCCCAGCTTCAGGCCTTGTTTAAATGATTTCTTCACATTGCGAGCTATAGGGCATTTCTGAACATTTTAGCTCAATTTCTCATGAACTTCTGCAATATATTTACAGATGTATCCCATACAGGGTATATTTTGATGATGGTACAGATGTTATAATCTGTGCTTTGTGCAACTTAAAATGTTGAACAAAGTTGGAAGATGTTTGTCTCTGCCTGTAATTTTCGACCAGAAAAATTTCATACTACATTTGATTTTTTGTTGATCACCTCATAGTTTTTTACGCAAACAAAATCATATTTGGCATACAATTTTCCAAGAGGTGGTAAGTGACATAACTTAAATTCTTAATGGCTCTTCCCTGCAACTTGATTGGATGCTTGTCAAATTGGTTCAAACAAGTGGGTCTAGGAAATTAAGTGTCAACTGTATTTTTAATTATGGCTCAGACATTACAATAAATTTGAAGATGTGAAGGATAATGATACATTTATAATGTAACGTTGCTCTGAAACAAACAGAAAAAAAACAGAGAAAATACACACTCACCATTGCACAAATATTTGCACGCAAATGCATTCAGTCGAACCCAACAAAACAAATTTCTTTAGAAGATGCAACACCGGTGTTCTGTAAATTTATGCTGCTGTGTCGGAAAATGCTACTGTAGCATGAATCAAAAGTAATTGTTTCATTACCTACAGAGGTCAATGTACTGTAAGAATATGGGGATCATCATTTGATAGTCTGTTATTTAGGATTTCATAGGTTACATATTTCGATAATCAAACAATGTTTCTACTATAGAATCATTTTATATTACAGCAAACTCACTCCCAAATACTTAAAGAAAAGGGGGAGTATGTTGAAATACTCTATTAAGTGCTAAGTAGCACATCTCGCTAGGTAGCACATGTAGAAAAAAAAAGAGAAGTTTTGTTCCTACTTCCTGTTTGTATCTTATTTAGCAGGATATTTAAATCTCCTCCCACCTCATTAATTTGCAAAGATACTTAGCTATTAAGCTAACATTAGCTAAGCATTAGCTCCCTAACAATGTTAATATGAGCATTGACTTACCGTGCTTTGTACAACTTAAAATCTCGAACAAAGTTGGAGGTGATTGTGTCTCCGCCTGTAATTCTCAAGCAGCAAATTATTCATACATTTGATTTTTTGTTGATCACCTTGTAGTTTTTGTGCGCAAACAAATTCATCTTTGGCACACATTTTTCCAACTGGTGGTCAGTAACGCAACTTTAGTTCCTCACAGTTCTCTCCCACAACTTGATTGGATGCTGTCGGATTGGTTCAAATCAAGTGTCAACTTGCTGGAAGTCAGTTGCTTAGGATCCTAAAACTGCACCCAGCTTTGGTTTTATTTAAACGATTTCTTAACATTGCGAGCTGTAGGGCACTTCTATACATTTTGGCTGAATTTCTCATGAACTTCTGCACATATTTGCAGATTTATCCCATAATCAGGACAGTGTATATTTGAATGATGGTTCAGACATTACAATAAATTCTGAAGAAGTGCATCCGTGACAGAGGTATGCCATACTCTAGTCTCTAGTTTCAGCTTGGTATGCAGCCAGCTTTATAATTCACAGAAAAAGACTATTTCTCCGTCAACACTGCGGCAACATGGCAATAACATGATGAAATTATAATGTAGTATTGCTCTGAAACATAAACAGAGAAAAAACACACACTCACCATTACACAAATCTTCACCCGCAGATGATGCCAGTCAGGCTGGAGTCCTCTGAAAGCCTCACAGTATCTGCTCTGACAGACTGCTGCTGTCTCACGCACGGACCAGCGTCCTACCTGGAATGTGATTTATGATGCATCATTTGGAGCGTACAATTAGGACCCGTAAATTTGCTTCGAAAACACTTGAGTGCTTGTGTCTGTGCAGTGTTTAGCGGCACCCCGAGCCTCGGGCAGCGGATCTTAACGGTCTGACGGCAGCAGCTCCCCCACGGAGACACTGGATAGCACACACCACAATGGCACGACGACCTCCTGCCTCGCCTATCAGGAGGATCAGGTCACAACAGCTCCGGGGGAAGAGTCGCACTTGAAGACCGAGGTAATGTCCGCCACGGTGGGCAGGGTCAGCCAAGCAGGCGAGCGGAACTCGCACATTTTTGATTGTGCAATCATGGGAAACCACTTACTCATACGTAACCATGTTTGGTTTTATGATTTGAGTTTATACTGCTTGATGCTCTTCATATTTCTTCACAAGGGACCAGTAAAGCGCTTTGAAACAACTCCCACAGTTTGTGTAAGCTGAATTCTAGTGGTCTCTCCTGACCAGCAATGCCTCCTCCTCTGTTTTCCCAGACTCTCGGTACACCTTATACAACAACATTAGATAGATAGACACGAGAGAAAATAAAATTGGAGGAAGAAGACAAATAAAAGTGGATAGATCTAATCCGCTACAGATAGCAGAACCGCTTAGACACACAAGCTGAGGCCAAGTTGGATCGGGTGGATTTTGACTTGCCAGTTTGGCTAGCTCACAGCTTTGGACCGTGCTCAGGAGACAAAAAAATGCTTGCACACACGCATGAAGGACAATAGAAGATTAGAGATGGCTGAAATGTTTGAGCTTGCTGTCTGATGTAGTTAAACACCTGCTGGATTCAGTCCTGTGGCAGATGCTTACAGTTTCAGTGCATCTTTGTGTGGTGAGTGAAGGATCGCCGGCATGTGACCCTTTTCTTCTGATCAGACCAAGTTAAACAAATCATCCCAAAACGTCAGCGCTGGGTGTTCTGGCTCACAAAGGAGCAACAGTTCTCTGCTATAATAAGTCATTTAACAGATGGAAAGTCATGTGGAGGCTTTCACACAAAAGTGAAAGCAAATTAGTGAGACTTTAAAGCTGCTCAGGCTAAAGAATGTCTCTGGAAAAACACAAATTACCTGTCTACTGTAACATCAGGTGAGACGCTGCAGACCAGCTGAACCGGGGATCTGCAACCTGCAGCTCTGGAGCCATGTGAGGCGCTTTAGCCCCTCTCCAGTGGCTCCCTGTGACTTTGGCAAAAATTATATGGAAAAGAATAACATTTTGTTTTATCATTTTAATTTTCATTTATCATTGCTGTAGGTCTATGAAAAAGTTGAGACAACTCAAAATTTCAAGGCAACGTACTGTAATAGATTTTTGAGTTTTGAGCCAAACTGAAATGCTCAAGTTTTGAAAAAGTACCAACAACTAATCTTTAGAGATAATTTGCTTTTTTTCTTTAGATATACTGAAATCTTTGAGTTTTAGGAATCTGGAAAATTTCATATAAAAATGAGTAAATCCATTCAATTCAAAGTGAATGATGGTTAAAATTTTTATATTTTCAATAAAAGCCATTTAATTTTCAGGCACCAAAATAATGACAAATCAGGTTCACAGCTCACCGTGAGCAAATTTTGTAATACATTTTTTTCAGTTTCTAAAAATCAAAGATTCAACTTGATCTAAAAAAGAAAAGTAAATCATCTCAACTAAAGATTAAATGTTGGCAAAACTTTTTAAAGTTTATTTCAACATGTAAGAGTTTTAGTTGAACTCAAAACTCAAAAGTCTATTGCAGTATGTTTTCTTGAAATTTTGAGTCATCTCAGCTTTTCTTTCTTTCTTTCTTTTTTTTTACAGTGTAAAGGGATTCGTACATTTGCAACTGTAACAATATGTAGCCTATACAACACATTTTAAAAACAGTTTTAATATTTTGTCAAATAAAATGTGCATCATAGCCTACGTCTATGGCTTGGCGCTTTTTCCTCTACATTTTGACGGTGGCTCATCTTTGTTAATCTCCATGAGCTCACTATGGATGGCAAATTTTAAAAAAAGTTTTCAGGGAAAAGAATGTCATGGTTGTGGCTCCAGTCAGATTTTGTGGGGGGGGCTACTTTGATCGTAAAGGTTGCAGTCCCCTCGGCTAAATGATATTATACTGTCATGTACATACAGTGGTGGGTAGAGTCCTGAAAATCTATACTCAAGTAAAAGTACAATTACTCCCTTGAAAAAGTATTCAACTAAAAGCGAACATAACCATTTGAGAAACCTCAAGGAAAAGTAAAAGTACCTGCTTAATAAATAGAATAAAAGAACACTGCAATTATAAAGTTTACATTGAAGTTGCTATTACGTGAAGTTAAGTGCTTCTAAAACGCACCAATTTAAAAGCTAACAGACCACGAGCTCAAAGATGTCAGTGACAACAAAGATTAAAGCTATAAAATGTACATTTCTGCATTAAAATATCTAAATATGCATAACAAATCTTATATATTTTGTTGAATTGTGTACAGTGTCTATAAAAAGTTTCACCCCCTTAGATGTTTTCCTCTTTTATTGCTCTTATAAATGGAATCATGGTTGATATAATTTGGCTTTTTTGACAAAAAAACAAAACAAAAAAACGTCTTTAATGTCAAAGTGAAAACAGATTTCTGCAAAGTCATGTCAATTAATAACAATCCCTATCCACACAGACTCAGTGCAGTCACAGCTCTGACTCTGTGTGGACAGTCTCAATCATTCTTGCACATCTGGAAACTGCAGTTTTACTCCTTTCTTTGAAAAACCACTCAAGCTCTGTCAGGTTCCATGGGGATCAGGCGTGAACAGCTCTTTTCAAGTCCAGCCACAAATTCTCTATTGGATTGACTTTGACTTGGCCACTCTAGAACATTCACCTTGTTGTCTTTAAACCATCTCTGTGTAGTTTTCGCTGTGTGCTTTGGGTCATTGTCTTGCTGGAAAAAAAACCTTCCGAAGTCATAGTTCTCTTGCAGACTGACTCACATTGTTTCCCTGTATTTTTCTGCATTTCTTTTACCCTCTGTCTTTACATGCTTTCTGGTGCCTGCTGATGAGAAGCATCCCCACAGCATGATGCTGCTACCACCATGTTTCACAGTGGGGATGGTGTGTTCGTGGTGATTTGGAGTGTTTGGTGTCTCCCAAACATAACACCTGGTCTGATGGCCAAAAAAGCTCCATTTTGGTCTCATCAGACCAAAGAACCTTCTTCCACTTGACCATGGAGTCTCCCTCATGCCTTTGGGTGAACTCTAGTCGAGATTTAATGAGCTTTCTTCAACAGTGTCTTTCTCTTTCACTCTCCCATAAAACTTTGACTGGTGAAGACAGTTGTTGTCTGCAGAGTCTCTCCCATCTCAGCTGCTGAAGCTTTTACCTCCTTCAGAGTATCATAGGTGTCTTGGTGGTCTCCTCACTAGTCTCCTTCTTGCACAGTCACTCAGTAGTTGAGGACGTCCTGCTCTGGGCACATTTACACATGTGCCATATTCCTTCCATTTCTTAATGATGGATTTAACTGAACTCCAGGGGATGTTCAGGGACATGATTTTTTTTGTATCCATCCCCTGACTTATATTTTTCAATAATCTTTTCTCTGAGCTGCTTGGAGTGATCTTTTGTCTTCATGGTGTAATTGTAGCCAGGAATACTGATGAACCAGAGACTGGACCTTCCAGACACAAGTGTCTTTACTACAATCACTGGAGACACGTTCACTGCACTCAGGCCATCTCCATTTCACTAACTGTGAGTCTACAAACACCAGCAGCAAGTCACTTTAAAAGTGGTGAATATTTATGTAATCACTTATTTTACTGACATTACATTTTTAGAAATCTGTTTTCACTTTGACATTAAAGAGATTTTTTTGGTAGATTTTTGTGTCAGAAAAGCCAAATTATATGCATATATTATACCATGATTCCATTTATGAAAGCAATAAAAAGGGAAAACATCCAAGGGGGTGAATACTTTTTATAGGCACTGTACTTACATTATCCCAAATGTTGCTAACAGTGTTCAAAACTGGAGAAATCTGTAATTTATTTAAGGTAACCACATGTCTTGGCAGCTGGATTTGCTAGATCACAAGATCTTGCCAGGCTTAAAGTTAAAACGTTTGTGACCTCATCAAAAGTGGTGCAGCCAATCAGTGTCCTAGGAGGGACTACTGGCAGCTACAGGTGTAGTTTTAGGTGTGACGACAGTTAGAAGCGTCCATGGAAACACCTCGTCTCGAACAAACAATGAGAGCTCCTGAAGAGTTAGTGTAGACTCTGTGATAGCATCAGTTATATATAAAATCAAAGAATGGCACTGAAGGCCTCTCTTGATGGAAAAGATGTTTTTGCTGTTCTCCAAGCTGGTTTTTTCAAGAGTTTGATCTGATTGGTTGAAGTTAGGTGATGGTTCATTTAGTCAACCACCAAGTGTTTTTTTGAAAATGCCCAAACAGTTTCTAAGGATGTCTTCACAGATGGTTCTCTGTAACCATCTGGTGTGTCAGGTTAGCGTCTTGGTGCTAGCTACTATAAAGTCGATGAATGTGACTAAACACATCTGTGAACGTGATTTTTTCCTAAGTCACGTCAGATAAATTTTAAATCAGCAATGGTGGTTGTTTAACAATGAAGACAACAACACCCATGATCCCACGCTACATGTCATCAAACTAGACTGGACCATCTAATGTTAGCTAGCTACATTTTATCCCACAGTATGTGAAACTTACTTCAATGTGCTTGCCAAGGGTAGAAGAGGAATTTTTAAAAGTGGAAATCTTAATGTTTTTCCCGGAAGTTATAGTACCTAGCTAGCTCAAGAGTGTTAACTAGGACACTTTCACCCGTTGAAAGTGACTAAATAAAATCTTTTTATGTGGACATATCCCATGTTTTCCTGTAAATCATGGCAACTAGCTAGCATGGGCTAGCAGGAAACACACCAGCAACTTGATTAAATTACGGATTTCTCTGCACTCGACCATTGTTGGAAACATTTGCTGTAAAGTAAGTACACAACTCAACAACATATAACATATGTCTAGTTTTTTTTTTTTTTGACATTTTAATGCAGAAATGTTGAATATTATAGCTGGACGTGGCAAATGTAGTGAAGTAAAAAGTAGATTATTAACTCAAAAATATACTTGGGTAAAGAGTAGAGGTACAGTTCTAAAAAGGATCATGAAAAGTACTGCTTCCTTATCAAAACTACTTTTTTACTCAAGAGTGTTACTTGTAACTAGTTACTACCCACCCCAGGGTATATGGACACTTTCCACCCGTTGAAAGTGACCAAATGAAATCTTTTTCCGCAGGTGGTGCTCTTTTCTTTGTCCTCTCAGACGTGGTTATTACTGCTCATGCTAACTACACATTTCCTCTCATATTTATTACAAAGAAACCACTGTTGCAGCTGGAAAAGTAAAACACATCACTTCCTCTGAACCACAGGGAACACTGTTCAGGCGTGTTCAACAGAGCAAATGTAAACCGTTTCGTGCACAGGATACAGGCTGAATCACTCAGTTTTGAAACTAAAAAACCTTTAAAAATGTTTTTTTATACTGATTGAAATAAAATAGAGCGTCAGGTATGCCAGTTTGCATCATGTGCTATACAGAGGAATGTCTTGGTTTGGGGGGGGCTGACCTCCACGGCTTACTCCAGTAGGACAGATGGGTCTTCACCCTGTAATCCCACCACAACAGGGAGCAACAGGGACGGCTCAGGCAGCTCAGCCTCTGTAAAGGCCAGAAACACCCTGCAGGGACGGACTCCAATAAAATCTCTTTGTTCCCCAGCGAGCGCTACATCTCAGGTCCTCATCAATGCTCCGGTTTGGGGTTTCAAGTGAAACTAAATACCTCGTGGCTGCTTTTTCCCTCGCGCTCTTTGTTGGTGGAGCAAAGTGAAGGCTGGAGTGGGCGTCCAGATTTATTAGGCTGCTCGCAGAGTTTATTAAAGCAGAGCTGAGTGATACTCATAAAAGACTGAGGATGATTCAGTGGTCAAGACACAGAAAGACAAACACTGCAGCCGCTGGAGACATTTACTTTTCACCAGACGTTGATCTTTTCTCTTTTATTATTATCATGATTGTTATTTTGATGGTTTTCTTTGGTCTGTTGTTGTGTTTGTGATCGCAATATGAATTTCATTTATTGAGCACTCTACAGACTTCAGGTCTGCAACTCATTACCAGCTCACAAACATATTTTCTTGATTAGCCAGTTTGTCACTTGTTTCCATAAAATGTTATAAAATTGACTCTGACAGTCCCAAACTAAAAAACAATCAGTTTAATATAAAAGATGACTAGGAAAAAACAACAACAACAACAAATCATAAATGATTAATCAGTTATCAAAATTGTCAGGTAGTTGGGTATCAATTTATCAACTAATCAGTTCAGCTGTGCTCATATTAAAGCTCAGGTTTGTTGAATAAAATGTCAAAATCACATTTTATAAAACACATTCAGCATTCAAGTGAGTGATGGATAGTAGAAAATAAACTCATGTCTACCAAAAAAGAAACTTACTACACTATTATAATCATCTTTGTTTTAAAATTGTTATGTTTAAGTGAAAATGTCGGCCCTCACTACGATCACTACGACTATGCTGTCAAAAGAAAAAAATGTAATATTATGTCAGCTCCATAAGACATTAACTCTGTCAGATTTGGATGACCAGAGGAGGAATACTGAATGAAATAAAGTAATATGATTTGCTGATACTCTTTATGTTACTAAAATAATGTCATGACAGAAAAAGTTTTGGAACTATCAAGTTGTAGTGACTGCAGCATGAAAGTCAGCAGTGACTTGAGACATTAAAGGACCAGTGTGTAAGATTTGTGGCATCTAGAGGTGAGACTATAGATTTCAACTAACTAAATACCCCTCACCTCAGTGCTTCTGCTGCCTAACCAAATCAAAATCATGATCTTTCCTACCATAACCAAAGTGCTTGTTGCAGAGTCTGGACGCAGACTGGGACACGAGTCCCATGTACCTCAGAGATTGAAAGTCAGAGCTGATAATGATGTCTCACCTGAGTCCACTGTGTTCTAGTTCAACAAGTTAGAAAAAACTTTTTCTGCTTGATAACAGTGCATTACATGGTATTTTACTCATACAAACACATTAGCATCATGTCCGCAAATAGAGGTTGGACAGTACTGTCTATATCAGTGACCCACCTGTGGGTCATGACCCAGTCTCTGGGAATGACTGCTCTATACGACTGATTTAATGAGACACAAAAGACAGAAGTGCCAATAAACAGCTTTCAGGAGTGTTGATGTGCGGAGCAGCCATTTTGGATTTTGAGTTTGGGGTTGATGAGGTTTTTCTAACTTTTCAAGGTGGAAATTAGGGTTGGGAATCTCTGGCATGAAGCCGATTCGATATGTATCTAGATACACAGGTTACGATTCAATTCAAAAACGATATATTTTTTAAGGCAGAGCGATTCGATACGATTCGATACAGTTTAAGAGTGATACAGTTCAATACAGTGTGAAAACAATACGATAGTTAACATTTGTTGATGTAGACTTTAATCTAAACTATAAATTTGTCATGTCTATAAAATGACATTCTCAACTTTACCCGTTTTCCACTGTGTGCTAGCACTGTTAGCATGCTCCTGCTCGTTGCTTGTCTTTAACTCACCATACTCGTCTCTGTGTTTTCTCGTTGCCTGAAAGTCAAGATTTGCTGTACTACCAGTGTACTTCAGAGCTGCTCGGCACAACTTGCAAATAGCATGGCTTTTATCGAGTTGTCCATCTTTCTTGAAAAATCCAAACACGCTCCAAACCTTTGACTTTTGTTTTCCTGGTAGGTTGAAAATCCGTCGCTGTGAATCACCACTTCCACCGGTCAAGCTGGCACTGTCGCTGGCGTCGGTGCTCGTGCTGTTGACAATATTTACATCCATTATGTTTTCGCATGTTCTTTCATCGACGTTAGTACTTTTAGCTTTGGGTTGCGAAGATAATGTTACGGAGCATGCACGACAGTCGTTTCGTCAGCTCTCGCCTTATTTTAGAGATGAAAACTGTAAGGCCTCAGGCAATCGATTCCTAGTCTCGCGATAGCCAATCCATAGCTCTACAATCGATTCATCTAAGGATTTGTGGCTGATTACTATCGATTGGGGAGTCTGCTACCGACACAGCCGTATCTCTCGCCTGTAAAACCGGATATCCGGTCATATCGGTTTATCGTTCCCAAGCCTAGTGGAAATTCCACTTCAGGGGGAATTCCAGTGGAAATTTCCAACTGGGAAACTGGATGTTCTGACTTTCCAGTTCAAGTAGCACACACCAATGGGCCTTTGCCAAGCCAAACCGTACCGTGCCGAATTGCATTCCCATTATTGCTTTCAGCTTCCCAAGCTGCATCTGAGATAGACCTACTCTGGAGTGGGGCCAAATCAAGTCCGATCCACCTCCAAGTGGGCTGCGGTGACGTGTTGCTGACAGCAGCCAAACTGTGATGAGCCTCCTTTCTCCACCTCGAACAAGCGGGTGTTGTGATACTGAGTTTGTGTGTGCAGGAGAGCAGAGAGAAAGACATTTCTTAAAGTCTCTTTGAGTTCAGCTCTCAGTTGTAACTTCTAACAGAATCTTTATCTTTTGAAATGTAGTTTCTGACCTGTGTCGCTGTTTGTACTTTCAGGTATCTGCATTATTATACCGTTTCATATTTGCTTTCAGCTGTGTTGGAGTCATGTTAAGTTACTGCTAATAAAACCCCTGAATGAATTTAAGGAAACAGCTTTACAGCCGCTCCACTTGAGCATCCTCAAGCTCGACTTCAGGTAAAATATACACCTTCAAGCAGGGAGCCCTCTTGTAATGGAAGTGCAAACCCCTGCAGTGCTGGGCTGACGGGCTGAGTCAAACCGAGTCGAGATAGGCCAGCTCTGTGTGTGGAAAAGGGCCACATCAGTCCTGCACTTTGTACGTCCATCATCCACCCCAAACACCTTCCTGTGACTCCAGTGCATTCTGTAAATGTTGCCTCCTGTTTCATTCACTCAAAGAAACATTGTCTCAGAACATGCTTCAGGCAGGAATTACGTTATCACCGCAACATCATTATGAAAACACTTTAGTTATACACAAACATAATTTCTAGGAGACAGAGTTGAGAGAGGATGATACTTGCTGGATGTAATACTCGCATCTCGTGCGAAATTTGACAAAAGTTGTAAAACAAGACAGTACTGTGTATTATCACCCCCAGACGCTGTTATTTCACCTTCCTCAGACACTCCTCTGCTATTAAAAATCATATCATTTTTCACAGGTAGAAAAGTTTGTAACCACATGAGGTAGTGTGTGATTACAGAGAAACGTGACTTCTTCGTCCGAGATAATGTTTAAGCGCTCTTTTGTTTGTTTCTGTTGCTATGGAGATAAAAAGAAGAGTGTTTTTGGCTAAATACCAGAGGCGTTTGGCCTTATCAGCTGCATAGTTTGGCAGCCAACATGCCACATCCCTCTAATTAGCACTTCCGCCTTTTGGAAGCACTTTGAGAGGAATTCGATTTGACAGCATGAATTATGATAATATTTGTTCTCCTGTTAAGTACATGCGTGCAAACCTGTAATGATCGTCTGCATGTCAGACCTCTAAATCAGAAACCTTGCATCAAGATGATCTCCACGGACACATGGAGGGGTTTTTAGAATAAAAACTCTCTCTGCCCCATTATGACCAACTGAACGCAGGGAAAATAGCCTCACACGCTGCCAGATCCCATTGGTTAATGATTCTTCAGATGAATCTGTTTACATCTATTGGATACCTCAGCATGTGAGAGAGGAGAGGCCACCATGAGAACAATGGACAGAGTAAATATTTGATCCATCTTTCTTCTCTGCTGTGTCTAGCTGTCATTACAAATAGAGGGTGAGATGCAAAAGATTGCAGAGCTGGAGAGTAAAATGACTCATAAACAGCTCGTGTGAGAAATGAAATATGGTTTTAATTGAAGTCAAAATGTTTATGGCGGTGTAGGAAACATCAAAGCTCTGACTGAGGCTCTGTTGTATCGCCGTGGCTGCTATCAGAGACTGCTAATAATGTTTATTCCACTTGATGAGCAAATTTTCTTTGTTGCATTTTTCAAGCAAACAAACACGTCTTTCTGAATGGTTGTCTGTCAGTGAGGAGTGTCTCAACATCCACTTCTCATTATTCAGGCCGCTTTCCATTCAGAGGGAGCACAGTTAGAATCCAAGATGGCAGCAGACCCCAACCCGCAGAAACACATTAAGAGAAAGCACCAATCAGCAGCAACAGTTTCACTAAAGGCGAGCGCCCAAACTGAGAGAACCAGAGAAAGACATGCCTGCACATCACAGGCCACACACATGAAACCTGTTTGTACTACAGCTGGTGCATATGGTTACATCCAGATCTTTTAATCTCATGATTTCATTATTCACTGTGAAAAATCATGCAGGAACTTAGTGGAATCAACTCATCTTTTCTCATTAACTCAATGTAAACATACAGCTTTATTTATTCACATTAATGAAACTTTCTCTCAGCAACGTTTCCAGACTTTTTTGACTGGAGTGGCCCAAGTGGGGGACACTGATTTATGCAGGGTCAGCATGAGGTGCACATGCATGTACGCTCGCGAGCACACATACGTGCATGCACTTTCCATTACAGTATCTTATATTTTGTCACATTTTTGTGTTTAAAATGTTTAATTAAAAAAAGATAAATAGTCGTAGCATCACAATACAACAAAGAGGCACCATGCAAATATAATATAAAGCTTCAATACTTAATTCTTTAAGCCCTCAAAGTAAAAATGTACCTCCACTGTACTGTGTTCCTCAGGCTGTGAAGACTCCTAAACTCATCCTCCACATTCCATCATGAAATGTACTTTTGGTTTTATTAATTATAATTTAAGTAAATTAGCCTTGGTAAAATTAAAAGCAGGCTACGTTCAAAATAAAACAATGCACATTTAATGATGTGTTGATTCAAACTAAGGTCCCACCTCTCACTTAACAGATAACCAATCATACTTGAGGATAATGGGGTGGCACTTTGGGTGCCTGATCAGATTTCACAGGTGGCCGGTGCCCCGCCATGCCCTCCCCCCTCCTACAAACTCCCCTGTTTCTTTTAGCTCTCTAGCATTTATTTTGACAACACTTCAGAATATTGACATGAGTTCCTCTAACTTGAAGACTTATTTCTTTTTAATGTATTTTATTTATGATTTTTTTCACAACACAGAGAAAAAAATTGACAAAAAGACACAACAAAGTAGAACGAAATAAAACAAACACACTGCCAATTCACAGACAGTGTATATAGTATATGCATGTCAATCCGTATGATGACAATGAAATGTCCACAAGTGTACTGAGAGCCCTCCCAGATTTTCTAGGAGACTCCCGTTTTTCATTGTCCTCTACCTTGCTCATCCTGGTATCACAATTCTCCTGCATTTCTCCCAATTTATGACAGAATTTCTCACCGTTTTTCCCTTTTCATTATCAAAACTCATTTCTAGCACTGTACAGCCTGTAAAACCCCTATGATTCCAGAAGTCTACTGGTTACTACTGGACAACAGTACAGCTACACCAAAGCAGACTTCCTGAAAAGTGTACCAGTAAGTCATGCTGTAGTAGCTGAGACACTTAGCAGTGTTATACTGTATAAAATGCACTGCCATATTTAACAACCATCCTGATTTTCCCAGGAAACTCTTTCATTGCCCCTCCGTTTCCTCCTAAGATCACAATTCTCCCATATTTCTCCCAAATTCTGACACATTTTCACACCTTTTTTTTCCCTTTTCACTATCTCAACCTGTTTGTTGAGTGTGTAGAATAAGCCCCGTATGACTTAAAAAGTCTACTGTTTCCACAACAAGGAAAGTTTTATAGGAAAGGGCAGTACAGTAAAAAAAAACAGTATGTAAAATCTGTGCATCAGTTTTTGTTTAGGGGTAAGGCAAAAATAACTGCATGAAAGAAAACTGATGAATATTAGTTTCTACCAAAGATTTATGCAAGTTCATGCCAGAGGGGTGAATTATTCTATATTCTTTCCTAAGAATTAAAAGTATCTAACATTAAAATGCTGTTGCAGGGTGCTTATTTTGTTATTTTCATTCTTTAAAAGTCACTAAAATGGAGGAAACAAAGTCTGTGAAACTCTAATTTTTAGGTTTCAAAATCATTCCTGTTTTTGAGGTCTCAAGGCTGGCAAGAATGATTGAGAGACAGAGAAGCTACTAAGGCTGAGTGAGGTTGAGAAAGACCCAAAACGAAAACCAAAAAAATGAAAACCTAGACCTATTTCCAGTCTTTCAGGATAAGTCTTTTTGCTAAATATGAGGGCTTGTTGTAATGCAGAGGGAAGAGTTAAAGAATAGTTGGAGCAACCCAACATCACAAAAAGACCATCGGAGATTAGCTGTCTGTCGCTGTACAAATAAAAAATGTCATGTCAGAAACTCCTGTTTGGAGCAAGATCAGAAGAGATAGTGTCCCATCACCTGACTTATCACAGGTAGCAGAAACTGAAGGAGAGATTCTGTCAAGCTTGGTTTTGGAAAAGTGCCACCAAAGGGATGACTTGGATGATCAGCTCATCATCAAGCCTCCACAGAAACCTGATAATGACCTGATCATTTGAATCAGGTGTGTTGGAGCAGGGAAACATCTAAAACATGCAGGGCAGGGGTACTTGAGAACCAGGATTGAGAAACACTGCTCTACACAGATATCCCTGATCCATGTCTCCTTAATGCTCGCTGTGGAGAGGAGGCTGCCAACAAAAAACTGACTTGAAGTCTTTTGACTTGAAATGATGATTTGGATGAAAGAGCTGTACAGGATTCAATAAATTCATGAAATTAAATCTCTAAAGAAGCAAATTATCAGACTTCCCAGCATGAATTATTTGAGAGTTAAACCTTTCCTGAGACCCTTCTTTTTTATGGTTAGAAGAAAACATATCTGATGAAAACTTCACACCCGTGACTCTTGAGGATGACTTATGGTTGCTTGTTTTCACCATAATGAAAACACAGAACATGATGACGGTTAGTACTGAATTCAGTTCTTTCTGTCAATTGACTTTTCAAACAGAAAATTTACAAGGAAATCAAATTTATTTGTAAGGTTAGTCAGTGTGACGGAAGACTTATTGGTTCAACTCAATATCTTAAAGGGATAGTTCACCCAAAAATGAAAATTCAGTCATTATCTACTCACCCACATCCCGATTAAGAGTTGGATTTAGTTTTTTAGTCCACAAAACACTGCTGGATTTTAACAGGAAAACAGTGTTGCAGAATCTCCCAAACAATGGAAGTGAATGGTGACCAGTATTCAAAGGGAAAACACAACTGGGAAAAAACATAAAATGCCTCCATGCTGCTTGTCTGGTCAAGTCTCCTAAAGTCCCAACATGCTGTTTGCACACCGTCACTCCACACACACACAGTTCAGACAGTGTGCAAGTGCACATGGGTGTGACTCCAAGCTAAAGATCTAAGATTTTTTTAGTCATCTTGGCATGTTGGGGCTTTAGAAGACTTGGATTGCACCAGACGAGCATTATTGAGGCATTTTATGTTTTTGTTTGTTTGTTTGTTTGTTTACATTTAAAAACTGGTCACCATTCACTTCAATTGTTTGGGAGATGGGCGGCACGATGGTGCAGTGGTTAGCGCTGGGTTCGAATCCCCGAGCCAGCAGGGCCTTTCTGTGTGGAGTTTGCATGTTCTCCTCGTGTCCGCGTGGGTTCTCTCCGGGTACTCCGGCTTCCTCCCACGGTCCAAAGACATGCAGCAGGTTAATTGGTGACTCTAAATTGCCCGTAGGTGTGAATGTGAGAGTGAGTGGTTGTTTGTCTCTATGTGTCGGCCCTGCGATGAACTGGCGGCTTGTCCAGGGTGTACCCCGCCTCTCGCCCAATGTCAGCTGGGATAGGCTCCAGCCACCCGCGACCCTCACGGATAAGCGGTTACAGAAAATGGATGGATGGATGTTTGGGAGATTCTGCAACACTGTTTTCCTGTGAAACCCCAGCAGTGTTTTGTGGACTAAAAATCTAAACCCGACCTTCAATCAGCATGAGGGTGAGTAGATAATGACTGAATTTTCATTTTTGGCTGAACTATCCCTTTAAGCTTAATGAACATGTTTTCTCAAGTTCGATTAATTAATTACTAAGTTATTTCACTGGATTTGTTTTGAATCTTTACAAAAATACCTCGACTTGTCTTTTCAAGGTCAGTCAACTTAAAATTTTAGGGCAGCCTGGACACAAATTTTTAAAATCAAATTTAAAACAAAGGGTTTATTTTTATAGTGTTTGTAGTGCCACTTCAAATGCAGCCATGCGCCTCTGAGTTTGAATCATTTTCTGGATTTGCTTATATATCTTTTTTGTTCACAGTACCCCTCTACTCAAAACTGTTATTTTCTTTTTGTTTTTTTTTTACTTTTTTCACACACTTCAGATATTCCAACAGTTTCTTTCACTCATGCAGAAAATGATGAGTCCCTCTGTCACTACAGTGTCCCATTTTTTCCTGAGTCACGACCTCAGAGATCAGAGATTTCCACATGAAAGTACAGGGAGGGTCTTCACTGGCCAACTTCACCATGATGGCTTCACTGCCAGCATTAAATAAAAAACTGTTTACTTCACTGCTTTGCTGTGATGTTTGATCTTCACTTTGCAGAGTGATGGATGAGCAGAGTTTGACAGTAGAAGACTGTTTCCACATTCATCTGCTGAAGCTGGGAGTGTTTCTCTCTGCTCACCTTAAATCTCAGTGTGACACGTGTAAAATACCAGCAGGGTTTCGTGACTTAACACGTCCAATGTCCAACTCACAGCAGTGTGATGTAGGAACTTTAAACCTCCACTGCACATTAGTATCCACGGTGCTGTGAAGTGTTGATGTATTTACATCATGACTACGTACAGCAGCAGCACATGTGGCTGAGGAATGCAAAAATGGAGCAACTTCAGAAGAAAAACAGAGAAAAAGATCTGAGGCGCTACAGAGAGCACACTCAGTTATTTAAGGACATTGTAACTGTGAGACGAGTTCATCAGGATCTGATTCAGCTCAGGGGACAGTGATCGTGACTGTACGTTCGCAAAGATCTGATCAAGTTTTACCTGATACAGTCTGCAGTGAGCTGAAGTTAGTCTGAAGTTTGATAAAGATCAGCTGGACTCACCTGACTAGAACTTCAATCTGGCCTGAAAAGTTGTGCCCAACCAGGCCCAAGCCCGACAAAATTCTGTCCGAAACCGACCCGAACCCGTCCTTCATTAGCATATTTCAGCTGGAACCTGATTATAGCCCGATATTTTTCTCAACAAGCTTCCCTCTATGTTCCCTCTATGGGAGAAAAATGAGAGAGAAAAAAAAAAAATAAAATAATTATAATAATACCCAACTGACGTAAGCCCATGAAATATGTGAGAAATAAGGCCCCCAGCCCCACCCAAACATGGGTCCTGTCGGGTCCCTTCGGGTCTGTGCACAGATCTCAAGCTCTACACCTGGCTGGTCTCAATAACTAATCAATGACTGATCAGAGAATTCACTAAAACAAACTTCTCTAAAACAACCTGTGAACCCATCATCTGTCACACAGACTGAATACAGGGACTGGCTGTAAAAATGAAATGGCATTATTATTAACACTAGATCACTAATTTTTCACTATACTTCATATCATATTAAATTAAATACTTTTAGGCACAGAGCTCTTTATTTATCTATGTGGGGAAATCTCACAGAAGCAGAGATATGTATGTAAGGATAATAAACAGGATAATAAAGAATGGTTAGGCAATACAATAAAAAAGAATAAAGGTGTCAGCAATACTAATAGTATAACAAATGTGTGAGAACTGGGTGCATCAATATGAATAAAGTATGAAATAAAGTATAAAATGTTTAAAGTAGTGAAATAGAAACCAGAAACGTGTAGAACCTTTATTTGTTATGTTGGTCAGATTTTGAGTCTCATTGCTCTCGTATGATCACTGTTTTAATTAATTAAATTAATGCACTTTGAATTTAATTATTTTCCCCAAGTTTCTCTCTTTGTCTGTACTTACTTCTGTCTTTGTGCTGCTGTCACATGCAGATGTCCACTTTGGAGGATCAATAAAAGATTATCTGATCTTATCTCAGACAAAATAACCCATTTGAAGATGACTTTGGACTGTTGTAATGTTGTAATGAAAATAAGACATATGAAAATAATGGATACATTAATCAATGATGAAAATAATACCAACCTCAAAATAAACTCTCCAGACAGTGAAAATGGCATTTTGGGGCGGGTTGTTCTCATCACAGTATATATTTTTGTTATCAAGGTAAAGCTAATGATGGTAAGAACTCTTTGTAATATACTGTCCATGAAAGTATGTAGAGATAAAACTGTCACATCCCTCAATTTATACATGTATTTTATTTTTTTATGTTGTAATAAACACAGTATAAAGCCATGACATGTTCACAGCTCGACTGCTGGTGAATGTCTATAATTTTTTAAGTTTTTAATCAAAGATACAAGAAGTATCTAGATCCTTTACTTCAGTAAAATTACTCATACCACACTATAAAATACTCCATTATGAGTAAAGGTCCTGGATTGAAAATATTACTTAAGAGTAAGTACAGAGGGAAGTGAGAAGTACAGAAGTATTATATCTGCAAAATGTACTTGAAGTATCAAAAGTACTCTGAAAAAAATCTGAAAAAAGACCCTGTGAGTGTTTATTACTAATGTATTCATGTGTTGTTAACATTTTAATGTTGTTTTTGGTCCAGGTGGATTTGAACTATTTTATACTGTTGGTAGATTAGGACATTTTATGCACAAAACATATGAAATTATGGTGTATTTTTATGTTTTCTAAGTTCATATGTTATTTAGGCCTCCATAAAATCTGAGTTTGCAAAGTAACCAGTAACTAAAGCAGCCAGGTAGATCTAATGAAGTAAGAAATACATATTTTCCTCTGAGATGAAGAATGAGGGCGACTAATCTGAGTCTTTTTTTATCACCACCAGCTAATGTTTTGAGACGTATCTATGTACTTATTTATTGTTTTTTGTACTGTAATGTCTGGTTCAATGCAGCTTTCCCTTTATCCAAGACAGATTTCTCCTAAGGGAGACAAATAAAGGAGCCTTAACTTTAGTGGAGTAGAAGTCTAAAGTTGCATAAAATTGAAATACTCAAGTACAGTACAAGTACATTAAATTTGTGCTTAAGTACAGACTTGAATAAATGTAGTTAAACTTTAAACACCTAAACACCACATGACGTGTTTCAGTGTTATCTGTATGTTCTAACTGAAAGATAACTGTCAGGCTCTTTAAGACAGAGCGAGCTCACTATATAAACTCTAAGCTCAAAGGTGCTGCAAATATTTTGGACAAGTTATTGATTACAAATGTCTGCTATCGAGGCTTTACACAGCAAGCAAGGAAGAGCAGATAGAAGCATTTTTCCTACAATCTAAAGCCAGATTAGAGAACGCTCCAGTTATAAAGAGCGGCTTTAGAGTTATGTGGAGTAATTCCATGTCTGAAGCAGGCCTGTAATTGGTGCTGAAAGGGGGCTGTTTTTCTTCACAGTACACAGTGTTTTTTAAGCTTTTGTGCTCCACAACTTAATGGAGCGTTTTGTTAAAAAGTAAGAAGAAATTGTGAGAGCTGCAGTGAAGAGAAGCAGGGCAGTGTGGCATCACAACAACACCCTGTACAGTATGATCTCTCCAAGTTTTACAAATAATAGACTATTTTACCACACATACACAAGATCTGAATGCAGCTGATAGAAGTGAACGAGCTCATCTGTCCTGGGCTGACTCCCTCTTTCTCACACACACACACAAAGCCAGATGTGATTCAAGCATCCTTGTTGCATATACATTCGTTGCTCTGTGTAGTTCTTAGTATCTACCAAGGTTGTTATGTTCCCAGAAGAGTCCATTATTTCCATGAGAATGTGGGGAACCAAGTAACCACAAGAGCGCTCCGATTTCTGTCGGTAATAACATCTCAATTTGTTACTTGTTTTAATATTACGAGGTAAAAGTGGCTCCAAAGAAACAACTCGGATTATAAATTGTGACAGTTGTTTGTCTGATCGCGGACAGATTATTTCCGCTATATGAGTGTTTAATGATCAGATTCCAGTTCATAATCAAGGTCTGAGCACACGTCTGTGGACAGGGACATTTCTAGCCTTTTGCGGACACTATGCGAAATGCTGTTGGGGGGGGGGGGGGGGGGGGCTTATTTTGTGAAACTATGATGGGGAATCCCAAAATCCCAAAATCCTCCATGGTGGTCAAGGGGAATGTATTTAACATTTAATTGCATCAATCTGTTGCACTTTAAGAGGAAAAAAGGCTAGAACTGGGAAAAACTCTTCTAACGCTTTTTTTTTTGCAAATTCAAATCAAACATTTCAAGTTGTCCGCTTGCAATTTAACCAACAGAAAATACTAACAAATAAAGAAAACGCTGAGGCTCCCCTGCATCAGAAATTACAGAATCTGTATGTTAACATCTGCCATATGCACATAAACGTGATGGATTATGAATTTTCCTTATAATGTTTATTTAAATGCTATGAACCGCACAACCAGACGTCTCTCCACAGTGCTCAGGGCTGGAGAAAGGTCTGGCTCCACACATACACATTCTGCTATAGGGACAAAAACGCCCTGCTTTGTTTGTATTCCTTTTAACCGATCACAAGCATCCTGGGGAGCGCTAAGCCCAGGATGCAGCAACGATGCTGCTGCAAAATAGTGTTGAGGGGGAACTTGTTTTGGTGGAACATCTGCACGTCGGGAGGTGAGCTCTGGCATTAAAATGACTACATCACTGTAAAAGAAAAGCTAGCAGCTGCTAGCTGGCTTACGTTCATACCATTAGCTCCCCAGGTGCTAATTAGCCGTTTTCAGCGTGTAAGTTGCAGCTTGGAGGTTGTTCTTGTTTCCCGAAGACTTTGAAAATGTACATAGCGGACGCCATGATGTCGCCTGAAGCAAGCGACCAATTGTAGGACTTATACCAACAGTGTGCATCTGGTGACTCAGACTATAAACAAATACAAACAGGATAAACACACTGTTTCCCTTAATTCTTCACAATAAACACCCCACGTTGCGTTGTTATTTAAATGTTTTTATTATGAAGCACCACAAACAGGAAATGTTTTCGTTCTGGGTTTCATCAGAAGTAACCATGACCCCAATGCAGCTGAAAGCGAAAATGAAATGGTAAAATAATACAGAGTGACAGAGGAGAGAAGCTAATTTCCAAGGCACAAAGATTCGAAGACGTTTGGAGCTACAGAAGCAGTGAGAGCTGAAGGCGTGGCGCGATGAAAGTGGTAATGGAAATGAAAAGCAGCGTGGCACGGTTTGACTCAGCGTTGCCAAAAGTGCCGGTGGAAAAGCCCCACTGGCGGCTTTGGGGGCCCCATTCAAATGTATAGTCCACACTTGTCTGTGGCAGTGTGCTGCACAGTTCAAATTTCTAAATTATAAATATGACAGAAACTTCGCTCAAGGATCTTACCTGCAGAGCTGCACCAGGTGCAAACTGATTCATTCACTCCAGGATCTGCAGACCAGAAGCAAGTAAGCTGCTACCTGTTCTATTTATTTTGTCGAACCGGCAGTGTTTTGTGCTGAATGAGAGGAGCATGAGTGTTATTAAGCTTGTTTAAGAAGCCTAAATATAGGCCAGGCTGGGTTATGTAAAGCTGGTACAAACAACTCCGTGATTCATTCATCGCTCTGCTAACCTCTGGTGCTTCAGCTTAACCAGCTTATCTGGTGACTGAGCATGCTTTGGATATGGAATAAAATGAGCTGGCTAACCGAATTAAGAGTTAAATTGAATTTAACTTCATTAAAAGTGCACTAAAGGGCACAGTAGTATCTTAAATGGGATTGATAATTAAACGATACAGCATGTGCTGCTGTTTTACTCACAGATGAACAAATACAGAGATTATATATGACACATTTATAGATGAGAGATGCATGTGAGACAGAGAAGTGCACTCTACAAACACAGGGCTGCAGGTGAACAACCTGTTTGGGACTATATAAGATGTTATGAACTGACAAAATACAAAATCACAGTGCGTCATACTTGCCAGCACTGAGACCTCAAAATAGGGAGGATTTTGGATATATATATATATATATATATATATATATATATATATATATATATATATATATGTATATATATAAAGAGAGCGTTTCAGAGACTTTGTTTACTGCATTCTGGTGGCTTTAATAAGTACACTGCAACAGTATTTTTATGTTGAATACTTCTTACTTTTAATTCTCACGAAAGAATACAGAATAATTTGTCCCCTGGGTGTGAAGTTGCATAAATCTCATCTGCATAAACATCAGTTTTCTTTTATTCATTTATTTTTTGTCCTGCCCCTAAAAGAAAATTGACGCCACAGATTTTTAAAAATGGACGCCCCTTTCTTTTAAAATGAAACGAGAATTCTTCTAAAGAAGTCTGGTTTGGTGAAGCTGTGGAAACAGTAGACTTTTAGAGTCATACGGGGCTTATACTCGGCGTACAGTGTCAGAAACAGGTTGTGATAGTGAAAAAGAACAAAAGATGTGAACATTTGTTAGAAACTGGGAGAAATATGGGAGAATCGTGATCCTGAGAGGACATAGGAAGAGAGCAATGAAAACCAGGAGTTTCCTGGGAAAATCAGGAGGGTTGGCAGTATGGCAGCACATTTTATACAGTGTAATGCAACTGTCTCAGTACTACGTGGCTTACTGGGACACCTGTGCTTCATGATGACAAGTCAGTAATTTGTTAATTTGAACAACAGTTGGGTCATTATATACTGTTATATAATGGTGAAGAATAATCCATTATCAGGCTTGGGGAGTAACAAATTACATGTAACGAGATTTTATTATATGGACAAAAATGTGGATTATTAGTAGGATTGCAATTGTAAAATAAAGAACAATATCCTACCATGCACAGAGCACACACAGCTGACAATTCATTATCATGGCCTCTAGTGAAAAAATGCTTCACTGGAGTTTGTATCAATAAATTGTGCAAAACAAAGGCAGGAACAGCTGGACAAACTAATAAACCCAACAATGAACATCTGCAGCTGCAACGATTAATCTATTATTAATTGACCATTACATTAATATGCATCTATTTTGATAATTGATTAATTGTTTTGAGTCATTTTTTTAATTTTAAAAAAGCCAAAATTCTCAGATTTCAGCTTTTTAAATGTGAATATTTTCTGCTTTCTTTCCTCCTCTCTGACAGTAAACTGAATATCTTTGAGTCGTGGACAAAACAAGATATTTGAGGACGTCATCTGGGACTTTGATCCACATCTAACATTTTGTGGATCAAACTAAATGAGATTAAATGAGAAAATAATCAACCAATTAATCAATGATGAAAATAACTGTTAGTTGCAGCCCGAAAAACAATTTATTAACAAAGTAATTTCACCATATTTTATATTGAGCTAAAATAACATAAGTAGTTAAGTTACATTACTTTAATACTGTAATATTTGGATTACATTACTGACTACATTTTTTAACAGGTAATTAGAAACTGTATCAGAATATATTTTTACAGTAACACTTCCTACCCTATACATTATATTCATCATCATAACCTCTTATGGTTTGTTTACAAAAAGCTCATTTGCAATATTCTGACTGTATTAAAGGTTAAAGGTACAATATTTCTCCTCTCTTAGTAACTCTGGTAATAACATTATTACTCACAGACTTACTGTCAGTATTCCATTATTTTTTATTCCTTGTCATAATTTTTCCAAGTCACTCTCTATTGAGCATTTAACCATAAAACAGGTGTTTTGTATTAGCTTCTTAATGCTTCAAGACACTGAAACTAATTGTCTTATTATTGTTAAGACTGTTGTTATTTCAATTACATCTAAAATGTGCCTGTTAATTTTATTTACTAACTACTATTATTGCATTGAATTTGATTTTTACAGATATAAAAGCATCATGATTTTGCCATGTTTTTATTTATTCTTGGCAAAACAAAAGCAGAGGAAAAAAAAGATGTTCATCAGGTAATAATTTCGATTTGAAGTCATGTTTCCCCGGCTGTTGGCAGGCAGTAGAGAGGCAGGCAGAGTGCAGCCAGGGGGATTAGAGCCTCTGTCAGCGAGAGAAAGGGCAGAGGGGCGCACAGGAAATGATCACGGCCCCATGGAGGCAAGTCAGAGGCCAGCGCTGCCAGTCAGTCCAGCTGCTGGAACCCAGTGCTGAGGGGGAACAAGGAAAACGCAAGGTCAGTAGAGCATTCAGAGACAGAGAGAGGCTGAGCACAAAGAGACACAAGAGAAACAGTCAGAGAGGCCACATGGAGACAGGAAGAAGGTGAAAAAGAAAAATACCAATCGCCTGGAGACTAATGTTGAGATTTTATACTTTTGTTGAAACAGAAACACTTTGAGGTGGCGAACACCTGAGGACACACCAACGCACCACACTGCTGCCAGCTCGCTAATTAATCCATCTTAGCTCTGCACCACTAAAAGTTGAAAGTTATAATATGTAACATTTCTGCATTAAAATGTCAAAAAATATCAAACATATGTCATATATTTTGTTGAGCTGTGTACTCACATTATCCCAAATATTTCCAACACTAGTCAAACCTGGAGAAGTATGTAGTTTCTTTTCAATAATGATGCATTTCCTACCAGCTGTAACTTCCAAACAAACACGGGGTATGTTGGATACGAATGAGGAGGGACGTCGGCGAGTTTGACTAAGAATGACGTGAATAAAACTTAGTCCATTAACTCGTCCCTGAACATTATTTCTGTCTCATTCACGTCAGGTAGATAAAATAAGATATGATAAAATAACACTTTATTGTCTGTTCAGACAGAAATTTTTCTTGCATCACGAGCTCAAACAATCATCAATGAAGTAGAAGCACTTACACATACTTGGTATTTGACTGGCCTTTACAGTAGCCAGTAGCACTGAATTAGCATTAATGCTAACTGGGATGGATTATTATTTTTTCCCTGGACTGGTCCGCCACGGTCTGCCCTACTGTGCTGTGACTGGTTACTACTATTGTGCTCTGATTGGCTGTGAGCATCAGTGCAGACTGGCACTTGGGAGAAGTTTAGCAAGGCGGTTGTGGTAGATGAGTGGATCAAAAACAGGACTTTACCCAGGAGACTGGTCTTTGACTGGTTGTTATTTGCAAGAAAAATATGTGGTTAGGGTTAGGCGAGAAAACTTCTTGGTTTGGTTTAGGCACAAAACTATGTGCCTAAACTATGTGGTAGGTTTAGGTTAGAAGAATATGTGGTTTACAGTTGAAAAAAAGACCCTTTCACAATATTAGAAAGGCTCTCTGGCGATCGCACAGACATGTCGCTGATGCTACAAGAACTAGCCAATCACAGGTCAGTAGCTGTAGTTAATCACAGTACACAGTAGGGTGGGACGAGGTGGAACAGTTAGGAAACAGTTTAGGAAAAAAATCACATCTAACCTAATACCGCTTCCGAGATCAACTGAGGTTTGACCACAGGGATTACAGTACAAAGGTGGTTTTCTTGCTGGGTTTGGCTCCTGGCACCCTGGGGCTGAGTCAGCACTATAGTTAGCGGTTAGCTACTTTAGCAACAAATAAAGTTATCTTTCAATCAGGACACTCTGTCCTTGAATGACCTTGGTACTGTATTCCCTGTTGGTCTCTGTGTCCCGTCCCAGTCTGGCCGTGTTCACTGGGAGCTCGGTTCTGTCGCCCACTATTGATCGCTAGTGTTAAGTTAGCAGAAACTGTGGCCTGTAGATGAAGCATCAGAAAGCATTTTCTCCATAAAATATGATGCAGTTTCATCCTAATCAGTGAATAGAGCCATGTTTTTGTGCAAGTTATAAATTGTGTTTTTGTACAGTATATTCATTAGGTGGGCCCATGTAGCCAATGTTAGCTGCAGTCCATTAAAATGCCTTGTGCTTAATCTGCTGTCACAGATACCAGTTTCACCCAGTGTTGAATGTTGGTAAAAGTACTGTTACATTGCTAAAATAGTACCGGTGAAATATTCTTAAGTAAAAGTACAAATTGTTCTTCTCAATAAAAGCATCATCAACAAGGTGTCTGTTTCTCTAAATCTTCATTCTGAATTTCTCCCAACTCCTTCTCTGTTCTGATCAGTGGTCACAGTCTCTTCTCAAACTAGGGCTGAAAATTTTGTGCATTTCTCTTAACCGATAGTTGAACGCACTAACAATCAATCAATCATTAATAATTTATAAGATACTAAACATGTTTTTTTTAATCTCATTTCAGTCTCAGTTTCCGTATTCAACAAATGTCTCCGCCAGACAAAACATTGTCAAATGAGACACAATTACTGCCATGTCTGTTGATTAAAAATCCATAAATACATAATTGGATAAATTCTTGATCTGCGATTAATGGTTAATCATTAACATGTAAGTGAATGGTGAGCAATTTTCAAACATAAAAAAACATAAAATGCCTCCATACTGCTGGTCTGGCGTAGCCCAAGTCTCCTAAAGCTCCAACATGCCGTTTGCACACAAAAAAGTACAACTATCCAAAAAAAAAAAAAAAAACTATTTAATTACAGTATTTGTAATTAGTTACTTCCCTCCTGCTTTCACCAAAATGACTTCTAGCCAGCAGACCTGTAATTACAGTATTTTTGGGAAAAGAGAACAAAGTTTGAGGTGCAAACACCAAAAGATGCACCAACGCACCTCACTGATGCCAGCTAGCTAATTAATGAATCTTAGCTCTGCATCGCTAAAAGTTAAAGATTGAGAAACAGTTGGATGTCATTGTGTTACTGGTTGAAACCGGTTGGTTCAAGCATACATTAGCACTTGTTGTATTTTGTTTTACAGGAAGAAAACATCATTGGATTTTGGTGGAAAATAAATGTATTTTTTGGTGTTTATTGTTAAATCTATCTACTGGGGATGTGATCTAAAGGGGTTAAAAAGGCATTTCATCCTGACTTTAAGTAACCTTGTCCTTTTGGCTGTGCGGGGTCGGGCTGAGTAGGTGCTCATAAATCATATGTGCTGGCGATGGCTGCTCAGGCACATTGCTCAGGCATGTGGAGAAGGAGGAAGTACGCTGGTTTGATTCCCCGGCACGTCACTCCATGTAGAACCAAGGTGCTTTCTGACTCATTGAGCTTTTATTAGCAGCGGCCGCGGCTCCAGAGGTGGTAATTGATTCTGGCAGAAGAGCCACGGCTCACTGTTAGACCAACATCTGAATGTAAACAAGTGGAGGCCGGCTAATGTGGAATTTCTTTATTACCTGATACGGCCATTAAAAGGATCAGCGCCAGTGCAATAACAGAAAATGAAGAGACAGTCTCCAGGTCTGTCATTTAGGCTGTTTACCCTCCTCTCAGCCAGTCCCGGCGTCACATGTCCGCCACGTCAGATGTGAAGAGAGCTGAAAAACAGCCGCAAGCCAACAGACTATCATCTATCAAAACAAGAACAGAAAACAAACAAACAGAGATGCAGCTTGAGACATGAAATATCTCCTCCCAGCGAGGGCCAGTGGTGATTAAAGCAAAAATCCAGACAGGGTCTTTCATGTGGGGACCATCTCATGTGCCCCTCTCAGCTTCAAGACCAAAACATGCCTTTCCTCAGGCTGGCGGCGACAGAGACAGATAATTCCTTCCGCTACACCCTCCAACCAACAGTTAAGCCCGGGACTAAAAGTGTCATCCCAAATAATTAGTTTCTCTTGTCCCGGCGCTGCCACAGCTAAAATACCTCGGTCTTGTTTGGCAGCAAAAAGGGGCAAATCTGAGAGCAATTGAGGTCTTGGCACTTTACAGAATTACGGCCCGGAGAGGATTTCCAAACTTCTCGGAATCTTTTCACCTTCAGCAAAATTCGCTGACTTGTAGTTACGGAGGAATGATTCTCTCTGCCCAGTTTTCAGGCACAGATGTTTGTTTTTTTTAAATTGTTTATCAGTTTGTAATCTCTTACAGTAGCGACTTTACAAAAATACAGAGACAGAGATATCAACAATTTTATAATTCTTGTATATCCCTCCCACCCCATAATCCCAGCACCCCAACAAATAATAATCAAATTAAAGGAAGAACAATAACAATATTAACATTAACAGTAATTGTGATACATTTGGTTGAAAAAATTGATAACGGAAAAAAGAAAGAAAGGGGAAAAAGGAAAACGAAGAAGGAAAAAGTTGGAAACAATATTTAAGTTTAGACAGGTAAGACATAAAAATGAAAATAATATAAAATGAAAATTTGAGGAAAGTAAACTCAAGACATACCTTTTTTTCTGGCTTTATACATTTATTTATTGTGTATTTATTTGTACATTTTAATCTGTTTTCCTAGTTGTCATATCCTTTTATTTTATACACTTATTTATTATTATTAACATATTTATTTGTCATTTTGGTTCTTTGTTTTACTCATTTCTATACATGTCCTCTCTTTTAGTATTTTATTATTTTGTGTTCTTAACTTTTCACTGACTTTTCATCTACTGTCGGAAGTTTTCACTTATTTATTGATTGATTTTAATTTATTGTTCTGTCTTGAGTTGTTATCCTGCCTCTGGTGTTTCCTCACATAAGATACTGTTTCCTCAGCTCCTGTTTTTAAAAAGTGCCAGTTCTATTTTAGTTCTTTATCAGTTACAAAGTCGTTGCTGTGGGCATATTTCAGAGTGACTGATTGAATGAAAGCAGAATGGGTTTAGCTCAGGAAATGCCTTAATATTAAAATACAATATTTTCTGTATTCTTCCATCTCACATCAAAAATTATAGTTGGATTCCTGATCCTGTGATTTATTCTCTCCATTTTAAAGATTTCATTATTGTGTCATTTTCTCAGTTGTGGCTCCTCTGATCTCAACTATTTTTTTTGTTATTTTTTGTGCCACTACTCTTAAAATTCTACAGAGATAATGATTGTTGAGAAAGTGGCTGTGGTATTCTGCCAAATAACAGTTGATCAGTCCCCAGATGGGGTGTGCACTGAAGAAAGTTATCCATAATTTTACTTATTTCAGCTCAATATTGCTGCAAAACAGGACAAGACAGGAATATTTGGGTGTGGTCAGTTCCTATCTCCCCACATTTTCACCAACGACTGGGTGTTGCCTTCGAGTATTTAGCCAAGGTAACAGGTGTAAATAAAAAATCACAACTGGATTTTCTAAGAGAATTTTCTCCACATTACAGAGCTTGTAGTTTTCTGTGTAATATTACTTATGTCAGACGTGTCAAACTCAGCTTCATCCAGGGCCACATCAGCATTATGCCCTCAAAGAGCCGCCTGTAAATGTGAGACTATGTGAGTTCATCTGCTTGTTACCGTATTACATAACTGCCTCTGCATTCAAGCACTGGTTATAGTAAAATGTTATAATTATCAACCAACTCTGAAAGCAAAATCTGGGAAAAATCTTGGCAAGCAGACATTCATGCAACTATTATACAATTTATTTAAAAAAAACAAAACAAATATACATAAGTAATAATGCCAAATAAATAACAATAGGGTTTGTTTAAGTTGTAGCCTACAACCTTTCAAGACGTCTTTTTGTGTGATCAATTTTCTATTGAAGATGGTGTACAAGGCATGAAAAATGAGGGTTTTCATTCCTATAAACTGTTTTACACAAACTATGTACAGCTCACCAAAGCCTTGCATAGAAAGAAACAGACAAGAGAAAGAAAAAAAAACACAGACAAGAAAACAAACAAAACAAACAGAGCAACAAGCAGAAAGTGACACATTATGTCTGTGTTAGAAAATAAGAAGAGACGACGTTTTGCTCGGCTGCTACTATTAAAATGCTGTTGATGCTTGAAGCACTTGACTAGCTTGCGACAGCTGGAAAGATCTATATGATATTGATTTATGCATTCTAGCTCATACTGACATCAAGCTGAGCAGCTAGATACATTCAGCGCGCAGACCATAAAATCAGGATGTATTCTGGGATATAAAGTTTACGGATACTGTACATCCATAATGAAGCATAGAAATGTACTGAACAAATCAAGTGTTTCGCAAGCTCCCAAGGGCCACATAAAATGAGTGCGGGGCCTGATCTGGCCCACGGGCCTTGAGTTTGACGCATTTGACATATGTCTTTCCATATTTTTGGTGATACAGTTAAATTCAGTTCCATCTCCCAACTAATGATTGCCTTGATTTCTTTGTTTCTGGATTCTTCTTCAAGAATTCTACAGATCTGACCTGATATGTTTTTTCTGTTCCCTCCATTAAAGCTATTAAAGGTCGTATTTCACTGTTTTAATTAACCCTGTTACTTTTATAAGGGGCACAGATGTTTGAATCTAAATTTACAGATTGTAACAACTGCATGCTGATGGAGCAGCAGCTGGAAGAGTAAAGGATGAGTAAAAACTTTACTGACTCTGTGCTGAAATTGAGATGGACGTGGTGCAGAGCTGAGACAGTATTTATGAGTGGAGAGCAGGATTTCAGGCCACTCTCATGCAGCTCAAATGATCTCCAGTCCACCATTTGTCCTCCGTTAATCAGCCTCTATTAAAGCCGTTTAAGTGGCATCTGCGCTCTGACCTTCACCTCAATAGAAACCAGCTGATTCAAAGTGTGTTCGTGTGTGTGTGTATGTGTTCGTGTGTGTGGGACTGAGAACTGAGTGCACATGTAAAATAGAAACTTTTGAATAATTTCCATTCTTTTTTAAACACCTCTCATGCCAACACGCACCCAACATGCCGCCAAGGTTAAGAATATAAATATTAAAAGTCTGGCTGAGTTGCTCTGATAGACCAAAGGCGTATCTGTGAAATATTGCGAGGATGAATGATTCAGAGATCCTTTCCAGGGTCCTCATCAAAGCCTCCTCACGTACCAAAATAGAGCCGGACACACAGCTGCACCTCGTTGAGGGGCTGGGTTGATTTAATCTGCGCTAAACATGATCTAATTTAAAACTAATATGGCCCTTGTGTGGTCGAAGTGCAGCACAACTTCAGACAATCAGACTGATAAGAAGTAGTGACCTCTGCTCAAAAAGAAAACATTCAAGGGCCCTTAAAGGCCCCTGAGGGCAAGATTCCTCCTTTCCGTTCTAATGATAGCCTGGCACTCCATGTTGTTTGTTCGGTTTGTTTAGTCCTTACTCTCTAAGGCAGTGGTTCTCAACATAGGGGTTGGGATCCCCAAGGGGGTCACAAGATCATTTCTGGAGGTCTCCAGATGCTTGCGGAGAATAAAATAGAGTAATGTATTGTGGAAAGCAGCATGGACTGAGAGCCAGGAAGCAACTCTAAAGGACATCAGCCCCTTAATGACAACTTCAAAGCATGATATACAACATTTCCCTTAAAAGATTCATATAATCATCACTTATGACCCACACAAAAAAAGTTGAGACAATTCAAAATTTACTGCAATAGATTTTTGAGTTTTGAAATAAACTAAAAAAGTTTTGCCAGCCAACCTATAATCTTTTGTTGAGATAATTTACTTTTGTTCTTCAGATAAATTTGAATCTTTGAGTTTTAGAAACTCATAAAAAACACTGTGAGTGAACCTTGTGAATGTAATTTGTCATGATTTGGGTGCTTGAAAAGGGTTTTAATTGAAAATATTAGATTATTAACTCCTATTCACTTTTATTTCAATGAGTTTGCTGGACAGGTTTTGAAATACATTTTTTTTTATTTTCTAAAATGCAAAAATTTAAGTTGATCTAAATTACAAAATTAATTACCCCAACAAAAGTAAAACTTATTCAAAACTTAAGAGTTTGAGTTGCAGTTGTAGAAGTTGCCTTGAAATTTTACATTTTCATAACTTTTTCATTTTTACAGTGTAGAGGTGTGTGGTGTATCTGCTCTGCCCTCTGCCTGGATGTTCTTATTTTCTCAGCATTTAGTTGTGTTTGGGACATTTTACCAATCCAAAGCGTCAATATTTGACTTCCTTTGAATGAGACTCAGCAGTCAACTATCTTTCTGGTCAGTTTAAAAGCAGCTTGGACAAATCTTACAGATTGTACCTTTAAAAGACAAGCTTTAAAAAATATGTAAAATACTGCTGGCCCCAAGAAATGTAACAGCCACCTCACTAATAGCTGAAACTATAAAATTAACTAACTTAAAACTATAAACAACACATAGTTATCAACATAAACCACCATGTTCACAGACATTTTTTAACCCCACAACCTCTCCCTTCACTTCACCCAGCAGCTGGGAGACAAGACACAGGACCCTCTTACACTTTTTCAAAAGTTTTTGTGGGCAAACTGTACATTTACTGCCACCAGACAACTTTGTTTTAGTTTATTAGATTATTTGTAAGGGACAAGTACAGGAAACAGTGACAGTTGCATGAGCGTGTGCGATGTACTGTAAATGTGTTTATAGCTAAAGCTAATTTCCAACACCAGTCGTTTGATGGGCATTAATAGTCCAAGTAATTGTTAAATTACATGTTGCAGAGTAACATCTTAAAATCAATTCATATAGTAATCAAAAACAAGAACAACCATCCACAAAAACACAAAAAACATCAAGGACTCAAATATACAGATAACAGCCTCTAGTTAGTGTTATGATTACAGTTCTGACCAACTTTATAACCAGGATTTGACTTTTGTAGAAAATATTTTAAAATCCTGAATCTGCTTTCAACTAACAGGTAGAGAATTCCACAGGATTGTACCTTTAAATGAGAAGTCAGTTTGTACAAAGGAAGTCCTAAGTTGTCTAGTTCCACAGTTTACTTCTGACATCTCAGGTATTAGTGGCAGTATTGCTTAGTGTCATAATGTATTAAAATGGGTGGAGACATTTAAAGTTCAGTGTGAGGTTAGAGTACTTGATGAAATTATCAAAACTCAGAAGATTGTACTTCTTTAAAATATTGCAATGATGAAATCTTTGTGGCCAGATGTTTGATACCTTGATTGTAGAGGGACATTAGTGCTTTAATGATGGAGGCTGATGCCTGAGACCAAGAGGTTCTGCAGTATGACAGGTGAGACAGAATCTTCGCATGCATGAAAGTTAAAGCTATACTAAATGGTAAGCAGAGTCTGATTTGGTTTGCGAAGGGTCAATTCCAAGATACTTAAAATCTTTTACTGTCTCTAGTTCAGCATCTTTTATCTTCACTTTAAATGTCAGGAAGTGTCAAGTCAGTGTACCATCTTGGCCAAGCAGTGTGTTAGTTTAGCGGCAGCAGTACTTGCTGTTTTTGCTGCCATAAAAATGACAGTATCATCAGCATATATCTGCAAACCACCGCCTTTGCAACATTCAGAGACATCCTTGGTATAAGAACAATGGTCCATTTTACTTTCACAGCATTCAGATTTAACATGACTAATGGCGACCTGTTGATTCCTGTTTCTCAAATAAACCATGCTTTTGCTTGACGAGAAAAAAACAAATTCACTGCTTAACTTTAATTCCTATACTCTGATCGCCGGCACCTGTCTGCTCTGAGCGCAGCCACTAGCATTCTCTTTTTGTCCATATCTCTTATGTTCACACACATACACACACATACACAATGCAGGGCCTATGCATCATGTTGAGATCAGGAATATTCACACATATTGAAGGAAAACTGCATATTGCACAGAAAGTCTGCTACTGAACACTTTAAAATGCAGACAATATGGAGCCTATACAGACAGATGCTTCAGTGTGCTGTGAATGCTGTCGTCACACGAGTGTGATGCTGACATGACGTTTGTGGTCCGGGGGAATGGCAGGTGCTTGACCATCTTAACTTTCCCCAACTCCTTCAAATGGATCTGTCCATCTTAATGTCAAAGATCAAGTGGGAACTAATCAGATGAGATCAAGACAGAAAGAGCGTAGTTTAAACAAGAATGCAAATGAAAAGTCAAAGATGGAGCAGAAAAGGTCAGAGATAGTTTCACAGACAATAATTTGCTATTACCACAGATAAAAAAGATCAAATGTGTCCATCCCAGTTCAATCAAATTCACTACAAATTATATGCAAATACAGACGGCCTCCCAGTGAGCACTCAGCTCAAAGTGGCAACTCCACGGCAGAGACAGATGATTGGTGGGACGGCCCTGGCCTTGTGTCCACCTGTCACAGCCAGTGATTGTTGAGCAGCAGTAATTGTTCCACGTTGGCATGAAAGCCCACAGGAAATCCCTCCAACAAAACGCCCGTCAGGATGGAATGTTGGCACCGCACTCGCCGGTACTCGGATCTCTCAGCCTGGGGCAGCACGGGCCCGGCTCGAGGGCCATGTGACGCAGCCAGGAATGCTGGAGGGAGAGCGGTTGGAGGACAGTGGTGGGGGAACCGCCGAGGTTAGGGGAGGATTTGGGAGGCTGGTGGGGGAGAGGGAGGGTACTGGGGCCAGCGGCTGAGGCTGTAGTGCTAATCCCCAGTTGGCAGGCTGAGGAGAAGTGTGAGGGCCTGTGTTCTGAAGAGGCCGTCCGTCACTGTGAAGTGCTCTGTGTTCTCTCTGTCAGAGGGACTGAGAGTGACGGGTGCTCTGGCTTGACTCTGGGTGGAGGTGCATGACAAGTATTGATGGAGAGGTCAGGATAAATCTCATTTCATTTCAGATTACTGCACTGCTTCTTAAACTTTTTCTGGAAGCCGAAAAACTTCACACCTCCAACTCACATTTTTTAAATCAATCATTACACTAATGGGGGAAGCAACTTATAAAAGGGATCCAAGTTAAATGTTGGTGAAATACAGGTCATCATGAAAGCATCAAACTCTTTTTTTGTCATTTTCCCTACATAAATCATAATCATACACTGTAAAAATGAAAAAGTTGAGAAAACTCAAAATTTCTATGCAAAAGATTTCTGAGATTTTGAGTTTTTAGCTCAACTCAAATTCTTAAGTTTTGAAAAAATTTGACAAACTACTCATCTTTTTTTGAAGTAATTTACTTTTCTTCTTTAGATGAACCTAAAGCTTTAAATTTTAAAAACTTTAAAAACATTGTATTTTAAGAAATATTTAGTAAAAAATAGTGGTAAAAAATTAGTGGTTTTATTTTTTATTTTTTTATTTTTTTGTTCGTTTCTAAAACTTAATTTCAAAACTTAAGAATTTAAGTTGCGCTCAAAACTCAAAAATTATTATAAAAAAATTATTATTCTATTGCAGTGCATTGCCTTGACATTTTAAGTCATCTCAACTTTTTTTTTTTTTTTTTTCCAGTTTACAAAAAAAAAAAAAAAAAAAATTCACTATATTTTTCCGCTGGTTATCTGAGGCCTGCTGTACCTTAATGTAGCTTAATGTCCCAGCAGTGGGGCCCACCCCACAGTTTGAACCACTGGATTGGTACATTTTTTCTTTCTTTCTTTTTTTTGTACTATATTACAGGTTTTCACATTACAAGTTATTAAATGCATCACTTATTTCATTCATCCTGCCACATTAATGCAGTTTTTGTTTTTACAGACAGAGTGAGGGAAATAAAATAGAGAGAAAGAAAGAAAGAAAAAGAAAGAAAAGGGAGAAGTCTTTCTGTACTCTCTTAATTATAGTTTATTGATTTAAAATTTACTATTCCACTTCATCTCATCTCTGCTGGAAAGATACATTATATAATATTGTGTTACTGTAGCAGTTCCTTTAAATTGAAGTTGAACCAGTACAACTAAGAGTAAAGTAAAGAAAAACTCACTGTCTCACAGCAGTTCATGAAATGGTCACAAAATCTAATCACTAACATGTTACAATACTGGTCCACTAATATGCATTAATTTAGGATTAACTAATGCACAGATCATCATGAGTTAATGTATGACTCATGTATTAATGTGCAGATCAGCAACTAATAAAGAGTCTGTCTGATTCACAGAGGGAGTCATATATAGTAGAATTACTATTAAAGGGCGAGTTCACCCAAAAATGAAAATTCAGTCATTATCTACAAACAGTTATCTACATGCAAGTGAATGGCCTGTCAGAGCTTTAGGAGACATGGATTACATTTTTCCTGTGAAACGCCGGCAGTGTTTAGTGGACTGAAAATCTAAACCCGACCTTCAGTCGGCATGAGGGTGAGTAGATAATGACTGAATTGTTATTTTTTGGGCCCTTTAATCCACTATCAACATCTAGTATTAATTAATACTGTTAATTACAACAATGGGCCAAAGCCACGGATTTCAAACTCCATCTGCAGCCTGGCTGCCACTAATGAATGGGTGAATTTGTCTTTACCTAATGCCTAATGCCTGATGCCTAACCCCCGGGGGTTGGCACCCAGCACAATAGTTGCATTACCGCCACCTTGGAGAGTGGATCAGAGATTAAATCCTTCTAATTAATGGTGCAATTCCTGTTTGAGGCTTGTGGCCCAGGAGTCAAAGGCGCGACACTGGAGCTGTGTACTGCTATGTCACAGCAGTGTTCACTGTGCAGCTGGCCCACAGACTGCAAACATTACTGTGGATGTGTGGCCATGTGTCAGGCAGCATTAAAAGCAATAACCATAACCACATATGCACTTAATAATTAGTTAATGTTCATGTGCCTCACCAAGCAAAGCCACAGCAGAATAATATCTTCGCAAATCATGAGCTAACGATGCCGGTTCATCTGGTACAGTAGCATCCGGGCTGCAGATGGCTGGAAGTTCTATGACTTCAACTTCAGTTGTGGTGTGAACAAACAGTATTAATTATTTCTAGATGTTGATAGTGAATCAATCAATAATGGAAGACTTAAAGGGATAGTTCACCCAAAAATGACAATTCAGTCATTATCTACACAAGTCAACTTGACATGTTGGGACATTAGCAGACTTGGATTACACCAGGTGAGCTGTATGGAAGAATTTTATTAATATTTTTCTTTTTTCTGTTGTTTTTTTCCAGTTGAAAAACTAGTCACCATTCACTTCCATTGTTCGGGAGATTCTGCGGCGCTGTTTTCCTGTTAAACTCCAGCAGTGTTTTGTGGACTAAAAAACTAAAACCAACCTTCAGTTGGCATGAGGTGAGTAGATAATGGCTGAATTTTCATTTTTTGGGTGAACTATCCCTTTAATTAATAATAATTTCTATATGACTCAGAATCTTCTGACTTTTTATTAGTTGCTCATGTGGTAAACATTAATGCATGACTCAGTCAAACATTAAATTATGATGATCTGCGCATTAGTTAAGCATTAATTAATACATATTAGGACCAGCATTGTAAAGTTTGACCATGTGATCTATTAGATTTGTGTACACAAACTTGAATTTCAATTTTTTTTAGAGAGACTCATTATGGCTTTCAAACTACTGCATTATCCATCTTCATTATCATTCCACTTAGCAATAATAAATATGCAACATCCAGGTAGGCTTTCAAAATAAAGGTATTGGGTAGGCTTAGGCATAGGCATAATATACATAGACGCAGCTCTGAACGTTTTGGCTTGTTGCTTAGATACCGCTACATTGGTCATAGCATGTTATACCTGTGAACAAATACAAATGGAGGAGCTGTTTTTCTGGATAAAAAGCACTTGTATTATATTCAAGGGTTCATCATCTACACGGAGAAAGAAAAATAAACTTATACCACATAGATCATGAATCTTTGGATATAAAAATGACTAATTGAAATTAACTGAGAAATAAAGGTTATAGTACTTTTTATCCAGAAGAAACACAGCTCCCCTGTTTACTCGAATTTGTTCACAGGTGAGTCTTGCCAGTCTTGAGGGACAATCCAAAGGCCAACACAGTGTCAATGTAAATATGTCTTTGGGTTTAGGCACCAAAACTATTTGGTCAGGTTGAGGAAAAGATTGTAGTTTGCGTTAAAATAACTACTTCCTTAAAACAAGCAACACTACTGATCTCACTCAGGAACTGAACCCCTGTCTCCTGTGTGAAAGTGTTTGACCCATCTGTCCGTGCAGACTGTCTTGCTCTTGATACTGCATTCGTCCTTATTACTTAGAAAGTTGTGCTGACTGTCACAAAGAATATGGAGAGAACAAAAGAGAGAACAAAGTCACACCCCTTCTGGTGGACCACCATGCAACTTAACTGTGGAAAAACAATGAAGTGTAGTCAATGACAGGAGACAAATTATTTTTTGATCCCGTCTGAATTTGCCACAAATTACAAATATAATGTTTGTCAATTTAAAAGATAATTTTTCATGTAAAGAGAGCTGCAGTTTCTCTTAAAACTGTGGAGGTATAAGACACACCCAGAAGTAAGTGATGTTAGCCGCTGCAGTTATGATGCATGAAACAGATGTGCGTTTTTGTATCAGGATGTGGTTACGCAGCAGCAGGTCTTACTTGTTCGTTCTCTTCATGGCTGATAAAAGGTTACCTTGTGGGGTAGCTGGATTCATGAGATCATGGAAGAATCCATCTTGCAAGAATCCAAGTTATCTGTTTGTGTCCGCACCAGAGATAGTGTGAGCCAGTCAGCATCCTTGGAAGGACTACTGGCAACTACAGGTGCAAGCAAGAGTCCACGGAAACAACTTGCCGCAATCAAAAAACAGCAGCTCTTGAAGAAGTTAGCATAGATACTGTGATAGCATCTGTTGTATCAGAACTGGAGAGTATTTCTTCATTGAAAGAAGAGCAAAGAACAACACTGAAGGCTTTTATCAACGGAAAATCTGTTTTTGCTCTTTTTCCGGCCAGCTTCAGCTTCGGTTGGGTGAGTTGATCTGATTGGTTGAAGTTAGCCCATGTTAGACATGACAGATGGTTCATCTGATCACCTGCCAAGTGTTGTTTGAAAGTGCCCGCCCATTTCTTTGGATGGCTTCCCAGATGGTTCTGTATAACAAACCATCTGGCATGTCAGGTTAGATAAAATGACTAGGAGTCGTTGGATAAAACACTTCAGGTAAGATAATGTTACGGGGCGGCAAGATTGATGTTGGTGACATTGGTGATATTGTGCAAGACGACAGATGTAGTTCAATGAGCGGTTCACACAAAAGTGAACTAAACTACAACAAAGAATTTCTTGAACTGTAAAATTATGTTTTAAATTGACAAACAACATATGTGTAATTCATGTCACCATTCAAACAGAATCGATTTGTCTCTCGTCATAGATTACGTTCATATTTTTTCCAAACTCTGGTCCCACAGGGACGTGACTTCGCCTCTCTGTTGACGATTTGTGTCCATACACATGAATCATTTGATTAAATTTCCCGACTATGTCACAAACTACTGTGATACTGGTCTGGAAAATTAACAGTGTGCTTTTATGTGATGTGAAATATTTCAAAAAACTTTAAGCTTTATTTTTCATACTAATTAATTAACTAATTGCACCTCTTGGAAAGTTGCTTCTTTCCTCTATGGAAAAACTTTTTTTTGCTAAGCACCTGAAGAAGTCATTTGGTTCATCTTTTTACTCATGAAAAGATGTGAAAGAAAAAAATCGCGCCTCCGCTTCCAACGCGTCTGTGATGACATTAAACGCTGTCATCAGAGATGTTCTGGGTCTGCCGCTGGCATACATCACTGCTGCTGAACCGGCGCAGCTGTGAATTGCGGCGCTCCATCCAGCGAAGATTGTGATGCAAATTCTTCAGGGAACAGATTCGTGTAGGAATGCACTGTGATCCAGCCTCCCAGGCAATAGTCTAGTTCCACTGCGGAGGAGAGAGACAGAGAGTGAAAGAAGGGGGAATGGAAAACAAGAGGAAACAATCTGTCATACGTCCTCATACCAATTTGCCAAAGTTAAACGGTCTAATGGGAGGGGGCAAACTGTAATAATAAACACAATAGATGACAAAACTGTACGCCATGTATGACAAGCTGGGCAATCGCACACACACACCACTGCTGAGAGACAGCGTTGATCAGATATCTGAGAGCCGCTCCACGCAGCAGATGGTTGTTGTATCGTCTCTGTTTGTTCCTGAGACTGTGGTGCCGACACAGAGAGAAAAGGCTTCCTTAATCATTTACTCAGCGGAGGATAAACATTAAATTCGACTCCAGTGCTGCACCGCGCTGATTGGCCGGTTGTGGAAACTCAATTCTATTCAATGTTATTGTCATTCTGCTGTGAGACAGCGTGGGGGTCACACTGCAGCAGAAAGAAACGTAAAAGAAAGCAGGGACTCACAATACACAAAGACTCTAGAGTGCAGTTTTTACAGTAACACACAGCCTGGTGATTACACAATAAACTTAGAGCTACAATTACATCTTACTGATGTTTAACAGTGAGATGTATATGTATACATGTGCACAGTTCAGCACTGCACTGTAATAATAAAATAAACTATTTGATTTAAGTTTAAAAAGTTAGTCCAGACTGCTTTAAAATTTTAAGTTGACTGAATTTGAAAAGACAAGTTGAGGAAATTTTATAAACATTCAAAACAAATAAACTTTTCTAGTGAAATAAACTTGATTTTAATTCAGTTGTACTTGCTTAAGATATTAAGTTGAACAAACTACTCATCAGTCACACTAATGAACATTTCTACCTTTTAATGTTTATTATTAAATATTAACTTTTAATGAACTAATTCAATATTAATCTTCATCATGGTTCACAGTGTTTTCATTATTGTGACCTGACTGATGTTAAACACAGTGAATTTTCATCACATATATTTTTGTCAAACTATAAAAAAGAAAGGTCTCAGGAGAGTTTTAGCTCTAAAATAATGCATGTTGGGAAGTCTGCTAATATAAAAACTTAATTTAATGAGTTGATTGAACTCTGTACAGTACATTCATTCAACTAACTTCTAGTCTAAAGACTTCAAGTTAGAAGAACTTGTCTTTATAAGTTCTGAAAATAAATACTAGAAATTTAAAGTTTAAGAAACTTGAATGAATAAAACTTTTGAAAATTTCCATTAAGTTAACAAGAAACGATGAGTTGATTCCATTAAATTCCTGTATGATTTTGTACAGTGGAGTCTGCTAATATGTTGATCGTGTTTCTGTAGAAACTTCATTTAGTCAAAAGACAAAAGTCAAAGTCAACAGATTTAAAATTAGAAGAACTTGTGTTTATATAAGTTCTGTTATGTTAATGAGGAAAGATTAGGTGCTTCAACTAAATTCCTGTATGATTTGTATAGTGGAGTCCTCTAAAAGTGTTTCTTAAGAAACATAATTGAATGAGTTGATTGAAATCTGTTCAGTATATCCATTCAACTCATCATTTCAAGTCAAAAAACCTCTACTTAGATGAACTCATGTGTTTAAGTTCTTAAATGTAGTGAAAGTACATACTAGAATATTTAAATTTTAGTAAGTTGAATAAATAAAACTTTACATTTGAGTCTGTTCCACTTTACAGTGGAATCTGTTATTATGCTAATTATGTTTCTTATGAAACGTAAGTTAATGGGTTGATTCATTCACTCATCATTTCAAGTCAAAAGGCTTCAAATATGAGTTCTAAAGTGTTCTGAAAAGAAGTTTAATTAGCTTTGATACATAAAACCATGTTAGGTTAAAGAGAAAAGATTTGGTCAAGATTGTGTTTATAAGTTCTGGAAGTATAACAGAAATGCAGAAAGTTTGCTTAACTTGATTAAATAAAACTTGTATATTTATGTTAAGTTAATGAGAAAATATCAGTTGATTCAACTAAATTAACCTATGATTTGTACAGTGGAGTCTTCTAATATGCTAATGTGTTTCTTTAGAAACATAATTGAATGAGTTGACTGAACTCTACAATACATTCATTTCACTCATCATTTCAAGTCATAAGACTACAATTTAGATGAACTCATGTGTTTAAGTTCTTAAATGTAGTGAAAATAAATACTAGAATATTAAAGTTTTAGTAAGCTGAATAAATAAAACTTTTATGTTAAATTCATGAGAAAAGATTAGTGGATTCCAATAAAGTCCTGTATGATTTTTTACGGTGGAGTCTGTTAATTTGCTAATTATGTTTCATATGAACCTTAATTTAATGAGTTGATTTCATTCATTCATTCACTCATCATAAAAATAAATACTAGAAATTTTAGGTTTAATTAACTATGATAAATGAAACTTGTATATGTATCTTAAGTTAAAGAGAAAAGATTAGTTCCACTAGATTTCTGTGGGATTTTTTTCCAGAATAAATTTTGCAGCATAACAATAGAAAGTCTGCTATTGATCTCAAAATTAGCTGCAGAAGTTCTTTTGTTGCCTAACAGGCAAAGTCACCCACACACCCACACACACACACACACACACAGAGCTTCATAACACAAACGTGAACCCGACAAACAGGACCGCTCCTGTCAGTCTGCAGCTGCGCCCCTCCACAAAGTCACACAAGGCCCTGAAAGGACAAATGTTTGTTTCCCTCTGCAGAATTAATGAGGGCATCAGTTCCTGCCACCTCGGCTCTCCTGCGCCGACAGACTGCGCCCAGCTCCCGCTCTGCCTGGGCTTGAAAGCGAGAAGTAAATATTAGGACTTGACTATTTAGAAAGACTTTGGAAATGTGCAGCCCGCAGCAGGGCCACGAGAGGGGCAACAGGAGAAATGAGGAGTGACTGGCTCCACTGGCAGAACATCTGAAATCTGCTCCCCAGCAGGATGTGACAGAGATGTGCGCTAATTGCTTTAACCCTTCACACCTACTTGCTCCTTGTAATGGCCCTCCAGCTATTCCTCTTCAAATAACAGATTCATCTCCCCGCCCGCCCTTGCCCACATGCATTCTGCATTTGTTCCATTTTACAGTAATATGAGTGTAATTGGGCAACTCTGGGACCAGAACAGTAATGAGGGTGTGTTTGGTAGGCAGCCAGCTCACATGTTTAGTTTGTCTTAAAGTAATCTGCAGCTTCTTTGTTTTTATTATGTCTGTTTACTCCTGAGACAGACTCCTACAGTTACACAGAATCAGACTGTCGTGTGTGAAGGATAGCCTGCATGTGAACTGATCAGAGCGAGCCGGACAGACAATATCATCTCTGCTGATAAGAGTAAATCATGCAACAAAGGCCGTGTTGAGACCTGGTTAGCTATTTTCTCCAGATAACGCTGTTCATGTTGTGGAGATAATATCCTCATGTCCCTTGAAAATCTTAAAAGAAAAATTTGGGACGCCTCAACCTAATTTCTTCTAATACATTCAAATCATCAGCACGAGGATTCAGTCATATCAGTGCCCTCCTTTAAAGGGACAGTTCACCGTAAAATCAAATGCCTGTAGCGCTGTTTATCCATCTAGATAGTTTTGGTATGAGTTGCAGAGTTGTGGAGATGTCTGCCTTCTCTCCAGTATAATGGAACTAAACGGCGCTCAGCTTGTGGTGTTCAAAGTATAAAAAAGAAAAAAAAGTTGAAAAAAGAAAATTTGAAAAACTCATGACAAACAGACCAGGTTGTGAATAGTTTTCATGTACGAATTACTTTCTTTCTAGCAGAAAACAAAGTATTTCTGGTAGATTCTACTGCAGAAAGAAAGTAGTTCCTTCATGAAACTGCTCACAACAAGGCCTGTGGATTATTTAGAGTAACCAGGTCATGATTTCTGGAAAGAGACACTGGTTTAGAATTTTTCAAATGTACTTTTTTGGTGCTTTGAGCACCACAAGCTGAGTGCCATTTAGTCCCATTATTATACTACATAGAAGGCAGACATCTCTACGGTCGATACCTCCAAAACTCAAACCTGGGCAAAATGCGTCCTGGAGGCCGGATGCAGCCCACTGAGAGGTTTAATGTGGCCCGCAAGGCCATCATGGAAATACCAAAAATTAGCATTTTGCTTACCATTAAACCATTATCAGACTTTTATTTTGAAAGGGATCAGTGCTGTTTTCATTGGTAATGATAATGAACTTTATCTTTTATATCAAACTGTAACTTTATTCACTCAGTGCTGAACATCCATGTTGTTTCTGTCGTTCTTCTACTTTTGTTGCTACTATCGTTGTAATAATAAAAGAATATGTGGATAGAGGATCTTCGGGCAGATGTTACAGAGCAGGAACAGAAGACTTTTTGTTTTCCGACACAAACTTAATCTATTAATAGTCGATTCAAACGGATCCAATATAACTGACTTATGAGAGCGTATATAACTTTTGAAAAACTCCCAATCCCAATATTCCCGACAGTTGTATAAAATATAAATGAAAAATGAACCCTATTTCATTGCATTTGGACATGTGTAAACACACACAAGACTTTTGGAAAGGAATAATTGACACAATTTACAACATAATCCACAAAGAAATTCCTGTTTGCCTCAGGAGCTGCTTTCTTGGTCTTATTCCAGAAGCAATAGACCTGAGAACTCATGAAAGTAAGCTGGTTACAAGCAAAGCGTCTTTTTGTGAGACACTGGAAGAGTGTTTATTGTCCATCTGTAAACCTTTGGATTAATGAGCTCTCTGTTTAAAGGGACAGTTCACCCCCAAAATCTAATACACATATTTATCCCCTGGCCTGTTTATCGATCTAGATTTTTTTTGGTGCACGTTGCAGAGTTTTGGAGATACTGGCTGTAGAAACATTTGCCTTCTCACACTGGTTTGGAATTTTATTTGGTGCTTTATGAACCACAAGCTGAGTGCCCTTTAGTCCCATTATATAAGAGAAGAACAGATATCTCTACAGCTGAGAACTCTGTAAAACTAGATATGGATTTTTTTTATTTTTTTTTTACTTTGGGGTGAACTGTCCCTTTAAATAGTGATTGAAAGGCTTACATACATGTCAAACAAAAAAGCCTCATCTTTCATAAAATATCATTCATTTCTTACATTTTTAGACTTTAGAACTGATCATTTTTCTCATCATTTTTTTTCTTTTTTTAAAATGTTTATTCTCGTTTATTTATTCATCTTTCAGAGTTGATATGCAGGCATTTATGCACACATTTGTACATGTGGGATATGTCTGTGTGTATATAAAGTAATTTAATTTCTACATTGATATAATAATTGTGTAAAGTATTATTTTTACCTACATCAATGGCTCAGAATTTACACGTGAGTGGGAGAGAGGGAAGAAGTTCCAAGGGAGACCTAAATGTTGTAACAGTCTCATTTTTGGAAAGTTCTAGTTCATAACAAGTCCTGATTGATTTCACCTCCCAAGTCACTGCACCGAGAAAACAAGTACATCACCTCCACAATGTTTGATTGCTGCTTCAAAACAGTAAACTGAAATACATATTTTCTTGCAGCTTGTTGTGATTTATTTCCATCGTGGTCCTTTCCCTTCCTTTCTTTTCCTCTGAAGGCCCACTGTTGCTCCAGTTGTTGCCTTCACTGACTGTCGTGCATTGATCTGGACTGTAGTCACGCTTGTCATGATGTCTTTTGGCAGCATGTTTCCACTCACGCAGATGACATATGTGTCTCTAATGTGGCCAGGAAGTATTCTATGCATTCACATTACACTAACAAAGAGGTCTCGTGTGTCCCGGACCACCTCCAAATGTGGTTTGTGTGATTGGATTCTCGGTGTTCACACCTGTATTTTTAGCTGTGCGGTTGTCACCAGAGACAGACATTAATGCCAGATCTCAACAGACCCACTGAAATAGTCATGAAGGTATTTGTGCGTTTTAAGAAGAGCATGTTCAGGAGTATTTACTGATGTAACATTGTACAATCACACTCTGAGCGGATGTTAAAAATAGAAAAAAGTTTTTCTTGTGGAGCATAAAGGGACTGTGCATTTCTTGCAAATAACTGAGCCTTGTGTGTGTGTGTGTGTGTGTGTTGTGGGAGAGGGGATTTGGATGAAGCAGGTTAGTAGGGAGAAGCAGGGTGTATGGGAGTGGAGGAGGTGTAGCAGCAGTGACTGCTCCCCTCTTGGCGTGTACGTTTAACAGCCGAGCCGAGGCCTGATTCCATTCCAGCTCTAATAGAGGCCAGTAAATCAGGCTGGCGTCAGGCTGCAGGTATAATATAGTGAACCTGTGGCCTGTGGCTGCGGTGTCTGGGTCAGAGACAGCACAGCGGATGGGGGGTCTGCACCATCACTGCTCTTCAGAGCTCCACGGAAAGCAGAGAAACAGCTGAGAAATGTCAAACACATTTTACTGAGTCACCCCACCTCCTGTAAAAAAAAAAGAAGTGTACAGAAAGTTTCCCCTGGTGATTAGTAAAGTACTAGTTATTACGTCAGAACTACAACCATACAAGTAAATACACTTCTTTACGGTTTGTTTTTCAATAAAGTTTTGCTGATAAACTCATATAGAAACAATTAATTCTAGTTTATTACATCTTGGGCATACTTTCATAATTTTGGTCATCATTTCATCCTACCTAGTATTTTTTCCTTGTTGGACTTAGATCTCAACAATTAACCTGGTGAAAAGAACACACAAATTAACTTTACTTGCCGTTTATATGTTGGGCCAACCTGAGAAAACTGAGTAAATGCAAATAAATTTTAAGTAAACAACTTAACAAGTGGACAGAAATCTGGAGAGGGCAACTTTTAAGGAAATTGCAGAGTGAATGCTGGGTGTTGAAAAGCTGACACAAAAGTGCATTGCTGACTTTAAAGGTTGAATATTATCAATAACGCGTCAATAACCATCAATAATAATTGCTCGCCTTAAAATTTGAATGTTACCAAAAATGTATGAAATGTGGAATATTTTAAGATTTGTTGAGTAGCTGAAACCAAGTAGAACTGCTGGCTTTAAAAGTAGAATATAACCAATCTTGTATGAAAGATCTAGAGTATTAATTCTTTAATTCTTAATTCTTTTAATTTGAACACAGTAATGGAACCGTTTTATTGCAGTTTTAAATCGTGTCATTGTTTTTCTTCCTTTCAAGGGATTACATTCAAGGGTGGGAAACAATTCATTCTTCCAGTACAAAATATCAGCCGAGGTCTTTGCTGATCAGGTTTTTTGAAGTTGGTGGAGTCCCAAATATTCAGAAGTTAACTTGCCATTTATATGTTGTACCAACTTGAGAAAATTAAGTAAATACATACATAAAATTCAAGTAAACTTAACAGGTGGATAGAAACCTGGAGAAGTCCATTTCTGAAGACACTGCAGTGTGAATGCTGGATGCTGAAAGGCTGATGCTAAACTGCATTGCTGGCTTTAAAAGTTGAATATTGCCAGTAATGTATGAAAGATGTGGGCTGTTTCAGGGTTTGTTGAAAAGCTGACGTAAACTGAATTGCTGGCTTTAATTTGTATGAAAAGGCAGGTGAAGTATGTGAGTATGGATAGTTGGAACAGATGAAGGATGCAAAATGCAATCAGATTTTATAATAAAAACTAACTTACAAGAACAAGACCCAAGTTGTATAAGAAACTGAAATTATTTTGAATTTAAATACAGCAATGTGACTATTTATAGCAGTTTTCAATATTGTATCAGTGTTTTTCTTCCTTTAAAGGAATCATATTCTAGGGCGGTAGAAATGAATAGTTTATTGACAACATCATATTTAATAACACACAGAATTGCTCAACATCAGCACAATATCAGCCAAGATATGTCTTTGCTAATTTGGCCTTTCAAAATGTTGGGCCCCAAACATTTCAGCACCTGTTGCACTTTCAGTAGCGGGTTAGGATGATTGATGGTGGCACAGAGTTCAGTTGGGTATTCTTAAGGCGAAAAAACAAAGTACTCTTTTCCCACAGGCTGTGTCACAATCAGACAATATCAAATCAAATCGGTGCTGCAAACATGTGCTAATCACACATAATGGCTTTGCTGGCTGCCGTCTCACTCAGTGTTTTCGCCAAATAAATGGTCTTACCCATTCAGGCTGAGAAATGTGGAAGCAATTAAAGAGAGGGGGTAATCTGGCTACCATTCAAGATTACCCTTATGTTACAAATGGAGGAGAGATTGAAACAAATATGGTGTGTGTAAAGTTGATTTTTCGTCCTATAAAAAATGGCTCTTTTAAATGCGAGCTCAAGCTGAAAGATTTGCGAGGGCAAAAGATTGATTTACTGTGATGCGCTTGAGTTGCAGCAAGAGAAGAAATGTCTGATTTTTATGCCTCAGCATTCATTTGGACGACTTCAGAGAATGGCTGCGTTTGAGCAAATCAGCGGGGATTTGAGCCGTGCGCTGAGCTCATACGGTCTATCTGCTTTAAGCAAGGCTGTGTGTACGTTTCAGCCACTCAGCAACTGCGGCTGTCGAAGGAAGCGGGGAAGCAATTTTAGCACGAGCTTGTCTCCGTGTTCCTGTGTTCAACCTGAGCTGTCGGGGTTAACAAAACAGTGATCAACAGCCTCCTGAATTAACTGACGCAAATGAAAATTATTCTCACGTCTCACAATGGACTGTTTACATGCACACTCACTTTCCACCATTATTCAGAATATGATAATATTCTGAAGTTGACATCAGGTCATGTAAACAGCATTTCGTTTGGATATTCAGAATTAGGCAGTATTCCAAACGTAGCATTCCGATGAATATATGTGGGATATGCTGATATTATTCAGCTTTTAGGAGCTAGTCTTTGAACATATATACAGTGCGTTCGGAACATGCATCTCAATTGGGATATTTACCTCATTCTGCAACACACTGCCTGGCTCTTGCTGTTTATGGTCAGTTCTGTGCATTGGAAACAAACCAACAGTTTGCAAGGCGGGGGTCGAGTGCATGCACAAAGACAAAGCCTTTCTGGTTGTGAAGTAGAAACCCAGATACTTTAAACATGATGAAAACTTTGCATATCAGCAGGTTTTTGGATATGCTGTACAACGCATTGTATGTCATCATGTTAATCAGAGTATACACAGCTGCATGTAAACAGGATATTAGTGGAATATTAGATTAGATTAGACTAGATTTTTTTCAAACAAATAAAGATACATAAGTAACAGGTGTGAATACTGGATGTTCAAAAGCTGACACAAAATGCATTGGTATCTTTAAAAGTTGAATATTACCAATAATGTATGAAAGATGTGGAAATTTTAATGTTTGTGAGAAGCTGATGCTAAACTGAACTGCTGGTTCAGTTAAATGATACCCAGTGGTGGACAGTAACAAAGTACATTACTTGATACTGTACTTAAGTACATTTTTTGAGTATCTGTATGTACTCTGTAGGTGAGTATTTATTGAGTGTGTATGAGTGTGCATCTCCTCATGGGTGAGAGGCTTGTGCCTGTGAAATAAGCATTAACGGCGTCCTTCTTAGCCGAGCTGTTACTTTAGCACCACAGAGTCAGACAGTGCGGCGCTACGGTCGGCGGGTGTAGTTTGGCAGAAAGAAAATAGTCCCTGCTCACACTAAGGTCTGTGCATTGTATTGAGTGACCGGGTCAAGATTTGTGGAAACAGACACTGCTGTTGAGTTTGTCAAATTTATTTGAGCACTCAGCTTGTGGTGCTCTATGAGCACCACAAGCTGAGTGCCATCTGTTTCATTATACTGGAGAGAAGGCAGACATCACAACAACCGATATTTCCAGAAACTCTGTAACTCACATCAAAAAAAACATGAAACATATCCATGCAAAATAGTCCCCATAACACAGTCTGTGAAGAGTTATTTTTATTTGCTAATGGCGAATAAAATTTGAGAAACAACTATATAACTATGTTAAGCGTTGTCATGAAATATTTATTAAAAACAAATAAATAAAATAAATCAAGACTTCATTTGAAACCACATAAAAATACATTTAGAAAAGGTGAAATCGGGGCTTTTTAATGTGTCGCACGCTAATTCCCACTATTTGTGAAGGAAAATTTTTGGGGTACAGAATTTGAATTTGAACTTTGTCCACCACTGATGTTACCTAAAATGTATGAAAGATGTATCTTATTTTAGTGTTTGTTGAATAGCTGACACTAAACTGAATCGCTTGCTTTCAAAGAAAGTTGATAACCAATAAAGATGCGTCATATTTTAAGATTTGTTGAAAAGCTGCTGCAAAGCTGAATTGCTGGCTTTTAAAAGTTGAATATTACCAATTATGTATGAACGATGTGTCATATTTTCATGTTTGCTGAAAAGCTGATGTTAAACTAAAGTACTGGCTTTAATTTGTATGAAGAAGCAGGTGAAGGCGTGTGAATAGTGGAGTGTTAGTAGCAGTGAATGGAAAAGTGGGAAACAGATGACATACTGTATAAAGTGCATACAGTTAATTTTTTACTGACATAAAATATGCAAGTATGAAAAAAAACAAAAAAACAGTAACAAATTAACTTAACAGCAACCATTCAGCAGAAATAAATGATTCATGTTTGAAAAAGAGTAGAAAGAACTGAATACTTATGAAGTCCTACCCCCTTTTCTTAATATTTCATTGATACACTTTGTGAAATTCTTGAATATTCCAGATTTTTTCCCCAATTTTCAACACACACAACTCGATCAAATCAACACACAAAAACATTCATAACACAGCAACGGCAAATAAGACGAATATTCAATTTCATTTGTTACGTAAACAGCACAGTATGAATTTTTTTTCAGAATAAGAGCAATAACTAGGATATTTTGTGCATGTTCACATAGTCAATGACAGTGAAATATTTGTTAGAAATAAACAGGACTCACATCTGTTCTCAATTTATCAAAATGTACGACAAACAAAGCACTTTCCAATAATATCAACTAGCATTTATTTTATAAAACTAGACACTGACGCAAAGGAACGCACCAGCTGCACCCTACTATGATTCAAATGAAGATCCACAAATCAGCAGAGAGTTAGTCCAAATGTTTCCAGACGTCTGAACTCATAAAATCTCTTCCTCAGTTCATGCAGATATTAACAAATCAGTTAACAGTAAACATGTGACACATAAAAAGAAGCTATAAATCTGGCAAACACATCTAAAAACAAACCAAAAATCTAATGGACCCCACTGTTTCCTTTGCATCAAGTGACAAATGGAAAAGTAATTTTAATAATACCAAGTCTTGCATAACATCACCTCTTTGTTCTTTTTAATATTCCACCATTTATTCATATCATTAAGCAGATTTCTTTGATATGTTTGCATGACATCAGTCAACTTGGCAGCACATGACAGCTGACTGTTAGATGAGGATATTACAGAGGAAAAAACGTTTCACGCAGGGTGAAGGAACGCAAACGCAATCGGTCCGACGCCTTGTGGGGGGGGGGGGGGGGGGGGGGGGGGGGGGGGGGGCTGCTCCATTTATCAGATCATTGATGCTGATTGTAATGCTTCTGGCTAGGTGACTGTTCTCCCTCACTGATGTTCTCACTCTGCTCTCACTCTGCACTTTTCTCAAGGGTTCTCTGTAGGACTTTTCACCTAAAGAACCCTTTTTGGAAGAAAGAGTTCTTCAAGGATTGTTGAAAATGTTCAAGAACTCTTTTGTCAGTGGTTCCTCAAGGGTTCTTTGGACCTAGGTGGGTTATAGATGAAACATTTGGAATATAAAAAATGTTCTCTGCAGGACCCCCTTTGTGTATTCTAGATAAAATGGTTCTCAGTAGAACTCCCTGAGAGGGTTCTAGGTATAGCCTTTGGAATGCAAAAAGGTTCTTGGCTGAACTCCCTAGATGGTCTCTAGATAAAACCTTTGGAATATAAAATGGTTCTTGGTAGAACGTCCTTGGTGGGTCGAAAATAAAATCCTTGGAATATAAAAACGTTCTCAGTAGAACCCCCCGGGTAGTTTCTAGATAAAAGCCCTGGAATATAAAAAGGTTCTCAGTAGAGCCCTCTTGTTGGGTTTTCAATATATAACCCTTGAAATGTAAAAATGTTCTCGGTAGAACCCCCTTAGATAAAAAGGTTCTTGGTTAAACTCCCTGTGTGGTCTCTAGATAAAACCTCTGGAATATAAAAAGGGTCTTGGTAGAATGTCCTTGGTAGGTTCTAGGTAAAACCCTTGGAATATAAATAGGTCCTCAGAAGAAATCCCTGACTGTGTTCCAGATGAAGAGGTTCTCAGCAGAACTCCCTGGGTGGTCTCTAGATAAAATCCATGGGATATAAAAGGGCTCTTGGTAGAAATCCATTGTTGGGTTCTATTTAAAACCCTTCGAATATAAAGCAGTTCTTAGTAGAATCCCCTTGGTGGGCTCTGGATAAAAAGGTTCTCAGTAGAACTCTGTAGGTGGGTTCTAGGTAAAGCCCTTGGAATATAAAAAGCTTCTTGCCAGAACCCCCTTTATGGGTTCTAGATAAAGCCCTTGGGATATAAAAAGGTTCTCAGTTGAAACCCCTGAATTTGTTCTAGATATAAAGGTTCTCAGTAGAATCCCCCTAGTGGGTTCTAGGTAAAGCCTGTGGAATATAAAACGTATCTCACAAGAATCCCCTTGGTGTGTTATAGATAAATCCCTTGAAATATAAAAAGGTTCTCGCTAGAACCCCTTTTTGCATTCTAGATAAGGCCCTGGAAATGTGAGAAAGTTCTTGATAGAACCCCTTTAGATAAAAAGTTTCTCACTTGAACTCCCTGCTTGGTCTCTAGATAAAACCCTTGGAATATAAAAAGGTTCTTGGTAGAATCCCCTTGGTGGATTCTAGACAAAACGGATCTCAGTAGAACTTGCTAGGTGGGTTCCAGGTAAAGCCATTGGAATATAAAAAGGTTCTTGCTAGAACCCCCTTTGTGGGTTCAGGATAAAACCTTTGGATTATCAAAAAAATCTCAGTAGAAATTCCTGAGTGTATTCTAGATAAAACCCTTAAAATATAGGAAGTGGGACATTTATAAAATGTTCTACAAAAACCAAAAAGAGGTTCTCCTATGAGGACAAGCCAAAGAATCCTTTATGGTTCATGTTAGTTAGCATGTTTATTAGACTGTGGTGTTAAACAGCAGCTAGTTTCATGTCAGAAGTGGCTAAAACAGTTCTCCATATACTTCACAGGACACACACCTACACACACACACACGGGTTAAAAAGCCTCTAAAACAGTGACTGAAGTCATCTTTACATTTGTGACCCTGGGTTCTCTCCTTGAATCCTGCGCTGAGGTTTACATAGTTTAACTCAGCCAGACACTGAGTAAACATGGCGGCGTTTCACTGATCTTCATGTGAATAAAGCCGTGCCTCTCCCCTCTTTAACCCCTCTCACTCATGTTAGTTAGTTAGCTGCTTTTTTCTCTCCGTTTGTTGACTCCTCGACTGAGGGCGCAGCCCGCTCTGTCGGCCCCCCGGCCAGATTTACTGTGATTACACGGAGCAGTGTTTACTTTTCCCAGCGTACTTAGCTCGCTGTTTCTTTTATTCGTATTAATTCAGTCCCCTCTTTCTCTCTCCATGGCTCTCTTTTCATCTGTCCTTCCTCTGGTGGCTTTTACACCGAGGGTCTGCCATCCAGATAGGCTCTGATTCACTGTATGTTGAGATTATGGACGTATAAATTTATCTATTTAAAGCCCAGTTTAGTCTGAAGGTGAACAAATTTGTTTTTATCCCAAACAATGTGGCATGTGGTTTAACTTTTACTCTTATGGAAGGTGTAGGAGTCAAAAACAGAAAATAAGTTACTTTGATTCACTTTCACAGAGTTTTCAAACACTTCAGAAAGAATATGATAAAGATGTTTTAATATAAATAGGTAAATCTTTTTATTCTATGTTTGAAAGCATGACTCTATATATGGCCAAGCTGTTCGCTGACCTTCGTTACACACATATTATCTTGATTTGTGGGCTCTATTAAATTACAGGCTTATTCCGATTACCTTGTGAAACTCACTGTGACTCATAACAGAAAAATTAAAATATGCGCTGTGGTTGGGCTCCTGTTTGAAATGCCCGACCACCGCAGTGGTTGTAAAACACTCTGGGACAAATCCATATTTTCAGGGGGTTTTGATTCTTACTCTTCAATTATGCTGCAAAAAATGTATTTTAAAAGATCAGAACTCCTGGCTGTTAAACCTTGAAACCTGCCAACCTCCTGCTGATTAAGTTTTTATTAAATGTAGATGTATTACAACGTTTTTCAGAATTCTCATTTCACAGCTTAGTCGTGGAGCAGCTATTTTATTTTTTAAAGTTGCTCAGAGTTCTCTCAAAGTTCACATTTTTAAACCATAATTCATATTCAGCTTTGATTTAGAAGGGCTACGGAGTTGACATGTTCTGGTTGAGACACATCTGATAGCAATAATATTTAATAAATTTGTCAAAAAAAACAAAAAAAACAAAACAAAACAAAAAAACCTACCAGTGCTTGAGCAGTATTCCTGTCTTTTTTAAAGCAGGAAGTGAGACAGAGGTCCTCAGGGTACAGCTAACTCTTTTTATGACTGATTAAATCATGTTGTTGTAAAAATCTGACAGAAATCTGGAACACAATTTTAAAGAGCCAACATTTCTCAAAAAATCAATTTTAAAAAATAATAATAATAATGATGAGATAAAAGCACATTGTTATACTTACTGTATGTTATCAGTAGCTATTGTTAGTTTTATATTTTGAAGGCTTTTAAGACATTTTTTTAATTGTTTGACGTTGTGAATTTTTCTGTAACAAGGCTGTTTTCTGACACAGAGCAAATTTTGAAAAAAAATAAATAAATAAAGTGAACCAAACCATTTCATATATTACATATATTTCATATACATAAAATCCTTAAAGAATAATGTTTTGTGTTCTTGAGTGTTCATATTAATTTTTATTCATTTCTAAAGATATTTTTTGTAGGACATGATTTGTCCCAGTTCTCAAGAAAGAGTTTGAAACAAAAAAGTGATGCCATTTAAACTGTAATATTGCAATCACATGTTAACATATTCTTTATTTTTACTTTCACAGGGTACTTTAAGACTAAACTAAAATTTAAAAATAGATATTTACCGTAGATATAAGATATGATATGATACAATGCAACTTTTTTGTCAGTATACACTTAAATTCATGTTGCATCCTTTGGAAGATCTGTTCAAAAGATTTACTCACAGATTAAACAAACAGTTACACATCTGACACTTTACACGATTCAAGATATTTTCAAGATTCAATTTATTGTCACATCACTTATACAAGTACAAACGTGTGAAAAACTATTGCTGGGAAGCTCCATTAAATAAGTAGCAAAATAGAACAATAACAATAATAAGATATATACAGTTGAGAATAAAATAAAACAAGCTAATGTAAAATGTGTATTTACAAAATTACATACAATACATAAAAATACTCAGCAGTATAATAATATTCAGTACAGACAAAGTAAGGAACAAATAGATATAACAGCAACATCATAGACAGTCATGACAGTTAAACATATCATGTTATGTCCTCTAGGTTCAGATCTGAGTTCCAAACATGCTGTTTTGGTTCAGTAACAGGACAGACTGATGTGTAAAAGAATTCCTCAGCCTGTTGTGTTTAAATGGAGGGACTCTGAATCGCCTACAGGAGGGCAGAAGTTGCTAATCTCCATTTAAAAGTAATTTGCCGATTGTTTCTGGTTAATACTAAATCTGTTCCAGAATTTGTTTTTTAAGTGTTATATAATCTGTCATAGTAGAATAATGATTTAAAATAAAGGCGAAGCTTGGTTTGATTTGTTTTGATCCGATTCTTTTGGAAACAATCTGCAAGAGTCCAAATATTCAAGAGACAAAACAACAAGAAAACAAAAGACACATGGAGCAGGACATGCAGAGAGGAAAAGCTGAAAATAACATGCAATACAACGAGCTGTAAATAGTATGAAACACATATAACATGTTATGCATAAAAATGATGGATGACACGGGATGAAAGGATGAAAAATCATTTCCACAGGACAGTTCAAACAAAATAAGAAATACTTATTTTCCTCTGTAGTGCTGTTTACCCATCTAGATCAGAGGTTCCCAAATGTTGTGCGGGGAACACTGGTGTGCTTTACAACTACTATACAAAAAGTTATGAATGAGTATTAATGAACTATATCACAACTTAATACGCAATCATTTCCCAATACAGAGACAAATTCTATACCCTAAAAATTTTCCTTCACAAATAGTGGGAATTAGCGTGCGACACATTAAAAAGTCCAAATTTCACCTTTTCTAAATGTACTTTTATGTGGTTTCAAATGAAGTCTTGATTTATTTTATTTATTTGTTTTTAATAAATATTTCATGACACCTTAACATAGTTATATAGTTGTTTCTCAAATTTTATTTGCCATTAGTAAATAAAAATAACTCTTCACAGACTGTGTTATGGGGACTATTTTGCATGGATATGTTTCATGTTTTTTTTTGATGTGAGTTGCAGAGTTCTGGAAATATCGGTTGTTGTGATGTCTGCCTTCTCTCCAGTATAATGAAACAGATGGCACTCAGCTTGTGGTGCTCAAAGAGCCAAAAATAAATTTGACAAACTCAACGGCAGTGTCTGTTTCCACAAATCTTGACCCGGTCGCTCAATACAATGCACAGACCTTAGTGTGAGCAGGGACTATTTTCTTTCTGCCAAACTACACCCGCCGACCGTAGCGCCGCACTGTCTGACTCTGTGGTGCTAAAGTAACAGCTCGGCTAAGAAGGCGCCGTTAATGCTTATTTCACAGGCACAAGCCTCTCACCCATGAGGAGATGCACACTTTGTTCTGCGTGGTGATGTGGTGTGTGGGTCTAAGATAAGATAAGATCAATTTTATCGATCCCACACTGGGGAAATTCACATGTTATAGCAGCTCAAAAAGCACAGGTAGTGATGATAAAATAGTAAAAAAAATATACACAAAAGAATGAAAAAATATAAAATATAAAATACTAAGTTTGTCAAAATTATACACTGAAGACTATATACACTACATACACCTTTCACTTCCACAGATATATGGAGATGTTTGGATATATGGACAAATATATGGGTACATATGTACAGTGGTGGACAAAGTACTCAACCGCAGTACCTGAGTCAAAGTATAGATACTCCTGTTCAAATATTACTCAACTACAAGTGAAAGTTGCACAGTCAACAATTTTACTTGAGTTAAAGTACTAGAGTACCTGCTTTTAAAAATACGTAAGTATTCAAAAGTACAAATTACAAAGTACATTTTCTAATATCAGTACATTGCTGTATTGTTTTCACAGTGCATTTACAGAAGCTCGTAACTCTCTGAAACCACCTAATGATGCACTGACCTGCTTGTAGAAACACTCTGCTACACAAAGTCTATAGAAACACCTATAAAAACTTCAGCATAGAAATACAATCAAAAACAAAAAGGACAACTATTGTCATTTTCTGATGTAACTGTGTTAAAATCACCACATAAAATTAGACTGAAGCCGACTGTAAGGAGTTCTCCAAGTCTGTTAAATAACTGAGATTTCTTTCTGTCTTCAGAGGCAGAATATAAACATTAGTTATGTGGTATTTTTCACCCCAATAAAAACAGTCCAACATTAAAAGCCTACATGGAATTATTTCTTTTTTTCTAATTATAATAACATCTTGAGATTTAATTTTGTCTTTCTCCTGCCATCACCATTACCGAGTTCTGTTGAAAGAGCGAGAGCTTGCTTGCTCTTGGTACAGAGCGCGCCTGGATGACGTATTTCTGCTTTTACATCAATCCCAGTTGAGAGCGGTACTGTGATTGGTTTCCTTCTGTGAGGAACACAGCATGTGGCCAACTGCATTTTAGAAAAGAAAAAACAGCAACAGCTGACTTCAAACCTCTGCTTCGCCTAAAAGTAACGAGTAACGACAACCTTCCTAGAAATGTAGTGGAGTCAAAAGTAGAGTATTTGTCTTTGAAATGTAGTGGAGTGAAACTACATTTGGAGTCACATGGAGTGAAAGTACAGATGTACTTAAGTACAGTATTCAAGTAAAGTACTTCATTACTGTCCCCACTGTATAACTGTGCAGGATAATTGCGCACATTAGAATTAAGAGAAAAATCAATGTAAATAGTGGTACCTTGTAAAGGCAGATTGCACAGAGAATCAGATTGGATTGCACAGAATATTAGCAACAAAAAATTCACAGTCATGATTTACAGTTTAAAGAATATATATTGCACAGAAAATGATTTAACAGTGTAAATATACAGAATATTGCACAAGACAATTTCACATTAGAGATATGAGGACTTAACAGTGTGTTTAAACAGAGTATATGAGTATATGTTATGCCACATGGTAATGTGATATGTATAAATATTGTCAAGTACTGTTTGCGCCCTGTTACAGAGAACAGTGCAAATAAGTGGTATGCTGATGAGTGATGTAACAGACACATAACAGTGCTACATTAAGTCATGCTGGCGCAAAGTTTGCTAAAGAAATACATGAGGCTGCTCACAGGAAGGTCTGTGTGTTTTCTTGAGTAACCGGGTCAGTTTTTGGCGCTTTGACATCTCTACGGCTGATATCTCCAAAACTTGGCAACTCACACCAAAACTATCTTGTTAGATAAAAGCACTACAGACTGGAGAAGAAATATGTATTTTTGATTTTGGGGTGAACTGTCTCTTTAAATCTTTATTTGTGTCCACTGAGGGTCTTTGGCCAAATGAGTTTCCGACTAAACACCGTAAACTCACTGTCTGCTCCTCCTCAGTCATCCACTGGTGTGTCTTTATCTGGAAAGGTGCCTGAGGACACACACACACACAACGCATACACACACTCACACACACTACAGACCAAAACAAAAAATGGCCTTTAACAGCACATACTGCTGCTGGGCTCCTATTTAAAGGCTGGAAGGTGGAGGGGGCGGGGGTGCTGTCCACAAAAGTCCATTTACAGTACGGGTCAGTACATCTGAAAGCCTTTACCACTGCAGCCAAATTCTTTGTCTCCCTCATTCACAGCCAGTTACCTCGACCGCCGGCTGCACAAAGGCAATTGGTATTATATTGTCCGGGCTGACATTAACCCCTGATATTTTCACTGCTCTCCATTAAACTCCTCTTTTCCGTCTCTATTACCGGGCAATTCCCACAGAGCGAGGGGTCACACCAACCCCGCAGAGACGCTCAGATACTTTGTGACAAAGAGAGAAAAGACACAGAAAGTGCAGCGGCGATTAGTTCCGTTTTTTTGTCGTCTTTACTTCTGTTTTGTTTTCCTTTCGGGCACAAAGGTCTTTAACAGCCCAGATGAGGGCCCGCTCTTAAACTGTTTTCTACCTGATCCCCGCCAAAACGGCAGCACATTCAATCCCATTTTCCACACGGTCACTCTTCCTCTCCGCGCAGCTTTGGGAGATGGAGGAATGTGGAGCAAATTAATGTTAACAACGGGTTCATATTGTCACATGAAGTGTTGTCTCATTGTGTGGACTTTAAAGTGAGATATTTCGGGAGGGTTAGACGGAGGTCAGCTGAATAGTTGCACGTCTTAATGATAACAATGGTTGCTCAGAGGGTCAGCGTTTCCAGACTGACTTCTGGCCCTATCTAATCTGCAGACGCCTGATGAAATTACTCCATGGTATTGGTGTGTGGCAATGAATTTATCAACTTGAGTTCAACATTTACATAAGTGCGATTTTGTAAATGTAGTAAATTCCTAGACGGGGCTTAAATTGACAGAAGATGACAAGGGTCGATAAGTAATTTCGTGAGACATATCACAGATTTAGAGGGTCAAGAGTTCAGCTGGCTGTCAGAAGAGCTTTACACATTCCAGAGATTATTTGACACGTTCAAAATACACTGTTTAAAAGGATTTTAGGGAAACTTTTTCAGCTCCAGACCCAAAGGAGAAATTTGGTGACTCCCGGGGACACAAACTTACAAAAATACATCTTGGATTGCCATAACGTGTACAAACAAATAAATTCAAAATGTGCTGTAAATGAAATGTAATTATTTCACTATAAAATTCATACAAAATATACAATCAAGGAAACAATTAAATTTGCAGAGAGTGAAATTTCTCACCATCTCATAATGAACCTGCTCTGTCCACTGAAACTCGAGGGCTTTTAATGTGAAACAACACAGGAAGTGTGGGTTTTGTATTGACAGCACAATGCATTAAGTAAGGGGTAATCAATAAGTACTTTGAAGACACAATGTGGAGGCGAAAAAACCACCTGATGCAAAGCGTTTGCCTCCACAAAGTGACTTCAAACCATTTTAACGCACACCTACAGGTTGATTCTCCCTCTTATAGCATGGTCACTTGCCAACAATATGAAATAAAAGCATTTGCAGATTTGTTTGGTGAAAGTTTTGCACTTAAAATTGAAGATTATGAAGCAAGAGCTTACCGTTGTCATGACAAGGAATAATTCTAACTCAGCTGACTTGCTGCAGTTGACAAGTAACCACTTCCTAACTAGAAGCGTTGCGAGTGAAAGGACTGTCCACATTGAGCGATGTCACAGCGGCACTCTTGAGATTCCTCCCTCTCTAGATGAGTAAACTAAGAGTTGGAGTTATTTATTCATTACTAATGTAATTTTCTTAAATCAGCCTTGTTTTGAAAGTTTACTTACTTGTAACTCCCAAAAGTTACCCTTTTTCCTTCCAAACCCCGTCCTTTTAGAGGATATTCCTATTTAAAAAAGCTGCTGTGGATCATATAAAAGGTGCTGCTTCTTCTCAACTACTTTTTAATAAGTTAAACTTGAGCCAAACTACTTGTGTATTAAACTGATTTATTGCACACCTGCCAGCCAATCAGAAAAGAGCATTCACCCAGACCATGGTATAACTTTTATTATACAAGTAGATCTGACCAAGCTATTTGATTCGACAACTAGACATTGAGAACATGATTAAATCAGCATGACAGCACAGTGTGTTCATCACTAAAACCATTACTCTGCAACTTAATTCATGGTGCTGTTAGATTGCTGATGGACTGTTCTGTTAATACAGGTGTGTGCCTTCCTTGTGTGCAGCAAACGGGAGAGAAAACCTCAGTGAAAATGTTGTTTTTGAAAGGCTGAAAGCCAACAAATGTAGACTGAGGCAGAATATTTTGTTAGCTAAAACATGTTGTGCGTTCCGGAATGATTACATGTATCTTTTTTCCAATAAATGTAGACTTTTGGACTTTACAGCACTCTGGAGTTAATGGAAATGTTTGGATCACACATTCAGCCTTGATGTTAGACACTCTGGCTGTTGCTGTGACATGGCGCTACTTGCTTAAAAATACATGTGAAGTTCATGAACACAGTAGCTAAATCTGTCCATGGAAAAATGATTTTTTTTTTTCTCCCGCAGATGTTCTTATATACAACAAGACTGAGCCAGCAAAGCAGTTTTGTGATTGTATGTAAGGTTTCATTCATTCAGTTTGAGAAATCCCAAAATCTCCAGACACCATCAACGTTAGCTCAGACTTTCTGTTGATAGGTCGTTACTAAGGGTAGTAAACTAGTTTTCATGACATAGGAGTCTACTGACATGGCTGATTATTTTCCAGTTATTAGTCAGGCCCCATTTGTTAACAGGGAAACGGAGATAACACAAGCAAGTTTTTTTTATTTTGAGACCAAATTTTCCCACAATATGAATACTTTTTTCATTTTGTCTTTTGGTTTGTTGGTAAGTGTTGTACAATATAGTTTGCAAATGGGAGGTGATAAAAACAAGGCTTTGCATTAAACATTATAGGTACACATTTCCCATCATGCCTGTACTGAGTGAGTGAGTGAGTTTTATCTTCCAAAATATTACTTTTGCATCTTGTTCTGTTCAGAACTGCTGGTAAGTTAATTTATCATTTCCTGATCCTAGCTGTATTGTGCTACTGTGTTTCTAAGTGCTTCATTAAAGGGCTGATAATTGATATGGCTGAGATGTCAAATGAGGAAAAGCAGTTTACTCTGCTAATTGGCAACCCACTAAAAACAGTCTGTGGCACATTCTGAGTTGTGACTGTAAATCTGTAAATACTGGCATAGAGCAGCATCCATGCATCTTGCATGTATGCTCACTGACACACTCAGGCACACTAACATGACTGTGGGGTCCTCAGCAGCACTTGGCAGTTCAGACTTTGGCTGAGACACCTCTGTTTGAGGACAGTGTGCAACAGTCGTGGAGGAAATATCCTTTTCTTAAGCACTTAGTAAGTAAGTACTAATACTGCACTGTAATAATCCTCCAAGTAAAAGTTCTGCATAGAAAATGTTATTTAAGTAAAAGTAGCAAATGTGCAAATGTACTTAAAGTATCAAAAGTAAAAGTATAAATGTCCCATGTGCGTGTTTACAGTATGTCCAGTGATATACTATACATGCTAGTACATCTTATTACTCATGCATTAATGTTTCAGTAGATTTTTGTGGTGGGTAAAGGGATATTTCACCTAAAAATGAATATTCAGTCATTAACTACTCACCCTCGTGCTGATTGAAGGTCTGGTTTATTTTGTTAGTCCACCAAACGCTGCTGGAATTTCACAGGAAAACAGTGTTGCAGAATCTCCCAAACAATAGAACTGAATGGTGACCAGTTTTCAAATGGAAAAAAAAAACAAACAAACATAAATGCCTCCATACTGCTCATCTGGTGTAATCCAAGTCTCCTAAAGCCCCACAGTTCAGTGGTGTGCATGTGCATGTGAATGTGGCACCAAGCTAAGGATCTACAGTGAAGATTCAGGCTATAAACATGGTGTAAATGACGTCTTTTAAGTCAACTTGGCATGTTGGGGCTTTAGGAGACTTGGATTACACCAGACAAGCAGTTGTTGTTGCTGTTTTTGCTCACCATTCACTTCCATTGTTTGGGAGATTCTGCAATGCTGTTCTCCTGTGAAACTCCAGCAGTGTTTTGTGGACTAAAAAACTAAACCCGACATCAAATTGACATGAGGGTGAGTCGATAACGACTGAATTTTCATTTTTGGGTGAACTGTCCCTTTAAGGTGGAGCTAAGTTTTGACTGTTTATTACAGGGCTGCAGCTGATGATTGAATTTAATTTTGTCCAACCAACAGTCCTCAAAATTATTCTGTTCACTGAAATTTAAGATGAACAACAGCAGAAAAGTCACATTTGACAAGCTAATATATTTGAAATCTATTGTCAAAACAGATTTTTTTGCTAATTGACAAATCAACTAAATTGTCCAAGCTCAGATTTTATGTATTGTTTTTAAAAGTTCTTCATGTGTTATGTGTATAAAATCAATATGAAGTAACTGTAGCTGTTAGATAAATGTCATGTAATAAAGGTACAATATTTCTCCCTGAAGTGAAGTAGAGGCACAAAGTGTCAGAAAATGGAAATATTTAATTACTTATACTTCAAATGTGTACTTAAGTATAGTACTTGAGTAAATGTACTCAGTTACATTCCACCACTGGTGCGCAACTCCTCAATCAACACGTGAGGCTTCACGTTTGTGTAGCAGTGAACCCAGCGACAGACAGCAGTGGGTGGACTCACACAAACACAGCCCATTCTCTCCTACTACCAGGCTGAGGAATGCCAGCGACTGGAGAGTCCTTGAAGCTGTCGACGGACAGGCCTGTGTGCAGAGCAGAGCAGAGCAGAGCAGAGCGGCACATCCTCCCCGCCCCCAAAACAAAAGACTACACAGCCAGGTTCTGCTTCTAGACTCATCAAGTCTTTATACATGCATCGTCTCTGGTTCTCTGTTGGCGGTTTGTGTGTCCAGGGTGTTGCCTCTGGATGTAATTGCTCCTCTTGTCCTGAAATAAACTGAACTAATCAACTCTTTTCATGTTTTAATCCAAAAAAACAAGTCCTGCGTCATTAAAAGGCCACTAACATCTAAATGCCTGGTGATAATGTTCCCCTCAGCCTTGTTTTTCCAGAGCTGTTCTGGCGCTTTCTGTGTGCGTCCACAGGCCGGGGTCAACAAGTGTTACAGCCTCAGTGAGTGTGCAGCCTGTGCAGCCTGGTGCTGCGATGTATCATGTGAGCTCACAGCATGGGCCCTACATCTTCCACAGCTATTTCTGTCAGTGTAAAATCATGAGAACCACTTTAACCAACACAAGGCTGGCCAGAGGGTAATATCTCGGCTCGACACCGCGCCAAGTATGTTCTCTCAGACAGGCCAGCGGTCTGAACGTATTAAGTGAGTTCAAAATAAATTACTCCTCTCATTCTTTTTTTTTTTAAATCTGATGTTTGTCGTTTGGAGGTCTGGCTCACAGACTGATGAGTGTTAAAGCCGTGACAAGAGTGACAAAAATCCCTTTGTAATGGCCTTTGTGAGGAGGTGGAATGTCCAAACAAACACTTTCCCAGGGTTTGGGTGATTCAGACGGCGATCCCAATAGGCTGTCAGGTTGAACCTTGCAACTCATTACAGACTGTGCCGAGCTGATTTACTGTCACAGCGGGCTATAAGTTGTGGTAAACTGCTATTTTATAACACTTGGATTTGCAGTGAATTACACTAAATGTTGCTTAGTTTAAAAATAATTAGGCTTGGATGTTATGGACGTGTCTGTGCCAAAAATTCTCTGAAATGAGCTTCACAGCATCACAAGCGTTTCCAGACTTTTGTGACTGGGGTGGCCCAAGTGGGGAGCAAATATCTGCTTTAATTACTAACATTACACTGTCTTGCAATTTCTTACATCCCTGTGTTTAAAAATATCATTTAAAAGATAAATAGTCCTACTAATCACAACACAACAGAGTGGCACCATATAAATTTAATTTAAAAAAAAGCTTCTATACTTCATTCTTTAAGTCCTTGAAAAGAAACTGTGCCTCCATTATACATTTATTATTAATTATTAAGTAAATTAACCTAGTAAAGAATAAAAAGTAGGTTACATACAAAAGAAATCAATGCACATTTAAAAATACTCAAACAGTTTGTTCAAACCAGTGTTAATTTTAATTAAAATTTACTGAAATTCTTTGTGAGTTTTACTCACATTTCAGCCTTTTTTAATTTCAGTCAGTGGAACTCAGTCATAATTTTTGCCACTTTAGATTATTCACTTATTTAAAACTGTTTATCCTTTATGCTTCAATAAAGTTATATTAAAAATTGGATAGTGTGGACCTTGAATAAGCTAATTAGCTCTCATTGTTACATCTATAGTGGGGCAACGGCAGAACTCTTTGTATTTGACAGTAGCTCTGTTCGAAATTGCTCCCTATCACGGATGTAGTGCACTATACAGTGTGCTCGCCATTTTGTAGTGTTGTTCGAATTCTCTTCACTACTTTTCATCCACTACATGTTCCACTATAAAATACCCACAATGCACTGCAAATGTGAATGTACAACCAATGTACCCTGCATTTTACTCCCATATACCACAATGCAATGCGGCCGTGTTTTGTGAAAGTAGAAGAAGAAAAATGGCGCAGGCACAGTGACGTGACCACATGTAGTGTCCAAATTCTCCTTCCGTCATTCCCTACATAGTGTACATGATATAGTGCACTACATCATATACACGATGTAGGGAATAGGGAGTGAGTGGATGAGTGGATGATTTCGAACACAGCTAGTAATTCACATAATCTGTTTGTGTGGTAGACGTTCAATAGAGGTTTATTTGTAGTACCGTGGATCAAAGTTTGAGAGCTCTTGCACAAGAAACCACTGAGTTACCGATGCATAAACAAAGCGTTACTGATGTCCCAGGTCTCCCCTATCATATAAGAATAAATGTATAAGTCATTACTGATGCATTATTATTGTTTATCAGACACTGATCATTTTTATTATCTGATAAAACGATTTTTTATGTATTACTGAGGTCTTTTGCTGAATTCAGTGTCATGTTTCACTCAGTTTAAATAAATCAGCAGTAAAAATGAATAAACTGCATCATTACAGCAGACGAGGCCGACAATTAACAGGGAAACATCATGTTTATTCACTTTACGTAGAGCTAAAACTGATGCAGAATTTTGTTAGATGTTTGCTGAATGAGTCAGTGTCTGCAAATGAGTTGTAATAAGTAATAAATGATCTTTTAGTAGGAGGAGCTCAGCTCCATTGAATTTAACAGTAAGTTAACAGAGTGCATCAGTGCGCCCTGAATCTACACAAAACTTTTAGCTACACTAACATTAGCTTACTTTTAGTTCTACAAGGGAATTAACGTGTTATCAAATCAGTCAACTTAGGTAACTGATATTCATTCACCTTGACATACACTGAAGGACAGTGTGTTTTTTAGGTGTCTATGGCACACGTCTTAAATCCACAAGACGCTCGTCTTAATTGGGAATGATCCACCCAGTCTTTCTTAGGGTCAGGGTTAGCTATGAGGGTTTCTTCTCTTTTTCTTCTATTTCCACCTGACAGGCCACTGGTGAAGATGAGGCACACAATTTGAAAGATTTATTAGTGCTTTGAGACGCTGATTACAGTGATCTAATTAATTAAGTTGTCCGCCTGAACAGAGACAAATATTTCATCTCATCTTTATTCATCAGGACGTCATCAAAAACTTATCATCAAAACTTTCACTGACAAAATGAACACTGGTTCAGACAAAGGTCCCACCTCTCACTGGACAGATAACCAATCATACTTGAGGATAATGAGGTGGCACTTGGGGTGGCCAACCAGATTTCTGGGGTGGCCAGTGCCCTTGCTCTAGAAACGCCCTTGCACGTTATATAAAAAGAGAAGCATGTGCACTTCCTGTATAAAGATGATGGTGAAGATCATTTAATTATTTTATAAATACTTCTTTCTTTATTTCAGTATACAAAATAACAGTATGTACATCCACACAAAAGTGGTTTACAAAATCCATGAGTTCAGCTCATACGCTCATGAAAAATAGAATATATTTTGAACTGCATGTCAGACATAAAGGAGATAATGCACCATTTTATAAAGTCCTTATTAATGCTCCTCTCTCAGTCCACAGGGATGCAGGCGATGTGAAGGTCCACATGAGCGAGAGTCCAAAACGTCAACCACAGAAATGTTCCGTGTTTGAAAAGTACTTGAAATTCCCTTTGTGTTCCCTTTTTTCCTCCATTGTCCATCACTGCCGAGGAAAAAAAAGTTTTGTAGTACCTAAAAAAAAGTACCACATGGATCCATCTTCGATTTCCGTGGAATGAAGCCAAACATCAGTCTCTGTCTAGTGAGAAAAAAAACGATCCCTCTCCTCCAGCATAAAATCCAATATTATTTCTTTTTACTAGAGATATAATAAAATAGACTTTCAATATCCCTGTCAGAGGGATTTATAATCATTAACAAGAAAAAGGAAATACCCAGGAGGACGGCGGTCTTCACGTAAACCGGCGCTGTCACCACGCTCTCCACGTCCAGGCTTGTGAAGAGCTAAAGCTTAGGAGCCCAATTGGCAGTTTGGAGATACAAAAATGATACTGACACAAGAATAGACCTTTTCTCCTTGAGATACACATGCTAAAGCTTAAGACAAAAGTAAGCCTTCTCGATATTGTAGTGCTTTGGTTAATCTGTAGCCTCGGGCGGCCGGGTACATGTAGAGGAGGACAGCCAGGGTGGGATCATTTGCAGACGTATCTCTCCACGATCCGCTCGCACTTCTTGCAGGTGACATAGCAGCACCAGTGGTACTTGCAGTGGCAGCGCTCCACCAGCTTCTCCGTGTACGGGTTGTAGCCACGGCCGCAGCACATCAGGTCGCAGCTGTCACTGCCCATGGAGGTTTTGTTGCACTGCCTGAAATTAACATGGAAAACAAAATAAAGTATTAGACATTTTATTTGACATCTATACATTTTCGTTCGAGAATAGAGATGAAACAATATATCAAACAGCTATTGACAACAGGCACCACGGGTGAAATAGCATTGTTGGCTCCCGACACCTGGGTGCTTATCTCAGGTGTAAGTAGTCACACTGGCGGGTGCAAATAGCATTTCCATTTAAAATGTCTCAATACCGTACCAGACTGTGACAATATCTGCCATGATATTACACGGTGAATTATTTTTATTTTATTATTTTTTAAATTTTTATAAAATGACTGCTATTGACTGCTGCATTGTTGCATTACATTGTTTTTGCTTTCATTGCAACATTCATTGCTAAAGACAACTCATGCTATTTTGTGCACATGCTGAGGTCATGGCTGCTACTTTTATTTTATTAAAGAAGGAAAGCAGAGGCACTTTTAGCTAAAAGGGAAAACAGACAAAAAGCAATAAAAATGCTGTACACATCATATTTATTTTGATTTTGCAAATCATTATTTTTCTTTGTTTTGTAATATCTCGATAATTATCCTATCATGGACTTTTTATCGAGTTTTTGGTGTCATTACATCCCTTTTCAACAAGGTTAAGTAGAGGGAGGCAAAAGGACTAAACCACCAGCTGTGAACACTAACTGTGCCTTAGTTAGCTAATTTAGCCTAGCCGTGTCGAATGAGCTTTTATTTACCTAAATGTATTTACGAGTAACCGCAAAATGTCAAAAGACGTAGTTTGATGATGGTGTGAAATAGCTTGGGACGATGGGAGTCGCCTTGACTTTTTAACAACCACCATAGCTAATTAAAACTATCTGACATGATTCAGGCAAACCAGGAAACTAGCAGGAAACACGCCGTTATCTTGATTAAATTATGGATTTCTCTGAGTTTGAAAAGTGTTGGAAACATTTGGGATCATGTAAGTGTACAACATAAGAAAATAAATAACATAGGTTTATCATTTTTAGACATTTTAATGCAGAAATGTTACATTTTTTCAAGTCATATTTTTTCTTCGGTTTTTATTTTTTACAGTAATTGTTACATCATAGACTTTTTATTGTGGTATTATTATAAGTTAACCCAGCTATGAAATCTAACCGAATCTAGGTTACTTTTAGCTCAGTTATCTAGGTTAGCCAAGCTGTGTCTAGAAGCTTGAATTTGTTTTTCACTCAGCTACATTGTTATGAGGTCACTCACTAAATGTATTTGTGAGTTAAAATAAAGGTTCAAACGCACGTGAAGTTGTGTGGGATCATGGGAGTTGTTATCTTGTAAATCTAGGTAGTATTAAAGTTTTATTCACGTTACAGTTTGTCACATTCACTGACTTCCTTCCTAACCCTCTGATGTATCCTGTCTTTTCCTCATAGCAACTAGATGCTAATAGGAAACGCACCGTTACCCGACAAAATTACATTTTAACGGTTTACTCATTGCTGGAAACATTTGGGATAATCAGTACACAACTCAACAAAACATATAACATATGTTTTTAGACAGTTTAGTATGGAAATGCTACATATTGCAGCTTTAATGAATGAACATATTTTCAGTTTGGTTTGTTGCCAAAGACATTTAAGTTTACAGCTTCATTCTAAAGTAGTTTGTACAACCGCGCAGCCTGTGAACAACCCGCAATAGCCCTTTAAAAGTGCTTGACCAACCAGCATGCCTTAACCTTTTGTCCAGTCCTCCCTCCAAACATTTTTTTCTTCCATTTTCTTTTTGTCTTTGGCAAGCGGATGCTCGGCCTCTCGTTTCAGAAGCCCGAGGCATGTTGAATGAGCAGAGAATAGCCCCTTCGTAAATCACACTGAATACACAGAGCTGCCCTCCCTTTCTTTAGCTTGCCCTCCCCACATAATTGCATTGTTTTACGATGGCAGAGTGTTAATGACCGGTGCTGTGAGGGAGATGCTGAGCTCATGGCTGCTGCGGGAGCGAAGGAGCAGGAGGAGGAGGAGGGACGAGACTCATTGAGAGTGTAAGACAGGTTTATTACATCGGTGGGAGCTGGGAAACAGACAGAAACCCCCACACACTGTACTGTACTATTTTGTCAGGAGCGAGATCTCATTATATCATTGCTGTGCTGTAAGTGGAGCAGGAGGACGGCACTGTACGTTCTGTAGTTCACATCTGCTGCTTTAAGCAGAGGCACAATAATGTAATTTAAGACTAAAGCACGAGCTTCTTTTGCGTGCTTCACCCCGGGGCCATGACACTCTTTTGCATCACTGATCACACTTAATCTATTAGGGACTGGTGCTAAAATTTCCCTGCCCCAGATTCCCTCGTTAGTATTACTGACTCTAGAAAGAGTATCGACCACTCTTAGGTCTTGTGAATGGGTCAGAGCTAAAAATGTAGACGGGAAAAGGTCAATTCAAGTGCAAAAACCGATAAAACCTCTCCACCAATAAGCGAGAAATCAAGGCAAAGCGCGCAATATTGTGACCGTGTGAGTGTGAGGAGTGATAGTGTTTTGAATTTTGAGCCTGACTCAAACTTTTAAGTTCTGAAATAAACTTTCAAAGGTTTTGCTGACCTATAATCTTTAGTTGGGATCATTTTCTTCTTTAGATCAACTTGAATCTTTGAGTTTTAGAAACTAAAAAAAAGTGAAAAATTGGTCACAGTGAGGTGCAAATGTTTTTTTAAATACAATGTTTTGAGTTTCTAGAATTCAAAGCTTCAAGTTTATCTAAAGAAGGAAAGTAAATTATCTGAATAAAAGATCGGTAGTTGGTAAAACTTAGGAATCTGAGTTAAGCTCAAAACTCAAAAATCTTTTCTCAACTTTTTCATTTTCACAGTGCACACACACAACCTTCAGGGTCACACGTTCATGTGACGACTTGGCAAAAGCACTCATGTTGCAGACTGTGTGTGGCTGCTGCTCTATCAGGCTGCAGACATGGGACACACTGGGCACTGTGAGTGTCCTTGACATGAAGCATGTCCTCTGGTTATCTGCAGAGTGGCCTATGGCTGAGGAACACATGATATGACAGTCATATGATGTATGACATTTATAACATACAACAACATTAGTGGAGCTTTTTATCCTCAGTGGCTTACATGACCACGATTACTGGCTGTTGGCACTGAAGCTGCTAAAACACACGTGGATGCACAAATAGGCCACTCTGCAGATGACTGGACAAGTCCCCACTTTTCACATACATCGAAGTGGGTTTGTGCAACAGCTTAGTATAAAGGGTAATTTAGGCATTTTTCAACCTGGGCCCGATTCTTCCATATTTTGTGTCTAAGTGACTAATGGTTACAACAAGACCAATTTAGAAATTGGTCTAGTACTGAGGGAGAGGGCTGCAGCCAGCAAAAGTGAAACTAAGCTACAATGTAATCCTAAGGGGCAACTGCGCAGCATCAAATTATGCTCATTAGAGGTGCTTGTTTTTGCAACTGACAGGCTCAGAATCTTATTCTAAGTGTCTGACAACATTATGGAGAGGATTGCTACAGGGACAGAGGCTTTTTTTTAAAAAGGAGTAAGATACGTATTCTTTAACCAGAAACAACTGTTTTATTGCTCTCGCCAAACTCACCAGACTTCCTTTGCAGAAATGCTAATTTTATCACTGCCATCTTCGTTCAAACCTGACAGAAACAAAATCAAACTCACGAAAAGCATCTCAGCTTGCCTTTACACTGTTTCAACGTTCACCGACTGGTTTGGTCCAAAAAAACCCTTGTCTCACCATGTCGGATGTGAAAATATCGGTAGAGGAGCGAGAAGGAGGTCGGACATCGGAGAAGCAGCAGGAAGGGGAACATTGTGTACAGCCAGAATATTTTCAATCAGCACGGTGAATTGAAGGTTTATTTCAAACCAAACCAGAGCTGGTGATTGTTGGAGCAGTGCAAAGACGGGCCAAGATATTTTGGGTGACTTTTATTTTGTTTGTTGTCGAATTTCAGTGAAGTTTGTTTTACGGTGATAAAATTACCATTTCTGCAAAAGAAGTTTGGCGAGACCAATAACACAGCTGTTTTTGGTTAAACAAAACTCATCTTACTCTTTAAAAAAGTTCTCTTTTTGTAGCCATACTTTCCATGATTTTCCCAGACATTCATAATAACAATCTGAGCCTGTCAGTGACAAAAAAAACAAGCACTTTTAGTGGGATGTTCTTTGACTGTCTGCAGTTGCCCAGAGGGATTACATTGTAGGTTAGTTTTGCTGCTCAATGCTGGACAAATTTCAAAAACTGTTGTTACCATTACACACTAAAACAGAAAAACAAAACATGGGAAAATAGGGTCCAGGTTGAAGAACACTGTTAAGCAACAATCCTCATTATCCTCAAAATGTGCCTCCTGTGCCATGCAATTCAAAACTAAAAAATAAACCTTGAGATATGATCTGTCTCTCCCTGCAACATATTTATGGGAAATTGAGAAATTCAATAAGCTTGCAAGATAGGGCTGCATATTTGTGCCATGTTTCTTTGATATTAGCCAGCCAGATCACGGCATGAGTTAGACCCTCAAACAAATGGGCTCCTCGCTGCCCTACAAACCAGCAGCACTTAACACTGTCCCAACTCAAACACTACAGCTGACTGGTGTAAATAAACCTTTATCTTTGGGGGACCAACAACTATTTCCCCATTTGTGTGGCCCTCTCCAATCGATATCAGCTCGAGTGCACTCAGTCCTAAGAATAACCGCATTAGTCATTGTTTTGCAGATAGCGGGACAACGACTCCAGTCACGGCAGCTCTCTCAGCGACACACACTCAGACAGGCCACAGACGGAGCGCTCTCAGGGGCCGCTGGCTGTTATCAGCCAGCCACCAAACGAAACGGTGCCACCGGGCAGGAACGCACTTCACTAAAGTCAACATCCTGGATGAGCAGTCTTCCACGATTGGTCATTTCCTGTTTGTCAGCAGTGTTGTGGGTCTGTCACTGATATGACTAATGCTAAGAAATCCAGATACAAAGGAATACCATCATCCCACTCTGTCTCAGCCCAACATAGCGACGTGACGCGGTGGTCTCACCTGTCCTGTGTGCCGACGGATCCCTGTTTGTCGTTCTTGGTGCAGAAGTCCGGGGAGCTCTGCAGGTAGACCAGCTCGTTCTCCCTCACCGGCCTGATGTCGATGTCTTTGGGCACCAGTTGCTTGCGGTCCCCATGGGCCGGTGAACCACCTTGGTGGCGGACAGGTACTTGGTCTTCAGGTCCATGGCGATCTCCCTCAGGTCTTGCAGGCCTTTCCAGCAGGTCCTTATGGAGCAGGAGCCGGACACACCATGACATTTGCACTTCATCACCAGCGCCTCTCTCAGTACCTGCATATGAGGACAGAAGGGTTAGATAGGGCTCACATTCATAGAGATTAGATCCATAAATACATTTACAATTTAAAGGAGACATATGTGGCCATTGCACATGCAAAAATGAGTACAGCTGTTCAAATAGTGAGTTGGAACTACAGACTGTGTATTAAATAGGTTGTAATCCTGTTTAATATGGTTGATGAAAGTTGTTTCCCCTTCCCTCTCCACCCTGGACACCAGACACAGGCAGGCTGCAGGAGCTCTGCAGGAGTGCAGGATGCTCGCAACCTCATAAACTGACAATAACAAGCGACGACGAGTCCTCCACTGCAAGTTGATCAGCTGTTTATAACTGTCAGTTGTCTGTCAATGTAAAGATAAACCCGTGAAGCCCACTGCTCTGAAATAACACACTCTGGACTTTGGGCTCAGCGGCTGCCTGTTTCACTTTCTGCCAAGCTCCATTAACATTTTGCTCAATTTAACAGTTATAAACATCTACGCTTTCTACAAGATTATTAATGACTTTTTACAACTCATCAACAGACACTTTCTCCATTCAGTGAAAATTTGGCATCAACTTGAACTCTGATTAAAGTGAAAGGGACATGCAAAGAGGTTATTCCGGTCCAGAATAGAAATTTCAAAGGAGGACACCACAAATGTAGCGTTCATGTGAAGGGAAGCGAGTATTTCAACTAAACATGTTTCCTTGAGCTCTGATGACACATCATGGTAAATTTATGATTAATTACAGTAAATACATCACAGATTTCTCCTTTAAACTGTTGTGTCCAGTTAAGAAGCATCAAAAACATATTTGAATACATAATAAAAATCTGTCCATGTTGCTTACTTGTCTCCCAACTTCACTGTTGTGTAGGTGCATCAGTTTGTTGGCGTGGGAGCCTGCGCGCTTCATCTTCATGGGAGCGTCGGAGAACTTGGAGCCCATGATCAGACCGTAGTGCAGGTTGTCAGCGCAGCCGCCCCAGCGGTAGCCGGGCTCCAGGATCTGAGCGGGGATGGGACCGCACGAGCACAGCCGCAGGTCTCCAGAAGTGCACGCCCGCGCTATGGTGTGACTGATGGTCGCTGCCGACAGGGCGTAGACAAACGCAGCCTCTCTCGTTCCTGTAGAAACAGATAAGAAACCCAAATGATATAGGTGAAAACGCAAGTTTTTTAGGCCCTAGCAAACTGCAAACTGAAAGAGCAGAAAGCAAGTTTAGTAGTTGAATCATCAGTCGGAAACCACTCAGTTGACTGAGATTCTTCAAGTCTTTTTTTTTGTTGTTGTTGTTGTCAGTAAGTTGGCATTACTATAACAGGACAAAACAGATAGAAGCTCACAAAAATGCACGGGGAGTACATTTCAGTGAGGAATTTAAGGGAGTCATAAATCTATTTTTATATTAGCTGGTGCACTTATGAAAAAAATCCACGTAAGAACATGCACTGACGTATAACTGATGACAGAAGGTGAAGCAAGTGGTTGGTAAACTAGTTTCAGTTCTTCTTTTTTAGCTGCGTCATTGCACACAGGACTGCAACAGGACGGCAGGCTGTAAACTTTCCAAGCTGAGTCTCAAAATCACCACAAACCACAAAAAAATAACTGTGATGGAAGCGGAGAAGAGTGACAGAAACGGAGCGTGACACCAGACAGCGGCTGACACGCTATCACCAGCTCGGCAGGAGAGCCGCCCCGTGGTACGCCGGGATTTTATACCTGAACTGTAAGCAGGATAACGGACACTTTAACTTTCTCTGGTCATGTGGAAATTTTCACATCACAGATGATGAAGAAAGTCTTATGGGTAAAATATATTCATGTAGGCTGATATAGTGGGACTTTAGTGTGGTGATGACTTGCAAAAAAAGAAAAAGAATCGTTGAAACTGCATATTGAACAGCCAAATCCAATTTGACTGACAAAATTCTGAGCCTTAAATTAGTGCACAAGTATAACTTATATCAGTGGTCATTAGCAGTTATTAGAGCTGCAACTGACAATTATTTCCGTTTTATCGTTATATCAAATATCAGAATATGGTGAAGTTTCCCATCATAGTTTCCTAAAGATGCTTCCATCAGATGTTTGTCTGACTAACAATCTAAAACTCAAGTTTGCAATCACACCAGTCAAAGAAAGAACTAGCTAATGTTTAGCATTTTTTGCTTAATATATATATATTATTATATTATAGTTACACGTTATTTTATGTTTATTAATTAATCAACAAATCATTTCAGCCATACAGTTATTAGTAGCAAAACCTACTATATATACACATATGTGTATATTTGGTGTTTTTAAGGGTTAGTTGGAATTCATCTAAGACACATAATAACACAAACAATCTGACTGATCGAGGCAGTGGTAGACCAGCAACTCAACGGTAAAATCTTTACTGTTTTTTCAATGGAATTTGGTTGCTTTGAAGAGAGTGATATTTGGCTTATTTAACGGTGGTTTCCTGTTGAAAAAGGCTGTCTGACAGCAAGGTAAAGAGGTGACAATAATCTACATATCACGTACACTAAACTTAAACTGATATAGGGGCCTCCTCTACAAAGTCCACCATGTCGCTCCGCCATGTTTCTACAGTAGCCCAGAACGGACAAACCAAATAGCTCGAGAAGCAGCCTTTAACATTTTTCAAGAGTTTCACAGTTACCATACGTTCTCCTACACGCTTGGAAGGGGAAGGTGAGACAAGGTGTTTGCAATCTGCGAGTTCCCAGCTGGATGCCACGATATCCTACACACTGATCTTTTAAGATAATATGTATTGTCGAATGCATACTGACCCATAACGCTTGCCATCGTTTATCCATACAGAGTGTTATCCCACCTTGTCTTGAAAAATTATTGTTTAAATTGACAAACTGCATATGTGTACTTTGTGGCACAGTTCAATGGAGAACAAAAAATTATTCGTCTCCACAGACTACAGTCCAACTATGGATCATGCCTCATCCAACCCAACATAAAACTATCCAAACTATACCTTTAAATCATGAAATAATATTTACTCAATATAGGGTGCTACTTGTACAGTGTCTGAATATTTTTTTCAGATTTTCAAGTTTGTGATCATTTTAGGTGTGCACTCTCTTTCTGGTTGTCAGAAGTTGCAACATTTCATACTTTTAGGACAGAGGGCAACTGGTCTGGATATGCTGAAGTGTTAGCATGACGCGTGTAGCGGTTATCTTGAACTGATGTTGGTTACAGCGTGTTCTGAGGATGAAAGGTTTTTACGGAATATAAAAAACCAAATCAAAACATGTACAGAAAGTTCTCAAACCACTTCCACGTCTCTGTGATCCATCTATCCTGTTCCTCGGGTTTCCTCTCAGCTTTCTAGTGTCTCAGTGGAAAAACACAGAAAGTGATTGAGTGCACAAAATGAAACTATCAAACACAGTCAATCACCGCTCGCGCTGAGTGAGCCTTGATGTGATTGGTGGTGATGTGCGTACACGGAAAGCACATATGTTGAAGGCCGAGGAGCAATTGGAAGTAGAGGAAGAAATCATGTATGACCGTGGGCTGCGTACTAGATCAAAGCCATCCCTGGACAGAGATGAGCCATTTCCTGCTCGCTGCAGACTGTTCATTTGGCAAATGGCAGCCATGTCCTTCCCCCACCCACAGCCCAGCCCTGCAGCAACTGTCTCCGGCTGACTCAAGGTCCTTTTTGGCAACACAAGCAGCCGAGTCAGAATGCGACGCAAACGGCCGTGCAGTCAGATAATGCTGTGGATTTCAGAAATAACAAGCCAATTATTTTATCATACAGAATGTACACATGTGGTGGTGTGTGTATATATGTGTGCGGGGTGGGCGGGGGTGGGGGTGTATTCTCAAATAACAGCTTCAGTACTCGTCCCCGCTGAAAGCTCCTCAGGAATGAATAATGGAATAAATTGGTTGGCAGTGAAGAAGTGGAAAGATGAAGCAACACGTCATCTTCAAACCAGAAATCATTTTTGAAAAGGACATAATTCTGTATTAAAGTTCACAAGCCAGCCGTCATGTTAAAGGGATAGTTTGAATTTTTTAAAGTAGGGTTGACTGACGTACTTATCCATAGTCACTGTATTACCTACAGTAGATGTTGGCCAGTACGTCCCAAGTTTGGAGAAGCAGAGAGGGGCACCAGAACGGAAGTTAAGCAATGAACTGCTATGGACATACTTTAGCCACTTAAAAAAGGTCCACCTGTACACTATATTCGGGATGTTTTCACTGTTTTACTTTGCTGTTGGACACCCTTTTCTGACGGGGACCTGCTGTTATGTAAGTCAGGTATTGCTCCCTCAAAACCAACCAAACTCCACAGGCGAGACCAGTCATTTTACCTCGCAGAACATGGGAGTTGCTGGTCTGCTGCTGCCTCAATCTGTTAAGGTTGTTTGTGGTATTGTGTGACTTTGGTGAATCTGAACTATAATTTTAAAACACAGAGTTCACACAATAACACAGACAAACTTGACAGGTCAAGGCAGTGGATGAACAGCAGTTCCCATGTTCTGTGAGGCAAAATTACATATTTTTCCTGTGGAGTTTGGTTGGATTGGAGAGTGTTATTTGGCTTGTTTAACAACATTTTCTCAGCAGAAAAGGCTGTCTGACAGCAAAGTGAAAAGATGAAAATGCTCTAAAAACAGTGTACACTTAAATTGATACTGATTTTTTATGTGGACCTTTTTTTAAGAGGCTAAAATACATTTTGTTGCTGAACCTGGCCACAGCAGTTCATTGCTTACTCCTCTAAACTAAATTCTGTGGACAGGGTCGGCAACAAAAGATATTTTAGCCACTTAGAATATTTTCACGGTTTTACTTTGCCGTCAGACAGCCTTTTCTGACAGGAAACTGCTGTTAAACAAGCCAAATGTCACTCTTTCCAAACCAACCAAACTCCACTGACAAAATCAGTAATTTTACCTTGCAGAATATTGGAGCTGCAGGTCTACCACTGCCTTGATTGGTTAGTTTGTTTGTGTTACTGTGCGACTTCTGTGTTTCAAAAGGATAGTTCGGACACACAGAAGTCCCACAATAACACAAACTAATTAAGAGATCTAGGCAGTGGTACACTAGCAACTCACCAGTTCTGTGAGGTAAAATGAATGATTTCACATATGGAGTTTGGTTCATTTGGAGAGAGATATTTGGCTTATTTGACAGCAGTTTTTCCATCAGAAAAAAACTTACTGACAGCAAAGTAAAGCAGTGAAAATATTCTAAATGTAGTGTACACTTGAACTGATACTGATTTTTTTAGATGAGCTCTGATGACCCCATCCACAGCAGCATATTGCTTTGCTTTCATGCTGATTCTCTTCTCTGTTTCTCCAAACTAGCTAATACACCAACTATGGATACGTACCTCATACAACCCTACTTCAAATAATCCAAACTATCCCTTTAATACATATGGATAAATCTATTAGGATGTATGAGCACAGACACCGTTTAAGAGCTCAGGATCATTTCAACAGTTACTGTAAACTGAACTGCAGCACATACATGCAGCACTTACTGACCTCGATTTATATATTCACTGAATGTAAAGCGTGACCATAAACATTAGACTCTTGTGGGTTAAAAACTTTGGAAACAGCCGTCATTCCAAACTGTTTATAAAACCATACCTCTGTCGAGGTCTGGCCGATACTTGGGGGCATCGAGGGGGATGTCGATGGAGGAGCAGTTCCAGCGCATATCAGCAAAAGTCTTCTGGCACGTTTTCTTGACTTCGCGGGCAGCCTGGATGATGGTTTGCATGAGCTCCAGGTTGCTGCGGCACAGCTGAGCTTGTGACGACACCATGCCAGGCAGCAGCTTACAGTGTTGGGTCTGGTTGATGTGGAAAGACGCAGAAGTGTGGGACAGTGCTCTGTAGGGATAAACAAAGGCAAGAGATGTGGGTCAGTATGCACGGAACAATGCATATTCTGTTAAAGGACATTTAAGGAGGCCATTTTTCCGAAGAAAATATATATATATATATACATATATTATTTTTTATTTTTGTATAGTCTACATATTTTTACAGTTGGCAAATGTAAGACCCACTTTACACTGTAAAAACCTGAGGTGACTCAAAAGTTCACAGCAATAATCTTTGAGATAATTGAGATAATTTACCATTCTTCTGTAAATAAACTTAAATCTTTAAGTTCACAGAAACTCAAAAAAATGTGTCTCAAAATTATTTTGGTGCCTGAAAATTAAATGGTTTTAATAGAAAACATTAAAATTTTAACCATCATTCACTTTCACTCGAATCAATTTACTCTATCATTTTTTTTAAATACAATTTTGGGGGCTTCTAAAACTCAAAGATTTAAGTTTATCTAAAGAGGAAAAGACAAAAGATTAGTAGCTGGTAAAACTTATTCAAAACTTGCACATATGAGTTGTGTCATCTTTTTCATAGACCTACAACAATTATAAATTTCCATATCATTTTTTGCCAAACTCACATGGAGCCACTGGCAAGGGGCGAAAGAGCCTCATGTTGCAGAACTCTGATTTAAGAGAACCTTCAGTAGCTGTGAAACTCTTGCAAAATGTGAAAGGCTATATCTAGAGCTATTTGGTTTGTCCATTATGGGCTACTACAGAAACATGGGGGAGCAACATGGCGGACTCCGTAGAAGAGCACACGCGCCCTCCCCTTCCGGTGTGCCCCATGGGACCTACTTCAGAAAAAATACTAACGCGTTTCCCGTTTGAATCACCAATCACCAATTACACATCTGATGTTTGTCAATTTTAAAGATCATTTCACAAGTCAAGAAAGTAGCAGTTTGTCGTGGGTTTGTCATAATTTAGTTTAGTTTTGTGTGAAAGTGCTCAGTGAACTACCTTTGTCGTCTCGCACAATATACGTCACTAATACCTATCATTGTCCAGTGTGACGTTATCTTACCTGAAGTGAAGTGACTCCTGGTGCTTTTATCAGCCAGGAAATGAAGGAACTAACAAGATCAGCTGCTTGTGTGACTACATTCTGTTACGGAAACACAGGCATCATAGCTTCAGCGGCTAACATTAGCTTTTGGAGAGAGAAAGTCTTGACGTCACTTACGATGACTGGGCCTTTGTAATTACACATCTTAACAGTCTGATACTTCAACAGTTTTTCGTCTTGATTTGAAAAATTATCTTTTAAACTGACAAACGTGTGTGATTCGTGACACAATTCAAACAGGATCAAAAATAAAGAAGTAAGGTCCCATTGTGGTCCACTGGAAAGGGAGCGACTTCACCTCTCTATAAACGGCTCTCTTTAAAGTAATGATTGTTATTTTCAGGTGGTTACACACTAATGAAAATATACTTACATGATAAGTATATGAATTCTTGTCAATCTTACACACTGGAACTTTAATTGAGGTGGTGATGACAACAATGGGGTGCTTTCATAATCATGTTTCTTTGTTTTATGAGTTGTGGAATTATCCGTTTATGGGAATAACAAAGCATGCTGGGACTTGTAGCTACAGTGGTGTGTTAGCCATTTGAGGCTTTTCAAGCCTCTGAGACACATCAGCTTTGAACAAACAATTGAAAAATCCAAACAGATAATGCTGCAGGCGAGGGGAATATGTTGGCCCGCGCTGGAGAAAAGAACCATCTTATCACACGAGAATCCCGAAGGAGAGTCAGCTGCAGATCCATAAAATATAAGTGACACGTTCTTGGCACACGGATTTCCTTTTGTTAAAGCGCAGAAGAGGCCTCGAGATATGCCAGAAAATCTACAAAACCCCCACTAAATTCTGATGCACAGTCAGATCCCTTTCCATTTACATTTTCCACCGCAGGAAGCAGCGTCCTCTGTGGCCTCCGTTTGACATGAATCGTCTATTTACAGACTATTAAAGGGTGCACACATTTGATTTAAAGCAATTTAAACTTAATGAGGATTAACTTAATAGAGAAGCCACAGGCAGAGCAGGTTAGCTCTGATGTCTGCTCTCTGCGTCCTGCGCTCTGCTGAGGGTTCGTGAGAACCAGGCAGCACCGCGGCCTGTTTTGCATTAAGGGGGGCGAGGGGCCGCCACTCTGTGCCCAATGATAAGCTGTGACTCCGCCGGGCTCGTGGTAACCCGGCACTCACAGGTGTTTACAGCCGCATCTGTTTTGCATTGCACCGCTGTGTATTATCAAGACTGTCGGACCCCTCGCTCAGATTTAGCACATGCCATCCAGGCTCTCATGGGCACATCTGCTCAAGTCTTCCCACTGTGAACATTACAACCACTCATGCTGATAAGGAGACGTGGACATGTTTGGTGAAGCCGAAAGCGGAAAGATGTGGTTTCACAGTGACTAGAAACAAGAACCAGAGGTGGGACGTAACGCTGTACTTAAAGGCATAATATGCAACATTTTCCTAAAAAAAAAGTTAGAAATAAAACAATATATCGTCTCACATAGACATAATGCCTTTCAGTCATCACTTATGACCCACTAGAAGTGTGTGCTGGTGTCTGTACCTGCCTGCATTTTATTATTTTCTCATTATTCAGCTGCTCGGGACACTTGATGAACACAGAATGCTGGTATTTGACATCCTGGTAAAGAGAACTCAAAGATTAATTATCTTTCTGGTGAATTATGAACAAATCTTACTGATTCTACCTTTAAACAATCTTTCTTTCTAGTAGATAGAAAGTAGTTCTGGTCGGCTCTCCTGCAGGAAGAAAATAGATCCTGCATGAAACTTTAGGATTTTTGGAAAGAGACACTGGTTTTGAATTTTTAAAATGCATTGTTTGGCACTCTGAGCACCACAAAGCCGAGTGCCATTTAGTCCTGTTATATTAGAGAGAAGGCAGACATCTCTACAGCCGATACCTCCAAAACTCTGACACTCACACCCAAAAAATCTAGATGGATAAAAAGAACTAAAGGCTCGGGGAAAATATGTGTTTTTGATTTTGGGGTGAAGTGTCCCTTTAAGTAGATTTTTAGTTGCGCATTTATTTTTCTGACAATTTTTTACTCCTTTCCTCCCTAAATTTGAACACATATATCTGTACTTTCTACTCATTAAATTTTCTTACTTTAGTTTTAATGCATTTAAGGGACATTATTGATTATTTATAGTAACTGGATGGGACAATAACGCCCAGAAAAGACAATTCTTTTGTGTATCCATCAGAGTATATCTTGCATGACAGATGTAACAAGACGAAAAACCACGTAAAAGACAAAACAGACAGAGTGTGAGACTGGACCGTGGAGAAAAGTTGTCAGTCAGATAAACTTTTTACTTTGATATTTCGAGTACTTTTTGTGTCCTTTTTCACTCTTACTTGAATAAAGAAGTTGACTCCAGATGCCTGCTTTTACCAGATTCTTTTTTTTACACAAGTATCTTTTCCTAAATTGTGTCTTTGTGTGCACTGATGGAACAATCAATCAACTTAGTGTTAGTTTATTCGTTTAAAGAATGGCCTCTATCTGTTTTCTGCAAATGAAAATACACAAAAGAAAACGCAAACTGTAGAGAAAACCTCAAACCGTTTAAACAAAACCTTCGGAAACTGTCAATTGAAACAGAAATAAATTCAAAAACTACCAACTTGGGAATTTTACGGACTTTCCAAAATTATTGCGAAAATTATTGTTTACTTTTTACTCACCATAAAACCAGTGCGGCGCTTGGTACGAGCAATCAGCATTCGTGTCAACATTTGTGGCGTCAGTTTACTTGTGCACACACTATTTTTAAAGAAATGTTTGGGTACGAGCGCTTCATGGACTCAAGATAAGTTTGTTTGAGGCGCTGTTTGGTTAGGGGACACGTGCACTCAAAAATCACAAAAAAACTCAACAAGACACTCTCAGGTTGTGTTAGACCTTAAAGGGATAGTTCACCCAAAAATCAGCACTCACCTACTCACTCACTACTTTAGTTTCACTTTTCAAATATAAAAAACAAAAGGAAAAAAACATAAATGCCTCCATACTGCTGGTCTGGTGTAATCCAAGTCTCCTAAAGCCCTGACATGCTGTTCACTTGTGCGCACACCACCGTCACACCCAGTTCAGAAGGTGTGCACGCGCACGTGAATGTGGCTCCAAGCTAAAGATCTACAGTGAAGATTCAGGCTAAAAACATGGTGTAAATGACATCTTTCAAGTCAACTTGTCATGTGGGGGCTTTGGAATACTTGGATTACACCAGACGAGCAGTATGAAGGCATTTTGTGGGTTTTTTCGTTTGTTTTTTTTTTTCATTTGAAAACCATTCACCTCCATTGTTTGAGAGATTCTGCAATCCTGTTTTCCTGTGAAACTCCAGCAGTGTTTTGTGGGCTAAAAAAACTAAATCCGACCTTCAATCAACAGGAGGGTGAGAAGATAATGACTGAATTTTCATTTTTGGGTGAACTATCCCTTTAAAACAAACTAACTCTGATGTGTTTCAGCATCAAGCATTCATCAGGGAGTCAAAAAGACACTATTTTACACTGATTGAGGTCTTACCAGCCTACACACACTGACAACACTGGCACTGTGTGCGCCGCTGCGACGCCTCATCATCTCATTTTCTCTTCTTATCTTCTTATCATCAGACAGCGGGGAGGTTTATTTGATCTGAGAGCTTGGAACTGAAACGCCGTCTCCTTTTTCTTGAAGCCGCGTTTAAGTTAATAAAACAAAGAGGTTTCCGTTCATAACCCGAGCCTGAGCTAATCTACTGTCCCCTTCATCAGACACACATGTACGGAACGCACAGCCGCTCGCCTGATCAGGAGCAACTCGAGGAATGTTGGGGCCCTTTTCAAAGCTGCCACGGGCCCTCCGCTGCATAAAACACACGCAGGAGAGAGCCGCACAATGCCTGCGGAAAGCTGCGTGACGTCATGTGTGTTGACATTTGTTTGAGCGTACAGACGGCGAAGGAACGAGACGGCGGCGCTCCTCCCGAGAATACTTACAGCCATTTGATGCCGGAGCAGACCTGAGACAGCAGCAGAGCCGTGAGCACACCGAGAGGCAGGACATGAGAGCTGCTCCTCATGGTTGGACAGGGGCTCTGGTTCACACAGGATACAAATACAAAGGGCTGACGGGTTTGTTGGCTCACGCTCAGAAGTCAGCTCTCATAGCACGGCCTCCTCCTCGAAATCCTGGAAGAAATCACAGAAACATCATCGATGACTTGGCCATGATGTTGCAGTTTTAAACATGTTCAGTACTGTGTCTTTGTGTGAGCTCTGAAACATTACAACTTATGAATGGAAAAAGCCTGCTACACGAATATTATTCTGCTTCTGTCAGCTATCTCAAATATTAGGCACGCAGTAAAGGAATCCCAGAATCAAAAATATTTCATATTTTTCCTCTGCTCTGCAGTACTTTTTATCCATCCAGATTTTTTTGGTGTGAGTTGCAGATTTTTGGAGATATCGCGTAGAGACGTCTGCCTTCTCTCCAATATAATGGGACTAAATGGCACTCCGCTTGTGGAGCTCAAAGCGCCAAAAAGATACATTTGAAAAATTCATAGCCAGCATATCTTTCCAAAAATCGGACCCAGTTACTCAAGATAATCCACACACCTTGTTGCGAGCAGTTTCATGTAGGAACTACTTTCTCTCTGCAGTAGAATCCACAGAACTACTTTAGAATCTATTCTACTGCTTTCTTTCTACAACATGAAACTGCTCACATCAAGGTCTATGTGGATCTTGAGTAACTGCGTCATGATTTTTGGAAAGAGACACGGGTTTTGAATTTTTCAAACCTATTTTTTTGGTACTTTGAGCGCCACAAGCCGAGCACCATCTAGTTCCATTACACTGAAGAGAAGGCAGACATCTCTACAGCTGACATCTCCAAAACTCTCCAAATCACAGCAAATAAATCTAGATGGATAAACAGCACTGTGGGCCAGAGGGAAAACATGTATTTTTGATTTTGAGGGGAACTGTCCCTTTAAATAAAGAATAACTACATGATAGGAAATAATGGAAATAAGCTGAATTTTTGCGCTTTGCAATTAACACTTTTTATACACTACTGTAAGTGTTCAAAGCACACTGTAAAAAAAAAAACACATGATAATACAGAACTTCAGCACAGACAAGACATATGATTGCAGTGAAACTATCAGGGAGGGTGCAAAATTAACTTTTTTTGTCTGTGGGCCACTGAATGCTCAAACTTTACCAGTGAAGCAAATCTACCAGCCGCTTGCACATTTTAGCCTCATTTGGCTGCTGGCTGGTGTTAATTTTGGTTCCTGCCTTTAAGAAAAAGACGTTTTTTCTTTTTTTGTGACCAACTTTTTATTGGTTTTCCACTCCGTCCTACATGGTGGTGTAAACATACAGACATACAAATTATACACATGCCCGTGCCCTTGCCCGCTCCTCCACTCCTGTTTGCAATCGCTGGAGTTCATCTATTCACACTCGTTTTTATATGGCATCTCTTAATTGTGCAAAATGCTCATGCTGGTCCTATATTAATTTCTACATGTATCTACAGTCATATTTCACATAAAGAATATCATCTAAAGAGTCAGCAGCTCTTTTTACAGACTAATGTTTCTACTTTAGCATTATTGTGGAAATCTTACATTTTCATAAAGGGACTTGTGCTGTAATGTACTACAGACCATGTCAGTGGGCACAAAGCTGACTTTTAGTGACTTTAAAGTGACTTTATTTTTACTTTGCTATCTCCTATTATGCTTCTATTGAACAATAAGACAATCCTTATATACTAAAGCTGATTGTTATACAGCTGTATTTAGTTTCCTATTGTATGATGAGTAGGTTTTAACTTGTTTTACCATTATTTCATGTTTTAGTAATTATTGCATGGTTTGGATATTATCCCTTCTATACTGTGTTTAATGTTCTTGTGCTTTATCAGTGATTAGTTTGGCCATTTTTGTCTTTTAGTCTCCATGGTGGAGACGAGGTCATATGGCTCACCTGAAGTTGTGCCCCTGGATCCACATTATATATATTTAAAAATATTCAGCAATTATGCCATCAAATGTGGTTTTGTTGATCTGTTCTGTCCATGTCACATGCCCTTCTCAGTGGCTCTCCCTGAGGATTCTTCCATTTTTTCTCTGTTAAAAGGGCTTTTTAGAAGGAGTTTTTCCTTTCTCAGCTCTTTCGAGGGGTGTTGCACACTGTGCAGACTGCAAAGCCCCCTGAGGAAAATTGTGATTTGTGATACTGCGCTATATAGAAAAACTTGACTTGGCTTGAGTGAGCTCACCAAGACAAATCCTGTTTAAATCACATGAACTTTTGCTAAACTTTGAGGCAGAAGCATTCACACAAGCAGGGCCTATTTATCCCCCTTCATCATCAGGCCCTTGGGTTTATTTCAGTCTCTGTAATTCAGTTTGTTGTCGCCTCTGCCTGTGCTCCACTTGGAAAAATGTAAAGAATTTTGAATAGAGTGACAGTGCGGGGCAGCAGCGCAGATCAGCGCACTAATCTGCAGCCGGTGGACAGCTAGGAGCATTATCTGATAGCGGCTTTGAGCTGACGACGATAAGAGATCTCTTTGAAGAGAGCTTAAAGTGAGCGCGTTAAAACAGCAGGTAACTGATAATGGAGCGCGTTACAGAGGCGGTTCCTGCTCGCCGCTGATTGGCGGAGACGCGCGCTCGAAACCGCGTGAAATCCTGATATTAATTATGTTAATGAGATGAAACTGTGTGTGTTGGCCGAGGAAACTAAATAAAAAAAAAAAAAAAAAAAAGGAAGGGTCACTACATCACTGACAAACTCTTTACGCGCGAGACAATTGTGTCAGTTCCACTGACGCTTATGGAAGATGCCTGCACTAAAACTCAACATGTATATGAGGTATATGAGGAAATTCTTCTTTAAAAATGAAATAAATTAACGAACACACTTCAGAGGAGAGCATTCACACGACTTTTCCCCCAATTATCATGACTTTTCTTAAAAGCTTCAACACAACTTCCTTCCTTATTTTTAGTTTCCTTGTTGCTGACCAGCTAGTTAACTTTTCAAGCAGCTGGATTCTGACCTGTAGGCTAAAAATAATAAAATAATACTATGGACGGAAAATAAGAGATTTTCTTTGTTTGCCGCCTGGCGTCACGTCTGTTTTAAGAGCTCAAGTGGATTTACTGTTTAAATCTACATTTTGGCCAAAGTGGGCTGAATGGCAGCTCCTGTTTCCCCCCCAGAAGAAGATAAAGGCTGATAGCCTCTCACACTCACACACCAGCCGATGTGTGTCTCTCATCAAGCCCAGATAAGCTGGGCAGGGCGCACCAAGTGGACTATTAATCATATTTCCTTACCATAATTAACAGAGATTAACTAACAAGGTCGGACAAGGATGTTTTTTAAATAATGAACTCATAAAAATTGTGTTTCCCGGACAGAAGTCTGCTGAAGTTGAAGTCTTAAGAAGCAGGTTGCATTGAAGTTATAAATTAAAATAAAATATTAGTAATCTTTTTTGAAAGTAAAGCAGACTGTTCCATATTTCTGCTGTCTTAAACTCGCCTGTTCGTTCCCACGATTCATACAATTTACACTTTTCAACACTTCAACAGGCACACTTCAGCGTCAGACAAAGCATTCACTCATTAATCCCAAACTTTACATCTCTGAAAGCGCACACAGACTCACTAACAGCAGAATAAAAGAACTTTTCCTCTTGTTTCAGCTCACCTTTGGGCAGCAGCGCTCACTTTTCCCCCGATGAACAAAACAAGAAAAGAAGAAGAGAAGAAGAAGAAGAAAATCAAATCTCAGCAGGTCTATATCCTTTGCGCGGTGTTGTCTCTCAGCCAGACGCGTGAGTAATAAAATCCAGCCTGGGTTGGTGGTAGAATAGCTCCGGACAGGTACGCATGGTGTGTATCAGAGCGGTGTGCGTGTGTGTGTGTGTGAGTGAGTGGGACAGACGGACAGACAGACAGTGTGAGTGTGTGAGAGGTCTGAGTGAGTGAGTGAGCCTCTGTGGGGGCAGATCAGCTCTAAAGTACCCCTGCCCCGCTTTGATCTCACTGCTGATGTCAGAGCAGCATTAGCATAAGAAAGCACGCGGAGCGGAGCTGGACGCGGACGCGCTGACTGTAACGCGGTGCAGTAGGCTGAGTGAAAATCCTGCGGAACAGAGCCGTAATATTCCCACAGGGAGGTGAAGTGAGTTACAGCGTGTCTGTGATGATGAATAGTCGATGCACTGACCTTATTTTAATGGCATTTTTAGAGCTGCTGTGGTATCAAACTCCGTTAAAATGCCATTAAAGTTTCTCAAAGGACGCATTGTAGTAGTGACCTTATAAGAATGCTTAATATTTCCCCAAGCATTCTATGCAAGGGATTAGGGGAGACCGGGGGCAAGTGTAACATACTTTTTTTTTTACATTGTCCTTCATAGACCACTTGAAACTACTACAACTTTACATAGTTATTTATATGTTCAACTCATCAGAAGCTGATTATTATTTATATTTAATTTCTATCTTCACCTGTGCAAAACTGACCCAACTACATGCTTATATGTGCAATAATTCAACTGTTTACTACTCGATATGCAATAATAATAATAATTCAATAATGCAATACACTGCTTACTGCATTTATGTATTTATACTGTGCATTTTTACTCTTACTTATAATAATACTCCTGCATCCTAGCGCATCCCCCCATCTTCAGTGTTATTGTCGTTTTACATTATTATGTGTACGGCTTTTGTATCTATTGTTGTATATTTTTATTTTACATTTTTTACACCTCTTATTTCTATTTTTATATCATTGTATATAGTAGTATATTACACATATTCTTTTTCTTTTTACTTACTTCCGATTTCTATTTCCATTCTTATTTTTATGTGTGCTTACATAAACTTCTATTCTTGAATGGAAGAAACTGTAACACAAACGATTTCCTCCTGAGTTTCAAGAAAGTATTACCGACTCTGATTCTCAAATACACTAGTCATCTTTTGATATGAGAAACATACATATGTGCATGAATAGAAAAAAAACAACTGATATATTTCCATTAATAAGGATAAGATTATAATATTAAAATTTAACGCAAGAGCCTAGACTGTAATAATTGCCCTTTTGTTTGGGTCAGTTGTAACCCTGAAAAAACATGTCATGTACATTTTCCTGCATTGAGTAGGGGAGACAGGGGGCAATTGTAACATTTTTTATATCGTCCTTCATAACTCACAGACTACTTGTAGTACACGAAGAAATATATATGCACTATAAGTGCTACTGTACAGTTGCCTTATCACTCACTCTTGGTGGGCATTATAATGATGCAATTGATGTATCCTCACTAATAAGCACAAAACTGCACTAAAATATTACTTTTAAATATAGGATTTGTTTGCATTAAGTTTATTTCTATTTTTGTAGAAGACATGGCAACTATTCTAGTAAGTAGATGGTAATCATTTGATTTACATTAAAAGTGTTTTTCAAATTTAAATTTAGTGAAACATGATCATTCTCTAACAGAAAAGTTTGTCAACACAATCAAACAAGGTGCTTACAGCCATGTTAAAGTCTCATATGCTAGAGAGCAACACCTCATCTATATTAACACAGTTTGTTCATGTTTATTTTAACCAAAAACCAAAAGGTAACATTTTTATGTAAGATTAAATTCACAGTCATCTAAACTTTCATCAGCAGAAGAAAAATACTCTACATCAAAAGGTTACTTTTACACCTCAATATCAGCTTGTTTCTGGTTGGAGGAATTCAATGCGTTACACTTGCCCCAGTTACAATTGGCCCTGGTCTCCCCTATAAAAATTACATTAAATGTCAGGTTTAGGTACAAAAAATAAGTCCTAAGTGCCAAAGTAACATATGTTTTTGGATTAGAATAACAGTTTATCTGAAAAGAAAATGTCACTCATTACATTCTTCTTTAGAAATGATTATACTGTCTTTTTACACGGTGCACTGCTAGAACGGTAATATTATGATTTGTTCTAAAACAATAATGTCTTATATTAGTTTTAGCATTACAACAATGTCCATACCTGTATATACAGCATTCTACAATGCCAAATATAAAGTATAGCAGAGTGTAGCACACTTATTGCTCTTAACTTGATCTGTACTTATTATTCTTAACTTGTGCTTATTATTATGTATTATTCCTACTTTTATTCCCAATTTGTATACTATTCTTAAATTGTATATATCTTTGTAGTGATCTTTTTAAAATTTTTAATTTATCTTTTCAAACCATTTTACTTTTCTTATTCCACTGCGCTGCCTCACCAAATCAAAGTCCTGTGTACGTTGTACATTGGGTAAATAAAGCAGTTCTGCTTCTGAATCAAACTGGTGCCGGGGACAAACAGAGGTCCTTCTCCCCAGCAGAATGAGGAACAGAGTATTACTATGTTGTAATATATAACTTTTATCACATTTTTTTTTAGATGTTGGAACAACATGGACCGAAGTAGGGTTGGCTGTTTTGTTTCATTGTAATTTATACTGAAACTAAATTGATCACTGATTGACTATGAAGAATTTTAAACTAAAAATTAAAAAATACTCAGATGGGATTCTTCCTCCTTGACATGAAAAAGTTTGGGAACCCCTGCGTTAACTTATTTCTACTCAAAATGGTTATGTAATTGTCATCTGGAAAAAAAAACCACATTATTATTATTTTAGGAAAGTTACAGTTAATTAGCATATTTTGTAAAACAAAAATAGATAAAGCACATCTGTATCTGCAGCATCTGTCTCCGTAAAAATGACTGACAGAGTGTCCCGACACGACCCCTGATAGATTGTGATACGTTAAAATAGAACCCACAGCAAAGACTTAGAAAACAATGATAATATACAAAGTCATTGGTAACAAAATTGATGACAAAGTTGTGAAAAATTGGAATGATGACATAAAGCACCTGTGAGATATGATATAAAGTACCCAAAGACCTGAGAGGGATCCAGTCAGTAGAATTAAAGTTAAAAGGTCTCAATTAGATATTTAATGAATTATTGTAAGTTATGTAAGTATATTTAATTCTTAAGATATGAAAAGATACACAGATAGATATCTAGTATATGGGCACAAATGAAAGGCAAAAATGCAGTTATTGTTCCAAGCACTGGAATGAAACAAGAAATGTTCTGCATCTGTTGATACAATTCAAATGGAAAAAAACATGGGATAATTGAATCATTCTATGACAATTAGTGAAAATCTCCATGTCTCGTGCTTTTCATCCAAATCTCCTTTCCTTTTGTGCGCTCAGACAAACAAAAAGAGATCTACAAGCAATATTCAGCCACAGCTCGACTGTGGGAAAACTCTGCCCTGCATGGTCTCTCGCGTGTGAGCAAATTGCCTTCATATTAGTGGTAAATGTTCCTAAAAGTAATGTTTCATAGTCACAGATGTTCTGTCTTTATCTGCACTGAAATATTTTTTTGCTTTTTTAGATAAAGTAAATTTGTCATCGTAAAAATATTTAAATTTCAAATGTTCCTCTGAATTCACCGCAACACTAAAAACTTATTATATATAATGGTTACAGTATATTGTAATGCAATGTGACATGATATTGTGGTCATATGCACACACACTAATGCTCTCCAACATGTTCTTCAAAAAACTTTAAATAAAACCTTCCTAAGGTTACATGGAGTTCTCCTGCACTGGCTGATTTCCTTAAATATTAACCACACTGTAAGTGATCCGCTGCAGAGCCAGCTGTGGGAAAGTAATGTATAGTTTCCCTGAGAATCTGCTGCACCTCCAGCGCTCACACAAAGGCAATACTGAGCTGTTGTCCAGACCTTGACCTTGCGACTGGTATAGCTAACACGGCTGGCCTATAGTGCTCCGCCGGGACCGGCAGATCAGGTGTTGTCGTGCCGTCTCTGGAGCAGACACATTTACAGACCACAACAAGCCCGCTCCTCTGGGAACACCCGGATCCTGTGTCTAAATCTGTTGGCCAAACAGGGTCCACGGCAACCTTTTTCCACACAGCACGATAGCCCCGTATGCATGTATCTCATTTACAGAGCGCTGTGATCCTGGTTCCAGAGAAACTCAATGTGTTTTACATGGCAGTCAACTGTGAATGGGCACAGGTCGGAGCGTGTGTGGGAGTCGTGGAGCTTCCAGCAGGACCGGGCCCGTCTACAGAGAGACTTTTTACACTCAGGCTCTCCATTCCTGAGCTAGGATCAACACGCAGCCCCTTGATCTCCACATCTCACCTGCCAAGCAACACAGAGGGGGAAGACACCTTCTGAAGGGGATCAGCGAGCCGCTGGAGTTCATGATAATGAAATAAGTCATGTCACAAAACAGCCCAATCAGAGATGAGTTATTATAGATAATCCACATGTACGATCAAAACCAGCTTTACGGGGATCGTGTTACAGTTACATTGTCCTTTTTAGTTGTCACAATAATCAGCTTTTGACATGGTGGGATTACTGGCGAAAACGAGACAACGTGTCTTGGAAAAGATGTCCCATTACATTCACAGTAAAAACATTTCCACGTTTCCAAAACTTGGTTCATTTATTTTACACACTTTGGTTTAATCCAGATGTGCTTTGAGCCTGAGCTGCAAGTTTATTTTCAAATCAGTAAATTAAATGAATCCCTTTTAGATTATGGGAGATCACAACCCCAATGTAATTTCTCAAGAAGCCAAAATGTAAATTGACGTAAATAGAAACGGCAATTTATTTGCCTTTGTGTAAAAAACTGCACGTGCAAACTGTATATTATAAATCTTGTGATGCAAAAACAAATGCTGTGCCCTTTTTAAATTGTCTGAATGAGAAATGGAGTTAGCCCACCTAGCTCTAAGCTAAATGTTAATTCTCACAAATAGAAACCATAATTTATTTACCTTTGGGTAAAAAAAGCTGCATGTGCAAACAGTACACCACAAATCTTGTGATACAAAAAAGTTGTTGAAAAAACAAATGCTGAAAAAATGTGCACTTTTCAAATGGTCTGAATGAGAAATGGAGTTGGCCGAGATAACTATGTCAAATGAAAATTCACATAAAAAGAAACTGTAAAAAAAAAAAAAAGCATTTGCAAACTGTATATCACAAATCCTGAGATGCAAAAAGTTGTTGAAACAAGAACAAACAAATGCTGCAATTATGTGCAGTTTCTAAATCATCGGGATGAGAAATGGGAGTTAGTGCAGCTCTGTGTGAACACAGCGTTAATGTTTTGGAGGAATGAGTCCTCGGGCTCAGAGCACTGAGCCATTGTCCTTCAAATCTCAAGAGGATCGAGGCAATATCACAAATCTGGAGGCTCACCGGGGTGGGGGTGGGGGCGGGAGGGAGTAAGGACACTCAACTTTCACCCAGGAGGATCAGGGCCTGAATGGGTGCAGAGTTACTATTATGCCCCTGGAAAATACTCCCATGCTCCCATCAGGATAAAACCAAACTGGGCAAATGTATCTGTAACTTCGCTGGCAAAAGAAAATGTTTAATGTTAATTTGATTTTTTTTCTTTCTTTGATTATAAATGTTTCAAGATGATTTAAACGCTAAAAACAATGAAGTAGATGTTCTCAACAGTTCAGATTTGAAGCCAAACCCGCATTACACGATCAGAACAAAGGTTTTACATAAGCACACAGCTATGTTCCCTTTTATTTTGTCAATTTTTGATAAAAATGCCTAAAATGAAACCACAATGATAAACTAATAAAGGTTCAGCTCTCTCATGAGGTGCATTCATGTCTGCCTGTCCCCTATTACCGACTAAACCCATTTGACCATAAATAATTTTCCAATCAAAATTAAAACCAGGAGTTTGATTAACAGCCACCATAAATACAATAAAGCAAGACCTAAAAGGGGATTTTCAAATGGAAACAATCAGTGAACCGTATCTGTAACGGTTAGACTTCATTTTGCCTCTTATCTCCGACCAAATGCAGCAGAGCTCTGCCGGCAGATTATTGACAAAGATCAAGAACACTATGTATTATCAGCAGTAGAGCCTATCACAGCTGTATGTTATCTGATATCAGCCATTTTTATTTATTTTTATAGGAAGCATTTTATGTATATTTCACCCTTTTTCTTAATTATTTTTTCTTAATATGTAGACATTTGTATTTTTTTATTACAGTTATTTATAATTATTAAAAATACCTTGGTGTAATTTTGGACATTGTCAAACTGTAAAATATCCTGCCCCCATTTACTTATCTTTGTCACAGGTGTTTGAGCGATCATTGCAATATCGGCCAATATTTTAATTTTTATACTCCCAAAAATCCTGAATCTGTCAGGATCTAATCATGAGTACTCCTAAAGGGTAAAAACTGTCAAATCAGAGGGGTAGTGATAGCTTCGGATCAGCCGTGTGAAAATCCCATCACCCTCCGGTGTCCCTCCCGTGAAAGCTGCCGTAGCTCACAGTGGGGATCGCCGCAGAAACAACAAGCTCCGTCCAATCTGTCTGACTGGACACACATCTCCGCTGTATACCATTTGTTTATAACCTCTGTCTCTATTGTGCTTTGAGGACAGAGCTCTTTCAAGTGACAGATGGGTGGCACTTTTGAACACATCATGTGGTCCTCCAGGAACCTACACCATGAGCTGTGTGTTCATGAACCCTGCCCCAGGAGTTTACCAGCACTGGAGGACGAAGGTTCCCGAAAAACAAAGTCACCATGGCTGTCCTGGTTTGAGCTGCGGGTCCAAAAGTTGCCCGCATTATGTGTTAACCGGCCAAGAGAGGGGTGGATTCCGGTAATACAACTCATCAAGCATATTACAGACCTGTCATATCACCAGAGCATCATAAACTGGAGTTAAATTCACTGCACGCCCATCTGCTCCAACAACACAACACACTTCAAAGGGAAAATCCACCCTACAACATATTTGTTATAACTTTTTCATACTGCAGTGATTAAAGGCCCATTTCTGAGGCTCATTTTCCTTTATGCACGAAAATAGATACGTCCGTTTCAAACTATGTTAACCATCACTGCCCACATACTTCCATATGTCCTTTATGTTGGCATGGTTGTTAAAGATCAAGTAACGACTTTGTCACACCACAGAAACATGTGTATTAACCACCCAGCTAAATTTAAATTGTTAAGTATATCAAAATCAGGAAATAAAATGAACAGTTTTCTCTGCTCCGAAACTTTGGAGGTGTGGCAACCTGAAAAAGACCTTAAACATGGACACTCCAGCTAACAGCTTCATTGGACATGTCCAGACATGTTTGAGCCACCAGAGCCAGGGGACAGTGACAGGATGTTTCTTTTGTTTTCACTTCTGTGTCAGGTTGTTGGAAATGAAGTGAGCTGAAGTGACCTGCTGGGCTGATTTGGACTGAGTCGCTGGAGGTACTTTCATAACAGACCGTTTGGGAAGGTGAGGGTGGGGAGGCGGTGTTTGTCAGTTCATGGGGCTTATGTAGTGTTGGGGAACCATGGCTCTGGCACTTTCCGTCACTGAGCCATGTTTCAGGTCCATCCAAAAAATCCTGAACACAGAAATGGTGAACAATAGTTTAACAGTCTAACTCCACAATTCAGTACTACATAGTACTCAGTCTTTTCACGTTTTCAATAGCTATATTCTAAGATGTATAATGTGTTCAGAAGAGTGTGTTTAGAAGAACTTCAAGCAATACATCCACTAGAGGGTGCCGCTCCAACTTAAAAGTTACCCCAAAGAAGAAATCAACAAACATGACAATACTGGAGGAGGCTGTAATAATGGACCTCTTGAGAAAGAGGCAAAAGAACCGGCCCCACGAACTGACACAAATAACACAACCTACCTATTCCCTCGCCCTCACCAAGGGTCAGTTACAGACGTACCTTCAGTGACTCTCTCAGTCCAAATCAGCCCAGCAGGTCACTTCAGCTCACTTCAGTTCCAACAACCTGACACAGAAGAATAAAAAAAATACCATCCTGTCACCGTCCTCTGGCTCAAACATGTCTGGACATGTCCAATAAAGCTGGTAGACAGAGCGTCCATGTTTCAGGATTTATTCATTTTGAGAAGATTGAGACATTCATTACTGATTTCACTACGTGGCATGATTTGAATTTATTTTATTGACACAGAATTAATAACTGAATCAACAAAGAAGTGGAAACTCCCACTTCTTGACATCCAAGTAAGTTATATCTGAATGTCGAGCAGCACATACCTCTGCGGATTAGAAGATGTGTCTATAATCCACTAAAAACGTCTTGGGATTAATTTTAATATTTACTGTCTATGGAGCAGCTGCAGGATTTGTCTCATGACATCATCATTACAGTCTGTCTCTTTGCTGTCCATAGGGTCCAAGTCATGAATTAAAACTGAGCCATAAATCACTTAAAAATTAACACGTGATATATATGTTCGGGTGTATTTTTCTTATAAAAAGAGACATTTCTTCCAGCGTCAAGGGCGGCTGCACAGGCCCTTTATCACGCTGAATAAAGCCATATCGCTTGTGTCTGAAGAAGTGTTGCTGAAGAGGAGCAAAAGGTGTTGAAGGCAGAGGGGGCTGAGGTGAACCATGTGGGTGGGGTGATGACTTCAGCAGAGTCTGGGGCGCTCCGTTCATTTGCAGACGTTGCTCCGCTCGCACCTCCGGGTAAACATAAAGCCGAAGAGCGATGGAGGAATCACAAAGACAGGCACCAGCCCGGCTGCAGGCCTCTAAACAGTACAATAGATAAATTGTGTAGATACATCTGGTTCTTATGAATTTAGGCTTTTAGATTGTGGTTGGTGGAGGCGTGAGAGCACCAGAGCATCTTTATAAATGATTAAAGCTTACAAAAGGATTACAAAAGCATTTGAAATTCCAAGCAGCATGCCCATTGCTCTGTGGACTAAATAAATGGATGTTTTTTTACAGGTCCAAAAAGGGGTGCTGAGTACTGTTTTGAGAGGAGTAGTTTTAGACAAGTAAGTCTGGTGAAATATATTGCAATAAATTCACTGCCTCAAGATTGGATTACTGTATGTCTTAATACACCTCAGTACAGAGAGGTGAAGTCCCTTCCCTTCTGGATGGCCATGGGACCTTACTTTGGAAAAAATAGCAGACAGTGGTGAAAGACAAATCATTTTTTGATCCTGTTTGAATTGTGCCACAAATTATGCTCTAGTAACCAGATGAAAATGGACGAAGGTGTAGAACTGGGTAGGGAAGGTAGGGACATGTTCCTACCTGTATTCAAGGATTACTTAATTGTCCTTAGCAATTTTTTTGATAAAATATAGCCACAGGTCTCTTTTTACTGCCAAAATAATTAATGATTTAAGCGACTTGCGATAAATCTAGCAAGCTGTTAATACCACCAGGATGAAAGCAAGAAAATTGCACAAATCTGTTATTTTGTCATTTATTTCCTTGCTGTAATCTTAGTCAGTGTTCCTCTGGCATGAGCACAGCATCTTTCCGTTTCAGCTTGCATTGTGCGTCAGAGACTGTTCTCCTTCTGTGTTGTCTGATAGGCTGACAGAAGGAGAACATGGTAAGGTTGTAGAGAAAATAGTTGCAGCAGACTAACCTGGTTCATTTTGTCCACTCACCACAAGCGAACAGACTCCCCCGGCATTGTAGGTCCAGCTGGGACATGTTTATTGTCCCCATCAACCATGGCATGAGATATCTGCCCTTGAGAATGGGTGAAATTCGGGACAGAGAAATTTAGGGTTGACTGTGTCATGTCAGAAGGATTCAAATGTAGTCACATCAGTCATTACACAGAGGTGACAGGTGTGTTACAGTCATTTTTAAATGTCTCTTCAACAGCTAAAATTGTCATGACACAAACACATATTTTTTATATTTTTATCACAAACTCCTCCTGCAGTGGTGGCTGCACTCTCCATCATCTGGTTTAAAACAGGGCAAATTATGAACAATCTGTTATTTATGATGCCTAATCAGTGCAATAGACAAGTGAAAACAAATCACTAATAGTTTGACACGTTTTACAAAAAGGAAGAGGACATTTTTAATAACTAAAAGCAGGAATTATAGCCAACATAAGTGATTTGATCAGAATATTTTCACAGAATCACGTTCATATCATTCATTACTATAATGGTTCATTTCAGGACAAACAGAGAGGTTTGGGATTTGGGACAATTGCTTGTAATACAGGACTGTCCTGAATTTTCAGGATGTCTGGTCACCCTAAATTACACGTGATTTTTGTAAATTTCAAGGATAATTTTACAAGTCGTAAAACTGTTGATGTGTTAAATATGTAATTGGAAAGACCCAGATGTTTCATATGTGAAGTCATAACTTTCTTACTTTCTTCCACCAAAAGCTAACTTTAACTGCTGGAGTTACAATGCTTGTGTGCCAGAACTATAGCTTGTGTGTAGTCACATAAGCTATGGTTCTGGCTTGTTCTTTTGTTTAAACAGAAAAGCAACAGAAACATAACACAACAACACAAGGGACAGCAATGTTAGCGTTGGTGATGTATATTGTGCGAGAAGAGAGATGTAGTTCACTGAGCAGTTTCACACACAACTAAACTAAATTACAACAAACCTAGCACACAGTGCTACTTTCTTGTCTTGCAAAATTAAATTTTAAATTGACAAACACCATATGCGTTCTTTGTGGCACAATTCACATGGTAACAAAAAAAAAATTGTCTCTCGCCAGTTCATATTTTTTCCTGAGTAAGCTCCCATGCGGCCCGACAGAGGGGGAGGGTCTTCACCGCTCTACTGGTTAAACACAGTCATCACAGACAATCCTTCACATTTCACTTTACAGTTTAAAATCTTTTTGCTTCACAGTGTAAAAGTAAAAATGAAGTGTTCTTAAAGAGTACAATCAACAAGTTGACATCTGAATAATTAAAACCAAAAGTTTTGCTGGTAGTCCAAGGAGGATCTGAATTCTGGCCTGTGCTGCCAATTTTCCCTGAAAGGGGAACCTTGAAATAAAATCCACTTAAGCTCTCTGTCTTCCCCTCTAGAGTGTAGTTAAATCCTGGCTGTGTATGGACATGATTACGGAGTGCCACGGGTCTTACATCAGTGCAGAACCTTGACTTCCAGCAGGAAACCTGGTGCACGGGTCAATTATGGCAATACCTTGTTTTGTTTAAAATCGGAGGTGTGTTCTTCATGCTCAAACACACCGGCTGCACCTGAGATTTAAACTGTAACAATGTCCACTTCTACATCCAAAGTGTAAATAAATAAAACACAGCCTGTAGGAGGTTTATACCTCTTGGCAGGAAGCGTAGAGATGGGGGTTTTGAGACGATGCTGGTGTGCTCCTGTGCTGCACATGGCTACAGTGAGGCCTGCGAACAGCACAGCGGAGACAGATCCGTTTGCTCAGCAGCTGAGTGGGGACATGGAGATGCTCCTTTCACACTGAGCTGAGCACCGACAATCAGGGCTTTGTCAGGGAGGCATCTGCTGTTACAATTCACAGGAAGAATACATGTCTCTTTAAAAAGTGCACTCAGTAGGGTTATCGGTGTTAAAGATAAGCTGGCTTCATGTCAGCAAACACAAAATGTGTTTGGTTCTATATGGTTGGGTTTTAACAGTAGCATACAGTCTTTGAAACCTGTAGGATACTTAATATGTTTTATTATAACGGCAGGTAAATTTAACCCTTGTTTTGACTGGGATCATGTCTTTAACTTGAACTTAAAAGTGACTTCAATAAGCCCTGGGGTATTGTGTATAGCTTCAATCAGTTATTAACACTCAAAATGGTTATTATTAGCTGTTCTACTGAAGAAACTGTAATAAACCGGGAAATAGATTCAAATATGGTGCAATAGAAAGCTTTAGATTTTTAAAGAGTCCAAATAATTACAGCTGTTGATGGCAGCCTTAAATTTAGTATGACATTTGGAGGGACTAAATGGCTTAAATAAAGATATTAACAGCCACAGTCCCTTGTATTTCTGTCAGTACAGTAGCTGTGTTATTCAAATTCCTCTTTAAAAGGCTTATACACCAGATTGGAATTCAGAGCAAATAATTGACAAGAAAAGCAGACACTGCCCTACGCAGACTGACAGAATACACTTGTTCTTAGAAATTACATATTAACCAAAACACAATGACAACAATGGAGCCCGAATGCGATGATTTGCATTACTGGCACATACTAGTCAACCCTGTCTGTCTCACATACCCAGCACTGCAGAGACCTTACACTTTGAGGACAAAAAGTAATTGGAAAACAAATATTTACCAGATATCTAGAGATAATGCAGTGGTTATATGACCTTAATAACCCTCCCTCTAAACCCACATCCTTGTTGATCACTGACTGAATCATGCAGGACATTTTTATACAATATATTATGACCTAAACTAGAGGGTGAACTGCCTATTTTCAGTCAGCAATTATTAACACTGGCAGCCTGTGGGTCTATTGTGAATTAACATACCTTTAGAGGACAACACAATCGAAATGGCTCATAAACATATCAGTGACTATACTGGGAAAATGTCTGTTAAAAAACTAGACTGATAAATAAAAACAGAAAACCACAAATAACCTAACTAACAATACTAGAAAGAATGTAAAAGCCATCTGGATAATATCTAGTGATCACTTGGACTTCCTTTTGTCCAGCTGGACTTTATTATTGTAAATACCATCCATATACTTGTTAGGAGCCAGCCTTGCAAAAACTACAAGCAGTTCTAGAACTTAGAGGTAAGTTCATTCATTAGAGTGACACTTCTTAGCAGTCATTTCCTCTTAAAGCAACTTGCAGCCTCACAGCGCCATCTTGTGTTAACTTGCAGATGTAACTACAGACTTCACATCACACGAAAACCTACTGCTTGTCTAGCTTGGGGGAAAAAGAGAAACACAAAAGCTAAAACATCTTTTTGGAGCATTTTATTACTTTTTTGACAAATATATATGAAGGTTTTCCTATTAAGGAAACATTCTTTCAAAGATAACGTTTACAGCAAATTCATTCCTGCAAAGAGACAGAAAACATGGGAAATCATCAGAAGACATGATGGAACTAACCATTTCTATTTGTGCCCAGGAAAGGTAAGGGTGCAATTTAATAATAATTATAATGAATTCATGACAGCTATACAGAAGTCAGTCAACACCAATGGGACATTTTTCAACATCTGTATTATCATGATACATGGGGTGAATTATTAGTTTTGCATCAAGGCACACAAGCATTGATAACGTCTGTGGAGCATTGCTTTTTTTGCCAAGACATTGGTCCCATTGGGTAGTACAACTGTACAAACTACAGAATAAAAAACAAAACATAACATAGGGCTTGGTTTGCAGGATAACAACAAAAGGAAATCTCAAAGAATTTAGATCAATAATGTACACAGAAATATTGAGTTCAGAACTTGGGACCTCAATTAGGGCTGAGACATTAGTTCTTAAGTATATGGTGGCGGTGACATCTCAAACGCATTGCTCAAAACTGCTAGCCGTGACGGAAGACCTGCAACTCTTACAGAGGATGTAGCTCAGTGAGGGATCGTTTTTCCTGCTGTATAAACTCCTGTAAGCTTCTTTTTCCCTGCCTGAAGTTGCTCTCCCTCCTTGAAAACGGCAAGATGACCTGGAGTCTGAGGAGAGTTTCGATGTTACTGAAACTTCTTATCTGTGACGTCTTGAGTGTATCGAGCACAGTGGTTGGGAGATAGCCTGCCAGGGGATCCAACCATTTCTCCTTCCATGACTTCATCTCAGAGTGAAGAGAGACCTGATCTGGCAAGTCCTCCTTGTACAGGCGGAACACAAGCCCACTAAGAATGCTGGTTTCTACTTTGGACATTGCGTAAGGCACAATCTCCAGACACTTCAAGGTATCCAATACCTTTTCTGTGAAGAGGTCGTCAATTTCTGCTATTGAGTGCTCTACAACTTTCATGCTTACTGATTCTTTGTAAAACTCACTCAATGGCTCTAGCAGCACTGAATGCAACATTGTCACATGAAGTTTAGAAGCCAGTGCAACAGCTTCCTCAAACCAGGCCTTGTGATGGGAGTCGATATCACTCTTCAGTTTACTGAGGGATGCTTTGACATCAGGCAAATTATTCACAGCAAGTAACATATCTAAGGGTTTACCTTGAAGAGACTGACTTAGCTTTCTAGTTACGCTCAAGATGTTCTTTTGCACCACTGTTGATAGGATGAACTCAAAGTTTCTGATTGCATCAAAGAACTGTGATGCTTGCTGCTGGTTTGAAGTACTTCCCTCCACTTTCAGCTCATTCAAACAGAGCATGACAGCTTCTAAAATCTCTACCAACACCTCATGCATGTCATGACTCTTCTCCCAGTTTTTGATGAGTTTGTCCCTCAGCTCATTGCCCTTTGCTTCATCATGCTGGAACACGTGAATGATCATGTCTTCCAGTTTATTCTGCCGTTCTGCATCCTCTGTGAGCCAGTGTAGTATTTTACCTATGAGAACTGCTCCGTCCGCTGCTTCTTCAGCAGGAGAGGATCTAGCCAGCCATACATTAAGAGACAAAGCAGAACTAACAGTTCTTACAGCCTGGGGGTATTTGTTAGCTATAGCTAAACTTACAGCCTTCATCTGAGTTCCTACTTCACCAACACTCAACAAGGCCTGTCCTCTACAATACTCCATGTTGAGGCCCCACTTCTGGGAGAGGGCGGTTTCAATGGCATCTGCGAGGACAGCTGGGTCTTCACCAAATGGGATGAAAGCCAATGTTTCCTCACACTGGATGTCCTCTTTGTTTAAGTACCTGATGCACAAGGGCACGTAGAGCTCACCGTCGATTTCAACAGCTTGCTCAGTTATAACTGTGAAGAACTGAGAGTCCCAGAGTTCCTTGAGGATCTGTTCACGCAGTTGTGGCTCGTAGAAAGACACCGCTTTTCTTGGTCCTTGAGCGACCTCCAACATCGCTTCAGTATCAGCCGATTTCACCTCCCGATCCACTTCTGGCTTCTCTGCTACACTGGAGGCATGCGATTCTGTTTGTGCTGCTGGTTTTACTTCAACGCCTCCTGATTAAGAATAAAAATAAACGTTAATGCCACACATACAAACTAGACACTGCCAATTTTCTTGTATTTTTCTTCTCACAAATAGAATCAAATACGTTGTGATATTTTTACCTAGTTGCCATGAATACACTTACCACTATCCAACTTTTGTCTTTGTAGAGTTCCCATCACCTAAAAAAAATGTGGCACTAATTAGAATGGCTGCAAAAAAAATGCTGTAATTGTTTTTTTTTTACATGATGACTATTTTGAAATTATTTAAAATTTTTACCTGGGAAAGACAAGGACTGCTCTCTGGATCAACCTCCATACACTTCTCAATCACCTCTGGCAGTCTTTGTAGTGTTGTGCAGTGAGAGAGGAGCATCACATGATCCATTCTATTGCCTTTGCACACAGTGCTTTTAAACAGATCCCTCATGGAATTCAGAGTGGTCTTCATCAGGTCACACTCCATACTGACACTAGGCAGGACAGCTACTAGCCTCAGCAATAAGGTAACTGTCGGGTGGCTTTTTGACTCAGGGTGGACTAGTGTTTCAGCGATGGATGTTGGAGGAGCAATATCCTGGTATTTCTCTCTCCATACAGTGGCCCAGGTGTTGATTTCCTGTTCAGCTGCTTCAGGCTCAGGAAGATCTGCAAGGTAGAGGCTGAATGGCTTGTCTGTGGACTCCGACAGAATGGGATTGCAGGAGGGCAGCAACGACAGAACTGACAGGGCCTTTAGATGGCTGTCTGAGAAGCTGTACTTCATTTCATCAATGAGACTTCGGAGGAGAGGAACGCTCAGATTTTCTCGGTAATATATCTCCGGAGATTCATAGCTGTTGGCTTCCTCTGAGAAGCACACTTGTTCAGGGGCTACCTTGGTTGCTAGCTGGAACGCCTGTTCAAACCAAGTGGAGTGGACAGTGCTCACATTTTCTAACATTTTGTTAAGAGTCTCTATGATCGAGGGGATTTTTTCCACTTCACAGAGAATATCAGCAGGGTTTCCACAGCGGAAGACAGTGCTACAGTTACGAAGAGGAGCACAAGCATTCTTCAGAATCACAAGGGTGACAATGAAATCCATATTTCTCAGAGCGGTAGAGAGAACTTGTGCATGCATTGACTTGGAACCTATGGCACTAGAGCTAACGGCATCTAGACAGCTGAGAATGCCCTCTAATGTGTCAGCGAGTATGTCAAAGAAGTCCTCTCTCTTTTTCCACCTTGAGCAACATGTTTCTGGCATTTCTTCCAGGGCCTCTCTCGGCATATTCAAAAGACCATCAACAGCCTGTGCAAGCTGTCCCTCCAGACAAGGAGATTCATCAAAGAACAGCAGCAGATCTTCCGTGATGTCTAACATTTGTGCTACTGAAGGGCAAGGCACGCTTCCTGCCAGCCAATGGGCAAGGCCACAAGACTCGCTGGGTGTTACAACAGAGAGTGGATAGCTCTTGAGGAAATCCAAAGACATTTTCTTCAGGCTTTGATAACCTGAGCCCAAGTGCATGAATGCTTGTCCACGACACTGAGACATTGGTAAGCCCCAGTCTTCAGTGAGAATCTTTGCAAGCTTATTTGCTTGTGTATCAACATGAGAGCTTTCATCAAATGGTAAGAAACCCATGAGCTCTACTTTTGGAGCAGATTCCCCAACATACCTGACAAAAACAGGTAGGTGTGTTTTGTCAGCAATTTTCACAGGTTTGTCTGTGATAAGTGAAAAGAACGGCGATTCCTGTATTTCCTTGAGTATGACATCTCGGATTCCATTTATGAGGAGGTTCATCATTTCATCGTCACCTATATAAGGTGTGCATTTGCTCTGACTTCCGAACCAGTGGCACATGCTAAGCTCCTGGATGAAAAGTTCTCTCTCCTCTTCTGAGAGGTCAGGGATACTGCTATTCTTTTTACCCAGTAGTGCAGCTAGTCTGAATACAGTTGCCAAGCTTTGACGATTATCTCCTGCATGCCCATTCTCATCTGCTGGTTTCATGTCTTGGTCCTCAATCTTGGCGGGAGGTTGCTGAATGTTAGGCTCTTCAAATTCCTCTTTGACACAATCAACTAAATGTATCGGAGAAAAACAGACAACACAACAGTGGTTATGACAAACATTCAAACTATAGCAAAAATAACTTTCAATAACTTGGTATGGACATTATGTACTCTTATTTCTTAGGAGTCATTAATAAATATTTTTTATGAACACATCTCTCAACAACCATACCTTCCATATTATTTTCAGAGTTCCTAATCAAACTTTTGGCTTCCTTGTCCTGTGAAAATATAAAAGTAGGTAAATAAAAATTAATCCAACATTCATACAATTAATAACAACAAGAGTAAACTAAAATGTAACACAGTCATTTTTATTAAAGAGTACAAGCACGTACCAGACAGATACCCTCCAAGGCTTGTGGAGTAACCTTCAAACACTGGGTCACCATGTGGTCCAGGTCTCTGCTGAAGTCTGTGCCCACCTGCAGCATGGCCAAGCACGGGGACCTGTCTTTGGGATCTGTGTTTCTCAGGTACTCTTGGAACTTCTTGTGGCGCATTATAACACCACAGTCTTCCAGAGCTGTGCTGGGTAGGACAGACATAATCCTCAGCAGTGCATTGATGTTCCCAAAGTACTGCATGAGTGGTAGACGCAATGTGTGAAATATTGTGGCTGGTATGGTCACAGATGCGACTTTGGTCTTCCACGTTACTCTCCAACAGCACAGCTCTGTGAAGAAGTTGGCAGCGTCAGGAAGATCACTGCTGTAGAGAGGAGGCTTTGACTTCAAGCTCTCAAACATGTAACTCACTGTGACTGAGCAAGGAACTAGGGAGAGGAAGTTGAGAGCTTCTTTGTGGTCCTCTGAAAAATGATCCTTCACGGCATTGATAAGGTTATCTACTAGAGGGACACTTAAGTTGTCTCTGTAAAAACCGACTGGCTTTATCATGCCATCTCTTGGCAAAGCGTTTTCAGGCACTTCAATCTGTACTCTGAGACTCTGTGCCATTGCACAGGCCTCATCAAACCAGTTCTGGTGAAACACCTTCATATTTGTTTTTACTCGGTTCAGCGTGGCCACAATACCACTGATTTGGCAAAGTTGGGATGCAGCACTGAAGTGGTCCTTCTGGAGACCTGCACTCAGCTCTTTGGTAAAGGAGGATGCATTCTTCAAGACCACCATAGCAATGATGAAATCGAATTCCATTACCTTGCGGAGGAGTGCACCAGCTTGCTCAGACACAAAGGATTTCCATCTCTGTGGGTTGTTTTTGATTTTCTCCAGACATTCAACCAGGGGCTCCAGCATCTGCACAAACACCTCATAAGAATCGTGCTTCTCTTGCCAAAGGGCACAGAACTTCCCCTGTAACTCTTGGACCTTTTCATAGCTCTCTCTCAGACCAAAGGCTATTACATGGTCTAGTTGTTTTTGTAGAATAGCGCTGCTGCCAAAAAACATCAAAACCTCTTCAAACGTATCCAGGGCTCTCTTAACAGCAGGCACTGGGATGGATTTTGACCACCAAGTGTTGAAAGAGTAGGAAGAGCAGTGTGTGCTTATCGCAAGAGGATACTTCTCCTGGACTTTGCAAGCAAAGGCTTTCAGCTTGTAGGAAACATCACCAGAGCCTAGGTATGCTTGACCTCTGCAGTTATTCAAATCAAGACGCCACTCAACTGTTACTATTTCCAGTAGACGCTGTACCATGGCTTCACAATCAAGATCTGTCTCAAGGAATCCCATCAACTCCAATCGCATTACATCAAAACTGTCTACAAACCTAAGGAAAAGTGGAAGATAGTCTTTCTCCCCCAGCTTCACAACACAGTCAATGAACAAGGAAAAGAATGAACTCCCCACTTCCATGAGGATTCCCTCCCTGACGGCATTCTCGCACACAGTGAGAACTTCTTTCATTTCAGACTTGGTCACGTACTCGACCTCTCCATCCTGAGCTGAGGCATCACTGTGTTGCCTGCTTTGACTGCTGTATGCAGCCGTCACTGCAGCCTGCAAAGCAGATTTAAGTGCTTCTCTATCAGTCTCTGCACACTTCAACTCCACAAGCCGTTCAGCATCCATCTCTAGGTTTATGAGTTGTAACTCTTCTTCAGTGTCCTTTTCAGCATGGTTCCCATGGGATGCCACTGAAATGAGAGGTGGGAATAATCTTGTAAATGGAGATTTCACTTTAACAAATTAGTAAACAAGCAAATCAAAGTGTGCAGTTTGAAGATTGCAGTTTAACAAAAATATTCAATTTGCCCAAGTTATTTCCACTCAAGTCCAATAATCATTTAATTCCAAAACCTTTTTTAAAATGTAGCCATCATTGTATATGCTGCCCATCTTTGTGTCTACAGCTCTATTTTGAGAACAATATTCTCTAAAATGGTATATTGCAGATTTAATAAAAAAAAAAAAAAAAAAAAGAACAGCCATGTGATTAACCAAAATGATTTCAAACTCATCTCACCTTGGGGAGGCTTCTCCTTCGTGTCATCATCCTGTAAAACACACACACACAAAGTATGATGTAAATTCAGGTAGGATAGATGTTTTATCACAAAAGAGAAAAATAAAATTTCAATAGTAGCCTTCTTATGAAAATCTACTTACGATTTGCAGCAACTGCAGGATGTCTGGATGCTTCTGGACATACGACTCCACCATTTGTTCAACATTGAAGTGCACATCTTGGTTCACATAGACATATGCCATGCTGCATTGTCTTTGGTCCTCTGCTGTGGCTCTCAGGTAGGAGTGGCACCGCTCCAGTACCATATGGTATTGGCCATACACATCTGCCTCTGCATTTACACATGGAACAGTGCCCAACACCCTCAGCAAGCTCTGAACGTTTGGGTAAAACCCAATATCGGGAATCTTAAGTGTAGCAAAGACTGTAGTTGGTAAGATCCTCCGCTTGCTCGCATGCCTCCACTTCACTTCCCAACAGCCAAGCTCTTCGTAGAATGTGTCTGGCCTTGCAAGGTTGTTCAAGTTGGCGTCTGCTACTTTATCCCTACGAATGCTGAAATTGTGGTCAGCCATGTAAGATGGTACTAGGGACAGCCATCGGAGAATCCTCACCATCTCTGTGCTGAATACTCGCTTCACCTCTGCAACAAGATACTGCAAGATAGGTCGGCTCAGAGTTTCTCTGTAAAAGTCCTCCAGTGGTGTTTCAGCTGTGTCTCCTTGGTCCATCTCTGGTTTAGTGACCTCCACCCCTAGCTTCTTCGCTCTGCCAACTGCATCTGAAAACCATTTCCTGTGAAATATTGCAAGCTCCTGTTGGTATTTGCTTACCAACTTTAAGGCATTGGAAATTGTGTACTGCAAGGTACTGCTGATGCTAATTATTCCCCTGAGACTTGAGTTGAGTATGCTCACACAACAGAGGGTGTTCTTCAGAACAACAAGTGTGATGATGAAATTGAAATTCTTCAAAATTGGCTTGAGCTTGGCCATCTGCTCAGCAGTATCTTCATCTACCTTTGAAATCATCTCGTTGATGCAGTTCAGGAATGGCTCCAGAATATCTAACATGGTCTGGAAGGCATCTGTGCCATATTCCCAGTTCTCACCGACGGCTGCCTTGATCCTGTCCGCTTCCCCTTTTAAATGCCCGTATGTCATCTGGATCTTTCCCTCCAATCTTTTCCACAGCTCTGGTGCTCTCCTGAGTAACGAGGCCACCTCCTCTACAGTGTCTGCAACATTCTGAATGGAGGGCACAGGCATGCAGCGAATAATCCATATGTTGAAGGCATATGGGTCACTTGGTGACAGAACTACTTGTGGAAACTCCTGCAGGATTCTGCAGGTAAGGTCTCGCATTTTCTGACACATATTGCCTGTGACCAGATAAGTCAGTCCTCTGCAGTGCTCCATCCTTAGCCCCCACTTGTTTCGCAACTCTGAGAGAAGCATGTAAAACAAATTCTCTGCATCCATGTCACATGGTAAAAAACCAATGAGGTGCTTTTGTGGGAACCCATCCACTGTGACAGACCTGATGAAAACTGGGATCTGCTCCTTTCCCTCTATACTTGTCACATCCTGAAGCAGAATGGAGAAGAATCGCGCCAGTCTGAGGCTGTTTTGAATCTCTTGCCGCATAAGGTCTTCGCTGAACTGAGGACTTCTTTCTTGTCAATTTTCTCCACACAGATACGATTAAGAGCTTGCTGACCTCTTGAACCTCCAATCGGCTCATCAGTGTTGATGTTTGCACCATTGATGCTGAATCCAGTAACTGCCAGGATTTCCTTGAAATAGACTTTCAGAGTCTCTTTTGCTTTGTAGCTGGCTATGTCCTCTTGGGTTTGGTTATCTTTTTGCAGTTCAGGCGTTGCACTGTTCTCTCCTGATACCGCTCTCGTCTCCTCAGAGACTTCTGCTGCTGTGTTTTCTGATGGGAGAGAGGAAAAACCTGATTGAAAGGTTGAGATGATTCATTCAGTGAATACTTATAACAATGGCTAGTACATTTTAATACAGACTAAAGCTCAAGGGGCTTGAATGGGGGGATGTTTCAAGAATGAACTGAACAAGGTACTGTACCTTTTGTTTTCTTCACAGAAGTAGGTTCCTCTTCCGACTAGATAGATGAAAAGAAAAATCACAAATGAGCATTTTCAGTGTTTTAATGTCTGATGAAAAATGCTGAGTAATTTTAAACACTGAATGAAACACTTACAGGATCTCTAGCTCGTTTCCTGTTGCAGGCTGATTGATTATTCACAGGCATTGTAGAGTCAAATATTGTTGGAACAGCATCTTCCCTTAAGACACAACTGGAGGCGCTCTGAAAAACAAAAGGCAGTAGATCACACTTTCATGCTTATCCTCGATATTCTATGCGAAATAGGGAAATTCTCACCAACAAGTACACACCATAAGATATTTAGATTAAGGAATCTATACACAGTACCAATGGGCATCACTGGGTGCACAAGTGTTGAGTAACAAAATCATTATTGGCACTTTGATCATTAGTACAGATATAAAAAGAAGAATGATTTTTCAGCTACAGAGTTTCTGTGTTGTTTTACAGGAAATTGCCATTTTTAAACATGCCCTGTGTTCCAAATCACTTTTTTTGTATGTACAGCAACTGTGTGTGTACAAATTACATACAATTGCATGCTGCGCCTTGAACTTTGACCCTCTTGCACATACAACCAACACAAAAAATTGTGGGTCAGAACAGCCAGAAAAGCATGCTGGCTTGCATAGTGCAAAATGTGACTGGATGCAGTAGGACATCCTGGTATTTTTGACATACTGCATTTGACTACTAAATATTGGGACATAGTATGATAGTATGGTAGTATGGGTACTGGAACACACAGCCAATCACACAGAGTTCAACGTGAATGTTTGTTTTGGGTCAAAGTGGGTCATCTACTTGTCTGAAGTCAATTTTTACTCATCCCTGTACTTTTTTTTTTTTTTAGCTGTTCAGGCTAAAGTTAATTGTCATATTTAATTTAGAGCTGCAATGTCCAAAAATGCCAGAAAATAGTGAAAAATATCCATCGCAGTTTTTCAGAATCCAACAAAAAACAAACAAAATAACTCTGAGATTTGAGGATTTAGTCACTCGTGAGGTTTTACTGAATTGGCACTACACTGACAGATCAAACAATAATAGGCCTATCATGATAAATATGTTATCAGCTCAACAAAGTCAGCAAAAATGACTGAATTCATTTCTATTTATTGTACACTGTTGCCTGTTGTGTTTACACTTGTGAAGAATTTCACATTTTAGCCAACATGATGCCACAGTGGGGCAGGGTTTTCCCTACCATTATAAGTGCCTAAGCATTTTATCACAGAGCATAAGCTGACAGAACAGGAAAAACCCTGCTGAGACACATTTTGCTGTCATTTCTGGTCACACTGCTTCTGTCCCGTTATTGTGTACTCTATGTGTCTGCATTTCACCGTGGGTGATGCTCAAGCAGCACGTGCAGTGACAATTGTATAATTCCAGCCATAAAGTCTGTAAGATAAATCTAAATGGTCACCAACTGGTGATATTTATTTCCATGTGCATATGTTTCATATTTATTTAAGTGCAATTTTTGTTAACAAAACCAGAAAGTTCAATTTATTTATTGTTTTGGTGATATAGTTTATTTATTTATGTTTTACTTTGGATGTTTAAATATTTTTTCACATTCTAATTCCAATGTCCGAACAAAGAGTTCATTTCTTTTTGAAAGGGTGTAATGTGTTGTAATATTCTTAGCAAGGTTTGTCGTAGGCAACTGGACTTGATAGAGTTCTTGAAGACGTTTCGCCTCTCATCCAAGAAGCTTCTTCAGTTCTGACTGACTGGCTGAACTCCCAAGCCAGTCAGTCAAGAGTTTCAAGAACTCTATCAAGTCCAGTTGCCTGCGACAAACCTTGCTAAGAATACCATGTCCTGGATGACTGAGAACCTTCACAGACGTGTTGTAATATTATTATTATTATCATCATTATTATTGTGATATCACAGTACTTTATCAATATATCAGTGGCATTAAATGGTCTAGAAATGATGATATGATTGTTTACTGCAATTATTTCTGGGACAATATACTGACAACAAAAGTAGTTAACATGACAGGCCAAATTGGTCGCATACATATATTTCTAATAATAATGGCCAACAGATTTGCCTCTTACCTGATGAGAGATCATAGAAGGCTCAAAGTGCTTTGCACAAAGTCTGTACAGTGTATGCAACTGCTCAGGAGGTTCTGATGCCAAGTCTTGGCGACAACAGTTGTTCAACCATTGTTTGCAGCTGAAAAATACAGGAGGAAAAAGCCATAAATTGCTGGGTCACAATGCATGATAATCATCTGTATTCTAAATATATTAAATACTAACAACTGACATCAGTTCTAGTCAGTTCCACAATATATGTACTTCATTAAAAAATACCAACATTTATTCAGTTACTATTAAAATGGGACTTTATTTTCTTATCTCAGAATTCAACCTGCTTAATGTGTGAAAAACAAATAGGAAATTTAATGTTGTTATTTCAAGTATATTCAAACACACAGACAGAAAGACTGTATATTATTACATTGGTCCAAACCGATGTCAACTGAAACAACTTTAAAACTGCCAGTTGGAATGTTGAAAGACATTAAAGACATCAAATACATTTTTAGACCAGCGTTAACATCCATACACAACTCTGTGAAGGATACTTTTTTTTTATGCTTATTGCATCAAAAGCATGGCACGTGGTGTTGTGAGTTCATGTCTGCAACAATTACATGGACTTGATAGACCAACAGATAAGGATTTTGCTTTATTTATCTGCATTTATAATACACAATCCTGCCTCAGTGTTGATGAATGATAAAGAAGAAAGAATGAAGTTGTGATTGAGAGCTGACTAAAACTTAAGTGTTTTACATGAGCTCTTCCCTCTCGCTCCATCTTTCATTATACCTTTCGTCCTCTCTCCATCAATATGCACAGATTTAAGGTAAACAGATTTTTCCCACAAGCAAATGAGATTTACTTCTCTCAATTTAACACAATATTAGGTAGGTGCAAGTTTTAAAAAAAGAACACAGGAAAAAAAAAACTCATGAATTATTTTGAGAGCCCGTGATTTAGGTGTTTCCTCTGGTTTGGGGGTTACATTTCCTGTTCACAGATCCTTAACTGTGATACAGCCAGCTGTACCGCAGCTGACATTCAATTACGACCCAAAAATGAATTGAACTGATTTGTTTTCAAGCAAGATAACACCCTGTGACTGCACAAACATGCAGGAATCTCGGAGTGAAAACAGCGGCAGTCAGGAGGAAACAGCAGGATAAGGGAGGCGCTAGACTGCTGTTTATTCACCTGTTAAATCAGCCGAAATATAAGTTTGGGTTTATATGGTTCATGATGAATGATGATGAATTGCAAAATGACTGCGTAATTTACGCGATTTGGTAAGCAACAGACACAGTAAATGTCAAATCGCACTAACAATGGGAGTCATTTTAGTTCAGCTAAGCTAACGTCAGTCCCACTAACGTTACCACACTATGGAGACGGTAGGTGTCGTGTACCGATGGCGATTTAAATTACAGCACAAAAAGTTTTAACTATGGTTTCCCTTGGTTTGTGGAAGGACTGAACGCATAAAATAAAGCGAGAGAGCCAACACTGCACCTCGGCGTCGGTTTTTCAATTGAATGAGTGAACTGAGGGTATTTCACACGGACTTTTCTTTCAAGAGTAACGATAGTCTGCGCCATTTTCCACAGAGTTGTGTCACTGTTAGCCAACATGATGTTAAGCTAACGCCAGTGCTAACAGTGGACAGCTAACACATTCATTTTGCATGCTAAGTGGCTCGTTTCAAAGCCGCATCTCAATGAAAGAGGCACAGCTCTTACCGCTCCGGGTCCAACGGGAAGCTGAAAAGTGGAGTGGAGTTTTCCCCGTGCTGGTAATCACAGTTGGCTGCGGCGCAGCAGTCAGTCATTTTGGACTGCAATGTAGCTAGCTAGCTAGCAAGTTAGCTAGCTTAGCTGGCGGTTGCAAGCTGGCAAGCCTACTGTGAGAAAACCTGCAGGAGAGTCTACAGAGTCATGCCTCAGGCAAAACCTGCAACCAGCACAGTTGGGTTTCAATGTTATTTTCGCTTAATGTCTCTTTGGCGAACTAAGAACGTACTAATTCCATGCTTTCAAAAGTTGATGTTGCGTGGTGAGCCAAGAGTCGCCGAAAGCGTGTTATCCCATCAACCAGGAACTGGACTGTGTAGTACAAAATGTTCCCCAGCAGAGGGCAGAATGGCACCGCCAGGCCTGGCCAAAGAGTTTCAATATCAAGATCATTCACATCCTAGTCCTTAGAGCAAAGCAGGCATGTTCCCTGAGAGCCCTTTGTCAACTGATTTCTTCTATTTTTTTCTTGTGTAGGTATGACAATCTTAAGTATGTATGTGTATTTACATAGCAGTTTATATGCCTTAAGTATAATAAGGCAAAACAGTTATTTGCTTTTGCGAAGTCAAACAATCAGTGTTTGGTATTGTTTTGTTTTTTATTACAATGATGAATCCAGTGTTTTCCCAAACTTTTTCTGACGTGCCCCCCTTTCAGAAGCCAAAAAAAGTTCCCACCCCCAAATTTTTTAATCAGTCGTTAACAATAATGAGGATGGAACTGATAAAAAAAATGTATTCAAAAGTTGAATTTTAGCAAAATAATGGTCAGCAGGATAGAATCAGCAAACTTTTGTTTGTTTATTTCTCCTACATAAATCACATTCATTCATTCATTCATTCCTTCATTCTGATTCACTCTTTATGTCTCCCCTGGTCTTCAGGCCCCCTCTGTAGAAGCTCTGTACCCCCCCATCCCCCTGGGGTGGCCCTCCAGTTTGGGAACCACTGGACAAATCAGTTATCCTGGAATAAATTTCAGTGTAATTTTTAATTGACTTACATATTAATGGGCTCTATATTTGACTGATATAGAAACACCATAACCTGACTGTTTCCCACACAAATGGTGTTTTCTTTAAAATGCTATGCATGGCAACTATAGTTCAGTTATGATTTTGATGAGCATTCATTGCTTATATCGGACCTGATATGATACAAACATTAAACAAGCCTTTGATAAATATTTCATCTCCAACAGTTCCACCAATAGCTTAAATTGCAGATCTTCTCTTGTTTAGACTTGATACTCTCTGATAAGGATGTGCAGCTTCCTCTTCTTCATACTTTGAAAAGCAGACTTGGTTCATGATATTCTTACTGTTGCCCTCCATAGACCCTGGTCCTATGCTAAAATCCTTTTGTCACTGAATAATATGTTACCATGTGTTTTGGCAGAAAAGAACAATGCATACACTGAGTAGAACCCCCAGTATATTTAGTAATTAGTATGTGATGAAAGATGATATAAATACAATCTTATCTTTTGATATACAAATACATTCACTGGTAACAGTAATTTGTTTCTGTCTTTAGGGGATAATCTTTCATTAATATTAATATTAAACATGCTACACAGGTAAGTTTTTTCCTTGCATCTTACACCGACAGGTGAAAAACATACAGAGGATGACCTAAAGCAATCATGCGGTGGAACAGGAACATTTAAATTATATATAGCAGTCACTGGTTTTATTCAAGCCAAAAAAAAAAAAGAATGGCTGAATTATTTAATGGTTTTATTATACAAAAGAAAGCAAATGCATCAAAAATACAAACATATTTATAAAAAACAAACAAACTACAAGTAGTCTACATATTTGCCCATTCATACACTTTCTGGCCGAAGATGACTGGTTGTAAGAGATTCATTTTTATATTTAAGATAAAAGCTCTCTTCTAACACAAGATTTAGAAGGTTAGAGTAATTCCATTGGAGATCAACTTCTTAAAGCAAAGGGACAGCAACAAGAAAGTATTCAACTTGAAAATGTGACTTCTATCTTGGTAAATGGTAGAGAAGGAGACATGGCTGAAAAGGCATTTTAATTGTCCACAGCAGCAAACAGTGTGGGTAGGCCAAATGGTTTTAGTCTTCGATCATATCAGATTTCAGTAACACCAAACAGTGTAGTGGAAATTTGAGTCTCAGTGGGGACAGTGACAGTGACTCGGCTGTTTAGTCAGAAGCAAACAGTCCATTCATGGGCATGATACCTAAAGTGCTAGATAAATAACCATAGACACTAGCAAGGGTGTTGCTTAGAACTGAGGGCATTATTCACCAAAGAATACTTTTAAAGCAACTCAAACAGATTTCCACGCTTAGTGATTAATTCTTAAAACAAAATATACAGATATTTTGGGCACTGCCTGATTTGTGCTAATCAGCTGTTATATCCATTTTACACCAGTCTTTGTAATACATCTGACTTGAATATTATGTTTTAATATAGACACAAAAAACCTTACATTTCACTCCTACTCATTCCGCTGTCTAAAAAAAACACCACAGTTTGGAATTTTGTAGAGCTGTGTATCATTTAAAAAAATGTGATACCAATACAAATATCAGTGCCCTTAAAGTGACACCAATGCCAAATAGAGTGCTTCATTTGATACCTTTCTTTGAAGGTTCTTCTTTATGAAGAACACTTGCAGTGATTGGCTGCGAGCAAAACCATATCAATATTCTTTTTTTTCAAGATCTGGGTACCAAAAGGATTGAATGCAGTCTCATTTGACTGGAGAAGTTTTGATACTAGGTGGTACTTCATTATTTCAATGGATACCTTAAAGTTATAGAGTTAAACCTATACCCAGCCCTAGTATGTTGAGTTTGTAACAGAGCTTGTATCAAAACAGGGTTAAGATAAACATAAGAATATAATCATAAATTTAGAATGATGACCACAAAACATTATTTAACCAAGATACTACCTCTTTATTAACACACACACAAGGGAGAGATAGTTGACTTCACTTCTTATCAAATGCAAATGTCAAGCAGAACATTGGATGACACAGTTAAACACTTTAACAAGGCTTACATCAGTGTTAACTCCCACTCTGCAACTTATTTTAACAATGGAGTGAAGGAATGGACTTTTATAGCTGGAATCAGGACTCATATCCACCCTGGTAAGTTTGCAGTGGTCAATACTGGCTCCCCAAAACAATAACATGAAAACAGCATGAGGGACAAGCACAAGACAAACAAAATTAATGTCTGGTATTTATTACTCAGTTAATGTCTCTCTCCAGTCCTGGCCATTCTACTTAAAAAACAAAACAAAAAACAAAATAAAATTAAAAAAAAGCCCCAAAAGATGCTACCCCAGACTGACATCTAGATGTAAAAAAAAAAAAAAAAAAAACTAAAGGAGGATGCTTATCTCATCATGATAACACAGTCTACATAACTGAGTAGCAAAGCTGTGGCTCATCGGTCCACAAGCTTAACTGCAGCCAAATTTCCATGGCACGGTATGACTTGACTCAACTTGCTTTTTTTTTTTTTTTTTTGGTCTCCATTACAGCTTTTTTGTTTGTTTGTTTTTGATATCATCTCTGTCAAGGTTCCAAGAGAGCTGAGCCGGTGCTAAAAGGTGACATAAAAACACTTCAGACCACTGATTGGTTGTGCGACACTGGACGTCTTGCACAAACATGGCATTTTTAAACAGCCAAACTATCGTCAATTTTTTATTCACTCAAAAATGGCAGCTCGCTAAATGACACTGTGGTCTATTAAACTGCAGATGTGTCAAGAAACACCATCATCCTCTGTTATAAGAGAAACGTAGCCTCTTTTTGTGTGTGTGGCAAATGTGTGGTTGATGTAGTAGTGACAGTGCATGCAGCAGGGCAGAGGGAAAGCACTGAGGTTGACAGTGTGGCAGTAAATGTACTATGTAAGTTAGTTTTTGTCAGTCAATAAAGGCTGCAGCCTCCCAAAGCACCCATGTGAGTGTGGTTTCCCAATGGCTGTAATAGCGTTGCTATGACAATCAGCTCCGCCTACATTACAATACTAGCCTATCTACAGTGAAAAACAAAGCAGAAATACCAAAAGCGTGTAAAGTCAAGTCAATCCATGCGATGTTGTGGAAATACGGCATACCATATTCTAACTGACTAAGCTTCCTCCGTCTCCGGATATGTCTTCATGTAGACTTCCACTACTGCGTCCAGATCATACCCAACATCATAGTTCATGTTCAAAAGAGCCAGACTTTTCGATTTGAATTTGTCAGGCGTGTTCTCCATGTACATCTGGAAGCGTTTGTACGCCACATCAGAGCTGTCCTCCAGAGCCAAGGTAGGCAGGATGCTGATCAATCTCAGAACCGTGAGCATGTTTGGAAAGAACTTCACATCAGCCAGCTGCAGCGTTTCATGTAGACTGGTGGGCAAAGTCTCGCCTTTGCCCCTTTTGCTCCATTTAACCCACCAACAGTGCAACTCGGCGGAGAGTGTTCCTGCATTGGGGATGTCGTTTTTAAACAGCTGCACGCTGTCTTCCTCGGGTTCAGTGGACTTGTGCTGCTCTATGACAGCAGGGACCAGTGACAGACATCTCAGAGCCTTCAGGTGGTCCTCACAGAAGAGTTCATTCATTTCTTGGATGACGTGAGCCACCACAGGAACAGACAGGTGCTCCTTGTAGTAATTCTCTGTACGAATGGCTCCAGATTCTGACTGATACTTTCTCAAGAATGAGCGAGGAACCTTGACTGGGATCTCCATTGCAGTGGCCAGGTTGACGGCCTCGTCATTCCAGAACTCATGGTACACGTCAATGTTGTCAGCCACTTCCTTCAGGGAGTGCAACACAGCTTTTACACTGGCTGCAGCAAAGTGGGCGTCTATTGCACTCCCTTGCACATTCTTCCCAAAGGCCCGTGTCAGCGTCATGACATTTTTTAGCACGACCAACGCCATGACAAACTCGAAAATCAGCCAGTGCTTTTGAAATCTCCAAGGCGTTGTGTGTGACTTGATCGTTCCACCTCATGTCCTCGTTATCATGAACGCTGTCCACACAGAGTAGCAATGCCTCCAGGATTTCCACCACCACCTCAAACACATCGTGTTGTCTGGTCCATCTGGTTCGACAGATCTCCTTCAGTTCGTTGGCTTTTTCCTCTTTGTCTGGGTAGAAAATGGAAATGGCGTGCTCCAGACTCTAACTGCAGTAAAGGAGACTGACTGAAAAACGAGTCGATCTTCTTCAGGGTGGACATGACAAGCTGAACCCCCGACAAAGCCATACCATTTGCCAGTGACACATTCAATGTACGAGTAGATCTTAGTGTGAGCACTGCCTTTGGGTACTTCTCCATCAGTTTGGCAGCAAATGTTTTTATTTTTCTAAAATGAGTCCCAGAGCAGGAGTGTGCTTGACCTCTACACTGTTCCATATCCAAGCCCCATGTGTCAGTCATTTCAGACAGCAGTTTCTCTGTTAAGGCGTCTCCATCTCCTTCAAAGGACAAGAACCCAACAAATCTCTCCTGCTGGCTGTTTGACTGGTCCACATAACGGAGAAAGACTGGGAGGTACCACTCTCCTGAGATCTTCACCAAATCATCAGTAAGTAAAGAGAAAAAGCTGTTTTGTTTAACCTCCTCCACCAGCTTACGCGGATGTATCTCTCAAACACCTCGATCAACTGATTCAGCTGAGCTGCAGAGCAGCACTCCTTATTCGCATCATACCTCCTCTTGAGGACTTCATCTCCATAAGTCATGCGATAGTCCAGCAATGCCTCAAAGGTGCTTGACCCCAGACCATCCTGTGTATTATCACCAGGCCCTGTTGGAGGAATGCTTTGCTCTCCCAACAGTACAAGAACTTCAAATAATGACTTTAGATACTCTTTGTACTTGTCCTCCTCTGGAGGAGCCTGGACATCTTCCTGAGCTGCCTCTGCTTGAGATTTTTTAATTTCTAAAAGGGAAACAAAGAGTTGCAAGATAAAGATCAAATCAATCATCCATCTTAAATTTGGGTGTGGGAGTCATTTGTTTCATTGTCAAAGCGATAAAATGCGTGTTGATATTTCTACGTACTTTTTCTCCCCCTTCTCTCGGTTTCATCATCTTTGGTCTACAAAAAAATAATCAAATGAAAAGCGTGATTACGTAAAAACTACAAAAAACGTATCTTTTAACTTTTTAAAACAATTAATTTACCCACCGTTTCTTTGCCGCGCTTCACCTGTCCATTCTGAGGTTGGCTTGGCACATCAAAGATAGTTGGTATGGCATCATCCTTCAACACTGCACTCTGAGCGTCCTAAAAACAAAACACAGCAAAAAGTTCATAATACATCACATATGAAGACTGAATCTAAAATATTACTTACATTGAATTTGTATTAAAACCTACATCACCCACATATTCACTAAGCACTACACTTCGGTTGTCACTATAGCAGCATTTTATTAATTAATAGGTCTAAAATGATGTGCAACTTGAAAACAACAACAACTCACCCTATGAATCAAAGATGTTTCAAAATGTTTTCCACAGAGTCTGTAGTATCTGTACATCTGGTCTGGTGATTTGTCTATCAGATCTTGCCTCTGGCATTTTTCAACCCACTTCTTACACCTGAAAGGAGACGTAACACCACAATGAAAACATCTTTGAAAGTCAAAAGTAATTTTGGCTTTGCAGTTCAGTTGTGGTTCAGCACTGCATCAATTCAACACTCTATACACAAGCAGTCCCTCCAGGAAGTTGTGATGTTGCAATCACAACAATTAACACAAATTCAACCAATCCCAGTGAATTCTGCATGATCTTGCAATTTTGTCCAATCGCTGCAAGTTTTCTGCAAATATGGCCAATTATTGTAGTTTCCTGTATGTTCCGCCAATCATAGCAGCCAGAACTGACTCAGTGTCTTGTTATTTACTATTTTTTTGTATTCTTTTTTTATTTTTGTCACAGCACTGAAAAGCAGCCAAGGTTTGTCATTGTTATTGACATTTATCAATGCTCTGTGCATTTTTATATTTTATAATTTTGTTTCTTTGTGGAATACCCCCCATTTACAAATAAAGCATATTTTGTTAGAATTTTTATAATCCTTTTTGGTAAAGTTACTTACAGTCAGAGAATTACTTGCTCTCACAATTTCTTTGTAAAAAGCAGCTAAAAACATTGTAACATGCAATGCATTTTTTTTTAGTAAAGCTGCTGCAAAATCAGGCATTTTAGACCGCAACAATCCCCCCAAAAGCCCACAAAATCCTGGAGAGACTGCACAACATGCAGCTTGCTTTACCAATCTGAAATTATTTCTAACAATGACTCAGAATCTCAGCAGAACATGTTTAAGACAATCCTATAAATTATTGGCTGATCATACTCATCTCTGTTGGAGATCAGTAGGATAATGATGCATTGTATTAGGTGATGATAACATGATGAGTTATAAACCACAGCACTTGTTGACAAATTGTAATGCAGCACAACAGTTCAAATGGGTAGAAATTATATAGCTCTCTTTTGTTTGTTTTACAAATGCATGTTTCCCAAGATGCAATAAATATGCAAAGTATGTATGGATGAACACCGATGCTTATAGTACTACACTTTAATACAATAACAAGTTAAGTTACAATGGTTTTTTTTTTTCCTAAAGCAATTTTGCAAGGAATAAAATACCATTTTCGCAGCAGACATTTTGACTGGTCAAATGTCTGTTGATGATGGCTAAGTTCCATCAAGAGTCCCAGTAAAGGCAGTGACCACCTGCATGGAATGCAGCCGTTTTTAATGTTATCAATTTACCTTTTTCATGTCAGCCACACTGACACTAAATAACAATCTAATCACAGGTGTTACCAATGATACTAATTAAGGATCAATTCCATTCAGGTCAAACAGAGTCAGCGTACTGCTATTGTGCATGTTGGCTCACTGAAAAGGCTCTGTTACACTAAATGGAATGGTACCCTAATTAGTATCGTTGGTTACACCTGTGTGGACCCTTTTTTCATTCTCAATAAAGCCGCTATGAAAAGGTCTACTACACTTGCGCTTCTCCTCTTATGCCATGTCAACATTTCTGCTGTAAAGAAAAGGTCTATTCAAGTTAATGGGTTTGACTTATGAGATAAAATATTCCAGGTCTACATCTGCTGCAAATGTTGGAACCAGACCTACAGTGCACGCTACACAACATGTTGTACGTCTATCTATATCTCATCTATAAAGGTCCTCTGATGTACCAAATGTTTTACGTTTAAAAAAACAAGAGCACGTGGACCTGTCAAACTTCTGAACTGAGTTTGCGTGTTCGAGGGTAAACAGACACTTCAAATCTGCAACATGTTCAATACAGGAAGTGCGACAGGGCGAAACAAACGTTCAACAATTCAACCACCGTTATCCGTGTGTTAAAACGCACGCCTTGATGCGGTTAACGAACCAAAAGAAGAGACAAACTATTCTGTGTAACGTTAGCTCGATAGCTTCCTAGCATCAGTGTTAGCATGATTTACCTCTCTGGGTCCTGCGGGAACCTGAAGAGCGGCTGTGTGTCGGGTTTGTCGCCGGTACAGTTCAGCACAACGCAGCGATTCTGCATCTTCGGTTTATATCATAAACTAGTTTTTGCAGTGAAATACTATAAAGGATAGAAAACTGTGTTGCTAAAGTTAGTTAGCTAGCAAGCCAACTTGGACAACAAGGCAACTTCCGTTTTTTGCCTTCAAAATAAAATACATTATGTTTGACTCGTACTTCAGGTACATTTTGCAGTAGCCTGCTGTTAGTTCAAAAGCATTATTTGCATAGTGATTAATGCAGTGTAATTATCTCATAATGTATCATAACGTGTTTTTGTTTGTTTTGTTTTGTTTGTTATGCACAGGTAGCAAAAAAAAAAAAAAAGGTTACATAAAAAATAAAATAAAGTTGTTTAATTACTTTTGAGTAGTTAGCTCCTGAAACCACAACCACTGTAGGGCCACAGAATGAAATTAGTGTTTTTAAAGTTTGATTTTGCATTGCTTTTTTTTTTTTTGACCAGTCCCACCGCTGGGCATGTCCAGGTAGCCACCACCACCACACACTTTAGCTCTGTGCAAAAGTGCATAATGCAAAATAGCTTGAATCTAAAATTTCATCTAATTTTCAAAACCAAACTTGAGAATATTAAAAGTCAGTTACCTGACTGAGTAATTCTGCTTGGTGCAGTTGCATATGCCCTGTCTGATGGACATTGTATTCAGCTGACATTCCCTGCACTTTCCTATGAATAGTATTTATTTTTTTGGTTTATGTATGATCTGTGAAGTGGTAACGGTAGATATGCTATTCACCTAACAAATCCATAGCATCCCTGTTGTTTGAAAGGCATAAGAAAAATAATTTAGCAAATACTTTTGTTTTTGAGGGTCATTTTGATTTTATTTTGAAGGCGAATTCGCTCTGTTGTTAAAATAATTTTGTTGAGCTTGATGCATTTAACAACGTGCAGCAAACCCCGCGCTTCACCTTTTCCCATAATCCTCAGCAGTCTTTTCAAAGCTCAAAGGTTGAAAACATGCCATGGCATTATTTAAAACATATTCAAGCCATATTGTTGTGAGTTTTGTAAAGTTCAGTTCAGTTTAAGTAACACACATTAAACTTCTTCCTCTTATAATTATTATGACTATTGAAATGCATGGGACTGGATACTGTCCTCAGGATTTATTTCTTTGTGGTGGTGACTGACCTATAAACCCCGTCACCTTATAATACAGTGGAGGTGTGCATATGTAGTGTGTACAGTCATATTATAACAAATGTCATGTAAATATGTAATGTTTCCTGAACATTGCTTTTGCTAACCTCATTTCCCTGAAGATGATTACTGCTCACAACTGACAAGCAATATGATAACATACATATTGACAGAGAGAAGAACAGATGTAAATCAAATCTAAATGATAAATACATATGAAGAAAGCAATTTAGAAATTTGCTGTTTATGAATGAACAACTATGCATATACAATAATGAAGAGACTCTAGATCTGTGCAGAATCTTTGTGATATCACAATCAAAAAATAGCTGAGAGATTTTTTTTTTCTACATGTGTTTACAAAAGGTACAGGAAACATCAATGAACGTAAACTTAGCCATTAGACAATCAGCAAGGTATGTTTCATGTAATATTTTGAAGTACTTCCTCATCTTTGTTTGAGATACAATAGTCTATTTATAGGGTAAACGTCAATCCCTTTTTCAAGTAATGTTCTTAATTTGAAATCCCCAGAAAAAACTTGCCTCTGGGTACAGTTCTTTTTTTGAGAAGTTCAGTGCTTATTGTGATACTTTATGTCTCAGTTCAGTCCACCCAGCATCAGTATTTTCTTTTAAAGGAACTGGGAAACTGTGTACAGAACTGCTTATTGGCTGTCACAGCTGTTTGAATCAGTGTTTTCACAGAGGCTGTCACGTGCTGGGTGTGTAGCTGTTTACATGGACCGGTATAAATGGAATCCTATTTGGGTTCAAACATTCAAACAGAGAGGTTGAGAAAATCACTGGGAAGAAAGAATGGAGCTAGTCTTGTTCAACTCTCGCTCTCAGTTTTGAGACATCCTATTGGTTGTCTTTGATATATCGCGAGACTAACCTGGCCAATTGCAGCGCAGCGGCGCCAACTCAAATCGACTGTTGTTTCCGCAGGGAGGAAAGAGACGTGCTTTGCTCCGGAGTTGTTCCGCTGGAGGGACTTTCTCCTCACATTGTACAACAAAAGACAACAGCACGGTGAGTTAGTATTTGTTCTTTAACTTAATATTATTTATTATTATTTCATTTAAATATATAGACACAGTCAGCGAACGGGAGCAGAAAGTATGGCCAAATGCACAGTCAACGTCTCCAATCTAGGTTAAGTTTCTTCGCTTTTCATGTTAGTTAACGTTTACCGTTTACTCAGAGCGCAAAATAAAAGTACATGAAAACTGCCAGTTCATGTAGTGAAAGTTTGATCATTACGTTGGGTGGCAGCATTGTGTAAGCTATCAAACTATAAGTTAGGTGTAAATATACAGTCATATTTAGAGGGAAACCCGTTTTTGTGAAATTCTCGCGATATTTGTACGCGTTTTTCTTCATTGGCCATGCTGTTAAAAAATAATAATGTTTTATAATGTGACAGTGCTGTGGTTAAGATCAGGGTAGGTTTAGGGACATAAAACACTTGGTTAGGGTTGGGAACTACATGGTTGGGTTAAAATGATCACTCGTGATATATTATCACTCTAAAATCAAAAATATATATTTTTGCCCTGATCTGTAGTCCCAGTGTTGCTCCAAATATACATTTTAAAAATTTAATACCAGTGTCACTTTCCAAGAATCATGACCCAGTTACTCAAGATAATCCACAGACCTTATTTTCTGTTGCATGTCTTTATGGCTGATATCTCCAAAACTAGGCAACTCACTCCAAAACAGCACTGATGGACAAATAAAACGACAGGCCAGAGGAAAAATATGGATTTTTGATTTTGGGGTGAACTGTTCCTTAAATGTAATTTTTGCATGCTAGAATATTGGATGTTTTCATTTTGGGCGTGGGTGTCCCTAAGGGGAATCCAAACATTTCCAAGGGAGACTCACTGAATGGAAATGAAGAAAAAAAGTTAGTTATTACATTTGATCACAAATAATCTAAATGTGTGTGATTTCCAGAAATCTCTAGTGCTTTAACCTGGTTGAGGCCTCACCATGGAAAACGTTGCAGTTTCAAGGCGGAAAAACAATAAAGTAAGTTACTCTTAAAATATGAAATGCTTGTATTATTGTGTTGTTTTCTAACTAAGTTCTAATGTCCTTGTTGTTTTCATTGTATTAGGGAAACAAGGAAAATACTCAGCCAACACAAGAAAGCAAGTCCTTTATCAAAAGAGATAAAACAACCACTGTTCCCTTCCAACTGAAAAGCAACAAAAAAGAGGAAACCGTGGCAAAGAATGGTCCTCTTCAAGCCAAGGCCAAACAGGTGGACACAAGGCCAACATCTGGTGAGGTCCTGAAAAAGGTCAAGACTGTGCAAAGAGCTGCTGCTACTGATGTCAAACAGCGACAAACACATAGCAAGGCCTTCCTCACTGAACAGGCTGCAAAAGACAAAAAGATAGTTGCTGAAGCTCCAAAGCCAGCAGCTGCTGTGCCACCATCAAAACCTGCTCCCGGCATGTACAAAGGCAAGATCGTCCAGTCAAAAATCGGATCCATTTGGAAGTCGAGCTCCAGCATTAACGGGGCGGATCCCAAACCAGCGGCACCTAAATCAGAAAGCCAAAAGGTTGGAAATGGGACGAAAATGAGGTGCAAGTCAGTCAGTGATCTTCCACACAAACCCGCACAGACGAGGTCCAGGTTAGGGTCAGACAGACCTGCTCAGGCGTCCAAGCCCGCCGTCAACAGCCGCCCCCCTATTGGATTCTGCTCCGCTCGCCCTCCTGTCAGATCCGTCCCTGCAACACTAACCAGCACCACGGTCAGAAACACTGGTGTGACTTTCACCAAGAGAAGTGCGAGTCAGAACCAGCCAAAGATTCCAGTGACGGACAAGAAGGTCAACAAACCTCCTGTCTCAAGCACCATCAGCCACTACAGATTCACTATGGACACTGCTGAGGAGAGAAGGTAACATATTTCTATATATATTTAGTTTGAAAAAATATTATTTAGATTATTTTGACTGATGTTACTGATACTTAGTTTAAAATATTTTGACAGTTTTAACAAATATTTCACCCTCTGTTATGTGAATTTGTGTTTTCATTAAAATTTTGATATTTTTCAGCCTGTGTAATAAAGGTAGTAAAAATATCGTAATATTGATAGTTTTTCAATACCACATGTTTAAAAACAATACAGTGCTAAAATTTTATTTTATCAAAAGTATCAAAGCTTTAAACATGGTCACAAAGACTTCAACCAGCCTTCATGGTCCTGCTGAAACTTTGCTTGCAGCAAAACAAGTAGAGCTACAATGATTAATCTATTATTAAATTCATTGGCAATAGTTTTGATAATTGATTAATCGTTTTGAGTCATTTTTTAATTAAAAATGTCCTAATTCTCTGATTTATTTTGTGGTTTCTTTAATCCTCTGACTGTAAACTGAATGTCTTCATGTTTAAGACAACACAAGACATTTGAGGACGTCATCTTGGGCATTTTTCACAATTTTCCTACATTTTACAGACCAAACCACTAATTGATTAATAATTGACAGCTTTATCAATGATGAAAATAATTGTTAGTTGCAGCCCTACCAACGAGTGTTCAGTGTACCAGCACTATGTTCAGGTTGTTAATTTATTTTAAAAAAAAAGATGGAAAAAGTAATGACAAAACTTTATTTTTCTGTTTGCAGTGGTATCAAAAGAGATATCAAATATTGTACTTTTCTTTTTCTATAGATTAGTGTTGTATTGTGACCACTCTACATTGAAAATGTTCCACAACTGTTTTTGTGTTTCCCCTGCAGAGCGAAACTTGCGGAGTGGCTAGCTTCCAAGGGCAAGTCTTTGAAGAGACCAGCCATGACAACAGCAGCACCCTCAAAAAACAAAATCTCTGCAAAACCTCAAGCTGAACTCAAACCACAGTCTCAGCCACCTGCACAGTGCAACCCTGCACCTGAACCCAGTGTGGAAACACACAAACCAGACTCTCCTGCTGCTGCTCAGTGTGCAGAGACCCAGGAAGCTGAGCTACCAACACAGAGCCAAACCCCAGCCATCATGAACACCACCCTAGACCTGCTCGAGAACTCAGACGCAGATCTGCCTGTTGAACCACAGGAAAGAGTGGATGATGTAAGGAAGCAGGCAGTTTCTGTCACTGTTTTAAAAATATTACCACAGTGATGAAGCATAATCTCTTCTTTGTTTTCATTTTGACAGATTGTTGTGAACCTGTGTGATGCTTTGGAGGCCATGGCAACACCCTCAAAATGCAATGATGGTAGGTTCAGTGTCTGTCCACTCTGAACGGTTGTCATCATATCAACCTAATAGTTCGATTGAAATTGTAACAATATTGCAGTGATGAGTACTGATGCTCTAACAAAATATTAAAGGGATAGTTTGGATTTTTTGAAGTGGGGTTGTATGGGATCCATTGTCAGTGTACTGCTGTGGACAGGGTCAATGTATTTTAGCCTTGTCAAAAAAATCCACATTAGTGTAAGCTGTATTTAGAATTTTCACCACTTTACCTTGCCATGGGACAGCCTTTTCTAATGAGAAACCACTGTTATACAAGCCAAATATGGCTCCCTTCTCCCTCAACCAAACCCCATTGGTGAAATCAGTATTTTTAGCTCGCAGAATACAGGAGTTGCTGGGCTACTGCTGCCTCAAATTGGTTAGTTTGTTTGTGTTGTGTGAATTTGGTGAATCCGAACTAACCTTTTAAGACACCAAAGTCACACAATAACACAACCAATCTAACTGATGGAGGCAGTGGAAGACCAGCAACTCCCATGTTCTGTGAGGTAAAATTTCTGTTATTGCAAAAGAGGTCTGGTTGAGCAAGAGAGCAAAAATCCGGTTTATATAGCAGCTGTTTCCAAATGGAAAAAAGCCGTCTGGTAGCAAGGTAAAGGGGTGAAAATATTCCAAATATAGGGTACACTCACACTAGCATTATTTTTTGACGGGCCTTTTTTTAAAATTCGTTTTGCTGCTTCAAAAGTACTGAGGTTGAAAAAAAGAAAATATGCAAGTGCTCATTCAAAACCTTCAGTTCAGTTTAGTCTTTATTTAGTATTAGTTTTGTTTTTGTTTTTTTTTTAAAAAGAACAAATTATCCTATTTTGTGCCTCAGAATTTTATTTTTCTTTTGGTATTAAGAGGTATTGAGTTGTTTTTAAAATCTACAAGTATTGTATCGAAGTTTAAAATTCTGGTATCATGACTACCCGCCTGTCCAGATCAGTGCATCACTCATAAATCATAGTTACTTTGACTGCAGTTGGGTTTGTAAATAGAAACATCCTTACAGAGGTCAACAACACTCTTGTCGTTTCTGTTTCCATTAGAACTGTCCCAGGTGACAGATGTGTGCACAGATGTTGAAGAAGTGGAGGACAGCAAAGCAAAGGAGGAACGCGAAAAAGAGGATCTGCAGAACGAAACGCCTGAGGATGTTAGCGAGCAGCCGAAGGTTGAGCAAGTGAAAGATGAGGGAGAAGAAAGTGATGACCAGGATGAAGAGGAAGCAGAAAGTGATGATGATGATGATGATTGTGTGATGGGGACGACACCACAGATGGAGGATGCTTCAGTAGTAAAGTACAGTGTGAAGACCACTCCATACCTGCAAAGGTGAGTCCATCATTTGACATTTGCAACAGTAGCTTTTAGTCATTTATTTTCACTTGTTAACAGTATTTTTACCGTCATGTCACAGTGTCAAGAGGACAATCGAAGATGAGGTCACTTCAAGTGCGTCCAGGAGAAAGAGCAACATCAAAGATCTGAAGTTTCTGACGCCAGTGCGCCGCTCCAGCCGCATCCAGCGCAAATCGTCGCGCCTGCCGAGCATGCTGGTCGATCATGACCCCTGTGTGTCATCGCTGGCTGAGCTGGTGAAGCTGGACGACGATCCCAACGCCTACATCTATAGAAGAAATCCTGCACTTCTGGATGATCTGCCAGACCAGACCACACTGTGAGGAGCTCTGTGTATATGTATATGTGCTGTTTTTAAAAAAAAAAGAGATGTACAGGACTGGAGCTAATGGACACTTTTAAAATATGGTTTTACTAATCAGAATGTGTCTGAAAGAATTTTAATTGTCAATTAAACCTTTATTGTTTTTGGGGTGGAAACAATTCCTGTTCTGAATGTATCATAGTCTTTACACTAACATCATTAATCATATATACTAAAGTCGACATGTATTGCAAAATGTACGACAATAAAAGCCTATTGCCTTATTTTAAAGAGTTTTAATTTGACACTTGATTTCTAGAGTTGAGTCTCAAATGCATATTTATCATACAGTGCATACATACTGTGCATATGACAACACTGTTAATACAAAGTGTCATATGACATGACTGTACACCAGAGCTGGGCAAAATTGCAGCCTGGGGCCAGATGTGGCCCACTGAAAGGTTTCATGTGTCCCAAAAGGCCATAATGGAAATACTAAAAATTAGGGTCAAAAGCATTTTGCTTACATTAAACCATTATCAGACCTTTATTTTGAAAGCGGTCAGTGGTGTGTTCTTTGTTGTTCTTTGTTTATGTTGTTCTTCTACTTTTGCTGCTACTATTGTTGCAACCTGTATGCAGCATGCATAGGTACACTGTACACATCAAGTTTTGGACATTGCCAACAAAATATTTACCCACAATTCATGGCAAATCAGAGAGTGACCAACAGTAGAAGAGTCCTATATAGAACACTTCTTGACATTCCATTATTAGAGATTTGGCCATTATTAGGACCTTATATCATGTGTATCTGGCCCATGGCAACCTGATCAATTCGTCCTGTGCCCCCCCCCCCCCAGATAGTTTTTTGTGCAAGTTGGCAAGTTCTGTAGATATCAGCCTTTAACATAATGGAACTAGTTACTCTTTCTACTAGAAAGAAAATTCCAGTAGATTCTACCATAGATAGAAAATAGTTCCTACATGAAACTGCTCATAACAAGGTCTGTGGATTACGTGGAGTAACCAGGTGATGATTTCTGGAAAGAGACATTTCTGTTAGTTTTTTAAATGTATTTTTTGGTGCTCTAAGCACCACGAGCTGAGTGCCATTTAGTCCCATTATACTGAAGAGAAGGCAGACATCTCTTACAGCTGATATCTCCAAAACTCTGCAACTCACACCAAAACTATCTACATGGATAAATAGCACTACAGGCCAGGAGAAATATCTATTTTTGATTTGTGGGTGAACTGTCCCTTTAAGATTTTCCTTTCCTCAATCACCATTTTAGGACACAAAATTGTTTTATTTATTTAATATTTAATCAGGTAAGTCCCATTGAGACAGTCTCATTTGCAAGAGACCTGATTATACACCATTTAAAGCATAAGAACAAATTTAAAACATTCCTGGACAATTAATACAGACAATGCAATCAATTAAACAGCAGGTCATAATAAAAAAATACAGCAAATAAATAAATGTATTAAGGAATTTAAGCATTAAACCACACAAGACCACATAAAATTGTTGTGTGAACAGAGAGATTTAACCAGCAAGATTAGGACCATGGAAAAAAACAGAAAAATCATCACTTAAAAACAGTTAAGCTCTGCTTTGGGAAGGTTTAAAATAATATTCTTATATTGCTGGAAACTAACAAGACTGACAGTCTTTAAGGTACTCTGCAGCCTATTCCATGTGTCTGGTGCATGGAACTCAAAAGCAGTTTTACCAGATTCTGAGCAGACTTTGGGTACATGAAGTGTGAGACAGTCATGAGATCGTGTTTGGTTAAGTGCTGACTGACGGAACAAGGAGAGATGAGATATAATGAACAGGTACCAGTGTTTGTTTCGTCTCTCTGAGAGAGAAGACCAGCCAACCTTCTCATACAGGATGCAGTGGTGAGTGCCATAAGAATCACCAGTAATAAAGCATAGAGCAGTGATACACTGAATCTAAAGATTTAAGTGTAGTGCTAAAACTGACCAGAAATACTGACTATAATTCTTTTCTTGCAAAACCAGGGGGAAGCTGGTTTTATTTCTGTAAAGGAAACCAATCTTTTGCCGCAACTTAGAGACAAGAGTGTCAACATGATGTTTAAAGTTGAGCTTTTCATCAAGCCACATAACCGAGATATTTATACTCTCGAACTTGCTCAATTCCCAGTTTGTCCAGAGTGGAGATATGAAGGTCATCGAGGTCTATAGTACTGGCTGAGAAAACAACAATTGTTGTTAAATATTTATGTTGCACATTATAAGAAGCTGACCTACACTTTGGGGTAAAATGCCTGGTGTATGTGCTCACATGAAGTGTTAAGATCGCTCATTTTCAAAAATCAGTGGCTGAATAATTCAGGGAACAGGACACCTCCAGGGGAACTGAACTGAACAGGGAATTTAATTTTTTTTTAATATCAGTGGAAATGAAATTTAACGCCAACATTAAGACCATACTGGGTTAAGAATTACAGATAGACTGGAAAATCATTATTTACCAGGTGAATTTAGTAAATCATTAGAATTCTCACATTCATAGGCCTAACACACTTGTATTTTGGATTTTTGGATTCTGCTGCCACTTTAAAACAGCACTTTTAGGTTTTATTTCATAACTAAATAACTGCTTTTTAAAAATAGATTATTTTCAAAAAATATAAATTCAGAACAGGATTAGAATATATAATATCTTAAATATAACTAAATGCTTCCGAGCAGCAACAGTAATGTTTACAACAGCAAAGTCTATATAAACCAAATAAGCAAAATATACATGACATCGGCAAATTTTACTGAGTGCACTCTTCTAGTTTGTCATTACAGTATTTATAAACTCTTATGAAAGGAGAAGAAAAAATTAAGACCTTTGTTTACAAAACTCAAGACTTTATGAATGAAATTCAAAACGTCTGGTCATTCATTTCAGATTTTTAAACTAAGTACTTTTTAAATACTTTTTAGGCCCTTTAGGTACCCTGAGTAAAACACTGAAAACACTGGAATATAGTTTAACTTCATTATGAAGGAGATGGGATCAGTTTTAACAGAAGACGTTAAAAGACGTAAATGTAATGAAGTAACAAGTTCTCTTTTTTAGCCAGTTGTGCGTCTCACTCAGATTCATCAGCTTCTCTGTCCAGATCAACTTCTTATAGTTCCCCCATCTATCGTCTTAATTTATTGCATTTATATGTACCTTATGAGAGGAAAAAAAAAACACAGACCACGAATGTTTCACGTTTAATCCCACTTTAATTGACCACATTGTAAAAATCCAAAGCGCTCTGAAATGAACACTGCTTTCTTTTGACCACTTCATGGCAAATTATACTTCCTGACATCAGACTGGACGTTTTGACACCAGTTCCCTCTGATCCCAGATGAGACATTTCATTATAACAAAATAAAAAAAAAGAAAGAAAATCATCCACAAAAAAAAAAAAAAAAAAAAAAAAGAACAATCTCTCGGATGCAATTTTCTTCCCCCAAACAAACGTATAAAAAGTATTCTTTTCCCACTCATCTGCAGACCACAGGGGAAGGTGTTCAGTGCTGTGCGCTAAAAGGCTGTTTTCACTGCTGCTGTCTCTGAAGCTTTTATGTCCTTGAAAGACCCCGGTTGTCCAGATCTTTGACCTAAAACATAGAACACAAAAGATTTAGTTCATTGAAAAAAAAAAGTCAGTTTGGTCAGGAATGTTTTCCAGGTAGAGCTGCAACAATTAGTTTAGTGTACAAAGATTCAGAAGATTATTCTAGTGATGAGCAGATTCTTTGTTTGGCCTCTAAAACATTAAAAATCAAATAAATTCTGTTTACTATGATGTGAGAAAAAGTTTTACCTTGTATATCCTAACGAGCCAGTGCTCTGTTGTGTAGGCCTCCTCCAACACATCCAGCTCAAAGTCTTTGTTCCCGATCTCAGCGTTCCTCACTCTGTCATAACCAGGTGGGCGCTCTGCAGAGAACATGAAGATCATCAGAATTACAGTACAAGAGGCTGAAGGAGCAGCAGACGGGTCGTGCATTAAGACAAACAGACGACAGCAGGGCTGCAGAGTTACTCACTGGCCTCTGTGTAGACCTGGCCGAAGCGGTAGTAGCACATCTTGTACATGAGGCAGTTGAGCAGGACGGGCGAGCCCTCGCGGTCCACTCTGAACTCTCCGGTGGGAGTGTAGTAGTCGTGCTCCTTGATGTGTTTGCCCGTGTCTGTGCTTCCTCCAATACGGACCATCCACAAGAATTTATTGATGTCTGTGATGCAGACAGAGAGACTTTAGACATGTGGTGCTAAAAAGGCCTCTGAGAATATCACCATTTATTTATTTGCTTCACTTTTCTGACTTTAAGTGACACAGTTTCATGAACTAGGAATGTCAGTACTTCATCCAATGAATGTGTGCGCCAAATATTTTAAGTGCTGAGATACAATTCCAAAAATTCCTTAATACCTGTTTGACAGCTTAATACATTCAGCTCAGAGGGGGAGGCGTACCAGTGGAGTCTGCAGCTGACTGCTGACATGACCTGCTTTACACTGAGGCCTTTCTAACTGTTCACTGTAGAAGAGTTATTACAGCTAAGAGTTAGAGCTCATTTTTCTTTGCTCCCTTTCCATTAATTTTTATTTTAGATGAAATCAAATCACATCTAAAACCAAGTGCAGCACTCAAAGGAGGACATTTACGTAATACACCCCATCACATGAAAGAAATGCCACTACATGTGTACAATTAAATGTTGTCACCGTCTCTAGTTGGCGCCAGAAATACTAGTTGGTTAAACTGTTTATCAACATTTTATCCATGTACACTGCCAGTTAACTGTCGCCTCTAAGATGTTTTGCCACCGGCCGGCACAAGCCGGTGTTGCAGCCCAGTCAGACTGCAGCACGTCTCGCCCAGCGCGAATGCCCTGATGGCCTGGATGTTGTCATCAGCAAAGTGGGTCAGGTGACAGCTCGTGAAGAGCAGCACGGTTCATCAGTATTTAGACGTAGAAAATGAAAACAAGGTTGAATGTAGGCTGTGCCATCATAAACTGGGATATAACCACTCGACTGGAGCGACGTGTGATCACATTCAGCACAGACAAGCAAAGCAGCTGCTGCTGCCACGCTGACCCTGATCTACTGATACTCGGGGACGTACCGTCTGAAGAGTAGCCCGTCAGTCCTCCAAGATGACCAGGACATAACTGACGTCCAGCTCCCTCATGATCTCATAGGCCCTCTCTTCTGTGGATGCCATGGCCTGCAGAACAAACAGCAGCCCTGTTAGTCAACGCAGCAGCACTTTAGAAACAGGATTATTTCTGTGAAGGTTACGCAGCTCACCTGTCCAACTCTGGAGATGTGCGTGTTGTTCCACGTGTTGTTGTCCACTAGAATGGTTCGATTTGCCATGGCAGTTATCTGATAGCCATAATCCCACCACGACATGACTTTGGCATCCTGGAAACACAAAATAAAACTCAAATAGCTGACTGGAACACATTTAATTTACGAGTACTTCGGCCTACAATTCAGTTAATTCAAAACCCCTTGTTAAGAACTCCCCACTGACTGACTTATTCGTAATTTCTTTGGGTGTGACTGACCTCAGGAGTGTTGTGGCGGAGCCAATAGTACGCCTCTCTGAAATCATCAAAGATGATGCGGCTGCCGTCACCTCCACGGGCTGACAAGACGATCGAGGGAGAGGAGTAGGCTTCGCTGGTCACCCAGGTGGAGTGGAAGGTGTATGTAATGAGGAAGAAGGCCATGACCAGAATCATCCCACTGGCAACCTGGTAGAAACATGTAACACAGGATGTCAGTTTTTACAGGTCACCATGGGTCATCTTAAACTTCCTAAGCCAAAAACAAATCAACTCAAACACCTTCAGCCAGTGGAACACATGACCAACATGCATTCAACAAATCACTAGCAAATATCTATTAAAAAAATCACTTTAAAAAAATGAGTCAGACCATAAACCTGGAATAAGGCCACCTGATTTTTTGTATGTGCTCATTTAATTAACAAGTTGTCAGATCATTTCTGTACATATATTGATTAAGTTATTTGATATTTTGATGTCCTTCTCTTACTATGTAAACTAAGACTAGACTGACAGGAGTCAGTATTTATTTGTATGTCCTTGTTATGCCTGTGTGCTGTCAGTGTCTGTATGTGTGTAATTTTATGTTGCTGCGGTCAGTTTCCGGAGATAATTTATAATTCATATTGCCACTCTGTGTTGTATTGTTTGCCTGGTTGCTTAGCAACCATCTCACTTAAGGTTGACGTCAGAGAGTCAGAACCAGGGCTTATACAGGGGTCTCCACTGCGTGGGAGGACGCCACTTGGGGTTGTGAACTGTGTTATGGCCTCGCTCCCCTTTTTAAAAGGAAAGTCACCCAGAAGACTGCAGAGGTGCTCACCCCCCCAATGAGTTATTTTGAATTTGAGTTCATGTCTTTGACTGTCAGAACCGAATGGACTGCTGAATGAGACGCAGCACAAGGAAGACAACGGGCTCGTCCAGTGCAAGGTCGATGATGGGATCTCAGGACTGAGGGTGAAGCAGACAGTGCAGACTCAACGGGTCAACACCGGAGCTGGTTGAGCAAGTCCCACAGAACCAAGGTAGGCCGAGCATACACAGAGAGTGGCTGATAACCCGCTAACATTAGCTCCCCTGCTAACAGACATTATGTCCCCCATATCACGTCTGAAGACCTAGACACACGAGGGAATAAACAGTGGAGTATTTAAGTTTCCAGAGTGGTATGTGGCTGGGACAATGTGAACCCCAGCAAGACTGGCAGCTGCTTTACAGATGCTAATGGAGAGAGAATACCCTCCTGTCTGAGGGACCATCAGTGTGATTTTAATTTATTAACTGAAATAAAAGACGGCTTTGAATAAAATCTCCTTTAAATAAGAATGTCAGTGCATTTGCATGTTCTATTTGGAGTCTTTTTAATGGCTTCTATTGACAGGACAGCTGAAGATATGACAGGAAAGGAGGAGAGTGAGTGGGGGGATGACATGCAACAAAAGACTGTACATGGGAATCAAACACATGGCCGCTGCAGAGGACTCAGCCTCAGTACACATGACACACTGTACCAACTGAGCTACCAGGGCGCCAACGATGCACACTAAATACTGCTGATTTTGATTTTTGTTTTTGTGCTGATGATGCACACATGAGAAACAAAGGATGAACTACAGCCACAGCTGCATCAAATCTAAATTCATAATATACGGTGGTGAAACAGCTCCAGAAAAATCTTACAAAATGAAAAAATAACTCATCAAATGTATTAAAACCATTAAATTTTAGAGAAGAAAACATTTTAATGTCTATTTGTTAAGTTTAATTGGCCAAGTCATAGTTGCACAGACAACATACTTCATCATTTCATGTTACTCTACAGCAGTAAGTTATTTATGTATACTAACTGCTTAAACAGTGTACCATGAGAAGTAGTATGTAGTAGCTAAGCTTTATCTCCTGGCTTGGAACCTTGGCACAGTGTTGTTGGCTATAGAAAAAAGTAAATGTGACCACTGAAGTGTTACTTAGAATTGTCAGGAGCTCTTTTGTCTGGCTTAAACAATGACATTTTAATGCTGCTATTAAATGATTAAATGCTGAGGTTTAACTGGTTTGAATTTAATGAAGTTTCATGTCAAAACTTGTGCATGCTATACAAAGTGTGAACAGACTATAGATGACACCACCCTCCAACAGCTGCAACAGCTCTCTGAACCAGTCTGTCAGAGCTCCTACCTCATTTTTGATGGGGTAGGTGGAGTCCTGCTGCTTCTTGCTCTTCTTGTCTGGCCGGCTCACATCCAGGTTCTTCATGTATGTTGTTAACACCTGGGACACGCCGATGCCTGACAGGATGCACATGACTGGAGCCAAAACCAACATCAGACGCACCTGAGGAGGCAACAAACGAGCCAAACGTTAAACACGCGTGAAAGGTGCATATTCCTGAATACAGGTTTTTCCATTGACTTCAGCTGTGTTGAATTCTGTGAAGGTGCCATCTTCTGGTGACACTGCTCAGGACATACCATCACAGCTGAGAAGTACATGCTGGTGACTCCGTACATGATGATGAAGATCCTGGCGTCCGACAGGTTGTTGAAGCAGTAGTAAAGACCAACTGTAAAGAAAAGGGAAGGTAACTGTCAGACAAAAACTCAACAAGGACAAAGTGAGCTGTGCGCTTTATTCACATGAAAGATGGAACACTGTCTTCCTTGTCTATTAAACTCAAAGGTGGACCACCTTTGTATTGCTGTTGAAAACTGTGACAAAAAGGCAAAGGCTTTTTTATCCTAAAACTATTGTGACTTTGATGCATTTATACCAGGGCTCTGCAACCTTTACTATCAAAAGAGCCATTTTTGGCCAAAAAAAATTCAAAAATAAATCTCTCTGGAGCCTCAACTATTAAATTCTCTCTTTTCCCTGATGACTTTTTTTGATTTGGTATCCATAGCGAGCTTATTGAGACTCAAGCCACCGTAAAAATTTAGAGGAAAAGGCACTGAGCCATAGACAGAGGCTATGATGCACATTTTGATTGACGAAATATTAAAACTTTTTCAAAGTTTGGTGTATAGGCTACATATTTTTAAAGATTGATTGTTGACGTGTTGTGAAATAAACTTAAAAACATTTTGCCAGCCTATAATCTTTAGTTGAGATAACTACTTTTCTTCTTTAGATAATCTTTGATAAATCTTTGACTTTTAGAAAACTTAAATTTAAACTGTATTTCACAAACTGGTCACAGTGAAGTGTGAACCTGATTTGTCATTATTTTAATGTCTGAAAATTAATGAATTTAGTGTGTAATTTTTTAAATACATTAGTTATCTACAGAAGACGAGTAAATTATCTCAACAAAAGATCAGTAGTTTGTAAAACTTTTTCAGAATTTAAGAGTTTGAGTTGGGCTCAAACCTCAAAAATCTATTGCCGTACGTTGCCTTGAAATTTGAGTTATCCCAACTTTTTCATAGAGGTTGTAGACCCTGGCTTATATCAAGCATGTGCACATTACCTGCAGCAATCAAGTGTGGAGGGGATGGCCAGTGACAAATTCTGAATTTTTGCTAGATCTGTACAAGTAGTAAGCGATGATTTGCTGTTATTCATGAGGCAAACAAATGTTTGTTGGTTTGTATTTAGAGATTAAAGGTTAGCTTAACTTTTCAGAAGTAAATGGGACTGGATATCAAACCTTTGTAGCCTTTGTAGAGTGCTGGTGCTTCACAGATCATTTTAGAAAGTGCAAATTCACCATAGTGAAGTTAGATTTAAGTAGGATATTCAACAGACATTCAATTTGAATTCAGCAGCATCTTATCACTCAGCTTCACCCAGTGTTGGCAGTGAAAGGACAGTTAGCTCACCTCAGAGCCCTCGCTGTTAACCATAGAGGTTTCACTTGGGGGCCATCAATAAATCACCATTTGAATGACACAAAATCAATTCAAAAAATTGTGCAAAATTGGTCTCATGTAGGAACACTATTTTGATTGCTAATGTGTAATTAATTTAGTTTACTATTTAATAATAGTAATTTAGTTCAATATTTGAATAGAAAAGTTTTCAGTTTTTCAGTAGGTCTCATGTTAAATGACCCAGTGACTCCAAATCAATACCAAAGTATATACACGGACTAAACAAGACACACCTCTTTTTAATTGGACTTTAGTAAATTCTTCTGTTTTATTTTAATATTTTTATGAATATTCTTGTTCTTTTTTTCCCCAAATAGCTTCCATGTCATTAGACCCACTTGTTGTATCTGTTCTTCAGCCTTTGCCACCTTTGTCTGAAAACTCTAATGGAGTGATCATACATCATAAAGTGTGTACTCACCTGGGAACATGAAGACCAGCAGCTGCAGGTCAAAGTAGTACGAGGACCAGGTTGTGGGCTGGTGCTCAGAGACAGAGGCGATGATGGGGATGTTGTTCTTGGCGTAGGAGGGGTCCAGCAGGGAGTAGAAACGACCGGTCCATGGAGAGATCTTACCTGAGGGAGGAATACTTTTGGTCAGTTGTGGTCCAAAGTAGAGCCAGACAAATATATTTATTATATATTTTAAAAAGCTTTATTCATCCTCGACGTTGCCCTCGTCAACCCTCTTACCAGTCAGCATGAGAACAGTGCCCACAGACAGCAGGATGAAGCCCACCAGGGAGATGACACTCTTGAACAGCACCTCAAACTGCTGAGCGTTGAGTTTGCTGCGCAGGTAGTCCACAAAGGCGTGAATCTGGCACAAGCCGAACATACCGAAGGCTGCCATGTGCTCAGATGACTGCACCGGCTGGTAGATGAGAGAAGAGAGACAGGGAGGTCAACTGTATGTCACAGAACAGAGTGAAGGAGCCTTCCCCCCATCACATGAAACTGACTTTTGTATCATCTTTGGTCTAGATGATGACCTAGACAATTCAAGGTTTGTTTTTTCTTTTCTGGACACTTTGACTGAAAATGTCCTGTAAGCCAAGGGCCAACCAGAGCACAGAGTACCTCACGTGACATATGACAGTCAAGGTTCTTACACCTTTTCTAAAGTCAAATACAAGCACTTTTAATTATTTTTAATGTGCATTTTCAAGCTTTTCCAGCACCTTACAGCTGTGGCAGATTACATAAAAATATACATACGTTATATACATGTTTGTGAAATTATTATTTCACTTCTTCATCACATTAAATCAGATGTTATTGTGCTATGAACAACCATTATGATTTGTGACTGCATTCTACAGAAGGAAAACAACAAAGTTTCATATTTCCAAACATGCCACCTGTCTGTAAGCAGACTTGGCATCCTGTATAACCTGGCTGAGCCAAAAGCAGACTTATTTTATTTCTAAAAAAGCAAACTTTTCACTCAAATAGTGATTTATTATGACAGTAATGCAATTGCAACTTCAAGCACTTTACCCTAAATCCAAGCACTTTTTAAAACTTGAAAACTACATGAAAATTCAACTGTTTTTATGGATTTCCAGCACCTATATGAACCCTGGATGGTGCTTTTTCACCTTACCTGGAAACCAACGAAAGAGATCTGCATGGAGAGGATGGTGCCCAGGCAGTAGACGGTACAGTAAGCCACGTAGATGCGGTGAGAGAACCGGCCTGTGAGCATCAGAACCAGCACGTGGAGGGGGATCAGGTTGATCAGGAACACGTAGCCACCCCAGGAGGAAACCTAGATACACACAAACACCTCATCAGGACTTCTGTAAACTCTGAATTAATGCAGTAAACCATGTACTTTTTAGATCTCCTTACCATGTAGAAGTATGCCAGAGCGCATATGGACGACCAGTACACTGAGCCCGTTTTGACAGCTTTAATCCACATGTAATAAGTCAGCAGCATGCAGAAGATGGCGATACCTGAGGACAACAACACAGAGGCATTTCATTAAAAATATTTTTATTATGTTTTCTCTTAGAAACATAATTGTGCCCATCAGGTGTTCATACCTTCATTATCATAGGAGCCAGCAACAGAACGAGAGATGTAACCAGGCACCACTGCAATCATGGCAGCAGCCAAGAGCCCAGCACCTGCATCCTACACAGACAAACAGGCAAGAGGATGTTCATTCATATTTGTTGATATCATCACATAAAATCAAAGTATATTAAACTCATGTACAATATTCTAAAGAGGCACTCCACATGAAGATCTGTTTACTTGTCACAAACACCCCATTTACACCTGCAATCTGTATTCAGACACATTATCAAGAGAAGGAAAAATGCATGTTAATCAGAGTGTAAATGCAATGTGATTGAAATGTGATCAGATCTGCCTGCCCACATCAAAAGGTAGTCCAGCTCACAAAGTGTTCTGATCTTAGGTGGGAGGAAAAGCAATCTGTACAAAGTGCTCCAATCTTTACACAACATGACACTGATACAGAGCGAGCAAGAGAGCGAGCAAGAGAGAAGGCTGAAAGAGCCAGGCCTCATGCCTCTGATTACAGATCTGATTGCAGATCAACAGTGGGAATTGAATAATACATAGTAATAAATAACTGTCTCTGTGATGGTGTGCACTGCACTCATCTGTGCCACTGATCTACTGTTAAAAAGGCATATAATTATTCTAGTTAGGGCTGCACAATTAATTGCAATTGCAATAAAATCAATTTGGAAAAATTAATAACAAAACCTGTCCTGAAAATCTTGTTCTCCAGATGCAAGAAAACATGTTTGTTTGGAGCAGACGTCAATAAATATCATATCAAGATTTTAATAGCTTTTTTTCAGTGAACCTGAACATTTTAATGCAAAACTCATCATTTCCACTTATCATACTGCATATCGCAATTTCAGTCAAAATAATTGCAATATGCCTTTTTTTTTTTTTTTTTTTTTAACCAAATCGTGCAGCCCTAATTCTAGTCACAGAGTAGCCCACACCCCAGCACTGTAACATAATGGGAGAAACTGACACAAGGTTTTTGGGACAAAGAAAGGAATAACATTAGCTTAATTTACAAGAGGGGCCAAACAATTAAGACTGTGATAGACAACTGACAAAATGCAGTGATTTTTTAAAGGGAGTGTGGGGCTGATTTGCCATCGCTCAAATTAGGAAAAGAAAAAAAAAAGAGATGATGCTCCCATGAACATTACATATTAATTAAGGTTCATGGCAAGCATTATTCCATGCACACACTTCCTTTTTTTTTTTTTTTTAAGTGTACTTCTGTCCAGCACCTGCTATTCATTGCATTGGAAAGACATGGATGAGTGTGCTTTTGTAAAACTTTTTGCCACCTCAATTTACTCCCACACAGGTTTTGCTCTGGAGGTCAGAGATCTAATCTTGAGGAGAGGATAACAAGAATGGATTTAAAATACCAGGTGTAAACACAAAGGCAAGATTAGATCGTTTATTATCTGGATAACTTATCCAGATAAAGATCGCATTTTCTTACCAGGTATAAATAAGAAGAAGGAGTAACTAGTCAACCTGTGAAATCAGCTGTACAATATCTTCTGTGGCTCTGAAGGGAACATTCTTAAGTCTGAGAAAGTTATCTCAAATTGGGCTTGAAGCCAAAGAAATGTTTGGCAGAAAGCTTGTTTAAAAAATGTGGCCATTTATCAGACAGAGAGGGCTTAACGTAAGACACTACTGAGGACATTTTTAGAATTGTAGGATCCAGTTTTTTTGGAGCTTAACCCACATCAGGAACAACAAAAAAAAGAGCTGCAATAAAAGACTTTCTAACCTTAACCTTAGCATAGTTTGTCATGTATCTTCGTTATTATATGTTTTACCTTCAGCTCCTTGGTGAAGTGGTAGGTCACTATGGCAGTGAAGGAAGAGAACAAGGGAGCCAGGAAGACACAGACATTACGGATGTCGATGGTGATGTGGAAAAAGTGTAGGATGTGGTACAGGACGGCAGAGGTGATCATCAGTCCTGGTGAGACACAACACAAAGTGTTCAAGGAAGCTTTGGATTATGTCCAATAAAGACAGACTGCATACATGATGAAGCACACTGATATCTCTCTCCGCTAAACCTTACAGAACATTTAACTGCTCTACTTTTGATATTGAACAACCTAGAATTAAATGATCATTTTTTCTGATTCCTACCTGGATAAATGGTGCCACCAATGATCCTACCCAGAGGATACCATGCTCTGTCATCAAACCAGTTGTGAAACTTATAAAATCCTTCTTCTGCCAGGAAGCGGGTCGTACGGTAGTTGAAGTACCTGAAGGTGTGATGAGGGCAAAGGTGAGACACTTTACCGTAGGAGGAGGAAAATCCATTAATAATGCTTAGATAACCATGACAGAAGTAGCACTTACGGATCAAACTCATGGATGACACTTTCAAACCTCAAGACGGAAAAGAGTCTGGTGGAGAATGCTGAGGAGAGGGAAAAGCACAAGGATCAATGTGTCACATTTGTTTTTACTATTAGGGAAGCAGTGCTGTTGTGTATGTTAGGAAGTAGAGCACTCACAGAGGACAGCAGCCATAGACAGGATGAGCAGCTTCAGCAGCGTGTCCTGCTTCTCGTAGGACAAACGCAGGAAGCCCAGCTTGGTCATTTTGGCGAGGTTAGGGACAGCTCACCGTACTACCTGGTGGGAGGGAGAAAAGCACTCAATCAAAACTTTTTCACACACAGTTCCCAGAAACTTACTGTGACAACATTTCAGGCAGCACTCATGAATTTCACTATTAAACACATGCAGCTTCATTCAGGAACATTTCAGTCTTGCAGCTTTTCGCACATGCAACGGTAATGCTGGAATAGATGCAGCAGATGGGGGAGGTATGGCAGGAAAAATTCAATATACACTTTAAAGTGTCACATCCTGCAATATAGCCTTCAAACATGGCCAATCAAACTGCTTTTTTTTTTTTTTTTTTTACTATACAACTCAATTTATTCTGCACCATTATATACTAAAATGTTACTTTTACATTGTACTGTTCTTTCAGCAGTGAGTGGCAGATAAAATATTATCTCAGAGTATATAAAATGCATGCATTTCTCTGTTCTTTCTGTCCTCTGAGTCTGCACGTCAGATGGACATGACCCTTTGGTGTGCCTGTCCCTGCAGTGATTATGCTTTCATTCATAATACAGCCATATAAGCGACATACAGATTTCCCTAAATATCCCTGCTCCAATTCAGACATAATGGCCCCATGCAGGAAATATTCCTTAACATATAAAGGGTTAGACTATATGTGTGAAAGTGGTTCAAGGGTACAAACAAGGACAGGGGAAAAAAAAAACATGATTTCCTAAATTAGTTAAATTTATAGAAAAAAATAAAAACTCCTTTCAAAGTCAGGTTTTAAACAAGCCTGAGAAAAAAAATCAAAGTCTTCCAACTGTTAAGAGTCAACTTCATGTCCAGCCCAACCAGATAAGGCCACGCACTACGATGTGGCGTCAGGAACCAGGAAGCTGCCACAATGGAAAACTTCTGCAGGGATCTGTGCCTGTCTGTGTTCACATTCAGCAAGTTTTTTACAAAAGCAAAAACACAAACCATTAAGCTCAAGAGAGCTCTAATGAAAGCCAACTTTGAAGACAGCACGATCAGAGAGAGCCTCAGAAGTCCTGACAGTTAGCCAACGGTTCCAACATCACAGAGCAAGGAAATGAACAGCTGCTCACATCTGTTAACTAGCTGTTAACGCGCATCATGAGCACATTTTAAATGAATGCAAGTCCTTATTGTAAGTTAGAAAGCATCAGGCCGGTGGCTACTGTTGATGCTGCTTCCATCCAGTTAAAAGTGTGTGAGTAGGTTAGCTAGCGAGGCTAACCTGCTAGCTGCTGTATAATGAATACCCTGTCCCCGCGCTTCTTCTTTGAATTATTCTGAAAACATGAGGAACTCCTTCACAAATGGCAGCAGGACGACAGCCTAAAATTAAAATTGGTGCTCTTAAATGAGCTAACACGTTTAATATTTGATGTTCAGAGAGACTCACCCGCTCCGCTCCTGCTACTCATACACTATTCACACACAACCTTCACCGTGGACTAATCCCGCCCCAACTACTCCATGGGGGGCGTTTATTGGTCGAATATCAGCCAACAGAAATCCCACATAAATCTGATAGGCTCTTTGGCTGTCAATCAAGATTGCTCCCCTTCCTTGCCGCTGTGGTGTAGTGACGTGTCCTTAGGTAGGAAAGGCGGCGTGTCGCCCCCTGTTGGTGCAAAACTCTCAAGACATTTTAACTTGGGCGCTACAACCAAAGCCAAAAACTATTAATACGACCTGTCACCAACTATATAACCATAACAACTTAATTTAAATATTAGGTAAATAATTTGAAAAAAAAAGTAAATTGAAATTGAAATTTAACAACTGGTCTAATAGTATGAAAGCTATTAGTATACTCTGTAAAATATAATTAATAATGATAATAATAATAATAATAATAATAATAATAATAATAATAATAATAATAATAATAATAATATTAATAATAATTATCATTATCATTATTATTATTATATCATCATCATCATCCAGTACATCCGATGATACACATCCAATGATACTTTTTACTCCACTACATTCATTTGACAACAAATTAATATACTTATATATATTTATATTATTCATACAAAATGTACATCTAATAAATTCTGAATTTCTAATTATGAATTAAGCTAACCTAGCTGGTATATAACATAGTTAAATTAGTCAAACCATTATTAGCTGCAAAATTAAAGCGCTACGTACATGAATGCATCACTGGCTATAATCCAGTGATATTATATATTATTTTAAAATCAGACATTCTGCATAATGAGGACTTTTATTTTTGGTACTTTAAGTACATTTTGATGCTAATCCTTACATATCTTTACTGCAGATTTTGAACGCAGGACTTTTACGAGTGCTGCATTTTTCCTTTGTTATTCTGTCTCCTGTTTGAAAATGTAAGAAGCTAAAGACCTACATATTCTGCTCCAGGTAAATTACATGTTGACAAAAATAATAATACTCTTTAGTTGCATCTTTATAACTGTTTATTTGCAAAAAGAAATGATGTGCTGTCTCTTTCTCTGCAGTTCATATCACACAGCTTTCTCCAGGAACTAGGCACCTTCTCAATGATTCGTACATTAATTTCTAAGTGATGCAGATTTACTGCTCTTTAACATACAGCACTTGCTATATATATACTATTGGTGGGCTGCACACCCACAGTATCAGCTTATTTTAACTCTGCTGCTATCATGTTAAATGGTGCACATTTATTGGCCACATCCACTTTTCTCTCAGTTAAAATGAGGTCAGGATTTGCGTTTTAAAAGCTTTTCAGCGTGCCCACATTAGCTCCAAGAGGTGTCAGTCCAACTCCATCCCATCTCCTTGATCCTCATCTTCTCACTGTTGAGTTTGAAATGTCCCACCATGATAGCAAAACCCTGAAGACATTGATCAAAATATTGAATACTGACCAATTTTATTGAAATTAGACGTATTACTTTTACAAAAACCTCACTCACATATATCAGTCTGCACAAACACTATGCTCTTCTTACAATAATTGCACACCGTTTCAAAATCATGGCCCCTCCCCGTGGCCATGAGCTGTGACGGGTGAGAGTAAGGGGTGGTGACCGGGTGGCTGCATGGTGGTGGGCCTCTGCTTGAACATTCAGGATGTGTTAACAGTATATATGCAGCACAAAAACCAAACAGCTGATGACCTCTTTTTGCTTCTGCTCTCTGGGGGGAAACTAGAGCAAGCGTGTCAAGGCTGATCACCCATTTATGAAGATATAAAGACTTCTTACTATGTGACTCCTCCTTTATTACAGAGCTTAGCATCGCAGTGGTTGATGCGAAATAAACAAAACATAGAGCAGCAGTTTGGCAGTGTCGTCTCACCTATCACCTACTGAATTCACATTTAGGCAGCTTTTCCTTTGCTGGTGCCACCTGTGATTTGTGACATGTACATCTCATCAGACAGTGGAGTGAGATTTTAAAGGGATAGTTTGGATTATTTCAGGTGGGGCTGTATGAGGTACTTATTCATAATCAGTGTATTACCTGCAGCTGATGAGTCTGTTGTGTCCCCAGTTTGGAGAAGCAGCAGGAGTACCAGTGTAGGAAGCTAAGCAATGAACCGCTGTGGACACAGTCAGCAGCAAAATCTGTTTTTTTAATCATACAAAAAGAGGCCCACAAAAAACAGTAGCAATTTAAGTGTATTGTACATTTAGAATATTTTCACTGCTTTACCTGGCCCGCCCAGAAAGCATTTTCTGTCAGGAAACCACTGTTATAAAAGCCAAATATGTCTCTCTCCAAAGCCACCAAACTCCTTTGGCAAAAACAGTAATTTTACCTCACACAGCAGGGGAGATGCTGATGTCCCACTGCCTTGATTGGTTAATTTGGTTTTGTTATTGTGCAACTAATGCGCTTTAAAGGTCAATTCGGATTCACCAAAGTCACACAATAACACAAACAAAATAATGGACTGAGGAAGAGTTAGGGGCAGCAACTCTTGTGTTAAAATCATTGTTACTGAGGTAAAATCACTGTTTTTGCCAAAGGAGTCTGGTGGCTTTGGAGAGAGCGATACTTGGCTTCTGAAACTGTGGTTTTTCATCAGAAAAGTCTGACAGCAAGGTAAAGCAGTGAAAACATGCTAAAGACAGAGTACACTTCAACTGATAGATTTTTTTTTTTTTTTTTTGCCAACCGCCATCTATTGTAGGTAAAACACTGACTATGGATAAGAACCTCACACAACCCCACTACAAATAATCCAAGCTATCCCTCAAACATGGGACAAGACACCAAGCAAACCTTTACTCAACACACGACAAGAGTGACTTTGTATTTGTTCATACTAAGTAAATTTTTTTTTTTTTTTTTTAACAGCTCTATTTAAAACTGATTTGTAAAATCACACAAACACAAATAATCAACTAGTAAAAAAAGCTCCCTGAACTTACTAACAAAAGAGTGACTTTGATGAGGATTTCAATACTAAGTCACAATTTTTTTTTTTTATAATGAAATGATTTGTATATTACAAAAACTCTTCTAAAAGCCCTTTGTACTAACAAGGTGATCTGAACTGCAAGGAGAACATGTCCTGTGCAGAAAGCATAACTGTGGAAGGAATGGGACTTCTTGCAACATCGAGACAACATGTAGTGTCGGTAAAACAAGGACTGTGCTTTGCTTCTGAAGCCCCTTCAAAGTTAAAAAAAAAAAATCCTTCTTTAGTCACACATTTGCTTTAACATATTAAAACTACATGAGCTCTTGTGCTGTAATTTATTAAAGGAGAGTCACTCAAATGGCACAGTATACAAAAAAAAAAAACAATGAAAGAAAAATTCACAAAAGAAAACAAGTCAAGAGCCGAGTATATCATGTGTTTTGAGTGTGAGGCACAGGGCAGTCGATTTTTGTGTCACACTGAAAACGTGTCTGGTGGGTGCTGCGAATGAAGAACCAAAGGGCCAGAGAGACTAGATTAAAAACATGTAAACCCTTCATCCTAAACTGCACATCGTCTTCACTGAGGGACAAATCGCATCAACTGCTCTCCCGTCTCCTTCGAGTGGATCCATCACTGGGTGGGCAGAGGTCTCTGGCGGGTCGGGGAGGTGTGGGGGGTGGAGGACAGCCTCTCTGAGGAGGTGGACGATGTCAGGGACGACTGCAGGTGGACCGTCTTGTGGAAAAGCTTGTTGCTGATCAGCACGACCAGGGAGAAGAGACGCAGCTGGAAGTGGCTGAAAGAGCGGAGAGGACAAAAGTGAGGTTACATTCAAATCACTTTAAATAAAATAAATTAAAAATGCTGATTTCACACTCACTACAGCTTCGTTGGCGTCTTGGCCTCATTAGCGCTGATGATGAAAAGAGGGAAGAGGATGGAGAACAAGCAGCCACTAGGTAGAAAAGAGAAACATGGCATACAGTAAATACAGTAGCAGGATAACTGAGGCAACACAGAACATGAGGTGTGCTTTCCATTGCACCCTCCTGCTCTTTAGAATTCCTGTTTGTTGTGGTTTTTTGTAAACAATCTACATTTTACCTGTGTCTGGAAAATAATTTAATTTATTTCAGATTGTTTTCAGGCAGAAAAACATTTTTGATTGAGACAGGATGCAACCCTGGAAGACAGGGTCACATGATGAATTTTAAATGAACATTTCGTTAAACAAACTAAGTGATTTTGAAGAAAGACTGTTGACATTTTGGGCTGGCGACGCATTAATGCGACTGTATGAATGAGAAAATGAAACAGGGGCGTGTCAGACAGCTGCTTCAGGCTCTGCAGGAGGGGACGAGTCAGACAGAAACTCAAGAGTTCGTTGAAGAAAACCTGCCAGCGAGCAGCTGAGCTTCACAGAGTGGTCGGGTCACACTGGCAGCAGGCCGAGCATGACGTCCCTCTCCTACAAAGGACCTTCCAGATGTCTGAGGCCCTCACTCTCTGATAGCTGTTGTCCGGCTTAAAAAAAAAAACAGCAACAGGAGACTGACCTGTCTTTTTTGATCTGCACTCATTTTGTCGCTGTTTCAGCTTGTCAGACATGTAATTCCTCGCCAAATCTCATGTGTCGATAGGGCAACTGAAAACCACGCTCGTGAAATGATTGGCTGTTCACGTGTCACTGTAGCATGAGAGATATAATTGGCTGTGTATGAGCCAGGGAGGGGACACTGTGGGGCCTGTCTGTTAAATGATTGGCTGTGCATCACTCGTTGCACACGCCATTATCAAGGAATATGACTGGCTGTTGTATGAGTCAGGGTTATTTGTTTTGTGCTTTTATGGCACTTTGCATTGCATGTATTTAAGTCAAACTACTCAAGATCTTATTACTTATTACTTTCTTATTAATAATCACTAGAGGAAAGACTTGAAAAACAGACATGCTTGGTAATTTTTTTTACAAAAAATATAAAAATTCTCTGATTTCAGCTTCTTAAATATGAATATTTTCTGGTTTCTTTACTCCTCTCTGAGTAAACTATGTTTTTGAGTTGAGGACAAAAAAAGACATTTAAGGATGTCATCTTGGACTTTGATTTGGCTGTGGATGATGTGTCTATCACGATACATGTTTGTTTGCATATAAAGCAGGGAAGTGAGAGCCCATCACAAATCATTACTCGAGACGCATGTGGAGACTCATTCTAATGCCAGGTGTGAACACACGTACTCAGAGCTGCTCACTTGTGTTTGGATCATCCAGGACACATGTTAATACCAGGTGTAAACAGGCTATATGTCATAAAGCTTTAACTGGCATTTTGCAAACATATTTTGGAGCTGAGAAAGTACAGTAGGTCACAGCTTAACTATTTCTATGATGATAACATGTAAATACCTTCAGTGTAATCAAGAATTAAAGGTGTTACCTGATGATGTATGAGGAGGGCAGGGCGGTCAGCAGAGCCATCGGTAAACCGAAGCCGAAGTAATAGGGCCAGTTTCTCTCAATATTGGACAGCCGTTGGTGCATCTCAATGCCTTCAACAAACGCAAACAGACAGTTTTGTTTGAGTTCTCTCTTCGAGCCAGACGATCGATTTTGGATGCAGAATGTAACGTGAATGTCTCACCGTTGTTGAACCAGCGATACTCAAAGCAGTACAGGGAGTAGAGCAGAGACATGTGGAGGAGGCTAACCATCTGTCCAATGGCATCGATGGGGAAGAGGCTAACAATCATACCCTAGAAAACACACACATGTTGTCATCTTTGTGCCACGGAGAAGAGATTTTGTATTATTTGTTAGAAGTGTATGCATATGAAGTAGTGGTGCAAAAAAGTCCCCAAAACAAGTAATGACAGACCTCTTTAAACAGTTTCAGAGACAATTTCAGAGGAAAAAAAAAACAACAACCATATAAACTGAAACCATAGAGCTTTTTTACATTTTGAACTACGGCGGCACGATTATGGAAAAAATCCTAATCACGATTATTTTGATTGATATTAAAATCACAATTATTAAACATGAATATTCATTGATTTGAGAACATCATATATGTTTATTGTTTTTTTTTTTAACTCGATGACTTTGAACTTTTAACAACTGAACTGAAAAACAATAAATAAATGAAGATACATAATGATGTGAAAAAGTGTTTGCTTAGTGCGCACAGCTCTGTGTCAGCGCTGTAAAAAGTGTCCTGCTTGTCTCCCTTCGTCTCCCAGCTTAAAACTGCTGACAAATATGTCGAATAAGTTTATAATTTAACTCAAACAACAGCAAGCATGTAACTCAAAAGCATCCTGTCCCACCGTACCGGCTTAGTTTGACCTCAAACCCTCTTGCCCTCTACAAGTTGTTTCAAATTCAGTCATCGAGCTGAAACCAAAACTGACTGGAGAGGAAGGGTGCGCTGCATTTACAACACATGCTGAAACGCCATACACCACCACAGCATGTGGCACAATAACAGTTTTATTTCACTTATCTTGTTTCAATGATCATAGGAAGCCAAAATCAGAATTGAAATTCAATTAATCTCCCAGCCCTATTTGAAGATTCTCTGAACTGACTCTAGAGTCTAACACTTTGGCTAAATTGAACACAAACATATGCAGACCGTTTGTGGAGCAGATGTGCCATGAAATGCATGTTTTCACTGGCTACACGTGCAGTGCATCTACGGTGTAGAGTTGTGTGAGTCTCAGCCAAATCAAAACTGTGAACTTTTGTTTTGGGTTTGTGTATTATGTGTTAATTTTTTTTTTTTTTTTTTTTTTAACCAAGTTTGTGTAATGTGGAGAAGTTAAAATCTACAGACTACAGTAGGGATAAAGTTGCTAAGCAACTGCCAGCTGCAACTGGCAAAATAAATACCAGGTATCTGGTATAGGTATCTGATCATCTTTTCTTTTTTTTTTAAATTCATTTTTATTATTTCCCATTCAGTCTGCTATTTCAAGCTCTCTTGACAGCTGCTATCAAAGGATGCAGGTGAAGGGAAACAATAAATTAAAAAATTGTCAACAAGCCAGACTCATTTCCTGTATGCCCGTAGTTTAATAAAACAAAAAAATAACACTTCATGACCCATTTCCGTGTAATAGGGCCATACTTAGCTCACATACAAAATATAAACAGAAGAATGGCCTATTTTTACATTTGTAAAGAAGATTTCCTCGGTGCATCTGCACAGTGTGAACGATCTGCATCTGTTACATGCTGAATGTAGCCAGCCTGAATAAAATTGTTTGCCTGCTGGACACAAGTCATTTTGAACAACCAATCTCTTTGTGCAAAGTGCAAATTGGCATCTTTTCACATGGTTTATGAATGGCATGACTTTTTAATTCAGTGAGAAAAGTGATCATTTATGCACACAAAATACTTGGTGAATCTGGAATACAGTGACAGATCACAACAGCAGCTTTACTGGAACTGTACAATTCAAACTTCCAGCGACAGTGTGATTTTGCTGTATTGATACAGAGAAACATAGACAGAGAAATTATTTTCAAATGGAAAAAAAAAAAACAAACAAACAAAAGCATCAGCAACAACGTACCTGAATGAGGAAGAGTGCCTGGAGGAGGAGGTTAAAGAGCATGTCGGCGATGATCTTACTGACGCTGGGAAACGGCTGCGCTTTACATCCAGACACTTCAAATGCTAGGTCAGCTATGTCCTGCAACAGAGAATATAATTCTCGTATCTACAGCTGTGTGAGCGGAGTCAAACTGCAACAAACTCATAACAAAATATCAGGATTTAGGACACAGTTCTCTTTTGCTTTGTGGTGGCATTATGAGATGACAGGAGATACGACTTGAAGATGTTACACTGTTGTACGGTAACAGTGGTTTCTGTGTAATGAAATGACTTTAACAACAATATCTGAACAGGTGTTTGATACTAATATGTCCTGTTCCTCTCACATAAAAGTTTAAAGAAAAGTCCTGAATAGTTTTCCAACAACCTACTTTATTGTGAAGCAGCTGAAGTCACAGGAGTCCAGCTGAATGGTGTGACTCCAGTTCAACTCATCATCTATGGCCCAATTTCAATCCAGTCACTACACCCCTCCCCTATCCACTCCCATTATATTTTCTATTCTACATTCATTATCTACTCCCCCTCATCCGGATTGGGAGATTCTGCAACGCTGTTTTCCTGTGAAACTCCAGCAGTGGACGAAAAAACTAAACCCGACCTTCAATCGGCATGAGGGTGAGTAGATATTCACTGAATTTTCATGTTTATATTAACTATCCCTTAAAGTGTCTTTCCAAACCAATTGACCTTAAATTGAACTGAAGTCCTCCAAGTCTGAGTCTGCTTGAATACAGGCTTGCAGACCACACTCCTCTCAAATGCAGCACCTCTTTTTGTGTCCGGGATGCAGGAAACAAAACATTCCTACAATTGTGAGTTCTGTGCAATTATTTCCAAAAGATAATTAGTAAGTTTCCTTATCTAAAACAGACATTTGATAGACTTTTTTGTCTACACATGATGAATTAGAAGTTACATCGTATTTGAAACAAACATGCTGTTGTGGTGGATCTCAACACAATCTGTTACCTATTTTATCTGTTCTTTTATGTGTACTTTTGTCCATTGTTTTATCTTTAGTTTTTGCCATTTTATTATTTTAATCTATTTGTTTTCTGTGTATTTATTCTCCTCCTCCTTTTATTTGTCCTTGTTTGTTAAGCACTTTGTAAAGGTGCAGATGAAGTTGCTACAGATGAAGAATGTTGATGTTGATAAAGGTGATGGTCTCCCAAAGCTTGCTGGTGTATTTATACCCTCCCTCTTCATTACAATAACCTCGACAGCCGCCGCTGTCACACAGACTTACATTCCATCACGGAGTGGTGGGGTTTAGGGGCCGGATTGGAAGTGGGCCTACATCTCCAGGGTAAGGTTGTCAAAAGTGTTGATACTGCAGTATTTTTTCAATACCACATTTAAAACAATACAATATTTACATTTGATGGTATCAAAAGTACCAAGAATGTAAAAAAATAAATTATCAAAGTGACTCATTTAAGACTCAGTCCAGTTCAGTCTTTGTCCTGCCTGAAGTTTGGCCTGCAGGAAAACCAGACAGTGATCAGTGACTTTTACTGTCCAGAACTGTGTGCAGATTGTTCTTTTAGAAAAAATTATTGTGACTTTTATGTGACTAGGACTTTTTTTTTTCTTTTTACTGTGTTATGAAGAAGATATCGAGTATCATTTTTTTTGTACTAGTATTGTGTCTAAGTTTAAAATTTTGATATTGTGACCATACTACAGGATATTTACCTTTTTGTTGATAAAGGAACAGTTTTGCAAGATTGGACAGGAAGAATGGACTTGATTACATCAAGTGGTAGAGGCAGGGCTGGCTTTATGAACCTCAGCCCATTTATGGTATCAGTGCATTTTAGTGCAACTCTGTTATTAAAACTCATTCTACTGAGAATAAAATCCAATGCATTCTGCAGCTATCAACAGCATGTCACCATTTAAAACCCCTAGAAAGGATGCAATTTTGATAACTTTGTGTATATGCCATGACTGTGTGTTACAATCTATGCATAGATTTTAGAAGCACCATCTGTTCTGTCATCTCATCACCGCAGCCTATCAAGACAGGGCCTGACCTGGAACCAGATGGCGTTGACTATCTTGCTGAGGACAAACAGAGGGAGAACCCAGAGAGCGCTGAAGACGGAGGTCAGGAATGAACTCTAACCAGGACCACACGCTGCCATGGAGGGAGGGGTCACCTGGAGCAAAACACAGTTTGTTGACTGTCTGCTTTCTACAACCAGCCAGAGACCCCGCCCCAGATTTCACCAGCAGCCATACACACACACGCATACATACATACCGATGATTTTTGCAGTGAGAGTCTGCAGCAGAGGGATAAACACCCGGTAGAAGAGAAACAGACTGAGCTGGAGAGAGAGAATGAAATGCTACAGTTACTCTTTCAAAATCTGGTATTTGGCTTAAGACAGTTTTGTGGATATTTAAAGGATGCAGCAACCTTAAAGATGGCACTAACAGGAAATGAAAATTAAACTGAACAAACTGTTAAAGCTTTTGAGGATCTGCATTTATATAATCACATTCAAGACATTTTAAGACTTTTTTTGGGAACTCCAGACAGCATGAAAAAAGATTAGGGACAGAGAGGTCATTAAGGCCACACAACACGGGTGTCGCACACTTGTTCCTAAGACTGCACAGAAGCTAAAAGATAGGTTTGGGATAGCACGTGGCTAATAAACAGCCATCGAGCAGAAGCAGTATTATCAGGGAAACTTTAGTGGTGTGAGAGTGACGAGGCTGTGTTGTCTTACCCAGAACACTCCTCCATTCCAGGCACAGCACTGAAAAATCCTGCTGGCTACTTTGGGTTCACTGAAAGAGAGAAAGAAATAATGACAACATCCATCACTGTTTAATAATGAAAGGACAGTTTGGTTTCACTTTAATTTTACTTTTCCTACTTAACCAAAGTCAGGCAAACTCCAAAATAGGGCTGCAACTAACAATTATTTTCACTGCCGATTAATTTATCCTGTCACTATCTGGTCAGTTGAAAAATAGGCCCAAACTACAGATCAATTATCATTTCCTCCACTCACTGATTAGTTGTTTGGTCCATAAAATGTCAGAAAATGTTGATCAGTCTTTCTCAAAACTCAGGGTGACATCCTTAAATGTCTTGTTTTGCCAACAACCTGAAGAAAGTCAGTTTACTATCAGAAATGAGTAAAGAAATCAAAAATATTCACATTTAAGAAGCTCAAATCAGAGAATTTGGACATTTTAAATCAGTTTTTGAGTTATTTCCTTTATTAACAGTGGCTTGAGAACGTAGAACAATTTCCAACCACTTCTTGTTTACTTGTGCAAAGAGATCCTCATGAAGCTTTAACTTCAAAGAGGACTCTGAATTTTATTTCGAGACCGGTTACAACCACAACTGTGGGGATATAACTAATTTCCTATGTACTGCCTGATTTATTTGTCAACATCATCACTGTGATTGGAACTAAAACTTCCTACTTCAAATGCAAAAACAACTTGACCATTTCTACTTTGAAATGTTACTGTTACCAGCTGTCACCCCTCCTAGCCCCTCTTCACAGGCACTTAAAGAAAGCCAATGAGGGAGACAAGAGGAGAAGCTGTGACTGTCTGGGAAGAGATGTCAGCCAAGTCTTCTGTAATGACATTTGTCTACCTAAACCACAAAGAGTTCATCTGCAATACAGCACCCAAAAGAAGACACACAGCGGCATTTAAATTTTGTTATGCAACACTTACGAAGACCACATCAAACTTTCATCATGCTGACAAAGATAGCAAGCTGGGTTTTTGCTTGTGATAAACAATAACAAGACAGGCCCATAAAGCTAATGTAGCTAATCTGTATATAGTTATGTTGGGGAGTAGCAATTACATGTACATGCTCATGTACTGTATTCCATTATGGTTACAAATAAAAAAGATGTAATCCGACTACAGATACATTTAATAAAAATGGGGATTAATAGGAGGATTACAATTTTAAAATAAAGAACGATACTACCACGGACAGTGCACACACAGACCAATTCATTATCATGGCCTCTAGTGACTTGGTCTTTAAATCAATCAGTCAATACACGGGCACAACAAAGGAACAGCTGGACAAACTAATATACCTAATAACAAACATTACTATTAACACAAACATTGACTATTAATAATAAATTAATCTGCATTTATTTTTATAATTGTTTAATCAAGTCATTTTTGAACTTTAAAAAGTCAAAATTCTCTTATTTCAGTTTCTTAAATGTGAAGATTTTCTGGTTTCTTCTGACAAAACAAAGACATTTGAGGACATCATCTTGGACATTTTTCACCATTTTCTGACATTTCATGGACAAAACAACTAATTGATTAAATGAGAAAATAATCAACAGATTAATCAATGACGAAAATAATTGTTAATTTCAGCCCTAAAAACACTATATTACACTAAACTATTTCACCATATTTTATATCGAGGTAATCCAAAAGTAACAGAAAGTAATCAAGTTACATTACTTTAATATTTGATACTTCGACTATGTTACTGACTACATTTTTAACGGGTAATTAGTAACTGTATTGGAATACATTTTTAAAGTAACCTTCCCAGCCTTGGTTACGTTACATTAACAACATGAACACTACATGCTGCGATATCGCTCCCTCACTTGGGTGAGATGTGACACTAGTCTTGACTCTCACTTGCCCTGCCTCTGGTCTAGGTCATGACTTGATCTTGGTTTAGGTGGTCTTGAGTACAACACTGATGCACAGCATGGGAGGTACACAGGATATTCTAACTAAGACTATCATGTCAGTAAGAGTTGCATTCCCAGATTGCAGACATAAAAATATCATCCATGGTATTTTTGACTCTGGCTTGGTATGAAAGTCATGGCATTGCAGCCAAAATAAGCAGCTTTTTCTCTGGCCTACTTGTCCGGTTTGCGCTCTTCACTCTGTGCCCGTCTCTGTGCCAGGGCCCCGCTGGCCCTTCTCCTCCGCTGCTCTTCCCTTTTCTGCTGGATGCGGGCATCCAGCTTGGAGATCGTTCCAATCCCCAATATGGAGTCCTTGATCCCCTAGAGAACCCAGAGCCAGAGAGAATACACATAAGGGGTTTGTTTCAAAATAGTAGCATTGACTATGGAGCTTTGAAATGTCTCAGTAAGTACTTGTTGAACACATAAATTGGGCTGATAGAGGTATGTGAAGGCAAATCCCATTAAAAAAATATTTAAGGACTTGTTAGATCTGTAAACAAAGTGGTACCTTCTGTTTATTCATGACAACCAGATTTTTTTTTCATGTTAAGCTGGAAAACTCTGAATGAAACAGTCAGAGTAAAAAGCTCCAACACACTGTCATCTTTCCTCCACCTACCTTCTAAAATGTAAAACATTGAAAAACACCAATATCAACTATGCTGAGGGAGAAGCCTCCATCTTATCAGAGGTGGATAATGGAGGCTGGATGATGACAGCATATTATGCTGAAATCCAATTTTTAATCAAGTTGGCTGACCTAATATTGATCAATGGCTATCGTCCACTGTTAAATGGATGGTGTGGAGTCCCAGAGTCAATATTAGAGCTAAACGATATGAAATAATAATCATATTGCCATTAATAATTCAGATAATGTGATTGCAATATGAGTCAGATTTAAGAGAAATGACAGCTTTTTATATCAGAATGTATCCTCTTATTTCATAATGTCTGTTGCTACCAGCTTCATCTAGCAGCTGGCTCCTGTTAGTTAAAGCAACAACAAGGTGAAGGTTATTCAATCAACCAACCAGAGGCTGCTGCTGTAAATAATCATGTACACAGTCAAAGAAACTAACATCTCCTCTAAATTGCCTTTAATTAATCCAAAAACAAACATTATCATTGGACTCTTTTGGAGTACAGCCAGCCCACATTCAAGCTGATGACACACAATGATCAAGTTCAAGGGAATAAATAGCAAATGAAGTTCGACTGTCCTCATTTGTCCTGGACAAAAGTAAACAAAACCCCCTCCATCATCAGATGATTTGTCTGTTCACATTCGCCCTTCACACAGTCTACATACAGTCAGAGAATGTGATGTGCAATTTGTCAGAGAATTTATGTGGACACAACAATAAATAAATGGCATTATATGCTTCCTTAAGGTAGCATTTACTTCAGTGTTATTGTATAACATGCAAATGTTGCTTTTATTGTGTTTGTCCCCTTTAGTTCTCAACATGTGGCTCCTGTTTTCTTGACTTAAAGGGAATTAGCTTCTCAGCTGAACAACAAACCTACAATACTCACTGCCCAATTTAGGCACACATGTACAATCTAATACAACATGCAATACAACAGCTCTGCCATGAAATTCGACTTTAGTTAAACTCATATCTTTCCAGTTTTTGTTGACTGTCAGAGATTGTATGATTCTGCTTTATATTTATTATTACGTAGTGGGTGGTGTTGTTGTACTGGACTGCATTACATTAAAAGGTGTTAATAATATTTTGTCCACCTCGTTAACATACACGAGGGCGGCAAAATATTATTCCATATACATTATTACACCTTTCAATATACTAGGTGTACTTAATAAAATGGCAAGTAAGTGTATGCTGCTGCTATTCCAAAATAAAGCTGAAAGTGTCTGTTATTTTGAAAGCATGTATCTGTTTCCCTGCCAATGAACTCCACCCATGTGGCACGTGTCATAGCATATATGTGAGTACAGTCTGCGTGTGTGTCTGCTGACCGTCGCAACATTGCGGAGGAAGGCCCTGACGCTGTCTGTCATCTCTGGACCAGCTGCAGATCCATCAACTGCAGAAGGAGGGGGGGGTGGTGACCTGGTGGTCAGCTCTCATGGCAGGGAGAGGCGCACCCAGTAACCTGCCATGACCAAAGAAGCAAGGACACAAAGTGAGGACAAGAGAAGAGGACAAAAATTCACAATAACCTCTTGTGTGCAGTCTTAACAGCAGACAATTCACTTTGTTATGCTGGGAGATACTGTTACTAGAGGGACATTCTGTAGGGAACTTGCTTGCAATATTTTATAAGGCTCAGTTTGTTCACTTAATTTTCCACAAACGTAAGCTTTATCTGGTAGAATTGAGCATACTTTTTTTTTTTTTTTTTAAATCACCTTAACTGCTTTTAGAAATAGTGATCTTGGCTTGTTTGGGAATTTTTCATGTGCATAACTGAGAATTAAACTTTCAAAGAAAATGACAGTTGTCACATGCATGACAAAAACACATCTGGCCTTGAGACATGCCAGTGACAAACAGCTGTTTAGCACCTTCTTCCATATTTGGGATATTTGGTAGCCATTTTGTGCTGATTCACATGTGATTTAACTTTATTTGTTTCAAAAAATAGCTCATCCTCACACCACATGAACCACATTTGACAAGAAAAAAGGTCATGCTAATTCTGAGATTTGTCACGTCTTTCTAAAATGTTTCTTTGTATTAATAACAAGTCTTCCCTTTGTCCTGATCATGACACTATGAAAACTACATAAAGTAGACTGTAATGTAGATTACACGAAGAAGAAAAATCAGGACACAAACTGGTTACCAACTTTATGAATAGTGCGAAAATGTGAGATCAAATACAGGATCTGATGTTTGAACGTCTTCACTGATTTAAGGAGAACATCATTAACGCTAATGTGTGTTTGTTGGAAGTTAACGTTAGCAGCTGACTCAGTGTGTTAGCTCAGATATGAGACAGCGTACAGTCAGAGTTAGCTGCCAAAACCTCCAAACATTTTCATACGTGAATAAGACTCTCACGTAGAGTACGTATTCAGTCTGCTCAGCACGAAGCATCTGCTTTCATAATCTTTGACTGTCGCTGGTTTCTTCAGTGCTCTGCTAGCTTGTCTCTGTGTGTTGCTAGCTAGCTAGAACTGTTAACGCTCAACAACTCCTTTAACTGTTGTGTTCTTCGTGAAGACAACTCCTCACCCAGCGTGTAAAGTCGCAGACACGACACACAGTTCACCGCGGTACCGTCCTTACCTCATGCGACAGGCTCGGGGTTGTTTTAACTTCGTTAATTCTTTCTTTAGCCCCTTTAATGTGACAACAACACCAAACAGACACTACCAGGAGCTAGGGCCGTGGAAAACATATTGCGCAAGCTCAGACACTCTAAGCATCATGGGAAGTGTAGTCCTCCTCATTGGACCTGTAACACAATCAAATATTTGTTATTTTACTCTGGCTAATTATTATTTATTATTTTACCCTAGCTATGTTATTATTTTACTCTAGTCATATTAGTTGTTATTTTAGTCTAGCTATATTATTTATTATTTTACTCTAGCTATATAAATTGCTATATTATCATTTACCTCTAGCTATAGCTATATTTTTATATATATTTTATATATAAGCTCAGACTTCTAAGCATCATGGGAAGTGTAGTCCTTCTTATTGAAATTCTGGGACTTTTGGCAGAACCTGTGTGACTGGTTAGCTATTAAAATGGAAAATGTCACAATATTTAACACACACTAAATAGATAACCTCTACAGAGAAATATCTGAATGATATGATCAAAATTATGGGTAAATATCACAGACATTCATGAAAATTGAACATGAACTTGAATAAAATTGAAATTGAACAACCAGAAACTCCACTAACTTAGTTTAGAAAGGTACTAATGAATATTTTATTTTTTACATGTCAGACTATTTTTCTGGTTTTGACCAGTGTCTTTTTTTTCAATATTTATTAATTCAATTGTCTCCACTGTGAATTTTCTGTGTGATTCACTCAAATATATGTGATTTATGCACAGGCTTGGTGAGTATGGATTACATGGAATGAGATTATGTAATCTTGATAGAAAAAACTATCTGTTACAGATTAAAAAAAAGATATAATGAGATTACAGATACATTGTTAAAAAATGGGGATAATTAGTAGGATTACAATTTTAAAATTAAGAACAACATGAACAGTGCACACAGTTTATTATGGCCTCTAATGAAATAAGGATTCACTGGGAGGATATTTTGAAGTTTTTTTACTTTAAATCAGTCAACTAACAAACAACTAACAACTAACATAAAACACTTCGAGCTGCAACGATTAATTTAACGATTAATCGATGATGAAAATAATCATCAGGTGCAGCCCTAAAAATACCATATTAGGCTGAACAGTTTCACCATGTATTATACTGAGGTAATAGAAAAGTAACAGAAAGTAATCAAGTAACATTACTTTAATATTGTAAGCTTGGATTATGTTCCTGACTCCATTTTTAAACAGGTAATTAGTAACTGTATCAGAGTACATTGTGACCTTAGCAACCCTGTTTATGCAATGGTATGTCTGCTGTGTATCTAATTGAGTACAGTGGAGATGCCTTCCCTGAAGTATATTTATTTTCATTATGTACAAAAATCAATACTTGATTTTTATTTAGCTGTTTTTATTCATTATTAACTTACTATTAAAATTAATATTCAATATCATTCTTTCTCTATAGAAATGTGTTTTCCTGAATTGTTCTAAATAACACACATTTGTTAATAGCTGCTTATTGTATTACCTGTGAGTTAATGTGTATATTAATCTTCATAGCATCTCTGTAAACTGTTAATAATGTATGAATTAATACCTTAGTTACATTAACAACATTAATGAACTGTTAGTTACTTCTCATCACAGTATTAACTTATGTTAACTAATGTACCCTATTGTCAAGTGTTACTGAGATATTATATATATTATATATATATATTTATATATATGTTATATAAAACTAACTGCACATTTATAAAATGATTCAAAATCCCACAGTTCAAAGCTATGCTTAAAACATTCTTTGAGTTAAAGAAATATCAAAACACATTAAATCATAATTCACACAATATTTATTAAATTTCACATGTCAAACATTGTCACATTTCTCAATTATGTATTCAAGATTGTGAGCAGTGTTGGGTAAGTTACTGAAATTTGGCAGTTTAGTAGTAGTTTTAATTTAGTTATAATATTTGAATCTACCTATATTCTTTTACTCTGGCTATATTATTTTAGTCTTGCTACAATCTTTTAATCTAACTATATTATTTTAATGTAGGTATATTATTTTAATTTAGCTATAATATTTTAATCTAACTATATTATTTTATGTAGGTATATTATTTGAATTTAGCTATATATTTTAATCTAACTTATATTATTTTAGTCTACCTATATTATTTGAATCTAGTTATATTATTTTAGTCTATGTATATTATGTTTAGTTCTGCTATATTATTTTAATCTAGCTATTATTTTTAGTGTAGGTATATTATTTTATTCTGGATATATATTTTAGTTACCTATATTATGTTAAGTCTAGCTATATATTTTAATCTACCTATATTATTTGAATCTAGTTATATATATTTTAGTCTATGTTAGTCTAGCTATATATTTTAATGTACATATATTATTTTTTGTCTAGCTACAACATTTCAGTCTACCTATATCATTTTAATCTAGCTATAATATTTTAATCTACCTATATTATTTTAATCTAGCTATATTATTTATTAGTCTAATTATACTATTTAATCTAGCTATAATACTTTATCTAGCTAATACTTTATTAGCTATATATTTTGATCTAGTTATATTATTTTATTCTAGCTACACTATTAGAGTCTGGTAATATTGTTTTTTTAGTGTAGTGTAGGGTGCTGAGAGTGGGTCAGCGTGGTGCTGTGGTGCTGGCTCAGTCTTCCTGGGATGATTGGCTGGATGGCGTCCACTCTCAGCTGCTCCAGGAGACACCAACAACACAGAGGAGTTGAGCCCTGTAAAACAGAAAAAAAAAACCAGATGTGAGGACACATGTAGACAACATTTATATTGTTGAATGTGTAGAAATATTCTGAAACAATGGAATAATATGAGAGAAGATTCCTATAATAAATATAATCCACATACTGTATGTAAAGTTTATGTTACTTTTGTAGTCTCAGGGAGGAGATTACTTACTCAGCCCACTGAAATAAACGGGACCACTGCTCTCCAGCTAGTCCTGCGGTCCTCCATCCTCCTCATCTGGTCCGCATCGTCTCGGTCGTCATGGAAATCCTGGACGTTGTCACTTCTTGTTGGGAGGTTGGTGCAGTGTCTATAAGGGCAGAAGAGTAGAGTGAGTCAATAAACAATCTTTGGATTACTGGAGACTGAGATTAAAGGGATAGTTCAGATTTTTTGAAGCAGGTTTTTTATGAGGTACTTATCCATCGTCATCAGGGGCGTGTTTAGCGCCATCTACTGTAGGGAATACACTGACTCTGGATAAGTACCTCATACAGCCCCACTTCAGAAAAAAAATCTGAACTATCCCTTAAAGTATTAACTTACCTTTGTCTGGCAGAACCATCAACACCTGCTAAAGAAAAATACATTACGCGATAACAGAGTGACACTAATTCATGTCTTTTTTAAAAAAATGTTTTTATTGCAATAAATTCAATGAACAATACAAACTGTCCATATTACATTAATATTACATATTTTGGCAATGTTTTTTTTCTTTTTGATAAATAAACAAATTAACCATATCTAAACTGTTAAATAAGTAAAATTAAAAATTAAAACACTTCAGTTAATCTTGTCATTAGTGGTTAATTTTAAGATTTTCATTGTAAATTCAATATAAGACCATTTACACGTTCAAAATGGCAAACAAGTCCAAAGGACGATTTTATATGACTGAGTCCGGAGCACGTCTTTTTAAAATGTTGGTGTAGATCCGTGCTGTCCAGAGGCGGCTTACTGGAGTTGCAGGAGTGGACGTTGTTAGTGCAGAGGGGCTTGATGATGATGGATGGTTGATGGTGGCATTTGCAGGAGGCTTCTTTCAGAGGCTTGATGTTTTTCTGACTTCCCATGAGACTTTAATGCCTTTTTACCCAAAGATCCTAATCTGAGCGTTGTCTTGCATAAGGTGCAGTGAGCTTCATACATTATTAAACTAATGTTACTCATAAATTAAATCAATTTTTAAGACCTGTCAGAATAATATTAAAACATTTGAAGGCCTAAAATTCAGATAATTGGATTTTAGAATTTTAAAGACTTTTTAAGATGTTTTTAAAATTGCGAATGAATAAGACCAATTTCATGTCCCAAATGGCAAACAAGTATGAAGGATGATTTTATGACTGAGTCCAGAGCGTGACATTTTTTATTGTTGGTGTGGATCCAAGTGCTGTCCAGAGTTGCAAAAGTTCACATTCTTAGTGCACAGAAGGTTGATGATGGATGATGGTGGTGTTTCTGACTTCCCATGAGATATTAATGCCTTTTTACCAAAATTCCTAACCTGAACATTGTCTTGCATAAGGTGCAGCAGGCTTCGTACATTAAAAAAGTAATGTTTCTCCATTAATCCGTTATTTTTTAAGACCTGTCAAAATAATATTTAAGGCATTTTAAGACTTAGAATTCAGATTATTAATTTTAGACTTTTAAAAAGTTTTTTTTAACTGACCATTCTAAATGCAAATTAGCACCTGTTTCATGTCCATAATGGCAGAAAAGCATGAAGGATGATTTTATAAGACTGATATTTAGCTGCTGTGTGTAAGGTCCAGAGCACATTTCCTTTTAATGTTGGTGTAGGTCCAAGTGCTGCCCAGAGGTGGCTTACTGGAGTTACAGGAGTTAAAGATGGTGGTGCAGAGTGGGATGTGCCGGTGATGCTCCCAGTGTGAATACAGAATAATACTGGATGATGGTGGCCTTTGCTGGTGGCACCCTGATTTAGACCTCAGTTTTCCAATCCTGGGCAGATGTCGGTCCTAGTCGGAGTCGCTGTCATCAGACCACATCTGGAACTGGAAACCACCCATCCAGAATCTTCTGTTAGTGGAGGATCCAAGGCCTGAGGTGGAAGGAGCTGAGTCCCTGTAGCTGTCTCCGCTGCTCCTGGATGTGGAGGGTCCAAGGCCTGAGGTTGAGGGAGTGGGCTCCTCCTGGCTGTCTTCACTGGTCCACCTGGTCCTCTTCGTACTTCCTGGCCTGTGTCGTCCTCTTCCCTGCTTCTCTTTGTGGTGGAGGAGCTGGTGCCTGAGGTTGAGGGAGCAGGTGGGTCCAATCGCTGTCCAGGAGGATCCTGCGGGTGCATGGCAGTCAGCTGCTGAGGGACAGGAACAGGAGCGGGGACTGGAGGAGGAGCAGTAACAGGAGGAGGGATGGGGACAGGTCTGGGGACTGGAGGAGGAGCAGGAACAGGAGGAGGGATGGGGACAGGTCTGGGGACTGGAGGAGGAGCAGGAACAGGAGGAGGGATGGGGACTGGTCTGGGGACTGGAGGAGGAGCAGGAAAAGGAGCAGGAAAAGGAGCATCCCGGCGTCGCCATCCAACATCTTCATCGTCGTCTTCAGGGTCGTCTTCAGGGTCGTCTTCGTCCTCGGTCATGGTCTCGTACCCGGAATCCTCACTCACCTCGTCAGACCAGTCATCATCGAAGTCGTCTTCCTCCTCGACGTCGTCAAGGTCTTCATCCTCCTCCTCGTCACTGTCCAACAGGATAAACTCCTCCTCCTCATCACCTGCAATAAAAATACCTACCTGAGCCACACCTACCTCTTCCTCATCAGAGGAGATGTCTTCGTCGCTGTCGATGATCCAGATCACCTCAGGGAGGCCGTCGGCTGCAGGACGCTCGATGATGAAGTCCACGCCCCCTGAGGACAAAACAGATACAGCAAATTTTAAATATCTCTCATTACATTAAATATTTGGGTTTAAATAAACAACAATCCAAATAAAAGTTAGAAAAATACAATCTACTCACATACTAACTCTCTCTCACTTCTCACTAATTCACCAACACACACAACAGGCTCTTTGAACATTAATATCAAATACTGTGCAGTTCATGGAACCATAGAGAGTTTGACTATAAAACATTATAAGTATATTCACATGTACAACTGAAGAGTTTGAGTTATAAAGTGAACAAGAATTTCATGGTTGCAAACTAAACATGATTGAAAATATTAAGTAATTAAAAATAAAAATCAATTTACTGGTGTATTTACACACATAACTTATGAACACGTCTTACAGCCCTGAGACAAACATCAGTGTATCAAAGAGTATTTTTGGGCAGAAAAGTACATAATGACATTGAAAACGAGAACAAACACAGAGGCCGTGTATTGAGGACCACAATGTCAAATAAATAGTTCTAAAGCATTTCATTAATTAATAACTAGTTGTACAATTAAAATAACATTAAAACAATTTCTATATTATAGTTTACCTTTTATCATTCAATACACATGTTATCAAGACCCCCTACCAACAAAAAAAAAACAACAATGACAATATCATTGTTAGATTTATTAAGAATATTTGGCATGAAAAGTTTTGTAAATCGTCATTTATTATTCATTTATTAGTTTATTCATGTTTACAGTTATGTTTTGTTTGTTTTGATTTTTGTTTGGTTTTATCTGTCCTAGTGTATTTTGTCTGTCTTAACCATTGTTGTATCTGGAAAACCACTATTGTACTGTTTTTGCACCAATAACAAAAATATGCATTAATACATTTGTATATAAAATCATCTATTATATTACAAAGCAATTAATTATTTGATATTTTAATGAGAGAGAGAGAATATTTTTTTCACTTGTACAATCCTATAATTTTGCAAATTAAAATATCAAATAATTAATGACTTTATAATTTAGTCTATTTGTAAACAATGTGTATCATATGAATATAAAAATGTAACACTGCCTATTTTATTGTAAAAATTGTTATCTCATGAAATGATTCTTCACTATTTCCGTGACACTAGTGGTCCTGCATAGGCGTGAGCCATGCGTCAAAATCATACTACTACAACTACTTCTGTTACTACTGCTACTGCTAATAATAATAACAATAATAACAATAATAACAATAACAATAGTAATAATAATAATAACAATAATAATGACAATTATCATTATATGTCCGAAACACTGTAGACCTGCTGGACAGAAAGACAAGGAGCTCCGTTACGCGCCGCGCGCTTTTACGCATGAGACGACAAACAAGCTTCAGCAGGAAATTTGAACAACATGGGAACTAATTCATGATTCTTCCATTTTCTGAGCTGTGTGAACACAACAGTTCAGCTTCAGTCTAAACATCACAGAAGAACGTGCACCTGCAGGATGCGTCCAGGCGTTCTGACGTTCGGAACTAATAGTTCCATCGTTTCCATGGTGCATAAGTAAAACATATTTTAGCATTATATGAAATTTGGCCCTGTCGCCATTTTGTTTTTGTAATTTTGATGCAAAATGTTTATCAATTTCATGCCCTCAAACCAAAATAACAGTGTTTTCATTTCATTACACTAATTATTAACACACTCCACACCTGTCCAGAGATTTTTAAGACATTCTGTCCATCAGTTCATCATTTTACACAGTAAACGTCTGTTTTCACAAAATCTGTTTTTCCAACAAGCCCAATGAACCTTTAAATTCAACAAGTGACACTGGTTTCTGTGCTGAGGAAGGATTTAATGGTTTAAGGGGATGAATTGATGAATCAAAATGCTAAAATAAATATAAAAGTTTTACCTGGTGGGTGAAGATCCATCGCAGGGGCGTCTCCCCTCGGCAGGTGTCCCACGTTGATCAGTGGTCTACTGAGGGCCATTTTCAGCCTCTACAGTTTACCACTAGAACTGAGTGATGCAAAAGTTTTCCTTCTCAAAAAAAGTCGCTTTCCAGTAGATTCTCCAGCGGAGAGATGGCTTTTCACAGTTTGGGTTCGCAGCAGGTCAACAAGTCAACTCGCCAAAATCCAAGTGAAAAGAGGGACATTAGAATGATCTGCGGGCCTTTTATACCTGACCCCCAGGTCATCGTTCTGTTTCCATGACGATTACTGACGCACGTGCCTGCAGAGAACAGAAATTATATTTTAATTTTTCTCATATTTGTTAAATACATTTTCATTTTCTGCAGTAAACTGTTTGCAAGTATTTGATTTCACTTCATTATAGTAGAGCTGCTGTATATTATATTTTTTTCTTACATTCTGAGTTATAGTTACACTGTAAACTTTATATTTTCATTTTTTTAAATATACCATTATCTTTTCAACTTCCATTATTAGGCCATGTTGCTCCATTAATTAACAGATTTTTCTCAAAGGAAGAGAAATTAGAACTTCTCTGCTTCATGAGGAGGCCTAATAGTCTAACTAATGTCTTAGCTAACAAGCTAACAAAGTAAGTTTTAGTCCAATTTTAAGCTAGCTAGTAAATAATGTAACATTTTATTAAAGGGATAGTTCACCCAAATATGAAAATTCAGTCATTACCTACTCACACTCATCCTGACTGAAGTTTGGGTTTATTCAGTTAGTCCACAAAACATTGCTGGAGTCTCACAAGCAAACGGTGTTGCAGAATCTCCCAGAGTATTTAAGAGAATGATGACCAGTTTTCAAACAGAAAAAACAAACAAAAACAAAACAAAACAACAAAACTAATTAAATTAAATTAAATAAAAAACATACTCCATACTACTCATGTGGTGCAATCCAAGTTTCCTAAAGTCCCAACATGCTGTTCGCAAACCGTCACACCACATACACAAAAATGTGTTTTCACTACTGAAATTTTTAGTGAAAATTTAATTTGCTACAAAACGCTGCCATAAGCAGGTTTATAGTTTGATAGCGTCATATTATTAAATTAATATTCGCTCTTTTTGAAGGCAAGATCAAGTTTTTAAGTTCTTGCATTAATAAATCAATATCACCACATATATTTTTAATCTGCCTTTTAGTTTGCAGCAATGTCATAGCATTAGTTTGTAAATTTCAATCATGATTTTTACCCTGCAGTATGTTTTATGTCTGGTGTTTGTTTTATTCTGTTAACTTGTGTTTGTAGATTTTTGAATGCACAAGCTGCAGCATTTTCCTAAATAATAATTTTCTTTAATAAATCAATATCACCATCTATATGTTTAATTTGGCTTTTAGCATGGAGTAACGTTATAGCCTTAGTTTTTAGCCTACATTGTTTTTTATCCATTGTGTTTATTTTGTTTTATTCTACTAACTTATTTTTTTTCATGGTTTTATTTATCGTTTTATTGTCGTAATTCTTATTCTTGCTATTATTATTTTTGGTTTATTGTGTCTTTTTTATTTATTTTCTCTGTATTGCTTTACTGTGATTTAAAGGCACTATTTAAATAAAGTTGAGTTGAGTTTTTTTCTTTTTCTTTTTCTTTTCTTTTCTTTCTTTCTTTCTTTTTTTTTTTTTAACCACCGGCACACCGCCGGTTAATGAGGTGTGTTCGGTTGCCATGGCTCCGCACGGGGTCACTCCCACGAGGCGGTGCGTTTACTCACACCCGCAGCAGCATCATGCGTTCATCTGTCCTCGGATCAGACTTTGCTGCAAACTGAATCCGGCTGCTGACTGGCTACATGTCACTTGACGGAGCCCTCACATTCTCTCCATGGTTGTGTTGAGGATAAGAAATGTTCACAAACGGAAATATGCACTCATGTGCCTGTGCATTGTTGGCTTCATCATGTACAGATACCTCGGGTAAGTCAAGTTCTTATTGTTACTGTTCAACATGTTGCAATTAGACCTTATGTAAGGATGCTTGTATTACAGTGAATTAATGATCACATCCTTGTATCCTTGTAAGGACATGGATAAAGACCGAAGTGTGATACTTAAAATAGTCACACTATGAGGTTTATAACTATAGGAATAGTACTGATATCATGATATTGGGTAAAACAAATAATTTCACTGTACTCACAATTGAGTAGTAACCATTACCTTCAACATAAAGAATGTTATAGGAAATTACATAAAGAAAAGGTATATATAACATCTTAATATAAAGTCTTATCTGTCCCTTTAAATTCAAAATATGTTCCTGTTTCTGTTGCCAACACAAGACGTCTGCAAATTCCTATCAAGCATGTCATGTGGTCCACTCAAACACAATTAGCCTATGTGCTATATTATGTGAGTGTGACACAAATAAGTCTCGTCTTGCAGCGTGCCAGCAGGGGGACGGAGACTGAGCAGGAAGGTGGGCCTGAGCGCCAACTCGTCCCAGTTCACCCTGGCGGGTCAGCCCTTCCACATTCTTGGGGGGTCCATCCACTACTTCCGCGTGCCGAGGGCCTACTGGAGGGACCGGCTGCTGAAGATGAAGGCCTGTGGCATCAACACCCTCACTACGTAGGAAAAATACAGTGCTGTGGATGTGTTTTAGCTCCTCAGGAAGTGGTCACCAGTTGAGTGTTAACGTGCTGGATCTTTGCAGGTATGTGCCGTGGAGTCTGCACCAGCCAGAGAGAGGAGTTTTCAACTTCCACACGCAGCTGGATTTAGAGTAAGGAGATTTGGCTCATCACCATGCTTTCATTAAAGGCATAATAGGCAACATTTTTTGGAAAAAAAAAAAACAATGGATGGTCTCATACAAACATAACCTGTTTGTATGAGAGCTGGTGTCTGTGTCTGCAGAGAACCTCCCCTCTGCCTGTATTTCCTTATTTTCTTATTATTATGCTGTGCTCACAGGGTTGCCAGGTCTGTGTGACAAAACAAGCCCAAAACCAGCCCTACAGTCAATAAACCCGGCAGAGCATAGGCACATTGTATTTGTGTGTGTTTGTGCTGGTACTTGCTGATCTGGTGTCAGTTTAGTTGAATTTAGGTACAGTGAGACAACTTAAAATTTCAAGGCAATGCACTGCAATAGATTTTTGAGTTTTGAGCCCAGCTCAAACTCTTAAGTTTTGAAGTGAGCTAAAAGGTTATGCTGACCTGTAATCATAAGTTGGAGTAATTTACTTTTCTTCTTTTGATAAAGTTGAATCTTTGAGTTTTAGAAACTAAAAATAATTTGTCCTTTTTTTTGCCTGAAAAATTAAATAGTTTTAAATGAAAACGTTAAAATTTACTTTCACCTAAATTAATTTACTCAATATTTTTAAATACAATGCGTTGAGTTTCTAAAATTCTTCTAAAGAAGAAAAGTAAATTATCTCAACAAAAGATCAGTAGTTGGTAAAACTTTCTCAAAACTTAAGAATTTGAGTTTGGCTCAAAACTCAAATCTATTGCAGTCTGTTGCCTTGCAACTTTTTCCTTTTTACAGTGCAGAAACAAAGGATTTCATTTCAAATATAGATGTGTATTTCTTTTGGGGGGCTTTTTTTACCTTTAATTGATAAGACAGCTTAAGATATGACAGGAAAGGAGAAGAGAGTAGTGGAACAATGTGTGGCAAAGGGCCGTCAACAGGAGTGGAACCCCTGCAGAGGACCCACAGCCTGGGCACCTGGGGCAAACGCTCCACCAACCAAGCCACCAGGCCACTGATAGATGTCTATTTATACATATTATTAACATAATTTGCATGCAGAATAGGTCCACCCAACCACAAAAAAAGCATATCCCACGGCAACACTTCAAAAGTAGCTCAGTTTTTAACACACAAACCTTGCAACCCTGTGTACTAACAACTCAACTAACAGCTCAGACAAGGTCTACCTTTAAACCAAATATGTAACTTGAAAATGTCCCTTATAAGAACACTGTAAAAAATAATGCAGGAATTCAGTCGAATCCATTTGTTTTTTTCTCATTAATTTAATGTAAATATGCAGGTTTTATTCTGGCATAAAGTAATATTCATTAGTTTTCTTTCATTCTTTTTTTTTTTGCCCTGCCCCTTAAAGAAAATTGACATGGCAGATTTTACAAAATGCATGCTTCTTCCCTTTAAAGCCTTCATTCAGAAACAGGAGTTCTTCTCAGTGTGGTTTGGTGTAGCTATGGTGTGGAAACAGTAGACATGTAGAGTTGTCGGGGTTACAGTGCCAGAAACAGGTTGTGATAGTGAAAAGGAAATATAGGCGTGAAAATTTGTCAGAAATACAGGAAAATTGGAGAGGGCAATATAAAACGTGAGTCTAGTGGGAAGTAAGTAAGTTCTGTCCATGAAATGAAAAACTGCCCTTTTAAACTGAGAAATTGTAAAAAGAAATCAAGTTTGTTTGTAATGTTCTCAGTGGGGTGACTAGAAAAGTTTATTTTTTTTTAATCATTACAAAATTACCTCAACTTGTCTTTTCAAATTCAGTCAACTTAAAAAAAGTTATTCTCGAGAATGCCTTAAAAATTAAGTTAAAACAAAGTAATTTTTTACAGTGAATGAATCACCTTCCACCACCCCTCTAGCTGCTCTAACAATATTACCTGCTCTGAGGCCTGTTGGGAATACTCTCTGTCTTCTTATCATCTAAGCCCCGCTGCTCGGGGGAGAAGCTAGAGGCGGAGAGGTCCCACCTGACAACGGCGGCGTCTCCCCAACAACAGCAACTTAACGAGCAATTAACCACACAGCGGTGATAAGTGAGGAGGGACGTGACGCCTCAGCCTGCCGCTGTTGTTGTTAAGCACATTTCACACTCCTCAAACAACGAGATATGGGGTCTCACTGGGGGTCTAAACCTGCTGTTCTGTGAAGATAAAAAAAAAATGCTTATTGATCGTCTTCTCCATCTTGGTTTCAGGGCCTATATCAATCTTGCTGCTGAATTGGGGTTGTGGGTGATTTTACGTCCGGGGCCGTACATTTCCTCTGAGCTGGACCTCGGAGGACTGCCAAGGTACTGCTAGGATTCTTTGATTTCATTGCTATTATCATTATATTATACTATATACTGTTTAAGGAATAAACATGATTGCATATTGAAGTCCCAGTTTTCTCTGTTTTTGTGAAAGAGGAATGTAAATTTAAAAGGACAGTTCACCACCAAAGCAAATAACCATATTTTCCCTCTTATCTGTTGTGTTGTGTTGTGTTTTTTGTTGTTGTTTTTTGGCACCTTGAGCACCACAAGCCAATAATCATGTTGTTCCTTTATTTTGAAGAGAACAGACATCTCTATGGCTGATATCTCCAAAACAGTCTAGATGGATAAAGAGCAATGGAGGCCACAGGAAAAATATGTATTTTGGATTCGGGGTGAACTGTCCCTTTAAGGAGGGATGTATGTGTCATTGCATATTAAAGTCCTAATTTTCTGAGTATGTATGAAAGTATGATTTAGATTTAAACCCAAAGCCCGCTTTGTACAGCGAGATCTGAATGGTTTATGTGACTGAATAAATGAATTATGTTGAGTGGGGTGAAAAAGTCACATCTTGCTGTAAGAGAAGACTTGCTCAGTGTGTGAAGCTCTGTCCGCTCTGTTAGACTCACTGTGCCTCCGTTGTTCTTGCGGCTCCGCGGCTTCAGGCATCACTAAGCATCTTGTTTTCTGTCTCTTTGCAGCTGGCTGCTCAGAGACGGCAACATGAGACTGAGGACGACTTACCCAGGCTTCACTCAGGCTGTCAACACTTATTTTGACAAACTTATACCAAAAGTGGTTCCACTACAGGTCGTTTTGTCTTACTTAAAGTGAACTTTTGTTCACTGTAAAAACAAAAAAGTTGAGAAAACTCAAGGCAACGGTTTGAGAAAGTTTTTCCAACTACTTATCTCTTTTTTGAGATGATTCACTTTCCTTCTTTAGGTAAAGCTTTGAATTTCAGAAACTCAAAAAAATTCCCAAAAATATTGAGCAAATTCATTGAAATGAAAGCAAATGTTCAAATTTTAACATTCTCAATTTAAACTATTAAGAAAAAGAGGACGAATCAGGTTCGCAGCTCATTGTGACCATTGTGAATTTTTGATTTTTTTTTAGTTTCTAAAACTCAAAGATTCAGTTTTATTTAAAGAAGAAAAGTAAATTAAACTAAAGATTATAGGTCAGCAAAACTTTTTAAAATTTGTTTCAAAACTTAAGAGTTTGAGTTGGGCTTCAAAAATCTATTGTAATAATAATATAATAATAATGATAAATTTTATTTGTAAAGCACTTTTCATAAAATAATCTCAAAGTGCTACAGACACCAACAAACAAAATAAACAAAAGACTAGGAATAAAATCAAGAAAGGGAAAAAAAAAAAAAAAAGTCCACATTTGAAGTCCCTTGCCTTGAAATTTTCAGTTGTCTCAACAGTTTTATTTTTTACAGTGTAGCTTTCTAGTTCATTTGATTTTTTCTTCTTGTCCGTAAAATGAAATGTTTGTGTTTTCTAGTTTAAGAAAGGAGGTCCCATTATCGCGGTGCAGGTGGAAAACGAGTACGGATCCTTTGCAAAGGATGAAGGTTACATGCTTTTCATTAAAGAGGTGATGTGATAGACTTTCTTAAAGGGATAGTTTGGATTTTTTGAAGTGAGTTTGTATGATGTATTTATCCATAGTCAGTGTATTACCTACAGTAGATGGTGGTCAGCAGTTTGGAGAAGCAGAGCATCAGTACGGAAGCTAAGCAATGCACTGCTGTGGCCGGGATCACAGCAAAGTATATTTTGGCAACCTAAAAAAATCAAAATGGTTTAAGTGTGTAGAATAGTTCCAGTTTGCCGGGCAGACAACTTTTTCCAACAGGAAACCACTGTTATATAAGTTAAATATGATTCTCTCCAAAGCAACCGAACTCCTTTGGTAAAAACACTAATTTTAATTTTGTAGAACACAGGAGTTGCTATGCTAATGCTGCCTCAGTTGGTTAGTGTGTTTGTGTTACTTGTGACTTTGTTGGATCCAAACTGTTCTTTTAAAACACTGAAGTCACACAATAACAGAAACAAACTAACAGATCAATGCAGCAGTAGACCAGCAAATCCTGTCTTCTGTACACTAAAATTATTGATTTTGCCTATGGAGTTTGGTAGCTTTGGAGAGAGCGATATTTTGCTGATATAACTCCTTCAGAAAAGGCTGTCTGATGTCAAGTTAATGGTGAAAATATTCTTAAGATAGTGTCTGTCCACAGCAGTACAGCCTCCTACACAGGTACTCCAAACTAGGGGCGTGCAGACCACTCTCTACTGGAGGTAATACGCTGACTATGGGTAAGCACCTCATACAACCTCACTTCAAAAAATCGGAACTATCGCTTTAATTAAAATGCCACCTTAACCCTGCATTAAAGCCCACATTCACAAATACGGATGATGTTCATATCTTCTGTTGTTTCATGCTGTTTTATTTTGAAAGGCTTTACAGTCCAGAGGGATCAGCGAGCTCCTGTTCACATCAGACAACCACAACACATTAAAGTCGGGGAGTGTGGGTGGAGGTACAGTATATAATTAATACATACACACACACACACACAGCTAGAGATGTCAAAAGAACACAAATACTTGTGTAAAAATTACTCTGGTAAGAGCAGAAGTTCAACTGCTTTACCCAAGTAAAAGTGAAAAAGTACAGGTTTAGAAATGTATAAAAGGAAAAAGTAGCCCTCTTTGTTTGTTACATCTGTTAAGCCTGTATATTTTATGTAGTTTTTTATCTTGTTACATTTTTTTGTCTCCTTACATCTTTTTTGTCTTGTTACATCTTTTGTGTCGATTTTCATCTGCTTACATCTTTTTGTCTTCTTATGTCTGTTGTAGTGATATGTACCTATGGATACACCAAGAAATCGTCTCTCCTATTTGTTATTGACCCACACTTTAAAGTTGAAATCAGTCTTGATGTTGGGAAAGTGGCGTGCAATGATGCAAAATAAAAATACTCAAAAATTCTCCTCAAATGCATTAAAACTAAAGTCTGTTTTGAAAATGTAAGAAGTTGAAAGTACAGATATTTGTGTTAAAATGTAGAGAGTAAAAGTAAAAAGTTGTCAGAACAATAAATACTCAAGTACAGGTACAGATACCTGAAAATTCTACTTAAGTAACAGTAATAAAGTATTTTTACTTTGTTACTTCCCTCCTTTGCAAACAGCTTACCCTGTGATCTCCCTTCTTGCAGCCCTCAGATCAGTGAAGCTGCAGAAACTGAATCAGAGAGACATCCAGGATCTGACTGCTCTCCAGGTGTGTATCTCACCTTTCTGCATCACTTCTCTGTCTTCTCGTCTGTGAGGATGTGTGTGATCATGTGGGTCTCTTCTTCTCTTGTTTGTCAGCCCAACAGCCCCACCATGGTGATGGACTACTGGACTGGCTGGTATGATGTGTGGGGTGACCTCCACCAAGTGCTTCCCCAGAGGGTAAGGACGAAAAGGACACCTTTCTATCAGCACTGACCTGCCTGGGCAAACCCCGGGCTTAGTGTGGGAAAATCTTGATTTAATAGTGCAGTGCTGAGCCCATAATAAAGCTAAATCTTGGATTAAATGTGAGCTCTGGTAGCTGAATGATGAATACCAGATAACTGCAACAGGCTCAATTGTAGGAGCCTTTGTTGTGTGACATAGCTCTTTATCACCGTCAACTGTCTCATGAAGGTAAAAATGAAAAAGAAAATCTAATCTAAAACATATATTGGGATACATTACAAGAAATATGTACAGTAGATTTGATGGAGGTTCCCCTGATCAGCTATCTTAAAACTACAACTGCCTAAAACCTGCAATGATTTTTTAAATTTATTTGGATATTTTATTCTTTCATGAATTCTTTCCATGTTTCCTTCACACAAAGGTTGTAATGTATCCCAACATGTTTGACCCTTCCTTCTACAGTTAATGTTGCTACACCTGTCAAGCTTTCCATTTTCACAATGCACATATGCAGTTTACGGGGATAACGTGACAGATTGAACATTGAAATAAGGAGTAATTATTGAAACATGATGTCCTCGATTCCGCAGAGAAGTAAACAAAACCAGTTTTTCATAGCTGATGACCGTCGGCTAAAATGATTACTCTCGCTAGCAGATTTGTGGCTGGAAGTAAAAGTTGAAGGATAGCTAGCTAATGTAAGCTAATACGTTTTAAAATGAGAACACTATGAAAGTGTCTGAAATATGTAAAGTTACTTAACAGCTGCATACATGATATAATGTTAATGTTAAAATATGAGGCTTAAGGGAGCTTACATCCCAGTGAACATTGGTCAGATGGTATATATATATATATATATATATGGTATATGATAAAACATATATTTATATACATATATACACATGTATACACATGTATACACACTCACATATATATATACTGTATGTATAAATGTTTGTATGTATATGTATATAATAACTTTACAGCACCAGCTAGTAAGCTAGGGTTAATAAGCCGGACATGCTAACGCTCACAGTTTACATTAGAGCAGATAAAGACAAAGTTTAATCCATTTCACTCATGTGTGCTCTTGTGTTTTATGTTTTGAAAGATACCACCCTCCAAACTTATAGCTTATAGCTCGCCTCAGAGACACACCTCAACCTGTAGAGAAATGCAAAGCTTTACAGTGTCCTAGTTACTTTTGCAGGAGGGGCTCTGCAGATGCAAACCATTCCTTCTAAGAGAACAAAAACACAATTCTTATTTTCAGGTGATTATACACTAATGAAAACATACTTATGAATATTATGTTTAATTTCTGACAATAAAATCCTCCTAAATCTTACACACTGGATTATGACCTGCTGTAAACAAATGCTTTCTATTTTCAGTCCATGTCATGTTTTACATTTATTTTCCTACAACTTTGTTTTTTGCATGAAGAACACCGGCTACAAGGCAATACACACAGCAACAAAATGCAAATGTATGAATTTGAATGAATGAATGTCACTGTAGCTATTGACAAAGATGAATATTTTTCTAGTGGCCTGTTGTGCTGTTTATCCTTCTCTGTTGGTCTGAGTTGCAGAGTTTTGAAGATATCTGCTGTAGAGATGTTTGCCCTCTCTCTGATGTAATGGGACTAAATGGCACTTTTGGTATTTTTGTTGCTTTGGTGCTCAAAGCAACAAAAATACAAAACCAGTGTCTCTTTCCAAATATCATGTCAATCATAGTTACTCAAGATAACCCACAGACCTTGTTGTGTGCAGTTTCAGTGAGCAGTAGGAACTACTTTCTTAAGTAGTTCTGGTGGATTCTACTGCAGAGAAAAAGTAGTTCCTACATGAAACTGCTCACAACAAGGTGTGTGGATTATCTTAAGTCACTGGGTCATGATTTATAGACAGAGAGTTGAGTTTTTCAAATGTATCTTTTTGGTACTTTGAGCACCACAGCAGGAGTGCCAGCTAGTTCCATTATGATGGAAAGAAGGCAGACATCTCTACAACCAAAACTTGACAACTTACACCAAAAAGTGTGTAGATCAGGTGTCAGCAACTTGTGGAGCCACACGCTGCTCTTTTGCCCCTCTCTGGTGGCTCCCTGTGGTTTCGACAAAAAAATGATATGGAAATTAATAACAGTGTTTTATTACATTTAAATTTTCATGTATCATTGTAGGTCTACAGTAATTCTTACATTCCCTAACTGTAAAAATGTAAATTAAAAAAATGTTATGTTAGACGTCAAAGTCTTATGTCTTAAGGTCTAGCATGATCATGATGCGACAATGATGGCATTTGAAGTGTTTTAAAAGAGATTGTCTTGGAGTTTTTGTGATTTTTGAGTAAAAATGTGTAGCCATACACCAAATGATAAAAAATCTGTGGCTTGGTGCCTCCTCTTCTAAATTTAGCTAATGCCAAATTGAAAAAAAAAGAAAAATATAAAAATCATTGTGGCTTCAAACAGATTTTTCTTTCTTTTATTATTATTTTTTGGCCTAAAATGTCTCTTTTGATAGTAAAGGATGCAGACCCCTGATGTAGATGGGTAAATAGCACAACAGGCCAGAGGATTTTGTGGTGAACTTTCCCTTTAAGGACTTGTTTCGTCTACAGTGACCATGTTGAACTTGTTGTCAGATATGGTGTCCACTGTGAGAGAAATCCTGAGGCGAGGCATGTCAGTCAACCTCTACATGTTCCACGGAGGCTCCAGTTTTGGCTTCATGAGTGGAGCGCTCGCTGAACCCTCCTACAGAGCGCTGGTCCCCAGCTACGGTTGGTTCCTCTGTGTCATGTGCTCTATCACAAACAATCACAAACTACCTATGTCTTTCATGCAATTTTACAAAGATTTTTCTATCTTGATGAGGCACTGCCATGTCAGAGCTGGAGAGCAGAGCGACTTTGACCTGAGCACCCAGCAGGGGGCAGCACATGACAGTTAATCTGTGTTATACGTCCATGTTTTTCAGATTATGATGCTCCCTTGTCTGAAGCTGGGGAGTACACCCCAAAGTACCATCTCCTCAGGGATTTACTGTCTCGATACAACAGTGAGTTAAACACTGAGTTGAAATAAGAATGAATTATGTGAATACATTCTGTGATCTTATCTTTGACCTGTCTTCACAGAAGGAGACGGTTTCCCTGACATGCCAGCCCTGCATTACAGGGAGACTTATGAGCCAGCTATTATGTACCAGCACCTGTCCTTTTGGGATGCTTTGAGCTTCACTGAGGGAGTATGTTTTATGTAAGATTAGCTGTTGCCTGTAGGCTTATGTATAATGAAGTTATTTGCTTTTCAATCAAGGTGGTCAATTTTTTTTTTAATTTTCTGCAGCCATTTAAGTCAGTAAAGCCAGTAAACATGGAGAATCTACCTGTGAACAATGGGAACGGTCAGTCCTATGGATATACGCTGTATGAGACCACCATCACCAGTGGAGGATTACTGAAGTCTGAAGACAACGTCAGAGACCGCGCACTAGTGAGTCTGTGTACTACATGAGGGCAGGATCTCACTCAATCTGACCTGCAGTATGGTTGCGGTTGGCTTTTATTAACTTATGAGTATTAATATGTTTGTAGCAGCTGTAACTAAACTTAAAGGTGCAATGTGTAACATATGGCCAGAATTTTAGCTTTAAAAAAAAAAAGTACACATTCTTTACCCAAGTAGAAGTACAGATACTTGTCTAAAAAATACTAGTAGTACTGATTCAATTTCTTTACTTCAAGTGAAAGTGACAAGCAGAGGCCTTGAAGTGTCTAAAAGTAAAAAGTCATCCTCTGAAGGACATTTGTACCGGCTGTGTCTGTGCAAAGCTAACTGAACCACACATTTTCTCTGTGGTCGAGTCTCCCTCTGTGTCAGTTCCATCTTGTTCCATCGTTGTTTACGTCTTATTACGTCCGTCGTGTATGACACGCACTGATGGATGCGCCGTGGAATCATCTCTTCTATGTGTTATTGTCCCATCCATTGAGGCTGAAATCAGTCTCGATGATGGGAAGGTGGTTACCCTTGCGAGATCATGCGAGAATTCATCGTGCCAGGCTTATTCTAAGGTGACTGTGGTGAAGGCTTGGAAGTAACAGATTACATGTAATGGGATTACATAATCTGGATACAAAAAAGGTAACTGTATTCCATTACAGTTACACGTGAAAAGATGTAATCAGATTACAGATATATTTAGTAAAAATGGGGGATTACAATTCATTGCCAATTCGTTATCATGGCCTCTAGAGAAAAAATGCTTTACTGGGTGCAAATTTTGCCATTTTTTGTCTTTAAATCAATCAATCAATCAATAAATTGTGCACAACAAAGGAAGGAACGGCTGGACAAACTAATAAACCAAACAACAAACATAAAACACTCAGAGCTGTAACGACTAATCTATTATTAATTGAATGTTAAATTAATCTGCATCTATTTTGATAATTAATAAATTGTTTTGAGTTATTTTTAATGAAAAAAACAGCGACCAACATTTTTCACCATTTTCTGAAATTTTATGGACCAAATGACTGATTGATTAATGGACAAAATGGTCAGCAGATTAATCGATAGTGAAAATAGTCATTACAGGAAAGACTTGAAAAATAGCTCATAACATACACACATCCGTGTGCTCCACATGTTTGGACCTATTTTTCAAGTGGCAACTTTGTGACAGGATTAATTGATTAATTGTTGTGAGTCATTTTCTAATTTAAAAAAAAGCATCTTAAATGTGAATATTTTCTGGTTTCTTTGCTCGTCTCTCACAGTAAAATGAATATTTTTTGAGTTGTGGACAAAACAAGACATTTGAGGACACCATTTTGGGCTTTTATCAACATTTTTCACCATTTTCTGACATTTCATGGACCAAACAACTTCTCAATTAATTGAGAAAATAATCAACTCATTAATCAATAATGAAAAGAAATGTTGTTTGCAACCCTAAAAGCACTACGTTAGGCTAAAGAATTTCACCGTATTTTATACTGAGGTAATCCAAAACTAACAGAAAGTAATCAAGTTACATTACTTTAATATTCCGATACTTAGATTATGTTATGACTACATTTTAGTAACTGTACTGGAATGCATTTTTGTGTGTGGTGATAGTTGGCAAATCTAAAGCCATCTTTGAGACTGTATTCAAATGTGGAGATTATATCTTATATATAATATAATTTATTTGACAGTGATATTTTTCTTCCCAGGTGTTTGTAAACAGAAGCTACATCGGCCTTTTCAAGCGCCGAAGCCTGGAGCTGGCGGTTCCTGATGGTAAGGTACGGCATCAAGTCAGACCATGAAGGCACATATCCAGTAAACCTCATTCATAGTTATCAGATGTGATGGATGCTGGAGTTTTGACTGTCTGGCAGTTAAAACTCGCAAGAAACAGTAAAGCAATCAATCTCTACAGGGACGGCGTACCTTAAGTTTATTGGTGGAAAACTGTGGGCGAGTCCACCAGGGAAGGGACCTTGACAAACAACGTAAAGGTGATCGACAGACAATATGCAGTTCACTGCTGTTCCTGCTATTAAATCACTCAAGCGCTCAGTGGGTATTGTACAAGCCAATTTTGATTTGTATTCTTGCAGGCCTTGTGGGAGACATTTTATTAAACAATATCCCTTTGCGGGATTTTACAATATACAGCCTGGATATGAAACCCAGCTTTATTGATAGGTTTGTACGCTTTATTGAATCTAAAGAATTGCACATCACTTTCATTTTGCTGTAAAAAAAAAAAAAATGTGTTTGAAGTGGATGCTTTATTTCAGTCTTTACCAGGCACCTTGGAAAACTCTCCCTCAATCTCCCAGCTTCCCTGGATTTTTCATGGGGAGGCTGTTTGTGTATGGGTATCCAAGTGACACATTTGTGAAGCTGCCAGTGAGTGAAATGAAACATACAGTTTTTATGCCAAGTACATTTTTGTGCATGTGTGTTTGTGTGAGAAATTAGGTGTTAAAGTTTCTTTGGGTCCACAGGGCTGGGAGAAAGGTGTTGTGTTTATCAACGGGCTGAATCTGGGACGCTATTGGTCAATTGGCCCCCAGCAGGCTCTCTACGTCCCTGGGCCGTTTCTCAACAGTGGAATCAACCAGGTACAGCTGTGCACTTATCAGCATTAGTTGGAGAGATAGGTGGAAATTTTTACCAGCCACAACAACGTGTGAGTCTGTGTGTGTGTGTAGTTGGGACGACTTAAAATTTCAAGGCAACCCACTGCAATAGAGTTTAAACTTTAAAACTTTTAAACTTTAAAATGTTTTGCTGACCTGTAATCTTTAGTTGAGATAATTTACTTTTCTTCTTAAGATAAACTTGAATCTTTGAGTTGTAGAAACAAAAAAATTAAATGAATCAATGAATCAATATTTTTTGTAAATACAATGTTTGGAGTTTCTTAAATTCAAAGCTGTAAGTTTATCTAAAGACAAAATGTAGATTATCTCAACAAAAGATCAGAGTTGGGCTCAAAACTCAAAAATCTATTACGGTCCGCCTTGAAATTTGGAGTTTTCTTAACTTTTTTGTTTTTACAGTGTGTGTGTGTGTGTGTGTGTGTGTGTTGTGTGTGTGTGTGTGTGTGTGTGTGTGTCATCATGGCAAAATGTGGTCCTCCAGACACAGACTGTAACAGAATTCTGTGTGATTATGTCAGGACAATAGCATCACAACCATCCAAGATGCAGTCACAAAACCTAACAGTTGTTTAGCTAGTGTGTGATAATTATTGTATTTGTACCATAATTTTAACACCTTTATGATATACAATCAAAAATTCTAAAAAAGGCAGAATGTACGATAATCCTCATCTCCTCCTCTAGTCCTCCTCCTCTGTCCCGCTACGAAACAATCAGAAAGAGTTTCTGAAGTTTGAAGTGCGCAAAATTACACACAAATATATCCAACCAGCTTCGACAGGAGCACACATACCATTTTCTCTCCGGGTTGGGCAGGACTCGTGCGGTCAAATATTGTGTCTTGTATGTTATAGATCATAAGTGTTTAATCCTTGTTTTTCTGGATCACAACAAACAGGCAGACACAAACAGCTGTCATGCTGACTCATCTGATAAAGACGATCTGACAGCTGTGATCCCTTTACACTTTACAGGTCTGTTTAGATTTATTAGGCTTTATAATTATAAATAATTTCTTTTTCCTTATTAGTGAGTTTATCTTTAAAGACACTCGCGCACGGCTGTTTAACACTTACGAAAGGTGTTCTATAATTGTGGAGACGTGTGTGCGCCTCAGCCAAACGTGAGACACACGCATGCTGTTAACTTCAATATTTACACTTTATTGCTGATAGAAAATATGTTTAAATGACATTTTACTAATCCACACTCCTGTGTGAGGAAAAGAATGAACAAAAATCAAGGTGTTTTGTGATTGTGAAGACGTGTGTGTGTTTTGGCCAAACACGCTGGGTGTGTTTGTAATGCACATTTACTCCAATGCACCGAGCACAAGATTGCAAATGCGCCGGGCCACGCCTTCGTTTTGCCTTCATGTTTAGACCTCCCGCCCACGGCGGCACAGACCAGGCGCAAGTGCATTTGCTATCTTGCAGACATGGCAAAAAATGGCACTTGCGCTGGTGTAAGATAGCAAACCACCTGCGCAACGGCTCCACAATCACAAAACACCTTAATTAACGTTCAGTCTTCTCTCCACACAGGAGTGTTGATTGTTAAAGTGTCCTTTAACATGTTATCCATCAGCAATAAAGTGTAAATATTAAAATCAACAGCGTGCGCGTGTCTCGCATTTGGCTGAGGCGCACACACGTCTCCAGAATCACAGAACACCTTTCATTAATGTTAAATAGCGTGCACGCCTGTGTGTCTCTAAAGATAAACTAACTAATAAGGAAAAATAAATTATTTTATGATTATAAAGCCTAATAAATCTAAACAGACCTTTAAAGTGCGCACAGGACGGGATCACAGCTGTTAGATCGTCTTTATCAGATGAGTCAGCATGACAGCTGTTTGTGTCTGCCTGTTTGTTGTGATCCAGAAAAACAAGGATTAAACAATTATGATCTATAACATACAAAATGTACAAGACACGACCGCATGAGTCCGGTGTGACCCAGAGAGAAAAAGGAATGTGTGTTTTTACTGGAGCTGGTTGGATATATCTGTGTGTAATTTTGTGCACTTCAAACTTCAGAAACTCTTTCTGATTGTTTCGTAGCGGGACAGAGGAGGAGGACTAGAGGAGGAGATGAGGATTAGGTGGGAGGTAATAATAAATTATAAAATACAACACAGTTTCAAGGTGCTTCAGTGTAAAACTAACCAGTTACATATCTGCATGACATTTGCGGTTCATTTATTGGATTGGTTTTTGCAGGTGTTCATGTAAAATAAACTATTTACACATGAAGCTGCTTTGAAGACGTGTCTCCATATATTGCGCGCTCTCACGCTTTCACTTCTTGAACCAGGAGATCTGTCTCCTCGCTTTGAAAATCTTTTCTCTTTGTTTCCTCCTTGTAAATCCGCCACTGCTTGCGCTGCTGGCACACCTACCTCTTACACGTGATGAAAGCTGACTTTCTGATTGGTTTATTGCATGTTCGGCCTAAACTTGCCGATGAATTAATGAGGACACTTGGGCACACCCGACAGGTGTATGCCGCTTTAAGCCAGTGGCGCAGGGGGCGGGGCAGGGCAAAATATTACTCGCACCCCTGGGGGGAGACGGCAAAGGAGGATTTGGACACACCTTGAATACATTAAATCCATTGCGCCTTGCGCTTTAGACCGGCGTAAGATAGGGCCCACAAGCACTGAATCACATCAGCACTGCAGTGACTGAGCAGCTGGTAGAGCTGTGACACAATCTGGGGCTTTTATTTTAACAAGAACAGAAGGAGTGGTTGTGTGATGGACTGCAGTTGATTCTTGTGTAAAGTGATTAACTGTTGTCTTCTTTAGATGATGGAGCCTCCTTGTAATATGGTGCAGATGGCATACTTTTACATTTTGTAGAATCCTGGCACCCTCACAGGTTGTTAATGTATGTATGATATTTTTTGTTAAAAAAAGACAACTTTAAATTCACAGCATGATACTGCTATATTTTGCATCTGGCTACGCTGTGTGTAGTTGATATCAACTAAATTAAGCCCAGGTTCAGTGATGGGTGTGGTCTGACCCATGAGTACTGAGTACTCGTGTAATAACGCAGTAATGACTACTCGCATGGGTTCATGGGTCTGAATGGCAACATGTTGGTTTGGGCATGTGGCTGGTGTGATCCCATCGCAAGATGGTCTCTAGTTGGAAACACTCTTGTTTTCTTCCTTGCTTAGAGTTAAACTGATACTGCTCTCATGTCTCTATGCTAAGCTACTGTTAGCTTGTCCTTGTTATGAAGGTAAGACACAGGTAAACAGCTAGACTGGCCCTGTCTATTAACAAAACCTGCCTAACAGCATCTCTAAAGCACACAAATCAACACCTTATATGTTGTTTGTTTCATCCTTGAAGGGATCACCCAAAAATGAAAATTCAGTCGTTATCTACTCACCATCATGACAACTGAAGGTCAGGTTTAGTTTTTCTGTCTACAAAACTCTGCTGGAGCTTCACAGGAAAACAGCACTGCAGAATCTCCAAATAATTGAAGTAAATAGATCAGTTTTTAAACGGAAAAAACAATCAAAATAACTCCATAAAATGCCTCCATACTGCTTGTCTGGCGTAATTCAAGTCTCCTAAAGCCCCAACAATTCACTTAAATTGTTCGGGAGATTGTGCAAAGTGTGCAGACATAAAAGTTGTACCAATCTTCTCAACTCACTATCGGTAAAAAAAACAACAACAAATGAATGCGTTTCCCAAAACTTTCTAAATAAAATGCAAGGAGTCTCTGCATGGACGTATGTAGCTCTGTCCTCTGATTTTCTCAACAACTGTTCTTCTAACTGATGTCACACTGGGAGGGTGTATTGCTGAGGAGACAAGGAAGTGCAGTGTAAAGTGCGAGCTCTTAAGATCTTCGTGACATACTTATTAGCACTGCGTTACTACCACCAGAGTACACACTGTGTAGTGTACTGAGAGGAGAGCCCAAATAATTAACACCATCAAATGGGTACAGCTTGCTCCCCATCACTTACTACAGTACATTCAAGAACAGATGAAGAAACAGACCAGAGAGGCCGTTGTAGCAAAGATTGCCATTGTGTTTTGCCAAACTCAAACATGGGAAGCTTCAGGGATGTAACTTTCAGAATGAACGCTTTGGTTCCTAGAAATAGCCTGGTCCAAATAGCCAGTGGATTATTTCACGTTCACTTTTAAATTTTAACGCTACTTTTGCTCAAAATCACCATTCAATAAAATTTTCATTTTCACATGTATAGGACTACTCACACACAACTAGAGACGAACAAGTTTGATAATCAGTGCTTAATTTTGTAAGAAAAATTCTCTGATTTCAGCTTCTCAAAAGCAAATATTTTCTGGTTTCTTTACTTCTCTCTGACAGTAAACTGAATATCTGGACAAAACAAGACATCTGAGGCCGTCACCTTGGGCTTTGGAAATTATTTTTCACAATGTTCTGACATTTTATGGACCAAACAACTAATCAGTTAATTGACAAAGAACCCAAGGAAGTGCTGTGTTGAGTGTGAAGTAGTTTGAATGAGCGCTCCTCGAGAAATCTGCAAGCAGCAATACCAGGCCAGGCGATCGTCACATTGTGACCAGGCACAGCACTTGTTCCTTTAACTATCTTTCCTGCATTAAAGTGGACTTAAAAGATTCATTTTACACAGCAAGTCAGAGTCAGGTCTCAGCGCTCTAACTCTTTTGCTCTCACTTTGTCTCACAAGGTCATCGTGTTTGAGGAGCAGGAGGCAGACTACAAGGTTCAGTTTGAGGATACACCCGACCTTGGCATGGCAGCAGACATCCAGTGACTCATCAATCCTCAGCGCCTGCATGGGCATTGTGTTTTGTGTGAAAATGAGTCTTTTGACAAAGATTTACAAAGTGCTTGTTACATCAGATCAAACCTTCAAATTCAGGGATATCAAGGTTGTTAATATCACGGTCACTGTCCAATAAAATACCATCAAATCTACACACACGTACGCACAGACCAATATCAAAAACAGAGACAGGCATGTTTGTGTGGGAGCAGTTTATAGCTATGTACATACAGTACATTAAATTACAGTGACTCTTTACACATAGAGCAGAATTACCAAATACATCCTGTTATCCGTGGATGTCCGGTTAAAGAGTGATAATTTCTGTGTGGGGATGGTTATATTTGATATTGTTAGATTTGTATTGTTTGTGTGAATATCTGAGCTGAGGCAGGAGTGATTCAAATGAAACACAAGCAGCACTGTAGCAACATCAGACCCTTATCTTAAAGGTTCCTTGTTCCCGGTTGCATTGATAAGTGACCAAACTTTTAACAGTAACAGAGTCTGAGAACATTAGCATTTCTAAGCTGTGCCACTGCAAGTCAATGGGCTATGAAATCATCACTCGCAGCCCAGCCATCCGTGTTGGGAATAATTAGATTGTGTAATACAGCTATTTGAAAGGATGCACTTCCAATTTTTGGAGTAATGACCTCATATCCCATCGACTCTCACAAGCACAGCTCACGACTAACAAGTGAGAGGTACCAGCTACTCTGAAACAATAAATAATTCTGATGAGAAACCTTCAGTTCACTCAGTTCACCATATTCACACGGTCTGCCGTTTTCCTCTGATGCCACGCTCAGAGTGGGAAGGCCAAATGCTGTTATCAAAAGGATAATGTGGTACTGTTTTCGGTTGCAAGTTGTATAGATGTACAAAATCTGACAAATCGTTACCATGCCATCGACTCCTGATTGATCAGAAACAGAGAAAGACAGTGGCCAATTAAAATCTGCAAGAGCATCTGAGGAGTTGTCCTCAGAAACTGTTTGGCAATGGGCAGGCACTTAAAAAAACACATGGCAGGTGATTGGTTGAACCATCTATCTATCATGTCTAACACGGGCTGACTTAAACCAATCAGATCAATGCTTCATGGATGCTTCTCAATGTCATCAAAACTAAAACCACACCTGTAACTGCCGGTAATCCCTCCTGGAACGCTGACTGGCTGCAACACTTTTGGTGCGGACACAAACAGATAACTTGTAACTTGTAATCCAGCTGCTTTGCAAGGTAAATCGGGCCATATTTTTAGGTAAAACAGCGTGATTTGCTAACCCATTTGCTACCATTAGACAACAGGTAAGGATAGTCTTAGCTCGTCTCAGCTATTAGGCGTACCATTTGATAGTGTTACATGAATACAATAGTAGGATGACTGGGTGTCCCTGTTTTTGTTAGCTGGAGCTGTCTCCGCAAAAGTCCCTGTTTTTAACTGCGTTAAAAAAAAACTGCAAAGTGAAATTATATTTTCCAGGGCAAGAAAGACAATAATGGAAATACATGAAATTGGTATTGTCTCACGTTTTTTTATTTCATAGTAACATTTGATAGTTTAATGCGATGTTGGACTCGAGAGGGGACAGGGGAGGCGATCGTTTGCCTCTGGTGCCCCCATGTTTGAAAAAATGGCATAAGTGCCGTCTTTGACGTCCTTGTGGTGGATAAAACATGATAAAGTGCTTTCCGGGGTGCCCTTTGAGTGGACAAAACAGATTAAGAGGCCCAATGTCTAAGATAAATGATAAAGTGCCCTTTGAGTGGACAAAACATGATAAAGTGCATTACGACTTACAGTGCATACAACTGGTGCCTTTTTTATTTTTTTCGCCCCTGCCTCTGAGAGTCTGCCACTGTTTCAATGTTATATTCACTGATGAGATAGAAATGTCCCCAGTTTTCATTCCAGAAATCTGGTCAACTTATACGGCACTAAAGGCGTAAATTAATTCTTCCATTGATGTGTTCCTATCATATCATGTAACATTATCAAACGGTAACATTAGCTAGAAGGTGGATAATGCTAACGTTAGCTGTTGTCTAATGGTAACTAATGGGTTACTAAATATGTTGTTTTAACTTGAAATATGGTTCCATGTTCCCCCAGATATCATTGTCTTTTTTCAGTCACTTATCAATAGATTACGTCTTAAAAACTGATTTCTGATGGTACCGCATTAGCCAATATAGCAGATTAAGCAGAGGAAACATGAACCTCTCTCTGTGAGCATACATGTTGTTTTATGTTAAGCATGTAACGTGAAATAGATTGTTTGTTATGAATTCCCATTAAAAGTTAGTGTCAAGCTAATGGACTGAGCGCTACTTACTTACCATATAGAAAATCAATTAAAGAATACAAAAAAGATTTTAAAATCTTTAAAAAAAATTTTAAGAGAATTTTTTTTTCCCCCACCCCTATATTTTAGAGCCTGTACTTTTTCACTTTTACTGGAGTAAATCAGTTGAATGACTTTTACTTTGAACAGAATCTTTTTTTTTTTTACACACTTTGTGCGACTTACAACCTGGAACACAGTGGTACAACATTTTCAGCAGCACTAGACCTTCCTGCCCTGAGGCTAGCTGTCTTGTTGTCTCTTCGTCTGACCTCAGAAATGTTCTGTTAAAGTCAGTAATGAAATGTGACATTATGCTCACTGAATGTTTGAAATGTATGAAATATTTCTGTCTAACATTCATACAGATTACATCCAACACAAAAGTGTGTTACAAGCACTTTAGCACTGTGTGGCAGTGATGTTGATAACATTACCTAGAAAGTGTTGAATGCTAACGTTAAGTGTTGTCTCACAGTAGCTAGTGTTATTGAATATGTTGTTTTACCTTGAAATATGGCCCGATGTCCCCCCAGATTTTCACTAAACATTGTCTTTTCAGTCGCTCATCAATTGGGAAGTGATGAAATGATAGCGATTTGTCAGATTCCCTACATTTTTAGGACTTACGAGCTGGAACACAGTAGTACAACATGATCCGTTTAATAACAGCATTTAACCTTCTAATCCTGACGTCAGAGGAAAATGCCCACTGTGTGAATTTGGTGAACAGGGTCTTAATTAGCTTATATAATAAAAGAAATACTGGATCTTCTCTTAAATATGAGTATACCTCGGTATTGTTACAGCATATCAGGAATAAACAAGAGCTTGGAGTAAATGCCTGCAAGAGAGGACATTGCTGTTAAACTGTAATAAATCATCGCTCTGTGATTTTGAGTGTGTGTGTCTGTGTGTGCGTGTGTGTGTGTGTTCATCGTGTGCAGCGTGACAGCTGAGCATGTGTGAATGTGTGTTGAGGAGTAACAGGACTCCTAATTAGTGCTGGGTGTAGGGCGCTATCTAAATAGCTCAGTGTTGTACAGTACAAGTGGGGGAGGGCTCAGATCCCCTCAGTGCAGTCTGTCAGTCAGTGCTGACTCACTTAAGACAAGGACCCCTTTTATTCCTCTGTGCAGCCCTGTGCCCGACAGCCAGCTCGTTTCAGAACAAAAGGGTCCAATTTAATGCTAATTGGATGGTTGGCTGGTGTTGTCTGCGCTCAGAGGGCTCTTTATTGCTTGCCGTGCCATCTCTTCCTCCAGTTTAATTCGCGTAACATCCTTTGTCTCAGCTCTCCGAGGAGACCTCAGTGGGCAAGCTCCTTTTGGCAACTCCTACCAGTGTCTCGCATCAGTCAGCGCTCCGAGCGGGAACAGGCCCGCTTGTATTTGTGCAGTTGTGCTTTGATACTCTGTGTCTGTCGCTTCACGCACACGGCTTGTGCTGTCTCCTGGGGTGGACAGGTGTGCCTCCATTTCTAAGCTGTGGTGAAGTACAGCTACTGTGCTGTGATGATGTTTTTGACTCTGGCTATTGTTTTGAGGAGCAGTGAGGTTGGTTTGAATCCAGATAAAATCCCGTGGAGAAATGCCTTCCCTGGAACGACAAGTTAGACACTTAGTAAGGACAGACAAGGACACAGGACACATTAGCACTGCTTTTTCCAACATCAGTAAGACTGGGTTGCACCATCAAAAATTTATCTAAGATTAGTTCTAATCAGAATTTAACAAAACCAAGTTTAAAAACCTTTTTCAGTAATTCCAAGTTTATTGATGTAAACTGAAATTGAACAGAGTTTAATCCACATGGAGATGTTTGCTTACTCAAAAAAAAAAAAAAAAAAAAAAAAAAGTCTGCATGCTTTCAGGACCTAAAAGAGGGTGGGGGACATAAATTTCTAGGTGCTCTGTATTCCTTAAAGGAATAGTCCTCCAAAAAAAAAATGAAAATGAAATGTTGTATAACAGGAAAAAATGTATTTTTATAGATTAGTGGGTGCAGGCATGGATAAAAATGAACTAACTGTGGGCGGGTAGCAGATGAGAACAAGAATTTAACACATACAATACAATAATATGATTTTTTTCCCCCTGGAGAAATAAGTAATAAATGATTGTGAGGAATTTTTAACTTACTTTTACCCGTACTTAAGTATGCAATGCGCTATGTAATCTACTTAATTACTTTCAAAATCATAATTGAGTACTGAGTACAAGTTGAATTAATATTAAAACCTTTCATCTACATTTTAGTAGCCAGTCAGATGGTCTGATCACAAAAGGGCCAAAAACTAAACACTGCAGGTTTGGAGGAAGGATGTTAATGATTAATGAGAATTTAACCAATGACTGATTAAAAACGTATTCATGGATATTTAATCAATAGTCTAGAACCTGCACCTCATTTGACATCGAAACTTCAACTTTAAATGAGAAAAAAAGACAAAACAAAACAGAAAAAAAATGAAAATTAGAAGATAGTAGAAAAGTGTTTTGTGTCTTGTAAATGATTAATAATCGATTGTTAGCATTTCCCCTTTAATTGAATGCTGCTATTGATAAAGCATCAGACATAAACGGTTAAAAAGTAACTAATACTCAAGTATGAAATGACTACTTTGTACTTGTAGTATTTTTCTAACACCAGTACTTTTACTTGTAATTGAGTAATATTTTAGTAATGTAACAGTACTTGTACTTGAGTGCAGATTTTCAGTAGTCTCTCCATCACTGCTCAAAGACTGTGAGAACAACATTGTCAGTGGTTTTCCTGCTTGTAGAAAGTTTCAAGGAGTGTTACCTTTTAATAGCCGCAAGCTAACCTTGTTGCCAGTATGGAAACACATCGACAGCTGCTGTAGCACAGATGCTGCAGAACACGTGAGACAAGTGAGTGACTGTGTTTAATCTCGGGTGCAGATCAGGTCACCAGGCTTATAGCAATGATTCCTGGCGGGTGCGGATTCAACTTAGAGATAAATGTGGTTAATGGGTTGATTCTGGTTCTCAGCTATGCCGGGGCGGGTTTGCAAAACTGGACCCATGCAGGACTCTGGCACAGCATTCTGGAATATTTTTTAACTCTTGCAGAACAGATGCTCAGGGCCTCGTCACGCTAAAGCTGTTAACAGCATAGTGTAAATATGCTGCGCTTCCATTGCAAACAGTTCAGAAAGTTCACAGGCTTCAGGACAGCCTCTAAGATTCACCCTCTGGCCACCATAGATATATGTTCCAATCCATCCTATGGGTTACAGAAATATTTAACTAAAAAACAAAAATGTCAATCTTATGGTGCTGCTAAAAGAAAGGTCACCAGAATCCTCTGGGGACTGTGAGCGTCTGCGCAGAAGTTCATGATAATCTGTCACATAGCCGTTGAGTTATGGAATAAAGTGATGGACTGACCGACACTGCCAGCCCCACCACTGCTGTGGCTAAAAATACATGTGATAACCAAAGCAAAAAGGTTTAAATGTTCATAACTAAATCTGCAGGAGACAATCCTTTAAACGTGTTATGTAAAGGTCAGACATCTATTTCCAGTAAGGTCCATATCTCATGGTGCACATATGAGCTTGGCTGCTCCCCTTTGGTCCCCCAAAATAATCACCGTGTGGAAACGCGGTAATTTGCATTTCCAAATCTCTGCTATTACCTGTCAGATGAAGTATGTCATATCTCCACGTTAGAGTCTGTAAATCCTTTCTTGCCCTCATTTATGAGCACAGGCTTCTCTGTCCGTGTGTGCCATACTAATACCTGCGGGGAAGAAGAAAGAGATGGAGACGAGCAGAAATACAGTGGATATGATGAAACACTAAAACAGACACTTTGCCTGGCAGTGCTGTGCAGCAGTAATATGCTGCATCATACCTGCTACACAATGTCTACAGGCAGGATGTAGCATATTTTAAATGAGCTGTAAGCCGACAGTTTACTGACTCTAAGAACAAATTGTTATGACAGTGAAGACGCCCTGTTACACTGGCAGTGTTTACAGAAGCAGCTTGTTTTAGTACGAGTTCACAGAGGTCGCTCAACAATTTAAACATTCTCACCTTCGTGCAGTTTGCAGCTTTTGGCTCCAAGTCGCTGAGAGTGACCAGGTCCTTTAATAAACTGCTCTCCTGATATCCTCCCTTCACCCCGCGTAATTTGAAGTAAGCCTGAGGTTTGGACAGAATGAGGTGCAGGTTCACTGCAAACCCGGCCATGTCGATGGCAAAAGGCCGGTGCGGGTCGAATACAGTCTTCCAGCCGTACACCTTGCCTAAGGTGTTAACTTTGGGGGACTCGTAGCGTAGGCCGCCCACGAAGGCCACAGGCCACACTGACACGTTTTTGGTGGAACGCATCTGGTAGTTGGAAAAAGAGGCGCAGATACAAGTCACTCATTTTAAAGGGGTAGTTTGGATTTTCTGGAATGAGGTTGTATGAGGTACTGATCAATACTCAGTGTATGAGCTAAGCAACAAAATGCTGTGGACAGGGTCAGCAGCAAAACATTTTAGCTGCTTAAAAAGATCCACCTTAAAAAAAAATCAATATCAGTTTAAGTGTGTGCTATATTTAGGATATTATCACCACTTTACTTTGCCAGCAGACAGCCTTTTCTGATGGGAAACCACCGTTATATAAGCCAAATATCGCTCTCTTCAAACCAACCAAACTCTATAGGTGAAATTAGTCATTTTACCTTGCAGAAGAAGGGAGTTGCTGGTCTACTGCTGTCTTGATTTGTTGTTTGTTTGTGTTACTGTGTGACTTTGGTGAATCAGAACTATGCTTTTAAAACACCAAAGTCACACAATAATACAAACAAACTGACTTGTCAAGGCAGCAGCTCTATTTTTCTGCGGGGTAAAATTGCTGATTTTGCGTATGGAGTTTGGTTAGTTTGGGGAGAGCAGTAGTTGGCTTATACAATGGTGGTTTCCCATTAGAAAATGCTGTCTGACATATAAGTAATAAGTAAAGAATCTATTTTTGAGTGGCTAAAATGTTTTGGTACTGATCCTGTCAACAGCCGAGGTACTTCTCTCAGCTTCTTCTGACTAGGCCGTGCCAGCTGGCATCTACTGTAGGTAATACACAATCGATAAATACCCCATACAACCCCACTTCAAATAAAAATCCATCAAGCAAAATATAGATTCTGCTTAAGATATACAAATAAAAAGTCTGTGAACAGATGATGAGGAGGAGACATTGCAAACATTAAGTCATTTTTCTTTGCAGTATATGTTCTTACCTCTTCAAACAGCTCCAGACTGTATGTGTTGTCATCATCTGCAAAGTAGACGATCCCCGGCTGGCTGCTGTTGGCGCTGAAGGTCTCACGGAGCCACCGCAGGGCCAGGTTCCTCTGTATGGTACCCCGAGGTATTCTTGGGTCCTTAGTGTCCCCGCGTACCTTATAGTTCTTAGGTGTCTCCACGTTGAGGTGGGTGTAGTTGAGTCCCGTCTCCTGGAGAAGACGACTGACCAGAGTGCTCCTCCTTGGAGAATCCTCCACCAGGATCCAGTGCAGGTTGGGCACATGCAGCAAGGTGTTGGCCAGGCGCGTCAGCTCGGCCTTCTGCACAGGCCGGCTGTAGGTGGGTGTGATGACGTGGATGGTGGGCAGGATGTCAGACCAGGGCGGAGGTCGGCTGTAGACGTACTCAGTGCGCACTACCTCCACGATGTCCCGGGTCTGAATGGAGCAGGTCTCCTTGAAAGCAAAAGTGTTCCTGGAGTTTGAGTGACCATTACGTCTGTCATCTAGAGCGCAGAGAACAAATGGTGGATGTTAATGGATCACTTTACAGTCCTGAAATATTAGAATGTGGAGTTCCTCAGGGAAGCGTGCTCGGTCCTCTCACATAAAATATCATCAGTATGTTATTGTATGTATGTTATTATGTTTAATACGCACATTTTCAACACAATTTTACTATAAAATATAATAATAATGATGATAATAAAGTAATTATAGGTTGTTTCAATACAGTAAATATTAATTCTGAAATATCAGTAACTATATTTGTTATTCTTAGTGTAACTTTTGCAAATTTAACAAAGATTTTCCAGACAAAAATGTGCAACTTGCTACCTGAAGGCAGCCATGTTGGATTTTGCACTCACAGGCCGGCTGCTGCCTGCAGTGCACTGAAAATCCATCAGAGGCAAGGCAAGGCAAGGCAATTTTATTTGTATAGCACCATTCATACACAAGGCAATTAAAATTGCATTTGAGATCATTAAAAACAAAAGCTAAAAGCAAGACAATAAGTAGTTAAAAACATTACAGAAAATGCATTTAAAAAGCAAACATAAAGCAAAAGCAACAGCAGACAAATATAAAAACAATAGCTACAGATTATTCTATCACTAAGTTACATGTCTACTTCACTGGTAAGCTGCAGTAAACAGTGATGTTTTAAGCCCTGATTTAAATGAGCTGACAGTTTCAGCTGACCTCAGATATTCTGGAAGTTTGTTCCACAGGTGGGGAGCAGAGAAACTAAAGGCTGCTTCACCTTGTTTTGTTTTGATCCTGGGAACTCTGAGTAAACCTGTTCCAGATGATCTGAGGGGTCTGGGTGCTTCATAACGTACAAGTAAATCAGAGATGTATTTAGGCCCAAGACCATTTAGTGCTTTATAGACGAGTAATGGGATCTTAAAATCTATCCTTTGACACACAGGAAGCCAGTGCAGTGACTTAAACACTGGTGTAATGTGCTCCACTCTCTTGGTGTTGGTGAGGACTCTGGCAGCAGCGGTGTGGACGAGCTGCAGTTGTCTGATTGATTTTTTACTCAGACCTGTGAAGACACCGTTACAATAGTCCAGCCTGCTGAAAATGAAAGCATGAACAAGTTTTTCTGTATCTTCTTTAGACAGAAATCCTTTAACTCTTGATATGTTTTTAAGGTGGTAGTAGGCTGATTTAGTAATTGTCTTTATGTGATAATTGAAATTTAGGTCTGAGTCCAGAACTACACCAAGACTAATGGCTTGATTTGTAGGTTTTAGGTCATGGATTCAAGGTGAGCACTGACTTTTGATCAGAGGGCAGTAGACATGTCTCAGATTTCATATATCATTTCATGTTTTTCAGGATGTATTTTTTCTGTCATTGTGTTCTATATAGTGTTAAAAAGTATCTAGTGTTTATGAATGTCGGTTCATCACTTACTGCTGACTGTCCTTACCTCCCTTACATCAAGGACCACCGTGGGAATAAGCATGCTAGATTTCCTTGACTTTCTAAAAAACTGTACATGGAAATTATTTCCAGTATTTATTTTTTTATTGTCAAAAAATATAAATCAATCAATCCATCAATCAGTCTAGCCAGGAGGTAAAATGATTACACTGAGCCTCAGTGTGCTGTGTATTGATGGGACCTCGTGCAACATGAGTCCTACATGAGACACTGTGGACTAAACTTCTAAACTGTCTTTCCAGTCATTTTATCAATGACATTTCTCCCTGAGGTTAGAACACTGACACAGATGCATGCAGGCAACACAAGCGCTTTTACTAAATAATGCCACTGTAAATATGATATGAAAAAATGTTCACACCATCTGAAAACATCGGCGCACACTCTCACACTAATTTTAGCCTCACCCTTTAGAGTAGCGAGCAGAGGAGCGAGGGTGCTCTGGTGCCAAACTGTGATGAGCAGTGTCCAAGGCAACACGATCAACACAATGGCGACGATGTCTCGTCTCTTCGGCATCTCCGGGTTCAGACCTGAGTCATGTCACTACCTGCAGGGCATGTAACACATGATATGATAGAGTACGCTTCGCAATCATAGGAACCAGGGAGCTGTGAAATGAGGTGTCGCAGATTTTCCAATTATGTCTCACAGAAGAGAACAAGCTAACAAGGTTGAAAGAGTCTTAAAATATTGTTTTAAATGTTGTTGGAGTTACATATCTTTGATTCATTTAATTGCATATCCTGTCATATCCAATTAATGTTACCATTTTTATTTAATTGTTTTTAATTTTTTTCTGAATTTATTACATTACACAAATCAAATTTTAAGGCATTTTATTTATTATTTACATACTAAAGGAACTTACTGTTCTTTTAGAGTGCTGTATAATTACATTTAACATGATTTTTGTTTTTTTTCTGTCAGAAAGATATATGTATGGCTGGAGTTATAATTTCTAAAGGAAACATACACTGCTTTTAGGGTTATATTTAGCACACTGTCTTCAGCCCGTGAATGTATGAGCTGCTTGACTGAGTTCCCCAATCTGATGGCCCATCATCACTGGATGTGAATTGTGTTTTGAAGTCCATAGATGCCGGCTCTCTATTGAACATCGACACGCTGTGGCTGCGAGGCACAAACTACAAGGAATGAGGCATTGTGTGAAGAGGCAGCCTCAGCCTGCTGGAACTGCCGCACAACAGAAAATAGGTCAGAAAACGCTCCAAGCTCTCTTTTTGTCTCATCTGAAAGCATGCTGGTGGACTACAGAGGATGTTTGAGCTAATGATTTGAAGAAGGATACAGTGTGGCTGAAGGGGTCGAGTCCTCTACTGTCTGTAAACAGCTGACACAGACAAAGATGTTATGGATTCACTCTTTTATAGATTCAGTTAAACCTGAAAGTACCCTGATACAGCTAGAAGATTTATGTTCTTTATAGTTATTTTCAAATAGTATTTATTGGCCTCATTCCTAATTTAATGCAAACTCAGAACCTCCTCCATGTTTACTTGATGTCTTAATAAATTTAGTATAATGTCCATTTCCCCTGCCATCATTACAGCAGGTTTCCCTGATTTATGTTAAAGGCAGAATGAGTTAGCCTGACATCTCCAGATTCATTTGGAAATATGAATTAGCCTGGAACCTCTCAGCTCATTTCCATTTTCCAAGGGGTGTTATCAACAAGTGCAGACCAAACTGCCTCTGGATGCAACTGGATAGACCAATTAATCAAAGCAACGAAACGTGTGACTAGCAGTTTTTTGTTCCTTTACGAGCAGGGCACTAAATGACAGCCTCATGGTTACAACTGTTCTTGTATTACAACTAAACAGGACACTTAAATATGTTTCTGAAAACATTTCATGTGAGAAATAGACGATGCAGTAATAGAATTTTGATCAGCATTTGACCAACACTCCCTAGTTTGACAGTTTGATCTAAGTGTCGGGGGCCTGAGGGTTTGTGCTGGATGGACCTGCTGACCAGACGCAATTGGATACGCCTACAACCAATCAGGTCAGTGAAACGTATGATTTGACTTTTCAAATGCGGCCCAGCAACACTCCTTTGGAGGCCCAAACGTATCTATCAAAGCTTGGCAGATTTGCCTCGTTCCCAAGATAAGAATGAGTAGTATTCTTCTAAAATAATTGCCCTCAATTATCACTCATGGCCTGCTAGAAGTGTTTGGTTGTGTCTGTATCTGTTGAGACCCTGCCCTCTGCCTCTGTGTTCTTGTTTCGCTGGTTACTGATTGATTCCACTGGGCACGGCATGTCTGCACCACTGTTTTGATCCATCCTCCACACGTCTGCAGCCCCCACGAGCAGCGTTTCAGAGACATTTCAGCAGCGGAGCATTTTGATTATGTTTACTTGCTCAGATTTTGTTGATTTGGTCCTTTTTCCTTGCTCTTTGTGCTTCTGCCATGGATAAGTACACTATGTATGTAAATTGTTCCTGTCCTATGATCACGAGTCTGCACGGGATCTTATATTTTGAAAATTGACTGAATTCTCTTTACTTTTTCTGTTGGACTTCCTGCCCACTCAGTCTGCTCTGTGCAGATTGATGCGGCATCCATCAAAAATAAATTTGGCGTGTATTTGAAGCAGTGCAGAGCAGAGAGCTAGTTCTGGGACACTCCAAGGCGCTGCTGGTGGAAACACAAGCATTGTGTAACACCGTAACCTTAACACAACGCAGCCGTGCCTGGTGGAATTTAGTGGTTAAGGCCTCTGGACATCAGCCTTCGGGCAGTGGGTGTGTACCCCCAGCCCCAACCAGGTGCCAGATCGTGGACACAGTGTCGATAAAATGCAAATGTACTGAGGCAAAATGCCAAGCGGATAAAGCTTGTTTTGTGGGCATGAAAAGCAACATGGAATTGGCCTGTTTTCTGTTATTCTACAAACTGCAGCTGGCAGTGACATTGTAGATTACAACCAACAAAATACCGCTTGCTGAACTCTCACCTTCCAAACAAGTAAAAAAAAATTATGGTGGCCATGAAACTAATGAAAACCCAGAAAGGCTGTATCCAGAACCAGTGTTTGGTTTGTCTGTTCTAAACTACTATAGAAACACTGTAGTTCAACTTGGTGGCTTCCATAGAACAGGACTCGTGCCCTCTGATTCTGAGGCAGAGTTTCCCAAACTTTTTACAGTCCTGTTGTCATGGTTTGCAGTTTTTTGTTAGTTATTTTCTGTTTTATTTTGTAGTCCTGGTCCTCCCTCATGTGTCTTGATGTTACTTCCAGTCTTTGCCCTTTTCCCTTTTTGATTACCTTTTGTTTCACCTGTTCCTGATAAGTTGCTTGTCTATTTAGTCCTTGTGTTTCTCTGTTTCTGTGTCTCTGTACACCTGATTTTACTTTCATGTGTTGGACTTTGGATTTGTTTTCATGGACTTTGTGTTCCTCGTTTTACCCTGTGTGGATTTGTTTGTTTTTTGGACTCTGGTTTTGACCTGACTGCCTTTACATAATCTTTCTGTTCATTTACATTTACATTCACATTGAACTGTCTCTGCTTTGCTGTCTGCATTTTTGGGTCCACAAACTTGTTTAGTTTTAACACACACTGTGACACCTGTACCCCTTCAGACATCCAGTGACATTACTCCCCCCACCAATAAACCCCCCTTGATCTTACACACTGGAAAGTTAAGCTACCCTAAATGAAATTCAATACCTCCCCCAGAATCTTCAAATTAAAAGCTTTGCAGCCTTGCCTTTACAATTAAGCTTTTACTGTGAAAGCCATGAGTGAAAAAAGAAACCACTAAATTTAACTTAAGTATGAAAACTTTTCTGTTTAAAAAAGAAAACCAGAGCAGGAGAGCAGTGAGTCTGACTCTGCTCAAATAATGGCCCCCAGCCATTATTTGAGATGAGATGAAAATTTATAGAGTGTTACATCCGGGTGGCTGTGGCTCAGGAGGTACACAATGTTGCCCAGTAATTACAGGGTTGCCAATTGCATTCTTGGCTCCTCCTGTTCACAACCCCAAATTTCTCCTGATGGTTTGGCCACCATTTTGCAAGTTAGTTCACTGCCATCGATGATGTGTGTGTGTGTGTGTGTGTGTGTGTGTGTGTGAACAAGAGGTAAATTGTAAAGCACTTTGAATAAAAGCACTATATAAATGTAAATCATATTATCTTACCTATGTTTAGAGCCACCACACATGGTCGCTTCAAGGACTGATACTTTAGGCTCTGTTTCAAGAGGCCTGGAGAACAGCAGACTGTGTATCAGTGCTTCAGTCCAGTCGATTATCTCTGCAGAGAGAAAACACACTCGGAATTACAATCTGTTTGACAGCCTGTCATGTATTTCAGGATGGCAACACAGATATGAAACAGCATTTTCTATAATAAAATCTGTTGAATTTGCCCTCTTGGTCATATGACCTGCAGGATGCTAAACATGTTCAGTCTTTGAGGTTACTTGAAACGCTCCAGTGTGAGCAATACTGTTTCTATAATAAGGTCCCTGTGGGGCAAATGTTTTATATATATATATATATGTTATGTATATATGCATTACAGGGAAGCATAAACAACTGTTTCACCTGCATTATTTGTGTGCTTTTGGTATGACTCACAACCAAAGGTCATTTATGTTTCAGGCAATTTATAGCCAGCCAGGATTTACCTGGTTCAGATGGCATTTGTTCAAGCCGTACAAGCTTTTGTGCGGAAAGTTAGAAAGGTAGTGGACATCCGGTATCTCATAATGTATGTATGTTCACATGTAGCTCTTATTCATTGGTCATCTATTTCCTGCGCTCCAGAAGCCGTGCAGCCTTAAAAGTCTGCCACAAATATCTGTGATCGCAGTAACACAAGCTTCATCCACTCTGTGTGCTTTTGTTTCTCCTCTCTTCAGGAGTCTCTTCATGAGACAAATCATGCGCTGGTTAATCACAAGTCTTTAGACACAATTAATCCTTGATTAAAAAGGATCAGCCCCAGTCTGAGATCAAAGGTTGTGCCAGCTAATTAACACATCAGGATCGGTTTAATAGGGTCGTGTTTGAACAGCATGTCATTGACACAGACAAGCTGATTCTCTATGCACATCATGTTGAAAAGCAGTGACTCGCTCTCCACCTCCTCACCATTTTGCATCCCCAATTTAAGACGAATTGTGTCACGGCTGAAAGGGGCTGCAGCATGGGATGTAAGGGGGGAAAAGTAGAAGTGAAAAAAAGTTTCATGTGCTCTGATCTGCATATACGCAGATTCTGATGAAACAATGATCTGAATGTGTTATTTTGAGTATTTTGCTAAAAAGTTTTCCTGCATCTGCCTCAAAATACAAAGTGGCAGGGCCACTGCTGACCATTTGTTTTAACTTGACATGCCACATGTCACACAGAACCATCTGGAAAGTCGCCCTTAGAAACTGTCTGGAAAAAGGCAGGCACTTTCAAAAAACACTTAACAGGTGATTGGACCACTTTTGGTGCAAACACAGATCATTTGAAGCCTGCAAGATGGATTCTCATGTGATCTCACAAATCCAGCTTCCTCACTGGGTAACATTTGGGTGCCTTAGGCATAATTGCTTTGTGGTGTCCTCCCCAGTCATAAATCCACAATAAAATTGTGTATCTGTTAGCTGCCTATTCAAATTTTGAAAATTTAGAGTGTATAAGGGCTTAGATCATTATGATTAAATTATATGATGGTCATTCTAACATGTCTCATAAGTTGTTGCAGCAGTTTTTGGGTTGATACCATTTACTGGTGCAAAATGTAACTGTTTTTGATGACTTGATAGCTAATAAAAATGGTGATTTGGGGGTATACATCCTGAGAGTTGTAGTGGACAGTATAAGGGTTAAAAAAATAAATAAATAAAATTTAGCAGCAATGCCTAAAGTTTGTATGTGTACCTGTCATCTAAATTTGGTTCCACTTGCACAATGTGTTATAGCAATTTAAGTCAGCGTTTATTGTCATATGCACACTTAAAAGAAAGTTTCCCTGTACAATCACATTCTTCCTTTGCCTTACACCCTGAGTGCCATTAAGCAATAAAACAAAAAATATAAAAGTGAAGAAAAATATAAAGTATAAAACATTTGAAAGTGCCAATATAAGATATAGAAACACAAGAGACATAAATAAAGATGTCAGGAGAGATAAGAGAAAGAACAAGTCCTCTGTACAAGCAGAAACCTCATCATGCTGCATTGGATAGTCTCTAAACCACTGAACCATATACTAAAGCTGCTGTGTCTCACTTTTACAGCATCCTACAAAATTTAAAAAGTCCATCAACAAACTCATTTAGGGAGGACAGGCAGAGAGAGTTGGGAACTGTAATTTCAGATGAAATGTGGGAAACCTGTGTTGAAAATATCCACCGTATTCGATAAATGCTTGGCATGCTTTGATTCAACTCAAAGTTGTGCACAGATTGCATGTCTCTCCTACTAAACTGCAAAAGAAATTCAAAGATGCCTCACCCCTTTGTGTGAAATGTTCAAAAGTATAAGGTACTCTGTCTCACCGATTCTTACAGTGTCCTGCACTACAAACTTTCTGGGGTTATTTATTTGATTTTTTTTTTTTTTTTTGCCAAGGCTTTTGATACTAAGTTTCCCCCTGCACCTCTTACTACATTATTTGGGATGGTTGAGCCAGGTAGAGTGAGGGACAGGTATGAAGTGCAGGCCATATCTTTGTCCACACTATTAGCCAGAAAACTGCTGCTACAATTCTGGAAACCTGAGAAGTCCCCAACATTTGATATTGTGGCTAAAGGAATTAGGAATATCTAGAGAAAATTAGATTAGAAAATAAAAGAGAAAGAACATAATGTAAGTAATCAAGGAACACTATGTGCAATTGTGATATAAAGTGTAAAAAATACATGTTACATAGTATACAGTATATACACAATATACAATGTCCAATATGCAATAAGCGGTATCAGAGACTGTGCGAAGTTACAGGATTGTAAGAAATGAAGCAGCATAAATGTTGAAGACTATCAGGAATACTGTGCAAAGTGACAAATAGCATTACCAGGATAATTCACAAATGTAAATTGAGTTATTTTTAATTTCCAAGGGGTGTTATCAACATGTGCAGACTGAAATGCCTCTGCCAGTTGGACAGACCTACAACCAATCAGAGCGTCGAAACATGACGTAGCTCTGAGCGACACATGCAAGTCGGGGCAGTGCTTGGTCTGTTTTCAAGCAGGAAAAAAAAAGGCGGCCTCGCCTTAAACATTCTCAAAATACAGCTCAGCGATACATCAAACTGTGTTTCTGAGAACATCTGAGGTGAGAAATAGGCTGAAGCTGAGTCAGTCTGATCTGAGTTATGTGTGTGTGGTGTGTGTTTGACTTTTAAAATCTGGACAGGTGAGGCTGCTCTGTCAGTGATCAGTCAGTCAAAACTGCCCCATAAAAACACTGTTATGACTGGCCCAAAGAAATCCAGGGCAGGTGGAAATCTGTCTGAACGGGAGGAGGGCCAGACGTATCGACCTGAGCAAACATAAGCTTGCTGATGTGTCTGCTTCTCAGGCAAGACAAACAGCCCCCGCCTCCAAGAATTTTTTAGCCTGCAACTGAAATAAATAAAACTACTTTTTTTGTGCTCATTGAAAATCAAGAATATTTGGTGAATATTGGATGAAGTGTTGAAAAACAAAATTGAAATGGTAGAAAAAAATGTCTGCACCAAACAGTTTAGGAGTTCTGAGCAAAACATGGTTTGTTTCCACCAAATGTCAGCTGTTCAAAAGAAGCATCAATCTGTTAAGTAGTTTGTGAGATCCCCTGCTGGCTAACAGACAAACACACAAACAGACAAATGGGAGTGAAAACAAAACTTCTTGGCGGAGGTAATTAATGATGAAAATAACAACAAACCAGGCTGTCTTACTGACAGGATGTGCTTCAGTGAAACACAATTATCCCTGTCAATCAAACACAGTGAGCTTCCTGACCTGAAGGCGCAGCTCAGCATCTCAGAACACAGATTTTCACTGTGGGATACATCCTGCACTGCAGCCAGCAGAAAATATCTGATCGACAGCAAAGACGAGCGTTTTCTTTCACAACTTTATAACTTTGTCAAAAGTCCCAAAACTGTGTTTGTTTCCACATTCATGATACATTGAAATAATTGCAAATAGACTGTCTGATGGTTTAGATCAGGGGTTCTCAGCCTTTTGTGTCTTCAATTCCTTCTGTTTGGTAAAGAAAACACCAGAGGACCACCTTCTCAAACAAATGACAGAAAACAAAAAAGGGAGAAAAAAAACTGGGCTGCGACAGGAATTCAACGCATTTAAAAAACTGTGCTTTCAGCTCAGCATCACTGTCTGCCTTATGAATCCAAATTCAGTCTATTCAGGTTCATATTTCCTCACCAAACACTTTTACTGCTGCAGGGTTGTCTGCCACATCACGTTTTCATTTCAAACACTGATCCATTTTGTGTCACTGCATCCAAGAGGATGTTTATAGAAGTCCATTTCTGCCAGTGAAAGAAAAAAAAAATCCCCATGATAAAAAGTTGTAATTATGAGTCAAAAAATCAACAGTATGATAAAAAGTTATAATTATGAAATAAAAGTCAAAATGATGATTAAAAAAAAAAAAATCTTTTGGACCTGGAAAGAACATTTTCAAGATTCATCTGGCACAATAAAAAACCTAGGATTAGGATGAAAACTTATATAAACTAACTACTAAACTATAATTGGGCATGCCACACCTGCATAATTTGGGAGTGGCTGCAGTCACATTTAAACTCAGTGACCAGCGTAGATGAATGGTTCACCACTCCCTTCTCTCTATTAAGTAAGCTAACGAGTGGTGCTAGAACTACCCCCGAAATTAAGGACAATCCTATCATTCACAATACTATCAAAGCCTGGCAAGATATGATTACATTTGTAGGGAAGAACACTCCAGCATTTGGGCTAATACCATTGACTAAAAATGAAGGGTTCGCCCCTGGAATTAGAAATAGTTTATTCAATATATGGCATACAAAAGGGATCAGGCTTCTTGGAGATTTGTATCAGGAAAACATAATGATGTCTTTCCAGCAACTGCAAGAAAAATACAGCCTCCCCTCAGCACATTTTTTTGGGGACCTACAGGTCCGGCATTTTATCCAGTCGAAAATGAAAAACTTCCCTCCAGGCACGCCCCCTTTTAGCGACATAGATTTATTTATATTGAAACGAAGAGATATAAAACATTCCTGTCGCACTCCTATTCACTATCCTGCTCTATAGATCCCTCAGACATACGCAAGCTTATACAGAAATGGGAGGGTGATCTTGGTAGCAAATATATTGAGGATGACTGGGAAGAAGCAATTTCTTCTGTTAAGTCTACTTTCATCTGCAACCGAATGAGAGAAACTCAATTTAAAATTTTGCACAGATGCCACATCACACCTGTGATACGTAACAAAATGAATATGAGTGTCCTGGGATTTCCAAATTTTGGAGTAATATAGCACACGGATTGGGTAAGATTTTTTCAGTAAAGGTTACTAAAGACCCAGGCCTCTTTATTTTGGGCTTGCCCTCTAAAACGCTGTCCCTAAGCAAATCGAACTTCAAACTCTGTAATAAACTTCTACTTTTGGCTAGAAGATGTATCTCAAAGCAGTGGATCAGTGAGAGGCCTCCCTCAGTCAAACAGTGGCTTCATGAGACCATAGTGTCTTGCCATTAGAAAGACTAACTGCACGTGTAAAGGGCGATGATGAACTGTTTGAGAGATCCTGGTCGGCCTTCCTAGGGTATCTGCCTCCAGCCTTACGTGACATCATTAAAAAGGGGAGATTTACACTGGATTGGAATACTCTTTCTATCTCTTAGATCCTAGGATGTTTTTGTGACTTATCCGGTGTAAAATGTATATGCCCTATCCTTTGGATAGGATGTATTTATCTGTTTATTTATTGTCTTCTTCCTTCTACCTGAGGAGGCTGGGAATTTAGGGAATAGGTCTTAAAGGGAGATCATGCTTTTTTCTTTTCTTTTTTCCTTTTTCTTGTTAGGTCTGTGGATTCGGCTGGATGAGTTAGTTGACAGTCCATGTAAGAATTTGGAAGTAGGTGGTGATGCTTTGTTTTGTTTCCCAAACGTGTATTTTATTTTCTTTATCATTCTCCATTACTAAGAATGCTGAGAATGTAAATGGCACTATGTTGTTAAATCTCATTTGTATCGAAAAGTCAATAAAATCATTTTCTCATCTTTGGGTGAACTATGAGCTGTCCCAGGTGAACTATGTGCTGTAGTGAAACTGCAGCTGCTGTATGATACTGCACCGTGGTACTCCATGTTATTTATTTATTTATTTATTTATCAATTATTTTATTTACTGTTGTTGTGTTGGTTGTGCCTTCACTATTGTTGTTGGCTGACGACCAAGATGCCAAAATCAAATTTCCACTGTGTTTTTAACCAATGGACAATAAAGTCTTCTTATCTTATCTTATCTTAAAAATATGATAAAAAAAAGAAAGAAAAAAAAGCTATAATTGTGAGATAAAAAGTTAGAATCATGAGACAACAGGTCGATATTATGATTAAAAGTTATAAGTATAAGAAACAAAGTCAAAAGTACGGCGGCCTGGTAGCAGCAGAACACAGTTAGAGTTTGGCGTCTAGGCTCCGACCTCTCCATGTTTACACAGAGATATTGTGAAGTGATGAACCTCCAGAACAGCATGATTCAGAGCCAGGATCCTCCATGTGAAGGCTGAGGCACCTGATGACGTATGTGGCCATCCCCAACGAGCTCCGCAGCTACAAGGGGAATATACTGCCTGGAGAACTGCTATGTGTGGGGACCAGCCGCCGTGTGACTATTCCCAACGAGCTCGTGGCCATGAGGGGGATATACTGCGCAGTGAAACTGTTGCGTGTTCCTGGGGAAAAGCTGCCGAGTGGCCATTCCCAACGAGCTCCTCGGCCACGAAGGAGTGGAATACGCCCTGCAAACATATCCACAAAGATGGATAAATATATTATACCCAGCAACCACCTGATATGGATAGGCCGCAGCTCGGGCAGAGATCACACGCCTTTGACGAGAACCATAATCTCGTCATGGTTTTGCCACCATCAGCGACGAGAAGGGGTGCCAATGGATGCGTCAGGGATTGACGACGGAGGAATTTCATCATGAAGAGACAGGACAGATATGTTGTCTCTGAAGACACCAAAGGCAACGTTGAACTCTGCCCAAGTTGCCAAAGAGCTACAGAAAAATTCCCCAGTTTTCAAATCTTTGTTAGCAGATTAGGAACTGCAACGGGCTCTTCACCTGTTTATTTATTTATTTATATCCCAATAAAAATAATTATATAATATAATATACAATATTAATACTAAACAATATTCATTTTCCTTCTCCCCTTCTTTATATTTATATAATATATAACAGAAGAACAGAACAGAATACCTGTTAAAATTTGATTCCAGAGGGAAGCAGGAATTGCTCCTGCAGGGGGCAGAAGCTGAGAACCCATGTTTGCTAGAAATACAGTTCCCAGAGTCCTCTAGGGTGTGACGGCAGCAGGAACGGAGCAGTTTGACCCGTGTCAAAGGTCGCAGACGACGGCCTGGGTTATTTACACTGCAGGCAGAGGAATTCATGTTGATTCCAAGGAATTCATACTGGTATTCATGTCATTGAGTCAAGAGGAGAGGACAGGGTGGCTGATTCAGCGGAGGCGCTGGGTTCTGCTGGTGTCGGCCTTTTGAGAGGAAACTGTCCGGGGGAGTGGGAGAAGCTGCGAGAGAGGCTACTTGGGAGGCAGCTTGCTTTTGCTGAAGCTTCACCTTTAGCTGTGGAGAGAGCGCTATCAGAATTTTTTTTTGAATCAGGAAGTAGTCATACAACTCTTCATGGCTGAGGCCGGGTGGAACTGAAATGTCGTGGGCGTAGAGCTCTCGCAGGATGTGGTGTTCAGGACATCCAGCCAGTCATTTGCAGGTGGTGAGAGATTTCGGACGCAGACGGAGGGCATCCAATTTATGCTTGGAGTGAGTCTCAGCTGGCTGAGCCGGCATTTCGGGAATAAAGTCTCTTCTTCCCTGAAGACCGAGAGCCATACTCCAACGAGACATGGCGAACAAGAGCAACAATAGCTGATTTACCAAAACGCTGAGGTCCTGAATGAACACGACAGTGACACTGATGGAAAGCACTGACGGGCAGAGGGAGAGATGGGAGGTTTCAGCAGTTTAAATAGACCACAAGATTGGAAGAGTGCGTTTGGTTTGTACTACAAAGAGTGAGGGGTGTCATATGTGTTTTGCGGTTCAGCGCGAATTGACTGCCTGAACCAGCACGCAGGCGTCACTACATGGAATTTTTTTTTTTTCAAAAGTCGAAAATATGAGATAAAACTCATAATTCTGAGATTAAAAAAAGTTGATATTATGAGATAAAAAGTCATAATTATGAAGTCAAAATTCTAAATTTTAAGTTGAAAACTCATAATTCTGAAATAAAAGTCATTATTATGAGATTTTAAAATATTAAAATTATGAGATTTAAAAAAAGTAAAAAATATGAGATAAAAATCCCTAATTATGAAATAAAAAGTCTTTTTATCTTTTTATCTCATCATTTTGACAGACTCAAATCACAAATCAGATGACTTTAGACTGGACTTGACAAAATCAAAAACTTGTAACTTGGACTTAAAGGTCCAGTGTGTAAGATGTACAAGGATTTAATGGCAGAATATGGCAGACGTTAGAGTTGGGTGATTGGACATATATATCGTCTATTGACGATGGGCTGAAACCATTGCTGGGGGATGATTTTTGGGCCGATATTTGTCATTTTATTTTGCTGATACTATGGTCTGCAGAGTGACAGCTGCTGCTCCACGCCATCAGAAACATCGGATTTGTTTCTTTCTTCATACAGTGGGTGAAAAGCATGTTTTATAAAGCTAATAATCAACCTGATGCAAGACCTCCAGCCAGATGATTACTGCATATTCAACACATCATCAGCTGCTACAAGTAAACTGCTGCAGACAATAGAGAGCAAGAGGTTCAAGTTGCACAGCGGGAAATTGACATTCAGAACATAAAATGGTACAAAGTGCTGCCTATTTCTTATTTTGTATTTTAGTTGATGGAAATTTGCTGCTTGCGCCTGATTACCATAGCAACAGCCACTGATGTAGAGGATGTTCGCAGCTGAATTCAGTATAGATGATGACTGCACCATGACCAGCACTTATATGAACCCTTACATTTACTGAGCTGACTTTTTTTTTTTGGTCAAATCTAACAAGCTAAGAAAGCACAAATACAGAGCGTTCTGAGCCGAAAACCTCAGAAAACAGTATTTCTGACAAAATGGAAACTGAATGAACTTAATGACAGTTTGGGTTATTTGTTTACTTAATGATGAAGTATTTGAGTAAGATCTGGTGTTGATTTTTTTTTTTGGCACAATGCACCATCTATAATGAAATGTGCATCAAATGCTCGTGTCCATGCACATCACTAAACACAGGGGGGCCTGCCCACTTCTTAATGACCTCTGCAGGGGGTAGATGAGTCAGCACATAAAATCTGGAACTCTAGCATACAAATGTAACGCTAAGATTGATAAGATTTGAGGAATAACAAAAGGTAGATAATGAGATAGAATTATCTCTAATTAGTAAAGAGATCTGCGGAATTGTATCTTATACTTGGTGCTGAATTAATTCATTTTGATGCATCTACATTGTGAAGCATTGTTTTCTTCTGCTGTGGTAAGTCGGCTGTAAACAGCAATTTCACTGTGTTCAAGCGCTGAACCATGAAGCCAATTTAAGTGTTGCCTGTCAAAACACCAATCAACAGCCTTTACGCCCAGAAGGAGGAATAATTCCCTTAAATGACACAAACTGACCTGTAAACATTTACTTGGCTTTCAGTATTTAACTGGCACTTTCAGCTTGTATCTGTTTGCGTAAAGTGTTGTGATTTCTTTAGTACAAAGGGTATTTTTTTAAAGGGATAGTTCGCATTGTTTGAAGTGTGGTTGTGTGAGGTAGTTAACCATAGTCAGTGTATCACTTACAGCAGATGCCGGTCAACAAGCCCCCAGTTTGAAGAAGCAGCAGGCGTGCTAGCATGGAAGCTAAGCAATGATCTGTTATGGACGGGGTCAGCAACAAGAATTTTTTAGCCACCTAAAAATAAAATCAATATCACTTTAAGTGTACACTATATTTAGAATATTTACCTTGTCAGACAGCCTTTTCCAACGGGAAACCATGATTATAGAAGCCCAAAATCACTCTCTCTCCAAACCAACCAAACTCCAAGTACGAAATCAGTAATTGTACCTCACAGGACACATAATTTACTGGTCTACCGCTGCCTCGATCAGTTAGTTTCTTTGTCTTATTGTGTGACTTCTGTGTTTTAAAAGGTTAGTTCTGGATCCACCAAAGTCACACAATAACACAAAGGAACTAACCAATCGATGCAGCGGTAGAACAAAAACTCCTGTGTTCTGCGAAGTAAAATGACTGATTTCACCTATGGAGTTTGGTTGGTTTGGAGAGAGTAATATTTGACTTATATAACAGCAGTTTCCTGTAGTGTAGACTTACAGTTTATCTCATTCAAATCTCAAACACTAGTATGTTTTTCCAGTTGATATTTTTTCAACACCAGACATTGAAAGTACAATTGCCTACAGTTTGCACAATAACCACTTGCTGATCAAAACTCATGAGCTGATTCTCAGTGAAATGGTCAAAATCTACACAATTTCTAAACATTCTTTCATTCTTTGAGCCAAATAATCCAATTAATCGTCAAAATCTGTCAGACAGACATATTTATTCCATAAATATATGACATGAGATGTTTGTGATGTCAGTTAAGGTGAAAGTAATGAACTAGGAATCACATGGAGGTGGCAAATTTCCTATATATGACTTTTCATGAAAGATCAAAAGTGAATTTTTCTGTTCATAGTAAATGTAACCAGGGAGGTCGTGGAGGTAAAGTGATGTAAACCCAGTTTATCACCTCTTTGAAATGAGGCTGAGAGTTTATTCATCTATTATCAGATCAGCTTTATCAATCATTGAGGGTTTACCCGCATCTGTATTTACCACTCCACCCATAATCTGCATCCATATTTTGTTTGTTTTCAAGCTCCTCTCTTACAGGGTGATTTGGAGACAAAACAAGACATCTGAGGACGTCATCTTGAGCTTTGATCAACATTTTTGACCATTTTATGGACCAAACAACTAATCAATTAATGGAGAAAATGGTTGAATAGTTGTTAGTTGCAGCCTTAAAAAATGTATATTAGGCTAAACAGTTTCACTATATTTTACACTGTGGTAACCCACAAGTAACAAAAGGTAATCAAGTTACATTACTTTAATACTGTAATACTTGGATTATGTTATTGACTGACTTTTTTAACAGGTAATAACTGTATTAGAATACATTTTTAAAGTGACCCTCCTTGGGATTGTTTAGAGAATGACTGGAATGAAGGAAAGACTGTTTCAGAAAATGAGACAAAATAGTTAAAATACCTTTTGTTGCTGATCCTGTCCACAGCAGTATATTGCTTAGCTTCTGTGCTGGTTCAACCAGCATCTACTGCAGCTAATACTGTCAATAGACTGTCAATACAGCCCGACTTTAAATAATCCAAACTATCTCTTGAATGGCATCAAAAGAAATAACCAAACAGCCATCAAACACCAGTCAGCACAGGTACACATATGGCAGTGAGGCTGTAGTGCTGGAAACAGACTTGAGTCCACATCACAAACCTAATGAATCCAATCCGTTGCTCACTAATGACAGACCTTGACTGGATCAAAGAGGCAGGAGGTGGAGGAAGGACGAGTGGAAGACGGTGCCAGCCTCACTCGGCACTTAAAAAGATCGAAAGCTTCTTACTGTGTGTTTAATATGTATGGCACGGCCCATGAAAACTATAAATAGGTCTCTCCTGATATCAAACATCTCAGAGACGCGTCTTTTAAATCCCGTCTCAGCTGGGAAATCCATACTAATGTTGTCTGTGCTAATGACAGTCAAATGGCAGGGGCTGCTGGGGGCTATGAGGCAGATACACACTGAAGGCAAAGCCTGCTGGTGAGAAATCCTCCATTTAAAGGGTAACGAGCTTTGAGATCACTGTGTAGAACAGAGGACAGATAAACCTATAATATGGGATCCAGACAGATAGCCTGAATGATGCTGACCCACAACAGTATTGACCACGCCTTTGCTTTTTCACTGTGTTCAACCTCCAACCAATCAAACTGTATCCAGGGCAAGCAAAGCAGTTCCAGGCACAGCCTCCAGTCCTGCAGGCAGCTGGCACAATGAGGCGCAGTAAAGCAATACGAAATAACAGGTAAAACTTTATTTGAAGGGGTGTGCATAAGACTGTCATGACACTGTCATAACCTTGTCAAGACACCTGTCATGAACACGAAGGAGTCGTCATGAATGTTTATCACTGTAAGCGTCATTTGCTCAATTATGTCTTTAATATAAAGTTGACATTGTTTGTTGTCTTTGTCATGGCAACTTGACATTAACCAAGACAACATGACCTGCCAATGTCTTTGTTATAACAACTTGACATTATCAGACTTAAAGAAAACATTTAGCTTCATGTTTTCACATTGCATTACACTATGTGATTTGACACTGTCATTCATGAAATAGAGAATTTTGGACTGGTCATAAAACGTCATTAAGTTTCATTTTACTGTCAAAGGCGTTTATAACAGTGTCATGAATACTTTCCTGCAATTCAAATAAAGTGGTACCATTTGGACCTGTCATAAAGATGTCATTAAATGTTATAAGGCCAGTGTGACAACAGAGTACAATACCCAGGTGGTTTAGCTTACAGAGTTAGCCAATTGACAGATAGCAGTTAGCTAGTCTGCTTGTTGCTAAACTTGTCAGCTGTTATTTGTGTCTAGCATTTGTTAGCTTGGTTAGCTGGGAAGTTTCTTTAAGTGTGATAATGTCAAGTTGTCATGACGAAGACATTGACAGGTTCTGTTGTCTTGGTTGACATGTTTTCATACAAAAACATTCTTGTCTCAGTTAATTTCAAATTGTCACAACAAACAGTACTGGCTTGATTAATGTCAACATGTCATACCAAAAACATCTCAAACAATGTCAACTTTGTGTTCAAAATGACATAGTTAACCAAATGACACGTAATGACAGCAGTCATAAACATTAATTAAAAACCCCTTCAGGGTCATGACAGGTGTCACGACATGGTTATGACACTGTAATAACTTATGCACACCCCATCAAATAAAATGTTACCAAAAAAATCACACTGTCACGCTCCTTTTGTTTTTTTTAATACTATTGTTAGAGGCATATTTTGGTTGCAATTAAATTCACAACAGAGTCAGGCTCTTTGGGGAACTGTATGTTGTGATTTTCTTTCATTAAATCCTCATCACTGCCGTCTGAATCCATCCAAGCCCTTCGATACTCATGGTGACCTGTGCATGTGTCTGTATACCATCAACAGCTGCAGATAATCTGATGAATCACCGTTTCTGCCGTTTGATGTTCTGATGTGTGCACAGTCTCTTTCAACTGGTTGGAGGTGTAAAAGTTGAGCCTGGCGCCTCACTGTGCGGCTGGTTTGGAATTTTAATATTCAGGTGCTGTGGGATTTTAGGGATGAGCCTGTGAAATAGTTTTTCACTTCAGTACTTTTAGTCTCGGCTTCTTTCCTTCAGGTGCTGCTTGAGTTTTGTATTTAAAGAAGGGACATGGGACGGTTGTTTCTTTTCCTCAGTGGACCAGTGTTTAAAGGGACAGTTCACCTCAAAATCAAAAATAAATATATCCCCCTTGGCCTGTAGTGCTTTTAAATTTTTTTGGTGTGAGTTGCAGAGTTTTGAAGATATCGGTTGTGGAGATGTCTGCCTTCGCTCCATTATAATGGGACTAAATGGCACTCGGCTTGTGGGGCTCAAAGCACCAAAGGAGTACATTTGAAAGATTATAAACCAGCGTCTCTTTCCAAAAATTGCAACCCGGATACTCAAGATAATCCCCAAACATATTGTTGTTCTTTCTAGTAGAAAAGAAAGTAGTTCTGGTAGATTCCACTGCAGAGAGAAAGTAGTTCCTACATGAAACTGCTCACAACACAACACAACACTATCTGTTGAGGTGGACTATCTTGAGCAGACCGGGGCAAAATGCGGCCCGGGGGCCGGGTGCGGCCCACTGGAAGGATTTTATTTAGGCCCACAAAGCCATCATGGAACCAAAAGTTTAAAATCTAGCAAAGACACTAAAAAGCATTTTGCTCACCATTAAACCATTATCAGACCTTGATTTTGAAAGGGGTCAGTGCAGTTGAAATAGTGTATTGGTAACGATAATGAACTATCTTTTAAATTAAACTGTAACTCCATGTTGTTTATGTTCTTCTACTTTTGCTGCTACTATCATTGCAACTTGTGTGCGGCATGCATGGTACACTGTAAAACATCAAGTTTTAGACATTACCAGCAAAATATTCAACAGGGAAATCCAAAAAGGTTGACCAACAGTAGAAGAGTCCTATATAGAACACTTCTGACTATTCCATTATAAGAGATTTGGCCATTATTAAGACCTCGTATCACTCGTGTTCCTGATCTTGAGTAACCAGGTCATGATTTTTGTAAAGAGAGACAGGTTTTGAATTTTTCATATGTATTTTTGGGGACTTTGAGTGCTATTCAGTCCCATTATACTGACAAGAAGGCAGACATCTCTACAACAGATATCTGCAAAACTCTCATTCACACCAAAAAGATCTAAATGGATAATGGCACTCATCTAAGGGTGAACTGTCCCTTTAACACTGATATTGATATTGACTCTCAATGAATGAATGAGCATCAGTACACTGTTAATTCAATAATAAAATAAAAACAATGAAGTGTAAGAGAAGTATACTTACAGAACTGAGTGATGACCCACTTTCGTCACAGAGTCTGATCCTGTTGTGCTGCGTTAATGACGGAGGTGCTGATAACGTCGCCGGGCCTTGATGTGTCAGCTGTGATGAACAGAGGGATCCATCAAGCCCTCTTCCCCGGCACACATATGAGCAGCAGAGTCAGGGTGACAACTAGCGGATTTCGCTCACAGCATCCGGTGGGTGCTATCCAATCCTCGGCAGGGTCGCGTCCTCAGTGCCAGCCCCTGTAGAGACAGAGGAGGTCATCCCTCTGGAAGAATGCTGCTTCTCATTGCAAAAACAAAGGCTGGGATTGTCAAAGCTGATGGCAAGGGGACGGGGTGGAGGGGCAGCCATGGCCGGAGGACTCGGGACAATAGAATAAATCACATGAAAAATGTCACAGCCCCACGAATGCAATTCTTACTTGGGGATGAAGCGGGATTTGAAAAATTGAGAGAGCCATGCATAACGTGGGGGTTGTTTATCTGAGGCATAAACAGCCATAGTCACATGGTCCACTAGTCAGACAGTAAGAGCATTTCTATTCATTTTGCTTTCATTTCCTGACAGGCATATGAAAGGAGTACACTCTGAATGGACTCCTATGCTTGAAAAGTCTAATAAAGGGAGAGGGTAAAAATATGCCGCTAGTCTAAAGAGCTGCACAGATGGAGAGGAGGCAGCAGTGCAAGAGGCAGCACGGCTCCTGTCAGTAATTAAGGAGGACAGTTATACTTCGGCTGTAAATGAGGCTGCTTATAGCAGGTGGTTTAGATGAGTGACCTTTCAGGCTTATGGAAGATCAGGTCAGAAATCACACCTACTGTGTTGCAAACAGAGAAATGTTTGTTTGCCAGCATGAAGGCATTCTGAGGGCAGCAAATAGTTTCTCATGTCAGATGTGCTTTATCATTGCAGGGACACATGTACAATGCTGCATTCACATTACATCATTCTGAAAGTATTACGAGCAGCTGAGGGGGAAAAACATTCATGCCATACTCCGATTTGTAATTGACGCTTCGCTAAGCCCCGCCCTCCTGAGTTACTGTTGCTAAGCCTGTCAAACTTTCCATTCTCGCACTGCATTTATGCAGTTTACTGTGATAACGGTGGCAGATTTAACATCGAAATTGGGGGTAACTGTTGAAACACAAGGTCTTAGAGATGTAAACAAAAGCAGCTTCTCATTTCTAGCTGACGACGATGGATTTTGTCAGCTAAAATAGTGACTCACAAACAGATTTCATAAGTGTAGCTGGCTGATGTAAGTTATTGCTCACTCCTTGAGTCGGCCAAGAAGCCCGTTTCCAGCTGACATGTTTTCAGTAAAGCTTGACAGCTTTACCGTGAGGTGAACTGTCAGCAGTTAAAAATGAATTATTCAGATAATAGACACTTTTACAGGCACTGAAAAGTCACTGAAAAGCCACACATGGACTTTGGCAACAGAAGTAACGGTCTCCTCCAGTCATCCAGATGAGTTATCAAGCTGCAAGTGTTGAATTAGATGGTTTTCCAGCACCGGAGTTAATAATCCACTGGTCGACTCAAGTTGGATTAAGACAGGATCACATCTATGGCTGCAAGCTACTAAAGGTGTTGACTGAACTGAAGATGTTATGGAGGGACGTTAAGTATTTGGGCGGGGCTAACTCGAACCATTAAAATATTCTCTGCAGACACCAATGATGCCTCCCACAAGAGTCTACAACAAATGGTTCATTGAGTTTGTTGAGCTATGAAAAGGGAGTGTGGCTAAAATGTAGGAGGCGGATCATAAGTCACTAATGTCAAAGAACCTCTGCTAAATGCATTGATGCCTCCAGTGGTAGAAAGAGTACTGAAAATCTGTACTCAAGTACTGTTACACTGCTGAAATATTACTCAATTGCAAGTAAAATTACTGGTGTTAAAAAACTTCAGTAAAAGTACAAAGTATTCTTGTAATAAACTACTTAGAGTACTAGTTACTTTTCTACTACTACTTTTCTACTATCAATAGTAGCTGGGGGTTCTGTTTCTCCAAATCTTTGGTCTAAATTAGAGCTGCATCAGTTAGATGGTTAATTGATTAGTTGATTGAAAGCAAATAAGTTGAAATTTGAATAATTGATTAATTGTTTCAGTCATTTTGGATTCAAAAATATCAAAAGTTTGCTGGTTGCAGCTTCTTAAATGTGAAGATTTCCAGCTTTTCTTTCTCTTCTAACAGTACAAGTGCTCCCAATTATGAAAGGGGGTGTGGCTAAAACATAGGGGGTGGGGTCACTATGTTGTAATGACAACAAGAAACTCTGCTCGCACATGAGTCTACAAATGGCTCATTAGTTTGGTCATGTTACATGAATCCATTTAAAAGTTACACAGTCTTTTTACAGGCCACTCCCACTGCCAGTACCCCCTTTAATGCCAAATGGCATGAACACAAACACACACCTTTACACACCCTCACACATGCACACACGCTTGACCTCTATGCCAAATTTTAGCCACCTAGGGTGAAAACTGTGGCTGCAGGAGGCTGGGGAATTTTGGTGGACTGACCGACTGATTGAACGACAGAGTGACTTGTAGAGCTGCTGGTCACAGCTGAAAAACACAAACAAACAAAAAATACTGGGAACATAACTGTAACCACCATTGCTGACATTTATCATTTTAGCCACTTTAGGAGGAGCTGTACACTGTATGTTAGCCTCGGGTTTGACTTGTTAACAAACCATTAGAAATATGTAACACAGTAAAATATGCTGATTAATTATGTATATCTAATGTGACTACAAGCTCAGTAATGGGGCGGCCACTTGGAATAACGTGTGAACACTTCTAAGCTGTAATAACAGTACGCATTTCTGTTCTTCACATGCTGCTGATATTGTGTGAATGCAGCATTATGATTAATGATGCTCAGTTACATTTAAGTGTTACATTAATCTCTTGCACGTGAGGCTGCATGCACAAAACCATGGAACTATCACACCAGGATGGAATTCAACCATCATTAATATTATTAGGTATCGAGGTCATTTGTTATCATTATGCAAACACAGGGTTGCATACAACATAAACTGATAATAAAATAAATTCAGAGTCGAATAGGATAAAATATAGAAAAATAAAGTAAAAAGAGCATGCACTCAATGTATTTTGCCTAATACAATTCTATGATCTGCTAGGTGTCTCATTCATTCATTCATCTTCTGTAACCACTTATCCGTGAGGGTCGTGGGGGGGCTGGAGCCTATCCCAGCTGACATTGGGCGAGAGGCAGGGTACACCCTGGACAAGTTGCCAGTTCATCACAAGGCATGAAGAAGACGTGAAAGGTTGGCACAAAATCAATATTTGGTTGGAAGATACTTGAACCTTAAAATATTACTTTATTCTGGTATATGAGTAAATCATTATAGTATATCAGTATATAATGGTGGCAATAGAAATTAATAAAATTACGGTTACTCGAGATAATCCTGTGAGCAGTTTCTATAACCGTGCTAGCGTGATGTGCTATTAGCCATTAATGTTTACATCCAAACTCAGTCTTCCTTCTGCATGTTCAATGGTTGGCACGGGTAGTTGGCTAGAGAGAAAATAGTTCCTACATGAAACTGTTTAAAACAAGTCTGTGGATTATCTTGATTAACCAGGTCATGATTTCTGAAGAGACGCTGCTGTTGAGTTTTTAGTATGTTAGTTTTTTTTTTTTTTTTTTTTTTTTTTGTGCTTCGAGCACCACAAGCTGAGTGTCATTTAGTTCCAGAGAGAGGGCTGATACCTCCAAAATGCCTCAGCTCTCACCAAAACAATCTGGATAACACCAAACTGGCTCTTGTTTTTTCACATTTTCTCATGTTGAGTACTGGTCAGCCCACATTAGTTCTATGCCTGCAGTCTTCTCGTAGCCAACACTGTCATTAGGCTTCGGGGGAGCCCAATTTTCCAGTGCACACTGCTACTAAAACATGTCACATGCACAAGCATACATGGAAGTGTGTAGCAGCGCAGTCAGTCACAGGGTTACTGCAAAAAAAAAAAACACTGAACTGTTACTACTACAGACAGTTAATACTGTCACTAACATTTAATCCATGCTACATAACAAAAACATAAGACTACTGTTAAAATCAAAGAGTAATCACAGCAAAAACATTTGTTAATCACATTGTTGTGTTTTTTAACTACAAAAAAAGAGTCCTCTTGTGCTGATTAAATAAAAAAAAGGAAATATAAGAAAAGAAATATAACCAATAACACTGTAAATAAACACTGTTTTAGAGCTCCTCCTAAATGTCTCAAAGTACAGGATGTCCATAAAGTCTCTTTACAGTTTAACAAACTTATTACAAAAGCAAATGAATAGACAAATCTGTGGAAATTATTACAAAATGAAAAGTAGATATTGATGTTTTTTGCCTCATTTAATTCACCTCTATATGGGCACCATTAGTTGCACAAAGCACATCAAGACGGTACTCGATTTCTTGCCATGTTCACTGTTGTGTAGCCTCATCAGTGGTGGCAATGGCATCAGTGATCTTTTGCACGAATTGATGGATGTGATGGTGGATGTCTTCCATACTTAATCCTGTAGTTTTGCTGAGTCTGCGTATCCGATTTTGTTTCAATAAACACGATACACATTGTGCCTTTTCTTGAGGAGTAGCCATTTTCTAGGGGTTTATTTAACAGAACCTATTTCATCAACAGGGTCCTGAAATACACAAATGCAATGTGATTAAAAACTTTGATAACCACTGAGTACATAGAACAAATCTGATTAACATATCTCATCAATTGCTTTTGTAATAATTTTTTTAAATTGTAAAGAGACTTTGTGGGCACCCTGTAAACGTCATGACCTTTTCATAATTCCCCCATAATTCGAACTACAACTGTCATCAATATGCTGAATCATCACATATTTTATCAGTTACTTAGCTTGTATCTCAAATGAAATGAAATTCGGCTTCTTTTTCTAGGTGTTGTCAGGAAGTATTCGTCCTCACTTCAACCTCTACCTCTGTTTTCTTCTCTACTCCTGCTTCCTCCCGACCTCAATTTCCCCTTTATTCTTCAAACACAAGCACCGTGATGTGTTTATCATCATCCCAGCATCAAATAATTCAAATCAGTTATTATCAATATTTCTTACATATTAAAAAAGACTATTTGGTATGCATCCCGATCACCTGTTTGGGTTTTCATTTTTTGAGTCAGCCTTATTTTCCCCGAGAAATACGCTGATGCTAATATGGGCGCAGAATGAGACGGTGCTTATAAACAGCCTTTTTATGGCCGAGAGTATTAGCGGCATTATGATCTGCAGCGCTGTCTGAAATTATGTGTGCACGTAAACAGATTAATTGTAAAAGAATAACTGCTCTCAGCTGAACACTTCTTCTCCCGCTGGTGTCTTTGTATCCAGCAGAAACCCAACACCTGCAATCGACCCAGCGGGAATCATTTCTAAATAACTTGTCCTGATGTTGCCTTGTCCTCCCATGACACAAAGACAAAAATATAGCAAGATAATTGTTGTTAAGGAGAAATTTTGAGCGAGATCACCCAGAAGTTTGGCTCAAAATGAAGAACAGCGGTATAATTTTTATTATTCTTACACCCACTATGAAAGAATGAAACCCACTGATTGTTCTCCTTGTGCGCTCACTGTTCTGTTATTTAATCACTTCCATCATTCCATCAATATTCTGTCTGCATGTGTTTACGTGCCGAGGCTCAGAGAAATGCCATTCAGTGTTTGACAGATGGGTGATTAATGAGACGGCGCTGCAGTTTCAAAGGTGTCACATTCCAGAAAGAAGTGTAGGTGTGCTATTAAAATGCAAATCATTAAAATTCACATTTAATTAATAGTTTCTTAAGCCATCGGTGGCAATATTGATGTGATGAAAACACTGCGAAGCATAACTCCTGTATTTTCCACTGCAGTGGCTCCTTTGAAAATCATCTGGGTGATAATTAGTGGCTTTTCACTGCAACAGCTCTATCACTTCAAGTGTCATTTTTCTCGCTTGCGTCGTGTTTTGTAGATTCACATCTTGCACAGAATATAATACAACATGGTACAATAAGAGTTGCTTTTGGAACTTGATTCCAGTGTTGTTCGAGAGGTTGTAGGGGCATCAGGAGGGGAAACTCCTGCGAGCTTCATTAGTTCTGGCGTTCTTTGTCACATTCAGAAGCCTGAACATTATTCATTGTGAGCTGATTAGAATAACAGTGCTAAAGTGTCAAAACTACACCTGTCAGATGTGCCTTCTACAATTTGTGACACTGCCAAATTCAGTTCATTATGTCAATCAGTTAAGTTAGTTCAAAAGATTCTTCTGTTTAAGTCTCAAGGAGCAGTTTGTAGCAATTGTGCATCAAAAAATGAGTCAAAAATGAGTCCAAATAGTGAGTTGGAACCATTAACTGAATATTAAATAGGTTTTAAACCCTATTTAATCTACAATCTATGGTTGAAGCGAGTTGTTTCCCCCCACCCCCTTCTTTGCAGATGCAAAAAAGTTGCAGGAGCACTGCAGGAGTGCAAGCTGAGCACAACATTGAAGACTGTCAATAACTAGCTTGGATGAGACCTCCACTGGAAGTTGGATTTCCCAGTTTGGGATCAATAAAGTACTATCTTATCTCTCTTATCTTAAGCTGATCAGCTGTTTATAACTGTCAGTTGTCTGTCAATGTAAAGTTCAGCCTGTTATCCTGAAAACAAAAACCCACTGCTCTGAAAATACACATTCTGGAATTGGAGTTCAGTGGCTGCCTCACTGCTGCCAAACTCCATTAACAAATTACTCAATTTAACCATTATAAACACCTACTCCTTCTGAAGAATTATTGATTTCTTACAACTCATAAACAGACACTTACACATATGGTTAACATTCAGCATTAATTTGAACTCTAATTAATGTGAAATGGACAAACAATAGCAGTTATTCCCGCCCAAAGCAGAAATTTAAAAGGAGGACACTGTTGTCAGAGAATAAGTATTTCAAATTAGCATGTTTCATTGATCTCTGGATGGCATATTGTTGTTATTTTATGATTTATTACAGTAAATATATTACAAATTTCTCCTTTAAAGTGAGAATATATTACATTTCAGAAGAAGAAACATTTTATCCTGTGTACAGCCAGTGCCATATCTGGTAAAAATCTTTACCATCTTATTTCAGCATAGTAGCATTCTTACATTTGGTAATTAGCACAAAACACACATACGTAAAATTTGGACCAGATGGTGTTGCACCACAAAAGTCAGAAGATCATCACCATGATTAGAATTCGTCTGGAGGGGGGAACATGAATGTGTGCACAAAATTTAATAGAAAACAAGCCAATAATTCTCAAGTCAAAACAAAATATTAACCTGATGGTGGTGTTGGAGGGAAAGTCAAGAGATCACGAGTCAGTGGGCTTCCTCTTTTTCATTTGAATGAGACCGGTTTAGTAACACAGCCAATGCAGAAGGTATTTGGCAGAAAATGCAGAATTATCTGGCAAGCCTCGCTAAACTTTTGCTGGTCCGCAACACATCATCAGGCAAAAAAAAAAAGTGCCAAGGCCAAACATGTAAGCGGAGGTTCCCACCAGATGACTTTGTCTGATAAGCTTCAACTCATGGATCTGTTACTCAAACTGGACTCGAATTGTATTGTTTTAAATTTGGCTAAGAGCCTAAATGTTAACATTTGCATGCTAACATGTTCAGCTGGTAGAGAGACGAAATCCCTCCCCTTCCGGTGTTCCCCATGGAACCTTTCTTAGGACAAAATATGAAGGACAAGATATGAATGAATGATGAGATGTTTGAACTGTGCCACGAATTGCACATATGTTTGTCTATAAAAAACATAACTTTATAAGTAAAGAAAGTTTCCGTTTGTGATTAACCTTGTAACATTATCTTACCTGATATTTTTTTGACCAGCGACTCCTTTTACCAGGCACAATGTGCAATAATGACCATTTCGAAATGTACGAAAATGCACAGGCATCGTGGCTACTGTTGCTAACATTAGCTTTTGGAGGGAGGAATTACATTACTTATTTGTCCATATAACGTGTAACATGTTTATCATCTTAATTAATGTGTTAGCATGCTAGCATTTGCTAATTAGGACTTGAAACAAAACACAGCTGATGAGAATGTTATTAGCATGCATTTGGTCTTTTTAAATGCCATACATTTTAAAGTCCAGTAGGTGGTAGTAAAGTGCAATAGTGACCAATTGGTCTTTTTTTTTGGGGGGGGGGGGGGGGGGGGGGGGGGGGGGGGAATTTAAAATTTGACTTGATAATAGGAGGAGGGAGACATAAATGTACCAAACCTCCTGACAAGCCATCCAGTAGTTGTTGAGCAGGCTAAGTCTCTAGCATTGCCAAAAATGTTTTCAGTGTTTGTTAACAGTGGAGAATATTCTCGTCATTATTCCTCTTGTTGTACCACTAAACAGTACAAAATATGTTGGCAAGTTTCTCATGTCTAAACAATTATTGTATTAATTTTTCCAGTAATCCATATTTGGAAGACTTCCTGTTTAGGATTACTGGTACCAGTGAATGCAGAGCATGTAGCAGGTAGCATGTAAACATGGCATCGATCTCGTGATATTTCCATACGTGCATCCATTATGAGATACACTGCCTGGCCAAAAAAAAAGGTCATACACTCTAATATTTTGTTGGACCGCCTTTAGCTTTGATTACGGCATGCATTCGCTGTGGCATTGTTTCGATAAGCTTCTGCAATGTCACAAGATTTATTTCCATCCAGTGTTGCATTAATTTTTCACCAAGATCTTGCATTGATGATGGTAGAGTCTGACCACTGCGCAAAGCCTTCTCCAGCACATCCCAAAGATTCTCAGTGGGGTTAAGGTCTGGACTCTGTGGTGGCCAATCCATGTGTGAAAATGATGTCTCATGCTCCCTGAACCAGTCTTTCACAATTTGAGCCCGATGAATCCTGGCATTGTCATCTTGGAATATGCCCGTGCCATCAGGGAAGAAAAAATCCATTGATGGAATAACCTGGTCATTCAGTATATTCAGGTAGTCAGCTGACCTCATTCTTTGAGCACATACTGTTGCTGAACCTAGACGTGACCAACTGCAGCAACCCCAGATCATAGCACTGCCCCCACAGGCTTGTACAGTAGGCACTAGGCATGATGGGTGCATCACTTCATCTGCCTCCCTTCTTACCCTGATGCGCCCATCACTCTGGAACAGAGTAAATCTGGACTCATCAGACCACATGACCTTCTTCCATTGCTCCAGAGTCCAATCTTTATGCTCCCTAGCAAATTGAAGCCTTTTTTTCCGGTTAGCCTCACTGATTAGTGGTTTTCTTAAGGCTACACAGCTGTTCAGTCCCAATCCCTTGAGTTCCCTTCGCATTGTGCGTGTGGAAATGCTCTTACTTTCACTATTAAACATAGCCCTGAGTTCTACTGTTGTTTTTCTTCGATTTGATCTCACCAAACGTTTAAGTGATCGCCGATCGCGATCATTCAGGATTTTTTTCCGGCCACATTTCTTCCTCGAAGACGATGGGTCCCCACTATCCTTCCAGTTTTTAATAATGCGTTGGACAGTTTCTTAACCCAATTTCTGCAATCTCCTTAGATGTTTTCTCTGCTTGATGCATGCCAATGATTTGACCCTTCTCAAACAGACTAACATCTTTTCCACGACCACGGGATGTGTCTTTCGACATGGTTGTTTAGGAAATGAGAAGCAACTCATTGCACCAGTTGGGGTTAAATAACTTGTTGCCAGCTGAAAGATAATCGCCCATGCAGTAATTATCCAATAGAAGGCTCGTACCTATTTGCTTAGTTAAATCCAGGTGGCGACTTTTTTTTTGGCCGGGCAGGTGTATATGAAGTCTCATGATACCTCGAGGCCGTGTTTACATGCTACTTGGGAGGCTACAGTTGACATTTCAGCTAAAAACATGGTGTAAATGGTGTCTTTTGTGGTTAAATTTTAATGTCGCGGCTCCACGGAACACTCACAAGCAGGATGGAGACATTTTATGTTTGTTTTGTGGTTTTGTTTTTTTTTAACATTTACATTTGATCTCCATTCACTGCCATTAGCTGCAACCCTGTTTTCTGCTGAAACTCCAGGATTGTTTTGTGAACTGAAGATCTTCACCCATCTTCACATCGGCATAGGGGTGAGTACATATTGAGTGGACTATTATGCTGGGGTGGAATATCGCTTTAATGAAAGTAAAAAATTATTTCCATATCCACCTCGTGATTCAGATCTGCTCCAAAATTTAAAGGGGTTCTTCCCTGGCCCATAATACATCCTTCCCCCAAGTTACAGAAAAATCGTGCCAGTAGTTTTTATATATTCCTGCTGACAAACAGACAAACAAACAGCACTTAAACATTACCTCCTTGGTTGATGTCATAATGATGTTAGAGTAGAGGAGCAAGTAAGCTCACAAGGCTACTAATGTATCATTGATCAAAGTTTGGCACAAACATCATGATATTTAGAAATCTTACACAAGTCACCTTTAACTGATCTGGTGCTTTAGACTTGCATTATACTAGGTATCTCCACTCCCTTAACCCCTCACACACATACACACGCTGTGTAAGATTAGCTTGTATATGTCCTCATTTGTCAAAAGGAGGCTCCAGAATGAATCTATTTTAATTTATTATCAGCAGTAATCATGCTCTCTGTAGTTACATGTATATATAACATCACTAAAGCTAAACTCATATTAGGACACATGTTAATATTTGTCGTTCAGACACACAGTATCATGGCTTCTGGATAAAATATGGGAGAGCAAAGTCAAACTGAAGAATGTCTTCTTTAGTTTTCAAAAAAAACTATAGTGAGAGATAGTTAAATAATTTGCTATGTAGGCGTATGCAATTACTGCTTTCTACTGTGAAGATGTTTACAAGTACAGACGGTGTGAAGTCTAACGTTTCAGTGAAAGTGCTAATGAGTACTGGGTAGCACTGTGCCAACAATACATTTCACAGCTCTGACAAGAAAAATGTTCCTACTTACAGCACAGTTTGCATTTGCAATTAGGATCCTCTTCTGTATATAATGGCTTGATTTTTTTTTAAACTCAACAACCCTAGAACTTTTTTAAATTTCATGTTCAAAGAGAGAAAAATCAACTCTGTGTAAGTTGTCACAGTTAATGGAGCAGCTTCTTACTTTGCCTTGAAGTGAGGATAAAAATCAACAAAAGTGTTTTGTATGATTTAAAGTAGCATGTGGTTTATTCTTCAGAGCTACAGCAATGACTTTTTAAGTGGCTCTGAAAGAGTCTCAGTTTAATACTGATGCCTCTGAATGACTGACAAAAATCAACAAGACTTTTTAGTTATTCTCAAAGGAGCAATATGTGCCTCAAATAGTGAGTTGGAGCCATAAACTGTAACTTAATATATGATCTATGGTTGAAGTGAGATGTTTCACCCTGCCGCCTGCTCCCAGACATGGCAGAGACAGGCAGGCTGCAGGGACTCTGCAGGAGAGCAGGAGGCGTGCTGAGTCCCTGACTGTAAGTTGATCAGCTGTTTATAACTGTCAGTTGTCTATCAATGTAATGGTAAGCCTGTTATCCTGAAAACAAAAACCCACTGCTCTGAATAAAAACACTCCGGACAATGAGTTAAGTGGCTGCCTGCCTCACTTTCTGCCAAATTCCATTAACATTTTGCTCAATTTAACAGTTATAAACATCTACGCCCTCTAAAAGATCATTAATGATTTCTCACTGCTCATAAACAGAGACTTGCTCATTTGGTGAAAAATTTGGCATTAATTTCAACTCTGGTTGATATGAAACGGACATAGATTTCTCCTTTAATTGATGCCACCAGGTCAGTGTATATTTGCAGTTATGGTGGTGGAAACACTACTGCTTTTGTCCAAAGGGGGTCCCAAAATCAACAAAATATGTAAGATCCTTTTGTTTGTAAGCAGGAGAAAACAAATTTGCATTAAAGGATCGATATAAATGCAGGCTTAAATGCAATCTGAAAAGTGAAATTACAGGCAAAATGTATATATTCATGTGCGCACAACCTCCTTGTTAAATTTGAATAAATTAGCTTCCAATCACATATCACTGATTGAAAGTATTATAGACCCCCACAGAGCTAATTTTATCTTCCAACACAAGTAAATATACATTGAAAACAATCTCATATAGCTGCAGCCTCATATACAATCAGTAACTGCAATCAGAAATGAAGTGAATGTATGGCCTTAACCATATTCTACTGCACACCACCAGCCCTGATTACAAAAACACACACATACAAAGCAGACACACATTAAGATGTTTACTAGTCTCTCAGTTGTTGAGTGTTTGTCCCGGGGGGACGGGAGACTTTAAAAGTAGTGCAGTAAGTTTTAAATAGTCCAGTCATCAGCAGAATGCCTCATTTAGCTGAAGACACACACACACTGCTGCTCTTTCTCTTTCAGTCCACTGAATCTGTATATACCGGACAATATAATGAGAGACACAGCAAACAAAAGGAACCAAATATTCAAATTTCATTTGGTAGCATATCTGGGCCAATAATCCAGGCAAATCTAAGTCATGTCAGCACAACTGAGCCTCTCCTAAGTCCCACCCCTTTTTGCTCTGTTCTCCAATAACAGATAGCTAGGTACCTCAGTCAAATTTCTCTCTTCTCTTTCCTATCGTCTACTATGTGCTAGCTTGTCAACACTTTAGAAAAACACGTTTTGAATATAGTTAAAAGAAGAAGTTAAAAGTTGCAGGTGACTGTAAATGACATATAGTCACATTTTATATTGACTATTGTTAGCAAAATGCTAGTTAAATAGCTCGCTAGTGAGTGATGTGCATTAGATATCTAGTTAGCTAACATTTAGGTAATATTAGCTAACTGATGTAACTAGCTCGCTAATGAGTGATGTAGATTAGGTATCTACTTAGCTAGCATTTGGTATATTAGCTAACAGATGTAACTAGCTAGCTAATGATTGCTGCTAGTAAGCATCCATTTGCTAACATTAGCTAACTTAAATGTGGCTCTATGGCTTTTACAGGTCCCCGAGCAACATTTTAACCATCATCAAAATTTGTTATTCTTTCCAACGTAGACGAGCCCAGCACATGGCTCAGTGTAGGAAACAGAAAAGGAGAAAAGTTGACCGAGGTTCTGCCGGTTACCAAGCTAGTGCACCTCTAACTGAAGAACAGAGCGAAAAAGGGCGGGACTTTGGAAGCATCAATGGCTAAAGAACCAGAGTGAAGGATTTAGTGGCATCTAGCGGTGAGCTTGCAGACTGCAAACACCTCCTCCTACCTAAGAAATGTCCTGCTGTCCTGGGGACAGTAAAAATAGAACCTGGGACACAAAGATACAGCGTCAGAGACAGTAAAGAAACTTATCAGTAGAAATGAAATGATTACATTTGTGTGTCATGGAAAATTAAAATTTATTTGTTAATGTATGATGTGTTTAGAGGAAAAACTAAATTTCTCCTTTACAAGGACTTTAAGTGTTTTCTATGATACGTGTTTAAAGTGTTGATGTAAACTTTGATTGCTACATACTGACAGATAAGTGGATTGTAATGTGTGGACCAGTCCAACACAAACAGGACAGTTTTGCATGTCACACCTCAGACTTGAAGAGAAGAGAGAAAACAACTGAATGTGTCTGAATTGGTTGGAAGATGACAAAGTACCACTTTTTCAAATTAGGCTATATTCTGTCATCCTTGTATATGGTGGCGGACTTGAAAAACAGTCTGACATCTTCCAGTGATTTATACGACCATTTGAATTAAATGTGCATTCATATTGTAGTGTGGTTTTGAAACATCTCCTTAGCTAACAGAAAGAACAGCATGGTTGTGCTGGCCAGTAAAATCATGTCAACAAATCAAATTCAGCTCACTGACATTCATAATAAGCAGGTGAGGAGAATAAAGACATGTCACAGTGAACGGCCCTGAATCTCTTCATGCATGAGGACTCGCATCTTACAATAATAAACTCCACTTTCACTGTCAAAGCTGCAGTATTTCATGGTTAAATTTACACTTTGTGGTTGTTTGTTTCACAGTTTCTCATATTGTAGACTCCAGACAGATATAGGTCATCCAATATTAATAATATTACTTTAATATTATCTTATTGTTAATGTTGGCCAGCACAGCTTTATCAGTATTTATTTAATGTTATATGCAGCATTTGAGGTTTTTAAGATATTGTGTTGTGTTTTTCAGCACCCTGGTGTCATTTTGGATTTTATATATACATAAAGAATATCAGCCACCATATTGATATCAGATTTTTTTTTTTTTTTTTAGTCCTAATATTGGTAATATTGGGTCGTGATTTTCGAATATTTGAATCGTCATTAAATTATAAAAAAATTTAATAGTTCATGTGACAGTCGTTTTTGGCTTCTGTTTTCCCTCATTTGTTTCCCTTATTTTACTGGAAATAACGCGATACTATTAGATGTCGCGTTATAACAGGTCCAGGTAGTATCGCCCGTCCGACGGGACATCTGCAGACCCTGATGTGTTTTATTTCAGAGTGACAGACTGTTTACTGAACATTTACTGGCTCCAAACTAACTGATACCATGTGAGTGAAGCAGCACAAATCGGCACATAAACCTCCAGCCTCAGAGGACAGAAAAGTAGAGTGGACAAACGTTTATTTTTGAGGACAACGTATGTGTGGATTTTACTCCGTCTGACTCCTTTTTTAACGGTTCAAGCTCAGTGGTGGTTAAAAACCTGCTGTTGTGACCAAACTGGAAAGCTGTGAGTTTTTCCGTGTTTGTGTTGTTTCAGTGTTTACCGGTACTCTGTAGTTTATCCTGTTGAATTTGGTGCTACCATGTTGCTAATATGTCTATTCACAGAGGTTTGGACGCTGTTGGACTAAATTATGTAATACTAGAAGACAGTTAAGAGACACTATGTGGACATTGAGTCTCGTTTGAAGCAACTATATAATGAGAGTAGGTGCTCAGATGCTGTAACTGTTGCTGTTTGTGGAAGTTTGCCGCCGAGTTTAGTTTATGTACAGAAGCCGGTGTGGCCCTCGGCTCTGGCGTGTGCACGATGCCGTAATCCATGTGTGTTTGCTGTTGTGTGTAAATGGGTCTCTCTGTGGTGTCTGTGGGGGCTTTTTGGCTTGAAATGACCATTCCTAGTAAGAATCTTATTGTAACAATGATGTCCCTAAACATTTCCTAACACGGCTGCACTCGAGACTAATTTAATAAATGTAAAAGTTTTAAACTTTGGCTTTCAGTTATTTCAAACTTTAATAACTCTTCAGAAAGTGAAAGTGAATCAGAAAAAAAAAATCACCATGGGTGCTGTCTGCACCCACTATCACAATCTGGCTTTGGTTATGTGCACACTATAATCTAATTAGTGCATGCACTTGGAGTTTGAGAATAATTCAATCAAGCTGTTCCTTCAGTTAATATTCTCATTTTCTTGCTTGTTTTGCATACTGCATTTGTTGATGGAGTAAATAAAGATGTGCATGTTTCACTTCAGGCAATCAACATTCATCAAAATTCATGTCTTATCGCGGTATCAATTCACTAAATGTGACCATAATCAAAGTAATAATTACGTGAAGATGCTTATATGACCGTGTCGTAATTGCTGCATTCTTTGTAATAGAATTCAAATCAGCAGCCAGAGGCGAATGACAATCAGTTCCATCAAAAACTCACAGTGTACACACTAGTGCTGAGCACCAGTGTAATATTCTGCTGGGCATGTAATTAGCTTAATCCAATTATTCTCATGATCAAAGGGAAGAACAACAATTCTGTGTAAGTTGTCACAGTTAATGGAGCAGCTTCTCATTTTGCCTTGAAGTGACATCAGAATATTCTTGTTGCTACGTTTGTAAGAAATGTGATAATATTAACAAATAGGAGATCAATGCAGCTGATGGGAAGGATGAAAGCATATTTTTTGATGATTTAAAGGTCCAGTGTGTAAGATTTACAGGGATCTGTTGGCAGAAATGGCAGAAATGGCATATCATATTCATAATATGATTTCCTTATATATTCAGGTGTGTACAGGGTTGTATTCCAACACAGTTACTAATTACCTAATGAAGTCAGCAACATAATCCAACTATCAGAATATTAAAGTAATGTGACTTGATTACTTTCTGATGGTGAAGATGGTGAAATTGTTTAGCCTAATATAGTGTTTTTAGAGGCGCATGATTATTTTTCAACAATTATTTCATCATTGATTAATGAGTTGATTATTTCCTCAATTAATTGACTAGTTGTTTGGTCTCTGAAATGTCTGAAAATGGTGAAAAATGTTGATCAAAGCCCAAAGATGATGTCCTCAAATGTCTTGTTTTGTCCACAATTCATAGATATTTAGTTTACTGTCAGAGAGGAGTGCAGGTCCTCTTCCATGATGGCCGCTACGTTTCTTCATGTATGGCAGCCCAAAATGGACAAACCAAACACTGGCTCCTTTTGCAAGTTTTGTGGTCACTTTAGTTTCTCTTACACGTTTAGGAAGGGAGGGTGAGGGCAGTCTGCAAGATCACTGCTAGATGCCACCAAATCCTACATACTGGTCCTTGAAGCTAGCATGCAGTTTTATTTTTGACAAGGCATTAATTCAGTAAAGACTGATGTGATCAACATAAAGTACAGATTCAAAAAACAGACTTTAAAGTCTGTGTAAAGCAACAGTAAATGTTTGTTCTGCGTTTGTCACACCACAGAAACATGTTATTAACCACTAAGGCAAATCTGAATGAGTAGAAAAATCACTAAGAATATTAAATTAGGTCTCATAATCATGAAAAAATGATCAGTTTTCTCTGCTCTGAAACTCTGAAAGCGTGTCCACTCCACATGTCAAACACCACTATGACCTGAAAATGACCTGAAACATGGACGCTCTGTCTAACAGTTTTATTGGACATGTCCAGACATTTCTGAGCTGCCAGAGCCAGAGGTGATAGGATTTTTTTTTTTTTTTTTGTGTGTGTGTGTGTGTGTGTGTGTCAGGTTTTAGGAACTGAAGTGAGCTGAAGTGAACTGCTGGACTGATTTGGACTGAGAGAGACATGTTCATAACTGATTGTTAGGGAGGCGGTGTCGGTTCGTGTAGCTTATATAGTGTTGGGGGACCATGGCTCCGGTCCGTCACCGAGCCATGTTTCAGGTCCACCCAAAAAAATCCTGAACACAGAAATCATGAACAGTTTAACAGTCTAACTCCACAGTTCAGTACTACATAGTTCTCAGTCCTTTCATATGTTTACAGCAACTATTTTCTAACAGGTATAATGAGTTGAGAAGAAAAACCTTAAATTTCCTTTACACAGACTTTAAAGTGATCATGAATGTGCCTACAACCTCCTTGAATTTGAGTAAATTAGCTTTCGATCACATCTCACTGATTGAAAGAATTGTACGCCCTCACAGAGGTAAATCTATCTTACAGCTCAGGTTTCAATACGATACCAAGTACTTTAAGGCCAGAATCAACAATATCGATACCGATGCTTTTTATTATTAAAAGTAACTTATATATTTCATGTAGGGGAGAGCAATGCACCATTATTTATGAGGTAAATGCATTAATAGACTAAATATGTCTAAATGTAAGAAATATTTCATTGTTAAATGAAAAGGTTTATATTCAGCCAGTTTCATAATTATGATTTTTTTCGCTTTCACTCTCTCTCTTTTTTTTAGTTTCACTAAAATTTAATAATCTCATTTATTAAGACATTATGTTTCAAAGGGCTGAATATTTATTTTAATGTCTGATATTTAACTAGTCTGCTAAAGTAACAGCTATTGAAGGACAATTACAGTTTGAAAATGTAACAGTAATCAATGCTGAAGATCCAATTTGACTAAAATATTAATTTAACTGCTGTATGGATATTCCTGTCTGAGCCTCTCTGACAAAGACTGTCAGTAAACTCTGTCTCTGTGTTGGGGGTCTGGATGCTGTGGCACTCCCTCCTCCCCTCTCCTCCTCCTCCTCCTCCTCCTCCTCCTCCTCCTCCTCAACTCAACTCAACTCAGCTTTATTTATATAGCACCTTTCATACAAACATGCAGCCCAAAGTGCTTCACATAGCAACGTTAAAACAACAGAAACAAACAAACAATGACAAAAAATCCAAATAAATAAAAACAAACAACAACAACAACAACAAAAAAGAATGCAAGAATAAAATTACACCAATAAAATTGAAGTTGTTAGGATTAAGTAACAACTTAATCTTAACCTCCTTTTCTGTTACAGCTCCATGTTCTCTTTCTTGTGATGTTTTGTTGCGTTTGAACAAAGTTATAGCATTCCTACCACACATTTTCATTCACAGCTGTGAAATATCTCCAAACGAAGCTCCTCTTTCGTTCACCTATCATTATGCGTCGGGTCAAACTGGTCAGGGGGCACGCGGTGGTGCGCTGTGTGGGCATGACATGTGTTGTTTGTGTGCACTACACAACAGAACCTTCTTTGCACAGACAGGTCTGCTCTTTTATGAAATAAAACGGTAAAACATTACTGAAAAAAATGAAACGGATCCCTGTTTTGGGATCGATCCTATTGATGCCAGAGTCAATCTTCAAAAATAAGATGTAATATCAGAAGTATTTTAGCATTGATCTGCCCACCCCTAAAAAATACATTCATTCTCATGCAGCTACACCCACATATACATCAGCAAACATAATCAGGAATGAAGCGAATGCACGGCCTTGATTCAATTATAATATTCACAAGCAGAATAGCTTCCATTATATACAGCCATATTCTACAGAAACACACGCAACACACACACACACACACACACACACACACACACACACACACACACACACACACACAGCAGACACACATTCACATGTTTACTAGTTACTCAGAGTGTTTGTCCCGGGGGGAGGAACTTTCAAAGTAGTGCAGTAAGTTTTAAATAGTCCAGTCATCAGCAGAATGCCTCATTTAGCTGAGGAGACACACACTGCTGCTCTTTCTCTCTTCTGTCCTCTACAGTCTGGAGCTCCAGCCCACTGATACTGATGTAGGAGGGGGGAGGGGGTTTATCTCAGCCTGGCATGGCCTGAGTTATTCACAAAATGTGAATTATTCTGTGAGATTCTGGAGACAGACCACACTCTATGTGGGTGCTCATGTGTGTCTTATGCCAAAAAATGACATGACAAAGTAAACCAAATATTCTGACGCAAGACAAAAGACCTATTCACATTAGGTCAGTATAGTATTCCCTCTCCAGAACTAAAAATTATTACTAAACGGCTCCATTTTAGCTACAAGGCTAATGTTGCTGGCAATAGATTTCTACGTTAAAGAGACTCAACTTGGTGGAAGCCTTTACTTTGGGACACTAAGAAATAATATAAGTATGCTAACATGTAGATGTTTACCAAGTGTAATGTTTACCATGCTCACCATCTTAGTTTTGCATGATATATTGCCAACATTTGTACGTTAGAACTTAACACACAGAGCTACATCTGGCTTCTGAGATGCTTCTGAGATGCATCCTGCAGTGGGGTTCTGGCCCATGAGAAAAAAAGACAAACTTTTGTGCAGCTTTTGCATGTTCTATGTTTGTGATATATCACAATAAGTAATCATTTTTCTTAAAGATACTGTAAAGCAACAATGAATGTGTGTTCTGAGTTTGTCACACCACAGAAACAGGTGTTGGGTCTCAAAAATCATGAAAAAAGTTTGTCCTCTCTGCTGTCTCAGTCAAACACCACTACGACCTGAAAACCACCTGAAACATGGACACTCTGTCTAGCAGCTTTACTGGACATGTTCAGACACGTTTGAGCCACCAGAGCCAGAGGACTGTGACAGGATTGGTATTTTTTCTTCTGGCGGGTTGTTGGAACTGAAGTGAGCTGAAGTGGATTGCCAGGGTGATTTGGTTAGATCAACCAAACAACAGAGTGTATTTGTTTTAATTTACAGCATGCTTCAAATTGCGGGCAGGCACCTCAGCCCTTGAGAGCTTGCAAAGAATATAATTTGCGCTATACAGAAGCTACTCTACATAGAGTCTCGCACTAGTCATAGAGCATCATGTCACGCAAAAGCAGCTCAGTGTTTTACATAAAACAACATAAAACAGCAAAATATGCAAATAAACAAGGGTATCCAAAGAAAAAGAAAGTTGACGCAGAGGCCAGGCAATATATGAAAGATACTTAAGTAAATACATATTTGTCAAATTTGGTGTCTTTGTCCTATACTACTTTGTATATTTCTTTTTTTTTTTTTTAATATGTAATAGTTGTAGACTTGAATGAGTGCTTAACATTATTTTTCCTTGACTTCTGTTTTCAGAGCCAGCTATTAATTATTAAGTTATTACTAAAATCATGGTTGGGAGCGTTACTTTAAAAACTATCCTGATACAGTTACTAACCTAATATAAGTATCACAATATTAAAATAATGTAACTTAATTACTTTTCATTAGTTTTGAACTACCTCTAACATTGCCACTAGTTTGTCCGTGTTGCTAAAATTTGGTGGTTGGTCTGTGTAGCTTAAGTCAGTGTCTGGTCTGTGTAGCTAATGTTAGTGATTGTTCTGTGTAACTAAAGTTGGCAGTTGGTGTGTGTAGCTAACCTTAGAGGTTGGTCTTTGCGGCTAAAGTCAGCCTTTGGTCTGTGTAGCTAAAGTTAGCATTTGATATGTGTAGCTAAAGTTAGCAGTTGGTCTTACCCATAAATGTGTCTTCATATTACATGTTGAGACAAGATCATGGCAAAACCAAGTGAAAGCATATTTGAAAGGGATAGTGAATTGGCAACTGTAATGTGTGCGCACTACACATGGCAGTATATTGTTCTTTATTTTAAAATGTATCTTAAAATTGTAATCCTGGTAATTGTGGTATATTCAGCAGTAATGATGTGAAGATGATGAAGGAATCTCCGCCGACACCGACTTGCATATATAATAAGAGTTTATTACATAGAAGTACAGCATCAAAACAAGCACCATGGAACGCTTGGAGAGGACCCAGCCAAATTGTCGCTCTGACTATCGGCTCTAACCCGCACCATTTTATAGACGGGTGTTTTGAAACTTTAAGACAAAATATATGGCTTTGGTATGTGCCCTCTGACATATAACATATACCCTCAGGCATAGGCCCCCAACGGAATCCCCGGTCACAGGATATCATAGATCATACAACAGTAAGGCCCTTGTCTTATAATAACACATACCAAATGAGACTCCGGACACCACATAATAATCCCTGTTTTTAATAATTACAACTTTATTCTGATTACATCTTATTTTATTTGAAACTGTAATGGAATACAGTTACCTTTTTTTGTATCTGTAATAACATTACATGTAATCCGTTACTCACAAAGCCTGACTAAAACCAATAATAATCAAATGCAGAGGCAATTAATATAACAAGTACATACATTTCTAAAGTCTTACAGCTGGCCCTTTGAAGATAACCGTAATACTGATGTGGCCCGGGATGAAATTAAGTTTGACAAGCCTGTTTTAGAGCTTAAAATTTCAGTCTGAAAGTCTGTAGAATGAATGAACGTGTGAATGTTGTCTGATGGGATGAAAACACTGAATATTTCTAATGCTTCTGTTTAGTGTGGTCACTATTGTAAAGCTGAAATCTGTAACTGGTTCTTTCTTTTTTCTCCTTTTTGCTCCATTTCGTGATGTTCCCAGTCGTGTATGGACTGTCTCTGATGTCATTGTTATTCATGTCTATTCATTTTTATATGTTTTTTTTTTTCCAATTTCCCTTCGGAGATGATAAAGTTAATCAAACAATCAGTCTTTATCAAAGCGAGGTCTGCAGCGAAGATGACAGAGTTGCTGTAGAAAGGAATAAACCGATGCAGAACACCTGTGTACACTGTTTATTATAATATGTCAAAGTATACTGTGAGAAATGAGTTGCTTATTTCAGTAATTGATAAACTAGGACATTGACCACAAGCCATCATGAGCCAATCAACATTTCTCAGTAGAAAATGTGCCAGATATTGTGTTTTATGATGTATATATTAGTGAGCTTCACTGTGTATTAAACATTACAGACACCAACTGATTCACCACTTACTGTAGGTAATTGAGATGTAACACTACAATGTCATTTGTGTTTATTAGATGTAAATAATGCATTTCATTTATCATCAAGCTGATAAAAAAAGGTGTACTTTTACATTAAGATCTCACAGCTTTACTGCCTGGCTGCTGATGTTGTTTGTCTCAGGACTCTTCCTGGCTTCATTGAACACCTGCTTTCAAGTTTTCTGCACACCCATCTGTACCTGCTGTGCGCTCCCGGGGCAGTAAAGTGGTAGAGAGCTCCTGCCTCAGAGCATTTAAAAAAAAAACTGAGTCCTCACTTATGTTGTCTGCTGTAGATACAATGTTCTCTCACATTCAGGCAGAGGTCTGGTGTCTGTCTGTCTTTTGTTAGAACGCATCGCAGCATCATTCTTAGTGTAAGCAAGAGGCGTTTCCTGCCAGATGACTTTGTCTGATGAGCTTCAAACTCATGGATCTGTTGAACAAACCGGAAATCCTGAATTCACCATATTCACACGGCAGTCGTTTTATTACGGCATGACACGGGGACGCTCAAATGTTGTATTGCTGTGTTGCAGGTTGCAAGTCACGCAGGGAATCTGAAAAATTGTTATCAGTTCACTGTCTCCCCATTGATCAGCAACTGAACAAACAATATATAGTGAAAATTTGGAGGGACATTGGGTCATATTGCAAGTTAAAACTACATATACAATAAGCCATTAGCTACCATAGGTAACATTAGCTTTCAGTCATTTCCTAGCTAATGTTACATTTATCAGTGTTATGTTTGGTAGTGTTACATGATACAATATGTAAGGTGTAAATTAATTCTGAAATATTAGCGCCCATCTTGGACACATTTATTAATCACACTGGATGTAATGAAGCTTGTAATGTAATGGTAGCTAGCTGTGTTGTTGTCTCTTCATCCGATCTCAGAAATATTCTGTTTAAGTTAGTAATGTCACATGACATTATGCTCGCTTGAATACATATTTCTGTCTAATGTTCATACAGATTACATCCAACACAAAAGTGTGTTACAAGTCCTTTAGCGGTGTGTGTGTGGTTTTTTTTTTTTTCTTGTGGCAGTAATGTCAGTAGCGTTAGCTAGAAAGTGGTTGAATGCTGATGTTAGCTATCGTCTCACGGTAGCTACTGTAGGAACACAGTAGTACAACATTTGAGCTTCACAAACAGAGTGTGACATCAGAGGAGAATGGCCACTGTGTAAATATGGTGAATTGTATCATTTTCAATTTGAACACCTGGTAAGAGAATGCTAACATCTGCATGCCAATGCTTAAAATAGATAATAAATACCAAAGGGATGATGCTAGACTGTGCAACAATGGCAGCCATAGGAGTTTTAAAGATTGTCATCATAAAATCAAAACCCGTTGCAGTGTTTTTTTGTTTTTTTTTTTAAACCACCCAGAAAAGTCTATATGGACACAGGGCCAAACCTGCTCACAGTAGTGATGTTAGCATGCTGATAGCAGGAATAGCCAACACAGCTGATGAGTACTAGGTACTTCTCTCAAAAGTAACTGAATTGCTTTACCAATGATTGCATATAAAAGTAAATTAAGTAAGCAATAAATGCATTATGTCTGCTTCAATTCTGTAACTAATACTGCTATATTATTTTAGTGACAGCTGGCAAATTTTTATCTATCATTGTACCCACTGATATCACTGATAGGACTTAATTAATACTTGCGACCACCAGAGGGCAGCAACAAAAAGCGTTCTAACCTTTAATTTACACTTTTATTGCCTATAGGTTAGATAGTAGGGTGTAGTAGAGGAGAACAGTGCTGGATATACATGTTGATCAACCATTGGTACTGTAGTTGACAATATAAGATGAAATGTTGATATAATATTTTGATAAAAAAGCAAACTGTTCCTGTTTTATTTTGTAGTCTTGGTTTTCCCTTGTGTGTCTTTGTTGTTTTTACTTCCTGTCTTTGTCTGTTTTCCCGCTCTTTTTTGATCATTGATTTTGTTCACCTGTCGTTGTTTGCCACCTGTGTCTGATTAGTTCTCTGTCTATTTAGTCCTTGTGTTTCTCCGTTTCTTTGTCAGGTCATTGCGTTATCCTTTGTGTCATGTTTCCTGAGTGCTTTCAGTGTTTTCTTCCGTGTTTTTGGATTTTTGTAACTTGTTCTGGAATTCTGCAATTTTTGTTTTATGTGTTGTTTGTGGCTGAGTTCCTGTGCCCTGTGAGTATTTCCTTCGTGTCTGTGGATTCCTCTCTGTGTTCCCTTTGTGTTTTGGATTTTCACTGTTTTTGATTTTTTTCCTTGTTTGGTTCCTGCCTTAGTTCTTGCATTTTTGGACTGCTACCTCATTTCATGTAGCCTGAGTTTTAGTTACCTTTTGTTTGTGATTAAATCACCTTTGAACTCTGCCTCCTTTGTACTAAGTCTGCTTTTTGGGTCCACTCTTTTGTTGACACTCGTAACAGAACGAACTGACAAAGAAACAGAGAAACACAAGGACTAAATAAACAGAGAACTAATCAGACACAGGTGGAGGTGGCAAACAATGACAGGTGAACAAAATCAATGATCAAAAAAGAGCGGGAAAACAGACAAAGACAGGAAGTAAAAACAACAAAGACACACAAGGGAAAACCAAGGCTACAAAATAAAACAGGAAATGACCAACAAAAAGTCTAACCATGACAATAAGGTCCACTGATGTATCATAGATCAGGGTATAGGCTGCATTTGTCTGTAACCTGATCATGTCTTTTTTTTGTAAATGTATTACAAAAAAAGATGTGATCAGATTACCATTTACAGACACCGTTTTTTGTATCCTAATTATGCAATCCCATTACATGTAATCCATTACTGCCTAAACCTGCTAACAGAGCAACGTGTCATTACAGCACCTATAACTACAACCACCTCAAAGCCAAATCTTTGCATCTCTGTGTACTGATTACAAGTAGTATAAAATCAGTCAGTTATTACACAGAGATGCTGCTACATTTACAGCTTCAATAGTTTTAATGATAATGTTCCTGTCAGTCTACACATCCCTCATTGTACATCTGCCATGACAGATTACAGTTCAGTGGGAACTTCAGAGGAGTCAGCATCCCGCTCCGTAGGATGATGATGCTGGTTTTGTTCTGTGTATTGATCTGCTCATGCAGCATTCCCTCCGCTTGAAGTGAGAATTTGCCTCTGATCTGAACCAGCTTTCAAGTGGGCAAAAACAACCTCAAACAATCTGACTCAAAGGCACTTTTTTTGTAATGTACATCAAGAGCACAGCGGAGTACGCAGATTTAAAAAATGGCAAGCCTGCAGAGCTAGTTCAAAGCCTAATGATTTTCTCTTGAATATTCTTCTGAGCTGCTCTTAATTCTGCTGAGATGCATTCGATATAGATTATACAGGAGCTGATGCAGAATCAAAATTTGTTGGAAGGATTTCAAATGCTCCATGAAACAGCCCCTCTGATGAGTTGCCAAGTAGATTTTAATTCTAGATCAAACTCTTTCAACAAGAACCAGCAATTTGTGAGCAATTTGTTAACAAACAGGCCAGGAAGTGAGAGGCAAATCTGAAAGTTCATTCTTCTGACTTCTGTACAAATTTATTTTAAAATGAAAAGGCAATGATTCGCTGCTGGTCTGTGACTGACTCACATGACAGCAGCACTGGCTCATGTTTTATACCACAGGCAGGCAAGAGTTTGTTTCATCTTTGACATGAAACACCCTGCTAATTATTATTTTCATAGTCAATTAATTGGTTGATTATTTTCTTGATAAATCGATTTGTTTTAAAATGCCAGAAAATTGTGAAAAATGTCGATCCAAAAGTCTAAGATGACGTTCTCAAATGTTTTGTTTTACTCACAATCCAAAGATATTCAGTTTACTGCCATAAAGGAGTAAAGAAACCAGAAAAATATTAACATTTAGGAAGCTGAAAATTTTTTCTTAGAAAATTATTCAAACCACTTAATCGATCATCAGAATGGTTGTAAAAATAATTTAATAATTGATTAATAATCAATTAATCGTTCTACTCTGCACAAAATGATTCTGAGGTATTCTGTCACCTTCTAGATTGCTTGTAGTTTTTTAGTGTGAAAAACATCTGCACAGTACACTACACGCGCATTTAACATGACTAGCTTGGGTGTTTGGTGTTTTATAACTCATTCTTAACTGATGAGACTATGTGAAGTGAACAGTGAGATTTACAGGGGAGTTGCTAGAGAGGGGGCATGGCCACCCCTGGCATCTGATTGGTCACTCCCAAGTGCCACCTCATTATCTTCAAGTATGATTAGTTATCTTTTTGGTGAGAGGCTTAGTTTGAACTGTCTGATGAGTATTTATAAATGCGTATCGCTTTCTTTTGAAAGTAGCCTACTTTTAATTATGAGGTTAATTTCTTTAAACAATAAATCATAAAAATAAAAATATTTTTTGGTGATGGATTGTGGAGGATGAATTTACAGCTTGTGAGTCTCACAGCTTGAGGAAAGAGGTACCATGGAGGGACAATTTTTTTTGAGGGCTTAAAGAATAAAGTATAGAAGCTTTTTTATTATATTTGGTGTGTTGTGATTGGTAAGACTGTTTATCTCCGAAATAAAAAGACAGTTGTCGATACAGGCAAGTAAAAAACTGTAATGTTAATAGTTAAAAAAGTTATGAGAAATGATACATGAATGTGTGCATGCGCATGTCTGCCACACCTGCATAAGTCAATGCACCACTTGAGCCACCCTGGTCAAAAAAGTCTGGAAATGCCCCTGGAGATTTAAGTCGTAAAGAGCTAAACCACAGAATTTATCTGAGCAAGAACAAGAGCAAGAACAACAAGCATACATTCAAGGTGTATGAGAGGTGTGTTCCTGGGCGCAACCGTCAAATAATGTCAGGAAAATAATACAGTGCACATTTCTTCACCAAATGTCTTTATACTGCCCCTTCCTGACAGATAGAAACCCACCTCTGTGGATCCACACTGATGTTGGAATTTACAGTAAAAGCATATGAGATGTAATAAATACATATAATGCCATTTTAGACTACTTTAGATCACAATGACAGCAACAATGACAACCATGATGATGTCCCTGTTAAATGGACAGTTCACACTAAAATCAAACATATATCATGTGGCCTCTTTGTCCCTCTCTAGTGGCACCCTGTGGCAATGACAAAAAATGATATGGAAATGAATAACAGTCCAAAGTGATTCTTCCGTCCTGCAGCCTGCACACCGAATAATATAAAATGTTTTAATGTTTCGGCGGCTAAAAACAAGAACAACCTCTGAACTGCAGCCTACGTGCTGAAAACGGCAAATTAGCGCCTTTTGCAGCAATGCAGACATTTGAATACCAGAGCTCACCTCCCAACGTGCAGATGTTCCACCAAAACAAGTCCCCCCCCCCCCCCCCCCCCCACTGTTTTGCAACAGCACTGACCTGAGTTTAACTCTGCCCAGAACATTTGTGAATGGCTTAAAGAAATGCAAACAAGGCAGGGCGTTCATTCCCTCATAGCAGAACGTGCATGCGTGGAGTCAGACCTTTCTCCAGCACTAGAGAGAGGTCTGGCTATGCAAGACTACACTTGACTAGCTGTGGAAGCCAAACCCCCCACAAAATGAAAGTGTCAACGCAAAATAGGGATTTTAGTAGTTGCAGCTCTGGACAATTTGTTTTTGCTTTTTTTTTTTTGGCCAAAAATAGGACTTTTGAGAGTAAAGGTTGCTGACCCCTGATCTACATAGTTTATATCTAGCTTAGAATTTATCAGCTGTAGAGATGTCTGCCTTCTCTTCAATATAATGTGACTAAATGGCACTTGGCTTGAGGTGCTCAAAGCGTGAAAAAATACAGTTGAAAAACTCAACGGCAATGTCTCTTTCCAGAAATCATGACTCAGTTACTCAAGGTTATCCACAGAGCTTGTTGTGAGCAATCATGTCAAAACTACCTTATTTCTATAGGAAAATCTACCAGAACTACTTTCTCTCTACTAGAAAGAAAGTAGTTCCTACATGAAACTGTTGCAGACTACAAGCCGAGTGCCATTTAGTTGCATTATATTGGAGAGAAGGCGGACATCTCCAAAACTCACCCCAAAACTATCTAGAAGAGGAAAAATATGTATTTTTGATTTTGGGGCGAACTGCCCCTTTAAGGTCTGAATCAAATTTTAGGATACAGAAGTCAGTTAACAAAACTGTGACTGCAAAGTGTGTAATCTGTCACTCTGGCCACATTTTGCAAAGCTTGAATTTCACTTGTATTCTTGGTAGCAGCTGATTTGAAATTCATTTGTGAGCAACAACTCGCTGATTTGCATTTGTGCCGGCTGAAGCAACATCACCAGAATATCCCTACGTTCTGAGATATCATCCCAAGTTTTGCATATAAATTGGTGTGCTGCTGATTATTTGTTTCCCACTTTTTGCTGTGTATTGTTTTTAGTGTGCTGTTGTGTTTAATGCTGAGACGAAGACAGATTTCCTGCTGGTGGGACACTAAAGTTCTGTTCTGTTCTGTTCTTTGTCAAATCACCGTAAGCTTTTGTATAACAGATAGGCCTTTCGTAGCAATAAGCAAGACGGGAAAGGAGTGAATATATTTTATCTATTGAACTGCATCTTCATTAGTGTCAGCATTTTGAGAGAGAAGTGTTAGAAAATCTGCAGTTCACTCCAGACACTTTGGCAGCGTGATGCCAAAAAGACCTCTTGAAGATCATCCAAAGTCTAATTAAAAGATTTACATTTCAGTGGTGCAGAGCAGAGCCAAGAATGACAGGCTTCATCTCAGCACACTCTGGTACTGAGGATAGAAAACACAGATCATATCAAAGAACCAATCTTTGCAACCGGATGTTAGTTCCTGTTACCGTGATTGGTGAAATACTTGATATGATTTATGATTCACCAAATACAGTACATCATTTATGTATAATATTTGTTTTTGTGAGAAGCAAAAAGGGAACTACCACTTAATCTCGTTATACGATATAAATAAACCTACCTTGTACCTTGTGACAGGAATTCATGCTGTGAGTAGGTGTGAAGCTACAGCAGCGTCTTGCTGCTGCGCCAGAAAAAGAAAAACGGATCAGTTTCACGTTTAAAAAGTTTGTTATAACAAAATGTTTTGCATGGTTTTATCGTGTCGTTACAACATGCAAAATGATCACATTATAACAAGAAACCTTTCTTATTGTGATGTTAAAAGTTTCATGTTATAATGTGGTAACTTATGTTTTTATAGCGTCTTGTTATAATAATAGTACATTTTATATTATTACAAGATCAATTGTATAGTGTAATTACACAAAAAGTTCCTTGTTATAACAACATGTTATCATGTTATATTGTGAAATGTTTTATGTTGTAACAATCAAAGTTTCCACGTTATGAATGACATGATTTGTAACTTGTAACGTGAAAAACTTCTTCTATAACAATATAACATTAAAATATGAACTGTTTTATGTTATACAACAATAAGCTATCATGTTATAAAACTTTTCACATTATAACTATATAAGATAAATAGATTATTATTACAAGAAATGTTATGACATGAAATGTTTTGTAACAATTAGTTCTCATGTTATAAGATAAAACATTTCTCACAATAACAAGATAAATAGTACAGCATTATTACCCAAAATGTTTCTTGTTGTAAGTTATCATGTTATAAAACGTATAACAATGTAAATAATATGTTATGTGATAAGTTTGTATGTTATTACCTGAAAATATTATGTTATGATGTGAAACATTTATGATCACTTGTTGTTATAACATAAAACATTTGATGCTCTAATGTGATAACTTCTATTTTTAGAACAACTTGTTATAACGATACATGTTATCCTGTTATAACATGAAATGTTTCACGTAATAACAAGATAAATATTGTAGCGTTATTACTCCAAAAAATTCTTGTTATAACAATAAGTTATCACTTCATAAATCTTTTTACCTTATAAAAAGATAAAAGGTAAATTGTTATAACAAGATTTTTTTTTTTTTATAATGTTTTAAGTTTGCACATTACTAAAGCATGAAACTTTCTTGTTGTATCATGAAAAGTTTCATGTTATAACATGCAAATTATTATATATATATATATAATTATAACATACAGTATTTCACATTATAATGAGATAACTTATATTTTTACAGGGTCCCATTATAAGAATATACATTGTCATGAAATAATGTGAAACATTTAAATAGTATAGTATTATTAATACACAAATTTCTTGCTGTAACAGTAAGTTATCATTTTATAAAACTTTTCACATTATCACAAAATAAATAGTAAATTGTTATAACAAGAAAGGTTTCTTTTTAATAACACATTAAGTTTGTACATTGCTAAAATGTGAAAATACCTTGTTATATCTTAATTTATTGTTATAACAAAATATTTCACATGTGATAATTTATATTTTTATTGGGTTTTGCTTTTTTGTAGGGTTTCACTTTTATTATAACAGTCTAAGTTAGCATGTAATAAACATGAAATGTTTCATGTAATAACAATATAATAATATAAAGCATTATTGCCCAAGAAAGTTATCGCATTATTAAACTTTTCATGTCACAAGATAGATAGTATGTTGTTATAACAAGAAAAGTTTCTTGTTATGATAAGTTTGTGTGCTGTTATAACATCAAATATCTTCTTATAACATGAAAACATGCTGTTATAACAGAAAACATTTAATGTTATAATGTGATACTGATCTGTTTTTCTTTTTCTGACGTGACAGCAATGCATTTCCATATGAAACAACAAATAAACCAAGAATTACATAAAGATCCTGAACAAATCTGCACTCTAATCTGAAGTAGCCAAATGACTTTTATCACCATGAAAGTTCTCTGTACAGTAAATCAGGGCTCGACAAACTCATCTGTGTTGTAGCCTGCTTTGTTCAACATGCACTATGACAGCAGAAAAAAAAATCTCTAAACAGTGAGCATGCCTGTCCTGTGTGTCCATGCTGCATCTTTGAAAAAGGCTTGACAGAAGAAATGAAGAGAAAAGGTTCAGACCTGAACAGCAGCCTGGAGCAGCTCAGCATCCACTTCTCTGCGTGTCGCCTTCTCCTGCGCTGCCTCTGCCTCCGAGCTCAAATGATCTCATCAAGACAAGATCTCAAACGCTCTGTGCTGCCGTTAACGTCTCAACGGCGTCACTGCCATTCACACAAACACGCTGCATCCCTGAGAGAATGAATAGGGCTTACAGGTGTACATGTCGGGAGTGCACTCCGGAGCTCACGCTGTGCTCCACTGCTCTCAGACTGAGCTGTGGGAGAAGAGAGGGCAGCTTATTTGGCACTACACCCTCCCTCCCCTCTGTTCTACTCTCCTCCCGTCGCTCTTCCTCTCTCTGTCACTCTGCCTCTCGTCTTATTCCACTTTACCTTCTCGCTGCCCCTGTTGTTTGGCTCCCACCCTTTCCCCCTTGCGCCAAATGATACACCCGGCTTCCTCTTTTCTTGCTGTTAGCATTAATGCCAGTAATTGTCTGATTCCAGCAGGAGAAAGAAAGAGAGGCAGACACGGCTTGAAGCAAGACATCTGTGAGTGTATTTATATGGGACTGAGGGAGCCTCTGCTTTGAGGGCAGGACCAACCCCCATCCTCTCTGAAACAAGCAGCTATTGCCATGTACCAAAGAGGGATCAACAGCCTACACGATGAGGAGGACAGATATGGAGCAGCGGCATCATTTTATCAGCTGTACGCTGTCGGTGTGCCTCAAAGAAAGATGAGCAGGCTGTGAGAGGAGATTGGAAATCTCATGTAAGGTGCACTGATTCAAACGAGCACAAAATCGCCCTCAGAACGTGGGACGCAATTACATTTTTTGACATTGAATGATCACCTCTGAGGAACCATTAAGTGCTACTTTTCCTCTTTTTGAAAGGTGTGACATTTAGAAGAAATGCTGCGCTACTGAGGGTAATCCACCAAACTTGAGCCTAACCTTTACTAAATAATGGTTTGTGGCTATGCATCATATGACACCTCTGTAATTGGAAAACAATATTAAAATCCAAGTGCCTCACTGTAACAGTTGTAAAGCCACAGTCGTGTGCACATTAGTAGACTCCATAATAACACAGTTTCATGGTCTGAATTATCGGGGGAGCTAAGAGGAGCTCAGCTCCCCTGAAAAGGACATCAGCTCCCTGAGAACCTACATTTAGAGACATTTAGGGGGAGCTCTAAAACCTTGTCCATTTTTAAGTTCTATTTTATTTTCTGTACATTAAGGCCATTGAAATATATAATAATATTAAAAACGTGTTGATTCTCTTATTACAAAAAGCAGTGACGTAGGTTACAGTACAGATTGATCGTTTACTGAAGTAAGATGAGCTTGTCCTTAAAACACTCTTAAAACTCAACAGAAACCAAGCAAAACCTCACCACAAAGTCTTTGTTACTCTCACCACTGTTCAACAATTGCCTGTTCTAGTTTGGTTGAAGATAAATCCTTAATCCACCACATCACATGTTAAAATATTGTGACTCCTCACTGCCTCTCTGATGCCTGATCACCCTCTCGCTTCTCGCTGCTTCACGCCTCTGTTGTCCTGTCTGCTGTGCCATGCTCACTGTCTGCAGAGGGAACGTTTAACATATGTGTTCCCTGTTGTCGACCTTGACTCTTATAATAGTGCCTTCAGCTACACAGCTAACTGAGCTAATGGCAGCTAGGAAGCTACAGCCAAAGACAGTATAGTGAGTATAGCAGAGAGTATAGTGAGCAGCAGTTTGCACTGTTTGTTTGGTGTTAACTTTGACAGGTGGCCAGATTTCACATGCTGCTCCTTGAACCTCAGGGGTTTATATCGCAACTGTCATCATGCAGAAACCTTCACCACATGTGGGAAAAAAGTTTTTGGAACAGCTTGGAAAACCAGCATTTTGACTCCAAAACCTACATATTTTGACCAAAAATGTTCAGATTTGTATCATGAGGAATACTACTAGGAAGCTACAGAATGATAATAAAAACCACAGACTAGATGTAGTCACCTTTAAGAAAATTAGTTTGTAAGGTAGGTGCATCTCAGTCAAGATAACACATTCCCATTCCCAGCCTGTCAAATCCAGCAGCTTGGTCAGCAGCCCTACACTTTCAATTATGATGCTGTAGGTACTGAGCTACATCAGTTTTGCACATGCAGAAGCACTTTTAAATCCCAGCAGTGAAAATTTGGATTTATGTTCAAATTTCTCATATTCTGCTTGATAAATATACATAGTGTTATTAAACATCTTGACGAAAAAATCATGAGCCCAAACACCATTTTTGTTCACTTCCCACAACTGTGTTTTCAATGGTCAGATACGTGAAATGAGTTAAAATTACAATAAAATTTAATCGAAACAAATCTACCTCCTGTTGAAATTAAGCTAGCAAGTGGCTGACACACTGGGCCGCCCACATCAGGTGACCCTTCAGACCAAGATAAAAATAGATAAAGATAATAATTTCCCCTGGAGCTTATTAATTGTGTATTTTGAACTGCATTTTAAAAATAACTTCATATTCCTGTTGAATTCATTGATATTAGATTGAGGAGTCAAAGCTAACATAGCAGATCTTGCTGCAGTTTATCTGCAAAACAGTTTAACAGTCTAACTCCACAGTTCAGTACAACATAGTTCTCAGTGTTTTCACATTTATTTTTGCAGCACAGATCTATTCTCTTGTGACACTGAAGTCTCAGCTGTACTTTTGCTAACTGTGTTGTAGCTCCCATTAGCTAGTTATCTCAGTTAGCTCTCCTATTAGACCAGAACAAAGCCCCTGGGACTGCTAGAGGCCGGTTGGATGACCAGGAAAACAGTACTGAGGTGATTCATTGTGGCTCCGACCAGGACTGTGACTCCAGGACGACAAAGACAGAGTCGGCTCAGGTAGGGAGAGGAGGCGTGACGCTGGTTGAGGCGTGAGCTGTAGGGTGTTAATCTGTAAGTATACATCATCCATCGTGTTGATTAGTCTATGAGATTTGTTTTTGTTAAGTTGGAAGTTATTTCTTCTCATGGGTTGTGTGAGGTTGAAGAGTGTTTTAAACGAACGAAGAAAGTCTCCCTGCTGGTTGTTCCGATACATTCAGAATCATTACTGTTTTGCCGTTAGCATTTAACATGCGACTCGCTTTGGGCCCCTCCAAAAAATATATAAATTATTATCTGAATATCATAAACGTGCAGTGTGGACTATGGGCTTTTAGTAACGAGTACGAGTTGACTCAGAAAATCTTTAGTTGGGGGCAAGTCTTACTTTAACGTTAGATGGTGATCGCCTTAGTGACATAAATATTCTATAGCACTTTAAGAAAAGATGTAAAGACTACAGGTTAAGTATTTCAAACGGTCCCCTTTAAGAGCCTACATGACTGTCTGAAGCATTCATCAGTTACTGTTTTTCTTCCATAATCTTGCTAATGAAAAGGTTCATATGTCATGAGATGCTGTCATTTAGCAGATTGCATTGTCAGTGTCTAATATATTATGCTTAGATTAATTTACTTTATGTACAGGCAGAGTTTTTATGGAAATTAATGTTTTTGTCTTCATAATGCAGGCCTCGCCCGAGCCACTCTGTAACAAGATGTATTATCCCTCCAGCTTCATCAAAATGAGACCCGAGGGTGCAGCAGCTGTGGCCTTTCAAAGTTTGAAATTTGACCTTTAAATTTTGTCCCCAATCACAGTGATTTGTAAGTAAAGCTGGATGTGAGCTGTTTTGTTTATTTCCCAGGAAGTGTTGCAAACTTCAGTGGAGGGAAAAAAAGACATTGAAGCTGCAGTCACTTTAAAAAAATGTTTTCCTCATCACAGTACCTTCACTGCATCATGTCCTGTCTCAAACTCTAATCAACATCGATTTGTTCTTGATCTGTTCCAGTGATGCCTCTGAAATCACCTCAACAAAAATGGTTAAAACAAGTTTAAATGAGTGTTTATTTTGACCAGTGTCAGATATTGGTGATCTGGCTGAAGATCAAATGTTTGATTTAAACCTCAAGTAACTGCCTGGCCAAAAAACAGCAGCAAAGCTTCATCTGATCCTTATTTTTAATCTAAATTTAAGTTTGTGTGAAGTGGCAATAAATGTGTTCTGAGTTTGTCACACCACAGAAACATATTAACCGCCCAGCCACATATGAATGATTAAAAAATTGTTGACTATATAGACTGTAAAAACAAAAAAGCTGAGAACACTCAAAATTTTAAGGCAATGGACGGCAATAGATTTTTGAGTTTCAAATTCTTAAGTTTTGAAAAAGTTTTACCAACTACTTATCTTTTGTTGAGATAATTTATTTTCCTTCTTCTTTAGATAAACTTAAAGCTTTGAATGTTAGAAAGTCAAAACACTGTATTAAAAAATATTGAGTGAAGTGTTTCTAAAACTCAAAGATTCAATTTAACAGAAGAAAAGTAAATGATCTCAGCTAAAGATTACAGGTCTGCAAAACTTTAAAGTTTATTTCAAAACTTAAGAGTTTGAGTTGGGCTCAAAATGCAAAAGTCTGTTGCTATAAATTAGGTCTCAAAATCATGAATAAATGAGCAGTGCTCTCTGCTCAGAAACACTGGGGGCATGTCCACTCCGCTGTCTCACTGTCAGTGTGTCCTCACCAAACAGCTTATTAATTGCATATTTTGAACTACGTTTTAAAAATGACTTAATATTACAGTTGAATCATGGATATTAGATGCTACGAGTTAAAGATAACATAGCAGATCTAGCTGGCTGCCATAAAATGTCATTACCGCTTTAGGTCCTTACCACAATAATTTTGGGTGTTGCTGTAAGGGGGTGTCAAACACCACTACAACCTGAAAACCACCTGAAACATGGACGCTCCGTCTAGCAGCTTTATTGGACATGTCCAGACTTGTTTGAGCCACAAGAGCCAGAGGACGGTGACAGGATGGTATTTTTTTTTCTTCTGTGTCGGGTTGTTGGAACTGAAGTGAGCTGAAGTGAACTGCTGGACTGATTTGGACTGGATTTGGAGTCATTTGTGTGTCAGTTTGTGGAGCTTATATTCGAGGACCATGGCACCAGCACGTCACAGAACCATGTTTCAGGTCCGCCCAGAAAATCCTGAAAACAGAAATCATGAAGTATAAAAACCGTTAAAACCAGTTTAACTGGTCAAACTCCACAGTTCAGCACTACATAGTTCCCAGTGTGTTCACATGTTTTCCGCAATTATTTTCTATCACGTATAATGTGTTGAGAAGAAAAACTCTAATGAGCATTAAAGGCTGATTTAGTAACCTACAGCATATTGTACACCAGTGTGCTGTGCGAGGCTTTAATTTACTAGCTTTCAGTGAACTTTTTGATGTGAGTGCTGGCGGTGATGATTGGCTGCCTTATAATTGTGAACTATTTTCTGTTTCTGTATGTCTCCACAGTTTGCCTTGCAAGAGGAACAAGTAGGTCAAAGCGCCTGGGGACCCTGTAAGCATTCTGACAGACTTCCAGATCTCCTGGAAGTTGGTCTCCAGAGGGGTGAAGGCAATATTTAGGGCAAAGCCTCGCACAGTAATCTCCTTCCTGCAGCTAGCGCATCACAGAACTGAGAACATGAAAAAAATATCTTTAAAAAAAAAAGAGATAAATACTTTATGTAAATATGATAAAGCGAGGGGAGCTTGATGAAGGCGAGACACAGATGGATCTGTGATTCAGGCAGTCAGCTGCAGTGCTGCTTCTGAAAGATGATTTCAATACGCATTGTTTGGTTTGTAGGTTATTTTAAGTACAGTAGAGTTATTGCACTGCTAAAGCAAGTCCCTTATGGGAAAGCATCATCTACCTTTGTCACTGCCGCTGTTACCAGACAACAGCCAGCACAAACTGTAGCAATGGTGGTAAAAAGGGGGCTGAGACAGAGAGGAGGAACAAGGCAAAGGAAGTTGCAAAAAAAAAAAAAAAAAAGGTCGGCTCAGCCAGGCTGAATGGCTGGGTATTTTGTCTCCGGGTGCCTCAATGGGAAGCCTACAATGTGTGTTAATTCATCCTTCACAAAGAGCCGTGAAGCGAGGCTTTCCCAAACCAGCAAACAAATCACTTCCCCGGCTCAATTGGTATTCTGCTGCCGATTCTCCAGTCTTTGTGTTGTGAAATGAACAGCGGAATAACAAACGATCCAAGTCATAGGTGTGGTTCACTCACACAGAGGTGACTTTGACTCCAACTCTCCTGGCACACGTGCTTTCACTGTTTTTGGCATGCTACGTTTTCTTTTACCTAGATTCATTTTGAAACAGAGAGAATGAAATACGCTGTGAACCCCAATTCATCCACTCTGTAAAAAAAAAATAGTCGACTTAAAATTTCAAGGCAACGCACTGCGATAGGTTTTGAGTTTTGAGCCCATCTCAAACTTTTAACGTTTGAAATGAACTTCAAGATAAGATAAGATAAGTTTATCTAAAGCAGAAAACTAAATTATCTCAACAAAAGCTGGTAAGACAAAAAAATTAAAACTTAAAGATTTGAGTTTTGGCGCAAAACTCAAAAATCTATATTGCAGTCTGTTGTCTTGAAATTTTGAGTTTTCACAACTTTTTTGTTTTTACAGTGCATGACACAGTCCGCACAAATGTTTAGGTCTGTCAAAATGACATGAAAACGTGTGAGATGGGCATTTTTTTAATGTTAAGTCAACAAGATTTGATTTTTGAGTTAATTTTAATAAAAATTATAAAGCTGATATAGCCTAATTACTTCAAATCAAATGAACGACACATACATTGTGCATGTTGCATGTAAAAATGTGGACTCATTTTAATGTTCATGTGACATGTATCCATCACTAAAACAGATCATTTGTGTTCACTTATCATAACAAAAACACATTTCAACAAGACCTGCAAGCAAGTTTAATGGGATCCAAGCAGGCTACAAACGTTTTACAATTTTTTTTCAAAGACATCATGATACAAAAAAGACAGAACAAAACTATGTGAAAGATGTAAGACAAAAAAGACATCACAAGACAAAAAAGACGGAGAGGGAGACTCGACCACAGAGAAAAGGTGAGGTTCAGTTAGCTGCTGTTTACTTGTGTAGTCTGAGTAACAATTTCTAGAGAAGTTGAATCAGTACTTTAACTTTTTCTTTACACTAATATCTGTACTTATATCCCTGCACACATGATCATAACAGTAAGCAGGCTTCCTTACTGTCTGCCTGCAGGGGATTTCTCACCATGTCAGCCAGTCTGTTCTGTACCAACAAAGAATGGGGCCTCATGCAAGAACCACTCGTACAAACACATTTGTTCTTAAGTGGATGCCGATATGAACACAATTTACGAGGTCCAGACCTGACGTAGCGTGGAGTCGTCTGCCGGTATACAAACCACAGTTTTTTCACTAATGACTGAATATTTAATTATCTGAAGACTTTTGAGTGTGAAAAATAAACTACACTTCAGTAATTATGTCGACATTATCCTGTTTGACAACATTTTCAAATTATAATATAACATTTGCATGAATAAAAGTAAGAGAAATTAAGATAAGAATACAAAACCTTTCTTGCATGAGGACCAATGTTCAGAAACCAGGACAAGTTGTTGACATGCAACAGTATTCCAGGTAGCAAATCCAGGTTTCTCATAAGTCACTTACTGCACAACAGATTACTGAGATACTCCTGTGAAAACATATAATATGATAATTTTTGTTTTTTTTTGCCACCCAGAGTTAGGCATTAAGTACTGTGAGAAATTACACATCTGCAAGTGTTCTGCAGGTTCAGATAAACAGAATGTCAAGTGGCTATTGTGTCCCAAGTCATTTCTCGGTGCTCTTAATGCCCTCTCCGGAGGGAAAATGAAGCTTTGCTTTAAAGAGGAGCTGTGACAAAGTGATGAAAACTAAATTGGATGGGTAATTGGCACACATACAAAAGGCGCTGACGTCAAAAACGGAAACTCTGGGCGACTGACTCAAACTGTATGAACCTCTTCTGTTCGCTGCAGCAAAACCACAATCAGCCGACATTCGGATGTTCCTGTACTTTTATTTCTGAGCCCAAGGTTGTTTTATATCATAGGATGAATTATTTATGAACCAAATGGCCTTGCTTCATTATTCAATAACAACGGTGCAAGACAACTGACTTGTCCATGATGTTGATGTGTCGTGGTTTTTAAAGTCCTGTAAGAATCCTATAAGAGCCTCACTGGGGATGATGAATATTTAATTGAAGGAAAAAAAAAAACACATTTGCACACACACACTTCATCTGTAAACTGCATTTCTGAATTCATGCGCTGGTTGTTTCTGCCTTTTCCATCTTCCTATTTTTTATTCTATCATAAACATATTTACTCCACAACATGCCTTACATTTGAGTAGAATTAAAATACACCTACACCCAGGGTTCAAACTTAACTTTTTGGCTCACTGGCCACTTGGCCAGTGAGCTTTTAAAATCTACTGGCCAGAAGGATTTTTTACTGGCCAAAAATTATATATAGCCTTTTTGTATATTTTTCAATTTATTCGCTACTATAATACACTCATACGCATTTTTCAACACATATCATAGCAATATTAGCACAATTTTGTGTGGAATGAAGGTATGAGTCAGATTTCATCTTTTTATAAGTTCATTTATTTAACATACTTTGTATGCTGAACATTTCTAGTGAGGTTGAGGGAGACTCCTTTTGAAGTTGGTGTTCCTCAGCAGGTCATACAGGTTGTAACTCAACAACTCTACACAACCATACAACAAAAGCAATAAAAATGTTGATTTTTCAAAAAAAAAAGGAAACAATCACATGCAAAATTTTTACTTGTAATTAGTATTTGTTTACATTGTGGTATTCATACTTTTACTGAAATAAAGGATCTGAGTACTTTTTCCATCACAGCAGGTCAGTGATCAGTGTTTCAGAGACTCTCTGTGGCTCAGTGAATACACTGTTTTAGTTATGGCGGTTTGTCACATTAAAACATCTGTACCACGACATGATTGTTTCTTCTTGGAGCAGCGCATCTTTCTCGATCGTGTCTAAAAGGGAACCCTTTATTTACAAAAACTCTCGCGGGATTTGTTTCTGATAAAATCAAACTCTCGCGATCTTTCGCGGGTCTAGGGTTCCCTGCCTAGACATACAGTACACCTCCTACTGTCTCTGCTGCAACTCAATGCAGCAGCTGTCTGTAACACAGAAGTGGGCCTCATGCACAATGTTACAAACACATCTACAGACACGATAGACACAATACAGGTCGGGACGACTAGGTTATAGTCTGGGAACAAATTTTGCATATGATGAATATTTAATTATATCTGAAGACGGAGGAAAAATTATGACCTTGCAATTAGTCGACAATCGCCTTTACACTCTCTCAATTATCATTTGCTGAAAAAAGTAGAGAATGTAGAAGATACAAACTTTCTGACAGCAGAAACACGGGACATCTCCAGTTTCAGTAAAATCCGTTTCTCATACAGTTCGTGAACATTATAAGAGCTCCTGTGGAATCATTAATAGATCACGTTTTTGTTGTTTTTTGAACCATCCTCACATGTAGCTTACTCTGTTGAGAAATTAATCTGAAGTGATTTGCATTCGATAAACAGAAAATGGCGATTTGTGTTTTCCGGGTGCTTTAACTGCCTACCTGAGAAAGAAGTTCAAAAGGACGGACAAAGGAAAACAAATTGGTGGTGCGCACACATACGAAAAGCTGCTATGGCAAAGGAAGACTCGGCGACTGCAGCCACTGTCATAATTTCTTTGCATCACAAACTAAATCGCGACTTAGTATGTTTCTGTCTTTGAATATGTGAACCCCGTTTTATATCATATGAATTTTATAACCAAATGCCTTGTTCATTAGTCATAAAACCGGTGCATAGACAACTGACTGGGTCCATATCGGATCGGTCGTGGTTTTAAAGAGCCATGTAACGAACCTAAAGAAGCCTCACAACTAGGGGGAGAGAAATAATAAAAAAAAAAAAACATAACAACACACACAGTCATTGGGCATTTCTGATTCATCGCTGGTGTGTCCACTTAGTTGCCGATCTTTATATTCTCAAAGATCAATATGTCGCCACAGCATGCCCCTTACATTTATGAATTAAATACCTACACCTAACATAAATTACACTCTAAAACATATTCAAATGTAGTCGTAAGCAGCAATTCCAGCTTGTAACCTTTTTGTGGTTAATGAGGAGAAATAGGAAAAACATCAACACAACACCACCGCACACTGAACTGATTTGACTGTGAATTTATTTGAAGCGAACAAGGCGTTTCACCCGTAGCTTCTTCAGGTTCGCTCGGCAGAATCACCTGAGCAGGTGTGATAAATGTACATGGATCACATGACTAATTATCACAGTCATTTATTTTTTCTTTTTCAAAAAAATAGGTTTCAAATTCATCCAAAGAGCATAATTATTTACATAAAATTACATTAATCAAAAAAAAAAAAAAGCAAGATTCATAAAGAGTTACAAGAAAAGCACATTTTATGTGTAATTTAACCGCAGACCATTATACAACTGACTGAACAGAAGATGTTAAAAATCTTAAAAAATAGACTACAGGTCCTACTTCTGTCTCTTTATGATGCTAGGAAGAAAGAGGGGGTGATGGGACCTAGTGGCTCATCTCTCCCTACGGGGCCAAATTGCCCATGGAGGGAGATGTGAGTTAATATTTATATCAGAAAAGAACTCAGATCTTGTGGTTCAAGGCAAGTGTTCAGTTCATGCGTCCAATATGGCTCCCTCCTTAAGAGCTGGTTAATCAAATTACCCCCTCTTGGACTTGTTTATACTTTTTCAATGCTAACAAATTTAAGAGAAGTGGCCGACCCATGGTTGTTCTCCTTGTTGTGTCTTTAATCCATGTTTTCGTCTCTAATGGCAGCCTCATGCTCAGCAGCTCTCAGTCTGAGATGACGCTTTGTTCGGTCCACATACTTTAGACCACGAGGGCATTTCAGCATATAATAATAGAAAATGAACCCAAGGGCAAGGGTACAATTAAATGCAATTTCTCTTATTATGCCCATATTTTCTCCTGAAATTCTGTGCGTGGCGCAGGACTGTCTGTTTGGTGATCAAATGTATTTGGAGTCATAGTTTTGCCACATTTTTCCATGCATCACTATAATTTTACCTCCACATTGTTGGATGCGGACAACACCAAATGGAGATTTGTGTGATTCTTTCTGCCAGATGCTGCACAGTATTCAGGTACAAAATAACTATGTTTTCAGTGAGTTCAGGGTAAAAATTGAGTAATTCATCCCTTTTCTCAGGTCATATCTTCTTTGTCTAAGACCTTGGGACATTTCTTTAGCCTTAGTTTGATAATCATCTTCTTCTACATATTCGTCTTAATCTCACAAACTGATCATACAGTATGAGATCTTGCTGATCATATGGTCGGGATGCAAAATGGTGTTTCTTTTCAATAACTAGATTGTTTCCAATTTCTTATTTTCATTAACAGTGATCAAAAGGTCCAAAAAAAGTAGTTTTTTTTCATGACTGTATTCCATAGGATGCAATGTAAGGTGAAATAAGTGTTATTTATAGTCACTAAATGCCTTAAGTTCATTGTCAGAGCCTGTAAAGCCCATGAGGATGCCATCAATGTACCTTCTGAAAAAGATAAATAGTACTTCTAAAGACCCAAAATGAAACTTTCTAGCTGATGAAAAAGTGAGCAACAGTATTAGGTGACTAATAACAGGGTTTTTTCCTGGCTCAGAATGAGGCTGAGGTGGTACCATCCTGATAATGTGCTCGTGCATGTGTGTCGTGACTTCACCTGTGGCAAGCAAACTTTTTTTTTATATGCAACATATTTTAATTTTCAATATCTTATCCTAACCCTACTAATTCTTAAACCCATTTTGAAGGGTGTGTTGTGTAGTAGGCTTTAGAGGTTGACATTTTGTCATGGGTCAATTTCACTATTCCTCACTGGTCTGGACGCTACTGGAAAAAAGTCAACAGAGCGGAATCACTAAAGAAGTCAGTTTTAGTGTTAAACATGTGTAATGTCGCGTGTGGACTGTGGATTGATGGGAACAGGATGGGACGGGAATCATCCTTTCAGGATTGGGATGGGACAGAAGTATTTTTGTCGGAGGGGGCTGGGACACGAGTAAAAATCCACTTCCATGTCATCCTCTAGTAGGCTTGTCCTGTAACTACAGTGAGTTGGCAGACAGACACTGTGTGGCCCATAGAGAAAGTGCGGTCGAGACTTCCTTCGGGCTGAGCGGCTAACTTCCTGTTTAGCCATCTGCTAACTTGAATGGGGGATAAAACATGTGTGGCTCTTCTATAATTTCCAAATATTACTGAATGGACAGACATTAAATGGATCAAATCATGATAGTGAAAAGAATCATTGTACAAAGGTTGTGAAGCTCAACCATTTTACAGCTGCATTTTTCACAATGTCAGCTTATGGGAAAGACTTTCTGGGGCACAGTGCTTCACATGACATTGTCAGTAACCACTATGTCAAATTTGCTTCAAAGCCTGCCACTCCTCCTGGGGACTTGGTCTCCACTGCTTCCCGCAGTACAAAAATGAAGCCAAAACAGCTTAGATTTGAGCACTGCCATCTTGTGCTGGTGAAGTCATTTGGAGCTGTCATCTGTGCAGCAGTGATTGAGGTTGGAGCCATCGTATCAAGATCCCGCCCACACACCCAGCTGACTCAATCGCGAGCAGAACTCATCTGTCAATCATGACGTCAAACTCCCACTTACTTTAAATAACTTGCAAGACAAAACAAAACAACATACAGAACATACAGAAAAAACAAAACAGTGAATACAGGACAGAACTGTTGGTCATGAAGCAACAGGGCAAAACATCATTGTCATGATTTGGGATTTTTGTAGGTCACTTCCTGTTTTATTTTGATATTTCTTCCATTGTGTGTCTTTGTCATCTTTACTTCCTGTCTTTGTCTGTTTTCGCCGCCTTTATTGGTGTCTGATTGTTTCCACCTGCGCTTTATCATCTCCTTAGTGTATTTAGCCTTGTGCCTTTTCCCTCTTCAGTTGCTAGTTTGTCCTTGTCTGATTGTCCTGTGTGTGTGTGTGTGTGTGTGTGTGTTTCTTGATTGTTACATTTCCTGACTTTAATTTTTATGTCTCCCTCATTGCATTTTTCAAACCAAAACAATGAAGGATTTGAAGTATTTTAAAAATTAGGTCTAAAAGTTATGAAAAATGAGCAGTTTTCTCCGCTCCACTGTCTCAGTGTCAAACACCACTACGACCTGAAAATAACCTGAAACATGGATGCTCCCTCTAGCAACTTTGTTGAACATAACTGTTTTGTTTTTTTTTTTCTTCTGTGTCAGGTTGTTGGAACTAAAGTGAGCTGAAGTGAACTGCTGGGCTGATTTGTGACAGAGTTGCTGAAGGTACATTTGTAACTGACTGTGAGGGAAGGTGGGGTGAAAGGAAGTGGTGCGTCATGTGCCAGTTCATGGGGCTTATATAGTGTTGGGGGACCATGGCTACGGCACGTCACTGAGCCATGTTTCAGGTCTGCCCAAAAAATCCTGAAACACAGAAACTGTGATCAACACTTTAATGGTCTAACTTGACAATTCAGTGCTACATAGTTGTCAGTGTTTCACTATTTTCTAACATGTATAATGTGTTTAGAAGAAAATCTCCTTTTCCTTTACAAGTGTTATCACTCCTTTCACGAAGGTCATAAGTACATGATGTTTTGCAGCCTCTTTCACTCTCAACCCCACTGTGATTATTTGCTGTTTCAGCAAAATGCAGAGGTGCTGTAAAATCAACAGAACCTGCAGTTCTGCACGACTCCTGTCCTGGAAAATGATGATGGATGACGGATGTTTGGTTAATAAAACTGCTACCGTTATTGCAGTGTGACTGTAAATTGGATTAGACTCCTGAAAGAGAAGTGACCCAGCAAACTGCGCCTACTGGATCTGTCTTTAAATAATTCATTGGATAAAACATAAGACTGCGGTTCTCTCACACATTGATATTGCTCTCTGTCAGTTAGTGTGTGTTCGCAAGTGTAATGTAAGTAAACACCAGTTTAATGTCCTTTTACTGTGGACACGGGAACTTTGTGTGGATTTAACTTGTACACACTCATGAATAAAACATATCTTAATGGTTCTTGTTCTGTGCTGGAGTCAGGAAATATAATCTCATACATGAGCAAACTAAGCCTCCAAGCAAACAAAACTTGGTAATGCTGTGTTCATAGCTGGATTAAAGTGGATGACATTTCAATCAAAAAGTGTGGGAGAGGGAAGGAGATAAATAAACGGAGAAGAGTTTCATTTCCTAAAATTATACACAACTTCAGGGCTTAAAGAGTTACATTTCTCAGGTATAGGCCTGTTAGACATTAGAAACTATCAAGCAGTTGCAGATGAAAACAGTTTGCCAGCAGTTCTTCTTACTACAACCCAAATTGTAGACACAATTTCATAGTATTTGTGCATGAAATGTGCTTATTGTGCCATATATAGAAACTTCCTGACATGCAGATCCCATCTTAACTGTATCTTAAAGTCCCCTGTAGGTAAATAAGGAACCAACAGTCTCTTCAGGATTTTGCAGGCCTTTTTTGGAATTGTTGCGGCCTAAAATGCCTAATTTCACAGCAGCTTTTATAGGAAACTGCCATGCATGTTGCGATGTATTTTGGCATTTTTTTACAATGAGACTGCAGGACCAAGAGAAAATACCAAAAAAGTTGCTTCTTTCTTTGTATAATTCCTTAAAAATCAAAGACAACTTGTTCCAGGGAGAACAAAACCACACTGATCGTTCTCAGTAACCTCCACAAAAAATCTCAGGATTACAAAAATTCCAACAAAATCTGCTTTATTTGTAGATGCTAAAAAACAGTCAAAACAGCAGGCACAAAATTATTTTAAAATGCCCACAGGGCATTGATAATTGGCGATAACAATGACAATGCTTGTGTTCTTTTCAGTACCTGTGACAAAATAAAACAATAAAATACAAAAAAAGTAATTAATAAAACATGAAGGAGGTTCACTGAGACGTATATGTACAATGTTTGTGCAGGGGACTGCTATGATTGTGATTGTGATTATGAAACTCGCTGGAAGCAACAATGATCGGTCAAATTTGTGGAAAAGTTACTGAAAAGTTTGGACAAAGTTGCATGGTTGTGCAGAGTCCACAAAGATTGGTTGAATTTGTGGGAATTTTTGCAATCGTAACAGTGCAACTTCCTGGAAGGACAGAAAAAAAAACCAGAAAAAATATACCAGGTGCTCACAGTTGTGAATTATTAAACTCTTGGTGAATGCAAGGTGCTCTTGATGCCAAACTGGTCTACTTGGGGAAAGCCACTGCGCTTAATTCAGGCACACTTGCACAAAGCCAAGGTTGGTCGCAGTTGTGTTCGACATACATCAGAACGACAATATGTCATCCAGCCTGAGTTGGCGAGGGGGAAAACTCAGGGTTTCATTTAATGGGAGAGAGAAAAAAGCTAAAAAGAAGCTGGCAAACAGGTTGTAAAACAAATAAACACAAATCCACTGAACCTCCTGAGAATGATAATTGTTCCAACTGATGGAGAGCTAATGTTAGCTTGAATGTGAGGCTGCTGGAGTTCAGTCAGACTGTCGTCTCTGACTAAATCTCAGCTTAGATCAACAGTTGTCTATTGAGAGGCTTTGTTATTTACAGACAACACTGAGTCTAGTGATACCTGATAATTCAACATTAGCAGTGTTTGCCCACTGTGACGGCTCAGTGATCCAGTTGGAAGGTAGAAGACTAAAGGAGCCTGACGGCTGAGTGATTAACCTTCATTTATGAAGATATTCACTCAGGTTCAGGCAAGGTCACAGAATAATTCTCAGACACTGTAAAACAAATGTTTGTTTAACTTGACATGAATTCATACAAACTTGTCAAAACTGTAATTCAAAAATGGATGTACTGGTCTTGTGACATCCCTATTCAGTATGCTTTAATGATACAAAAAAACAAACAAAAACAAAACACATTTACAAAGTTGTTAAGTGAGATGAGAAAAGTAATGCCGGTTGCTAAGTAACAGGCATAAAAAATTGATAAGGGATGTTGGACCCTGTATTTAGGATGTCCTAATCTGAAACAAGATATGAGTGGAGTAAGATGAGATAGGATCTCTCTTCCACTTGGCAGTGAAGTGCAAGTTAACAGTCTATTTTAACGGTTATACTAAACGGTAACAAAGTTAGTATAACACATAACGGCACGTATCACAAACAGTGCCAGAATGAGGACTTAAGGCTAAGCTCAAGGATTTCACAGCTAATTGTGTTGAAGAAGACTGTGAAGTGAATTACAGCGATCAAATGGAGCAGGACAGATTTTAAAAGGGGAAGATTAAGCACCTTAAATAGCAAATGGATAAGAAAGAAAAGAAGTCCAGCCTTCAATATTCAGCAGCAGAAATGAATGCAGCTGCGATCATCCTTGAAAACAGGAGATAAAAAGCAAGACTGTAGGTGAAAAGGAGCAAAGAGAAGGACTGTGTTATGGAGCAGAAAAGGGGAAAAGCAATAAATGTTTAATAGGTTGCATGTGGATTCAGTATACATGTATATGAACTACAGTGATCTGACCACACATGTAGTTTATCCTCCTCTCAGGTCTTCTGGGTAGAGAGGAGCACATGTGGAAGGTAATGACCATATGGTGTACAGTTTTAAATGTAATTTGTGGCTTTGGGCTGTATGAAAGTAATTGACTTGCATCAATCCCTCACATTTCTCCCCCCACCTTTTCCAGATTACAGTGAAAACACAACTTCAGCACAAATCAGGCCCAGTAACTCCCTCCTCTCTTGCAGTGGTGCAGCCAATCAGCATCCGGGGGATACTACAGCTTTTGGCACAGTTTTAGGCAGTCATTCCAAAGACTAGGTCGTGACCCAAAGGTTGGTCACAGGAAATTTTATTTGGGTCATCAAATAAATAAAAGACAACAGAGGAAATTCTGCAAATTTATAGATTTATGTCTGCAGTACATCTTTTATAAAGCATTTAAAATGTGTATATTGTTTTACCGATGAGAGGAAGAAACCTAAATGCACCTATTTGACGTTAATTACATTTATGAAGTGGGCTAAAATGTTCTATTCTGTAAAAACAAAAAAGTTGGGAAAACTCAAAGTTTCGGGGTAACTTATTTTGATAGATTTTTGAGTTCTGAGTCAAACTCTTAAGTTCTGAAAAAGTTTTACCAACTAATAATGTCTTGTTGAGACAATTTACATGTCTTCTTTAGATAAACTTGAATCTTTGAGTTTTAGAAACCCAAAAAATTTATTTCAAGATGATTCAAGATGAAAGTTTAAAAAGTTTTTTTAATTTGAAATTAGCCTACTTCAAAATGATCTCACCGGTGCAGGATGGCAGCGCTTGTATCCGGGATATTTTTGCTTAAGTTCTGTACAGTGGGAGGAAGTGGAGATGTGTCATCCAACTCCGTAGCCCCCCTAAGTCAAAGATACATTTTGAAAAATATTCAATTGCGATTATTTTGACTGCAATTGTGAAATGATTTTCAATATTAGAAGGAACGCAAAAATTTTACATCATTTTCATTTAAAACATATTATGATGGTGATTTGTGCACGGTTCTGTACCAAAGAAAGATGTTTTCTTAAGTCTGTAAAATATGCTGCGCAGGTCAGGACGTGTCTGCAGCACGATGATTTAAAATGGTAGTTTGACACACATTTTGTATTTAACGCATCTTGCACCTCACGCACTTTGAAAGTTGCCATAGGCCAAATTGCGATTTATATAAAATTTTGATTCATCGTTCAGCCCTAATCTCTAACCTCACTCTGCAGGTGTTAAATGGCGTTCAAAGTTTCTCTGTGAAATCAACATTCGGTTGCCGCAGTCGCCTTCACATGTGTGACACCTTGTCAGAGGCATTATGCAGGGTTCTGTACAACACCTGCAAACTTCTCTTTGTCTGTCCTTCATCTTTCGGATGAATTTTTAGTGGTTTTATTTCCCTCGTCACAGCCAGTCCACAGCATCTCCAGTTCGAGGTTTGTCAGGAGTTAGGTGTACCTCTTTCAGATGAGAAAACGCGTAGGTCCTTGGTATAAACCCTCGATGGTGCACTTATGCAAGCATCTCTGGTCTTGCATCAGAGAAGCTATCAAATCCTTTCTGCTGCTAGCATTCTTTATAAAATCTTTTTCTCTGCTAGGCCACCTTATCTTCTTTATGCACAACATCCCTCATGGTCATGCGTTCATAACACGCTCGCTACTATTGGCTAATTCTGTAAAATGTAAAAGACTCTGTGGTCTTAGACAAAGGTTGTTGCTCAGATTGTGGTTCTGGCCCTTGCACGTCATGAATACGGCATTTCTGTCCCTTACTAGGGATGTACAGGATTAGTTGACTGTACAATTTAACGTAGCCACCCTCGCTAGTCGGCATGAGAAATACTAGTTAGCTAAACTATTTATCAGTATTTTATTAATGTGCAATGCCAGTTAACCCTCTAAAGTGTTATGTACTGTAGCCACCCACTACTGGTCAGGGCTGCAGCCCCATCAGAGAGCAGCTTCTCTCACCCAGCGCATATGCCCCGATGACCAATGCAACCCTGGTTGTTTTTATCAGCAAAGTCGGACAGATGACAGCTCGTGGATGGCACAGTTTAGCAGTGTTTTGACAGAAAATGGAAATAACATTGAATGTAGGCTGTGACAGAATAAAGTGAGTGAACAATGTCGCTGTGATCCTTTTTGGTCTTAAAAGGTGAAGCATTTCGTGAGTTGTTGTCATGTTTTGTATGTTAATGTCCAATGTTCGCATTAATTGACAGGGAAATCTTTTGCCAGCAGCGTCCATATCCTTTATTATGACGTCGCTGAGTCCTCAGATTCTCTCATGCAGCCCCCTCTGTTGGTTTTGGGGGATTCTTCAATAATTAATGTCGGATGTCATGGCAAACTGAAATTCAGTCCCTGGATCAGTCCTGCTCTTTGTAATCTTTACCCAATTTTTGTTGCTTGTTCTCTCTGGGGCGGCAGATGGACGAAGAAAAAGATTTTGGTGTTTTGTGACAATGCGGCTACAAGAGAGATAATTAATAAGGGCAGCTCCAAAATACTAATACTAGCATCATCATGTGACATTTGACTTGGTCATGTGTCTTGAACATTTAGCAAGCCTCTTTCATCCCTGGTCATGAAAGCAGCATAGCCGATGCTCTCTCATGCTTTAAATTTCAGGAGTTCAAACTACATGTCCTCTGGCCCTGCCCTTTATTCAATCAGATGACTCTCGATTAAGCACATTCAAGCTGCTGCAGGATCTGTTGTACTCCCAAAAGCACAATTAAGCCTATGATTCAGCTCGGGTTTTCTCTACCTACTCTTTCTCGCCCCCCCCCCCCCCCCCCCCCCCAACCATCATAAACAACTGTATCTGCTCAATATCTATTTATATTGTTGCGTATCAGGTGGTTGCTGGGTTTAATATATTTTTATTATATATTATATATTATATATTTATTTTTATCCATCTTTGTGTATATGTTTGCAGGGCGTATTCCACTAGGTAGCATTTCCCTTTGTGGCTGAGGAGCTCGTTGGGAATGGCCACTCGGCGGCTTTTCCCCAGGAACACACAACAGTTTGACTAGTTAGTATATTCCCCTTGTAGCCACAGAGCTCAGGGGTAATGGCGTCTTGGCGGCTTGTCCTCAGGCCCAAACACAGCAGTTGCACTGGGTCCTAGGTTCTCAAACTGCGGTACGTGTACTACTGGTGGTAGACGAGCTCCCTCTAGTGGTACACAAAGGAATGTCAGAAATATATTTTTTGATTAAATAAATTAATTTCAAAACATAAAATATCAGATCACTGAAATGTTTCAGTATCAGCCTGTAACGTAGTTACAATCATGCACGCAGCGTGTGCATATGTAAGCCATCGGCTAGTTACAAGTTTAAATGTGATGGCAAGATATAAAAATGAAGAGAATGAAAATGACTGCTTCAAAAACACTGCAATCATCGTCCCAAACAGAAGAAGTGCAGCTCAGGAGAACATTTAGCCATGTTGAAAATGTAGTGGACGACAGTCAGAAGTGGAAAAAGTTCACATATTCTTTACTCAAGTAGAAGTACAGATACTTGTGTAAAAAAAGACTGTGGTAAAAGTAGGAGTATTGATTCGACTTTACTGCAGTAAAAGTGAAAAAGTACAGACTCTGAAATGTACTCAAAGATTAAAACATAGGATTTTACTGTTTTTTTGTCTTGCTACATTTTTTCATCCTGTCGACATCTTTTATGTTGTTTTTTGTCTTATTATGTCTCTTTTGCCTTGTCATATTTTTTATGCTTTTTTCATTTTATTATGTCTTTAACATCATTTTGTTCTTGTTACGTCTTTTTTGTCTCGTTACATCTGTTTGTCTTGTTTCTTGTTGTGTCTTAAACATTTTTCATCTCATTACGTCTTTTATGTTGTTTTTCTTTGTCTTGTTTTTTGTCTTTGACATCTTTTGTCTCAATATTTCCCCTCAAATGCTACACAACTAAAGTAACAAGCCTGTTTTAAGGATGTAATGAGCAGAAATGACAGATATTTGTGTTCAAATGTAGGGAGTGAGTAAGTAAGTAAGTAAAGTTTATTTATATAGCACCTTTCACAGATACTAGATCACAAAGTGCTTTCCAGTAAAAAGAGTGAGGGCGGAGATATACTTGCTTTTAACTATGTGTTCACATACACATGATGTCTGCCTTACCTATCCTGTGTCCATTTGGAGCATCGGTTGTGCACATCCTCAGACATTAATACTATGCTTCTGCAAGATGCAAAACACACATGACCTATAGGGGCAGAATGCAGTGACAGGGTCAGGAGATTTGTCACCAGCAACAACAATGGCAGAAAGCTTTGAGACAGGCTCATTGAACAAGTCCGCAGCTACCCTCGTCTTTACGAAAGTACGTTGGCGTTACACAGTGACAAACATGCCTGCCACAGCAGCTGGTGACAGATATGTTCAGTTTTGGAAGTTGAGGTCGAAATAAATAGAAACAGGTGCGAGACTGCTATGTATGTGCATGGTGGAAGATGATAGAACAACAAAACTCCTTTTCATCTTTTGTTGTTATGGGCGGTTTATGGTCTGAATTCTCTGTTGTGCGCTCTAGTGGTGTTTTGCAGTAACACGCGTAGACAAGTGGCTGCGTTGTGAACAGTTTGTTTCACTATGCAGCTAGTTGTCTATGTGAACGCACGGTCAAACAGCAAGTACAGTGGTGGAAAAAAGTTTTCGGACACCCCATGCATTTGTGAAATATTGCATTAAGAATCACTCTTAGGTCTTCAAGTGCAATTTCTTTTAGTACAGTCACAGCCAAAATATTAAACAAATCCTAAAAAAAAGCAATTAAAAACTTAAAATTGATTGGTTCCATAAAAAATACATAAGAAATTTTAAGTATTGGGTCATTTTGGTACCAGTGATCCACTAATGAAGGTCGTGCTTTTTATTAAAAGACACAATTTTTGTTGCCGTGCTTCGTGTCTATATAAAGCTAGCACAATTGAAAGTTCTTCAGAGACAAAAATGGCTAAAACAAGGAACCTAACACAGGAAACACGCCTGAAGATACAGATTCTCAGCCAGGAAGGGTACAGCTACCGCCAGATAGCCAGGAAGTGCAGATGCAGTCCTTCAGCAGTTGGATACACTCTGCAGAAATACAGACGAACCAACAGCTTGGAAGACAAAACAAGATCTGGGCGTCCAAGGGTTTCTTCAGCAAGAAATGACCGCATCCTGATCCGCATGTGCAGGGAAAACTGCCAAATGACATCACAGGAGCTACAGCAGCAGTGGTCAAACCAAACTGGTGTCCAGTGTTCCACCCGCACTGTACGTGGCCGGGGGGGGTTCTCAGTGAGTTTCACATTCCTGTGCCGGCTTGCTAGGTGCTTGCTCAGATTTGAGGTGGAATTTTTCGCTGTAGATAAAAGTTTTCTTCCCATGCAGAGTGACAGCGGACACTAATGTTTTTGTCACCTTTTACCGAGTCAAACTCAAAGTAATGTCGGTACTTCCAAGCATTTAACGCTGCATGGTCCTGCTCTCTCCCGCACTCCATGTTGTCTCTTGTTGATCACTACACGTGTGTGTTGTTTACCACTGACGTCGCGCCGCTCATACGTCATTGTCACGAGACAAAACAAAATCACGGTTTAGAAACGCAGTAACACAGCCTGCTTGCGGGAAAGTAACAGTAATCTAATTACTGATTTTGCAATTGTAATCCCTTATTTTACTCATTACTTGAAAAAGTAATTGGATTACAGTAACACGTTACCTCTAACGCGTTACTGTCCATCAGTGGTGATGGCACATTGAACTCTGCCAAGTATTGCGCCATTCTCGAAACCCACATGCTCCCTTCTGCATGTGCACTGTTCTGTCGAAGGATAAAATGCCCCTTGCCACACATCCAGGGCCAGTAGAACTTGGCTGCAGGAGCACAGTATCCAGGTCTCAGAGTGGCCAGCTCAATCCCTGGACATGAGCCCCATTGAAGATCTGTGGTGGATTATCAAAAGGTCTGTTTCAATGCGTAAACCAAAGAATTTAGAAGAATTAAAAGCAGTAATTCAAGAAGAATGGGACAAGATCACCCCTCAACAGTGTGAAAGGCTCATGGGGAACATGCCAGCCAGGATTAGAGCTCTACTGCGTGCTAATGGCAGGACTACTAAATATTAATTTAATGATTTGATGGTTTATTTATTTTTTGTTCAGTTTTGAACACATTCTCTGTTATTTGTTGACTTTGATACCAACAATGTTGAGAACTGACATATTGAAACTGTCAAGAATTTAGTTTTGTTAGTTTTTCTTGTAAACAATAAACAAACAAAAAAAATATCATTTGTATTTGTTTGTGTCTGTCTAATGCAGCCACACCTTTTGAAACACAAAAAAGATTTTTCCACAAATATTTCATGATAATATTTGAGATTGTGTAAAATTTTAAGGGTGTCCGAAAACTTTTTTCCACCACTGTATGTCTCTGGGCTAAGAGAGAAAAGTTGTCAGAAAAATAAATACTAGCTAGTGGCTACTTAAGATGTGTAGTGAATAAATCAATCACTCACTCAATATTTTCTGCAGTGGTACGTGGTGTGATAAGTTTGAGAAACACTGCACTACATTCCCTTCCTGGCTGTGGAGCTCGTCGGGAACGGCCACACTGCGACTGGTGCCTAGACCTTCACATAGAGGATCCTCACATCAGTCGCGTTAGGCTCTGAATCATGCAGTTTTGGAGGGTCCAAGATATTTGTTCACCACTCCTCAATATTTCTACGTAAGCATAATGTGCGAGGAGTGATGAGGTCAGAGCCTAGATGCCAAACTCTAAGTATGTCCTGCTGCTGCAGTAAACATTCTTAAACTGAAACAGTTAGCTCAGGCTGGACTAACAGTACTTGCTGCAGATTGAGGCACCTGTAGACCAGCAGCCCCTGAGGGAAAATGAAAAATGGAAAATGATGGAGTTTTGTGGCCGTGAATAGAGCGCAGACGGTGGCTTCAGCTCCCCATCATTAAAGCCTGTCTAACAGACAAATAAAGCGGGGAAAATCTTCTAAATATAGCGTACACTTAAACCAGTATTGATTTGGGCAAGGTTTAATCACTGTTTGTATTAAAAGAGTGATTTAATGGCTTCAGCTCCACATTGTTGAGTGCTAAGAGAAGCTTTTTTGGGAGCGTGTCTGTGTTCCCTCAGCTCTAACTTCCCACAGCGTCTGTCTGTCTAACCCTAACCCTAATTTTGAAAATAAAAATGAAAAATCTTAGAAATGTGGGAACATAGGGATGACCCCGTTTTTTGCACCTACATAGCAACTGACATGGATTTTTTATGATTGGTTTGTGGAATTTTTGTAATAAAACTCAACGTGGGAAAGTGTCCAAAAATGTAAACAACAATATTTCAAATTTCGCTTAAACCGTATTTCTAATACTATTTATATGCTTACTATTGTGGGCATAAGATCCTAAATTACTTGGTTAGAAGATTATTGTGGATATGGGTTTACACAGGCCTCAAAACAAAAATGGTGACTCACTATGACTGCTGTGAAATGAAAAAAAATTTAAATTTTGTTAACTCTGCTCAATTTCTATCTGACACAGTTGACATCTACATTTCAGACAGAATTTTTTTCCAGCATAATTGAAGAATAAAAATCAGAACCCCCTCAGAATACAGTTTTGTCGCAATTCTCAAGGATGAGTAAAGCAGTAAATGTACACCACCCTTCTAACTGATGCCATTATATTGATTTTCAGGTATGGGTTTTTATCAGGGCGGCACGATGGTGCAGTGGCTAGCGCCGCTGCTGCACAACAAGAAGGTCCTCAGTTCGACTCCCCGGGCTGGCAGGGTCTTTCTGTGTGGAGTTTGCATGTTCTCCTCATGTCCGCGTGGGTTCTCTCCGGGTACTCCGGCTTCCTCCCACAGTCCAAAGACATGCAGCATAATTGCTTAATTGGTGACTCTAAATTGCCCGTAGGTGTGAATGTGAGAGTGAGTGGTTGTCTGTTTCTATGTGTCAGCCCTGCGATGAACTGGCGACTTGTCCAGGGTGTACCCTGCCTCTCGCCTAATGTCAGCTGGAATAGGCTCCAGCTCCCCTGCGACCCTCACGGATAAGTGGTTACAGAAAATGGATGGATGGGTTCTTATCAAAAGCTGATTTGCTCCTTTGTGTTGCTCTGTGAACAGCAGGGGGCTGTCGGAGGGATGGTGGCAGTCTCATTTATGTCATTATGCTTGTTCCATAGACTTGCACTTAATTTGACATTAGTACGCTTGGATTTAAAACTGCCTGCGTAGCGTGTTTAAAAGCCGATGCATTACCACCCTTTATTACCAGACAACAAAAACATACAATCCCTGGAAGCGCTTCTCTGAAGTCATCCTGCTCCTTAACCGTCTGCAGTTATGCACATGCCCAAAATGAAGAAGCACCGCATTAAAAGCAGACCCTCAGCCTTTATTTCCACGTCCTCCCACAACATAAGGAGACAAACAACCTTGTGTTTAATAATGAGAGCCCGAGCAAGAAGACCTTTATCTCGGGAGGCGACTGGGGAAATAATGGCAGTAATTAACTGAGCGTTACTCCTCAGCGAGACCTCCTGAGAACCCCCACAGTCATTCCAGCCTTCGCTGTGCCACCTCCTCCGCTGCCTAAATTGACACTGCCGTCTAGTTTGACATGCTTGCTCACAACAGTGCCTGTGTTCAAAGCTGTGAACAGGAAACCAGTTTAAAGCCAAGAGCTGGGACTGTACTGCTCTTAATGCAGCGCTGGAATCGGCGCTGGAGCTGAATGTCAATATTTTCTTTCATGCCATTTTAATTTACTTCTCTGTCTGTCTCAGTATCCACTACAAAGCTGCTCCCGGAAGTCACTCACGATGAAAAACAGAATTTATTTTCACATTATGATCATTTTAATCACTACGAAGGCATAAAAGAAGACCAGTGTAGAACCATCACCTCAAACGTAACTGTTCGTTTAGTGCTGTAACTGTGAGAGATGTTGAAGAGCGTCGGCGCCGCGCAGCCTGCAATAAATCACCATGCCTCGATAATTTATGAATACGAGCAAAAAGGGAGGCGTGATCATTACACTTTGACAGCTCACACAGCTACTATCCACAGCACATATATTAGATCAGCCAGGTTAACACCTTCATCTGGGCCCTTTGCCGTGACAAATTACAGTGCACAGCTGCAGGGCCTTTCAATGAGAGGACTGGGATTTTCTACTTTTGGGCTCATAAACAGCATATGATCCTGGCATTAATTTGTAATATTCATTGTGTTTTCTTCATCTGAGCTCTTGAGTTCAAAGTTATATAATTTAATGTCAAAAACCACAGTAGGGAGTTCAGATGCAATTGTAACATTTTTTATATTTTCCTTCATGACCTACAGACTGCTTGAAACACACAAGTCATCTTTGGACACATTAAATATATGTATGTACACTAATTAAAATAAAGGTAAGTCTGTAATATTAAATTCAGAGTGAGCTCCCTTGGTGGGGAAAAAACAAGTCATATTAACCTTTATCTCAAATAAAAGCACACCTCAGAGTAATCACATTACTGCTGTAGTATCTAATAATGTTAAAATAAGAAAATAAAAACATATTCTTCCCCTGGCCTGTAGTGCTATTTATCCATCTAGATTGTTTTGGTGTGTGTTGCAGAGTTTTGGGGATATGAGCCGTAGAGATGTCTGCCTTCTCTCAATTATAATGGAACTAAGTGTCACTCGACTTGCGGTGCTCAAAGCACCAAAAAATACATTTGACAAATTCAAAACCAGTGTCTCTTCCAAAAATCATGACCGGGTGACTCAAGATAATCCACAGACCTTGTTGTGTAAGTGTCATCACTCCAGCTTGTTTCTGATCGGGGTAACAAGCCGTTCTCCTCATTTAGGAAGTTGAGATAAATGTTGCACTTAGGTTGCAAGTATTGAAAAATACCTTGTCATTCAGTACCAAAGTTTGATACCTGATGAGTAAATGTAAATGTGCAAATAAGCTACTGGCAGCTACTTATCTGCACAGATAACTAAGTGAACTTGCTGCTTGTTTGCTAGCCAGTGCAGCTAACCTGTTAGCTCATTCACATCATTGTCCACTGAGACTGAAGCTCCGGCGCATCCTCTCCTAACCACCATGAGGATGGATAACCTGGTGCTGGGGAGGAGAACACTTCTGATGGCTGACATTATGTCTCACTCTGACACTTTGTTTTTTTGTCAACATCAAGACTCCAAACAGGCTGATAATATCTAACACATATAAATTAATTCTAAATGATGAAAACTTATGGGAAAAATGCGTTGTCTGTACATAATAAAAGAAAATAGATATAAATAAGTACAATTAAAAATAAATAAATAACACAATATCTTATAGATCACAAGAGTAAACAAGGTTATAACAGGTTCAAAAATTGAGACTCCAGATCTGTCCAAAATCTTCAAAGTCTTTGGGATATTTCACAAACAAAAAAGTTAAGAGATTGTTTCTGCCTCGTGGTCACAAACGTTCTGTACACTTTAAAGTTTTTATACTTTAAGAAATTTAAAGAAAAAAAAGTTGAGAAAAGTTGGGCTCAAAACATAGTATTTAAAAAAAATACTGACTAAAAAAGCTCACTGTGACTAATTTTTGATTTTCTTTTTTTTTACAGTGTCTGAAAATCAAATATTCAGATTTATCTAAGGAAGAAACGTAAATTATTTCAACTAAAGATTATAGGTCAGCAAAACTTTTTGAAGGTTATTTCAAAAGTTCAGAGTTTGTTCAAAAATCTATTGCAGTGTGCTGCCTCGAAATTTTAAGTCATTTCAAGTTTTTTTTCTTTTTCTTTTTCTTTTTCTTTTTCTTTTCTTTTCTTTTTTTTTTTTTTTTTTTTTTTTGTATGTTAAAATGGATTTTACATAATTAGGGGCTGGGCAGCCTAAGCTGCCAGGACCCTATTGTAATCCTGCATGTTCTTCTTTCTTTCTTCTTCTTCTGAGGAAATCCTACTTCCCATGCACGAAAAATGACCAAACTTTGCACAAAGATCCAGTCCCATGTCAGATTGCCTCAGCTGCAAAAACAGACCAATAGTCCTGATGGTGGCGCTACAGCAAGCCTCTAAAGTTCAACATTTTGAAAATTCATAACAAATCAACCATATGTGCTACAGATTTACAACTTTCACCAAAATGTAGCCCCAATACTGAAGAAACTTTTGTACATTTAAACCTATTGCAAATTATGAAGTCCATCACTCTGTTTTTTCAAAAACTGTAAAACTTATTAAACCTATCTCCTCCCACAATTTTTGCTCAATTGGCACCAAACTTGCTACAGAGCATCTTCAGACTGTCCTACACAAACAATCCACACAGATTTTTGATTTATCAAAAATTGAGCCTACAGTGCATCAAAATGTTTGACTGTAAACGGTATTATAAACATATACTTGCAAATTCTTGCTAAATACATTTTCAATGTTCATGAAAAAAAATGACAAAATTTTGGAGTCATGGTAGATGATGTTTGGAAAATATCAGAATTTTATCTCAAAAACTGAATTTTTTACAGCATTTTGAATTTCACTCTCATGCGAACAATTGGAGTCAATGCAAAAATGGCATTTTTAAACATCAGTTTTTCACTTTTGGAGCCAATAAATCATTGTTAAATTTTTGACAGCCATTTGAAATCTGCCTTTACATGCTAACAGCTGCTGTCTTGCACACAGGTGACTGCCTTAGTCAATTTGTGAAGCTACAAGTGATGTTTCCATTTGCCAATTAGCTCAGTGAGATAGAGGATGGTTCTTGGTGTTGAAGGTTGTGAGTTCAAGCCTCAGCTTGTACAACATTTCCATATGAGAAATCTACCCAAACTTTTCACAAAGGTCCAGTCCCATGCCAGATGTCCTCAACTGGAAACACAAGACAATAGTCCTGATGGTGGCGCTACAGCAAGCCTCTAAATTTCAAAACTTTGAAAATTCACAACAAATCAACCATATGTGCTACAGATTTGGAACTTTCACTTTGAAATTGCTTTTCCATGGCATGGATGGCTGCTGCCTGGCACCCTGATCCTTGGCTTAGTCAATTTGTGAAGCCACACATGAACTGTCACTTGCCAATTAGCTCAGTGAGATAAAAGATGGATTTCAGTGTCAGAAGTCGTGAGTTCGAGTCTCTGCTAAGGCAGGATGGACTTTCAAATGTGAAAGCCTTATGTTCAGGTATCATGCTATGTGGATTAGAGACTGCTAAGGTTAAAATAATTATGATTCAGGGAGTTTTGGGAAGAGACAAATACTCTTTATCAACACGTTTCCCTGTTATCCCTTGTCTCTTTTCCCTGTTTATTTGGTTTAGCTATCAGTCAATATGCAGAGTCTCTTGTGCCAGAAATTGTGAGTTCAAGCCTCAACTGATGTAAAATGCACATTAGAATGCCACCTTTTTTTCATCTTCCTACACTCTGCTTGTTGCTCAGAATTGCCTAATTTTGCCTAAAATTGCCCGGCCCCGACCATTGCTGCGCAGCAGCTATAATTGGTTTTGAAATAGTGTCATTCAGAAACCAGTATTAAAGTCAAGGCCCCCGTACTGTTGTTGAACATATTTGAAAGCATACCCAGCTTCTGCTGATGGTAATTCACAAAAGAGCAGCTTGAAACCTCAGAAGCTCCTCACAATTTTGCTTGAGGGTCGGTTTGACATCAGCTGTCGAGAAGCAGGTTATTTTGACAGGACAAACAGCTCCTGCTGTTTCCTAAATGGCTCTGCCATCACTGCTGAAAACAGGTTCAGAAATCAACTTGACATTTTCCTCCTACTGCATGTTGCTTCCTGCTGGAACACATGTTTATCATCCACTATTTTGCATTATCATCATCCCGGATGTCTCTTGTTGAGCCTCTTGGAAATTGTTGAGGCTGTTGAGCCTCCCAGCTGGCATTGTAATTGTCATTCAGTCGCATCCCTTGACTCATCAATTAGCATGATTCAGCCTATAGTAGTTTTGTTATGAGCCCTCCAGTTATAACAGTCAGCTTCTTTATGCGGCTCTCATGCTGTCAGCCTGTGCATTAAATAAGCCTCCTTCAATATGAGGAAAAATGTGTCCCTAAAACAGCTTAAATGTCTGTATATCACAGCTCACTAAAACTTGACTGTTTCACGCTTTGACAGCAATAATCCTCCTGACGCTGACCTCAAACTGAAGTGTGATCGGTCGAATGAGAAAGAAGATTTCAGCCAGACGATCTCCTCACAGTCCTCACATCACTGACCTGACAACACACAGTCCATTCCTGTTACAATTGTTTCTGTTAAAGGACAATTTAATCATCAATAGTTTGTGATGCTGATTAAAGATGTGATATGAATTAACTAACAAATAGAACTATTTTTAAGTGGTCAGTGTCTTTTTGGTGTTTTTGAAATATTTATCTTTAATGCACATTTGTATTCCATTCACTTATAAATTTAAGCAATATTTAATGTCATATAACATGTAATTTCATACACTGCCCGGCCAAAAAAAAAGTCGCCACCTGGATTTAACTAAGCAAATAGGTACGAGCCTCCTATTGGATAATTACTGCATGGGTGATTATCTTTCAGCTGGCAACAAGTTATTTAACCCCAACTGGTGCAATGAGTTGCTTCTCATTTCCTAAACAACCATGTCGAAAGACACATCCCGTGGTCGTGGAAAAGATGTTAGTCTGTTTGAGAAGGGTCAAATCATTGGCATGCATCAAGCAGAGAAAACATCTAAGGAGATTGCAGAAACTACTAAAATTGGGTTAAGAATTGTCCAACACATTATTAAAAACTGGAAGGATAGTGGGGACCCATCGTCTTCGAGGAAGAAATGTGGCCGGAAAAAAATCCTGAATGATCGTGATCGGCGATCACTTAAACATTTGGTGAGATCAAATTGAAGAAAAACAACAGTAGAACTCAGGGCTATGTTTAATAGTGAAAGTAAGAGCATTTCCACACGCACAATGCAAAGGGAACTCAAGGGATTGGGACTGAACAGCTGTGTAGCCTTAAGAAAATCACTAATCAGTGAGGCTAACCGGAAAAAAAGGCTTCAATTTGCTAGGGAGCATAAAGACTGGACTCTGGAGCAATGGAAGAAGGTCATGTGGTCTGATGAGTCCAGATTTACCCTGTTCCAGAGTGATGGGCGCATCAGGGTAAGAAGAGAGGCAGATGAAGTGATGCACCCATCATGCCTAGTGGCTACTGTACAAGCCTGTGGGGGCAGTGCTATGATCTGGGGTTGCTGCAGTTGGTCAGGTCTAGGTTCAGCAACAGTATGTGCTCAAAGAATGAGGTCAGCTGACTACCTGAATATACTGAATGACCAGGTTATTCCATCAATGGATTTTTTCTTCCCTGATGGCACGGGCATATTCCAAGATGACAATGCCAGGATTCATCGGGCTCAAATTGTGAAAGACTGGTTCAGGGAGCATGAGACATCATTTTCACACATGGATTGGCCACCACAGAGTCCAGACCTTAACCCCACTGAGAATCTTTGGGATGTGCTGGAGAAGGCTTTGTGCAGCGGTCAGACTCTACCATCATCAATGCAAGATCTTGGTGAAAAATTAATGCAACACTGGATGGAAATAAATCTTGTGACATTGCAGAAGCTTATCGAAACAATGCCACAGCGAATGCGTGCCGTAATTAAAGCTAAAGGCGGTCCAACGAAATATTAGAGTGTATGACCTTTTTTTTTGGTGGCGACTTTTTTTTTGGCCAGGCAGTGTAATATGAAAAAAGAGGATGAACAGTGACATCTACTGTTGAACATGAACAGCAGGTTTAAAAGACCTAAAACGGTAATAATTCAGATAGAAAAACAGATTAAATTTCTGCTATTAATTAATTAATACAATATAACTGAGCATATTTATGCCACTTTTGAGCACGGAAAAAAACGTTCCTTCACAGAGCACGAGTGAACACTAATGCTACTGCCAGGCAAAAGGATGGTCGTGTGTAGAAGGGAACCCCGGACCTGCAAAAATCTCACTAAACCATGTTCTTGTGAGTTTTGCAGGTCCCCTTCTAGACGAGTTGTTCTACAACCTGTAAACATGCAAATAGTTTGTTTGAGCTCCTCTTTGGATCTCTGGCTTAGTATGTTTCTAGACACAGTACAGATAATGTGGTAATTTCTCACCATTACTGAGAACTCATTTACTGATGTAATCAATGAGTTACTTTCTAATGTAACCTGTGCCAGCCATTTGCTCACTGTCCCAGACCTAGAAAGCTGTCACACATGTTTCATGTCTTGTACAATATGTTTTACATAAAGTGGCCCATAACCAACAAAACCAAGTAAATTGAGCAAAATTAAAAGGACATGTCAGCAACATCAGCTTCTTTCAGCTAAACGTTTCTTTGAATAGCAAACTTAGCGGGTCACTTTCATTCAGAGACCTGATGACTGTAATGAGAGTCATTTATAGTTAACATTTTACATAATATATTAATATGATATGACAGACAAATAGATCCAACTCTGAAATTGCATTTTATGATTGACTCAGCATGGATTAAGCAAACCATGCAAAATGTTGATTACAGGAAACTGTGGACAGTGACAGAGGTGGTGGGACGGCCCAGTGCACGGTGCCTGAAAATTTGCCTTATTTTCAAATCCCAGTGTTGACAGATGCGCTGATAAGTTCTTTGGAAATCACATGAGGTCGAGTAAAACCAATCTCTGTCTCCTGACCTGCTGTCAGTCAGATAAAACAGAGCTGGTATCTGCAGGTATCTGGAGGCAACAGATTATTTGCGAGCTTCACGTATGTGATCCATTCTTCTCCATCTGACTGTCAGCCGCGCCCGCTTGACAAATAACACTGTCATGGGTGGGTGGGGGCAAACTGGGAGAGTGCTGGCCTCTGAGGGAACATGAAAACACATCTTTCAGCACAAATTAGTTTGGCAACAAGTGTGTGGGACTCATTCCTACACAACAGTGATACTGCCTCACTGTCAGAATGATTCATCCCAGTCCCGACTGTGGTAGAAATCGCGCCCGGGCTTTCAAATGTTACACGCTGAGCTATTTTCTGTCCTTCTTTCAGTAGCCGCAGTAGTGGCACATTATCCTGTTCCTGCTTGTGGCAGAATTAATATGATGTGTGCACTTTACAGGTGAACTTTATGCCTGAAATTTGTGTAACCATCCAAGCACTTGTCGGGTTCAGCTCACACTCCAGCTCTGCCTCTCTTTTCATCCATGACTTCACGAAATAATTATTTGCCAGAGCACAAAGTCAGTTCAGCACAGTATCACTGCAGTTTGTGAAACAGTTGTGAAGGCAGGCAGCAGGCCTTCATAGTAATAATGTCAAATGTGGTATAAAGAGCGAGAAAGCCCGTGATGGGAGGTGGTCAGGGTGGATGGGCAGGTCAAACACAGGACTTCCACGCAGGAGACAAGATTTCAGCTCCCGTATGAGTCATTATCCAGTCATCCTCATGCTGATTAAAGGATGGGTTCAGTTTTTTTAGTTCACAAAACACTACTGGAGTTTCACAGGAAAACAGTTTTGCAGAATCTCCCAAACAATGTAAGTGAATAGTGACCAGTTTTTCAAACAAGATAAATCATAAAATGCCCCCATACTGCTCATCTGGTGTAATCCAACTCTCCTAAAGCCCTGACATGCCAAGCTGACTTGAAAGACATCATTTACACCATGTTTTTATCCTAAATCTTCATTGTAGATCCTTAAAGCGACATTCCACTCCAGAATGATAATCCACTCAATATGTACTCACCTCTATGCTGATGTGAGGATGGGTGAAGATCTTCAGTTCACAAAACAATCCTGGAGTTTCATCAGAAAACAGGGTTGCAGCCAAATCCAGTACAATGGCAGTGAATGGTGACCATGGATAAAATGTTAAAAAAAAAACACAAAACAAACACAAAATGTCTCCATCCTGCTCGCGTGGTGTAATCCAAGTGTCCGTGAGCTGCGACATTAAAATTTTTTAAGACTAACTTAATCACAGAATAAGAATAACAATGGATAACATTCGTTTGAAAGTCATGCTGAGTGTCATGGAAAAAAAAAAAAGGAAAATTAGTGCCCGGTGACACAAATTTATTAGATTAAATTTTGTAACTATTTCAAGCACTGCCATGAGACTGTGCTGGTCAGTTTCAGATTGTATGTTGACATATTAGTATCACAATATGCATACAAAAGGCCATTTTATGTTTTATTTCTTATTATAAAATGATTTAAAGGGTGACTGCATCGCGGTTCTTTTCTGGGTTTTTCAAATGGAAACGCGCACTCAGCTGTTACAAAAAACAGTGACGTAGGTTAGAGTGCTGATGCCCTCCCACCCCTTTCCTCAGTTGCCCTCCTCTCCTTACACGCAAAAGGAGTCGGATCCTTTGCGGTGCCATTGCAACTTTTACACCCTCTTAGCTTTTATAGTCTAAAAAACAAAATAAACTCAAAAATGTCAAGAAAGAAATTGTTGTTACACCAGTTGCCCATAATAAACCGTACACCTTCGGAATGCAAGTTTCTCTCAAGGGTTGCACCTTATATATATGTATATATGTGAGTGTGTGTATATATATATATATATGTGTGTGTGTGTGTGTGTGTGTATGTATATATATATATACACACACACACACACACACATATATATATATATATAAATATATATATATATATATATATATATATATATATATATATATATATACACACATATATATATAATTTCAGTAATTGAGTATTCTCTCCATTATTCTGGCAAGAAATATTGCACATTGAATTTTTTTCCATTAAATTACTATTGCTTTATTAAAGAGCAATAATATCCAGTTCTCGTCTCGCCTTCTCAGCCAGATCCAAACACTTGCCCTCTCCGTCTCCTCCACATGGTTGCCTAGGGCTCCCCATAGCCCTAGGTCTTTTAGCAGACGTCCTTGAGTCTCCAACAAAGCGTCTAGCGTCCTCTTCCAGCAGGTAGAGCCTCACATCCCATCTGCTTTCCCTACACTCTGTGACCAGATCAGCATATTTCACTGTCTTCCTTCCATGGGCTGCCTCCAAGCTCTCTTCCCCGTGGTACTGTTAACTCAACCAGCAGTGCTGAACTTCCATCTGAGGGCCAAAGAATATTGTCTGGCTGCAATGTGGTTATGTTAGATTTCCCTTGGAAAATGGAGCCTGCCCAGGTCCAGCTCCATCTTTCACTCCAACCCTGGTGTCAGAAGCTTGACCTCTGGTTTGGTTGAAAGTAAATCCTAAATCCATTACGTTGGATGTGAAAATATTGTGACTCCCTGCCTCTCTGATGCCCGAACCCCCTCTTGCTTCTCTGTGCTTCACGCCTCTCCTGTCCTGGCCTGCCGTGTTCATGGTCCGCAGAGCCAGAGTCCTGATGGGAGCTGTTGTATATCAGCTCAATACAGTATTCCCCATCGTCAAGCTGCCCCCTGTCAGTCTCAGAGACTGTGTTTGGTCCCGGTCTGGCCTTGTTCACTGAGAAGCTGCTGAGCCCGGTTCAGTTCCCCGCGGTGCAAACATAAAAACTCACCAGATGTTCCAAGCTGCAGGACTGGTTAGACTCCAGTCATATTAGGGCTTTTAGCTGCACAGCTAACTGAGCTAACTGTAGCTAGGAGGTTAGCTACAGCCAAAGAGAGTTACAGCAGAGTATAGATGAATCCGGCGACCACTTTGTGTGTTCCGCCATCTTGTGGCGCTGCCATCGCTGCGGTGGCATGTCGTGTCCGAGATTTTTTTATAGTTTCAGTCAAAATGTTCACTCTTGCGAGATCTTGCGGTACGCTGCCTCCTGTTTGTTTGGAGTTAACTTTGGCAGGTGGACATATTTTACATGCTGCGCCTTCAACCACGAGGCCATGCCATCATGCAGAATCCCACATCACATCATGTGGGAACAGGTTTTTAGAGGAGAAAAATAGCATTTTGACCCAAAACCCTACAAATTTTGACTAAAATTTGCATGTTTGGACACGAGAAAAAAACTCAAAAACCCAAAAGTCACAGAATGATTCATGTCTGGGTCCTGCATCACCCCGTCTGGGTTTATTTCACAATAATGACCCGCTCAGTGTACATGATCCCTTACATAGTGACCTTTTCCCAAAATACTGCTGGTTCTGTGGTGTTGGAATTTTAAACCTGAAGCCTGCAGTGTGCCACAGAAGCTTCAATTGATGCACGTCTATTGAGCGATAATAGGTCAATTATCACATTTAGTATGTTTTGGTCGTAAGGTTAATTGTTGTAATGTAATTCCAACATTCATTTCATTTACTCGCACAATTCCGAAGAACCAGTATTGCTGAAAGGACTTACTAAAAGAGAGGCATTAACGCAGTATTGTGGCGCTGCTCTGGAAAACAACATACACAACATGTCAATACATTATTCAGAGAGACAATATTATGCAGAACCTTGTGTTTGAATGCCATTTTGCTTTTCTTAAGAGAGCACAGTGTGGTTGGTACCATTCCACTGCCATTAAAGAGCACAGCAGTGGGAAATGAATACATTTCCTTTTTGCTTATGGTGGGAGCAGAATTGTTTCAGTGGGCAGGTGCGGTTTATGATCAGGAAAAGATGTTTCCAAGATCGTCATGCTAATGCAAATCACAGCAGGCTGTAGAGACCCACCAGACAGGAGGTGACATTTTACTTTGAAAACATTCTTGACAAAAAAAAAAAAAGAAAGAAAAAAAAAAAGAAAGGTCCCTCCCTGAGAATCAAAATGCTTTCACCACTGACAGGTGACCAGGAAATAATCTGTGATAACAGATTGCCTGATATGATTTCACTTCCCCTGCTGTCATTCATGCAGGATCTGTCCTTTTCACTCTGTATATTCCGTCTTGTGTCCCCACTGCATCAGCTCGGTGCAGAAATATCGAATTTTCTACAGTCTGGTGGTATATAGCAAGTATCATTTAGCATCATACAATTTACAAATAAAGCATTTAGCCAAAGGCATCATTTAGCTGCTACTGATTTCAATGTAAAACTGAAAAACTGTTGAATGAAGAGCCTTTTTGTGAGTACAAATACTTTGTTCCTGAATTTTTAGGTATCTGTACTTTGGTAGTATTTAGTAGTATGTATTTAACAGACAGCTTTTTACTTTTACTGCCTGCATTCACCATTCATTATTGTTAAGTCACCAATCTTGACATCCATATGACTTTAATCTTTCCATATCTTCTGGTATTGTTCTTGGTGTTTGGAAATCTGCTCATGACTCCTCACTGTATAAGAGAGATGTCAATAATTACCATTCCACCTCAAGGCTGTGTTGTCTGGCTCAAAGTCTAGATTATCCAGTAAATAGACAATTAAATGAATTTCTCACAAGCTATTAGTCCTCAACCTGTATCAGTCTGGTTTCAGAGCTGGTCACAGCACCATCACAGCTACTACTTTGGTTGTCAGTGATGTTGCTTCTGGTGTGGACAAGCGAAAACACGGTGCTGCTCTTTTCACTGATATGTTAAAACACTATTATTACAAAGAGTACATAGTATTGGTTTGGGTTCTAAAACTTGTAATTGGTTTCAGAATTACTTGTGTGAAAGGCAGCAATGTGTAAAAATGGAAAAAAGTCCAGTCTGAGTTCTTACCAATAATAAAGGTGTGCCACAGGGCTCCACACTGGGTCTCATCTTGTTTTCTATTATAGTAGTGACATAACCTTGTCCTTACTGGCTGTTATCTCCATCTTTATGTGGATGATACTATTGTCTTACAGATGTTGAACTCTTAAAAAGACAGTACTCCTTGTTCTTGTTTGGCAACTTTATTCTCCCCAGCACTATATATATTTTTTTAATGTTTTCTTTTCCAAGACAGTGGGCAGCACTCGTATCCCATACACATACACAAGGACAACAAAGATTACATCGCAGCCGTAAAGCAGGCTGGTGTTATGCCGTGTCACTCAAAACAATACACCTTCCTCCCTTAAGCAATGGTAGTAATAAAAATAATGCCAGGACCAAACACAATAGCTAAATTATTCAAATTAAATGGAAAAATGTACAAAAATATAATGAGACTGCATCCTTCTGTACAGCCCAGCCCATTATATTTTCCATAGTATTTTTAAAGCATAAATATTTGTAGGTTGCAACACACCTTTAATGATCTGCAAGGTGTGCTGCCAGTATTATAGACATTCACAATCTTCATATCTTCACCCAAGACGGACTCAGAATTGAGCAAGTTCAATACCTTGGCATCTGGATTAATGAAAAACTTAATTTCAAACATTGTGTCGACACTCTTGTATCTAAGTCACGACAGAAGATCGGTCTCCTGTACAGAAATAGAGGCACCTTCCCCCTGCTTTGCAGAAAAAGGATTATTGAAGCGGTATTTCTGTCAGTTTTAGATTATGGTGATGTTATTTATAGGCATGCCGCCTCTTCTACCCTCAAACATCTGGACTCCATTTATCATTCTGCCTTTTGTTTTATTACTGCTGATGCTTACGGTACCCATCATTCAGATGAGACCTAACAGGCACTGGTATTTATTCATCCACAAAGCCCTCGTGGGTTTATTTCCACCTTATATTTTATCTCTCCTGGTCACATCACTCAGCACTTAACCAAACTCGGTCTCATTATTGGTTCACACTTTTGTGTGCCCAATTTTGAATTGTGTTTTGCACTGCATGCTCCACACACATGGAATAAGCCGCAGTGTACTTTAAAAACTGCCAACAATTTAGAACCTTCCCTCCCTTTTTCCTCTGTTATCCCAGATTCAGAGTACAGTTGAGTTAGTTAGTTTTGTTTTATTTATTGTGACTTGCTATGTAAAGTGTATTGCAATGTTTCTTGTAGATTATCTGCTCAGGAATGTTTTTTTTATTTTATGTTCATTCAGGTCTCTTCTTGAAAATAAGATTCTGTTTCAGTGGGATTCACTTGATTAAATGAAGGTTATTGACTCTGTACTCAGTGAGATTATAGCCAGATACAACACAATTCAGTGACAGCACGTTTTACAACAGGAGTCATGTTTCTGTAATACTTCTCTTTTTTCCAACCACCACAAGTTTCTGACTGCTCTGTAGGTTTACAGACCACCTCCAGTGCTCAATCTCTACACATACGCACAACTATTTCCTTGTGTTTCCTTGTGTGGTGCACACTGTAATTATCATCTTCTGACAAACCAGTATTCTTTGTTCGAGGAGGCCTGATCTTCCTACTGCTGGTGAGGATACAGGTCACCTTCACCATAACACCAATGATGACAACATTAATGATCTTAATGTTGGGGATAATGGTCCAGTTGTTGAGGCTGATGTGGGAATCAACCATCAGTCACTGTCAGAGACTGTAACACCTCCTTTACTCCATCCACATGACACTCCCAGCACCCAACATTACATGATCAGCATCACTCCAGCCTGTTCTGTATCTGTTCTAATCTTGGTTTAGAACAGGTCTAAAGCACAGTAGGGGTGTGTGCAGGCAGAAGGAATGACTACAGTCCACCAACAGCCCACATTCAGCCCACTCTTGGCACCTACCAACTGATGGATGCTGGAGGGGGATCCCTCTTTGAGCAGGCCATACTAAGGTTTCCTCCTATAAGGACTTTTTCTAAGGTCTAAGGTTTGGGTGAGTGTCATTTTCATCTAACATGGCCACTAAATCCATCAGTCCAAAAATTAATAAGGAAAGAGACCTAATTCTTGATTTGTCTTGCTTGTTTTTAGAGAGAGTATAACAGTATCAAAAACCAGAAGATGACAGTGTTTTCATCAATGAACATTGTTATTTTTTTCATGATTTGTTTGGTTTGTATATATTTGTGAAATATGGTAAAGAATTTTTCGTGGCTCAGAATGAGGCTGAGGTGGTCCCATCCTAATAGTGAAATACTTAATAATTTACACATTTAACAATCAGCAAAATGTGATCTTGTCACAGGGTGCTTGAAGTTTGCATTAAAGCCATTGTTTTTATCTCCACACTTCACAGCCAGAGGCAGAACATTTCAGCCTACTGTTTTTCATTTCATAAAACCTCTTAATTAACATCCCATCAGTGTAGCGTCTTTTCAGCTTTGCAGATATGGCTTGTGAAGAGAAGAATCATGATGCCAGGTGAATGTGTAACGTCAGACATCTGATTATTACGGCAGTTAAAAAGTAATAATCCGTGTTACTTGCGAGATGCAGTAAATTTGTCATGTCTGAAAGTAGTGCAGTGTAGTTAATTTAGGAAAGTTTTTTTTTCTTTTCTTTCTTTTGAAGAAATTGGACATGCTAGGATGCAAAAGAAAAAAATATTCACCTGTTTTAACAGCCATGAAGAATCAGGAAGAGAATCTTCCTCATCGGAAGTTTTAGCAATGCCTTTTCTAGCACTGTACAGATTACGATAAAGCGCAATGCTGCCACCATGTTGGTGCAATGCTGCACCTATGTATTCATTCATCAATGGCCCTGACAGTATTTATACCTAACAAGACTTGTCTAAGAAGGGCCACAGCATAGCAGACACAGACAGACAATGTCATATATGTTACAATGGCATCTACCATTAGCTTTTAATAATTTGGGTTTTTTTTTTACACAAATACCGCCATATACAGCGTACCCTGGTGAAATGTCAGGATGGTATGAAAAACAGAAACTGCCCAAGCCTAAAATACAGCCACACTTAATACCATTTGGCTTGGTATTGTAGCCATATTTAGGGTAGCTACTATCTAATGGTAGAACTTTGTAGAGAGTACTACCATAATATTAATTAGCGATACTGTGATTCTTCTGTTGCCTGTCATGACCAAACCTGAGGACAACTATTTCTATCGACAGCTCAGGTTCAGGCACATTGTGCCAAAATGAGGCACCAAAATCTGCTTTATGATTCAGACTGGTAGGTACCAGCCGGTATAGGAACTGCTCCAGGTTTTGGTTCAACCCTCATTATAGCAAGTAACTTATTATTCATTACTTAAAGTGCTCACTATGCAAATCCACAGATATCAGCACTAAATGTCAGGCACTGCTTCATTAACAGCAAAGAAACAAACAAAATAACTCATAGTCGGCTGCTCATTAGAGTTTTTGCTCCTGACTTGTATTTTGGTGACTACTCAGGATTCTGTGTACAGTGTTACCACTTTTCATGTTAGAGATGTTTTTTTGTTCCAAAATAAGAACTCATTATTCTTTTTATCATGCATGCGTTTTACCTAAGATCAGACATGGCACTCAATATTGTTGGAACACAGATTTCATGAAAAATGTTCTACTTCTGGGACAATTAGGAGAAAAATCTTAGAAACTCTGTGAATTATTCCTGAGGCAAGGTGGAATTCATGAATCTACTTGAATTTACTTCTTTAATTATATTTCTTACTTTAAGGGTAAATGTTTTATACTGGGTACTAAATTATTTCAGACCCATGATTAAGGCATGACCACCGTTGCAGTATGCATTTTTCTCGTTGGTGCTTTCTCCACCATGGAGAAGAGTTGATTTCTTCTCTCTCGGTTCCTCTTCACAGATGGAGGAAGTGGGCGACAGTTGTTACGGAGGTTAGAAGATTTCTTCTCTGACCTCCAGACTGTGTCATGGTATATTCTGAAGAATATGCCACCTAACGTAGCCTATCAAATCTATACCCCTCTGTTTAGAATGGGAAGTGTGTCAGCTTGTTAGCAGGTCAGCCAATGTTGACGTCAGAGAATTGTGTATTAACTTAAAACATTAGTGTTACAGTTCAGAATCATCGTGCTGAGTTAATGCGAACTCCTGCTGCATTCATATTGTTATCCCATTTTAACATCCATCATTGTCATATGTTATGAGGGAAATAAAAACAAACACTAATGAAACAAGACCCGCTGGTGTTTCGGTTTAGTGACCGTGTTGACTGATGACTTAGCAAAATAACTCATGGTACTGGTGACGGTGTTACACCGTATTTGGCGACCCATCAGATTCTGTGACCTGCAGCGATGTAAAAAGTACTCAGATCCTTTATTTCATTAAAAGCATTAATACCACAATGTAAAAATACTTAAATTACAAGTGAAAATCCCTCAATTAAACTCCTACATAAAGTACTACAGTAAAAGTACTAAGTAAAATAACTTTAATTTTACTGTAGTACCCTAATTAATACTTTTTATTTTACTTTTTCTTTAGTACCGTGCTTAGTACTTTTTATTTAAGTACTGAGGTAAAAGTAAAAGTAGTCATTTCTGCCGAAAACATGAAAAGAAGATGCACCAGAATTCTTTCTTATTTTCTTTACATGTTAAAATCAAGTTTGTTTGTTTTTTGCCCTCAACACGTCACCTTTTTCACCTCGTATGAGTTTGCAGATCTGAAGCTAAATGTCCAGCTTAGAAAATATATTTCCTCCTCGTTGTTTTAATAAACCAAACTACAAGGTATCACACTGATAGAAAAGAATATCAGTGATTTTAAAAACTCACAAGATACCAACATGATGACATCCATGTCTAGATGACAATGGAAAATACACACATGACAGTTTGATTCATTCTTTTGAATTGATTGTTTCTACAGAAATGTCTGTATGGCCTCCTAGAATATCTACTTTCTTCCAGATTATTCAGAGGCAGATCACACAAAACTAAGCACTCAACTACATATGAAAAATAATTGTTGTGATACATGTGATTCTTTGACTGTGTGATGTATCCACTGCAAATAACATGTTACTTTGGCTCCATCTGTTGGAAGAAGGTGTAGGTGCACATAAATCACTGTTAAAGAAAAGGTACGCTGTAAAATTAGAGTAAAATACAGCAGAGGCGCCAGTGTTTTAACACCATTTTACAGTGCATCTACTGTAATTTATTTTAACAGTATATTCCTGTTATTTGGATTGCAGTATGTGGCAGTTGTCATTTTCTTTCTTTTTTGTGTCATTTTCAGTATATAACAGAATGTTACTCTTTAATTAAAAAGTTAATAATATCTACTTTTGCATTTAATTCTATAAATCACTACAATTCAAAAAAAGTTACTTTCTTTTTACATTTTTCAATCTGTACATGCAGGGAAGGTCTAGTTGAGTCCCAGAGACAGAGACTGGTTCATGACCCACAGGTGGGTCACAAGACATTTTTTTGTGATCACCAAATGAATAAAAGACTAAGAAAGAAATTTTACAAATTGAAGCTTTATACCTACAGTAACCTTTTATGAAGTATTTAAAATGTGTATATTCTTTTATTGATGATGGGAAATAATGAGAGTGTGTTAATTTTGCCTAAATGCACTTATTTTGTCTCATTTATGAAGAAGACTAAGATGCCCTATATTGATTTCATGAGGTGAAGAAATAAAAACAATGAGATGCCCGTGAACTCAGATTAAATGCATTTTTTTTCTCACTTATCAAGTATTTAGCGTGTGTATGTTTTCAATAACGTGTCAAGATAATGTAAGGCACAGAAATGACAGTAAAAATGATCAGGAATCTTTATTTATGCACAAATTAACTCAAGATTTACTGAATCGCTGATCGAGTCAGTCACACTCATTGAAAACACTTGTGTGGGTGGATAATGGTTGTGTAAGGCCCTTCAGATTGCCAATAATTAATTGGTCATTAAATATATATTGTATGCTAATGATCAATTCATCATTGTAAATTAATTATGGGAGCTGTGTTACATAAATAACCCCCAAAGAACTTTGCATCTGGAAGCATTAATATAATAGATTTGATCTGATTATCAAACTTAAGGCATTTTCTATTATGAAAACTGGTCAGCCACAGCCCCTTCCCTACTTCCTAACCCACTACTTCCTGCACCCTCGCTCAGACAACACCCATCTACAAACTCAGCCTTCACTTTTATCTCAAGTTCTGTGACTGTGTCTTGCATGGTTGTGACGTTATTGCCTTGACAGAATCCATCCATAGACATTGTCGGGAGGGTCACTTTGAAAAAACTTTAAAAATGTAGTCCATCATGTAATCTATCTATATGACAATATTGAAGTAATGTAACTTAATTACTTTCTGATACTTTTGGATTTACTCAATGTAAAATATGGTTAAACTGTTTAGTCTAATATAGTGTTTTTACGGCTGCAACTAACATCGATTAATCAGGTGATTATTTTCTAAATTAATCGATTAGTTGTTTGGTTCAGGAAATGTCAGAAAAAGGTGAAAATGTTGATCAAAGTCCAAGATGACGTCCTCAAATGTCCTCAGCTCAAAAATATTCAGTTTACTGTCAGAGATTAGTAAAGAAACCAAAAAATATTTACATTTAAGGAAGTTAAAATCTGTGAATTTAGTTTTTTTTAATTTAAAAAATGACTCTAAACAATTAATTATCAAAATAGATGCAGATTAATAATAGACTAATTGTTGCAGCTCTAAGTGTGTTATGTTCTTTGTCAGGTTTGTGTTTATTGGTTTAGGTTTAGTAGTTTGTCCAGCTGTTCTTTCCTTTGTTCTGCACAATTGATTGATTGATTTGTTGATTTAAAGGCAAAAAAATTTACAAAATTTCCACCCAGTTAAGCACTGTGCATGGTAGTATATCATTCTTTATTTTAAAATTGTAATCCTAATAATCCCCATTTTTACTAAATGTAACTGTTATCTGATTACACTTTATGTCTATCTGTAACTGTTATAACAGTTACCTTTTTTGTAACCAGAATGCGTAATCCCATTACATGTAATCTGTTACTTCCCAAGCCTGTCTAGAGACAGACATAAAAACAAAGTAAACAGAAAAACGCTTTTGAGGTAGTTTAGTATTAGAATCAGCTTTATTGGCCAGTTGCTTTCAATGTACTTACACGGGAAGAGAACACATACCACAACAATAGGAACAAGGACAACAAAGCTAAACAAATAAAGGTAGCTACCCGGTGATGTTTCTCCACAGTTGAGGCATGATTTCCTGTAGTGTCGTTAGCTGAAAACCTGTTTCACAACTGTTCAGTGTTGCCCCTCTAAACTACCATGATCTCCTTTGTCAGTGTGTTTCTGGTCTGGTTGTATAGGATTCTGTCCCCACTACAGTCGTACCCATTTTCTATACACATATAGGAGGTGTCTCCAGGACCACATGTTGACATGATGACACGTTCTCACGAGGTGAAAACTATACCGGCCATGCTGTCGGCTGGTTGGCTAATAGCTGAACTTCATTTAACTGCTTTGGTTTCAGGGTCCTGGCATGTGGCCTGTGTCTGAAATAACTCAGTTTACTATATGGTGAACTATGTTTACCCTCTGCCATTCTATTTGAGTCTCTGCGTACAGTATATACCTTACACCATGCCAGTGGTTCCCAACACTGAGTGCAGCTGGTTTTGAGGTGACATTATGTTGTTCTTCAGTCAGCCAAAGCAACAGCAATACAGTCGACACATCCAGAACAGCACTTCCTTCCTTCAAAATAAAATACCAACAACTCCAAATTATGCAGTAAAAGCTGCCCAATTTCTATATTGAGTGTATAGCACCACCTGTGATGTTTTGTTAAACTCTCTTCTCATTTCAATCATTTGCAAAATATCTGCTGATGCATTAAATTTGCAATTATATACTACATTACATACATACATATATATAACAATTACCTATACACACAGTGCAGAGTAAGATTTATAGCATACCATCCATCCATCCATCTTCTTCCGCTTATCCGGGTCCGGGTCGCGGTGGCAGCAGTCTAAGCAGGGATACCCAGACTTCCCTCTCCCCAGACACTTCCTCCAGCTCTTCCGGGGGAATCCCGAGGCGTTCCCAGGCCAGCCGAGTGACATAGTCCCTCCAGCGTGTCCTGGGTCTTCCCCGGGGCCTCCTCCCGGTTGTGACATGCCCGGAACACCCTCCCAGGAAGGCGTCCAGGAGGCATCCGGTATAGATGCCCGAGCCACCTCAGCTGGCTCCTCTCGATGTGGAGGAGCAGCGGCTCTACTCTGAGCTCCTCCCGGGTGACAGAGCTCCTCACCCTATCTCTAAGGGAGCGCACCGCCACCCTGCGGAGGAAACTCATTTCGGCCGCTTGTATCCGAGATCTCGTTCTTTCGGTCATGACCCAGAGTTCATGACCATAGGTGAGGGTAGGAACGTAGATTGACCGGTAAATCGAGAGCTTCGCCTTTCGGCTCAGCTCCTTCTTCACCACGACAGACCGGTACAATGACTGCATTACTGCTGCCGCTGCACCGATCCGCCTGTCAATCTCACGCTCCATCCTCCCGTCACTCGTGAACAAGACCCCAAGATACTTGAACTCCTCCACTTGAGGCAGGAGCTCTCCTCCAACCCGGAGGGAGCAAACCACCTTTTTCAGGTCGAGCACCATGGCCTCGGACTTGGAGGTGCTAATTCTCATCCCAGCCGCTTCGCACTCGGCTGCAAACCGCCCCAGCACATGCTGAAGGTCCTGATTCGAGGGAGCCAACAGGACAACATCATCCGCAAAAAGCAGAGATGAGATCCCGTGGTCTCCGAACCGGACTCCCTCCGGCCCCTGGCTGCGCCTAGAAATTCTGTCCATAAAAATAATGAACAGAACCGGTGACAAAGGGCAGCCCTGCCGGAGTCCAACATGCACCGGGAACAGGTCTGACTTACTGATCGGGGAGGCCGTTCCTCCCAATCACGCCCCTCCAGGTAACACTGTCATTGCCCACGTGAGCGTTGAAGTCCCCCAGTAGAACGATGGAGTCCCCAGTCGGGACACTTTCCAGCACCCCTCCCAAGGACTCCAAGAAGGCCGGGTACTCTACACTGCCATTCGGCCCATAAGCCGAAATGACAGTGAGGCACCTGCCCCCAACCCGAAGGCGCAGGGCAACGACCCTCTCGTTCACCGGGGAAAACTCCAACACATGGCGGCTAAGGTGGGGAGCTATAAGCAAGCCTACACCAGCCTGCCGCCTCTCACCGCGGGCAACTCCAGAGTGGAAGAGAGTCCAACCTCTCTCAAGGAGTTGGGTTCCAGAGCTCAGACTGTGCGTGGAGGTGAGCCCGACTATCTCTAGCCGGTACCGCTCAACCTCCTGCACTAGCTCAGGCTCCTTTCCCCTCAGCGAGGTGACATTCCATGTCCCCATAGCCAGATTCTGTGTCCAGGGATTGGGCCGTCGGGACCCCCGCCCACGACCGCCACCCAAACCACAATGCATCGGCCCCTTCTGAACCCTCCCGCGGGTGATGGGCCTACGGGAAGGCGGGCCCACGTCGCTCCTTCGGGCTGTGCCCGGCCGGGTCCCGTGGGCACAGACCCGGCCACCAGGCGCTCGCCTGCGAGCCCCAACCCCAGGCTGGCTCCAGGGTGGGGCCCCGGTGACGCCAATCTGGGCGACGTAAGCTTCCTCGTGTGTTCATCTATCATCAGGGGCTTTGGAACCGCTCTTAGTCTGACCCGTCACCTAGGACCTGTTTGCCTTGGGAGACCCTATCAGGGGCAATAAGCCCCAGACAACATAGCTCCTAGGATCATTCAAGTACTCAAACTCCTCCACCACGATAAGGTGGCGGTTCAAGGAGAAGTTTATAGCATACCAATAAAGTAAAGTCTTAATGCATGAAATGGTAATTTCTGCAATCAAAATACAAATGATCGGGGAAATGATTAGTTTGTGAATTTATTCACAAACTGAAAATTTATTTTGAAAAAATCACACATAGATGAAGACAAAGCTTAGACATTTCTCATGATGATGGATAATGTCACAAGCATGTTAAATTGTTCCTTGTTTACAGAATTGGAAGATATTTTCATCACTTTATCGATAAGTCAGTTTTATCATAAAAGGAATTTGTTTTGGTATTTTGATGCATAAACAGTAAACAAAAATGAGAAACTGAAAAGCAAGTACTGCAAAGCCGAAAACATAAACAAGAAACTTTACAATAAAGAAAATGTAAAAGAATATGTGAAATATGTCTTAAAATTAAAGAGCTGTATAGTTTGTTCGGGAATATGCAAATTTTCACAGCATGAGGAAGGGCAACATCAGGCCTTGCCCAGGAAGATGCCAGTGGGGTTGGTGGAAGTAGTGAGGAGGTTCCCTGTCACGGCCCAGGCGGCATGACCCGTGACCAGTCAATGACCGCTGGGTCCAAAGGGTAGAGGCCACACCTCCTGAACACAGCCACCACCTACTCTCTGATCCTTCATCATCTGGTAGGAGTCCCTTAGGACTCTTGAAAACTCCTTCTTTGAAACCTAGACAGAGCAGCTTTCTGCTGACAGATCTCCTGTAACACCAGAGAAATCTGCCTTCATGGCTCCGAAGAAACTCACATCCAGAGCCTTTATGATGTGAGATGTGTGTCACGACAGGCACGGGAGAATGACCCCCTCCCTCTGTGCCACCCGGATTGGCTCTGGATCCAGGTGGAACTGGTGGCCGTCCATGACAAGCAGTAGCGGGCGCTCCTGCATGGCGTACTTCAGGCAATGCCCAACAAACCACTTCATAAACAGCTCACTGTCCATGAGCCCTGCCTGCAACTTCCCATACCGGGGCGTTGGGGACCTGTTCCTTGTTGTGGTGCCCCCAGCATATACCTCCTTATATATTATGAAAGGGGCAACATCTGCGTTCAGGTAGGTCAGGACGGTGATGTGGTCCCTGGATCCCTGGTCCTGCATGTATGCATGTTTGTTCCCTCAGGGCATGATGACTTGCCTCCTTGCCGAGTCCAGCTGAAACCCTGTCTCATCGCAGTTGTAGATCTGACAGGGCTTCTCCCTCAACCCATGCTCCTCCAGGGTGGTGGTTAGGAGCCTGAAGTATTCTTTGATGGGCCCCCTCTGTGTGCAGAATGCCTTCCCATGGTTGCTGATGTCTGGGGTCCAGGCAGTGAGATGATCACCATGTCGTTCACAGACATTAATCCACCACGCACGTCCCGCCAAGCACGGTCTTTGGTGCATGGTTGTAAATGGCCAGAGCATGGGTCAGGACCTAAGGCTTCATCAGTGGAAGCCTGCGACTGGCAGAACACAAACTCCACCGGGGAAATCTCATCTTCAGGGGTGAGAAGTTGCCTCTGGACATCAACATAGCCAAAGGCAACCCTTCCTGACTCTGTCACTCAGACTGAACTGAGAACCCAAACTGCACAGCTACCTGCTGCAGAAAGAGCCTGCCTGTTTCCACCTCTTGAACTGCCTGTCTCCCTCTTATGGAGCTGGTGGATGAGGCATCTGAAAATGCATATTAATTCCTTCTGTCATAAATAAATTCAAATGTTGGTTTAGGTACATTTCATGTTACATTACCATGCTTAGTTCTATTAGCCACTAGCCTGTCACGCCAGATAGTTTGTTGCACAGAACCATCTCAGAAGCCTTAGAAACTGTTTGGAAAAGGGCAGGCACTTCCAAAAAACACTTTGCAGGTCGTTGGATGAACCATCTGTCTATCACATCTAACACAGGCTAACTTCAACCAATCAGATCAAACTCTTGCTGAATCTGGTCCAGAGAAGAGCGAAAACATCTTTTCCATGGAGAAATTCCTTCAATGTCATTCTTTGCTCTTCTTTCAATGAAGAAACACTCTCAAGTTCTGATATAACTGATGCTATCACAGTATCTATGCTAACCTCTTCTGGAGCTGCCATTGTTTGTTCAAGATGAGTCACTTCCATGGACACTTCTCGCTGTCATCACACCTAAAACCACGCCTGTAGCTACCAGTAGTCCCTCCTAGGACACTGATTGGCTGCACCACTTTTGGTGTGGACACAAACAGATAACTTGAAGCCTGGAAAGATGGATTCTCCTGTGATCTCACAAATCTAGCTGCTTCAAAAGGTGAATTAGACACATGAATGGACAAAAACATATTTACAAAATATATATTTACATAGACAAATATTTACCTTCATCATCAAACATCAAAACAGCATTACAATTTCTATATCCACCTTTTCTTTAACACACACACACACACACACACACACACACACACACACACCTATTATATGTATTCAATCTCCATCTTCTTTCTCTTTTCTGTCTCTTTCCTCCCTCGTCTCTCCATCTTCTCACTTGTCTGTCACCTTTTCCTGTCTCTTTTCTCACCACAGCTTTCTCTTCTCTGACCTGACCCGACTTTCTCTCTGCTCTCTGTCTTTTCAGCCAGAAACACAAACCATACAAGAGCAAAGCTAAGAGTCAAAAACATTGAATTTTAGTTAAACCCATAAATAACTTATATATTGACGATTAATCTATATAACCTATATTCTCTAACATCCTCTACTGGGCTTTAACACACACTCTCTTTCTCTCTCTCTCTCTCCCTTTCACACACACACACCAACATTATTTTTCATTATTAAATCAGGTTACATGAATATATTGATTTTGCCTAGCTGAACGATACAAGACACTTGAATAGCTAATTTGACAATTTTGCGTCAAATCTTAAAACTGTGTTAAAACTTTTGCGATGTAATTAGACATGTAAATGTTTATGTATAGATATGAAATTCGACATGTAGACTCTTAAACATGTACAAAATGCTTCCACTGTGCGTCAGTGCGTAAGCTTGCGACTATGGACAATAGCAGAGGACGGTGTTTGGTTGTGAAAACAGTTCCGCTAACAAAGTCAATTTTAAATGCACATGATTACAGCTATTTATCTTTTCACTAACAAGACCACAGCATACGTAAGTTCAGCACAAAAGCATATTATTTGGGACAGCAATGGTAACTGGGATGGATGGGATGATAGGGATCAAGGGGAGAGGGATAGTGGGGGGTCGAGGAGGTGAGGGACATCAGTTGTTGAGCTGAATGTCTACGAACCTGGGGGGTCGAGACTCAGGGCGGGGAAATGTCTCAGCGAGCTTCCATGCATCGTCCCCCGTGGTTCCTATGGAAGAAAGAGAGAAAGAAAGACAAGTTAATGACTCATAATGGAAGTATTAGCTGAACATACCTGTCTTGAGGTGGACCTAGAGCGTGCGGCGGTGACCCAGGAGGACGCAGGGAGGATGAGTCAGCTCTTTGTAGAGTGGTCCTGGGCCAGATGCAGAAGAACTTGTGGCCGACTGTTAGATGACCACCGTCCTAATTGTCGAACTGTGTGTTACCTCCTGGGACAGAAAACAGGGTTGTGGGGGATTGTTGTGAGAACTGAGACAGACAGGAGACGGTAGGATGTGCTTATATAGGTATGCGCAGGTGATTGGAATGAGAAGGTGTGGGTGTCTGAGTGTCAGGACGCAGGTGGATTTGTGGGAGATAGGTGCTAGGTGTTTTGAATTAGCAAACCGGTGATAGTGATCAGCTGAGGGTGGTGTGGTCTAGTTCCTGAACCTCAGTTTTAAACTACATAACATGCATTTGTGCTTAACAAGGAAAGAAGCAGCTAATAATCAATAAACCTACAATGAGCATGAAATATTATTTTAAGCTAAACAATTTAAGCATATTTGGTACTGAAGTGATTCAAAAGTAATGCAAAGTATTCAAGTTACATTACTTTAAATTTTGTGATACTTGGATTAGTAACTATATTTTGTAATGCTTTTTTTAAATATCAGAATACATTTTTAAAGTAGCCCTACCAACCGTGGTCACCAGCATCACCACCATTTTTCAGTAGTAGTATTATTGACAGGTTAGCCAATTAACTTTATTAAATTTTAACGGGGTGTTTCCCCTGTTCCCAGACTTTATGCTAAGCTGAGCTAACTGTCTCCTGAGTCCAGTTTCATATTTATAAGACATGAGACTGATATCAATTCAGCTCCTGGCAAGAGGGAAATTAACCATATTTCCCCACAGGCTGAACTATTTCTATAAGTGTGGAGACTTGAGACATACTGTACATAGTGTAGATATGGTTTTCACTGTTCAAGGACGGCTGCATATCAACAACAGGCATTCTTACAGAGCTCATGTATTTTCTTTTGCTGTCATCGCTGCTTGAGGGTCAGATCTCCTGCTCCTAGCTGGAGATGTATACTGAAGAATAATACTTCACTGAAGGGTTTCAGTTCACGGTCAGGATGATTTCCACTTGAGTTTTATGTTTGTCCTCAGCACTGTTAATCATCAAGCTGAAGTAATCCTGCTTTGTGAGACAGGGCCCAGATGCTATGATGGAGGACATCCCACTTCTGAGGCCTTACAAACATGCAGGAGACAGAGTGAGGCCCTTTTTTTGCAGTGATATAAGCTTTGAACTGTTGAGTTTTGAAGGTGACCTGATATGGCATCGTTCCAGCTGGCAATGAAATAGGCCTATAAAGTGAATGGAACAACCCTGGCTACATGGTCTCCCCACGCAAGCTATGTTGCTGATTTGGCCAAAAAACAAACTTCTGCTTGCTGTAACTAGTATTCACATACCACAAAAGGAAACATTTCCCACAGTTTCAGTTTGTACTCATATGTGCATTCTTTTGCAGAATTTCAGAACCGTAACGTCCAGCCACACACTTAAACTGACCTTTGATCTGTGTTTTCTGGGGTCTGATGGTTTTCTAAATCACAAATCAGTTAGACGATGAGTCACACATGAATGAGTTAAGTGCTAGGTTGGCTCACAGTCACTTTAAATTAGCAAATGTGGGGTAAAAGAAAGGGCATGAAACTAACATCATTTTAAACAACACAGTAATCTTTCTTTAAAGGGACAGTTCACTCTAAAATCCATCCATCCATCCATCTTCTTCCGCTTATCCGGGTCCGGGTCGCGGGGGCAGCAGTCTAAGCAGGGATACCCAGACTTCCCTCTCCCCAGACACTTCCTCCAGCTCTTCCGGGGGAATCCCGAGGCGTTCCCAGGCCAGCCGAGTGACATAGTCCCTCCAGCGTGTCCTGGGTCTTCCCCGGGGCCTCCTCCCGGTGTGACATGCCCGGAACACCCTCCCAGGAAGGCGTCCAGGAGGCATCCGGTATAGATGCCCGAGCCACCTCAGCTGGCTCCTCTCGATGTGGAGGAGCAGCGGCTCTACTCTGAGCTCCTCCCGGGTGACAGAGCTCCTCACCCTATCTCTAAGGGAGCGCCCCGCCACCCTGCGGAGGAAACTCATTTCGGCCGCTTGTATCTGAGATCTCGTTCTTTCGGTCATGACCCAGAGTTCATGACCATAGGTGAGGGTAGGAACGTAGATTGACCGGTAAATCGAGAGCTTCGCCTTTCGGCTCAGCTCCTTCTTCACCACGACAGACTGGTACAATGACTATATTACTGCTGCCGCTGCACCGATCCGCCTGTCAATCTCACGCTCCATCCTCCCGTCACTCGTGAACAAGACCCCAAGATACTTGAACTCCTCCACTTGAGGCAGGAGCTCTCCTCCAACCCGGAGGGAGCAAACCACCTTTTTCAGGTCGAGCACCATGGCCTCGGACTTGGAGGTGCTAATTCTCATCCCAGCCGCTTCGCACTCGGCTGCAAACCGCCCCAGCACATGCTGAAGGTCCTGATTCGAGGGAGCCAACAGGACAACATCATCCGCAAAAAGCAGAGATGAGATCCCGTGGTCTCCGAACCGGACTCCCTCCGGCCCCTGGCTGCGCCTAGAAATTCTGTCCATAAAAATAATGAACAGAACCGGTGACAAAGGGCAGCCCTGCCGGAGTCCAACATGCACCGGGAACAGGTCTGACTTACTGCTGGCAATGCGAACCAAGCTCCTGCTCCGGTCATACAGAGACCGCACAGCCCTTAGCAAAGGGCCCCGGACTCCATACTCCCGAAGCACCTCCCACAGAATGCCACGAGGGACACGGTCGAATGCCTTCTCCAAGTCCACAAAACACATGTGAACTGGTTGGGCAAACTCCCATGAACCCTCAAGCACCCTGCGGAGGGTATAGAGCTGGTCCAGTGTTCCATGACCAGGACGAAAACCGCATTGTTCCTCCTGAATCCGAGGTTCGACTATCGGCCGAATTCTCCTCTCCAGTACCCTGGAATAGACTTTACCAGGGAGGCTGAGGAGTGTGATCCCCCTATAGTTGGAGCACACCCTCCGGTCCCCCTTCTTAAATAGAGGGACCACCACCCCGGTCTGCCAGTCCAGAGGCACTGTTCCCAACTGCCACGCGATGTTGCAGAGGCGTGTCAACCAAGACAGCCCTGCAACATCCAGAGACTTAAGGTACTCAGGGCGGATCTCATCCACCCCCGGTGCCTTGCCACCGAGGAGCTTCTGAACTACCTCGGTGACCTCAGCCTGAGTGATGGATGAATCAACCTCTGGGTCCCCAGCCTCTGCTTCCTCTACAGAAGGCGTGACAGTGGGATTGAGGAGATCCTCGAAGTATTCCTTCCACCGCCCGACAATATCCCCAGTTGAAGTCAACAGCTCCCCACCTCCACTGTAAACAGTGTTGGCAGGGTACTGCTTCCCCCTTCTGAGGCGCCGGACGGTTTGCCAGAATCTCTTCGAGGCTGACCGGTAATCCTCCTCCATGGCCTCCCCGAACTTTTCCCATACCCGAGTTTTTGCTTCCGCAACCGCCCGGGCTGCAGCACGCTTAGCCTGCCGGTACCTGTCAGCTGCCTCAGGAGTCCCACGAGCCAAACAAGCTCGATAGGACTCCTTCTTCAGCTTGACGGCATCCCTTACTTCCGGTGTCCACCACCGGGTTCGGGGATTGCCGCCGCGGCAGGCACCGGAGACCTTACGGCCACAGCTCCGAACGGCCGCGTCAACAATGGAGGCGGAGAACATGGTCCATTCGGACTCAATGTCTCCAGCCTCCCTCGGGATCTGGTCAAAGCTCTCCCGGAGGTGGGAGTTGAAAACCCCTCTGACAGAGGGTTCCGCCAGACGTTCCCAGCAGACCCTCACAACACGTTTGGGCCTGCCAAGTCTGTCCAGCTTCCTCCTCCGCCAGCGGATCCAACTCACCACCAGGTGGTGATCAGTTGACAGCTCAGCCCCTCTCTTCACCCGAGTGTCCAAGACATAAGGCCGAAGATCAGATGACACGACCACAAAGTCGATCATTGATCTCCGGCCTCGGGTGTCCTCGTGCCACGTGCACTGATGGACACCCTTATGCTTGAACATGGTGTTTGTTATGGACAAACCGTGACTAGCACAGAAGTCCAATAACAAAACACCACTCGGGTTCAGATCGGGGAGGCCGTTCCTCCCAATCACGCCCCTCCAGGTAACACTGTCATTGCCCACGTGAGCGTTGAAGTCCCCCAGTAGAACGATGGAGTCCCCAGTCGGGGCACTTTCCAGCACCCCTCCCAAGGACTCCAAGAAGGCCAGGTACTCTACACTGCCATTCGGCCCATAAGCCGAAATGACAGTGAGGCACCTGCCCCCAACCCGAAGGCGCAGGGCAACGACCCTCTCGTTCACCGGGGAAAACTCCAACATGGCGGCTAAGGTGGGGAGCTATAAGCAAGCCTACACCAGCCTGCGCCTCTCACACGCGGGCAACTCCAGAGTGGAAGAGAGTCCAACCTCTCTCAAGGAGTTGGGTTCCAGAGCCCATACTGTGCGTGGAGGTGAGCCCAACTATCTCTAGCCGGTACCGCTCAACCTCCTGCACTAGCTCAGGCTCCTTTCCCCTCAGCAAGGTGACATTCCATGTCCCCATAGCCAGATTCTGTGTCCAGGGATTGGGCCGTCGGGACCCCCGCCCACGACCGCCACCCAAACCACAATGCATCGGCCCCTTCTGAACCCTCCCGTGGGTGATGGGCTTACGGGAAGGCGGGCCCACGTCGCTCCTTCGGGCTGTGCCCGGCCGGGTCCCGTGGGCACAGACCCGGCCACCAGGCGCTCGCCTGCGAGCCCCAACCCCAGGCTGGCTCCAGGGTGGGGCCCCGGTGACGCCAATCCGGGCGACGTAAGCTTCCTCGTGTGTTCATCTATCATCAGGGGCTTTGGAACCGCTCTTAGTCTGACCCGTCACCTAGGACCTGTTTGCCTTGGGAAACCCTACCAGGGGCAATAAGCCCCAGACAACATAGCTCCTAGGATCATTCAAGTACTCAAACTCCTCCACCACGATAAGGTGGCGGTTCAAGGAGGAGCACTCTAAAATCAAAAATACATATTTTTCTCCTGGTCTGTACTGGTGTTTATCCATCTAGATTTTTTTTTTTTTTTTTTTTTTTTGCTGTGAGTTGCAGAGTTTGGGAGATATCAACTGTAGAAATATTTGCCCTCTCAAATATAATGGGACTAAATCGGCTTGTGGTGCTCAATGCACCAAAAACATACACAAATTTGAAGCCAGTGTCTCTTTATTATTTTTGTCTGTTGCTTCCCCAAGTATTGCTAATGATTGATAATAATTATGGGGTAGGCGTGAACTTGCTTCAGCTTCTGGGGGCATCCCAGAAAAAGTTAAAAACACAACTTATTTTAAGGTGACAACATACTGATGAGAACATACTTATGAATATTATATTTCACTTCTGCCATATTCTGCCAATAAATCCCTGGAAATCTCAAGTGGGCAAGAGAGGGCTGGAACTAATGATTATTGTCATCATTGAGTGATCTGATAATTGATCTAATTATTTTCACAATTAATTAATCATTTAGTTTACAGAATGTCATCATGAAAAAATGCTCATCACAGTTTCCAAGAGCCCAAACTGACGTCTTTCATTTCCTTCTTTTCCAACTAACAGTCAAAAATTTAAACACTCTTCATTTATCATAATAAATCAAGAAGAAAAACAGCAAATTCTCACATTTAAGAAGCTGGAACCAGCAAAGAATTGACATTATTGCTTGAAAAATGACTGAAATAATGAACTGATTATCAAAATAGTTGACAATGAATTTTCTTGTCACTATCATTACTATTAATTGCAGCCCTGCAAGACAATGCACATAGACAAGAACAAACACAAACACAAACAAATACACACAAAAAATGAAGAAAATGATTTTGAAAAAAGCAAACAAACAATCATCAACAACAACAATAATAATAAATAAAATAAGAAACAATAATAATTCCATTCATTCTATTTCATTCATCCCAGCCCCCACTTTGCCAGCAGGGAATCTGGCTTGATTATCTTCCATCAGCTAATCAATTAATCGATTAATCATAACACCTCTAAATTCCACAGTCCTGAAACAGGGCTATACGAATACATGTAGAATCTGTACATTTACACACCAAACAGTAGGCATCAGCAGTAGAACTACCTCTGGCATTAAACCGTCAGAGGGGGGCAGCAGTGAGCAGTGAGCTAAATGTTTAGATTTTATGGCAAAAATAAATATGCAATCGGTAAGTATTTCAGTAATATAAATAACAGTCGACTGTGCCGAATTAATTATGCAGGTATAATGATTGTTTAACGATATAGGAGCAAGTATTTTGTGTTGTCTCCGTCGTGAGGAATTACAAAGTCACATATTGAAAATTAATAACGGAGTTTTGCGTCGTTAGAATTGACCCGAACTAACCCACCACACCGGGCATGTGACTCGACACTTAAACAGAAGCATTCATGAGTGGTGGTCCAACATTTGAAACCGTACCCTGCAGCCTGCAGCAGCCTTCAGCAGCAGTGTGTGTGTATTTGTGAATGTGCCGTGTTTGTGTCACGGTGACGCGCTCGTGAGCTGCTGCGGATTCATGAGCGCGCGCGCCGTCCTGCTGCCTGGATGGGATCAGCGCGAGGGACGCGAATGAAAGGTAACAGAGCTCCACATACAGATATATACTGATGACAGGGTGGCACACAGGCGGTATAGGGCGCTATGAGACGACACAGAGCACCGCCGTGTCACCTGCTTTATGTTGGCATTTGGTCAAATGTCGGCCTGAAGGACTGAAACACACGGTCCGCCCCGCAAATCTGTTCGCCACGAGTACGTTAACTGGGGTTATCTTATGCTAAAATGAGAAACAGTAAATGTATCAGTCCTTTCTTATCTGTAATGATGCTGTATACATTCTCTATCACAGACCTCCGTTAGGTTAGAGTGGAGCTTTAATGGTTTGAAATGGTTTCATACGGTGGAGGACGACTATCATTCAGGAGTAAATGCTAACTGACACACAAACATGTTCTGGCTTATTTTGACTGGATGTAAAAAGATACTTAGTGGTGTTACAACACATTTTGTGAGCCAGAGGATTCTGTGACCCAAATCCCCAGCAGTGGAAGACATATTCAGAGCCTTTACTGAAGTAGAAGATACTAATACCACACTGACAAGGCTTCACTCCATTCAAAAACATTACTTGAGTGATAGTATGTTAGTATTATCATCAAAACGTACATAAAGTATCAAAAGTAAAAGTACTGTGCAGTAAAGTAGTCCCTCAGTGTTTTACTGTAACATGTAATGATTTTGGATTAATGTATATGTTGCATTTTCCTGCTATAGATAATCAAGGTTGAGGTCATTTGCACAACTTTAGGGGGTTCAGTCCAGTGGTTCTCAACCTGAGGGTTGGTTCCCCCAAGGGGGTCGCGGGTAGTTGTGGAGAATAAAATAAATATTGTAGCGAACAGCATGGATCGAGAGTAGGACTGTTTTATTAATCGCAATCGCAATGAAATCGCAGTATGGCCAGGTGCAATATCCAAATCACAGATTCAGAACCAAATTACGGTGGCCGACGAGTACAAACGCGCTACATATACAGACAGGCGCTGCAAATACAGAAATGCGTTGCATATAGGAAAACAGGAAAACAACATGAGTTGGAAAGTTGAGAACCACCGGATTAATATACAGCAATGCATCACAGTTTATAAGATCATCATATGTTTGTGGCATGGCTGTGCTGTGAGAACCACGTCTCTCTAAAAAGCCAGCTTTCCATCATGTCAGAAAAACCGCCCTGTTTTCAGCTTCATGAGAAAGCATTGTCCAGCTAATCCAAGAGGGGTTTTAAATAGTTAATTTAGCTTAAGAAGTAGGAGAATTAAACACCTAGGTCCTAATCTTGAATCTCTGAATTGACATTCATATTACTAGATTTGGAGATAAATGTTTTTCACTGAACAGCAAGGGTATGAAAAATTGGAATCTGGAAAGTAACTAGTAACTAAAGCTATCAAACAAATGTAGTGGAATAAAATGTACAATATTTGCCTCTGAGATGTAGTGGAGTATAAGTTGCAGTTGCATAAAGTGGAAATACTCAAGCACAGTCCTTGGGTTATCATACTAAGTTACATTCTACCACTGCAAATATTGTATATCTATGGCAGGACGACCTCAGCTACCCCTAACACTCACCCTGAACGTTCTGTTCAGGTCACAGAATCTGGTGTATCACTGGTCATGTAAGGTCGTCTCAACATTTACAAACGCGTCAGACATCTAAGTTTGATTTCTCTGTGTATGACACCTGATATTTCCAGGCTTGCTGACTTGAGACCTCAGATGCCCAGGCCAATTAAAGGAACAACTTGGATGTTAACTGTTTATGAGCACGTACTGGAAAAATGTTGCATAGAACAAGATGAGATACAGGTCCAGAATGTCAATTTAGCTGAACCTGAACCTGTGACGTAGGGCTATGAAGAGGCTGTAAACAACCAGGTGGCTGGTTGACCAACTGACCATAACACAGCATCACAGCATCACAACCACCAACATGGAGGACAGTCTTTGACTGCAAATACTGTACTGCTATAAGAAGAAAGTTTGTACTGTTTAATTAGCATTCCACTCTTTTGAAAAGGATTACTTGATTCCAAGTCTCTCCATTAGGGATCTGATGGGTGGTGAGTCTCCAAATAGTATTAAATGACTTTTTTAACTGTCCGTTTAAGTGTTAATTTCAAGAAGTGCTAAATAGTGCAACGATTAGTCGATCAAGAGAAATTACTTGCCAACTATTTTGATAATTGATTAATCTTTCAGTCATTTTTCAAGCAAAAATGTCAATCGTTTGCTGCTTCTTGAATGTGAGGATTTGCTGCATTTATGACAGTAAATGAAGAGTGTTTGGGCTTTGGACTGCTGGTGTGACAAAAGAAGCAATTTGAAGATGTCACTTTGGACTTTGGAGGTATTGCGATGAGCATTTATCACAATTTTAAACATTTTTAGGGCTCAACGATTAGGATCTCCTGGGACATGTAAAATACAACTTCAGGCGAGTTTTAACACATTGTTTTTTTTCCAGTGCTGATGATGGAAGTAGATAAAGAGTGAGCTCTCTTGCTTCCTTCTCATCTCTGTTGAGAGTTGCACATGCAAAGTACTGATGAGGCACATAAAGATGTTTATGCGCTGAAGTGCAAGTGAGCATTTCAGTTTTCCTGGAAACAGGAGTTCAGTTGGGTAGTGTTAGAGGATGTTGGTGAAAGCCCAACTATGTATTACCCAGGTTGTTGCAGGTTTTAGAGCAAAGTGGATAAAACAGTTGTTTTTCAAAGTTACTTCAACTTTCTGAAAAACAATGGTGGAGTGCCGTAACAGGGGTCAACAGCATCTGGCTTCCATGGCAGCTCAGAGGGCTGCTGACAACCCCATTTTGTGGCCTTGCCAGTGTTTGTATGAAACTGCAGCTGAGGTAATTGCAAAACTGATTACCACAGTGTATCATGTATTCAAGAACACAAGTTACAGTAACTTCAATGGATACTTTGTTGTTGCATAACCAGTAATAAATAGAAAATGTTGTATAGGGGCATGTAAAAATTGACTTCAGGCAAGTAGAGATCTGATCAGCAAGTGGAAAAAAAACCCCCATAAATGTTGAATCAATTTTACAAAGTGAACAACTCATCAATTAATCATGTAAATAATCAGCAGATTATTTGATGATGAAAATAATTGTTAGTTGCAGCTAGGGCTGAACAATTAATTGAAATTTTAATGAAATCGCAATATGGTCTACTGCAATTTTCAAATGGCAGGATGCACAATATTTGTTCAAGGCGCAATGTGTGTCAAAATACCATTTTCAAGTAAATATCGTGGTGCTGCAGAGGCATCCTGGCCAACACATCATTCTCAAGACTTCAGAAAATGTCTTTTTTTAGTAGAGAAGCTGAAAAAATAACACACCATAATTGTTTTAATGTATTTTTCAATGAAAATGAGAATAATGATTTCCTCTGATATCGCAAGTCATATTGCAATTGTAATGTCACTGAAAATAATTGGAATTAGATATTTCTTCTAAATTGTTCAGCCCTAGTTGCAGCCCTAATCTGTTATTCTAGAATGGCCAGTAGTTATTGTTTCTGCCTCAAGTCATATTTGTTGTGTTTCATTTTTTCATTTCCAGGCCGGTGTAAGGTGTCCCTCCTCTGTCCTGGTTTCTACAAGCAGCAGCCTCACAGATAGGCGGAGCCACCAGCCTGCAAGAAGAGTGCTGTCAAGACTATTTGTCCTCATGGAACACATTTATCAGTGCCGCCCGGCCAATGCTGCACCTCGTTCCATATCTCCGTTGTCCCAGCACAAAGAAGTAGTTGATGGTGTTGACTTTTTGCTAAAAGCAGTCCAAAGACGGCAGCTGATAACAGCGCAGCTCTCACCTCTCTCCTGATTGGCTGTAATCTAGATGCCAGAGGACGCAAATACAAGACTCCACAAATAATTCTTGTTCCTCCTCGTCATCCTTGAAGTTGTGTGTCTCTTGTTTTTGTACAGTTGAGTGCAATCATGGGGGCCACCGGCTACGGCTACTATCGTGTAGCCATCTTCAGCTGCATGTTCATCGGCTACTCACTGTACTTCTTCAACAGGAAGACCTTCTCCTTCGTCATGCCCTCTGTGATGGAGGAGATCGACCTGGACAAAGATGACTTGGGTGAGATGGCAGCGTTAATGGAGCATTTTCTTTTGTCTGACTTGAGCAGTATATCCTTAAAGAGAAAATTTACCACTTTTCATGTGCATGTCAGGCCAGTGTTGATAGTAAATGTAGTCAGATGAAGCAATAAATTCCCCTGCACATGTTATATTGACCAAAGTTCTCCTGGCCAGAAGTACCTAAATGTACCAGGATACATTATATGTGAACCTCTGACACCTACGCCCATGTTGCACTGGGTCCGCACCATTTCTGCACTGGTGTACGCCTGTGGTGCGCCAGGGAGGTGGAGTCTTCACGCCATTTAAACAGTGTCTGAACTGGCACATACACTGGATGCCTTATTTCATGTGACAAAAGCATGTATACACCCCCCTTGATAATTATAGTTTACAATTTCATTTAGCAGACACATGGCTCATACAAAACAAATTAATAGAGACTGATGGACAGAACTAATGAATGTCATTTAGGCTTATGTAAAATCATATTCTGAATGTTAATGTCCATGCTGACAATTATTTGTCAACTAGGAAAGCTACAATGGCATTTGCCCTTCTGGCTGACATTGTAGTTTGTTTTGTCAGCTGAGAGTTACATGGTTACTGCTGCTGGCTGCATCACCACACTAGCCTATAACTATTGCTTTGTTGACAAAAACATAGCATTAGTTGACAAAAATACTCATCTAGTATGCCCCCTGGCCACCCAGAGGAGGAGACTTGAAATCCAAGCTGAAAAACCCTTTAATACTACCCTAAAGCTACAGTTGGTAACTTCTATAAAAACAACTTTTTTAAATTGCTGAAACTGTCACTATATTCTGACAATAGTACATGAGACAGATGATATGTTTAAAAAATAGATTCCTGTGGCACCTCCTTGTACCCCTGGTGGTATTTGCAAGAACACAGTGTGCCAGAATGAAAACAGTCACTTAGAGGCAGCCTCACCTAATGCATTGGGATTTGATGATCTGGGATTTTCTAGGATAGTTGATTGTTGAGTCTCATTACCAGGTCATCAGATGCAGACATTTTGGGTTGGTTGTTTTTGTCAAGGTACAGTGTATTCTTGCAAATGCAATAAGGTGCTCTAGGAGGAGCAAGAGTGACAGTTTTAGCAAATATAACAATTGCTTGAGAAGTTACCAAATGTAGCTTTAACACCAACTACATCACTGTGACATCACTGGATGCAGGAAGAACAACAGATTTTGCAGCAGGAGAACTCAGCTTTCTCACTCAGTATAGCACATGCAGGAATTTGTTGCTTCATTTGACTACATTTGCCATCAACACTGACTGGACGTCCACTTACACAGTGAGGAATTTTCCCTTTAAGCTATGATTAAGTCTATAAAGAGGCTATTGTTTAACAAAAACATTGTGCAGTAATTCCCAAATCTAGCTTATTTAGTTTGCTAAAGACAGTGCAAAGGTATAATAACTACTGGACACAAATAAACTGCTTCCAGTCTTTTCAAACTTGTTCACTGAAAATTGCATTAACCCATTCTTTGAAGTGCTGAATTGTCAGCTTCACTGTCAGCTTCACTGTCACCCCACATTTACCCTCCACCTCCTTACTGCACATGAAACATATTGATGTCTAATACAACATTTTGCAAAGTGAAGTGTCTGTTTAGGATGAAATCCACCATAGCATTTGAGCTAAATGCTAACACCAGCAATGATTCTCACAGCAACAATGCTAACATGCTTGATGTTTAGCAGGAATAATATTTAGCATGTTCACAATCGTGGTTTAAAATTCTAGCATGCTAACCTTTGCTAATTAGCATTAAACACAAAGTACAGCTGAGGCTGATAGAAATGTCATTGGTTTTGCAGGTATTAGTCATCAGCCAAATCATGTGACAATTTAAAGGACCAGTGTGTAGAATTAAGTGGTATCTAGCAGTGAGCTTCAAGGTTGCAAACACCACCACCTCTCCCTGCTCTTCCAAGTTGGCCGTAAAAATGCAAGAGGCGATATCTAGAGCCAGTGTTTGGTTTGTCCGTTCTGTAGAAACATGGTGGTGCAACATTTGTGGCCTCCACTGAAGAGTAGCTGTGCCCTCTGTGTTAAAAAGGGCTCGTTACAAAGTAGCAAAAACACAACAATTGTCATTTTCAGGTGAATATACACTAATGAAAACATACTAGTAGTTCATACTATTAGTTTAAAACCTTGACCTTGACCTGATGATGGTGCTAGATGAAATGCCAGGGGATCACTAAAAATATTACAATTAATTTCATGGCAAGCCATCTGATAGTTGTTTGCGATATTTCACTCTTAGCCACAAGTGTAAGCATGGTGGCGCTAAAGGAGAAGTCAGCGGTCAGAATTTTTTTATTCTTGACAGTGAAATGACTTGACTCTCAACTTTGGTTACCTTCATGAGTACAAAGTTACAGCCCAAATGTAATAAAGTCTCTCTCTGTATGTTGTTTTAATAGAAACCTTCATGGTGTCTCTGCAGGTCTAATCACCAGCAGCCAGACCATGGCCTATGCCATCAGTAAGTTCATCAGCGGCGTGCTGTCGGATCAGATCAGCGCCCGCTGGCTTTTCTCCATCGGCCTCTTCGTGGTGGGGGGCATCAACGTAGCCTTTTCCTGGTCCTCCACTGTGTCCATGTTCTCTCTGCTCTGGTTCATCAACGGCCTGGGACAAGGCTGCGGCTGGCCCCCGTGTGGGAAGGTGCTGCGCAAGGTACTATAATAATCCTGTCTGCCGCCTCATGCAGCACAGATCCCTTATTCAGTGTCATTGTAATGTCCAGAGCCAAGAGGGAAGTCTCATGCAGACTGTTAATGATGCCTGTGATGATTCTGGCAGTGAGTGAAAGGGTGTAACCCTGGAGTGGAAGCCACCTGCTGCCAGACATATTGTCTCTGTACGGTGGGGGAGACAGTGCACCTGTCTGCTGGTTGTTGGAAGTGTTTGGAGGAGTCCTGTTCCTCACTGTCAGACAGTACTGACCTTTGGGCCAGAAGGAGCACTGCCTGGTGTGAGGAGATGTCAGCCTGTGCCAGCTGAAATGACTGTTACCTAACTGTCTCCAAGGCCTCATTCACAGATAGCTTTTGGATCATTAAAGGAATAGTCCAGATTATTTGATGCAGGGCTGTATGAAGTACTTATCGATAGTCTATTACCTACAGCAGATGCCAGTTGGCTAGGGCTGACCAACTGCAATTTTCAAATCGCAGGAGGTACAAATATCACTCTCTCCAAACCAACCAGACTCCATAAGTGAATTCAGTAATTCTACCTTGCAGAACACTGAAATTTTTGGTCTACTGGTGCCTCGATCTGCTAGTTTGTTTGTTATTCTGTTTTAGAAGGATAAATCAGATTCACCAAAGTCACACAATAACACAAACAAACTAAGTGATCAAGGCAGCAGTAGTCCAGCAACACTCATGTTCTACAAGGGATAAAATACTGATTTCGCCTATGAAGTTTGGTTGGCTTGAAGAGAGCAGAATTTGGCTTATTCAGCGATGGTTTCCTGTCAGAAAAGCCTATCTTGTGGCAAAGTAAAGTGCTAAAAATAATCTAAATATAGCGCACACTCAAACTGATAATTGATTTTTCTTTTTCCGGTGGTTAAAGTACCTTTTGTTGCTGACCCTGTCCACAGCAGCCCATCTCTTGTTGCTAATCCCCGCACTATCGATAAGTACCTCTTACAACCCCGAACAAACAATCCACACTATCCCTTTGAGGTCTGCTGAATGGTATGCATTATAAGCAAGACTTGGAGAGTAAATATATTCTGTTAGTCTGTGCTCACAGACAACTTAAGGCTCGTGAGGAGCTGCCTTAAAAGTAGCAGTATGCAAAGGTTGGTAATAAATAGGCTTTGGCATTTGTTCTGCATGCTGAAGGGGATCAGATTACAGGAGAATGTATTTATAGACGATCCTCAGTGGATCTGTCCAAAAGAAGAACAACTTTGACCAAAGGTGTTTTACTTCACTAGTGGGTGGGATCATCTTTAATGGCTCCCAGTCTGTTACAGCCCTCCAGCTCCTGTTCCACAGCTGAGTCAACATCCACACACTGTGGATCAACTCTGTGTTAACACAGTCCATGGGCTGCCTTAAGTGTTTGTCCAGTGGATTCTCAAGTTACTGGTTATTCTGTTGCTCTGTGGGGAATGCTGTGTGAGGAATGCTTCTGGCCAGATTCAGCTCTATTACATCATGAGGGCGTGTGCTTCTGCCGCCATGTCTCCGGAAGCAATAAAACAAGAGTCTGAACAGTGTTACACTTTGGGAAAAGAAAGTGCACAAGTCTGTTTCTGATTAGGTTAAACTGCTGTAATATAATGCCTGCTATTTGTTCTGGTCTTAATCTCCTCTTAAAGGGACAGTTCATCCCAAAATCAGAAAAACAAAATTTCTCTTTCCCGAGGGGTGTAGTATGAAGTAATCTCTTAGCAAGGTAAATCAAGTTTAAAACTAGAGTTTTCAATGTCAAAAAGGTGGCTAGATCACTATGGTAACTTATGCTGGACACATAACTTTGTCTGGAGCAGGTTATGTTCACAGTTTCAGATTTAATCAGCTGCAAAAATCATCACGCCTTCAATAATCCTTTTCCTGATGCTGTTCTTTATGAGCGATATAGATTCTCAGCTGAGAGAGGACGTTATGGGTGCAGACTTGCTGAGCTGTATGTTAGTGATATCATGAAACAAAGCCGGGTATAGTCATTACAGCAGCACAAACTGTGTGCATCTCAGTACTGTGGGAACCTCAGCTGGTGATGCAGAAAATCCTATTTTCCTGTTTGCTTCACTTCATATTAACAATTTTACTCAGCAGATCATCCACACACTGAAAGAATGAGGACGCAACTACAGACCTCTTTGAATTATGTTTTTAAGCTTGATCCTGATTTGCTAGCAAGTCCGTTCTGCACTGCTGATTTTGCAGCTCAGAACACTGCTTTGAAAATTGATTAGTCTGTCCTATTTATCACAGATAATATTCAATCAGTAACATTCATTTCACTTTGATTTGGTCAGAAACTAAAGCGATTTCCAAGTGTCCTTCATTATGGGAAAGTGTCCTACCTAAATATCATGTTTAATGTGCAAAGTTTAATTGTTTAATGTGCATTTATCACATTAGAAAATAAGACACGGGCATTAAGAGCACATTAAGTTGATTAGTCAGCAACAGTGTGGCTTTTTGCTGTAACATATTTTTATACTCTTTATAGCTGTCCATTATAGTGACTTTTTTGTGATGAAGTTTTTTTTGTTTTTGTTTTTATTATGAGAAAAATATGGTGGTTACAGGCAAAAAACATTCTAAGCATTATTTTCTGGAGAGTAATACAAAACAGAGGGTACACATAGAAGTTCAAAACAAAAAGATAGGAAAGACTGTACCTCAGTGCATCTGTTGACTGCCATTCCATCCAGCATGATGCAGAAAAAACACCACCAAATATGTCTATATGTACATATACACATACAAACATATGTATATGCATCTAGATATATGCATACATATATACAGTATACATACATACATACATATGTTGTTCCCCACCCACTCCACACCCCCCCATCAACCACTGCTGACAAAATGTATATATTAAAAAAAAAATCAATAAATAAAAAATGATAATAAAATAAGTAAATAAATAAGAAAATCCCAACCCACTCTCTCATATGGACCTATCATGAAAAAATAAATAATACATAATAACAGGGCAACTCATCTATCTTATATATAAATTAAAAGTCTAACTTTATAAGTTAGAGGGCCTAACTTAGCCTATGATGTAGTTCCAACTCTCTATTGTCTGATATTTAGCAACATTTAAACATGGTGTGGAAAGTTCCAGTGATACAATATCATAAACTAACTGACTGACTTGTTCATCTTGACTGAAGTAGGCTTCACACGTCCACTTGTGCAGGAGAAGAGTCGAATCATGCACCAAGCACCCCTTTCTATGTGAATGCGCACAGAGCCTGAATGGGAAAGCCTGGGTTATTGGAGACAGTTGATAATCACCGTTGTGATACCCATTATCTCTGATTGGGGTTTTAGTTTTTGTCAAGCCAGCTCATACGAAGAAAGCCTGGATATGTTGAGCTTCCTTCGTAGCAAAAGCCCTCTGTAGTGCTGTTTATCCATCGAGATAGTTTTGGGGTGAGTTTCTGAGTTTTGGAGAGGCCATAGAGATGTCTGTCTTCTCTGAATTACAAATAGGAACTATTTTCCTACCGAACTACACCTGCCAACCATATCACTCCCCTAGCATTAATGTTTACATCCCACGCTGTCACGAGCACAAGCCTCTCATCCATGAGTAGATGCACACTTTCTTTTGCATAGTGATTCGGTTGGCAGATTTAGTTCAATAGAAAGTAGTTACTACATGAAAGTGCTCACAACAAGGTCTGTGACCAGGTCCTAATTTCTACAAAGAGACTTTGCTGTTGAGTTATTTATGTGTATTTCTTTATATTGGAGAGAAGGCAGACATCTCTACAGCCAATATCTTCAAAACTTGGCAACATACCAAAAAAATCTAGGTGGATAAAAAGCACTACAGACCAGGGGAAAAATGTGTTTTTATTTTTTTTGACTGCCCTTCAACGAACATTATTAGACCCTACAGCAGTAATGTGATTACTGTGAGGTGTGCTTTTATTTGAGAGAGGGGGCCAATTGCAATTGTAGCACTCTGATTTTTGGTGAATCAGCATGTTTTTGACCATAACTTGTTGATTTCTTTAGGAAAGTAACCAACATGTACAATATGATAGTTGTCAACATGCATATATGAAGGTTTTGGACATGTTGACGACTCTGTACTTTGTCTTCTCCTGTGTCTGTTCCATCAGTGGTTTGAGCCCTCCCAGTTTGGAACATGGTGGTCGGTGCTGTCCTGCAGTATGAATCTGGCAGGCTGTCTGGGTCCAGTCCTGGTCACGGTGCTCCTGCAGTACTACGACTGGAGGACTATTCTGACCGTGTCAGGCATTTTCTGTTCTGCCTTCTCGTTTGTTTGTCTGGTGTTTGTGAAGAACGATCCAAGGGATGTGGGCCTGCCCAGCATCGAGGCAGCAGCCAAGAAGGGCACCAAGGGAGGTGAGTCAAGAAGATGGTCACCTCAAAACATGTCAGGCGCATGGTGCTTAGTGAGACACTGTTTAGTTCTAACATCCCAACAGTGGGTCCCACACATGAAGTTCTAGTACCTGTTAAGTCTGCGGTACGTGGACGTTATCAGAGCTCATTGGGACACACTTTATTAAAGAGGTATGTCATGGCTGATGCAAGTACAGATACATGGCTGAAATGAGCTCAAATGCTTCACTGGTTTTATTTAATTTCCACATAATTGACTAGTAAATAGGATTGATACAGCGTCACAGTTGCAGTCAGATGACAGTGAACAACAAACACCATTCAGGAGCTGGGGGAGTAAGCTCATACAATCAGACAATCAAGGTAATTAAATGGAGTTATCTATGAGCAGTTAATAACAGTAATCTTGTATAGTTTCTCTCTGGTACGGGGGTCTGCAACCTGCGGCTCAGGAGGTACATGCAGCTCTTTAGTAGCTCCTCTTCAGTGGCTCCCTGCGGCTTTGGCAAAAAAATATTTGGAAATTAATAACTGTAATTTTTTTTATAATTTTAATTTTCATTTATCATTGTTGTAGGTGTATGAGAAAGTCTTTTCTTCTTTAGATCAACTTAAGTCTTTGAGTTTTAGAAACCCCCAAAAAATGTATTTAAACAATCGAGTGATTTAAGATAAAGTGAATGATGGTTAAAATTTTGATATTTTCAGTGAAAAATATTTCATGTTCAGGCACCAAAATTATGACAAATCAGCTTCACAGCTCACTTTGACCAAAGTTTGACATACAATTTTTCTGAATTTCCAAAACTCAGGACGACAAAACTTTTTAAGTTTATTTCAAAACAAATCTTGAGTCGACTCAGCTAATTTTTTACCATGTCTGGCTGTCTTCAGAGAAAAGAGAGAATTTAACAGTTGTGGCTCCAGAAAGTTTTTTTCCCCCCATTTTGTTGGCTGAAAATGGTTCTTTTGATCGTAAAGGTTGCAGACCCTTGGTCTAGGAATTTATTTTAGAGAAAGAACATTTTATCAAAATCACTGATAGAAGGAAATGTTATTTGATTAGAGCTGGAGCTGGAGTCTGTTGGCTTTGGAGAGAGTGATGTTTGGCTTACTTGACAGCAATTTCCCAAATATTCTAATTGTAGTATACACTTAAAAGAACAACATGTACTCTTTGCACATGCAAAAATGGGTATAGCAGCCCAAATAGCGAGTTTGAGCCATAAATCATATATTAAAGCTCCAGTCGGTAAGTTGATGAAAGTGAAAGTAAACTCCGCGACTTGGTCGGAAATTTCAAGACAATACTCCATCAGGTCTCTTTATGAACCTCTGCCAAGAACCCCACACACACACAGACACACACCAGGCACACACTGGCACACACAGACACACACACGTGCAGGCGCATGCACACAAAGTAGCCATAAACGCACCCACAGACGACGTACCGTTTCCATAGCAACCGGAGACTCCAAAACGATCTCACATCTCTCTCACCATGAAACACACTCTTCTTGTGTGTGTCTGCGTGTGTGGAGGGAAGGAGGGGGGTTGACAGAGGTGAAAGAGGGAGCTGACGGTGTGTATCATCTTGAAATGTCCGACCAAGTCGCGGACTTTACTTTCACTTTGTCAGTTTACTACGACGTGTAGGAGCGGCGATTGGCTGCTCCTCCTGCTCCCTCTACCTGACTGGTGGAGAATCTTCGGTCGCGGTGGATTTCGGCAAATACGATTACAGGCTGTAGGTGGAGCCAGAGGAGTTGGATTTTGTCCTAAATTACCCATTTAATGTCCGACTATCAGAATATAGTGACAGTTCCAGCAAATATGACTGAATAATTGTTACCAACTGTAGCTTTAAATAGGTTGATATCAAAAACAAACAAAAACAGTTATTCTCCTGGATGGAAAAGAAATTTCACCGCTGCAGTGTTATTGCCAGAGAAGGAGATATTTTTACTTAATGTGTTTCTTTGATCACTGATGACATACTATGGTCATTTTAGGATAAATTAAAGTAAATACAGTTTTTTAGGTGGCTAAAAAAAGGTTTTCTGCTGACCCTGTTCACAGCAGCACATTGCTTAGCTTTCTACACTGGTACTGTTGCTGCTTCTCTAAACTGGGGCCGTGTCGACCACCATCTGCTGTATACAACACAGTTGATTGTGGTAATCAGAGAGTTTAGATAAATACCTCATACAGCACTACTTCTTCACCTCTCTTCTTTTTCTTTTTTATTGATATTTTTGATAGAACAACAGAACATAACAGATGTCATACCTCATACAGTTGTGCTCATAAGTTTACATACCCTGCCAGAATTTATGATTTCATGATTATCATTCAGAGAATATGAATGATAACACAAAAACTTTTCTTTCACTCATGGTTAGTGGTTGGGTGAAGCCATTTATTATCAAAGAACTGTGTTTACTCTTTTTAAATCATAATGACAACAGAAACTACCCAAATGACCCTGATCAAAAGTTTAAATACCGCAGTTCTTAATACTGTGTATTGCCCCCTTTAACATCAATGACAGCTTGAAGTCTTTTGTGGTAGTTGTGGATGAGGCTCTTTATTTTCTCAGATGGTAAAGCTGCCCATTCTTCTTGGCAAAAAGCCTCCAGTTCCTGTAAATTCTTGGGCTGTCTTGCATGAACTGCACGTCTGAGATCTCCCCAGAGTGGCTCAATGATATTGAGGTTAGGAGACTGAGCTGGCCACTCCAGAACCTTCACTTTATTCTGCTGTAGCCAATGACAGGTCGACTTGGCCTTGTGTTTTGGATCATTGTCATGTTGGAACGTCCAAGTACGTCCCATGCGCAGCTTTCGGGCTGATAAGTGCAAATTTTCCTCCAGTATTTTCTGATAACATGCTGCATTCATCTTGCCATTAATTTTCACCAAGTTTCCTGTGCCTTTGTAGCTCACACATCCCCAAAACATCAGCGATCCACCTCCGTGTTTCACAGTAGGAATGGTGTACCTTTCATCATAGGCCTTGTTGACTCCTCTCCAAATGCAACGTTTATGGTTGTGGCCAAAAAGTTCAATTTTGGTCAATCACTCCAAATGACTTTGTTCCAGAAGTTTTGAGGCTTGTCTCTGTGCTGTTTGGGGTATTGTAAGTGGGATGCTTTGTGGCATTTGCGTAGGAATGCCTTTCTTCTGGCGACTCGATCATGCGGCCCATTTTTCTTCAAGTGCCTCCTTATTGTGCATCTTGAAACAGTCACACCACTTTTTTCAGAGTCCTGTATTTCAGCTGAAGTTATTTGTGGGTTTTTCTTTGCATCCCAAACAATTTTCCTGGCAGTTGTGGCTGAAAGTCTTATTGGTCTACCTGACCGTGGTTTGGTTTCAACAGAATCCCTCATTTTCCACTACTTAATTAGAGTTTGAACACTGCTGATTGGCATTCTCAATTCCTTGGATATCTTTTTATATCCCTTTCCTGTTTTATACAGTTCAGTTACCTTTTCCTGCAGATCCTTTGACAATTCTTTTGCTTTCCCCATGACTCAGAATCCAGAAACGTCAGTGCAGCACTGGATGAAAGATGCGAGGATCTGTCAGGAGCCCAGAAACTCACTCACCTTTTATACACACACACTGATTACAAGCAAACAGATCACAGGTGAGGATGGTTACCTTTAGTAGCCATTCAAACCCGTTTGTGTCAACTTCTGTGCATGTTATCAGGCCAAAATCTCCAGGGTATGTAAACTTTTCATCAGGGTCATTTGTGTAGTTTCTGTTGTCATTATGATTTAAAAAGAGTAAACACAGTTGTTTGACAATAAATGGCTTCACCCAACCACTAACCATGAGTGAAAGAAAAGTTTTTCTCTTATCATTCATATTCTCTGAAAAGTGGCCAAAAAATCACAAATTCTGCAAGGGTATGTAAACTTATGAGCACAACTGTAAATAAAACATGTTCACTGTCCCCTCCTTTGTTTTAGGAAAACTGAAACAGAATCTACCAGTTCATCAAGTGCCAGTACAAATATAGTTAGACATTCCCTCTATTAAGGCCAGGTGCGAGCATCAGGGGCTGGTTTCACAAAGACAGACCCTGCTTGAGAGCAGTGTTTCCCAAAGGTTTTTCGTGAGGACAGTTTTTAAAAATGACAAGCCATTGCGACCTAAGTCACAATAATTCTTATCAATAAGGAAGACCTTTTTTGTGCATAAATAAACATTCCTGACCATTTTTACTGCCATTTCTTTATCACGCTATATTAACTTGACGCTTAATTAAAAACATATACACATGTTAAAACTTCAGAAATGAAAAATAAATGCATTTAGGCTGAGTTAACAGGTCATCTCATTGTTTTAGTGCATAGGAGCCAACTTCATAGATGAGACAAAATAAGTGCATTTAGATGGAATTAATAGGGTTTTGTTTTTTTCTTCTCATCAGTTAAACAATTTACACATTTTAATGCTTTATAAAAGGTGGGCTGCAGATATACTGTAAATATTAAATGTGTTGAATTTCCTCCATAGTCTTTTATTTATTTGAGGACCCAAATAAAATCTCCTGTGACCCACCTGTTGGTCCTGACCCAGTCTTTGGGTATGACTGCTCTAGAATATGCCACCCCTGTATTGCACTGCACATATTGTAAATATGTCTCGGTGACAAAATAAATCTTTCAGTCTTCAATCTGTTGTCACCAGAAGATGGCAGTGTGGAGAATTTGTAGAATTTGTAGCACAACTGTGTGACTGAACAGAGCTGATGTGCAGCATGAGCCATTAGACACTGACATCACCAGGACTCACTCCACAGAAATAACACTTACTGATTCAGATGGGACTTGGCTACACCACGTGATGCGCGCTGTATAGAATCTGATCCCTTGTTAATTTGAATGTGTGAATGTGTCTCCCTGTGTGTACTTCTCCTCACCAGGCAACAGTGAGAGCACCCTGAGTGAGTTCCTCCTCTCTCCTTTCCTGTGGGTGCTGTCTCTGGGTTACTTGGTGGTGTTCGGGGTGAAGACGGCTGCCACTGACTGGGGACAGCTGTTCCTCATGCAGGAGAAAGGCCAGACTGCTCTCATGGGTATGCATTTAGTTTGTCCTTTACTTCTCACTGATTAGAACTTGTCAGAGGTGCTGACGTCAGCTGTGTTTCCCACAGGCAGCACCTACATGAGTGCCTTGGAGGTCGGAGGTTTTGTGGGCAGCCTCGCATCAGGCTTCATCACTGACAGAGCTGTGGCTCGGGTGAGTGGAAGACAGGAATAAATTAAGCAAAAATGGCTCAAATAATTGAGTGGAGAGCCCATTGTTAACAACATCCTCTCTTTTTTTTCCTCCAGCAAGGCCTAGGCACCCACGGCAACCCTCGCCATGCCCTGCTCATTCTCATGATGTCTGGAATGTATGTGTCCATGTACCTCTTCAGAGTCACCATCACACCTGAAATCCCAAAGGTAATTGCAGCTTAAAGGTCCATTACACAACATTCACTGCCACTAGATGTAGCATTAGAGCAACAGCATCTCAGAAACAAATACAGTAATTTTCCCTCACACATTATCATGAAACACACTTTATTCAGTCTTGTCAAACATAAAATAAAACTCACCAAAACCAACTTTGTTAGTCTTTACACTGTTCAAACAATCACCAGCTCTGGCTTGTTTTAAATAAGTCCTTAATTCACATAGTTAGTGTTGAAAAGAAACGGCCATTAAAATCACTGTCCTCAAAGCCAACAAAAGCATGCTCCCAGTTTGTAAAAGCAAAGAGAACAACACAGAAGTTAAGCGATGTACTGCTGAGGACGAGGTCAGAAACAAAAGGTATTTTAGCCACTAAAAACTGTCCACCTAAAAATCCATATCAGTTTAAGTGTATGCTATATTTAGTATATTTTCACCACTTTATCCAGCTGTCAGACAGCCTTTTCTGACCATAAATCATTGTTGTATAAGCCAAATATTGCTCTCTCCAAACCAACCAAACTCCATAGGCAAAATCGGTAATTTTACCTCATAAAACATGGAAGTTGCTGATGTACCGTTGCCTCGATCTGTTAGCTTTTTTGAGTTGTTGTGCGACATTTGTGTTTTAAAAGGCTAGTTCGGATTCACCAAAGTCACACAATAATGCAAAAACTAACAGATTGAGGCAGCGCTAAACCAGAAACTCCTGTGTTCTGTGAGGTAAAATGACTGATTTCGCCTATGGAATTTGGTTGGTCTGGAGAGAGCAATATTTGACATGTATAACAGCAGTTTTCTGCTATTTTTAGACACTTTTTTAAGTGTCTAAAATACCTTTTGTTGCTGACTCTGTCCACAGCAGTAAATTACTTAACTTCCTACAGCCCTATCCCTTTAATGTTCAGAATCTCATACATATAGGCTTTAATTTCTTTCGTAACTGTGTACAATGCTTGAAATATGCATGTTCCAGTATTTAAAATATCACAAGAGCTTGTTTTCTTTGCTCAGGAGGCTCCTCTGTGGGTCCAGGCCATTCATCCCGTCTCTGTCCTCATTGGTGTGTCAGAAAAAGAGGTACCCTCAAACATTTGATGGGGTTTGTGGGGGGATAAACATTTAATGTTCTGAATATTAGCAAAGCTTTCATGAACACTGCTCCACATTTTCTTGTTGTCATACACAGATCTGGATCCTCTTCCTCGGTGCTCTGTTTGGATTCTCTTCTTATGGACCAATTTCCTTGTTCGGGGTGATAGCCAGTGAAAGCGCCCCTTCAAACTTCTGTGGAACCTCTCATGCTGTTGTAGCACTTATGGCTAATGGTAAGCTGCACATGCATAAGACCTGCAAAAACATTTCAACACAGTCTCACAGCAGTTTGTGAAAAATTCAAGGAATTTAATCTATTACACAGGGTTCTGACGCATTATGGAAAAGTATGGTATGTGATTTCAGAAATTTCAAGGGTTGGATAAGTATGCAAAAAAAAAAAAAGGAATGAGACTATGGAATAATATGTGTTTCCAGAGGCACATTTCTCCTATACTGTTTTCTAAAGTATAAACTTCTGAATCTCCAAAAATAAATTAATCACACAAGCAGAGTATTTTTCATGGCATCTAGAGCAAGCCGCCAGCACAGGCGTAATGTTTACCATTGTGTGGAAAGAGTGCAGGCCGGAGCGATGTTGTCAACAGCAAGAAGGAAGTATGGTGTGTGTGACTGAAGGCACACACCTAGCTGCCTCTACAGCTGCAAGTCACAGCCTGCAACACAGCTCTGCCCCAAGTGCTTTATAACTGTGCCAAATCCTGACACTGGCGACGAAATTAACTTGAAAGTAAATACCACAAAATCTTTCAGTTTCATTTGTAGGATCACAAATAACCAAATACTACAGATCACCCAAAAATGGAAAGTCAGTCAGAATTAAAAAAACTAAACCAAACCTTCGGCATGAGGGTGAGTAGATGATGTTCGAGTCATTTTTGGGTGGGAACTTCTCCTTTAAGCTAGTCTAAGTAGTCATGAGCTATGCATCACTAATCTTTTCTACATAAGGAAGCCATAGCTTTATGGATGCCTTCATCATCATTTACATTGACAGTGAATAAACAAGGCTGCACAGAGGCTGTGAGAAGTAAATAATTTAACTTTTTCAACTAATGTAATATTATTTATTCATATGTTGAGGGAAAATAATAGGAACAAAGACAATACTGGTTAGTTCACTTCCTCTTTGGGCAGAGATGTGGGCTGGATGGCCACAGTTTTCCTCAGGGCTGACTATTCCAAATATAAAGTCTGGCTGGCAAAGGATTCCAAATGGGAAAAGAAAGTTAGATGCAAACTTAATGTAAAATTATTCAAACATGGGGGAGTGTTAGCAATACCCTGCAGTACCTAGTTTCTTTATAGCATACATTATAGCATACATCGTCAAAATGTAACAGGCATGTTGAAACAGTTGGATTTTAAAAACATTTATTTAGCTAATAAACAGTTTTGAAAGAGTTAAAGAGTTTTGAAATGACAAATGTGCAGGAACCCTGATTACACAAATTTTCCTTTTTATAGTGACTCTTAAACATATGTATCCACCATTGTTCTCACTTTGCTGTCAAGTAATCCACGTTAGTCTTTCAAAATAAATCTTGCTGAGAAACATGTCAGGTGATGGTTGCAGTTTGCTCAGGCAACAAAACTTGTGACTTGTGACTGATTGTCTCACACAGTAACGGAACCTCTGTCCCCTGCGTGAAAGCTCTGTCTCACTCTCTGTACTACAGTCGTCCCTGTCACTTTGAAAGTCTTGTTGACTGTCATAATGGACAACTCCACCAGTGTTGTGCAAGTTCACAATTAAAAAGCGTCAGCTCAAAGTTCAGGCCTCGGTCTCAAAAATGAACTAGTTCATGTTTGTTTCTTCTGTAACATAATGTCTGCATAATGATGTTATACTAAAGGGTGCGCCTTATTATTTAATTTCATTTGTAAATGTCAAATTACTTTTAACTCAATTCAGATGATTAAAGTCTTACAGTAGCCTCGTCTTCTGCAGACATACTTTTGCTTTGAATGCAGACGATGCCTGATACACCACAGAATTCTAGAGGAACATTAGGCTTTGTGATCAGGAAAAGTTTTTATACCAAACTGACACTTCTGTTCATATTTGTGCATTCTCTCTCTCTCTCTTCTGTGATCACACTTTTTTAATCAGCTGATGATGTCAGCATTGTTATCTCTCTTGGGAGCGAACAACGCTCACATTCAGGTTCATTAACTGCAAACTGATTTGTTCAGTTCAATGAATGCTGGTCTTTTAGCGCGTTCATGCACAACACTGCAGTTCCACCGCATCCACACCTGGTATTAATCAGTATCCAGATACGTGACCCAGATAATGAAAAGGACATGTTAATGCTGTATGATCAGAATGAGATCAGATCTGCCTGAACACATCTGGAGGTAGTCTGATCTTGTTCAGATCTTAGGTTGGTGTAAACGCAATCTGGAAAAAAAAAAATCTGAATAATGAATCTGGATACAGATCATATTTTAATACCAGATGTACATGTGTTGTTTGTGTCTATGTACATGAATATATTTATTACTTTTTATGACTGTTTCATGACCTGCTGTGATAGTGGGCTGAACACGTGTATCCCTCACTGTAGTATTCCAGCGTTGACGTCATTCATGTGACTAAAACAAGCTTTCTTTTGTTACAGTGGGGGCTTTTATGGCAGGACTTCCCTTCAGCACTATTGCCAAACAATACAGCTGGGACATGGCGTTCTGGATAGCCGAGGTGATAATGGCCATCGCCACCATCGGCTTCTTCCTCGTACGCAACATGCGCACCAAAATGGGACGCATCGCCGAGAAAATGGACTAAAGTATCTTCCTGAAATGAGCCAACTGTCAGCGCCCTGTTATGTGACTAGATGAACTGTGGTCTTGTGCTCTTTCTACAGAACACTGCACACTAATACAACTCCAGTCTGACCAAACAGAACCACTGTCAAAGACAGACAGACTCATCTCAGTATGTTTTCTGGATTAATTGGGTTGATGAAGATGCTCAGGGTGGGTGTGAGTCATTAAACCACTTTAGATTCACGATCAGATACCTTTGTCGCACATATTATACTGAGTTCTTCCTTGTATTCACCAGCACAAAGATAGATGATAATCGTTCATCACAAGCTTTACACAACACTTTAGTGCTTCCATTTAATCATAGAGGTAGACATTTAAACGTTGCTTTATGACAGCTGTGTGCTAAAAAGAACCTGGATGTGAAGATATGTGAAGGTTGTAGTTGATTTTGTGGAGATAAGGTGGATTTATGTTGCTCATTGCATACCTTGCCTTCAGTGGAGGTCAGTTGTTGAATGTACACTGGTGGGCCTGTTTATTCTAGCCTAGTATTTTTCTAGTGATTTGCACAAATCTGGTAGCACATATCATGGTCATTTTACTAATACCTCAAGTATTTGTAAAAGTGTTCTAGGCTCATTTTGTCAATGAAATGAAGTAATCTGAGATCATGTTATTTTTATACACAGTCCTATGCTTCATGATACAGAATTAAAAATGCTGATGCAGACTTCTTAGCTTTTGTGATCTGACATGTTTTTAAAGGTCGATTAACATCAAAACCTTTGCTACACATGTTTTGTCACTGCCACTGTACTTACGTACAAAAGTTACAACACTGGACTGTATACTGTTAACTTTCTCAGTGGGTCTACACTCAGTGCCATGTTGGCACATCTGAGTCTTACTGGAATTGTACAATGCACCTGAAAGGGTTAAAGACATCTAATAAATGTTAAGATTACTGTGGTTTATGTTTATCTGTAGTTCATTTTATCCCCCCAGCTGTACTGTGAGATTCGGTCTGTTTTAGGGCTGCAGTTACCTTGCAAAGCAGCTGGATTCACAAGATCACACGAGAATCCATCTTGCCAGGTATCAGTTATCCGTTTGTGTCCGCACCAAAAGTGATGCAGCCAGTCAGTGTCCTGCTGGCATTTTTAGGTGTGACGTCAGCGAGAAGCACCCATGTAAGCGACTCATCTCAAACAAACAAGGGCGGCTCCTGAAGAGGCCAGCGTAGATACTGTGATATTATCAGTTATGTCAGAACTGGAAAGTATTTCTTCATTGAAAGAAGAGCAAAGAATGACACTGAAGGCTTTTCTCCACAGAAAAGATGTATTCACTCTTCTCCTGTCCAGCTTCAGCAAGAGTTTGATCTGAATGGTTGAAGTTAGCCTGTGTTAGATGTGATAGATGGTTCATCCAATCACCTGCCAAGTGTTTTTTTGAAAGTGACTGCCCATTTCAGTCTCTAAGGGCGACTTCCAAGATGGTGTAACAAACCATTGGGCGTATAAGGTTAGGGCTACAACTAATGATTATTTTCATTATCAATTAATTTCAGATTATTTTCATGCTTAATTGATTAGTCATCTAGTCTATAAAATGTGTGTCAAATTGCTTCTTTTTTCCAACCAGCTGTTCAAAACCCAAAGAAAAATGGGAATATCCTTTCATTTAAGAAGCTGGAACCAGCGAGTGTTTGCACATTTTTGCTTGAAAATGATTAATAGATTATCAGAATAGTAGTTGTAGCTCTAGTCTCTTGCCTCAGCAGGGCTCAACAATAAGGCTTGTGGACTTGCCTGGGGCAAGTAAAATGCCATGTCAGGTAAGTAAATCTGGTAACTCACTTGCCCTACAAGGCAAGTTGTAAAAGAAAATTAAAGTGAAATATAAAGTATTTTGAAAAAATGTAATATATTTTGATAATCAATTAATTATAATGTATTTTTTTCATGCAAAATGCCAAAAATTGCTTTGTTTAGTCTCTCAAATCTAAAGATTTCTCACTATTCTTAATTTTGTATATCGTCTTAGACTGATTATCTTATATGGGTTTTGGACGGACAAAACAACATTTAAACAAGACATTCAAGACTTGGGATGGACATTTTTCCCTTTTTTCTGACATTTTATAGAGGTTGCAGTTCTAGTTTAAACATGACATTTAGGTTTAGTTTTTGTCATCATGTGATATCCACTAATGCATAAAACAATTTGTACTGGGGCGAGTAAAAATTGACTTTGGGTAAATAGATTTCTGACCCATTTGCCCTACCGGGGAAGTGGGAGGGAATAAAAAAAACAAAAAACAATGTTGAACCCTGCTCAGCTAATTCTGAAAATGCCCTAAAATGCATTTGCACTAAAGATGCATAAATATCCATAAGCTGGGGGGAGAATGTCTGCTCAGGTCACACCCGTGGCTAAAGGACAGGTGCACAATTTTTTTTTCCAATTCTGTTTTAAAAGAATATCACATATCCACTTGTATGTCGGAACAATTTAAGGTTGCAGTAATCCTTCCTCCTGTCCACACTGGACATGAAGGACCCCTTCTTTGTGCTAGTTTAATGTCAGTGATGAGAGACAAAATCCATGCTGAATCCTTATTAGCTTCAGTTGAACCTCATATCAAGGATTGTGGATTTCGTCCCCCAACACATACATTAAATCAGCATTAAGAGGGGGTGTCTGCATGGCCAGTGTGGACATGAGGAACAATAGCAACCACCAGAAACTGCTCCAATGTACACATGCCTTTAAGAGTTTTGCTGTATACAAACATATCCTTTGTATTCTATTTATCACCAGTGTCGGGCTGATTTGGCCAGTGTCCACCTGTTTACAGCATATGGAGCATCTGCATCAAAACTACTTGTAGTATCGCCTTTGATTCAGGGTCATGGTAACCACACTGAGTTCCTGTCCTTGAAATCTCTGTAAATTTGAAGATTGTAGAAAACTGGGGGAGCATTTTGCAGGCAGAATCAAGTATCCTGAAATTTGACCACTTGGGCCACAAATGAGTACAGATAAGAAGGTAACTAGCCTATCTGAGCAGCAAACTTCCATTTTTGCTTTCTTTTTTTTTTTTGGAAGGCTACATACTTTTTTCATGGCAGCCATATGGATATGAAATAACAGGGAAAACACAGGTGTTACCAGTGATAATAATTAAGGGCCTATTACATTTAGTGTAGCAGAGCCCTTCCAGTGAGCCAACATGCACATAGCAGCACCCTGACTGTGGTCTGTTGGAATATGTGCATTTCACTGTTGAATTTAAATTTTCCATATGGGCAGTACTGTCGTACAAAGCCAGAAAAACAGAAGGAAAAAACAAAAAACAGCCTGTTTGATGTAGCTAGTGAGATAGCAACAGCTAACTTCAGATATGTTTCCTTCTTTTTTTTTTTTGTCTTTTTCTTTTTTTTTTTTAATAAGCCACCATTTTTGCATGTAAGCCCATTTCTGCCAGTGAAAGGAAAAAATATAGACTTGATAAGTCATAATTATGAGATAAAAAGCTAGAATTATCAAATAAAAAAGTCATAAATTATAAGATCAAATTCCAAATCAGAATTATATAATAATTTCAACATTATAGGTCATTCTTTACTCTTTTTTTCATTTCAATTCTGACTTTTTATCTGATAATTATGACTTTGTATCCATAATTTCGACTTATTATTTCATAATTATGACTTTGCATGTCATAATTATTAGAGTCATGATTTTCGAATATACGTCATTAAATAATATTAAAAAAATTGAGTAGTTCATGTGACAGTCGTTTTTTGTCTATTTTCCCTCGTTAGTTTCCCTTATTTTACCGGCGCCTGGAAATAACGCGATACTATTAGATCTCGCGTTATAACAGGTCCAGGTAGTATCGCCGACGGGACATCTGCAGACCCTGATGTGTTTTATTTCAGAGTGACAGACTGTTTACTGAACATTTACTGGCTCCAAACTAACTGACACCATGTCAGAGAAGCAGCACAAGTCGTTACATCAGCCTCCAGCCTGGAGGACACAAGAGCTGAGTGGACAAAAAGTTTATTTTTCAGGACAACATATGTGTGGATTTTACTCCATCTGACTGCTTTCTTGATGGTTCAAGCTCAGTGATGGTTAAATACCAGCTGTTGTGACCTGACTTCAAAGCGGAAGGTTTTTCCATGTTTGTGTTGTGTCAGTGTTTACTCTGTAGTTTATCCTGTTGAATTTGGTGCTACTATGTTGCTAATATGTCTATTCACAGAGGTTTGGGCACTGTTGGACTAAATTATGTAATACTGGGAGACAGTTAAGAGACACTATGTGGACGTTAAGCCTCGTTTGAAGCAACTATATAATGAGAGTAGGTGTAGTAGTAGTAGTAGGTAGGTATGTAGTAGTAGGTGCTCAGATGCTGTAACTGTTTCTTCATGTTGCTTTTTGTGGAAGTTACAGCGCGAGCTGCTGCACTTTGTTTATGTACGGAAGCCGGTGTTGTAGTCCTTCTGGTTTTCAATTTAACTGGTTACCGTAGGGGTGTGTGTTGTGTTCAGCAGCTGTGTGTGCTCCTGTCACTAGATTCGTCACACATTTATAAACATATTTACTCGGGGTTTTCATGTCGCATTTCTTATCTACTGCGGCGAAAATGACTGTATAAGCAAACACTACAGAAGAGACACCAGTGAAAACACCGATTTAAGAAAATATAATATTTTCAAGATCGCGCTGGGCTGAGCTCGATCTCACCTGAGCAAAAACAATCAGCCAAGACGATTCTGTCCCGAGTGTTATAAAGTTTTGATATCAAACTCCATCACTGTAAAGTAATATTTAAATTGTTAAGTGAGCTTACTGAACTTCATGACACTTTTCTTTCTCTGTATTTCCAAAAATCCTACAACAAATGAATCAACAGACAACAAAGAAGCAGCGCCCCAAAATAAAACACATTCACATTACATCTTCACAAACATCTTGGCTGAGTCTGCGTTAGATCGTCGCTGTTTAAAAGTAAGTCTTTGTCATCATGTGCAGTGTTGTACTGTGATGTAGTGCTCTATGTGGCCGCAGCCACGAGAAAAAGCTGTTAATGAGCACGTTCGGGTTATTTTGCAAGATAAACTTAGGGGGAACAGTTGTTTTAGATGAGCTAAAACAAAATGTTACCTGGATGCTGACGTAATTAATCAATACAGGTTTACCACGAGGTGATGTGAGAGCTCGAGCGGTTCTTGGTGTAGAGCAGGTGATAGTTTTGCTCAGGTGAGATCGAGCCCAGCCCGCGCGATCTTGAAAATATTATATTTTCTTAAATCGGTGTTTTCACTGGTGTCCGGTCTGTAGTGTTTGCTTATACAATCATTTTCGCCGCAGTAGATAAGAAATGCGACATGAAAATCCCGAGTAAATATGTTTATAAATGTGTGACGAATCTGGTGACAGGAGCACACACAGCTGCTGAACACAACACACACACACACACCCCGACGGTAACCAGTTAAATTGAAAACCAGCATACAACACCGGCGTGGCCCTCGGCTCCGGTGTGTGCGTGATGCGCGCGTGTGTGTGTGTTGCTGCTGTGTGTAAATGTGTCTCTCTGTGGTATCTAAAAGCAGAAATGATGACTTTGTATCTCATTATTTCGACTTTTTGAAATCTTATAATTATGACTCAGCATGAGGATATTTGTTCTTTCACTGGAGGAGATGGGCGGCCATACTTTCCTGTAGTCTGTATCGTTTTTGATGAACATCAGCTTTGTTTATTATCCCACATAATATATGTTTTTCCAGATTAAACAGTCGCCGCATGATGGCACGCCTCAGGGCCACACGTTCATTATATCAGTTTCCATCAGTTACAGTTGACATTTCAGCCATGTAAGCATGTAAGCCAGTGGTTTATCTGATACTCAGGCTCAGTATGAACGAAACAAATACATGAGTGTACAGTGTGAACACAGGAAACCACCAGACAGCCTCGGTTAATACAGTGAATCTTCTCTGTATCTTTATCCTTATTTTCTCTACAGACCAATCACAGCAGAGGCGCGGGTGAACGTGCTACCGCCATTGCGTCAATGATACGTCATGGCTTACGAAGATATTGGTTTGTTTACTAATGTAAGCTTGATATAGTTTAAAATATAAATGCATCATGGAGGGAGGAAAAGTGAAAGGCGGTGAGGAAAAAAAACAGCTGATAAAGCAGCAGAGCAATGAGAAGCTGTCCATGGTGCTGAAACACTTTCATCTGCTTTTGTTAGCCTACTGTGAGACTGGATTTACAGTGGACAGGAAACATTTACATTTTACATTTTATAGTACAGGTTAAATACACTGCTTCTGTTTTTTTTCTTTCCGTTGACCATTTTTGGACTGAGCTTAACCTCTTTTTCTCTTCACTTCAACTAACTTTAACATACATTCTTCAGTTTGTGGCACTTTTAGGAATCAAAAAGTCAAAATTCTCTGATTTCAGCTTCTTAAATGTGAATATTTTCTGGTTTCTCTCCTCTCTGACAGTAAGCTGAATATCTTTGAGCTGCGGACAAAACAAGACATTTGAAGGCATCATCTCAGGCTTTAGGAAACACTGATCGACATTTTTCACCATTGTCTGACATTTTAGAAACCAAACAACTAATCAATTAATCCTGAAACTGAACAAGATTAATCATTAATGAAAATATTGATAGTTATTACAGCCCTAATTCATATCCATGCAAAATACCCTCTATAGCAAGTGTTATCACTCTGTAAAGATTTATTTTTATTGACTAATGCAAAGGAAGTTATATTAAAAAAAGCAATATTATTCATTAAATGTTTGCTAACAAAAAAATGAAAAGCAGCAACACAGGGGTCACAAAATTAAAAATGACATACTAGTGCTGAAATGTCTGTCATTTGTCTCTATATTGGGAATGAGAGTGTGCAAAATGCAGATATAGTATTTATAACTTTTAGTATAGTTATACATGGCAGTAATAATGTATGGTTGTCACAAAATGCACAATTTTAAATAAAGTATCAGCCTATATTCGCCACAGAATTAGACGTTTGTGCAAACAACTTCCAGTTTGTTATATATTAGATTCCTTTATCAAAATGGCCTTAAATGTTCTTTCCTGCATTCTAAAAGGACCTATCACTTATCTATAATATGACTGTCAATGATGAATCCTAAAGTAAATCTGACACGTTTTCTGGTATTTTTACAAAGCTTTATTTGTTGGTTTCTGTTCATATATTTTTTTACTTGCTGTGTGTGGCAGTCATGAAGCAGGTGACAAGAACATGGAAACTTGCCCACATATATATCATGGACTTTTACCCTGATATTATTTACTCCATAAACACTTTTTATGATAACTTACTGTCTTGGTCTAGCCCACAATTTGCAATGAACACGTACTTCCCCTCTCATCCTCTGTCACAATGCCCCCTCTTGTACCCTGTCCTATACCCCATTGTGAAAAAAGTTTTTCCATCTATCTGTTATCAATAATCTATCAGTTGTCTATGAATTTAACTTGTATATAAAGTATAAAAATGTGCAGAGGTAAACAGGTCTTGAAGATGAACTTTGAGTATTAAATAGAGTATTATAGCCACTGTTACATAGCAGTTCATGTTTCTGCATTCTAGTATCAGCTATCTTAAAGGGACAGTTCACCCCAAAACCAAAACTCCATATTTCTCCTCTGACCTGTAGTGCTATTCATACATCTAGATAGTTTTAGAGATATCGACCGTAGAGATGTCTATGTTCTCTACAATATGATGAATCTAGATGTGGTGCTCAAAACATAAAAAGGACATTTGAAAAACTCAACAGGAGTGTCTCTTTCCAGAAATCATGACCCGGTTACTCAAGATAATCCACACACCTTGTTGTGAGCAGTTTCATGTAGGAACTACTTTCATTCTGTAGCAGAATCTACTCCAATTACTTTCTTTTCTACTAAAAAGAGAATAGTTCTAACATGAAACTGCTCACAACCAGGTCTGTGGATTGTCTTGAGTAACTGGGTCATGATTTCTAACTTTACAAATGCATTTTTTTTTTACAATTTAGTCTTGTTATTTTAGAGAGAAGGCTGACACCTCCACAGCTGATATCTGCAAAAGTCTGCAACTCTCACTGAAGCAATTTTAATGGATAAAAATACGAATTTTTGATTTTTGGGATGAACAGTCCCTTTAAAGCTTTGCCTTTTTACCCTGCAGATCATGCCTCTGCACTCTTGTATCAGCAACCTTGAAAATTAACCAACTTTTCAGAATGAAACAGCATAACAACTACCAACCAAGTTTTATTGGTTTGTTGATAACAATCATTACACAGGTACATCTATAAACAAATAAAAAGAAACTGCACACTTGTACTTGATACAGATACCTAAAACTCACATGAATATTGCTACTGCTGGTATGCATTTGACATCTCAAATAAATGTACAGTTTTGTCTGTTGGCCTTTGAGAAGCCAGCCTCAACAGTTTGTTTCTTTTTTATGGTTACACACCTCATTAGCTTGGCTAAGAAAACAAATTCCATTTTTACCATCCTTACAAGGTACCATTACACACTGCATATAGAAAGATTGAAAACCTTTTTCACAGCAGCTATACAAATTTTATTGCGATGCTATCACAGAACAGAGACACAACCAACACACGCGATGCACAGTTCTGATAGGGAGAGCTCCAGTACTAGGGATTTTTAGCTTTATTGATCAGATTCATTAAGAAAACTGCATGAGTACAAGAGTTAACATATAGGAACAAAGCTTACAAACATTCTAAAACACTGTTCTTCATTATAAACAATAAAACAATGAGTTGCCCTGTGACTCTGTCCATTCCCACCCCAGCACAGATTACATACACTGTCCCTTATAAAGCATATGGAATGTAATCCACGCAGGCAAGCTCTTCCGGTTGTTGCCCCAGCTCCTGTGAACGTCGTGCTTGCGTGTCGACACGGTAACCTGTTCCGCACCCTCCCCTTCCTTCACATTTAAAACTGAAATGAAATCCACCGACAGTAACAACAATGACCGCAATTTTTTTTATGGCGATGCAAAATTGTGGGATGTGATGAAATTCCCGTCTCCAAATTGACTTTTTTCTTTCATTAAAAAAAAGTGTTCTCTACAATCAAACTACTAAAAAACCTGTATTTAGAAAATAGTTGATAAAAATATTCCCCTGAATTGTACAAGAAAAGAGGTACAGGGAGCACTGGTAAAAGACGTGGTTTGAGAGATGTTATTCTGCTGCTTCGTCTTTTTCTTCAGCTGCGTCTGTAGCGGGTGCCTGGAAGACAAAATTTGACAGTGTCAGAAGTTTCGTCACCACGGAGATATGAGCTTTATTTTACGATCACGTATGATGTCGTGATCCTTACCTCTTCCTCAGCTTTGGCTTCGCCATTCTCAGCAGGGGCCTCTGGTGCTTTCTCCTCAGGCTTGGCCTTCTCCACCTCCTTGGCTTTCTTAGGCTTAGCAGGTGCCTTCTGCAAACAACAATATTAACCACATTAGTTACCAACGATGCAGCAATATATCAAATATCGCAATAACAAAAGTCTCAATACCATCCTGGACTCTGACAACATCTACTGTGATATTACATGGATTTCAATATACCAATCAATTTAATGTTTATTCAATAGGACACGTTTTCAAGTCATTATCACTAAATGTTTATTTGTTTTCAATATATATGATATATTATTACTATATTGTGGTATTATTGTACCTCAAGGTTTTGATATCATTACATCCCCATCAGTCACTCTTTCAACATTTGAGAGTCTAATAAATGTGTAGTAGAGATTTTAATAACTAACATTTCATGGATTATTCACCATTAAGAATTTAACAGATTAAAAATGTATTCATCAATAATTAATTGATTATAAACAAAAAAAAGTGTAATTTGGTGGCTTATGAATTATTTATTAATTGATTGTTTTCGTTTTCAACTACTGAATAACAAAAATGCACATTTGCAACACTAATTAAAGCAGATGCCTTCAGCAAAAAATAAATAAATACATAAATGAATGAATAAACAAACAAACATCCTGGACTGTGACAATATGATATTACATATTAATATATATTAATATATAATTCAAACATTTATTGCCAAAGACATTTCACACAAGAGTTTCACACCATGGCTGGCTTTATTTTGCAAAAGATGCCACGGACAAACATATAATATTTATTTTATAAAAAGGTAGTTTACTGATTAAACAACTGTTATCATTTTCAACAACTGGAGGAAAATGTGCAAAATTTGCAACCCTAATTAAGGAAGATGCCTCCTGCAGCTTTTTATGTTGTTTTTCACCACATTAGTCACTAAAGATGTCACAAAAATGAAAACAAAATGTAATAAAGTATAGCTACAAATAAAAAACAAGTCTCAATACCATCCTGGACTGTGACAATATCTACCGTGATCCTCCACAGTTAATTATTTTATTTTATAAAAGGACTGCATTGTTTTTATTTTCCAGTGCTACATATATCATTCAAGCCTTTATTACCTAAATGTTTTGCACATGTTTGGCTCATGGCTGGCTACTTTTATTTTGTTTTATTTAAGAAGGAAAGTAGAAGCACTTTAAGTAAAGGGAGGAAAAAATATATACAATCCAAAAATGTTGTGCACAAACACATCAGAATTATTATTTAACAGAGGACATCTTTTCAAGTCGTCATGATTAAGTATTTTTTCTTTGTTTTTTAGTATAGCCATAAAGATTGTATGGTGAACATTTTATGATGTGATATTGTTGTACGTTACGTTTTTGGTATCATTACATGCCTATTAGTCAACCTTTCAACATGTGAGAGTTTGACAGATGGGTCTAATCAAAAAGAGGGATGCTGTAGACTTATCATTAATTGATGAATTGCAGTAAAGAATCTGACAGATTAAATATGCCTTAATCAATAATTGATTTATAGTCTAGAACAGTGATTTCCAAAGGGTGGGTTGCAGCCCACAGGTGGGCTGTGAGAGGTCATTAAAAATAAATAAATAAATAAATATAAATGTTAAATAAATAAGTTTAATAAATAAATAAATTTCAATTCTATAGTTACTATAATAAAATGATTAATTAAAAACAATTATCAGAACTAAATAAACAAAGCCATGGAATTTAAATTCTTTATTTTTCTGACATAATTTAACAGGTGTTACACCATGTTTGGTGACCTGTCATATCAACACTACAAAGTATCTTATGTCTCGTCACTGGCATAATTAGTCGCATGTATTGATCACAGTTGTGATTAATGGTGATTTGGGTGGGACGCAGAAGATTTTCAGATTTCTAAATGGGCTGTGACTTTCTTAAGTTTGAGAAAGGCTGAGTAACTGAACCTTATGACATTGTTTTGTCTGGCTTTGTTAAATTAATAAACTTAAAATTAGCAAAAATGGTTAAAAAAAAGAAAATAAGAAAAATAAACCTTTTAAAACTATCACTTCAGGAAAAATCTAAAAGCTTTGTAAACCCTAATCATAAGTAATCAAGACAATAACCCACCTTTGGCTTGGCTTTGACCTCTGCCTTTGCAGGTGCAGGTTTCTGTGGGGACAGAGAGCATGGATGTCAGCACTGAGAACACAGTTAACAGCATGCATATTTTCTGAGCCTGAGCTTGTCTGTACTTACTTCTTGCAACCTGGCAGATCTCCTCTTGGGCTGCAGAAAGAGGGAATGGACAGGGTGATTAGATCAGATCAGCCAATGGCTCCCATTGATGGGGTGTTACTGACCCCTGGTGGGCACGTGGACTTACTGATAACACAGACACTCTAAAGAAAAACATGTTTAAGTGATTTTTTTCTTACCTCGTCAGCTCCTGCAGGATTCTGTGAGGGCACAAAAGAAAGAAACCCAGGTTATGGAAATTGTCTGCGTTTACTGTAATTACAGGTGGAGAGTGTATGGGGATATGGACTTGAAGTATTAGTTATGTAACTCAAAAGTGGGCGTTTCCAGGCAGGATATCAGCCTATGACTGCACATCCAGTCTCATACATGTTTTAGTTGGAACCAAGCACTGTGATTGGCTGAGGTATGTTCTACAATCTTGCACAATGGAGCTCATACTATGAGGAAAGAAAAAATAAAAATCAAACCCTCAGGGCATATAAACATCAAGTCTTAACAAGGCTGTGTGAGACACACTCATTAGTCAGCATGTTTATAGTCATACCAATGAGGAATTTTACAGGTTTTGTAACCTATCAAAACGAATCCTTGTGGAACTACTTTACGTGGCGCAGGAATAACAGGCCTACATAAAGTGTCCTTTGAAATGATTAAATATACAATTAGTTTCATATAATGCACAATAGCATCACGTAGTTTACACAGCGTCGTGTGATGGTGCTTTCCAACCTCCTGCAAGTGATCTGCCTACTGTAAAACTCCGGTGGAGGAGGGGGCGGACTCCGCCCCCCCCCCCCCCCCCCCCCCCCCCGACACATCCATTCATTGGTAATAAATGGGATAGCCAGTGAGAGGAGAAAACCGAGCGGTGTGCTGAGTGTTCCCGCCATGAATTTGAAAAGAGTCACTCCGAGATGCTCAGCGACTCTTGTCGATCTGGTAGCAAAATCTACTGGAACCCCCCAGCAACAAGAGCAGCGCTCTGCTGACGGAGGCTCGCCATTGCATAACCTGCGACTGGCCCGAGCCGACAACACACTAACACAGAGACAGTCCGCTCACGCCACGGCAGACACACGTCTAATGCATTTTCACGGAAGAAAATAATGGCGGCCATAATAAAAAGCACACATGTACGCTCGGGTTATGCAAGAGAGTCGTTATAAAATCATATCAAAAGTGTTTTGTTCGACAAGAAAACCACAAACAGGACTTATTACCCACACAAAAATAACAAATACACCATTAAAGCTACAATCCCGTCGAGTAACACGCTGTTACGTGTAATCTGTTGTCGGCGTGGGTCCATTTTCTCTCAGAGAAACTTTAGTATCCAGCGTGACGACCCCCATAGGAAACAATCAATATGCCGCCAACTTTCTCTGCAGAAAAGCAGCCCATCGACAGGGAGAAACGACCACACTTCATCCTGCACTGCAAATCCAGAAGATATGTCAAATTGCATTAATGCATATCAACATTCTGCGGTTAAAACTGCGTCCAGCACGCGAAAAAAATCACTGGCACAAAGATAATCACTGCACAAGAGCGATAAGACCAGAATGAGCCACTTGAGAGAATCACAACAGAGCCTACACAGCAGCTGAACTCTTGGCTGCACGGCGCAACACTGTTGACTTTGACTCGGAACGTTTGTAGCAACATTGTAACAACTCTTACCGCCAGCCCAGTCTGCAAACTGCAGCTGGTGGTTATAAATGCCCTATTACTGAATGCATGAAACATGTCGGTCTACTCACTGTGCTCCTTTTAGGCATGGTTGGTTTGCGTGGGGTGTTTTTAAAAAAGAAAAGAAAAAAGAGCTAAATGTTCCTCAGGACGGGAGAAAATAGAGTGGTATATTCAAGATAAAGCTGTGCCAGTACAGTCTAACACAGCGCAGCGAGACGTTAATGTTCCATTGGAAGAAAAACTAGCTCAAACCGGATTGGATTCTCCCCCTCCCTCCCTATTAAAACCGTTATAGTTCCTACGTGATTGACTGGGCTATGTCCCGCCCCTGCTCCCCGCTGATTGGATCACACAGCGGTCAGCAACACGATTTCAAATCTGGGCTTTTACCTGTGTGGATACGTCACACGTCAGTCAACAAAAATGGCGAGCTATTTGTCTGCCTGTGCAGCCATCTGGTTTAACAAGGCAAAAATGTCTTTAAATCTGTTTTCACCTCGTTCAGAACGGCTTTTATTTCCTCAAAACGCCACATTCTGACAAAACCGACCATGACCTCAGACATATGTTAAAAGCAAGCACGTTCTGCGCCTGCAACGCGAGTAAGACAAGAAAATGTGGCATGTGTATGGTAGAAGATTGAGAGAGGGGTGTGTGCTCCCCCGACCAAGTCTTTTGTATTTTACTGGGGAAAATGGCGACAGGATAGTTGTGCCTATGCTCTTAGCATGTGTGGGTGCGCTCTTCTTGTGCGACCTCCTTGCAGTGTTGGCACCGTCCCTTCGCTCCATTGTGAGCGTTCAGTCCAAGACATGACTCCACTGGACACGAACCGCGGTGGCGCTCCAGCTTTGTGTTGAAGTCATTTCAGACATTTCAGCACGGAGACATTCATTCATTTCCCCTGAGTGAGTGATAAGACACTGCCCTGACTGTCTTCTGTCTCTACTGCCCTCCCTGACCAAACTGAAACACTGAACATGTGGATATAGGTGCACTGCCCCCCAACAAGAGACAATAAATTCTCCATGTTTTCAATTTTATCTTTTATACTGATTTAAAAAAATATGCAGATTGTAACGTAACCCCCCTCAGTGGGGACTGTAGGGGGTGTAGCTCCTACCCCCAATCATTGAGAGGAGATAATAACTTATTTACCACATACTCTTGTCAATAATTTTTCTATAAACCCGTTTTATTTTGCTGGTGGTTCAAAGATTATTGATGAGTTTACTCCCCATGGCTTTACTGAGCTCTTTTAGACTGTATTTCAAGCTAAATAAGAAAAGTACAGTCAACAAAAACAATAGATGTCCTTTAAAGCAGGATTCAAGATTTAAGTGAAATCATGTGAAAAACTTTGGCTGGGATGCTCCATTACCAAAAAACAAAACAAAACTTGTAGACTGAGTAATGAAACACAGAAGAGTAATAATAAAATAAATATATATACATATATACAATAATAACATATGCATTTATAAAATAAAATATAGAACATTAAATTAAAATATTGTGTAAAGAGACATATAAACATAGGATATTTAAATATAGGAAAAATATGTTTTGCACATTGTAATATTATCCCCTTCTATGGGGACTGTAGGCGGTGTAGCTCACAAACCGTTATCATGTGTAGGAAATAATAACTTATTTAGCACATACTTTTGTCCATAATTTCTTTATCAATTGTTTTATTTTGCTGGTGAGGACAAAGATTATTGAGCAGTTTGCTCTTTTGCAGTCAACAAAAACAATAGAAATTCTCGAAATCAGGATTCAAGATTTAAAGCAATATTCCACCCCAGAATGATAATCCACTCAATATGTACTCACCTCTATGCCGATGTGAGGATGGGTGAAGATCTTCAGTTCACAAAACAATCCTGGAGTTTCAGCAGAAAACAGGGTTGCAGCCAAATCCAGTACAATGGACAGTGAATGGTGACCACGGATAAAATGTAAAAAAAACACAAAAGACGCCATTTACACCATGTTTTTAGCCAAAATGTCAACTGTAGCCTCTCAGACTCGAGCCAGATGCACAAGAGATCTCACTGTATTTTCACACGTGCATCCATTAATTGATATACGAAGTCTCATGATACATCAACGCCATGTTTACATGCTACCTGGGAGTTTAAGTTTATGTTTATTGTCACACTGATTATACAAATTAGAATCATGTGGGAAAAAAATCAATTCTAATCATCTTTGGCTGGCATGCTTATTATATTACAAAGAAAAAAACATTATTACAACAAAACTGTAAATTAAATAATACAACACAGAATATTAATAATAAAATAAAAAATGTACGATATGATTTACAAAATAAAATATTCAACAATAGAAGAAAAAATTGTGTAAAAATACATAAGTGCATAGTGTACTCAGGTTTGTTTTTTGGTTGGTTCCCAGCGGGTTCCTCTGGTCTGTGTCACACACTGAGCCTAAAGATGTTGTCAGACAGCACAAGACTGTGCATACAGCAGTGTATACTGCTGCCATGCTAGAAAAATAAAAACGGATCACTATTTAAATTTTTTTAAATTCTTTTTTTTTTATTTTTTAAGTTTAATGTTATAACAAGATTTTTTTTTTTACATTATAAGATATTTTCAGATTATTCCATGACATAAAAACATATTATAACAAGAAACTTTTTTTTAAATCAGTGTACTATTTATCTTGTTATAACATGCAACGTTTCATGTAACATGATGACATATTGTTGTAATATAAAACATTTTTAGAACGTGATAACTTTTATTTTTAGAACATCATCTTATAACAATACAAATTGCCAGTATATGAAATGATTCATGTGATAACAAAATACAAAGTATTGTTATAGTAAGTAAAGTTTCTTGTTATAACGTGATAAGTTTGTATATTGTAATAACATGAAAATATCTTGTTATAACATTAAAATATCATTTTATAACATGCAGTTAAATAATAAAATATATGCAAATATATAATAAAAACATGTTATAATATTATAACAATAAGAGTTATAACATAATGTGAAATGTTTTATGTTGCAACAATAAATGAGTGCATTATAACTCGAAAAGTTTTGTGTTATAACAAAATAAATAGTATATTGTTATAGCAGGATACATTATAACGTGATAAGTGTGACATAACAATATGAAAATGTCTTAATGTGAAAACATGTTGTTATAAGACTAAACTTTTCATGTTACATCATGATATTGATCCATTTTTCTTTTTCTGGCACGGCAGCAGTATGCTTCCACACATGCAGAATTGCTTGAATAGTGCAAAAAATTACAAAAACAAAGTGCAAAGTTTTTTAAAAAGTTACAAAATGTTTAAATATTTAAAAACTGTGAATTGAAACATAAGCTGCTGTACAACCACTGCCCAAGACTATGCAATTTTTACTGATCTACAGTCAGTAGCTCTATATAAATTGCTGTAGATTTAAATCAAAAGCTGCTGTAAATGTAAACATCACTGCTGTAGTGTTAGCAGGAAGAATGCGAGGGACATGATAGGTTCTGGATCAGCTGCTGCATGTTACTTATGCATCACCATCTTTATTTAAGTGCAAACTGGCTTTCTGTCACCTCCAACTGGTCAACACTGCCATGTGATTGGTTGTAGGTCAGATATTATCAAATGATTCCACTCAGTGATACATCACTCTTATGTTTAAACCTGCTTCTTGTTTTAAAGCTACCACGAGCTACTAAAGTTCAGTGTTCATTGTGTTGATTTTGGAGGCCACTGTGGACAAATGCAGTATTGTTTCCGCCACTGTAACCACAAAATATAATGTCAAAAATCATCTAAAATTGTCTAAATAAAAGTCTCCCCCTGCTTCGTTTTAACTGGCTTATATCTTATTATAACTTTGCAAAGTTATATAAGTATGTAACCATGCTGTGAAAGCCTGTGAAAATGTGAACACAGGGTTGTCGCAACTGATTTCAAGGAGAATCTGACCCGGTGGCAGCCATTAAGAATAACTTTATAGAAACTGCCAGTCTTCTTGGGATGGTCTCATTAAATAACGTAGGTCATATAGAGACATCAGTATTAAATTGAGACTGTTTCATAAGCAGTTAAAAACTCCTTGTCGTAGCTTTAATGTGTCTGTGCTGGGACATAGCAGCTGTCCTCCTCTAACACCATTAAACAAACAGACTGGATTCACAGTGAACTGGCATTTCCTGCAGGGTCACAATCGACAGCAGTTTGAGAGCACATCAAATTTGATTTTGTTTGGAGTGTCCTTCCAACCCACGTCACACCTGTCTGTGACATTTTACTGCTAACAAATGTTCTTCTGCATACAGGTCAACAGAGGTGGGAAATAACAAATACTGTGTTACTGTACTGAAGTCGATTTTTCAGGTATCTTAACTTTTACTCCCTACATTTGAACACCAACATGTGTACTTTGTGTGTGTGGTTTTTTTCCCTTAATTTTAATACATTTGAGGGGAATTATTGATTATTTTTATTTTGCGTCATTGCATGTCACCATCCCAACATCAAGATCATCTTCGGCCTAAATGAACGTGGTTTCTCAGTGTATCCATTAGTGTTTATCAAGCACAACAGACGTGACAAGATGAAAAAGTCTTAACAAGAGAAAATAGACATAACATGACAAATAATGTAAAAGACCTAAGATGAAAAAAACAATGAGACAAAGGAGACATAAGACAAGAAAGACTACAAAAAAGACATAATAAGATGGAAAACAATGTGAAAGACGTAACAAGATGAAAAAAATGTAACAGATGAAGAAGACAAAGCAAGACCAAAAAACGACAAGACAAAAAAGACAAACAGGACAAAAGACAATGTAAAAGACATAGCAGGACACAAAAAAACACATAGCAAGATGAAAAGGATGTAACAAGACTAAAAAAAAAGACGAAGAAGACAAAACACTGAAAACTATGACAAAAACGTAACAGATGAAAAAGATGTAACATGACAAAAACAATGTAAGACGTGAGACAAAAATGACGTAACGACAAAAAACAAGTAAAAGACGTAACAGACTTCTTACTCATATACTTTGAGTACATTTGTACTTTTTGTCTTTTACTTGAGTAAAAAAAGTTGAATCAGTACTTCTACTTTTACCAGAGTGGTATCTGTACTTCTACTTTTGTAAAGAATGTGTGTACTTTTCCCACCTCTGCTGGTCAGATTTCAGGTGGTCGAGTTGAGAATTCCTTGTGTTGGTGTCCATGACACCAACCAGACATCACTAATTCAGTGATACTGAAAGTTTTCAGCACATGCTTTCAGGGCAGCATGTTTTTTTGTGTGTGTTGTACGTACCTTTGCTGTACTTTGGGGAAAAAAAACAAAGACAAATTTCCACTGAAGTCGATAATAAAGTTATTATAATCTAATATTTATCTCTGGTGATTTATCTTTACACAAGCCTATATTTTTTTAATAATATATGTTTAATAACAGCTCCTTGATTCTGTTACTTTCTGAGCCATGCACACATTACCTGAGGTCAGTTTCACTGAAAATGACAGTTGATGGGATAGTTTATGGAACCCATCGGCAAAGTACATTGGAAGGAGAAGCAGTTAAAGAGCAGTTAAATCAACACTGTTGTGTTTACACACAGACAAGTGGGCTAAAGGGACCGTCACCCCCAAATTAAAAAAAAGAGTGTCTCTCCAATACAATGGAGCTAAATGGACTCAGCATGAGGAGCTCAAAGCACCAAAAATTACATTTGACAAATTTAAAGCCAGTGTCTCTTTCCAGAAATCATGACCTGGTTACTCAAGATAATCCACAGACCTTGTTGTGAGCAGTTTCATGGCCTGGACTTTTGTTTTTAGTAGAAAGAAAGAAAGTAGAAAGTTCTTCGGGCAGATTTTAAAGTAGTTCCAGTAGATTCTACTGTGGAAACAAAGTAGTTCCTACATGAACATGCTCACAACAAGGTCTCTGGATTATCTTAAGTGACTGTGGCATAATTTTTGGAAAGAGACACTGGTGTTTAGTTTTTCAAATTGATTTTTTTTTTTTTTTTTTTTTTTTTTTTGCCTTGAGCGCCACAGGCCGAGTGTGAGCTAGTTTACTTGTGAAATATTTACATAGATAGTATCTCCAAAACTGTGCAACTCACACCAAAACTTTCTACATGGATAAATGGCACTTCAGACCAGGGGGGAAATATGTTTTTTTTTTTTTTTTTTTATTATTATTTTGGGGTGAACTGTCCCTTTAAGGATCTCTTTATTGCTGCCCTCATATATGTAAACATTTCACAAGTATAACAAATTCTCATAAAAGTAAGTGGGAACAAAACAAACAAGAAATGAAAGTGATACGGACTTCAAGTTAAAGCTGTAATGTAAAAAAATACACTCATCTTCTAAAATTGGGTTGCAAATTTGCAGCAGAGTCAGGCGGCCCATCCCCCATTTGACACCCTGCAGATTCACCCACTTTGTCTAAATAAAAGGTTTCGGGCCGCTCCCTGTGGCCAGAGAGGTGTAAACAATTAGGCCAAGTCACATGCTGATGCTTGCGGTATTCTTATGGTAATGACATCAGGAGTTCACTTCACCCCTCTGGCCCACTCGACAAAAACAGTAGCTAATGCATAAATGAGGTACCTGTGTCTGTTGTTGCCTCCAGAACAAACAGATTTATTCAGCAGTTTGCAACAGAATCATCTTCTGTGGTGAAAGAAAGAATCTTGAAACCTGTTCCACTGGTTGTGTCTAGTCTGAACTAAACTGTTTGAAGCTTCAGGGGGAGTACAGAGCTGGGGTCATGTCCTTCACATTTGTGTGTAATGTCAGCTGAAATGAAGCCCAAATTGACAGAAGAATGACATGACCTTTCCTTCATGGCGCAGATGTGGTTAGCTGTGGTTGGTTGATGCAAATAAGTGATACAGAAATAACCAGCAGGCCCATCCATACTGTTATCGTGTGATAAACATGATCAGCTTTGTAGGGCAGGGTTATGACAAAGCAGTCGTAGCAACAGAGGCTGTAAAAGTTGAAACAAGTTTTGTGCTGGTGCAGTCCACAAGATAACAGGCCGACTCATCCTCATTGAAACACATCTAAATGGAGAATTGAAATGTCAGTCTTATGCCAGTATCTCTGCTTTTTATCTGTGCCGTCAGTGCAGTGTTATTATTTAATTCATGAGCAGAGGATGAAAATCTAATATACATTTGTGCAAGAAATATTTATTTTAAAATTGTAATCCTGCTAATAATCCCCATTTTTACTAAATGTGTCTGTAATCTGACTGCATCTTTTTTTTTTTTATCTCTAACTGTCATGGAATACAGTGACCTTTTCTTTTGTATCCAGATAACGTAATCCCATTACATGTAATCTGTTACTCCTCCAGCCTGGTAAGTATAATCAGTAAAATGTACTTAAGATATGAACAGTAAAAGTCATTGTGCAGTAAAATGGTGCCTGTCAGTGTTTTACTATTCAAAGTTTTTTGATCAGTATTGCTGCTTAATTTGTTTGTTCGGTTCTACTGATGTAAATGTTGGAGGTTGAGCTCATTTAAACCACTTTATATACTGTTTGGTAGATTAATCCACAGCAGTGATCCATCATATGGTTTTTCAGTAGTCTATTTAACTGAAAAAGTGGGAGAATTTTCTCAAACCAAACTTTATCCTTCAGTTCATCACAAACATTAAAAATCATCACATTTGGAGATACATGGTTTTCACTGGACAGGAAGACTATGGAAAATTGTAATCTAAAATTTAAGTAGTAACTAAAGCTGTCAGACAAATGTAGTGGAGTAAAAAGTGTAAGTATGCCTTTGAGATGTAGTGGAGTAGAGGTTTAGAGTTGCATAAAATGTAAAAACTCAAGTAAAGCACAAATATCTTGAATTTGAACTTAAGGCTGCTACAAGGATCTTTCATATTTTGTTGATTTTGGAGGCCCCTGTGGACAAAAGTGGCTGTATTTCCTCTGACATAACTACAAAATATTATCTCCAAAATATAATTATCTAAATATAAAACTCCTCCGGAGCAAGAAATCTCCGCTTTAGTAGCACTTCCATACACTAAACTTTCCACTTTTATTCCTATCTATCTATTAAAGATTTTTACTGAGAGGTTTGTTGGCATATCATTCAAAGCTCAATTTTTATTAATAATAATAAAAAAAAAGGTCAAAATAGCTTTTTTAAAGACAGTATTGTATGGAGTGATAGAAAGTGATATAAAATTTCTCTTTGTACAAACTGTACAAAAATATGTCAACAAAATGACAGATTTTGAACCTGTGTTTATCCAGTGTTCACATTTCTGCTCTGGAATTTATGCAAATTCTACGCAAAATCAGTGGGATTTAGTGGAAAATCAACTGTTCAGTTCAACTTAACATAAATATACAAGTTTTATTTATTCAATTTAATTAACCTTTAAATTTCTATTCTTCAGAAAAATTGAGTTCTTCTAACTTGAAATCTTTTCACTTGAGATGATCAGTTGAATGAACGTGCTGTACGGAGTTCAGTCAACAAACAGAGAAATGAAGAACCGACTCTTCAAACAAGAAATCGTAAAACGAAATCAAACTGGTTTGTAATGTTCATCAGTGTGACTGACGAGTTGTTAGTTCAACTTAATATCTTGAGCTTATTGAACATGTTTTCTCAAGTACAACTGAATTAATATTAAGTTAATTTGACTAGAAAGGTTTTTTTGTTTTGAATCATTACAAACTTACCTCAACTTGTCTTTTCATATATAATTTTATTATTTATAATTTTCTTGATTCTGTGAGTAAAATTCATTTTGTTTTAACTTTAGCTCAAATTAGTTGAAATAATCTATTTTGCATTGTTAAACACCATAAAAGAAACTGCTGTCCAACTGCCTCATTAGAAAGGTTTATTGTTTTCTCATCACAAAATTATCACAGTTGTCTTTTCACATTTAGTCAGCTTAAAATTTTTAAGGTAGCCTGGACACTAACTTTTTAAAGTTAAAAAAGGTAGTTTATTTTACATTGAAATTAGCATAGCATATATTAGCATTAGCATATATTTAATTAGATAATACTTCAATTAAACATAAAATTACATAAAACTTGGAATGCTAAAATACTTGTCTTAATGTAAGTAATCAACTGAGGAAGTTTCATGTAATATGGATCAGTGAATTTTTTTACCCTGTTGACCTTTAATGTCGCCCCTTAATGTGGTAAAATAAGGATACAGCTCTAACCTGCAAAGAAAAAAGGCGTCCCAGAGCGCAGAACTGACAAAAATGACTAAAGTTTTCTTGTTGTCTGTGCCAAAACAGTTGCAGGCAGATAATTTATATTAGGTTATTCTTTCTACATATTCATTCTGACCTCTGATTTGACCTTTCAGAGCTTAACAAAAAAAATATTGGGTCATACCAAAGCAAAAGGCAGTAACTTCCAGTTTAACTTTATACTTAAGCCTTTAAAAGCAGTATAATGACAAACATGATTAAAAATCCTTAGTCTGATAATGATATAAAATGACATTTTTGCAGTTATTCCTTATATTACAACATTACAACACATATTATGATACACTTGTGATGTTCAAAGTAATTTTTACAATCAAATAATTTCAATGGTTTTGGGATGTTTCTGAGCACTTGTAGCTCCTAATATTTATATTCAGATAAAATAAAAACAGAATTTTAAATATAAAAGGCAATATGTTGCGATAGAAAAAAATTTAAATACCATCAAACCTTTTCTGATAAAATATGACATATGATCGCTTAATTTTAATGCAATGCATTTTCACACCTTTGATCAGAGTTGTTGTAGTGGTGAGTCTGTGGTCTTTAATATTTTTCTATACTGTTGTTATATATAGTAGTATAATGCACATAGTTCACATTTTCTTGCAGATATTTTACATGTTAGAACATCATAACTGAAGTTACGATGGTTTGCTGTGGTTTTTTGCAGTTACTGTAATTACGACCCCCTATTTTCTCCAAAATAAAACATATTTAGAGAAAATATTTGTCCACGTGACAAAGGATGTCTTAAAGGTCACAAACATGATTCTAACTCATTTTTGACAAAAAATGAAGTTACTGCCTTTTTCCTTTAGGGCAGAATAGTAGAGGAATATGTGGCAAAAGGAGCTGAGTTAACCCACCACAACAAATGTCTGGATTTGAAGCACAACTGCAACCTACTGATCAGCTTTATGTTCAGAACAACATGGAGTCTGCTTTACAGCTTAATCTTATTCTTTATGGCAGGAAGAATTCAAAATGGAGGAACATGGTGCAGAAAGGTTGCTTAGATAAACTAGCTAAAGCCTCAAGAAGGATGTATCATGGAAGTTCTTCCACCAGTGAACTGAAAAGCAACTAGCACAGCTGCAGTTTGACTGATTTCTCTGTTCTGTCTTGTTCAACAGGCTTTGCAGGACATACAAATCAGCACGTTGTAAAAGAGCGTCCTGCAGCTCTCTGCGGGAGCCTCTCTAAAGATACTGTACATACATGGCAGAGGGAGGGGGAGAAGACGAGGGAAAGGCAGGGGGGAGGGAGGGGGAGAAGGCGTTAGGTAGGTCTCAGATAACAATGCTGTTGTTGTGTTGAGCGTGGAGGAGCCCTTCCATCACAGCTGCTGCCTGTTGCCGTCCTTTCCCTCCTTTTCTCTCGCTCTGGTTTTCCCTCTCGAGCTGTAAGAACAGTGGGAGGAGACAACAACGCCACAGAGGAGAGGACTGTTACTGCAACAACTGCTCCGTCTGTGGATGCATGGCTGTTTGAAATCATAGAAGGAGGAATAATTCAAATAGTCTCATGTTCTTTTGCCTTTGTTTTTTTGTGGTCAAGTGAATTAACACAATTGACTTAAAGGGACAGTTCACCCCAAATCAAACATAATACCTTTCCTACGGCCTGTTGTGCTATTTATCCATCTAGATCATTTTGGTGTGAGTTGCAGACCTTTTTGTTATCAGTTTCATGTAGGAACTACTTTCTTTCTGCAGCAGAATCTACTGGAACTATTTTCTTTCTGCTAGAAAACTGCTCATAACAAGGCCTGTGGATTTTTCTTGAGTAACCGGGTCATGATTTCTGGAAAAGAGACTTTGCTGTTGAGTTTTTAAAATATATTTTTTGCCACTTTGAGCACCACAAGTTGAATAGTTCCCATTTGGAGAAAAGGCAGGCATCTCTATGACCGATATCTCCATGTAAATGGATAAACAGCACTACAGCTAAGAGCAATAACATGTATTTTTGTTTTGGGGGTGAACTGTTTCTTTAAAGCACCAGTGTGTAGGATTTAGTGACATCTAGCATTAGACTTTCTTCTCACTCTCCCCTTCCAAGCTGTATGAGAACTTACAGTGACCTCGAAAATTCCGTATAAAGATCTACTGTAGAAACTATGGTGGCCTCCATGGACGAAGACCCACGCCCCTGTAGATATAAACAGCTCAATCTAAGGCAGGGGTGACAAACTTAATTAATACATTTTTTAAAAAATGGGCTGGACCAGTAAAACCACCGCATAATAACCTACACATAACAACAAATCCAAATTTTCCCCTTTTTTAGTGTAAAGAAGCACATTCTGAAAATGTTGATGATTAATGAACCATCAATTTACAAAACAGCTTGAGATGTCATAAGAAAAATAAGTGCAGTGTCAACAACTTCTCAGTTTTTTCCACAGTCAGTCAGTATACTGTGACTGAACAACAATGTAAAAGTTTAGCTCTTTATGATTTGAACAGTTTGTTGAGATTTAGAAATTAGCACTTCTTTTTTTTATCTGTTTCATTAAATCAGTCATACACACAGTACAGTCCAAGTTCCATCTATGGAGATATTGCAATGGTGTTTGTATGTTCAAAATACTTTTTTTGACTTTCCGACTTATTTCCTGGAATGCCACCAATTCAGGTGTGACGTCATTCCCAACTCCGACTTCTGCCTTCCTGAAGTTGGAAGCTTTTATGTGCCTTAAAAAAGGCGGTTGCGGTTGTTGTTGTGGACTTTCAACATCATCACGCCAAACACTATTCACTTAGCGACGCTGAAGTCATGTGACCATGGTGCAGTTTGTTTATAGACTAATGTTAGCATTGTACTTCTGGAGCTTGCAATTACCCTTCAGAAATTAGAAAAGTGATGTTTGTCTGTGATGATGTCTTGCCGAACAAAACGTATGTATCATGAACTTTTGTTTGCCACGGCGCTTATTTTCTGCACTAATCCAAAATCCCACTGCCTTTTTGTGGAGGGAATTGGAGTGATGCTAACTTCTGGGGTGGCCACAAATATATGTCATCCCTCCAAGCTCTCTAAGTATTTATTGTTTTTTTATTTTTTCAGAAAACTGCATTCTGGAATTAATGGCTGCTCTGCAATTTTGTTCACTTTGCAAAGTCGACCAGCGGACTGGATTGGACCCTTTGATTGGCTGGATCTGGGCCGCGAGCCATACATTTGACACCCTTGTTCTGAGGTAAAAAAACAAAAACAAAACACAATTCTTACTTTCAGGTGATTGAACACTAACGAAACCATACTTATGAATATTACGTTCCATTTCTGCCATATTCTGCAAATAAAACCCCTCAAATCTTCCACACTGGACCTTTAACAAAAGCATATATGGAGGACTGCGTTGTCTCAGAGGTGACTGGAACAGAGACGTGGGCATAATCCTCAGGGAAGGGAGACAGGATGAAGGTAAAGGTGACCTCATCCAAAGCCTCTTTGACCGAGGTCAACTTGTTCATTTGTCCTCGTCACTCTCTCTATCTCTACACACACGCAAACACACAGCACACATATACATACACACATGCCACTTGTCAGTTGCTGCTGGTTGAATCTTATAGACCGGTAACAGGTGAGATGGGACAGCTGGGTTGTGCACAAACACTCTCTCTTTACATGGCGGCCTGTAAGGCAGCCACACTGGTGTAGTATGCTGTGCAGGCAGGTGGAGATGACTGTGAATGGATCAGCGGGATGTAAGGAAAGTCTGAGTCTCTCCCTCTCTCTGTCTTACTAAGTGGATTTCTCCCATGCGGCGAATGCAGCCTTCCCATATGGAGCGGCGGGTAAAGCCAGATTACACCAGTCTGTGAGAGGGGGGGCTGCAGCACCACCAGAGTTCACAGCATGAACTCGCACAGACGTTAAGGATGGACATTATAGTTCAACTCTATACACACTGTAAAAATTTTATTTATTTTAACTTTAAAAATTAGTTGAATATGGTAAAAAATGTAGCTATCATCATGAAACAGTTGATTACTTATAAGATGATAATTTCTGAAATTCTATATTCAAGGGTGTAACTGAGGCGCTATGTAATGCTAATGTGCTAATTTTACTATAAAAAAGAAACTTTGTTTTAACTTAAAAAAAGTTCATGTCTGGGCTGACCTTCAAATTTTAAGTTGACTGAACTGAAAAGACGAGTTGAGGTAATTTTGTAATGATTCAAAACAAAAACATTTCTGGTTTGATCTGCAAATTTGCTTTTTTTTTACTGGTGTGGTGGATTAACACAGCTGCTAATGCCACATTTTTCTCTACTATTATATCTTTATTTTACTGTATTAAGAGCAGAGACACCAGGTCAGGTATGGTAAATATTATGAATCTCCGTTACCTACATTATCTAATTACATATGCCTTAATTTCACTGTGAAAAATAAACTATTTATTTTAACTTAAAAAGGTTAGAGTCCAGGCTGCCTCAAAATTTTAAGTTGACTGAATTTGAAAAGACAGATCATTTTGTGATGATAAAAAACAAATAAATTTTCCTAGTTTCACTTATTCACATATTAAGTTGAACCCACTCAGTCATGAAGGTTACAAACAAATCTGCTTTACTTTTACAGTCACAACTCAACATAAGACTTTAAGTTTAGTGAACTTGATGTAAATTAATAATGTTTAACAATACAAAAACAGATGATATCAAGTAATTTGAACTCAAGTTAAAACAAAAAATGAGCTATAAAATGATATAGAAACATGTATTTTCTATGATCAAGACATTGTGTGTATTAGTCCACTCAGCAGTCATAGGAATGTGTTGCAGCGTGAGGAGGGGAGTGCCCATGACATGCCTTTAACACAGTCATTTACATGCGAGAGAGGGCGGAGGCTTGCCCCAGTGGCAACACGGCCTAATAAGCTCAGTAACAATAAACCTTAGTCGGCTTTAACCATTGATTAGCCAGCAGCTGACACAACAAAAACAAATCCCACAATGGCAATTAATGCATGCTCTGAAGGAGGGAAAGTATTGCATTGTGAGGTCATATACAAGGGACAAGGTTCATTTCACTCTACAGAAACAGTTTAGTGTTTCAGATAAGGGGGCAGTTAAATGTAACTAATCTGTGGCTGCAGACAATGAGGTGAAACAATAGGACTGTTAGATGCCCCGCAAGTCGAGCAGCTGACACAGAGACGTGCATGTATATAATGAGTTATGACTGATGATCTCTGACACAGGAGTGACTCTGGTGGCGGGAGAGGCCTCTGAATCCATCGCAGGCCATATGCAGGGGATCAGAGGGACTGCTGTTTGTGACCCTCCCCCACTATCTACTTCCTGCTTTTCATGGTTGTCTGCTTGCTTCTCCCTATACAATACCAGCTGTGTCTGGAGACATTCCAGCTCGTACTATATGCCGCCCTCATAAAACCATGACTGTTGGCCTGAACAGTGCAAAGACGGATCGCGTTGCATCTTCTCTGCTGCATCATATGAGATCTGATAATCAGGAGGCTGTTCCGCTAAAGGCCTTTTGAAATGCTTGAAGTGTCAATTAGTTCTCCAGCTTCATATGTGTGTGTGTGTGTGTGTGTGTATATATATATATATGATAGATAATAGATTAGATAGATAGAAGATTATATCTGTCTCTCTCTTCCCTAGCAATATTATTTAATACATTTGTCAAAAAATAGAAAGTTTACTAGTGCTTCCGCAGTATTCCCACCAGGACATGAGACAGAGGTCCTTGGGGTATAGCTAACACTTTTTACGCCTGATTAAATCATGTTTTTGTAAAAAATCTGACAGAGTTGATGGAAATCTGGGACACAACTTTAAAGGGTCAACATTTTCATAAAAAATCTCATTTTTAAACAATGATTATAATAGCTCATCTTTATACCTATGTTATTAGTAGGTATAATTAGATTTTGAAGGTCTTTAAGACATTTTTAGATGGTTTGAAGATGTGAATTCTTGTCTGGGACAAGGCTGTTTTCTGGCAAAGGCCAAGATTAGAAATTAAAAAGACAAAACATTTAATAAATTATTTATATTTCATGAATTACATTCATTTCATATGCATAAATCCTAAATATGTTATTAATTTTTTTTTCTTACAAAAAAAAATGGAATTGGAGTGTTGGTATAAATGACATTCAAGTTTTTTGGTTGGACACAATTTGTCCCAGTTCTCAAGAATGGGTGATAATTACAGTGTAATAATGTAATGATAATGTTTCTCTTGGGGGCTTTTGAATCGTTTTTCATTAACTTAGAACGAGACGTTTATATCCACTGCACAGACGAAGCAGGTATTTGCAATCTGCATCTGCAAGCTCACTGCTAGATGTTACAAAATCCTACACACTGGTCCTTTAACAATAAAGTACTTTACTTGAGTATTTTCACTTAATGTGTCTTTATAATTTTACTTCACTACATTTCAGAGGTAGATATAGTTTGTTTGACTTGAATAAATTTATCTCACAGTTATTGTTACCAGTCACTTTGCAGATGATTTAACTGTTACAGATTAAACTACCCAAAAGTATACAAAGTAAATAAAATAAAACTTACCTCAACCAACCAGGGATTGGATTATCATTAATATATGTTTCTCATATCTACTTTAATAACTAACATGAAAGCGTTTTACAGATTCTTACATTTACCTTTTTTTAAAAATTTGTTTAAAACAAAAATAGTCACACGACACACTGACACCACGTAAATGTTATATAAGGCTTTAAGTCCTCAAAAATAAATTATACCTCCGTCTACCTCTATCCTCAGCATTCCACCATGAAAAAATGATTTTTTATTCATCACACATTGCACATGTTTATAGTTTTTATGGGATTTTGTTTTTGTGAGTATCATAAAGGGAACTACAGCTAACATCACATACAAACCTGTGTCGTAAAATGATCAAAAAAATAAAGAAAAATTAAATAAAAAAGTTAATGGTGTGCTAAACACAAAAGAAAAGAATGTACATTTATAAATAATCATTAAACAGCTGGTTCCAGCTAAGGTCTAACCTCTCACTGGACATACAGCCAATAATACCTGGCCAATCAGATCTCAGCCCCTAATCAAGTACTAGATTAAAGTACTACTTACTTGTCAATACATCAATAATAATAATGATAATCCAGTAATACAATAATAAAACACTGGCCAGGCTCATTTTGCATGATGACCACTTTTACATTTGATACTAAATTCATGTTACATTTATTAGATTTTTGGTGTGGAATCACAACTTTTATTTGCATAAATGATCTAAAAACCTTTTCCAGCGTTGCATACATTATGTGTACACTCATGTACACAATATAATGCATTTTACCTGATTGGGCTTCAAGCACACAGAGTTCCACTTAAACAGAGTCTAGACAGTTGACTAGCACATTTTCACAGGCAGAAATAGTCATATTTTCATATGGAAGGAATCATGACATTAATCTTATATCTTATTGCTGTTCAGGTTCATTATTTTTGTCATGCTGAAAAATGTATTTTGTAACTGTAATGGATTTTATTTTACGTCCGTCAGTTAAATTTAGTCAAAAACCATCACATGGAAAACTTGTTTGCAGGGTTCAGAGTCAACAAACAAAGAAAAAGATGCAATAAAATGAAAATGTATATAAAATATACATTTCTGCATGAATAAGTATAAGTAGAAGCTGATCCTACAGTGACCTCTAGTGGTGAAGATGGAAACTATCATTCAGTCAGTACCAGCTCCTTATGATTCTTCTTCTTAAAGTGTGTCAGACCTGCAGCTATATTCTTCAAACAGAACAGCAGCCTGTGTCTCACCAAACAGTGCACATGACTGTGATGGTGATGAGCTTGTTGCAGCCACCCACTGACACTCATCAACATTTATCCCACATCCACAGGCCACTCCCCAGGCAGAGTGTACTCACACAGACTTCCACCTTCATTCCTACAAATAAGATCAAGTACAACAGTTAACTTATCACTGATAATGCAAGTTATACTTGTGGACATGATAAATGAATGTACCGTTATCATTAAAACTCTTCAGCAGGACGATGCTTGCTGTCTGCAGTGAGTATGCCTTCAAAGTAACCTTCATCATCTATTTACACAGACACTGTTACTTTTCAAAATCATGTGCAATATTAATACCATTTGCAATATTGCTTTCAATATCATGTTAGTATTACTGTCAATATCAATATAATGTGCAATATTACTTTCTATTAATTTTCAATATCATGGCCTGTGCTATTTTTCTGTTTTAGTTTACTTTAGTTTACTTTTTTACTTTCACACATGCAGAACAGACACACACACACACACACACACACACACACACCACCCTGTGACATTTACAATCGGTGTTTCTTACTTAAACACACTGTGGCCTATTATTGAGGCCTATCACATGTCATAAAACTTTCGTAAAGCCAATAAATAATATATTAATATAAATATAAATATTTTAAATGCTGCATTGTTCACATCACGTCACTTAGAAGTCTTCACTTCTTCACTGGCCTTATCCAGACACATTACTGTGGGTTTTTGTGTGTGTGTGTGTGTGTAACTGCCACTGACATGTTGACCTAAGAATAACATGAAATGATCAACAAGAAAAACAAAAAAGGGGACATACACATAAAAACTACACTCAAGCGGCCACTTTATTAGGTCACCTTGCTAGTACCATGTTGGACCCCCTTTTGCCTTCAGAACTGCCAGAGTTCTGAAGGCAAAAGTTCAGAGATTTTGGTCCACATCAGCATGATAGCATCACACAGTTGCTGCAGATTTGTCGGCTGCACATCCATGATGTGAATGTCACGTTCCACCACATCCCAAAGGTGCTCAATTGGATTGAGATCTGGTGACTGTGGAGGCTGTTGGAGTGCAGTGAACTCAATGTCATGTTCAAGAAACTAGTTTGAGATGATCTGAGCTTTGTGACATGGAGCATTATCCTGCTGGAAGTAGCCATCAGAAGATGGGTACACTGTGGTCATAAAGTGATGGACATGGTCAGTTACAATGCTCAGGTAGGCTGTGGTGTTTAAACGATGCTCAGTTGGTACTAAGGAGCCCAAAATGTGCCAAGAAAATATCCCCCACACCATCACACCACCACCACCAGCAGCCTGAACCGCTGATACAAGGCAGGATGGATCCATGCTTTCATGTTGTTTACGCCAAATTCTGACCCGACCATCTGAATGTCACAGCAGAAATCGAGACTCATCAGACCAGGCAACATTTTTCCAATCTTCTGTTGTCCACTTTGCAAATTGTAGCCTCACTGTCCTGTTCTTAGCTGACAGGAGCGGCACCCGGTGTGGTCTTCTGCTGCTGTAGCCCTTCTGCTTCAAGGTTCGATGTGTTGTGCGCTCAGAGATGGTCTTCTGCATACCTTGGTTGTAACGAGTGGTTATTTGAGCTACTGTTGCCTTTCTGTCATCTCGAACCAGTCTGGCCATTCTCCTCTGACCTTGACATCAACAAGGCATTTTTCGCCCAGAAAACCGATGCTCACTGGATATTTTCTCTTTTTCGGACCATTCTCTGTAACCATGCCACATTCACAAAGTCACTTAAATCACCTTTTCTTCCCATTCTGATGCCCGGTTTGAACTTCAGCAGGTGGTCTTGACCATGTCTACATGCCTAAATACATTGAGTTGTTGCCATGTGATTGGCTGATTAGATATTTGCGTTAAGGAGCAGTTGAACAGGTGTACCTGATGAAGTGGCTGCTGATTGTGTGTGTTTGCAGCTTGACCAGACAACCCACCAACTGTCATGAGTTTCGATTCAATATTTTTCTAAATGGGCCTAATTAACTTCAAACCAGTAAGAAAAGCACAGAGAAAAAGAGAAAAACAAAAATCTAAACTCTAAACTTTTCTGCTCTTGTCTCTCTCATGTCTTTGTCCTTTATTTGATATTTTAGTTGGTTTAGTTTTTTCCTTCTGTTTGACTTTGCTTGAGTGGACTGTTTATTCAGAACAATTACTGAAATAAGAATTCAGCTTATAAAAGAATAAAGTGAAGACATGGAAATTTTGTGGAAAACGTTTACAGCAGAGCATGAAAGACAAAAAAAGACAAGGATATTTCACCTCGAGTATCAGGTAAGAAAACCAGGCTTATAAACGACTGACTCACAGACAACGTAACATGGAATTAATCATGCGATAAGACACAAATACCTCACCTGTCCACAGTGCCAGCAGGTGGAAACCTCAGCTTCACACACACCCACAGTGGAGTGGCTGTTAGGGACGTTATGACTGACTGACTGTACACTGAGGTGATAAGGGCTGGGCTTCAGACCTGAACCTTGCTCCCTGTGAGAGTTTCACAGCCTCAGGTGGAGTCCTGCTGCTCACCTGCTGTTTCAGGAAATGAAGCTTGGATCCAGTGAACGCACCACAGCCGGAGCTCCACACAGTGAGTTTGTTGAACTGAACATGATGTTACTTCTGAGGGATATTTAGTTATGATGAAGGAAGAGATGCGTTTCCACTGAGACAGATTATGAGAGTTTGATATCAACAGGAAGAAACGCTGTTCATGTGTGACGACATCATGTACCACATTAAAACAGTTTGAGGTCATAACAAAAGTAGGTATATAATTGATTAATATGTGCTTTCCTAATTGTTGTGTATTTTGTGTTGATGAGTGATGGAACCAGTGGTGTAATGGTGCCTTGAGATGTGGGTATAGTCTTAATTTATTCCCCATATTTTTTTTAAAAGCAGCTCGTCCAGCAACGGATAAACACCCTGAGTAACAGTCAGGCTTGGGTAGTAACAGATTACATGTTACATTAATCTGGACACCAAAAAAAAGGTAACTGTATTCCATTGCAGTTAGTAGAAGTAGATAAAGAAGATGTAATCAGATTACAGTAACATTTAGTAAAAATGGGAATTATTAGTAGATTTACAATTTTAAATAAAGTAATAAATGATGGCCTCTAGTGAAAAAATGCTTCACTGGGTGGATATTTCACAATTTTTTGTCTTTAAATCAATCAATCAATTGTGCACAACAAAGCTGGACGAACTCAGAAATCAAACAAACATAAAACACTTAGAGCTGCAACGATTCGTCTATTATTAATAGACTATTAAATCAACCATAATCTGTTGTGCTAATCAGTTAATTGTTTTGAGTCATTTTTGTAATTAAAAAAAAGTCATAATTCTCTTTTTAGTCTTTTCTTTTTTCTTTACTCCTCTCTGACTGAATATTTTCGGGTTGTGGACAAAACAATACATTTGAGGACGTCATCCTGGACTTTGGGAAACACTGATCAACATTTTTCACCATTTTCTGACATTTTATGGACCAAATAACCAATCAATTAATGGAGAAAATGGTTGACAGATTAATCAATTAATAAATTCAGTCAAGACATACATATATCCATGTGCTTCACATGTTCGGACCTATTTTTCAACTGACAAAATTGTGACAGGGTTAATTAATCAATTGTTTTGAGTCATTGTTTAATTAAAAAAAAGTAGAAATTCTCTGATTTCAGCCTCTTAAATGTGAATATTTTCTGGTTTCTTTACTCCTCTCTGACAGTAAACTGAATTTTTTTTTTGAGTTGTGGACAAAACAAGACATTGAGGACATCACTTTAAACTTTGATCAACATTTTTCACCATTTTCTGACATTTTATGGACCAAACAACTAATCGATTAATTGAGAAAATAATCAACTGATTAATTGATGATGAAAACAATCAGCCCTAAAAACACTATGTTAGGCTAAACGGTTTCACCATATTTTATATTGAGGTAATTCAAAAGTAACAGAAATTAATGAAGATTTCTCACTTTCCCCCTGATGGTCTGAATAACTGACTAGATTTGTCACTAGCTGCTTAATTTATACATGAAATATTTTGTCAGTAAAAAAAGACCTATGTCTGTAGGTGGTGGATCAAACCACTGTGAGTCTCACTTACTGTCAGTTTCACTGACATTAAACATCAGATGATTGATCGACCTCCTGCAGCTTTCGTTCAGACCATGATGTGTGCTTATCAATATTGTTTCACTTTACAGACCAGATGCACGAGAGCCTTTTGTGAACAGTTGAACAGTGAATTTCATGCAGATTCTCACAGCTGTCTCTGTGTCATCTCTCAGGATAACATGGCTGTTTCCTGGAAATCATGGCCTAACCTCCTCTCCATCTGTTTATCACTGTGTGCAACTGCAGGTCAGTATTCATTTTTCTAATAGTTAGATAAGGTCTGCATAAACCTGCTGAACTGGACAGAATTTAGGAAAACATACAGAGAAACTAAGTTTTTTTGCTGCAGTTTTTTGCTCAAAATCTTTCAAGTACGCCTTTTTCCATCAGAACGATTGTTTCAATCAAATGAATATATTTAATTCCACATTTGCAGAGCTTCAACTGCAGTCATATCATGTCATGCTAGCTTGTGGGGAAGAGGGGTAAATAACGCTCCAAAGTTAGGCTACATTTTGGTGAGGGAAAAACTTGCACTGACCTCAAATGAAAATTGGTTCTGTACCCAGAAATCTCCCTTTTACAGACACGCCCACTTTATGCTAATCTCATGCTGTTTGGGGCAAAAACATGCAGTTATCTGCATGCAGCAAAAAAATATGATATTTTTGCATATTCTAAAAATGGTGCATACTGGGGTCCCTTAAAGGGACAGTTCACCCCAAAATGAAAATTCAGCCATTATCTACCCACCCTCATGCCGATTGAGAGTTCGGTTTATTTTGTTAGTCCACAAAACACTGCTGGAGTTTCACAGGAAAACAGTGTTGCAGATTCTCCCAAACAATGGAAGTGAATGATGACCAGTTTCCAAATGTAAATAAACAACTGGAAAAATGAAAACATAAAATGCCACCATACTGCTCGTCTAGCATAATCCAAGTCTGCTAAAGCCCCAAAATGGCATTTGCACGCCGTCACACCACACACACCTAGTTCAGACGGTGTGCATGTGCACATGAACATGGCTCCAAGCTAAGGATCTACAGTGAAGAATCAGGCTAAAAAATGGCATAAATAACATTTTTGGGCTTTAGGAGACTTATATTACACCAGATGAGCATTATGGAGGCATTTATGTTTTCATTTAGTTATTTTATTTTTTTTTTTTTTTTTGAAAACTGCTCACCATTCACCTCCATAGTTAGAGAGATTCTGCAACACTGTGAAAACTCCAGCATGTTTGTGTGACTAAAAAAAACTTAAGCTCCCGACCTTCAATCCCAGCATTGAAGGTGAGTAGATAATGACTGAATTTTCATTTTTTGGTGAACTACCTCTTCTTTAAACAGTATTTATATAAAATGTGCTCACATTGCAGTTGCTCCCATTCCATAGAATAGAAAATATATAAGCATAGAGAAATTAAGAAAACGGAAAATTTGTATATAAAAATAAATATGTTCTACTTCGATATATAACAAAAACAGTATAAAAATAGTACTCTAATCTGTAGCAGCAAATATGAGTATATACATATAGCATGCTATATATCTAGGAATATAATGTGCATCAGACTACAACATGTAACATTGTTAATAAATAATGCTGCTCTATGTATTGAACAGTTGAATTATTTGATAGTGCATAGAGACCTTCTTGCTGTGAGGCGACAGTACTAACCACTGCACAACTGTGCTGCCAAAAAAAAAAACAAGCAAAGAATGATAAAAATACAAATAAATAAAATCCAGTAAAAATGCAGGAATAAAATTACAACAATACAACAATAAAATGAAAGTAAAAGGAACACAGAGGAATAGAATAATATAAAAGTCAATGATTGAAGCTTAAAAGACCGAGGTTATAACATCACTCCCAAATTAAAAATTAAAAGCCAGACTAAAAAGAAAGGTCTTCACTTTCCTCTGAGAGAGCTTGCCGATCTAATGTCCAAAGGCAACAAGTTTAGGGCCATAAAAACAGACACAACTCTTGCCAGTATGCTTATGGGACACATAAGGAGCATTTAAAGGAAAAGCAGTGGAGAACCTCAGTGATTTGGCTGGAACATAAAATGAAAGAAGATCCCTGATGTATGGAGGAGTAAAGTCATTCAAAGCTTTATAAACGAGTTTAAAGTACTTTAAAATCAATTCTAAAAGAGACGAGCAGCCAATGTGGTGTTTTAAGATGTAGAGTAATGTGATCAGGTGTCTTGGTTTTGGTTAAAACTCAGAATTTTACACCAGCTGTAGTTTCTTTATTGACTCTTTGCGCAGGCCAAACAGCTGTGACTGTCAACTCAGGGAGAGACTTTCAGAGTAATACTTTACAACCCCACAGCAGGTCAGATAGGTTGCTCTTAATAGTTATTAATCATTACCCTCTGTGCTGCCTTGAAGAAAAAAAGCTGAACCAAACTAAACTGTTGTAAATCTAATCAGTCACTAATCAGTCATTTTCATCAGAATGTCAACAGTGCTGCTCGTTTCAGACACGTTTGACTGTTTGAGAAACAGTTTTCTTCTGCTTACTCTCAGGGGATGAAGCAACAATAGCAAGACGACATCCAAGGGGACGTTCACGAACTCTGCCTCAACCTTAGAGCTCGACATGTGAGGGATCAGTTCAGATTAAAGTGGTGTTTGAGTTTCACTCTTGTCAAAAACCAACAAAACAAAACCAGTGTCTTTTGTGTTACCTGCGTACCTTGAGCAAACTCAAACATACTGGAACAAAGAGCTTTATGTGCCTCCACAACACGCAGGCCACTTTATTTTCTCACTTTGCATTCCATTGCATGATTTAATATTGTCGTCGCTTCACTTTTACAGTGATGTGCAGTAATGTGCTGCCTATCACACAACAGTCTGTAGTAGCTTACTGACATTTAACTCGGGCTGCACTGTTACTGTTGCAGAAAATTGCTGCATTTACATTGTTACTTCTTTGCACAGTTGATTAATAACTATCACTTTCTCTGTCAAAGAAACTTTGCAAATGGTCTCAGTTCCATTAATTTGCTGATATTAAAATACAAATAATTAGAATAAATTGTCATAATTAGTAAAATAATCAAAGAATTTGAGGAACATGGAGTATGGGAGACCAGGAACAGTTCTAATGCTTTTTGTCACAGTACCGATTATCGCAGATTTTGTGTGAATATGTAATCATTATGGTTTACTATATGCAATGGCATCCATGTTGATGAATAGATAATTAAACTTTACAAAAAGTACATTTGGTGTTATTTGATTTTTTTGAAAGATATCCTGACTGATATCCTGAATAAATGCTACTATAATCTCTCTTTGTCATGAGAGATTATAGAATTATTGAATTCATGACTAGGACATACTGCTGCTACAAGGAGATGTTGCCAAACAGAATTTCATTGCACCCCCTTGCAGTGACAATGAAGCTTCTTCTCTTCTTCTTCTTCAAACAAAATGACCACTAAAGGCAGTTAGTTAAAGAATTCCAACACTTCCAGTGTTACATTAATAATTGTTCAAGCTATTCAGTAATGCAGTAATTGTAGGTCTATACATATGTGCAAGTATATATCTATGTTGTATATAAAATGTCAGAATGTCAGATTCTCACCACAAATTTGCTGAACCTAAAGTGAGGCCAAAGTATTAAATTGCTTATATTTTTTCCCAAACAATCAAGCAATTATTCCAGCAATTAAATGAACTTTACATGATCCACTTTCATTATTCCTTCCCTCCAATTAAAATAATATAACATGATAACAGCAAACAGTGGGAAGCCTACTTTAGTAGCATGTAAACTGGCAAACTGTTGTCTGTCCATCAGGTAACTCCGTCTGCTAAAACATCTTGGTACTGTACTCTGTCACCTCACTGGCCTTATAACATTTAATGACACCTTTATGACAAGTCAAAAATGGCGCCACTTTAGTTAAAGTCCAGGAAATTATTAATGGCACTGTTACAACATAATAAAACATAATGACATCTTTATGACAAGTCCAAAATGTACCACTTTACTTGAGGTCAAGGAAACCATTCATGAAACACTTATAATGGTTTCATGACAGCTAGTGTCAAAACCAACCAAGTCATGTTAAAACTTAAAGCTAAACAGTTTCTTTAAGTCTGATAATGTCTAGGTGTCATAACAAAGACATTACTGGCTTGATTAATGTCAACTTTGCATGAACAATGACACAGTTGACCAAAGGAAATTTAATTACAACAGTCATAAACAGTCATAAAGACTCCTTCATTTTTATGATATGGTTATTACAGTGTAATGACAGTCTTATGCAGATGCATGAAGTCTTACCAAATAGATAAAAGGACTGATATTGATACTTGACTGATAAGTAAGTGCTGAAATAAAATAAATGTATTCATCTACGTGTGTGTAGCACATGGCACAGTGACAACTACACAACCTATTGACATAAAGAGGCCTGTGCCATCATAACACGATTTCTTCTATGTCTCATCTCTCATTCCTGTCTGATATGTGTCTTTTTTATTCAGTGGTGTCACAACAGTTCCAGCTGGAGCCTCTGAATTCAACGGTGCTACAAGGCTCTAATGTGTCCTTCAACGCCACTGTGGAGGGAAAATGGCAGGACATGACCTGGTCTACAGAGGAGTTTCTGGTTGTCACTGTCCGTTCTGATGGTACCATAACCCCAGCTGGAGCGAAGTATTCTGCCAGATTCTGCTCCAGCGGCACCAGCTGTGTGGAGTTCACCATCCACAACGTCAACCGCAGCGATACTGGGAAGATCACCTGTGCTGTGCTGGGAATGTTTGGAAGTAAGACGGCAGAGCTTCACGTACAAGGTGAGGTCATTAACATAGATCAAGCTGCAGTTAAACTGTATGTTTAATGACTGTGAGCTATTTGGTGTTTGGTATTTTAAGAGACACATGCTGCTTTGTAGCTGCACTTTGACCTCTGACCTCACTGTGGATGCAAAAATCCCAGAAGATGAAGTTCAGGCTCTCAGTGATGCTGAGTTGTATGTATGCACACCCAGACACCTACCAACACACCTTTCATATGGCAGACATATTGATATGAAAAGGTCAGGACTGGGAAGATTACTTTAATCAAAGTACCACAACATCAAAGCAATGTAACTTGATTACTTCCTGTTTCTTTTGGATTACCTCAGTACTTCATATGGTGAAATTGTTCAGCATGGATGCTATTCACATTTAATTACCAAATTTAAAGGTAACTAACAGAAACTTATTCCCACACACCATCCTGGTCACCAGCATCACCACTACAGTCCCAAAATACTTTTCAGCAGTCGTAGTATTAACAGGTTAGCAAGCTAACTATACTTCTATGTAGCTAACATTGTAGCGGTTGGTCTGCGTAGCTAATGTTAGAAAGTGGTCTGTGTAGCTAACATTAGAAATTGGTTTGTGTAGCTAAAGTTAACAGTTGGTCTGTGTCGCTAAAATTAGTGGTTATCCTTTATCACTAATGTTAATGCTCCTCAAATATCATTACACACACGATAGACGGTGAAGTAGCAGTGTCATGAGTCTGTGTTTAATTCAGCCTGTATTTGATCCACCAACCAGTGCAGTGCAGGTTTAACAGCCATTTTCAGCGTCTTCATATTGCCTGTTTTTGACATTGTTTTATGAAGAACTGGTTAAAGGAAGAACATAACACTGTCCATCTTCCCCATCCCACCTTCACCCAACCTCATCATAACTAGAACATTGCTTCTAACTGTATGCATCCCTTGTCTCTTGAAATATAAAAAGTTTGTACAGACATGTGGTCCATCTCTATGGATTATATTCAGGGTTGCGAAGGTTACTTTGAAAATGTATTCCAATACAATTACTAATTACATGTTAAAAAAATGTAGTCAGTAGCATAATCCAAGTATCACAATATTAAAGTAATGTAACTTGATTACCTTCCATTACTTTTGTATTACCTTAATATCAAATATAGTGAAACTGTTCAACCCAAATTTATTTTTCCTTTTTTAGGGCTGCAACTAAGGATTATATTCATCATCGATTACTCGGTTGGTTATTTTCTCAATTAATCAATTAGTTGTTTGGTCCATGGAATGTCATAAAATGCTGAAAAATATTTTTCAAGTCTTTCCTGTGACAATAATTTTCATTATTGATCAATCTGTCAGCCATTTTTTCCACTAATCAATAGTTGTTTGATCTGTGAAATGTCAGAAAATTGGGAAAAATGTTGAGATGTCCAGATGACGTCCTCAAATGTCTTGTTTTGTCCACGACCCAAAAATATTCAGTTTACTTTCAGAGAGGGGGAAAGAAACCAGAGAATACTCACATTTAAGAGGCAGAACAGAGAATCCTGACTTTTTTTTAATTAAAAAATGACTCAAAATTATTAAATAGATGCAGATGAACTAAATAGCCGATTAACAACAGATAATCATTGCAGCTCAAGTGTTTTATGTTTGTTGTTTGGTTTATTAGTTTGTCCAGCTGTTCATTCCTTTGTTGTTTGCAATTTATTTATTGACTGATTGATCTAAAGACAAAAAATGTGAAATTTCCACCCAGTGAAGCTTTTTCCACTAGAGGCCATGATAATGAATTGGCAGCTGTGTGTCCACTGTGCATGGTAGTATATCATTCTTTATTTTAAAATTGTAATTCTGCTAATAATCCCAATTTTTATTCAGTGTATCTGTAATCTGATTATGTCTTTTGTATCTTTAACTGTAATAGGAATATAGTTATCTTTTTGGGACAGATTACATAATCCCGTTACATGTAATCAGTTACTCCCAAAGCCTGATTATATTAATGCTATATTAATGTCAAGAAGAATGTAGACACCGTATATTTTATTTCTGTAGAGTTTTGTGTTGTTGCAGATACATATGGAATTGTTAAAATGCTATATTTCTTTAAGGGAGTTTGGCTTGATATTTTCCCCGAGAGTGCAGGGAGCTGCTTTAGTTTAATTGAAGATGAAAAATATGTGTAGTTTTAAAAGTTTTGTCATGACTACAGAAACACAAGGTAACTGCTTAAGTATGATAACTTGTCTGACTGCTGATAGTTAATAGTTTGAGTAAAGATCTGCTACATCAGTACACTTTAACAGCAAGTATTGCAAGAAGCATCACAGAAAATTACAGTTGAATGTTTAATTTCCAGGCATTCACACTATAGATGTTACCACTGACTACCCCTGTAACAATTTTGGCCACATTTTTGCACATTGACCATACACAGTCTAACCAGATACCAGGTTTTCACTTCATATTGTTCAACATCAGCTCAATATTTCCATCTTCACTTAGTATGAGGGAGGTGTAATGACTGAGATATACTCTGGAGGGCAGCAGTGAGCTCCATTTGTCTTTCCAGCAGCCTCTGGCAGAAACATCTAATGACATAGAAAAAGATGAATAAGATGAGTGAAAAAAGCATGCACACACACTTCCACTGCATGGTAGCATGATTCTAGATGAGACACTTTGTTCATTTCACTTGACTTACAGGGATTTTCATCCACACAAGAAGTGGAAATATGCAGGAAGCACAACTTTATGAGAATGTCTAGATGGGAAAAACTTGCAGCTCAGAACCTCTTGTTCAAGGGGAAAGACTGTTGCCTCTATAAAGAGAGAAGTAGTTCTGTTAGATCATGGACACCCTAATAAAACTTTAACCACCTGTATCACAGAACTGGAATTCAAACAAATACACAGATGAACAAAAAGACATACATAAGAAAAAACTTTTAAAATATATATTACAAAAGCAGACACATAGATAATTCAGAGTATGTATCACTGATAAAAATGATGTATTGTCCATTGTACATTCAATGCAGGGAAGATCAGTCAAAGTTCTGGGAAAGAAAAATAGAGTTTTAGGACACTTGTGAGACAGTTTTCACTTTTGGAGCTGTCATATCCATCTGTACATAAAATTATGTTACTAAAATGTTCGAATAGAACATTTGCGTTAACTTTTCATTTCACACTGTAAAAACAAAAAAGTTGAGCAAACACACAAACTCAAAAAACTTAGTCAGGTTCATTTAAAGGGACAGTTCACCCCAAATCCATGAGTAGATCCATGGTTCCTTCTGTGCAGTGATACAGGTGTCAGCTGTAGTTTGGTAGAACTTTGACCTCTATGCATCAGCAGCTTTGGCCTCAACATCTGGATTAGACCTGAGCACACTCCCGTCAACACTTGTCTCTGTGACATAGTTTTCCACTTAACCAGCCTCAAACCAAGGCCATACGTAGCAGCATGAAGTAAATCCCTCTATATACCTTCTCCCCTCCATGTACAAACAGCTAAATGTGACTGTAACCTGAAGGTAATCTCACTGTGAAACATCTGGGCTCCAGCCTCTGTGAATGGATATTGATTATTAAACTGCTGGATCTCTATCTCATTGTGCTGATCAGGACATCCAAGATTACAAAACATACATGTAGCAAAGCCTGCAGCCCAAGCTATTAAATCCACTTAATAGACCTGCCAGATGACAGCAATGACTGCTTTTCTGTGTGGGGACACTAATGAGGGACACTGACACTGTTTAACAGCAAATCAAAGAGAGTCCCTCATTAAAAGAATACAGGAGAATGTCTCATTGGTTTACCTGATGGCAGGGATGCTGACAAGAAAGTAAGAAGGCAGTAATAAAAAGTTGCTTTAAATCTTATGTGGTCTTTTGATTTTTAAAATGCAAAAATGCATGATCAGTCTTAATGTTGTGCTCTCATCACTGGCTCATTCATCAGTAGTTTGGCTGCACTGGGGGTAAAACATCGATACAGAATTAATCGATACAGAATCAATAGTATGGTGATATTTTGTGTGGAAATATTGTATAGATACACAGAAGCATTGATCTTTTATTATACAAATGATTAATATTGCAGCAAAATCAGTTGCTTTTTCAGTCCATGTCAGCAGAGGTCATGATGAGTGGGATTGGTCAGCCTGTCAGTTTGACAGTCCCATTTTGTCACAATAAAACCAACCATAGTGAGATGAACGGACTGAAAACTTTATCTTATTTGATAAAACAAAAGATGACAAAGTTTTCCTTCAGGGCATAATTTGCAGATTAAAGGAGGAAAGGCTTCAGTGAGCTCAAAATAAGAATCTCATTCATTTTTTATAAGACAAAGAAAAGACGATTGTGAGAAACAAACTTTTTTTCTGGGTTGGCAGGTGATCGGATGAACCATCTGTCCATCATGTCTAACACGGGCTAACTTCAAACAATCAGATCAAACTCTCGCAGAAGCAAGTCGGAAGAGGAGCAAAAACATCTTTTCCACCAAGAAAACTTTTTAACCATAACATACAAGAATATTTTTGTCTTATCTTTTAGCTGTTAACTATCATTTCCCAAAGTTAGATTGGAGCACTGAGGCCAATAACCTAATAAGGACACTAAACTAATTTTCAGCATTTCACCATGAAAAATAATTATATATTTATGATTTATTATTTTTATGTATTATTTATCTACCTGTTTGCTGTAAATATTTTCTTGTGTATGCTTTTGTTTTTTTGAGTAGCATAAAAGGAATTACCACCTACATCTCATTACAAAACCCTGTGTTGTGAAAGGATCCATAAAGTAAATTAAACATATTTAAAAAAATGAACTAGGCTGCATACAAAAAGAAAATACATATTTTAAAATACTCATCAAACAGTTGGTTCAGATTATGGCTCTGCCTCTCACTGACAGGCAGCCAATCATTGAGGATAATGAGATTGCACTTGGTATGGCCAATCAGATTTCACCATTTCACCACACCACAGATTTCACAATTTCTGAAAGTGCCTGCCCTTTTCCAAACAGTTTCTAAAGACGACCTCTTTGATGGTTCTGTGTAACAAACAACAGCTGGTGTATCGGGTTAGAGCTCTGTAACAGAGAGGAGTAAACTACATATGTCAGGCTTCAGCTACACACACAGTGTTTGTTAGTAGGATCCCTTCATTGCTGGTGATTATGGGAACTGTTGGCAAAACAAAAAATATAGAATATCTTCAGACTTTGAACTGCTAGTCTAAGCTTCACATCATTTAAGATTTTTTATTTTTCAAGATGAATTTTGTCCTATTTTTCAGCCATTTATTATTATTTCTCAATTTTATCTTGGAGCATTGAGGCCAGTAACATAACGGGGACACAGCATGTTCTCATCAGTCAATGACAAACCTGAACACTAAAAACATGTTGTATTCCTGACATGACCTCTCCTCTGTCTCCATCTTTCTTTGTCAGAGAGTGGCACAGTCAACATCGTGGGAGGGAACCTGACGGTGGAGCAGGACAAGCAGGTGGAGTTCCAGTGTGTGACGTCTGCCTGGTTCCCCGCACCTACTATCAGCTGGACCCGCAACAGTGAAGCTGTGAACAGCAGCCTGTACAACACCACCAGCGTGTTTGATGGGGATACCTTCAACTCCACCAGTGTCCTGAATTTCCAGGCAGTCGTCAACACCACGGTGGAGTGTCTGGCCACTGTGTCGGCACTACCAAACCCACTGTCCAGCTCTGTCTTCTTGGTCGTTGGTGAGAGGATCACAACTTTTATCTCTCAGTGCGTCTTGTTTTGTTTCTTAGTTAGCTGCGATGCTATAGGGCAGAGGTCTGCAGTCTATGGCTCCAGGGCCACGTGTGGCTCTTCAGCCCCTCTCCAGTAGCTCCCTGTGACTTTGGCAAAAAATTATATGGAAATTAAGAATTGTAATATATTTATTATTTTATTGTTGTTATTATTATTATTTAATATTTCTTTAACATTTTAATTTTCATTGTTGTTGTTGGTGTATGAAAGAGTTGAGACAACTCAAAATTTTAAGGCAACAAAATGCGAAATGCTGATTTTTGAGTTTTTAGCCCAACTCAAACTCTGAAAAAGTTTCACCAACTACTAATCTTTTGTTGAAATAATTTACTTTTCTTCTTTAGATAAACTTGAATTTTTTGAGTTTTAGAAACCCCCCAAAATTCAAGTGATTCAAGTGAATGTGAACGATGTTTAAAATTTTGAAATACAACTTTTTTTGAATTTCTAAAACTCAAAGATTCAAGTTTATCAAAAGAAAAACAAATTATGTCAACTGAAGATTATAGGTCAGCAAAACTTTTTAAAATTTATTTCAAAACATAAGATTTTTTTTTTTTAGTGTACTGTGGTTCTTACATTTGCTGACTGTAAAAATATATAGCCTATGCACCAAATTTTTTAAAAAGTTTAAATTTTTTGTCAACTAAAATGTGTGTCATAGCCTATGTCCACAGCTTGGTGCATTTTACTCTAAATGTTGACTGTTTTGAGTTTGCATAAGCTCACTATGGATACCAGATCTAAAGAAAGTATTCATGGAAATGAGAGAACGTAACAGTTGCAGATCCAGACACATTTCTGTTCTTTTTTTGACCAAAAATAGTGCTTTTGATCATAAAGGGTGCAGACCCCTGCCACAGGGGCTCTCTGAGGCTGGACTTAAACCAGGGTATTTATTGTAAACACAATCTGAAAATAAGCACTGAAACACACCAAAAATGTGAACCTGCTGATGGTACTAGATCAAAAGTCAGGGGATAAGAGATAAGATTTCATCCTCTGAGCACCAGGAATATCTGTACCAAATTGTATGGCAGCTGAGATATTTCCAACACATCTTCATACCTAAGAGATAGAAAAAGTACAAAGAAAAAAATAAGTTTAACGTATGTAACGTAAAAAGCACCAGTAACCTCAGTAAGGTAACTTAACTTAACCTAAGTTAAAATAAGTCAGCACTGACTTTTGGCGTCACAAGAGACATGAACAGCAGTCTCCTGGGTTAAAGTCTGGGTGTATTTGACTCATCCATCCTGACCTCTAGTCTTTGATAGTATCTATTTTTTTCACACGTTCATACTTTCAGCTGTCAATTCATTATCATGGCCTCTAGTGAAAAAAATCCTTCACTGGGTGGAAATTTCACCATTTTTTTAATCTTTAAATCAGTCAATCAATCAATCAATCAATCAATCAATCAATTGCACACAACAAAGGAAGGAGCAGCTGGACAAACTAATAAGCCCAAGAACAAACATAAAACACTTGAGCTGCAATGATTCATCTATGATTAATCTACTATTAAATTAATCTGCATCCGTTCTGATAATTGATTAGTAGTTGTGAGTCATTTTTTAAATGATAAAAACCCCAAAATTCTCTGATTCCAGCTTCTTAATATGAATATTTTCTGGTTTCTTTCCTGCTTTCTGACAGTAAACTGAATTTCTTTGAGTTACAGACAAAACAAAATATTTCAGGACGTCATCTTGAGCTTTGATCAACATCTTTCACCATTTTCTGACATTTCATGGACCAAACAAGTAATTAATTAATGGAGAAAATGGTCAACAGATTAATTGACAATGAAATTAATCGTTACAGGAAAGACTTGAAAATCTAAACATGTGGAGCACAAGGACACAGATTGTGACAGGACTAATTAATTCATTGATCGTTTTGAGCCGTTTTTTATTTAAAGAAAATTTCTCTGATTTCAGCTTCTTAAATGTGAATATTTTCTGGTTTCTTTACTCCTCTGTGATAGTAAACTGAATGTTTTTGAGTTGTGGACAAAACAAGACATTTGAGGACGTCATCTTGGGCTTTGGGAAACAATTTTGGCCATTTTCTGACATTTTATGAACCTAACAACTAATCGGTTAATTGAGAAAATAATCAATCGATTAATCAATGACGAAAATAATCGTTAGTTACAACCCTAAAAACACTATGTTAGGCTAAACGGTTTCACCATATTTTATAATGAGGTCATCCAAAAGTAACAGAAAGTAATCAAGTTACATTACTTTAATAGTGTGATACTTGGATTACATTACTGGCTACATTTTAAACAGGTAATTAGTAACTGTAACAGAATACATTTTTAAAGTAACCCTCCCAACCCTGAATATTATCCTCTGAATACTGACAAAAGGCAAGTTCAACACATTCCTGCTGTTGTTTGCCTGATCTACAGAAAGATGATCTCTGATTCCTCTCAGCTGCGTTAATGTGCACGCACAAGTCCATGTCGAGAATCCACAAATAGACCCTCTGATATTAACATATAACCTGTGTAATGGCAGAATAATCTGATAAAATCGGGTTTTAATTGAATGAAAAACCCATTTAACACATGCTGCATAGAAATTACATTAACAGCAGCAGCACTGAGTGTTCGGTTTCAACCAGGACGTGCACACAGATAACATGAGTCCTGCAGCAATCTACATTTAGAGGGGAGAGAGAAGGCAAATTTTAATGTGAATGAAACGTATGTTTTATTTGAACACAGTGTGGATGGGAGACATGCGGTATGTTAATTATAAGGGTTTATGTGGCGGATGAGAGAAAGCTTCGGATAAGCAGCACCAGCAGGTTCTGCAACCGCAAGGCGCAGACCGCAGTATGGCCCCTGTGAGATATGTCAGAATAAATGTGTTTTTCTCTCTCATTAGCATCCTCTATTCAGACGGTAATGACAGCATAATGATCCTTCACCACAAATCCACATTTAAATAAATGTATTAGAGAAAATAGAAATATAAATGTATGTGTGGCACAGGCTTTTCAGTGCTTTCTTTGCACTTGCAGTGTTTTCATAATTTTAAGGTGAATGTTGTATTTCTTTCTTCCTTTTTTTTTCAATATTTTTAATTTAACAGTTTAATCTTACAATAATAAGCTCTTCAAGGTCTTCAGGTTTTCTTAATTCTGTTCTTCCCTCCTACAACAGTCCCCAAGCCTCCTGACTGGACCGTGCTGATAGCTGTGGTCTGCTCCATTGGTGGCTTTGCTCTGCTGGTTTTGCTCATCATCGGAATCGTCTACTGCTACAAACACAGGAAAGAAAAACGTAAGGCTCTCATTATATCAGTCTAACACAACTTATTCTGTGCTACTGTGTGTGCAGAACCTCCTGACTCTGTTTTCAAGTACTGAAATCAAACCACTGAGATACAGTCCTCAACATACACTGCCTGGCCAACAAAAGTCACACACTAATATTTGATTAGACTTTAGCTTCGATTACAGCTCATGTTCACCAGGGCATCATTTTGATAAGCTTATGCAGTGTCACAACATTTATTTCTGTTCAGAGTTGCATTATTTTTTCACCAAGATCTTGATGATGGGAGAGTGGGACCACTGAGTAAAGTCTTCACCTGCACATCCCAAAGATTCTCAATGGTGTTAAGGTCTGGACTCTGTGGTGTCCAGTCGTGTGAAAATGATGTCTCGTGGTCCCTGAACCCCTCTTTCACAGTTTGAGCCCCATGAATCCTGACATTGTCATCTTGGAATATGTCGGTGTCATCAGGGAGGAAAAATCCATTGATGGAAAAACCTGCTCATTCAGTGTATTCAGGTCGAGCTGACCTCATTTTTTGGGCTCATAACGTTTCTGAACCTCGACCTGAGCAACTGAAGCAACCCCAGATCATAACACTGCCCCCACAGGATTGTACAGTAGGCACTAGGCATGATGGGAGCATCACTTCATCTGCCTCTCTTCTTACCCTGATGCCCCCATCACTCTGGAACAGGGTAAATCTGGACTCATCAGACCACATGATCTTTTTCCATTGCTCCAGAGTCCAGTCTTTATGCTCCCTAGCAAACTGAAGCCTTTTTTCCTGATTAGCCTCACTGATAAGTGGTTTTCTTAAGGCTGCACAGCTGTTTAGTCCCTTGAGTTCTCTTCACACTGTGTGTGTGGAAATGCTCTAACTTTCACTATTAAACATAGGTGTGAGCCCAAACGTTTAAATGATCTCTGATCACGATCATTCAAGATTTTTTTTCCGACCCCATTTCTTCCTGGAAGATGATGGTTCTCCACTATCTTCCAGGTTTTAGTAGTTTCATTAGTCTCCTTAGTTGTTTTCTTTGCTTGATGCAGGTCAATAATTTGACCCTTCTGAAACAGAGTAACATCTTTTCCACGACCACAGGATATGTCCTCTGACATGGTGGTTTAAGAAATGAGAAGCTGCTCACTGCATCAGTTTGGGTTCAGTAACTAGTTGCCACCTGAAACATATGAATCACTGCAGTAATTATTAAGTGGAAGTGTATATTTACATCACATTAACTAATTTGTCTAATCTCACAATCCTCTCCAGAACGCAACTACCAAGATGAAATGAGGTAAGAAATTATTATTCTATTACTAACTGACATTTTACCTCTACAACAGCATGTGCTTTTGCTCGTTTCTACACAAAGTAAAATTCTCTGTTGTCGCTCGTGTTTGTGTGTAGCAGGAGAGTGAGGACGCAGAGTGAGCTCAGTGGTGTGAATGCGCCTGGAAAGAGACAGGGTCAGATGAACGCAGGATATGTGCCGGATGGCCAAACAAGTAAGACAGATAAGGACGTGTGCATAAACACATGCAAGCTTTAAATGAAAGTCTTCATCACCATTTACTACCATGCTATTATCTAAAACTCCTCTCTCTGTTCACAGGCGTCGCTCCCAGTGAAATCACTGACAGCGGCTTTTCTCAGGCAAACGGCTCCCATATTTTTGAGGTAGGACTGTGATGTTGTTCAGCAGTATACAATGATAAGCAGTAGAAGATGTTAGCGTCCGTTTAGTTCACACAGGGGAGAATAAAGAAAATATTGTTTGGTGGCTGCAACATTGGAGGGAAGCAAGCGAAGAGCAAAGATCTGTCACAGCTGTCTTCTCCCGTGCCTTTTGGACTTAAAATAACATGCAGTGTTTGAATGACAGTGGTATTGACGGTGATAGCATTACATAAAGTATACTGTCCTCTAACTCTCTCATCGATTTGGAGTGGTAAAAAGTGATATTAGGGAATGTTTTATGTGGCACTAGGCATAATTTGCTTCCACTTTGAAGGGTATTGGCCTTTCAGCAGAGTATGTTTGAGCTCAGATGGTAAATAATCTTGGACGGGGTTCCAAATTTTAAGAAATGACCCCTTATTATCCCTAAGGACCTCACTTCTCCTTGTGTTAAGCAGGACACTGAAAATCTCCCTGTACCACACTGTGGACATTTTCTTATTTTGCTGAGAGGACGGTAGTCTGACTTTTCTTGTAGATGAGAGAAACTCCTCTATTCTTTAACACCACATATGGATCTAAAGCCTCATCATCTCAGCTGTGCATTTATTATGTTCTTCTAAACTGGAAATATTTCACATGAGACATTATTATCATGAACATACGCACAAATATCAAACTTATTACACAAAACCAATATGATTTAGCCCCTCAGTGTTTACACTCATTGTGAAATAATTGTAGGGGAAGCCGGGGACGGTTGCAACACTTTTTTGCATTTCTCTCTGGATTAGACCAACCAAATCTGTCTGCTAATTACCCATATCATATTCAAAGATGATGACAAATCGTTCACAATAATTATTTGAATGGAAGAAGTCAGATCTCGCAATTGACTCCAACCCCGGGGATGGTTGCAACATATCAAAAAGACATTAAATTTCACTGATCAGCTTTTTCTTTTTGTCTTAACAGATATATTATTCTGAAAATGTGCCTTGTTTCACAATAGTATAGTAGTATTTTTCAATTGATTTAGTAATATTTAAAAATCAAATAACAGTTATTGAGTTTTGTTTGTTTAATTGTAGATCATAGGCCTACCTTCAGTCAATGTGCAGATGTCACAGATGATTTGTTTTTGGGTGCACTATCCCTTTATGTGCCCCAATATGACTAGTTTATGAAAAATACCGTTGCATGGTCTGCTTTGATATGGCTGCTTAGCTTGGGGAGAGTTGCTACAATGTGTTGCAATTGTCCCCAACCCTATCAACCATGACAGAACACGATGTGCTGACTGGACACATTGACCTAAACACTCGCTAAACATGTCACTTAGAAGTCAGCTATTTTTGAGAGTTAGAAAGTTAGAAAATGCAGCAGCACATGTTAATGTGTCGTCTGTCTCCCCGGTGGGGAGAAGTTCTAACTGAGCATGTGCAGAATGAGGATCATCATCCGTCTAGCCCAGGGGTCTGCAACCTTTATGATCAAAAGAGCCATTTTAGGCCAAAAAAGGAACTATTAAATTCTCTCTTTTCCCTGAAGACTTTTTTTGTAGATGATGAGCCTCTGTCAAAATTTAGAGGAAAAGGCACCGAGGTAAACACGTAAGCCATGACACATTTTAGTTGACCAAATATTAAAACACTTTTTTTTATTTGGTGTATAGGCTACATATTTTTACAGTTGGCAAATGTAAGAATCATTTTACACTATTAAAAAATAAAAAATAAAAAAAATAACTGAGAAGATTCAAAATTTCAAGGCAGCGTACTGCAATAGATTTTTGTGTGTTTAGCCCAACTCAGACTCAAATTTGGTTGCACTGAACACACTTGAGTGAATATACTCTATAATTTTTTAAATACAATTTTTGGAGTTTCTTAAACTCAAAGATTTCAGTGTATTTAAATAAAAAAAAAGTAAATTATCTCAACAAAAGATCAGTAGTTGGTAAACCTTTTTCAAAACTTAAGAATTTGAGTTGGACTCACAACAATAAAAACTTTTGCAGTATGTTGCCTTGAAATTTTGAGTTTTCTCAACTTTTCCATAGACTTACAACAATGATAAATAAAAATTAAAATGTTAAAAAAAACTTTTTGCTAAAATCACAGGGAGCCACTGGAGCAGGGCTAAAGAGTCACGTGTGTCTCCGGAGCTGCAGGTCACAGTCCCCCGCCCTAGCATATCTCTGATTGAAGAAATAAGACTTGTTGCAATTGTCCCCTGTTGCAACCATCCCCAGTCTACCCTAGCATGTGTCATGCAGTGTAGAAATCAGACAACATTTTGTTAATACCTATGATGGAATGCCTGCACTGTCCCACACTGCACCCAGACTGTCGTACACCAGACACAGTCCTCAGTAAACAGTTGGCACAGTGTTCGTTCTCGCACGGAGAAAACAAGCAAGTATAAATCATAAAGTTATGCTGTTTGCTCCTACATGCCTTTAGAAAATCATGAGGTGGTGATTTATGCAGATCACTTTGCGTGGCTCTTACAAATGAAATGAAGAAATTACCAGCATGTGAATTTATTATCTTTAATCACAAAGATGCTAATCATTTTATGTGTCATTTATCAGGCTCGCTATGTGGATAATTCATTGCTTGATCATTGAGCTAATTTACGTAAAGGATGAGGGCCTCTAAAACAAATATATTATTCAGGTCCACAATTACAGCCTAGTAATTCCAAGATGATTGCCTCTTCAGTAGAGTAATAAAGTTACAGAGCTTATGTGTTATATAAACTTTGTTTTGCAGTAGCAAGGAAGGAGAGGCTGGTGAAATAGAGGCAGTTTGACTTCAGATTTTCACTGTCTTTGAGAAGCAAATTAGATATATCATTAATGTTGATTTTGCTTTACTTCTAATTTGTAGATGCCAGATGTTGTGAACAGTAACCAGACAGAAAATGACTACAAAAGTGCTTACAACACTGTGGATGAATCGGGCTTCAGGAAACACAGACATGTCACCATAGTGTAAGGACGGACAGAGCACAAGAGGAGCAAGAAGTCTGCAAATGTTCATGAGTTTTGGGTGAAACTTGCACAGCATCTTGAAGCCTTCCTTTGGTTTCTAAAGATTGGAGAAATGTGGGAAGAAGGACTGAATCTGCCCAGAGCAAAGAGCAACGTGCTGTAGAGACGCCAAGGCTGCTGGCAGAGGAGACTTTTACTGGACATGGATTTCACTGCCTGTATGAAGCTCTTCCAGCAGAATATAAATTTCAGAAATCTTAGGAAATATATTGAGATCGAAAAACTATGGCAGCATATTGGTGCCATGCCAGAAAAAGAAAAACGGATCAGTATCACAGAGGGATGGAACAATATATTGGATATCGTGATATTTCAGGAAAAAGACAAAACTCAGTTCTGTGCTGGACTGTGATATTACATGGTTAATTATGTTATTTTTCAAGCATTCATGGCCACATTTCATGCCAATTTCTTGCCCATGCATAGTTCGTGCTGGCTAAAAAAAGGAAAAACAAATTTTCTATAAAGACATGCACATGCACACATCAGATCTATTACATAATAAATGTTTTTTAATATCTAATATACAGTGGACTTTTTATCATGGTATTATCATACCTTGTGTTTTTGGTTTTATTACATCACTAGTATCACGTTATAATGTGAAAACTGTTACATGATGTTTTTCATGTTATTGCACAATATCCTCGTGTTATAACAAGATATTTGCATGTTCTTGCAATAAAAACTTCTCATGTTATTTTAAGAAACTTTTCTTATTATAACAATATACTATTTATCTTGTTGTAACATGAAAAGTTTCATGTTAAAACATGACAACTTTTCTAAACAATGTACTACTTATCTTTTCATAATATGAAACATTTCATGTTATAACATGTTATTACACAGCTTTGTTAAATTCTTGATTCTGACTGGATAATTACAGCATTCTAAGGTCTGTTCTGTATAACAGACCATTGAGATTGACGCAGTTCTGATCATAGACTCTGGATGAATAATAAAACATTTTTAAAGTGATATTTTGTCTCAAATTATTGTTTTTTTAAAAGTGAGTAGCCGTGTAATAAGCATGATAATGTACAGTGAGCAGGTCATTATTGTGAAATAAATCCCAACAGAATATTGCAGGTCTTGAATCATTCTGAAGGAGTTTATTTGACTATAACGACCTGCTCATTGTACATTATCCTGCTTATTACATGGTTACTTCCTCAAATATATATATTCATATTTGGCACACATTAATGTGACACAAAATATTCATTTTAAAAAGATTTTAGTGAGTTAACAATGATTTTAATGTTCCTCCAGAGTCTGTGATCAGAACTGTGTCCATAGCAACGACCTGGTCTTCATAACAACGGTCTGTTCTACATAGCAACAGCCTGCTATACAAAAATAACTGTAATTGACCATAACTTAATGTTATAACAATAGAAGTGATCATATTAAAACATGAAACCTTTTATGATATAACAAGATAAATACTGTTATAACAAGAAATGTTTCTTTTTATACAAGAAATTTTTCTTGTTATAATGTGACAAGTTTGATTGTCATAATAATGTGAAAATATCTTGTTGTAACAATTAAGTTTTCACATTATAACCCTCTAATCAGTCTTTTATTTTCTGGCATGGCAACAGCACACTGCCACACAAAACTACTGTGTGTTATTTATGAATATGTGTAATAAAACTGCAACACTAAGAAGTTGATGTATTTGCAGTAGGAGCATCATCACAGACCAACTGAGCACAATTAACAACTTAATGATGTATAATATACATTTTTTGTTCAATGTTTTTCTGTTTTATACTAAGCTATATATTTTTATTGAGACGTTCTGTAATTTAGATATTTAGATATTCAAAATGGACCATCTTAAACTTTATTTGTTCTCCTGCATCTGTAAATATCAGAATTAAATCCTCCTTAAATGTAAAACTAAGACGACTGTTCTCTGACCAGTGGCCTATTTTTAAGACATGATGAAATAATGAATTAACCATTAACCCCCTTCACACAGAGTAATGAACATGCCATTGTTACAACCATGAACAACATTTCACATGAATAAATTGTTAGTCTCATAAGAACAGGGTTTTTATGGGTGCTGGAAATCCTTGTAAATGCTTTCATTTTCATGTAGTATTTTCAAGAATTGAAAAGTGCTTGGATTTTTGGATAAACTACTTGAAACTGTACTTGCATTACTTACTCAATAGCGAAAATGAGAGAATTTCGGCATTTTTTTGTCTTAAAGAAATCACTGAAATGGATAAATCAATTAATTAATCCTGTTATAATTTTGTCACTGTTTGGGCCTATTTTTCAAGTCTTTCCTATAACGATTATTATCAGTGTCGATGAATCTGTCGATCATTTCTTCGATTAATCAGTCAGTTGTTTGGTCCATAAAATCTCAGTTTCCCAAAGCACAAGATGATGTCATCAAATGTTTTGTTTTGTCCTCAACCGCAAAATATTCAATTTATTTTCAAAGAGGAGTACAAAACCAGAAAATATCCACATTTAAGAAGCTGAAATCAGAGAATTTTGACTTTTTTTTTTCCTTAAAAAAGTACTGGCACCATTTAATCTTTGGACAAATGCAGGCATGATTTCATACTGTATGATATCCTCCAATAAAGGTCAACAACTCTCAGAAATGTATAATTTAGAGAAACATCATTTCTTCAATTGAGAAATTATTTTGAAACAAATATTAAAATTATTGTAGAGAAAGGAATGAGTTTGGTTTAGATATTTATTGATGCATATAACGGTAACAAGAAATTGATCTCTAGGATTTACTCATCTTTACAGTTGAAGAGGGGTTTTTCCACCATGTACATTAAATCAAGGTGGGAACAAGAAGCTAACGTAACATTAACAAAAGACAACTGGTTAAATATATGTAGGACAATGACTACAACATCAAACTCAGATTTGTGGAGGGAATTCACCAGGAAAACCCTTTTTTAAAATAACTCCATCGATTAAAAAAACAGTTGCAAAGTAGCAATCCTGGACATGGTCAGTGCTGGAGATTGTGCGGTAATATGTCTACTGGTCATTTTCACATTTGGGAGTGTCCTAATGTTTCTTCCAATTGGATAGATGTGGTAAAGGAATTTGTATTAATGCACATGCCAATAAAGCCAATAAATTGAATTGAGATCAGATCTATAATCAGCCCAGCGCTCAATTTTAATTTCAGTGTTATATATTTAGGAAATGTTCCAACTGGGCTGAAAAAACAGGACAAATATTTGTTACAAATACTACTATCAGGTAGTAAAACAGCAATAAGTGGATAGACATAGTTCACAAAATTTATAATATGGAATGATTGACTTTTCCTCTGCGAGAAGCTACCAAAAAAATATAAAAAATACTGGAAAAATGGCAGTCCTATCTGAACCTGGAGTGATTTCTTCATGTATGTTTGGAGAAGTTTGCCTGTCCTCTTCTGTATTTTCTTTTGCACCAACAGAAAGGACTTTAAAGTTATGAAAGAATGGGAGACATCTTCCTCCTTAGGAAACACTGGTTTTGCACTGATCAAGGTCGAGGATCACAAAGACTTCTAGGATCTTTGGGGGCAATCATGGACACCCACAGATTTTGATGCTGCAGTGTAACACATTTATTTCATCTTCATTTTACATGTCAGGCATTTGTCTTCACCCATGATGACCCTGTCTGTTGTCCGTGAGGTTTAAAAAACTAAAAATAATCAATTAGCTAATCAATTAGCAAAATAGTTGAAGATTAATTTAATGATTGATTAATAACTGTTTAATTAATCATTTGGCTGCCAAGTCACAGAGACAGGTGTCACATTCTGAAACATGAAACTTTGTCTCCCGTCTCTCATGAGACATGATCTTGGTTGTTTATAGCACCGTAACATCTGATCTAAACATTCTGAGCATGTATATGTATATAAATTTGTAATTTACCACAGTTGTGTTCAAAATGCACTTGAATTTAACTTCAGAAAAGGTGAAGGAACCCTGTGAAAAGAATTTTCACTCATAACTATAGCCTTCTGCCTACACATACATATATTTTGAAAATATGGGCAATGAAATGGATTTCTTCTTTTTAGCACATTTATTTCACTCATCAAGTGGAAATAATACCAAAAGTTTGAAACATAAACTTTGAAGTCCTCCTGCCAGTCAAAGAGTCTTCATATGAGCAAAATCAGCTGACTCCCTGCTGTTTCCTCCTCCACAAGCTCCGGTCTGTCCCCGGCTCTCTGCCTGAGAGCTCACTGCCTCTCAGCAGCTGTCTGTCAGCTGTGTGTCTCAGCTCTGTCCCGGTCCTCAGGCGAAAAAAGTTTATTCCACTTTGGTTTGAATACACTGTAATTCAGCTAGAAGCTATATGTTCAAACCGCGAACTAATTGTGCTTTTCTGCTTATTTCACCCCTGATATGTCCTGTATTACATGAAAAACACCACATGGACATGATAACAAGGTGAAAAACATGATTTTCACTGGAGGAGGTCTTTAATAGTCATCTGTCTCACCAAGTAGAGTCATAATATGATGAATGTTGCCAATAGCAACGAAAATATGGTTTTGACCTATTATGGTAATTAATGAATTTGTTATGGGCCAGTCAAGGAACCAGGACCCAGTTGCAGAGTTCAAACAAAATGATTTATTGACAAAAAGTTCACAGAGGAAAGTTCACGAGGTAAATGCTCAAAAACAAAGTAACAACTGAAAACGCTCGCTAGGAGGAAAAGTATCAACAAAAACAGAAGAACAGAAAATCACCAGAAACCGGGAAAAACGACGATCAAAAGTACAACAAAAAACAGTGACGAGGCACCGAAAAAAACTTACACAATACTTGGGGAAGACGCTGAAAACTACACGTGGCGAAAGGCAGGAGATCACTGAGAGCTAGAGCGTGGTGCACAAGCAAAGGGAACAATCCGGCACAGGAGACAGGGAGGAGGGGGCTTAAGTAGCCAGGTAATTTGGGCAGAACTAACTGCAGGTGTGCTGGAAGCCCTACTCCCAGGGATCGACCCGCCCCCCGGCACACCCCCTGCAGGAAGAGGGAGAGAGAGGTCAGAACAAGCCTTCACAAAAACACAGCAGAACAGGATCACAACAGAATTGACAGTATTAATTAATGCTAGATGCTGATAGGGCATTAATCCATGGTGGCAGACTTAATTAATAGTAATTCATATATGAATCAGTCTGTTAATCAGTTAGTTAGTTCTTAATCAGTCATACATTAACTTATAAATGTCTGTGGATTAGTCAAGCATTAATAAATGCATATTAGTGGACTAATATCCATAGAAAATATATATATATATTTCTATATATATATAAATATATATATAGAAAATGTCCAGCTGAACTAAATGACTACAGACCGGTGGCCCTTACGTCACACATCATGAAAACCCTGGAGCGGCTGATTCTACGTCTTCTGAGGCCTGAGGTCAAAGACAAACTCGATCCCCTGCAGTTTGCCTACAAAGAACACATTGGAGTGAATGATGCAGTACTCTACATGCTCCACCGTTCCCTCTCTCATTTGGAAGAATCTGGCGCTTATGTAAGAATTATGTTTTTTGACTTTTCAAGCGCATTTAATACCATCCAACCCAACATACTCAAAAACAAGCTCATAGAGATGGGAGTGGTTTCTTCCTTTGTCTCCTGGATCACGGATTACCTGACAGAAAGGCCACAGTTTGTCAGGTTGGGGAACTGTTTTTCTGGGACATTAATGAGCAGCACAGGGGCTCCACAAGGGACTGTCCTGGCTCCATTCCTGTTCACATTGTATACAGCAGACTTTAAATATAACTCTGAGTCCTGCCACATCCAGAAATACTCAGATGACACTGCTATTGTAGCTTGTATAAGGAATGGACAGGAATCTGAATATAGGGATTTGATAAAATCCTTCAGTGACTGGAGTCATAAAAACTGCCTCATACTAAACACATCAAAGACAAAGGAAATGGTCATTGATTTCCGTAGATCCAAGCCCCCTCTTCAGCCTGTGAACACTTGTGGAGTGGACATCGAGGTGGTAACAAACTATAAATATCTTGGTGTACACCTGGATAACAAGCTGGACTGGTCCCTTAACACAGATGCACTCTACAAAAAGGGGCAGAGCCGCCTCTTTTTCCTAAGGAAGCTCAGATCTCTAAACATCTGCAGTAAGATGCTGCAGATGTTTTATCAGTCTATTGTGGCAAGTGTTTTATTTTATGCTGCAGTCTGCTGGGGAGGAAGTTTGGGAAAAAAGCAAGCAAGGAGGCTGGATAAGCTTGTGAAAAAGGCTGGCTCTGTGATCGGAGTAAGGATGGACTCTCTGGAGGAAGTTGTGGAGAGAGACACAATGAGGACGGTGGAGGCCATCCTAAACAACATGGATCATCCACTGCATAACACCTTGATGGACCAAAGAAATAATGGTGGTGGAAGGCTTCTCTCTCTTCGTTGTAGGACAGAGAGATACAGAAAATCTTTCATACCAACTGCCATCAGACTCCATAATTCTTATACAAACAGATGAGACTACAGACAAATGAATTTCCCCTTGGGGATCAATAAAGTATTTCGTATTCGTATTCGTATTCGTAATATGTATCTGAGTAATATAGTTGAAAATGATTTGTTTTAATATTGTTTTGATTGTTGCTATGGAAATGAAAAAAAAAAAACATTCAAATGACAACATGACTGTAATGATGATGTCATCATGGAATGATGGTGTATCATGGAATGATGGTGTCATCATGTAATGGTGATGTCATCATGTAATGGTGATGTCATCAAAGCCCTGTTCTGTTCCATCAGTGAGGTATCAGAGGGCTGGTGGTTAATAAGATGTTTGAGTTCTCAAAGCCAGGATCAGACTACAGGAGTGTTTCGTCGTGTCAAGCCAGTGTGGTGAGTGATTTTCAATTGTTTTGCATCACACATAAAAGGATAAACTTCACAGATGCTCTTCCTAAAATCTAAACATACATACATGCAACACACACTACAAGATGTGAAAATAATGGTGCAGACTGTGTTATGACCTGTTTCACTGGACCTCTCTTAAAACTGCCTGGAGGCTGTCTGGGGAGGCCTTCCTTGCATTTCTTCTACTATCGTCTGTAATGCACCATTATTTTCAAGTCTTGTAGTGTGTGTATGTTTCATATTTGAGAAAAAAACATCTGTAAAGTTTGTTCTAATGTGCATGATGCAAATTTGGAAATCGTTAGGATTTTAAAGCTCACTGGATTGTGGGGATGTTTGATTTGGGAAACACTCCGATAGTCTGAGAAAGGTTTAAAAGGATTTGTGAGGTCAAATGGTTTAATTTGATTTGATTTTGAAAAAGAGAGAAATCAGGTATTGATGAGAGTGGTTTTCTGTTACATCAGTGACAGGTTTAAGGATTGCTGGGAAACCACTGACTGGTTGTTGAAAGATTATAGAGGTTTCACTGGTTGAAATGGTTGGCTTTGATTTTGGAGACTGCTTGGAAAGTTAGTCCATTTCAGTTGTCCAAGGCAGAGAGGCTCAGTAGTTTGCCATCCGAGTGACTTGAGGTGTTCATCTCCTCTGGTTGTAGTGCTGGTTGGTGGCTGATGGAGCACTCTGTCAGTTTGACATGTTCTGTTCATGATTTTTAAATATGGAGAAATCATTATGTTTGATGGGACTGGTTTACCTGTCCATGTGTGCATCGTTTAAGAATTCTTGTACCTTTTTCTGGTTTTGAAAGAGGTGTCGAGGTTTCCCTGGGTTGACAGAGGTTTGACTGTCCGAGTTTTGGAGACTGCTTGGAAGTTTGTCCATTTCAGCTGTCCAAAGGCAGAGAGGCCAGTTAGTTGCCATTCGGAGTGACTGGGTGTTCATCTCTCTTTGGTTGTATGCTGGTTGGTTGGTAAATGGCAGCTCTTGTCAGTTGAATAGTTTTGTACCTGATTTTAAATATGAGAAATCAGGTATTGGTAAGAGTGGTTTACTGTTACATCGGTGACATGTTTAAGGATTGCTTGGTAACTTTGAGTGGTTGTTGAAAGGTTTCAGAGGTATGACTGGATTGAAATTGGTTTGATTGAGTTTGAGGTTTGGTGACTGCCGTGGAGGTTAGCGTGAGTGTAAAGGGGACCTCTGGCTGCCATCAGTACAACTTCCACATTCCTCCAGAGGAGACTTGAGCCCCATGTGACAGTGAGGATGGAGGGATGCCTGGGTCTCTCCCTGTCAGCCTGCAGTAGCCAGGTAGTGCCGCTGAGCTTAAATGTTCACGGCTGGTGATCTGTGCCCGCCCTGCCAGCGCACAGACCATCACTGGACGTAAATGACTAGCCGCCTCGATCAAATACCGAAGGTGCTCCATTTCAGTTGTCCAAGGGCAGAGAGGCTCAAATAGTTGCCATCCAGAGTGACTGAGGTGTTCCTCTCCTCTGGAGGTATGGGTGGTTGGTGGCTGACGGAGGCCCCTGTCAGTTTGACTGTTCTGTTCATGGGATTTTTAAATACAGAGAAATTATGTATTGATGGGAATGGTTTACCATTCCATGAGTGACATGTTTAAGGATTGCTTGGTAACCTTTGAGTGGTTGTTGAAAGGTTTCAGAGGTATGACTGGATTGAAATTGGTTTGATTGAGTTTGAGGTTTGGTGACTGCCGTGGAGGTTAGCGTGAGTGTAAAGGGGACCTCTGGCTGCCATCAGTACAACTTCCACATTCCTCCAGAGGAGACTTGAGCCCATGTGACAGTGAGGATGGAGGGATGCCTGGGTCTCTGCTGTCAGCCTGCAGTAGCCAGTAGTGCCGCTGAGCTTAAACGTTCACGGCTTGTGATCTGTGCCCGCCCTCCCAGCGCACGGGACCATCATGGACGTAATGACTAGCCGCCTCGATCAAATACCGAAGGTGCTCCATTTCAGTTGCCCAAGGGCAGAGAGGCTCAAATAGTTGCCATCCAGAGTGACTGAGGGTTCCTCTCCTCTGAAGGTATGTGGTGGTTGGTGGCTGACGGAGGCCCTGTCAGTTTGACTGTTCTGTTCATGGATTTTTAAATCCCAGGAGAAATTATGTATTGATGGGAATGGTTTCCCATTCCATGAGTGACATGTTTAAGGATTGCTTGTAAGCTTTTGACTGGCTTTTGAAAGGTGTCAGAGGTTTTACTGGGTTGAAAGTGGTTTGACTGTCTTTGAGTTTTGGAGATGCCTGGAAGTTAGTCCATTTCAGCTGTCCAAAGGCAGAGAGGCTCAGTTAGTTGCCATCCGGAGTGACTGAGGTGTTCATCTCCTCTGGCGGTGTATGCTGGTTGGTGGCTGATGGAGACTCTTGTCAGTTTGAATGTTTTGTCCACCTGATTTTAAATATGGAGAAATCGGTTTTGGGTTTAAGAGTGGTTTACTGTTACATCCGTGACATGTTTAAGGATTGCTTGGTAACCTTTGAGTGGTTGTTGAAAGGTTTCAGAGGTATGACTGGATTGAAATTGGTTTGATTGAGTTTGAGGTTTGGTGACTGCCGTGGAGGTTAGCGTGAGTGTAAAGGGAACCTCTGGCTGCCATCAGTACAACTTCCACATTCCTCCAGAGGAGACTTGAGCCCCATGTGACAGTGAGGATGGAGGGATGCCTGGGTCTCTGCTGTCAGCCTGCAGTAGCAGGTAGTGCCGCTGAGCTTAAATGTTCACGGCTGGTGATCTGTGCCCGCCCTGCCAGCGCACAGACCATCACTGGACGTAAATGACTAGCCGCCTCGATCAAATACCGAAGGTGCTCCATTTCAGTTGTCCAAGGGCAGAGAGGCTCAAATAGTTGCCATCCAGAGTGACTGAGGTGTTCCTCTCCTCTGGAGGTATGTGGTGGTTGGTGGCTGACGGAGGCCCTGTCAGTTTGACTGTTCTGTTCATGGGATTTTTAAATACAGAGAAATTATGTATTGATGGGAATGGTTTACCATTCCATGAGTGACATGTTTAAGGATTGCTTGTAAGCTTTTGACTGGCTTTTGAAAGGTGTCAGAGGTTTTACTGGGTTGAAAGTGGTTTGACTGTCTTTGAGTTTTGGAGACTGCCTTGGAAGTTAGTCCATTTCAGCTGTCCAAAGGCAGAGAGGCTCAGTTAGTTGCCATCCGGAGTGACTGAGGTGTTCATCTCCTCTGGCGGTGTATGCTGGTTGGTGGGCTGATGGAGACTCTTGTCAGTTTGAATGTTTTGTCCACCTGATTTTAAATATGGAGAAATCGGGTATTGGTAAGAGTGGTTTACTGTTACATCCGTGACATGTTTAAGGATTGCTTGGTAACCTTTGAGTGGTTGTTGAAAGGTTTCAGAGGTATGACTGGATTGAAATTGGTTTGATTGAGTTTGAGGTTTGGTGACTGCCGTGGAGGTTAGCGTGAGTGTAAAGGGAACCTCTGGCTGCCATCAGTACAACTTCCACATTCCTCCAGAGGAGACTTGAGCCCCATGTGACAGTGAGGATGGAGGGATGCCTGGGTCTCTGCTGTCAGCCTGCAGTAGCCAGGTAGTGCCGCTGAGTTTAAAATGTTCACGGCTGGTGATCTGTGCCCGCCCTGCCAGCGCACAGACCATCACTGGACGTAAATGACTAGCCGCCTCGATCAAATACCGAAGGTGCTCCATTTCAGTTGTCCAAGGGCAGAGAGGCTCAAATAGTTGCCATCCAGAGTGACTGAGGTGTTCCTCTCCTCTGGAGGTATGTGGTGGTTGGTGGCTGACGGAGGCCCCTGTCAGTTTGACTGTTCTGTTCATGGGATTTTTAAATACAGAGAAATTATGTATTGATGGGAATGGTTTACCATTCCATGAGTGACATGTTTAAGGATTGCTTGGTAACCTTTGAGTGGTTGTTGAAAGGTTTCAGAGGTATGACTGGATTGAAATTGGTTTGATTGAGTTTGAGGTTTGGTGACTGCCGTGGAGGTTAGCGTGAGTGTAAAGGGGACCTCTGGCTGCCATCAGTACAACTTTCCACATCCTCCAGAGGAGACTTGAGCCCATGTGACAGTGAGGATGGAGGGATGCCTGGGTCTCTGCTGTCAGCCTGCAGTAGCCAGGTAGTGCCGCTGAGCTTAAACGTTCACGGCTTGTGATCTGTGCCCGCCCTGCCAGCGCACAGCCATCACTGGACGTAAATGACTAGCCGCCTCGATCAAATACCGAAGGTGCTCCATTTCAGTTGTCCAAGGCAGAGAGGCTCAAATAGTTGCCATCCAGAGTGACTGAGGTGTTCCTCTCCTCGAAGGTATGTGGTGGTTGGTGGCTGACGGAGGCCCTGTCAGTTTGACTGTTCTGTTCATGGGATTTTTAAATACAGAGAAATTATGTATTGATGGGAATGGTTTACCATTCCATGAGTGACATGGTTTAAGGATTGCTTGTAAGCTTTGACTGGCTTTTGAAAGGTGTCAGAGGTTTTACTGGGTTGAAAGTGGTTTGACTGTCTTTGAGTTTTGGAGACTGCCTTGGAAGTTAGTCCATTTCAGCTGTCCAAAGGCAGAGAGGCTCAGTTAGTTGCCACCCGGGAAAGTGACTGAGGTGTTCATCTCCTCTGGCGGTGTATGCTGGTTGGTGGCTGATGGAGACTCTTGTCAGTTTGAATGTTTTGTCCACCTGATTTTAAATATGGAGAAATGGGTATTGGTAAGAGTGGTTTACGGGTTACATCCGTGACATGTTTAAGGATTGCTTGGTAACCTTTGAGTGGTTGTTGAAAGGTTTCAGAGGTATGACTGGATTGAAATTGGTTTGATTGAGTTTGAGGTTTGGTGACTGCCGTGGAGGTTAGCGTGAGTGTAAAGGGAACCTCTGGCTGCCATCAGTACAACTTCCACATTCCTCCAGAGGAGACTTGAGCCCCATGTGACAGTGAGGATGGAGGGATGCCTGGGTCTCTGCTGTCAGCCTGCAGTAGCCAGGTAGTGCCGCTGAGCTTAAATGTTCACGGCTGGTGATCTGTGCCCGCCCTGCCAGCGCACAGACCATCACTGGACGTAAATGACTAGCCGCCTCGATCAAATACCGAAGGTGCTCCATTTCAGTTGTCCAAGGGCAGAGAGGCTCAAATAGTTGCCATCCAGAGTGACTGAGGTGTTCCTCTCCTCTGGAGGTATGTGGTGGTTGGTGGCTGACGGAGGCCCCTGTCAGTTTGACTGTTCTGTTCATGGGATTTTTAAATACAGAGAAATTATGTATTGATGGGAATGGTTTACCATTCCATGAGTGACATGTTTAAGGATTGCTTGGTAACCTTTGAGTGGTTGTTGAAAGGTTTCAGAGGTATGACTGGATTGAAATTGGTTTGATTGAGTTTGAGGTTTGGTGACTGCCGTGGAGGTTAGCGTGAGTGTAAAGGGGACCTCTGGCTGCCATCAGTACAACTTCCACATTCCTCCAGAGGAGACTTGAGCCCATGTGACAGTGAGGATGGAGGGATGCCTGGGTCTCTGCTGTCAGCCTGCAGTAGCCAGGTAGTGCCGTTGAGCTTAAACGTTCACGGCTTGTGATCTGTGCCCGCCCTGCCAGCACACAGACCATCACTGGACGTAAATGACTAGCCGCCTCGATCAAATACCGAAGGTGCTCCATTTCAGTTGTCCAAGGGCAGAGAGGCTCAAATAGTTGCCATCCAGAGTGACTGAGGTGTTCCTCTCCTCTGGAGGTATGTGGTGGTTGGTGGCTGACGGAGGCCCCCTGTCAGTTTGACTGTTTCTGTTCATGGGATTTTTAAATACAGAGAAATTATGTATTGATGGGAATGGTTTACCATTCCATGAGTGACATGTTTAAGGATTGCTTGGTAACCTTGAGTGGTTGTTGAAAGGTTTCAGAGGTATGACTGGATTGAAATTGGTTTGATTGAGTTTGAGGTTTGGTGACTGCCGTGGAGGTTAGCGTGAGTGTAAAGGGGACCTCTGGCTGCCATCAGTACAACTTCCACATTCCTCCAGAGGAGACTTGAGCCCCATGTGACAGTGAGGATGGAGGGATGCCTGGGTCTCTGCTGTCAGCCTGCAGTAGCCAGGTAGTGCCGTTGAGCTTAAATGTTCACGGCTGGTGATCTGTGCCCGCCCTGCCAGCGCACAGACCATCACTGGACGTAAATGACTAGCCGCCTCGACCAAATACCGAAGGTGCTCCATTTCAGTTGTCCAAGGGCAGAGAGGCTCAAATAGTTGCCATTCAGAGTGACTGAGGTGTTCCTCTCCTCTGGAGGTATGTGGTGGTTGGTGGATGACGGAGGCCCCTGTCAGTTTGACTGTTCTGTTCATGGGATTTTTAAATACGAGAAATTATGTATTGATGGGAATGGTTTACCATTCCATGAGTGACATGTTTAAGGATTGCTTGTAAGCTTTTGACTGGCTTTTGAAAGGTGTCAGAGGTTTTACTGGGTTGAAAGTGGTTTGACTGACTTTGAGTTTTGGAGACTGCCTTGGAAGTTAGTCCATTCAGCTGTCCAAAGGCAGAGAGGCTCAGTTAGTTGCCATCCAGAGTGACTGAGGTGTTCATCTCCTCTGGAGGTGTGTGGTGGTTGGTGGCTGACGGAGGCCCCTGTCAAGTTTGACTGTTCTGTTCATGGGATTTTTAAATACAGAGAAATTATGTATTGATGGGAATGGTTTACCATTCCATGAGTGACATGTTTAAGGATTGCTTGTAAGCTTTTGACTGGCTTTTGAAAGGTGTCAGAGGTTTTACTGGGTTGAAAGTGGTTTGATTGACTTTGAGGTTTGGAGACTGTCTTGCCACTTAGCATGAGTGTACATGGGGCCTCTGGTTGCCATCTGTACAACTTCCACACTCCTCCAGAGGGGACTTGAGCCCCAAGGGACACTGAGGATGGAGGGACGTCCGGGTCTCTGCTGTCGCCTGCAGTAGCCATTTAGTGCTGTTTAGCTAAAAAGCTCAAGCTGGTGATCTGTGTCCTTCCTTCAGGCGCAGAGACAATTGCTGGATTTAACTGAATGGCTGCCTTGGTCAAAAACCAAAGTCACTTAATTTCAGTTTTCCACTGGCAGAGAGGCTCAGACAGGTGCCATCTAGAGCAACTGAGTCAGTCATTTCATCCGGAGGAGTGCAGTGGTTTGTGAATGACGGAGGCCCTTTTTAGTTTGGTTGTTTTGTCCACCTGATTTTGAAATACAGAGAAATCGTGTTGATGGATTGATTGGAAATGTTTGAGTTTTTTTTTTTTATGGGTTTCAGTGGTTTTACGGGGTTTGAAAGTGGTTTGATTGAGATTGAGGTTTGGAGACTTCTTTGAAACAATGCGTAATTGTCAGTAGGCACCCTGGCTGCCATTTATACAACTTCATATTCCTCCTGAGGAGACTTCACCCAAATGACAGTGATTATGGAGGGACGTCCGGGTCTCTGCTGTTGGCCTGCATTAGCCAGGGAGTGCCCTCAAGCTTTAAGGCTCATGGCTGGTGATCTATGCCCCATCTGTCAGCACACACAGCATTGCTGGACGTCACGAACAACCTCCTCATTTGAAAATCGAACCTGCTCTATTTCCAACATCCACCAGCAGAAAGGCTCAGAGCCATAGGTGCCATCCGGAGTGACTGACGTGTTCATCTCATCTGGAGTCCTGTGGTGGTTGGTGGTCAATGGATCAATGTTTTTTTCCGTTTAAATGTTTTGTCCGCCTGATTTCAAATGGGGAGAAATCAGGCCTTGATGAGATGGTTTACTGTTCCATGACCTGTTCAAGGATTGCATGGAAGCTGTCAGGGACCAAGCAGTGAGGCAATGAGGAGAACAGGAATTTGTTGGAAAACATAGGGTTTTTACTTTACCCAAAAATGCAAAACAATATAAACCAAGAATTCAAAATCTTGGCCTATCAAAGAGGACAACAAAATACAAATCTACTCAAAATAACAGCAACAAAACAGGGTGTTAACTCATTCATTCATTCATTTTCTGTAACCGCTTATCCGTGAGGGTCGCGGGTGGCTGGAGCCCATCCCAGCTGACATTGGGCGAGAGGCGGGTGTACACCCTGGACAAGCCGCCAGTTCATCGCAGGGCAGGGTGTTAACTGAACAAACTGATCTAACAAAATGAAACATGAGGGAACATATATACTGACTTGGCCAAACAAACTAACACAAAAGGGGGAAACAAAATGGACATCAACTAAAACTAATACAAAGGAAAACCTAACTAAACCCAAATCCCCCTCTGACATGGCTGGAGATGGTACGGCCTGATTGAGCCGGCCACAGGATTTAACAGGTTCAGCCCCTTGACCACGCTTTTTGCCTCTCCAGGAAGACACCTCACTCCCAGCATGGTAACTCAAAGAAAGACAAAATAATTAATATAACAGCAAAAGCGAATCATTTTAACCTTACACTGTGAAAATGTGTGCGCTCCATTTAAACAGTGTAAAGCTAAAGGAAAATAAAGAAATTGTAAATCAAATAAACTGTGTAGTGTGGACATTAATTGTTTGGGGTGTGGTTGACTGCAAATCAAGTTAACCTGTGTAGTGTGGTTGACTGCAAATTAAAATAACATGTACTTAAAGTGAGGTGAGTGTGTGCACAGTATTACCCATTTGATTGTCCTGTGAGGCCTTAGCCATAACAGAAGCCTTTGAGTTTGGTTCCTCAAAGATTTCAAAGGTTTTATTGAGTTGAATTGGGTTTACATTTCCATCCTTCTTTCTGTTTCTCTCTCACCTTCTTTTTCTGTCTCTTTCTATCTCACTCTCTCTCTCAATCATACTGGTCACAGAGGAGGGCCAGTCACCATTGAGGCTGGTTCCGCACAAGGTTTTTTCTTCCTCTTAAAAGGAAGTTTTTCCTCGCCACTCCTGCCTTTTGTGCTTGCTAACATTTAGTCTATGTAAATCATTCCATACAAATATGGCCTAGACCTTCTATATATGAAAAGTTCATAACTTCTGTTATGATTTGGTATTATTTAAATAAAATTGAATTGAATTAAAATGCAGTCAAACTCAATCAAATTTATTTGATAGAGCTGAATTGAATTGAATTGAATCAAAATGAATTGAATTATTTAGTGTAACTGATGTTTTGGTCAGCAAGATAATCTTGGCAAATGAAAACCTTTTTAATCTGATTTTTGAAGACTAAATGCAATCACCAGAACTAAAAACCTAATGTTAGGCTATAAGTGAAATACCCAGTTTTAAAAATGTATTGTCACCACCTCAAATTGACTAGCGTTCAGTGTTATGATGTGTGATGTTCCAGACAACCTCTGTAGTCTTATTCAGCTTTAAGAGAGTTAAAGCTTCAAAATTCATGAGTGGGGCATTCACTGACATATTTTATCATGTAAAACAAAACATGAAGACCTTTTTAAGGACCTGTGTGGAGGGATCAGTGGCATCTAAAGGTGAAATAGCAGATGTCAGTCAGCTCGCCTGCAAAGTGTGTAGGAGAACAGACGGCGGCGGCGAACCCTGTGCAAAAGCACAAGGCTATATCTCGAGCCAGTGTTTGGTTTGTCCCTTCTGGGCTTCTGTAGAAACATGGCAGTGCAAGATGGCATGCTACATGGAAGAGGGCTGCAGTCTACGTAGATAACAGTTCATAGCAGTTTAACTATTTCTAATATATACATTAGATGGACAATGCTCCTAAAAAAACAACAACAAAAAAAAAACCCTCAGCACTATGTGAATTAAATCAGTAGGTTTCTGGTGGAAGTTCCTACGGAGCCCCATAATGAAGAATGATGATTTATGAGACTTAAATCAGCAGATTTCCTATAGAGGTACTTTTTAATAAAGAAAGACAGAATGCTTCATGCAGAAAAAAATCCTGTATGAGAGTTAAATCATGAGATTTTCACTGGAAGTTCTCACGTGGATGTCTACCTTTTTGTGCTCTATTTTTTTTTTTTTTTATGTTTTTCTTCTGAATAACTGGATTATTTCGTTCTTTGTGGTCTAAAATAGTCAAATAATTCGAGAAAAACTTATCAGAACTTGAACATTTCTGCAGCTGGTAATGCAGGGTCACGTAAAGACATCACTTCAATTTAAGAGGTCACAAGCCAAAAAGGCTGAGAATCCCTGCAAGCATATCTACTATGAAAATGCATCCTATTTTCTACTTTTTAATGTACCTCAGTAGTTCAGATTCAGTCTGACCACTCAGCATGGCCTGAGCCAGCTGAACTCACATGACATTTACTTGGCCAGGAAACAAACTAAACTGGACTTGCTGGCCAAGATGCAGCAGCAGGGAGCAAACTCACCGTGATCAGTGATTGCATTTCTTACTGTGGATCGATGAGGTGATAACATGATGTTCACTGTGCCGTGGCAGAGTTCCACAGTATCAGGCCCAGCTAATTAGAGGTTTAATTTAATTCTTGATTGGATTTAATGTGACCTTTTTCCAAATAGCCACTGCAAGTCTGAGAGGAGATTTGGAGGGTCTGCCTCTTGGTTATAAGTTTGTGAATGAATGCTTCAGCCTGCACAAGTTGTAGCAGCCTTGAGGCTTGTGTTTGAGCAGTCAGCAGATTCATGAGCTCGCTGATTTCCTGGACGAGTTCATGCAGTGGAAAACTTCCATCACTCTGACTGTCCATTTGCCCAAGGCTCACCAAGGGACATGAACTTTTCTTGGTGCAAAGTGGGGTCCATCTGAGGTCCTTGAATGCATCCTAAAATGTTCCCAGTGACAGAAGAATCTCTTATTCTAATTTTATTCATGAGGGGTTCTCCAATTAAACGTATGGCTTAGTGGACACAATGTTTTTTGATTCAGTATCGCTTATTAATATATTTTTGAGATTATTATACCATTGGATTACTTAAAGATTTTGTGCCATCCTGAAGATGTATCTTATGCCTGAAAACCAGCAGATTATTTTGAGTCGAGTGGCTGTAAAACAGCAAATTAACACTGAATGTCCTATAAATTCTTCACAATAAAAGTTCTGTGTTATTGTGGTTTTCAAAAGTTTTTATTATGAAGCAGCAAAACCAGGAAATTTTTGGTTTTCATCAGTGGTAATTTGACATGACTCCTGTATGGCTGAAAGTGAACATGACAGTAAAAATTTAAAAAAAAATATTTATATATTGAGTAAATTCATTGACGTGAAAGTCAGTTTTAAAATTGTAATACTTTGAGTTAAAATTATTATTTTTCAGGCACCGAAAAAAGACAAATCTATTTTTGAAATTTATTTTATTTATTCAAGATTCAAGTTTATCTAAAGACAAAAAGTAAATTATCTCAACTAAAGGTTATAGGTCAGCAAACCTTTTGAGTTGTAACAAAATCCTTAAAGAATAAATTTTCGCCAAAAACATTGGAATTAGAGTGTCGGTATTAACTCTTCTCCCATAATTTACGAGATATTCCATCATTTAAGACACAATGCTTCCCTGCCAATGACGAGATTTTACTCTCAATAGCTGTTTTCACAGCCAGGCAGTAGGGGATGCTGTGACACACCAGAATCAGCAGCAGCAGAAGAAGATGATATGTAGTGTGAAAACATCCGTGTTCAGCTTCAGATCTGCGGGAAAGAGAGGACCACGACTCCGGGGACATGGTGAGGCTGCTCACACTGCAGCCCGTGGGACTCACATCGCAGCCGGAGCAGAGAGCACTCTAGCCCTCAGGCCTCTTGGACAGTGTGTTTCGACTGGGAGGCGAGGGACATACACAGCCAACTGGTGACAGTGATGTAACACATGCAATATGAAGTGATAAAAAACTAAAATAAAAATGTGAAGTTGATATTCTGCTTAAAAATGTCTCTTTTACAAAAATGCAGTTTTCTCAGTTCTTTGTCTGAAAATTGGATTTTTTGATCCAACCAACAAACATTCATGTGCTTATAAAAAAAAAAGAATGAATGAAGCTAGAACAAAAGTTTTTTGTGTGTCAGTCAGATCTGTTCTGTCTTTGGATATATTCCATCTTAACATATTCATAGAACTGAATATTCTGAGGGTGTTAAAAAAATCTGTGAATTTAGTCCAAAATATTGGTGCTGCCTGGCAACTTTAAAAAAAAATGCTGGCGGGGAATGAGTTAATAATTATTAAAGGTTTCTTTGGTAGGGCATGATTTGTCTCTATTCTCAAGAACTGGTGTGAAATATTAATGCTTCATGGAGCAGAAGGGAGAAACTCTCTCGGCATTTGTCATGTCTGGTACACATAGTTCTCTGATACATTATTGATATAAAAAATAATAACAGCAGCTTTAAAGAAGAATACAGCATCATCTACTGTATTTTGGCTATAGCCTGCTACCCTGGCAACCTGGAACTGGATGGGAGTGGCAGAAAATGGATACAGGGACTTACTATTATACTGTGTACAGTTCTGCAGACATGTCCGCTGTAAGCATGCTGTCATACTGTTTTGTGTCTGTGTCTGGACAGATGAGGGGAGTGATGCACAGTAGAGTCAGCCTGACATGCTGACGGAGTGTCCTGACGGGGAGTGAGGCTCTGCTCACTCCCTGCCTGCAGTAGGAACCCTTCATGTCAGAGAAACCCAACACTAAACCGATTACCTGCTCTGTGTATGTTTCCATATTGGAAATGACATTAGTGCCAGTAATGTTCTCTTCCATTTAGCTTCTTTTACATGGGATAAATATGAAAGAGGATCCTCTTTTTTATTTTCACTTCTAAGAGAACATTTTTTTGATAATACTTTAGTTGGCTGTGAAGTTTTTCTGTAAAGTGAAAGCAGTAGTAGCTTATTTTGCAGTACACGCTGCTCCCTTGGCTCTCCTAAATATAGATCCTTACTTAAGCAGCAGGCTGGCAGAGGCTGAAAGAGTTAACGAACAGAACTAATAAAATTAATGAATAGAGCTGTGGTAATGACTATTGATAAGCCATATATAGTGAGGCTTGTCAAGTCATGCTGGCTTTCAGGGCCCTTCCCTAAGCAGTTTTACCATTACATAAGGAATGTCTAGCAAATTAATCTCCCAAAGCAGACTTCAATCATCAAATTGGCTCTGTGCAGGGAGCCGGGATGGCACGCATGCCTCCTGCTGGCATAAGCCACAAGCTGGCAGAGCATAATGGAAAGTAAAGTGCTGTATGTAGACCAGGCAGGCTTACATAGTGAAATATTGTCGACTACTGATGATGTTCTGTAAGTAAAAGCAAGAATAGCACCTTCAAAACCAGTGTCCCTGACTGCCTTCATTCATGTCTGAGTAGTAATCTTTATTGTGAAAATTTAACAAAGATTTAAATAGTTTATAATTATATGCTTACATTTACAACTGATTAGGATCTTATAGTATTTCTCAGCATCTTAAAATAGTAAGTAGTGTCCTAAAATAATGACTTAGTATTTCAAAATAATGACTTAGTATCTCAAAATAATGACTTAATATCACAAAATAATGACTTAGTATCTCAAAATAATGACTTAGTATCTCAAAATAGTGACTCATCATTATATGGTTACATCTGGAACTGATTAGAATTTTATTTTGTAATATTTCTGCCATGAATCACACTGTGCTGCACTGATTTCTGGGAAATAGGAATGTGCAAGACAAATCAAGGTTGGCTGATTAAAGTTGCTATAGAGATGTTTCTACTTTCTTTGGCTGCTCAAGGATTTGTTGAATCGCTTCATCACGACATACTGTACATAGTTCCAGCAGAAATGATTTGTTATATAATCAGCACTGACTGCAGCACTGATCAAAAAGAACAATAGGACTCTGATACATGGGAATGGTTTGTGTGTGTTAGTCACAAACCATGAGTAATACTTTTTTAATCCTTCTTTTTTTGTCTTTTGAATTTACAGCATCATGCTGTCAGGTAGTGCTGACTTATGATATTAGCAATGCAAATGGGATTGATTTGGACCTTACCTACAGTATGATGCACCAACTGTCAAAGAAATAGTTGAAAGATGTTTGTTCTGAGAAATGATACCTAAAATAGCAGGTCTTAAGGTAGCAGCTATTATCTATAAATGCCTCAGCAACATTATAAGAGCCAGGATGTAGCTACTGGGTGACTGTCAGACTGAGGCGAGGCAGAAAGAGACTTTGCCTTGCTGGATAACCCTGCAACTTAGCTTGCAAAGAGAGAACACAGCTGAGTGCTTGCTTTGTCAGATCGTCAATATGTCTTCAGGAGATGGAGGCAGAGGAGGTTTAGAGTTTAGAGAGAGTTTGCAGATTTGATCCCTGTAAAAGCCAATATGTTCATCATCAACTGCGAGACCATGGCTGTGTTCCAACTCACTATACAGCCTAGCACTCACAAAATAAGGAACACATTTCCAAAAAAAAGCTGCTGCTTCCTGCTGCAGATTACAGGAATTTATATAGAAAATGTGTTTGTTTAGAGTCCATTCATATTGTAAATGTAAATTTCCCTATAATCTCCTTCCGTCCTGTAAATTTTCTAACCTGACACACCAGATGGTTTGTTACACAGAATCATCTTGGAAGTCGTCGTTAGAAACAGTTTGGAAAAGGGCAGGCACTTTCAAAAAACACTTGGCAAGTAATTGGTTGAATCGTATGTCTATCACGCCTAACAGGGCTAACTTCAACCAATCAGATCAATAAACCACAGTAGGAGAGTTACCTTGTGAGGCAGATGGATTCACGAGATCAGGAGATCATGCAAGAATCCTTCAGTTCTGTGTAACAAACCCTCTGGTATGTCAGGTTACTACCAGCAGAGTCAGTTGGAAAATCAAACTCTTGCCAAAGCCAAAGCCAAAGCATCTTTTCCATGGAGAAAAGCCTTCAGTGTCGTTCTTTGCTCTTCTTTCAATGAAAAAATACTATCCAGTTCTGATTTAACTGATGATTTGAATTGCTGCAAAAAACTGAAAGAAATGACAATAATGTTACATAACTTGCTAACACAATATATGTACCTTGGGTTTGAGTGTATGGAAAAAAAGCAAGAAAACTTCAATGAAAAAAAGTAACTTAGTAGAATGATCTTGACAAAACTTTTTTTTGCATGCTACTAACAATACTGAGAGGACCAGTGTGCAGAAAATTAGGCATCTAGTGAATAAATAGCAGATTTCAACCAACTTGCCTGCCAAGCATGAAGGAAAACCTACGGTGGCCACAAAACTTGTGCAAAAAGGAAAAGGCCCTATCGAGAGCCAGTATTTGGTTTGTTCCTTCTGGGCTACTGTAGACATATGGCGATGCACATATTAAAGCCTATTCTAAGGTACCAAAAACATGATTCTTATTTTCAGGTGATTATAGGTTTTTGCAAAACAATTTAGATCGGTCTTGGGAAATCGACTGACAGATTTTTTTTCTCTTAAAAATGTATTCTGATACAGTTACTAATTACCTGTTTAAAAGTGCAGTCGGTAACAGAATCCAAGCATCACAATATTTAAGTAATGTAACTTGATTACTTTCTGTTACTTTTGGATTACCTCAATATAAAATATAGTGAAATTGTTTAGCCTAATAGTGCTTTTAGGGCTGCAACTAACAATTATTTTTATCATTGATTAATCGGTCGATTATTTTCTCAATTAATTGTTTGTTTGGTCCATGAAATGTCAGAAAAAGGTGAAAAATGTTGATCAAAGCTCAAGATGACGTCAAATCTAAAAAATATTCTGTTTACTGTCAGAGTGGAGTAAAGAAACCAGAAAATATTCACATTTAAGTAGCTGAAATTTTTATTAAATTCATTTAATAGTCGGTTAATAATAGATTAAGCATTGCACATTAACGTGTTTTATTTTTGTTATTAGTTTGTCCAGCTGTTCTATCCTTTGCTGTGTACAATCTATTGATTAATTGATTGATTACAGGACAAAAAATGGCAGAATTTTCACCCAGTGAAGTTAAATGTATCTGTAATCTGATTAAATTGTTTTTATCTGTAACTGTAATGGAATTCAGTTAACTTTATTTTCTATCTAAATTACGTAGTCCCATTACATGTGTTACTCTCCAAGCCCGCTTGCCTTTCACAGCTTCCGTAAGAAACAGGGTTCACAGCGATTGTATGATCTTATTTGTTTTTACCACTTTAACTGCATTAATGCCTCAAAATGAATGAAAATGGATGCTGGTGTTAAAGTACGATGACTTTAATGAGACCTCACTTATTAAAAAAACAGACAAGCGTGAGTAATGTTCTTTAGCTGCCTATCTCCAGGCTGGAGCCCTGACTCATTACAGTAGATCCCTGTCAGCCTGCAGTGCCCCCTTGTTTACATCATTATTTTGTATTCTTATCTCTCGCCGCTCTTTTAATGACCGCTGCGATCAATGAGCTGCAAATGAAAATGTGTCCAAGCAGTTTAAAGGAGTGCTGTGATTGCCTTTGATTCTTGCCAGCAGCGATAATGACTCAGTGTGCGCCCAGACCTGTATGCGTGTTTACCATAATTGTGTTCACGATGCAGCAAAAATAGATATGAGCCGGGTTCCAGACCTCTGAGTCGCTCAGGTTTTTTTCAATTACCTGAAAATAGCAATTCAGTCTCATTATCTACATACTGTGGATTACAACAGGAGTGTGTTCCCAGACACAACTAGTTGAATTCCCCAATCATGGTTAATTTTCCTATGCGGTTCAACTGCAAGATATGTTTCTAAGACAAACTCCATAATCTGCTGCATGTAGAATGGTCAATTCCATACAGTGGACACATTGTTCCGTGAGGATCAAGGATGGGACAGTCTTGATTGTTATCTAAAGGATAAGGTACAGTGAGCAGGTCATTATTAAGAAATAAATCCTGACAGAATGATGCAGGATCATCCATTATCCTGCTTATATGGTTATGTACCAAAAAACAAAACAAAACAAAACAAAAAAAAAATTAAAATGGTTTTAGTGATTTAACAATGATGTTATTGTTCCTCCAGAGTCTATGATCAGAATTGTGTCCACAGCAGCCGAGTCTGTTCTTTATAACAAGGGTCTGTTATACAGAAATAACCGACCAGTTAAATAATTGTATATGATTTCAGTCCATCCTGCACTCTGAGATCCAAGATGCATTAAAGCTTCAGTGTGTAAGATTTAGGAGGCTCTATTGGCAGAATATGACAGAAATGGAATATAATATTCACAATTACACAACAAGTAGCTCTGACTAAGTAATCTGATTGGTCAACTGGACATTTAGAGTTTGATCAAATAAGCATGCACACACTGTGTTCATCACTAAATAATTTACTCTGCCTTTTCCCTGGCAACATTATAACTGCTGGAGCTATAGCAAAAACCAGCAGGCTGAAATACTTATACAAACTAAATCATTTTGTTATTAATTGTGATTTGCACAAACCAGAATGACCTCCTGTTGGTTATGACTCACAGCTGTTAACGGAACATTTATAGAATAGTTAAATCAAGTTTCTTGAATGAATATAATTTATGGTGCTGTTAGATTGCTGCTACGCTGCCCCATTAATTCATCTGTGACCTCTCTTTTGTGCGGCAAGAGAGCAGACAATCTTGTAACCACAATGAACATGTTGTTTTTGACAGGCTAAAAATCAACAAATGGATTGACGCTGAATATTTCATTAGATAAAAACATGTTAAAAACATAAATTTTGACCTTTGGGCTTTACAACGGTCTGGAGTTATTGGAAATGTTGGGTCACATGGAAACGCTGTTCTGCCTTGATGTTAGACGCTGTGGCATCCTCCAGCAGCTGTGAGTCTGTGACACAGAGCTACTGGTTTAAAAATATATGTTAGGTTCTCAAATATAGTGACTAAATCTGTCAATTTTAAGTAAATATCTTAGAAACAAGACTGAGCTAGCAAAGCAGGTTTGTGTTTATATTTTTGTTATATTAGTCATTATTATCATTATCACTATTATTATTATATATATTATTTATTCAGGTTAGGATCTCCCATGACCTCTAGAAAGCCTTAACATTAGCTGGCAGGCTGACTCAACAGGGACTAGAAATCGTCTTTGTTGCGAGGTTGTTACTAAGAGTCGCCCTAAGTTTTGGACCAGGTGAAACTAGATTTCATTACATAGGAGTCAACTGATGTAACTGATCTGCAGTTTTTCCAGTTATGAACTTAATGTAAAGGTACGACTCCATATGTTTCCAGAGAAACACAGATAACACTAGCAAAAAGTGTTTTTTTAGAGTGAACTGCCCCACATACATTTTGATTATATATTTTATTTTTGTTGGCAACTATTCTCAATTTAACTGTACATCCGATGATGGGCTTTCCTGACATTATTAGCACGACAGTGGTCAGTTTCTGCAGTAGCTCAGAAGAGACAGTTTTTCGTGGCCACCATAGTTTTTCACTGGGAAGGGGAAGGTGAGGTGAGCAGTATTTAGGTGGTTGCAATCTGCAACCTCATCACTAGAGGCCACTAAATCCTACACAGTGGTCCTTTGAAGCCAGCTTCATTATTGTAAATGTAACACAGTATCACCACTCACAAAAACATGCTAACAATGATTTTTCTGGCAACCTGGAGGCAACATAAACAACACTGACATATTGTCATGTTGTATGAACTTGAATGTAAAGGTACACACTTATACTTTGCTTCTTTTATGAACTGTCATGCACAGGGGCTACAAGTTCAAACCAATACATGAGACTGAATCTTAAATAATAATTTCTGCTTAAGCCACTGTGTGCAGACTTCAGTTTGTCTCATGCACCTTTTATGAACTGCTGTTCCAGTTCCATAGCAACGGCTGCGCATGCAGGTGTTGTGGCAAGAAGCTCCTTCAATTCTCACCACGTTTTTGTTTTATTTTTGTTATGATCTGTTATTTTTGGTTTTATTGCTGAAACATGTATCACCATGACATACATTCAATGGAAGGAAGTGTGGGGTTTGGATTAGACAGCAGCAGACCTTGTGACATTGCACACAGCATTTTTTGACCACCCAGTCGGATCAACTGGATGTACCACCGCAGACCACCTCAGGAGGAGTGGAGGATAGCAGAGGAGTTAACCAGGAAAGTGTACAGTTTAATTTATAAAGCAGTAAAGTTGCGCGCCGGAAAACCAAACCAGTGAGGTGAAATATTTACTTTGCGAGCCACCTGGATTCACAAGATCACTTGAGAATCCATCTTGCCAGGCTTCAAGTTGTCTGTTTGTGTCCGCACCAAAAGTGTTACTGCCTATCAGCATCCTAGGAGGGACTACTGGCAGCTAGGGTGTGGTTTTAGGTGCGACGACGCAGGAAGCGTATGTGGAAGCGACTCGTCTCAAACAAACAATGAGCTCCTGAAGACGTTAGCGTAGACACTGTGATAGCTTCAGTTATATCAGAAATGGAGAGTATTTTATCATTGGAAGAAGAGCAAAGAACACTGTAGTCTTTTCTCCATGGAAAAGATATTTTCGCTCGGCAAAAGAGTTTGATCAGACTGGTTAAAGTTAGCCTGTATTTAGACATGATAGACAGATGGTTCATCCAATCACCTGCCAAGTGTTTTTTTTGAAAGTTCCTGCCCTTTTTCTTAACAGTTTCTAGAGACAACTTCACAGATGGCTCTGTGCAACAAACCATCTGGCGTGTCAGGTTAGTGAAATATGCTAAAATGTAAAAGTCTTTAGCAGAGCTAAAAGACTGCAGTCTGGTGTTAATTCTCTATGTGTGTTTGTCAAAATGAGAGACATCTTTCACATTTCACACAGTCCTTTGATCCACTGTTATTCTAAAAATATGGATTAAAGCTCTTTAAATATCCAGATAACACACTTCTCAGTGATAAACTGTGAATCACAAAAATATAGACTTCCTCCATCCCTCTGCAATCCAACAGTGCAATGATTAATGAAAACATAAACAGTATATTCCTCTATGACATATGAATCAAGGAATATAGCATGTGAATATGTTTGTCAGTTTAAGGCAGAGGAAACTCCAAAGTGATTGTGGTCATGTGTTCCATCCAGTAATCCTGGAATCTTTCTGCTCTTTGAAGCATCACAAAAAAAAGACTGAGCTGCTGTAAATAGAATAATGCACCTCTACTAGAAGGCAAAACATCAGCCTTTTTACATGTTTTGACAAGCAATGAGTCAAAAAGACTTTAAACCAAAATAATATTCTCTTTTTTGGCAGGGGGACCTAAGTATGCTTTGAATGCGATTCCTGCATTTCTTCTGCTGTGCTGCAGTCGCACAGCATCCTAACAGAATCCTGATCAGAGAATAATATGAGGGTTTTCTGTGCAACATGGATCATGTGAGCAACTGACAAATGGGTGTAACTTATTTATTAAATTCTATGATCATGATGTCGAGCTTCTAACTGCACTTAGCTGCAGCTCAAGACTTTAGCTTTAAGCTTTAACTCAAGTAGCTGATGAGATTCTGTGTCTGTGGACAATCCGAATAAATCAATGCTCAGAGTGACGGGTGATCAATTAGTCCCCCAATGTGGATCCTGAGGGACACAGGCTCTGCTGGATCTCTAAGCAGCTGAGCACTCTGATTAAAATGTGGCAGATTTAGAGTATGCCAAACTCAGCCTGATTAATGATTGTGCACAAACACACACATGCACATGCGTGGAGAGATATGGAGTCTCAGTAAAAGCATTTAATTATTACTGTATTAGTTTGGGTAAGGACAGATATACTCTGGTTCTCTATCTGTTTCTGCTCTAGGATGCTGCATTGACTGAAGAAAATCACATAATTTCTAAATTATTTAAAGGGATAGTTTAGATTCTTTGAAGTGGGGTTGTACTTATTAATAGTCAGTGTATTACCTACAGCAGATGGAGGTCAGCACGGAGACAGTTTGGAGAAATCCTCCCAAACGTCTGACTTGGCTTTCGACAATGTATTGTCCACAATTTGGTCTTCTCCACTGTTACTGCACAATCTTTTTCATTCCCGATTTCTCCAGGGAAAATATTTATAATTAGTTCATTTTTGCCCATGCCTGCACCCATGAATTAGTATAAAAATGTCTTTTACCTGTTACATGATGTTTTTTGCGGGTCACCCGCTGGGTACCTGACCCAGTGCAGGGTTCTATGTTAGACAGCCTTTTCCGATGGGAGACCGGTATTATATCAGCCAAATATCGCTCTCAAAAGCCACCAGACTCCTTTAGCAAAAGCAGTAATTTTACCTTGCAGAGGATAGTTCAGATTCACAAAAGTCACACAGTAACACAAAACAAAACTAACTGGTAGAGGCAGCAATAGTCCAGAAACTCCCGTGTTCTGCGAGGTAAAATGACTGATTTTGCTAACGGTGGTTGCTTTGAAGTGAGTGATATTTGGCTGATGTAACAGCAGTTTCCCTTCAGAAAAGTCTGTCTGATAGCAAGGTAAAGTGCTGAAAATATTCTAAACTGATATTGATTTTTTTTTTTTTTGGTGAGCTTTTTTTTAAATGGCTTAATACATTTTGCTGCTGACCCTGTCCACAGCAGTTCATTGCTTAGCCTATACATCTGTACTCCTGCTGCTTCTCCAAACCCGGGGCGCGTCAACTGTCAATCTACTGAAGGTAATACAGTGACTATGGACAAGTACTGCATATAACTTTACTTCAAGTAATCAGAACTATCCCTTTAATGCCATTATTGCATCCATTTGTCCCTCAACACTTAATTTCTCATACAGTTTTGACAGGTTTTCTGTCAGCACTCCTTGTATACTGTGCATAATGTGCTTGCCAGCTGTGGCTGTTCTTGCTGCTCTTTAATGCAGTGCAAAATAAACAGCAAATGTTGTCAGGTCCTGGAAAATTGACAATAGGCCATTTTGCTTATAGTTCTATTTTGAATGTGTTATGTTATATGGATGCACTTCATGTTTCAGCTGTTCAACACAAAACTCTTTTTAATACTTGTCAGGGATTTGTCTTTTACATTTTAACTAACCATCTGCTGGACCCTCCAGTACTCTAAACTGACACACACACACAGATAATCTCCATTCAACCTGTTATGGAGACCAGTGATTTTCAAACTTTTTCTGCCCGAGGCACCCCAAAAGGCAAACAAAAAGCTCAAGGAACACCTTGTATCCATATCCCTGCAAAATAGCCACTATAACCAGCCTAACCAACAGAGGCAACGAGCAGCCAATCAGCAGGGTTGGGAGGATTATTTTAAAAAAGCATTCTGATATAGTTACCTATTACCTGTTAAAAAAATGTAGTCAATACCATAATCTAATAGTAAAGTAATGTAACTTGATTACTTTATGATACTTTTTGATAATCTCAATAGAAATATAGTGTACCTGATATTGTGTTTTTAGGTTTTTAGGGCTGCAACTAACGATTATTGTCATCATCAATTAACTGATTATTTTCTAAATTAATTGATTGGTTGTTTGGTCCATGACATGTCAGAAAATGTTGAAAAATGTTGATCAAAGTTCAAGATGATGTCTTCAAATGTCTTGTTTTATCCACAACTCAAGTATACTCAGTTTACTGTCAGAGAGGAGTAAAGAAATCAGAAAATATTCATATTTAAGAAGCTGACCTTTTTTTTTTTTTTATTAAAAAGTGACTCATAATAATTAATTGATTAATTAATCCAGTCACAACCTTGTCACTAAAAAAATAGTCCAAATATGTCTGTTCTTTGGAGCTATTTTTCAGGTTTTTACTGTAACAATTGTTTTCATTAGCAATTAATCTGTCAACCGTTTTCTCCATTAATTAATTTGTTATTTGGTCCAGAAAACGTCAGAAAACGGTGAAAAATGTTGCTCAGTGTTGCCAAAGTCCAAGATGACGTCCTCAAATGTCTTGTTTTGTCCACATGTCAACAATATTCAGTTTACTGTCAGAAACTGTAAAGAAACCAGAAATGATTCACATTTAGAAGCTGAAATCAGAGAATCCTGTTGCTTTTTTTAATTAAACATGACTCAAAACAATTAATCAAGTATCAAAATAGATGCAGATTAAGTTAATAATCTTTAATAGTAGATTAATCATTTTTAGTTTAATCATATTGTATGTTTGTTGCTAGGTTTATTAGTTTGTCCAGCTGTTCCTTCCCTTCTTGCGTGCAATTCACTGATTGATTTATTGCTTTAAAGACAAAAAAATGGCAAAATTTCCACCCAGTGAAGCATTTTTTTCACTAGAGGCCATGATAATGAATTGGCTACTGTGTGTCCACTGTGCATGGTAGGATATCGTTCTTTATTGTAATCCTGCTAATAATCCACGTTTTTACTGAATATACAGTACCAGTCAAAAGTTTGGACACATCTTCTCATTCAGTGTTTCTTCTTTATTTTTATTATTTTTCTACATTGTAGATTAATATTGGAGACATCAAAACTATGAAATATGTAATTATGTGGAATTATGTATTAAGCAAAAATGGGAAAACAATGGGAAAATTGTTTTACTCTAGATCTAAAAGCAAAAAGACGTAACGCTGTTTCTGCACTTGCAATCAAAGATATTAACAGTGTTGTCATTAATCTTTGATTGTTAGTGTCGAAGACAGTCTGCGGGAGTCTTTCTTGCTTTTTTATTATCTAACCATGGTCTTCTTGTACACACCTGTCCATGTACAAGTGTGCTAAAGTTTTTTGTGCGGTGATATTTTAGGTTTTCCAAACTAGTCACCTGTTGCTTTGATGACAGCTTTGCACACTGTTGGTTTAATCTGAACCATTTCTTATAAAAATAAAGAAAAAACACTTCAGACGTGTGTCCAAACTTTTGACTGGTACTGTATCTGCAATCTGATTATGTCTTTTTTTTTAATCTGAAACTGTAAGTAACTGTAATGAAATACAATTACCTTTTTTTGTATCCAGATTACATTACATCACATGAAATCCGTTACTCCCCAAGCCTGGAGATGCTGTAAATACACAACTCCTGATAGACTCCTACCAAGAGCTAAAAGATCGATATAATCTGACTGATTAAGGTGATTTTTGGAAATACCTCCACTTTCAGAGTTGTGTACAGTCTCTGGGTTACAAGACAGGACAGAAAGTATTGCAAAGGTAGTGCAATCATCTTCTGTATTTTATAAAATGGCAGCAGTTGCTCTGTACAGTAAAAATGAAAGTCTTAGAACGATATGGCAAAGAGACATGAATACAGTTTGAACAAGAGGTCTCTGAGAATATTGTCCATAAACATGGGGTGGCCAGTCAGGGAAAATAAAAACACATTTAAACATTATAAAATAATTCGTAGATATTATTGGACTCCAGTCAGACTTCAGAGACTTGGTCTGACTGAAAGCAGTGAGTGCTGGAAATGTAAGATCTTTATAGGTACTTTTCTACACCTCATGTGGGACTGACCACTGATTTCCCCATTATGGACCCGAGTGGTTGGGACAGTTAAGGAGTGGCTGGATCAGCCCTTGCCAAGGACACCATGATTTTGTCTTCTGGGAGACAAATCTGTTCTGCCAGCTGGATTTACAAAGGCACAGTTTGCGGGCTTCCTTAATGCAGTCACTACGGAACTGGAAAAATATGAGTGTACCTTGTTATAAGAACTGGATCGAACTCATGACTGTTATCATATGAGGCCAAAATGAGGGAGTCTGTGTCAAAATTTACTGAAATGTGGGGTAGCTTTCTCAAATTTATCAAAGGTGGGGACCACTACGTATTATGTGAAAAGTCATAATGTATATCATGTGGGGTTTTGTGAGTTTAAAGGGGAGGGATGGCTTACTGTGACCTGTCATGCTGTGCTGTGGGATTTGCTTTCAGTTTTTGTTTTGGTTTGTTTGTCTTAGCTTGTGTTCTCTATTACCTTCTGTAGACCATTAGGATTATGTGACCAGAAAAAAACAAAAAAAACATAAAATATATATTGTATATGTCTAGCATTTAGACCTTTTTAAATGTAAAAATGTTACATATTATAGCTTTAATTTGGATTTCCTGTTTATCAGTGCCCTAAAATGCTAAATATAGCTAATGTGATTCACAGCTCTAAAATACTTCATACAGACATGTAGTTAGTGTGGGGGATGTCTGCATGTGATGTCCAGAAACAGCAATAGACCCGGTGATTCATGTTGTACTGTGTGAGAGGATCTCTTTTAAAAAGATGAAGGCTGTGGTGCTGCTCCAAGAGTATTTATGTGTTGGTTATTTAATATGTTTACAGACTGTTGAGAGAATATTTCACATCCAGCGGTCAATTTGCTCAGATTAATGTCTTCTTTATTCACTGGGGGGATGCATTTCATTATTTTGCCTGAATTTTCATCACCCCTTCTGTCCACCTGACAACACAAACTGAAAACAAGCCAAACACGTGTCAGAATATTGAAAATATGAAGGCTGGTGCGCGGTGTAGAGCTGGAGACGAGGAGGAGAGCCGTGCCGATTGGTTTCACGGAGATGTGGTGAGGAGAGCGGGGCTGCCCGCGCTATAAAAGCAGCAGCGCGCGTCTGAGCGCAGAGGAGAGCAGAGAGGGACTGTACCAGCTGGCCGCTGCGCACCGCACATACAACCGGGATCCATCCGCACACAGACGCACACAGGCAGCGCAGCCATGAGTGAGGTAGGTGCCTCTGAACGGGCTGTAAACCTGCTTTATCTGCTTCGTGTGATCCTTCAGCATCACAGCAACTGATTTAAACAACAACTCTCATGTTTGCTGTGAAGTTAACAGAGCTGTGCCGCGCAAACTGGAGACATTTTTGGATGAATCGGTCTCTGAACGTCGCGCTTTGTCCAACAACCTGAACTTTTAGCAGCTTGATTTTTTTGACTTTTCATGTTTGTAGCCATGAATTGTAATTGGACTGGACTAAATCGTGGTATTCTGTTTAAGTAAAAGGTTTGCTTTTAAAATTCCAATGTAGTGGTTATTGATAATAATAATAATATAATAATAATAATAAATAATAATAATAATAATAATAATAATAAAATAATAGTAATTTAACAGTCATACAGTTTTTCAATTTTTTTTTTCCCACATGGACATTGGACCGCAAAATCAACCTGACTGTTGCTGTGCACAAGTCAGTTACTCCTTGTGTTTGTCATGGCTGTGATGTGACTGATGTGCACTTGCAGTGCTGACCGGCCAACATACATTAAATACTGTGACTGTTTCTGAGGGAGGGTGAAAAATGACAGTCCAAGAGAATTTTAAAGCTGGGGTAGGCATCAGGGCTCCACTCAGAATTTTGTCAGTGGAATCGGATTTGGATGTTCAATTTGAAGACTCGACTATTTATTCCTTTTTTCAGTTCAGTGTGCCACACTAAATTAGATTAGATTTTCATACAGCCAGAGAAAATAAAAACGTGCGTCCTCCTGCTTATAGTTCAGGTTTAAAATCTTGAAAATATAAAAAGACTGCTGAGTTGAAGAATCTCAGTTGACTGAGGGGTCTCTGACTGATTATTTCAGGAGGTAGCCCTTGGTGGGGAGTTTATTCATGGCATTATTGAACAAAAAAAATCCATAAAAACCTCAAACGGACTGAGAGAAAACTGGACTTCTGTTCCTCTTTTTGGCTCAGTTTCAGGCTTTAGAAAATCTAGTCTGTGATGAGACATTTTTGCTCTGTTTCACAGGTCTTTAAGATAGTTGATCGATGAGTCTCTTTCTTTGGGTTGGTGGCTCAGACCCCAAAGCATCGGTTAGGGGTGTGTGATATGGTCCTGAAATAATATTGCAATATTTCAGGGTATTCTACGATAACAATTTTTGCCAAAATACTGAGAAATATTTTGGTTTAGAATTCACAATTAACTGTTTGAGGCAGTGAAATTAGTTTGTTGTATTGCCCCCTTTGGTTGTTTGCAGTCTTCTTACACATCTTACATACTGCCATGGATTATTGTACATCTGATCCTTTGTAATGCAACCGGGTCACTCTGCTTTTTGGAACTAACTCCTCAACCACGGAGCCTGTAGCACTGCCATGTTGTTGTCGTTGTGCGTACAGTACAATGAACAATACGATATGCCAATATGGTATTTGATGATCCTTTTCCAGAATGGCTTACTGCACCTTTAAATAAATCCTTGTTGGTAAATATGGTTTAACTTTGACATTTCAGACTGAAGCTCAATCCAGCATGAACACATGCTGCATGAAGCAGAGGCAGTATTGACCTACACGGTTAGTCCATGCATCATTTCATGAGGCTGAGGCATTTACAACTTGTAGGTGGACTTGAGAGAGGTGATGATGAGGCTCTGATAATGTCAGAGTGGAGATTAGAAGGGACCCCAGCAGTGAGAATCTTCTCTGGAAGACGCCTCACTGGCAACGAGCACATCCTATGGTCACTGAATTATTCAGGGCTTGCTGCTAACCCAGAGAAATAAAACATTCTCACAGCACGCACGGGGGAGCACTGGCTCCAATAAGATCGTATCTCCAGTTTGTTCACCCAAAGGAACTGGACCGACTAAAGGCACGATAATATACGTCTGCTTTTAATCTGTATCTTGCTGTACATGTTGCGCTGCCGTGGAGGATGGTGTGTCCGCTCCTGGAAGCTACATAACATCTCCTCATAGCTGCAGCATGTAGTCCTCGCTTCATTACTGCAGGAGAATAATATCAAATAAAAGAAAATAAACTGCTGTAGTTTGGTAATACTTTATTTGAAGGGGCATGCATAAGACTGACATAGCAACCGTTATAAGCATGACATAACACCTGTAATGAACATGAAGGAATCTTAATGATGGTTTTTAACTGTTGTCATTAAGTATTATTCTGTGAATTATGTTATTTTTAATGCAGAGTTAACACTGAAATGTCTTTGTTATGACAACTAGACATTAACTAAGACAACATAAGCTGCCATAAACATGCAATAGCAGGCAAACAAACCTAATTGTTGAAATAATTAGATAACACTTAATTTGAAGGAGTGTGCATAAGACTGACATGAATCATAACCATGACATGCCTGTCATGAACATGAAGGAGTCTTTATGAATGTTTATGATTGTTGTCATTAAGTGTCATTTGGTCAGTTATGACATTTTTAATTGAAAGTTGACATTGTTTGAGGTGTCTTTGTTATGACAACTTGACATTAACCAAGACAACATAACCTGTCGTAAACATGCAGTAGAAAGCAAAGAAAACAAATTGCTCTAATAATTAGGCAACACTTAATTTGAAGGGGTGTGCATAAGACTGACATGATACTATGACATGACTCTTGCAATGAACATGAAGGAGTCTTTATGAATGTTTAAAATTGTTGTCATTAAGTGTCAGTCAACATTTGGTCAGTTATGACATTCTTAATGGAAAGTTGACATTGTTTGAGGTGTCTTTGGTATGACAACTCGACATTAACCAAGACTACACAACATGTCATAAACATGCCATAGCGAGCCTAATTATAAAGCCTGAAGTCCAAAATGTACCACTTTAGTTGAGCGCAAGTAAAATATTTATGACACAGTTTTAATGCTCAAATGAGAGCCAGTGTCAAAACTAGCCACAGGAAATTATTCACGACACCGTTAAAAAAGCATCTGACAGTGTATTACCACATAATGACATCTTTATGACAGGTACAAAATGTACCACTGGAGTTGAGAACAAGCAAAATACTGATGACAGAATTATAATGCTCAAATGACAGCCAGCGTCAAAATCAACCACACCAGTATAATGTAATGCTGTAATGCATGTTTATGTCAAGTTGTGATAACAATGACATCTCAAACAATGTCAACTTTGCATTAAAAATTGACCAAATGACATAATTGACCAAATGACGCTTAATGACAACAGTCAAAAGCATTCATAAAGACTCCTTCATGTTCATAATAGGTGTTATGCCATGATTATGAGTGTCATGTCAGTCTTGCACATACTGTTTCAAATAACGTGTTACCATCGATTATTTCAGGATGAAATATTGTGCCTTGATCAGCGCTCCCACAACATGTAGCCTTCACTGCTGTGAACACCAGCTGCCACTTCAATGCTTGTGAATCTTTTATTGCAGTCTTGTGATGTCTTTTTGTACACGGTCATACACACGATACACTCGTGTTGCTGCCTTCCCTCCTACCCTCTCATGTACTGCTCGGAGAGAGGAGTTAGCAGCGTCTTATAAATAAGACATTACGCACAGGAAAAGTCAGGAAATCTAGTTGCATCTCGTGTCAGTGATGGATTCATACGCCTATAAAGAGCCAAGGCCGAGCCAAGAGTACGTTGCTCCGAATGAATAATTCAATAAAAAATCAATGGCAGCCTCCATCTACCTCCACACTCCACTGCTCTTACCTTTATTCTGCTCAGACTCACACAAAGTTTTAATGGTACCCTGGCGCTCATCAGGATAATTGGCACTCTCACCAGCAGTAGAGGAGATTTAAATTTCTATTGAATCATAATGATGTGATCCGTCCACTTTTGGACCGTTTTCTAGACAAAGGAGAGAAATCTTGCTTAATTACCACTCACCGTCTGCCTTCAAAGCCTGAGGAATTATTTCATGTCATATAAATGTATATCAGCTTATTTCTCCAGGGGCACTTAACATTGATAATATCATCTCAGGCAAGTACAGGCAGTATATTATTTATAATCACATCTATAAAATCCCTAAAGCCATGTTTCACTGTAACTGCATTACAACAATCCACTAAATCCAAACTACTTCACAGCCAGAGTGCTGGCATGATTGATAAAATATTAAAAATCACACACTTAGCAAAGATTATAGTTGCTTTTATTGATGGTATTCTAAAAAAAATCAATATATTTGTCAAATTAATTGTTATTATGCGAGGATTCATGTGAAGAAACGAGGCCATGACCGAGTCTCTGATGGTGTTGCTGCAGCTGATTCATCTTCAGCTGTGCTCATAAACATCAGGCAGTTTGAGGCTCCTGTGGTGAAAGTAGCTTAAATGTGTGGTCTGTCACCATAGCGATGAACAATTCTGCTCTTCCAGGCTGCACTATCTAGCCAATCATGACAACATGGAGACTGAAACATTTTGGAGACACGCGCTCAGCTTCAGCACAAACAGCCTTGTGCAGGCATTTCAGTCCAATTGACACACACGTCACATAAAACTTAAAGGTCCAGTGTATTAAATTTACAAGGGTTTATCGGCTGAATGTGGCAGAATATTCATAAGTATGCTTTCATTACCACCTGAAAATAAGAATTGTTGTGCTTTTATTACCTTAGAATTAGGGCTGGGTGATATATCGATTATATTTGTTGTATAAACTAATGCAGTGGTACCCAAACTGGGGAGCGGGCCCCCCTGGGGGACGCATAGCCACTGCAGAGGAGGTGTGGAAGAACAGGGTAAAAATATAGAGTGAAACAAAACTGAATGAATATGATTTATGTAGGGAAGTGAACAAAAAAAATTGCTGATGCTATCATGCTGATCTTTATTACACTAAAATTCTACTTGAATCCTTGCTTCCCCAATTACTGTTAACGATAACATATATTGATAACAATTGTGGTGTGGGGGGCTTGAGTTTTTTTCAACTTCTGAAGGGGGGCATGCCAGGAAAAGTTTGGGAACCACTGAATTAATGTGTGACAAAGCAGAGTTCTTAGTGTTTCCACTGGTTGCTAATGAGGGGCAGTTACTTTACTTAAGTCAGCCAATGTAATAGTTACTGAAAGGCTGTGTGTTGTGTTTGCTGCCACAGAAAATAAATTAAAAGTCTCTGTCTTTGCAGCAGAATTAATAAGCAGAACTGGAATCATTGTTAAGATCCAAATGATTCCCAACTCTAGTTAAGAAGCTGTGCAAGCTACAAGCTATGGTTACGTTACATTAGCCTAAACACAGTAGCCTTTAGTGTTTACCCATCGCAAATGTCACGGAATATAGTTGGTTACACAGCAATTCTGAATGTCTTAAACAAACAAACAAAGTGCATTTCAGTACAAGGAACACTTGAATACATTGTTAAAGTAAAAGTATTGTTACTGAAATCCATTCACCATTCGCTTGTTTGTCTTTGAGGTACTTCGATAAGTTGGAAGTGTTTCTTCTTTTTCATTGAAAGCACTGTTTGCATGCTGTTTTTATGCCCCCATGCCAGGAACAGCCATGGCCAGAAGCACTATAATCTCTGGTTTCTGTCCATATGTCCGTCCATCCTATGACGGATTTTTTTCAAACTTGGAACACATGTCGACTTGCACTCAAGGATGAACTTATCAGGCTTTGGTGGTAAAAGATGAACTGTGGTCTCACATACATTCTATTCTCATTATTGTGATATCTTAGGCATGCTTATGAGGCAGCTGGATTTGCCAGGCTTCAAATTATCCATTCGTGTCCGCACTAAAAGTGGTGCAGCCAGTCAGCGTCTTAGCAGGGACTACTAGCAGCTATGGGCGTTGTTTTAGGTGTGACGACAGTGAGAAGTGTCCATGGAAACGACTCATCTCAAACAAACAATGGCAGCTCCTGAATAGGTTAGCGTAGATACTGTGATAGCATCAGTTATGTCAGAACTGGAGAGTGTTTCTTCACTTAAAGAAGAGCAAAGAACGACACTGAAGGCTTTTCTCCATGGAAAATATGTTTTCTCTCTTCTCCTGACAATAGACAGATGGTTCATCCAATCACCTGCCAAGTGTTTTTTGAAAGTGCCTGCCCTTTTCCAAACTGTTTCTAATGACTTCCCAAATGGTTCTGTGTAACAAGCTTTCACCACAGCTTTTTTGTTCTTCCAAGCATTCTTCTTCCACCTTTGACAATTAACAGCAGACTAGAACTCTTGCAGGAGTATATGTTTGTCCCACCAGGTGAGGAAGAATTGCTTCCCTGGTACCTACAGTACTGAAGAGAACGAGTACCATCGCATTTTCAAAATTCTGGCATCCATTCTTATGACATCCCTGACATTGTGACAAATAATCCATTAGTGGTAATTGAGATATTGTGTGTGTTTTTACTTTTAACCCATTATGTGTGAGTATTCAAGCGTTATACTGTCACTAGTGTCATTAGTCGTGCTGTTTGGCTTGCATGATGATCTGGGGACTTACCCCTCCTCTGTTTAAGCCTCAGGTTGTTTAACAAAACTTTAATTAGATGGCAGTCAGTGGAGAGGCTCCGGCCAAGCCAACTGTGTGCACTTGCCAAGACATGTCAGTTCCACTTTGCAGATTCTCAGCAAATATAATGATTTCCGCTGTACCCCATTACCTGTGAGTTTCACACCAGGAGATGCACCTACACAGCACCCAGGTGGCTCAGGGGGCAGAGGTGCTAACCATGCAAACATGTTGTGAGCTGTGTGTTGCACAAACCTTTCCTGTCTGCCTGTCCAAAAAAAGAAAAATTATGGGTCTCATGTAAATGAAGCACAGTATGTACAGTAGACTGTTACAAAGATGTCGATACTAGAATGGAGTATCATATCTGCATTTTTTTAACAAGTAATTAATAACGGAATACATTTTTAAGCAATCCTCCCAATCCTGCATATCTGTCTAGTTCACCTGTAAAGTATGCCTCAACAACAATTTGATTTGTGAATTCATTTTAAATCATCTGCTCTGTTCTGGCCATAAAGATTTGTCCTCATCAGTGGGCGCACTGGGCTGTGAGGTCACTGTCAGTCGTAGTCAAATCACTGTGGTCACAAGGAGGTTGGGCAGCAGTTCAGCCTGTAGGGGCCACCAACAGGGCTTTCAGAGTCTTATTTAGACTGCATGTTTGTAAAAGTTTACTTTCTGACTTATGCAAGTTTAAAGTGATGACTTCATACTGACCACAATCTATCTATAAGCTATCTAAAAGGGGCTGTATGTAAGAATTTTACGTTTAAACATTCAAAAATGAACTAATATTACCAACAGAAAATGAAAAAATAACAGTTTTGACATCATGTCAAAGGCATCTGTGTATTGTGTTGGAGAGATATCTATTGAAGTTAGCATGCTAACCAGCTAGCTTCAGCCCGCTCTGTCTCATAATACCATTGTGTACCTCACAAAGCGATAGTGAGTCTTTCTAACATCCAGTCTTCCCTCAGCTCAACAACACTGAGGTGGTTTTCTAGCCAGGTTTGGCTCCTGGTATAACCAGGCTGACCTCGCCGTAACCTCTGCTCAGGCCTCTGGACTGCGCGCTGACTGATGCCTGACTCACTCCTCTCCTGCCCCACAACTCTGCTGTCCCTTGCTGGGTCGCCTCCAGGCTCAGAGTCCTGGTTGGAACTGTTGTAAATCACCTTGGTACTATATTTCCTGCAGATGTGGGAAGTAAGTAAGTACACATACCATACTTGTTACCATACTCAAGTAGACTTTTCAGGTATCTGTACCTTACTTTAGAATTTTTTTTCTGACAACTTTTTATTTTTCTCCCTATGTTTTAACACAAATATCTGTACTTTCTACTCTTTACATTTTAAAGACGAGACAAAAAAGATTTAACAAGACAAAAAAACGTCATAAAAGACATAAAACAAAACAACGCAACAACAAAAAACACTGTAACAAGACGGAAAAGACGTAACCAGAGAAAATTGCCATAAAAGGCACAAAGACGTAACAAGACGAAAAACAATGTTACAAGACAAAAAAATGATATAATAGATGTAACGAGATGAAAAAGATGTAACATGACAAAAAACACGTAACAAGACAAATAACAGGGTAAAAGACATAACAAGAAGATGAAAGAGATGTAACAACACTAAAAATTACGTAAGGAACGCAACAAGACAGAGAGGGAGACTCGACCGCGGAGAAAAGGTGAGGTTCAGTGAGCTTTGCAGCCGGGACAAATGTCCTTTAGAGGACTACTTTTTACTTTTGTACTTTGAGTACATGTTAGAGCCTGTACTTTGAATCAATGCTTCTGCTTTTACCAGATAAGTATCTGTACTTCTACTTGAGTAAAGAATGTGTGAACTTTTGCCACCTCTGATTTCCTGATGTCAAGCTCCTCCATTGGTCTCAGAGGCCCCGAGTGCTTGGCCCCGGTCAGGTCGTGTTCATTGGGAGGTGGTTGAGTTATTTCTGTTGCCCGCTCACATGGTGCATGCTGAGGTTCTGGTGACCTTTCAGGCACCGCTCCCCGCTACAGTTCCCCGCTGGGTTCCCCTACCCTGAGCCTGAAAACTTCCTCCTACCGTGGTCCAAAGCTCCTGTGCAAGCAATGTAAACACCAACACTCCCCCGGTGCTTTGAGTTTCCAATCCTGCAGAGTCAGCGAATAGGACCCTAGCTGCATGGCCAAATTAGCTACCTCAGCTAACTGCAGCTTAACTGCCAAGTGATACGCTACCACCTATTTGTTTAGAGTATGACGACAGGGGGCCAATTCTTACATATTGCATCATTAACTGAGAGTACTGACAATATAATTAATATTAAAACGTGTTTACAGGTTATTACAACCTGAGTCTTATTTCCCTAGCTTTGTTGATCATTTCTGTAAGATTTGGTGACATTGTAATTGTTTGATCTGAGAGCACAGTGACATTGCTACAGTAAAACCTGCCTTCGAAAGAAACACAAGCACGCAGAGGGTTAGAAATGTTGTAAACAAGTCAAAAGTTTGACCACATTATCTAAATTGGTTGTCGTAAATGTCACTGTTACAGTCCCGAAAGAGTGAGCAGGAATTGAGTTAATGAGTTAGGTTTGGTAAATGTCTTTTTGTTTTTGTTGGTTTTCTCGTTTCACCCATAGTTAGTGAGCACTTTCTGAGGAGATTCATGTGATTCATGATTCACCCTGAATCTGATTACTTCAGTTTATCATCACAGTTTCATCTTTTTGTCAAAATAAATGATTTATGCGTCATGATGTACAATCATAACCATTAAGAAGATGGCCGAACCATCAAAATAAGACTCATGTTGTAATAAACTGGATTTATGCCTTCATTTTCACATGTCTGACATCGTAGAACTTCTCCCTCCATTAGTCTAACTGGCTGTTATTGGACAGTATTTGGTGTCAAATTCTGTAACACATGAAAGCTTTTAGTGGACAACCCCAGCTGCTAAAAGCTGATCCAAATACCACTCTGGACAGAAGTGGAAACATGATTTTCTTGTAATATCTCTGTAATTGTGTTGCAGGTTAATTGCAGCACACGGTGCTTAAGTGCTGCCTGACATTAGATTTTGTAGGATTTGACTGGCCTCCTGGATGTAAAGTCATTTTTAGGGTGCTGAAACATTTTGTTGTATGTTGGTGGAGGGCTGTGCAGCACATTAATAATTAAATGGCCATTCTTTAGTCATCTGCATCAAATCTGTATGAAAATGTAATTATTGAAAGATCGCCATAGGCAGTATTAAAGGGGATAACCTGTCCTTCAATCAATGCATCAACATTGAAGTGGTCTCTTGCTGTGTTCACCTAGCCCGTACTTTAATTACAGTGAGAGTGGTGGCTATGGTGGCCACTTGGCAAAGCCATTTGTTTCATCATCCAAAGTGGACTAGAGGCCTTTTTATTAAATTAATGAGATAAGAGTGTTAAAAGTTGCTGATCAGTGTAAAAAGGACAACAAGCTGAGTTGGGGAAAAGTGGTCGGGGATGGATTTTCCTTAAAACTCAGTTTTGCTGACTTCAGACTGATGAAGTGATTGAGATCTGGGCCAAAGTGATGATTAGAAAGAAAAATTCCCTGCGGGAAATGTTCAAACACCATTTGACGCGTGTTGATTTAATGTGATTCTTTTGTCACTTATTGACCTGGAATATAAACACATTTTAATCTGTGATTCTCTGTGATTTGTTGCAAGGCATGTAGCGTGACCCTAATCCTGCTTTAAACAATGAACGGAGATTACAGTGAAGTAATCTGTAATCCACCCAAACTGTCAGCAGCGGGCTTTGGTCGCTGTATAACCTGGCCCCCAGGGTAATCCTGGCTTCTGACAGGCTTTGCAGAGAGAAAATGACAAACATCAGTGAGTGAGAGGTGAATGGTCAACACAAGAGAAAATCGAGCAGATTACATTTAAACTGCCAAGACGGGATCAGTGCTATAGTAGCATTATCAGCTTTTGCGTAGAAGCTCACAGATAGGTTTACCCCGAGGCTCTTAACATGTCAGACATCATTTCACAGGGGAACTGCAATATTATCACACAGAGCTGTGAACATTCACATAATGTCTTATACAGTAATACACTGTAGAGAACCACCTGATTTAAATCTGGAATATTACACAGGGTCATCTTAAAGGAATACAGGAAAAATATGTACATTTACCTGTCAAATAAAAACCTTGTAGATTATTATGTTTCTAATTGCCCTTTAGCATACGTGAGTGAAGATTTAAACAGTTCGTGGAGATGAAAACGAGGATTTCAACATCATTTTGAAAGCTGTGTTAAAGGTGCTGCATACAACATTTACTTCCTGAAGATCGCTGTGTCACCAGCATCTCAGACCAAAACAAATACATGTTTTGTGTACTCAATAAAGTTGGGGGGAAAAAAATCATGATCTGAGGACACGTTGCTCACAAAACTCAGATCAGATCAGATCACAAACTCAGATGAAACTGTCAAATGAGGCAGTGCTGATGGATCAAGATTATGTTCACTACATTGCCTATTTCCTACTTACAGAAACATATTGTAGTGTAGTGTTTAGCTGTAATACAAGAAGTATTTTAATCAGACGGACACCATTTTGGCTCTGGTTTCCAATGGAATCTCCCAAATCTGAGATGAAACTGTGACACTAAAGAGTGGGGGATCAAGATCATGTTATTACATTGCCTATTTCTCACCTAAAATGTTTTCAGAAACATATTGTAGTGTAGTGTTTAGCTGTAATACAAGACATATTGTGACCAGACGACTCTCATTTTGCCTCATTTTTCTGACAAAGGCCTCCGGGACTCTAATGAAACTGTGAAACCAGGCAGTGCTGATCAGATATGGATGAAGACTGCATATTTCTCCCTTAAAATGTTTTCATAAACATATTTTAGTGCACTGTTTAGCTGTAATACGAGCTATATTGTGACTAGGTGGCTGCCATTTTGGCTCTGGTTTCTAACAGAGGCTCCCAAAACTCAGATAAACTGTGAAGCTAAGCAGTGCTGATCAAATGTGGATCTCTCACCTAAGATGTTTTCAGAAACATATTGTTGTGTAGTGTTTAGCTGTAATACAAGAAATATTGGGACCAGGTGACCGCCATTTTGGCTCTGGTCTCCTGACACTCCCAAAACTCAGATCAAACAGTGAAACTAGGCAGTGTTAATCAAATAACGATACGTAGAATTAATTAAATTCAGTTACTGCATCACCCGTTTCTCGCCTAAACTGTACTCAGAAAAATACTTTAGTGTAGCTGTAATATGAGAAAATAATGCACCATGATGCCATATTGAGGATGGACACAGGGATAAACAGAGAAGCTTGGAAAACATCATTTGTACAGGGGAGTGTCATGTCATTCTCTGCTCAGGATGCCATCACTCTGAGGCTGAAAGTTGCATTTCCCCTTTAATTAAATTCTATCGATAGGAATTAAAAAAACAAAAGACTGGCCCGGATCTCACCTCAGCACCCCACCTGTCTCCTCATGTGTGGTAACTCACACAAACAATGAAGTCACACTCAAGTGAGCCAGTTAATTAGAGCAGTGATCCAACAGAAACGACACATGATGCAGAGTATCTGAATAAAAATACCTCCTCATCATTAAGTCTTTGGCTTGATTTCTGTTTTTGTCTCTGAAATGGTTTTTTCCACACCACTCAGTCACTCGTAGCGCTGCCCTCCATCTGTGAGCAGCTACAAACAGAAGCTGTGTTTTCAGATTCCACGGGTGTTTTTGGACAAGATGGAACGTGAGCTGGATCCGATCCCTACAGATCCCTGCAGATACAGTTATTTTGTGCAGCAGAGCAGGAAAAATGTTGCTTATCCTCCATTTTAATGATGCCTTCAGAGCGTTTAACATAACATTTTTTAAAGACAGATATTCTATACGGTCGATGCACGCTGCCGGGTGGCCCAACTCTGCTTAATGCATTGCTAATGTTCTCTGGGAAAACCATGCTGCTATGCCATTAGTTTTACTTGAATAACTCCAGCTGGAAGGCAAACGATGCTGTTGGACATGTTTAGGTGAGTGAAAGAAGTTTCCACTATAACAGGTCTGTTGAGATTTAAAACAGCATTTTACCCAAATTGTAAAAACAACAAGTCCCACTCACCCCTGCAATTAGTTTTAGTTTTAGATATATCTTAGATTTTATACCTCACATACCAGTTAAAGGAGCAATATGCAGCTATTGCATGTGCAAAATGAGTACTTCTGTCCAAATAATGAGTTGGAGCCATAGATTGCATAATAAATAGGTTGTAATCTATGGTGGAAGCGAGTTATTTCCTCTGCCTCCTCCTCCCTAGACACAGCAGTCAGGGAGGATGCATGAGCTATGTAGGAGCACAGGACACATGCAACCTCGTAAACTGACTATAACAAGCGCAAATGAGTCCACTGTAAGTTGATAAGCTGTTTATAAGGGTTAATTGTCTCTCTGTGTAAAGTTAAAACCCTTATCCTGAAAACAAAAGCTCACTGCTCTGAAATAACACACTCTGGACGATGAGTTTAAGTAGCTGCCAGTCTCACTGCTGCCAAACTTCATTAACATTTTTGCTCAGTTTAATGGTTACAAACATCTACGTCTTCTACAAGACTGTTAATGATTTCTTACGACTCGTAAACAGACACTAACTCATTTGGAGAAAATTTGTCATTAATTTGAACTCTGATTAATGTGAACAGACATAGAAAACAGTCTTACCTCTGAATGGAAAATTTCAAACAGGGAGACAGGGCTGGATTATTCATGTCAAGTGAAGCAAGTATTTCAACTAAACACGTTTCCTTGATCTCTGATGACACTTCATGGTCACTTTAGGATTTATTACAGTAAATATATTACAGATTTCTCCTTTAAGCAAACTTTAAAAAAATGATATTTTCAGAAATTTTCAGAAACAGTGTCTGGGCAATCCACAGAACTCTCTGGCTACTTTTGGAATAATTTTTTGGAATAAAGTAGTTCTGATGCCAAACTGTTTGAGAGTATGGTTTGTAGACTGCCCAATTCATCTTCCAAATAAAATAAAACAGAATATGCTGTTTATAACTGTCTTCCAGAACAACACATAGAAACAGTTTCTGATCAGTCAGCAGGATGCCATCACTTGTTTGTGTCGTCCAAAACTGTTATAAATGAAAAATAAATGTTTATGATGTGACAACACCAGGGTTAACCCTCTATGGTACGGTGTGGCCTTTAGGTACCAATTTTTGGTGTTTTACACTCACACAATACATCCTCAATTATGGTGCAATACTTTAAAAAAGAGGCAGAACCTTAAGTAAACTAATAACAGTGTTTTAATTTTTACATAACTCTCTGGAGGTCATGTTGAATCCCTTTTGCAGCCTTCCTCACATGGTTCAGTTCCATAATTTCTTTCAACAAAACTGATCTGAAAATTTCCTTTCTGTAATTTTACAATCTGGAAAAAATGGATTCAATTAACAGATGAGTAAAATTTGATTTCGAATTGTTTCATGTACTTTAAATGATAATTAAGTCATGAAAAATGTTTAAAATGTAAATGTGAGGTAAAACTGTACAAGTGTGGATTCCCACCATGACATTTTTGGTATTGTGTGTTTAGCTTTATGCTGTTCAACCAATAAAAGACAGGATGGAAAATGTAGTCATAAGTCATAAGCAGTGAGCCAAAGATGGCAACAACGCAACAAATGGTGGCAACATACTGTGTGACAGGAAAGACACACACCAGGAGACTTAAAAACAAGCATTTCAGTGATCAACAAATGATCAAACACTGACATGTGACTCACTGTCTTGTTTTGAGGAGGGTTCAGATCGTTTGGTTTGATAGATTGTTGATGTAAAGCTGAAACATGCTGACACTCTTTAACACATTCACTCCCATAGGCTGCTCCACAATGGTAACGTCCAGACATCCAGAATTTCAAATGGCATTCATTTTAAACTGGTGAGGTAATTAAATATTTTCTGAGTATTGTAATTGAGTATTTTAGCATATAATTTTAAGATTGTTATAGATAAAACATGAAACTGACAGGAGGGTGTGACTGAGAGAAAAGCATACAATTACAAAGCATCTGCTACTTCAGCACCATGGACCTGTTAAAGATGGCAGAGCAACGTTTGAGCTAACTTTCTAAGTCATTTAAGCTTCATTATATTTTTTCCACCTAGTTGTTGCTGCTTTTTACCCCATTTTCTACTGCTAGGAACCTGTCTCCTTGATTTATGCTACCAATTAAATTGAAGTCTGGGGTGTAACTGACTCACTTTAATTAGTGAACACGTCAGCATCAGATAAAGATGAATAATCAGCCAACTTTCATATTCTAACTTTTCTGTCTAAAACAACAGCATTAATGCATGAGGAGGGGACGCTGCCATTATTCCACTGCCACAGGAACACTTTCATCAGCTTTTCTTGAAACACATTTTACAATATTTACATCAACTTACAGTTCAAATATTTTCATTAAAGGAGAAATCCGTAATATTTTTCTCTAATAAATCATAAAATGACCATGATGTGGCATCAAGGATCAAGGAAACCCTGGACAACTATGCTCCCTCTGAGGAACGTGTCCTGAAATTTCTATACTGGGTCAGAATGACTTTTTGTTTGCCTGTTTAACCTTAATTGGAGTTCAAATTAATGCTGAATGTTCGCCAAAAGAGTAAGTGTCTGTTTATGGGTCGTGAGAAATCATTAATAGTCTTGTAGAAGGCACAGATGTTTATAACTGTTAAATTGAGCAAAATGTTAATGGAGTTTGGCAGAAAGTGAGACAGGCAGCCAGTGAACTCAAAGTCCAGAATGCAATTCACTATTTTTAGGACGTTATTTACAATTTATGATGTTGTGCGTGTCATGCACTTCTGCAGAGCTCCTGCAGCCTGCAGAGCTTCCCTGAGTCTGGGGAGGAGGAAACAGGGGGAAACAATTTGCTTCAGCCATAGACTGTATATTAAAAAGGATTTTTTCAGTTTGTAGCGCCAACTCTCTGTTTGGACTGCAGGACTCATTTTTCCACGTGCAATTGCTGCATATTGCTCCGTTAAGTGCTGCTAATGAATTGGAATTTGCTTTCATTGTTTTCTGTGCTATTGCCATGAACGTGGAAGAAAGAATAAACTGTTCTGTTGTAGACACTTAATGAGTTGGAAATAGAAAAGGGTTTTGGATTCATAGTGAGCAATTAATAAAATCATCCTCAATCATTAACTGGAGTCCAGTGTTCATTAGATGGCTGTTTAGCCTGTGCGGTGGTGCAGAGTTTTAACAGCTGACACTGTGCTGGAGAAAGAAGATATGTCAGCTCCCTGAGCCACACACACAACACCACACACACACACACCACACACCGTCACATTGTTACAATGTGTTAACAAATTCATTTCACATGGGCAGTATTATTTAACACTATTAATGTTACACCTCTGTAATATTTTTTTATTATAGAGGTTTAACTGAAAAAAATCCAGCCTCCTACTGTTGTGTATTGTTATATGTTTTCAGTCTGAGCCATATATTTATGATGAGTGCTGGCATTTACTTAATACTCATCTTCAATCTCCTCTAGTCATCTTAAGACCTCCAACAGATGGGACTTGGAATTTTTGCATTCATATTTGATATAGATTTCATAAACGGATGGAGAGAATGACAGTGACACTGTTGTTAGAATGTGAGAATTGGCCCTATGATCAGAATACAACACATCTTCTACAGCTGCATTGCATTCTGGTAAATTGAGGCTACTGTTGGTGAAGAAATTCTAATCTCTACCTGTTTTACACAGACAGGTACTCTGGTACAAATTGAAATATCTATTTTTATATCTAGTACTAGGATTATCATTATGAGTATGTTAGCACACTGCTGTTCCCAGCACGGGGAGGAGTTCACCTTCAGGGCTTTTTGCCAGAAAGCTGTGACCTTTTCTCTAACCCTAACCTTTCTGGCAGAAAGGCCTGAAGGCAAACTTCCATAAGTGCCAAATACAGCCTCACTGAGCTGCTAGCATGGCTGTAGACTCTTAGCAGGAAAGCACGAAACAACACAAAAAGAACAACCACACTGTGTTTGTGGGGGCCTGTTGTTTAAAGGGTCAGTTCACCCATAAATCAAAAATACATGTTTTTCTGCTTACCTGTAGTGCTCCATCTAGATTATTTTGGTGTCGAATTTAGGAGAAATTAGCCATAGAGATGTCTGCCTTCCTCCAATATGTATGGGACTGAATGGAACTTGGCTTGTGATGCTCAAAATGCCATGACCTGGTTACTTAAGATAATCCACAGACCTTGTTGTGAGCAGTTTCCATGTAGGAACTACTTTCTGTCTAGCAAAAAGAAAGAAGTTAAAGAGACACTGGTGTGTGTTTTTGGGGCTTTGAGCACCACAAGCTGAGTGCTGTCTAGTCACATTGTATTGGACAGAAGGCAGACATCTCTACAGCTGATAACTCTGCAACTCACACCAAAAAATGTGGATGGATATATAGCACTACAGGTAAGAAGAAAAATATGAATTTTTGACCAATGAAATTTCAATTCAATTTTGAGAGATAAGCATTATATTACTACTCTGAAAGTTATTCACTATTTTGCTATTTTACTATTAGTCACAATAATTGCAGTGTAACAGTGCAAATACAGCATTCACGTTACACAGTGATCCACCATGAAGGTGCACTTGCATGTATTTTGGCTAAAGCAGTGCCTTGCTGGATGATAAAAGCTGATGTAAAATATGCTGGGCAACCCTGCCTTGTTTTGCTGGACCTACGTTGACACTTTTGTTGTACTGGGTCCATTCATATGATGTGAGGGCTATGACTTTTCATGCAGGGCTCCAGTCAACTTGAATGCAATCCATGAATCTATCGTAGAGTTATGCATGCATGCCCACCTGCACCTGCAAACCTGTTATCTGCAATTATCTTTAAGTCAAATCCGCACCCACCCAGAACTGTGAATGTAAGCCCTGCAACCTGACCCGACCTGCACCGTGATTAAACACTCATACAGTCACTTACTTCAGCTGCCGCTGCACCTGTTCTCCTGCAACTGTCAATGTGTCTCCATAGTGACAATGAGCCTTGCTTGCGGCTATCAAAAGCTAATACTTTTAATACTAAAACTCTTTACAAACAGCAAAGTGTCTGACAACACTATTCTCACAGTCGTTGAGCGCACAAAAATCCTCCCAAACATCCAACTAGGTCTTTGACGATATATTGTCCACAATTTGGTATTCTCCAGTGGCTATTTTTGCCTTTGTGTGATTAGTTTTAGCCAACAGTGACATCCCATTGTTTGACAGGATGTGGCGTCAAAGGTTGAGTCGTAGACTTTCACAATAAAGCCCTGCCAGCTGATCACACTTGATATTACTTCACTTGCAAATATACAGTAAATATTGAAAATACTGCACAATCATTTTCATTTCTGATTTATCCAGGGGGAAAAACATATTGCTGTATTGTACAGTATGTGATATACTGTTAGCATCTGCTGCCTGCCCACAATTAATTCATTTTTACCCATGCCTACACCTGTGAATTTCTAGAAATATATTTTTACCAGCTACACGTTTAATGTGGGTCACCCACCGGGTACGTCTGAATACCTCTGGGGGCAACAGCCAGTATCTTAGGTGAAGCCACCAGATATTCAGACAATAGATATCTGACTTCTCTCTCTTCGGTACGCCAGTCATTGTTTACAGTCCGATTAGCAACTTGGAACATGAGAATGGAGTTGGAGGCTAATCTATGAGCAGGTATCAGCTTATTGATTTTTTTTTTAAGAAAAAAAGCTAATAAAATCAAAGTCTGAGTCAGATTGCATTACGGCCAATGCGTCCCCCCTCATTTGCTCTCCAAATGTTGTTTCTGTGTGTTTACCTGCATGCAACCAAAGCCTGCTCAAACTTGATTGGTTCATACTACAAACAGAAAAAAAGACTTATGGTACCAAAATTGTCTCCCTTGTCTACAGATTCTGAATTTTCATATGCAGCAGGAGGGATAACAATTAATCAATGACCTTTTAATCGGTCGTTAAGAATTTGGTCGACCAAACAAAATTTCAGCGATCTGCTATCACATCACAATTAAGATCTGAAATATAACAGGTTATTTTGATGAGTGTGCTCCACATGTGATCTGCTATTCAAGTACATGTGTTAATATGTAGGCCTTTGCATCTTTCTGTGTTTCATAAGATGAAATGTATGTAATGTTGTCAGAGATGCTATATGTTACTGTTGACATAAAGCCTTGATTGAGGAGGGAAAACATACATTTGGTATTGTTTCGTATAAGCAAAAAATTTTATGTTTATTCAATAACAATCAATTGATTAATTAATCATAATGTTTCCAATGATCAATTAAGGAAAGTGCTTACAATTTTCAACCCTAATATGCAGATATCTGTTTATAGATTAGTCTGAACGTGGCCTCAGTCTTGTTTGAACAGGGGCTTTTTTTAAAACAAATAAAAAAGCTCTATTTTAAACTTGGTTGTACCTGCACTGTAAATATCTCAACGACGTCTTCTACCATATGTTACATCATCAAAGAAAGGCAAGTTGCTCTTCATCTCCAAAAGCTGTTGTTTAAATCAGCGAGGGTGGCTCTTACAGAGAAGTCATTTTGCACACAGTTTAAACACAGAGTATAATCCACCGTAGTGGCGTCATGTCGTCGTTCAGTCAATCAGTCCTCAGCGGTGTCACTCTTGCATGCTGTCCTCCCTGTTTCCAGTCTGGTGGTGGGGAAGCTGCTAAGGAGTTGTAATGGTGCTGGGATGAGCTGTCTGTGACCTAGTTTTGCTGTCTCCTCGTTAAATTGTTAATAGATCCTGAGTGCAGCATGGAGTCTCTCTGGGGAGCCCAAGCTGCCATAAGAACCAAAAATAGCCCCCACACACTGAGAAGGTAATTTATTTATTTTACCAATCCCCCCCACCACCATGTCCACGCCAACCCTCCATGTCAGTAGTGTTTCCTAAACTCCATCAATGAGAAAAACACACATGAACATCACATCAGGAGGCAGTGATGGAAACAATAAATCTTTTAGAGACAGCAGCGATACAACTCGTCCTGACTCTGTGGGTGGAAATTTGAGCCTTTGCTGATAGTGGAAAAACAATCTGCTACAGACAGACAGCTGTATATAATTCATTTGTCTGGATGCACTCTGCACCAGGAGCAGCCCAAGTATCTCTCTTTCTGATTTAATTCAGCAAAAAGAAAAATGTAATGAAATGTATTCAGTTATTAAACGCAACAGTTGGCCCAAAAACATGTCCTCCATTTCAGTTCATTTCAATTCAAAACATCACCCAAGGACAGATACTCAAAACTCCAGGACTGTTTTGGACTTGTTTCAGAACAAAATACAGCCACTCTGGTTCAAATGCAGCAAAACAATAAAAGTTTGAAGCTCATTTTTGTTCAAGTAACTGCTAAAATGATCCACATGATCAATGAGGTTAGGTAATAATGCCAATAGCAGCAATCACACATTGTTATCTTTGCTCTTTATTTCCCTTCGTTATTACTAATATTATTATTTTTCTTCTTCTGTGCATTTTTTGGATCTCTTCTTCTCACACATTTTTGCAGATTGACACATCGTTCAAATTTTCACATACAAAGCATATTCAGCCCAATGTATCTGTTACAGTAACTGAGATATGAATTTTTTTGTTTGTTTATTTTTTTGAATGGTGGTCTAAAGGAGTACTCATATAATAATCAATATCTCAAATACCACACATGCTAAAGTGGTAAGTTTTTAAGCATTTTACATTTTGGCTAATCTCCAACTATGAAAAAAGTAATAATGTAACTGCAGCGATTTCCCTGCGATCAGTATGACCACATTTGGCTGAAATAGATAGAAATGATCACTTTTTTCCTTTTGTGTAATGTATATAAAAAACATTTTACATGAGAACACAGTAACTTTTAGGAAAAGTGAGGCACCAGCAACATTGTATTTTTTAATTCAGCAAAATTAATGCACATATAAATTAAAAAAACTGTCAGAGCGATTGTCTTTTCTGTTCTAACCAGCACTTTCACCCTTGAGGCCGGGACTTGTGTCCCATGTGAAACCAAAAGTCTAAGTTGTCCTAACTTTTACGTTCTACAACGTTATGTGCTTCTTATGTCATGTGACGTAAGGTACTTATTTTAACTCAAGCAATGATCGTTTCACTACATTAACCACGGGAGTTCAAATTACACAGTGGCTTTCGGGAGAGCCCTATTTTCTGGTGTCCACCACGACTAAAACATGTCACATGCATGTACATACATGGATGTGCATGGCAGCAAGAACAATTTTAGGGTTACTGCAAAAAACTCTTACTACTACAGACCAGGGGCGTAGAACTGGGTAGGGACGCTAGGGACACGTCCCTACCAATATCCAGCCACTAATGTGTAGTCACTATCAATACAACCGCTGTCCGTAGTGTTTAGTCAATGATTATGGCACACAAAAGGTTAACAGTCGATCTCTGCTAGAAGTCCCGCCTCTAACCTAAATATCGCTCTCCGATTGGCTCTGCCGGTTTCTCGCTAACGTACATGTGATTGGCCGTCCCCGCTGTCACTCCATCTGCTTGTAAAAGCTCCTTGCAACCTGTTAGTTGGACAGGACAGGAGGCAGTGCATGTATCTGCAACCGCGAGTAAAGATGAGAACTCTTCGAAGTCGCCTCCTTGTCTTTCATTAGTTGCTTTAACCTATAACATTGCAGAATGCGTTAAATTCTTGTATTCTCTTTAGATATTCAGATATGCATTATAAACATGTCAATTACTGAATTTTTTTTCTGACTATGATTGTTTGCTTGTTTGATCAGCTCTACATGACGTGAAATTATGATTGCAAATACAAAAAAAACATCAACTTTCAGGAGTGCTGCCTTGGAGCACTTTTGTGTCCCCACCAATGTCAAATCAAACCTACTCCCTTGCTACAGACAGTTAATACTGTCAGTAACATTTCATACTGGCTAAATAAATTGCATGCATTTATTAATCAGAGCGAAAAACAAGAAACAAAATGACAAAATCAGCAGGGGGACTGCATCATATTTGTTTTTACATGGGAGGACTTTACATAAACTATCATATGCTAATAGAAACAGCTGTTTTACTGCTTGCATCTCTCTCACACACTCTGTCTCCTCATTGACTGTCCCTTTACTTCCCTGTTGTTTACCTTCTGTCTGAGGATTGTTATCATTTGGAGGGAATGGGTTTAGTGCCAAAACTTTTATTTACAACCACGAAAAGCAAGCAAGAACTAAAGTAGGTGACATGTTGTCTGTCTATCTGTCTATCAATTCTCTTCCTCTCCATGTCAGAACTACAACAGTGCGACTGCCCCGGTGGCGCAAACAGCGCACACAGCATTGTGTTAATTAGCGAAGATAAATGTTCAGAAATTATAATGTTACGAGCGACATACAGGCACACAGCATATTTTTACTATTAATAATTTACTTCAGGAACATCATGTTTTAGAGCTCCCTCAAATATCCTTAAGTCGACTTTCAGGGGAGCCGAGCTCCCCTTAGCTCCCCTGTAATTCACACCATGATTAACTGCTTATTAAAAAGGCTTTCTGACAGCGTTTCATACAGACACTAATGGGTACCTCACGCATCAGTACAAGATGCTGAGGGGTGTGACAAATACTTCCTTATTTAATGACTCGGGATGAGAACAGGGTGTGCCTGGTGCTGCCATGAGACAGAAATGATTGTAAAACCATTCCTGGATTCTAACAGTAGCTCTGGGGAGAACAAAATAATAATTTCTAGTGTTTATCAAGCTTTGTACGTTGTTAGTCAACCATGGCAGACCAGAGCCATATGTGGCACAGTGACTGTACAGAAGGACATCATCATTAGCGATGTAATTATCATCATTGCCATCCATTTGTCAAGCTCTCTCTGTCTCCAACATATGGGACTGGGAACAGGCAAACACTGCAGCTCCTCCTCGGGGACTGTGACAGCACGCCATCTCTGCACAAGCTGTACACGAGCTCAGCTCAAACACCAGCCAGCAACACTGTGTTAGGTTGAGTTTAGTTCAACACATTACTGGCACTGAAGGCATGTGAGACTCAGTCATGATCTCCTGTCGTCCAGCTTCCTAATGAGGAGCTGTGCTGTTTGGCTCGCCTCAAAGACACAAAATGACTGCTAGTAAACTGTAGAATGGATGTTCATTGAGCTCTGCACCCCACAAGAGAAAGATTCAAGACAAGATATGATAGAATTAACCCTGTTGTCACAACTTACAGCACGACTGACTGTATAGGTTGACTACATCACTAGACAAGAGCGTTAATATTTTTTTTATTCAGTGATTATGTTTATAAATGTCTTGGTTTCTACATTAAGTTTTTAAATAAACTTTAAAACATTTTCCTGACCAGTAATCTTTAGTTGATATAATTTACATTTCTTCTTTAGATAACCTTGAATCTTTGAGTTTCAGAAACTAAAAAACATTTTAAAAAATTGGTCACAGTGAGCTGCGAACCTAATTCTTTTTTAGTGCCTGAAAAATTAAATAGTTTTAATTGAAAATGAAGTTTTAACATTTACTTTCACTTAAATGAATGTATTCAACATTTTTTAAAATACTATGTTTCGAGTTTCTAAAATTCAAAGCTTTAAGTTTATCTAAAGAAGAAAAGTAAATTATCTCAACAAAAGATCAGTAGTTGGTAAAACTTTTTCAAAATGTTTGAATTTGAGTTGGGCTCAAAACAGTCCGTTGCTTTGACATTTTGAGATTTCTCAACTTTAAAATTTTTACAGTGTAATATTATTACACACTACTGTAAGAGTAATAAAATTTTTAAAATAATTTTCAAACTAATAATTTTTGTCAACTTATTGATTTTTTTTTTTACTAAACTCAACAATATATAATATAGGTGAAACATTTCTAGATATTTTAATGAGGTGGCAAAAGTACTGACATTCTGTACTCAAGTAGAGGTACGGATACTTTAAAAAAATGACTCTAGTAAAAGCAGAAGTACTGATTCAACGTCTTTACTCAAGTAAAAGTGAAAAAAGTACAGGCTCTGAAATATGATAATAATATTTTAAAGTAAAAAGTTGTCCTCTGAAGGACATTCCTCTCAGCTGTTTCTGTGCAAAGCTGAACTGAACCTCACCTTTTCTCCACAGTCTCTGTCATTTTTGTCCTGTTACATCATTTATGTCACTTTTGTCTTGTTACATTTTTTACATAATTTTCGTCTAGTTATGCCTATTACGTCTTTTTTTGTTGTTTTGATCTTGATACGTCATTGTTGTCTAGTTACATCTTTTACATCATATTTGTGTTGTTACATCTTTTCCATCGTTTTCTTCTTATGTATTGTTGAGTCGTTTTTGTCTTGTTATGTGTTTTAGGCGTTTTTCTATGATGTTATTTTCATCGTGTCACAACTTGTTACGTTGTTTTCTTACTTCTTTTATGTTATTTTCATCTCGTTACATCACATTCGTCACAATACGTCTAGTTACGTCTTTTACATCATTTTCATTGTGTTACATCGTATTTGTCTCGTTACCTTTTACATGATTTTTGTCTTGTTATGTCTTTTAATGCAGGTTTTGTCTTGTTTCATCTTGTTGTCTTTTTCATCTTGCATTAAAACTAAAGTAACAAGCCTTTTTTGAAAGTGTAAGTACAGATTTTTGTGTTAAAATGTAGGAAGTAAAAGTAAAAAGTTGTTAGAAAAAGAAATAGAAGTAGAAGAATAGAAGTATAAATACCTGAAAAATTTAAGCACACTAAGAAAGTATTTGTACTTGGCTCCAATAGAGGTTATGACTCAAGCTAACCACAGCTGAATACTGGACTATAAGGTGTCTCCTCAGTGGACATAACTAGTTGACATTACTGATATTCACCAGAGTGGTAGCTCCCCTCTCAGTGACAGTTTTGTATCATAATTAATCTCATCTGCAGCACTGAGAAGATTTACTGCCAGTTATACCCTGACAATAATTTGTGTGAAACTCCAGGGTGACAGTAATGAGATGCTGCTCTCTGTTGTGGTCACGCTGGGTGATTTAGTCTGATACAGTGGTGGTATTTTTTTTTACATAAAATGCTCCTTAGTGCAGCTTCAACACATGGATAGTTCTGGCATGTCATTACATCACACATCGTTTAACCCTGTGTGAACCCTGCAGCCTCCTGTTGGCTGTTCCAAAGCCTAGATTAAAAATATTTAGGCCTCAATTGGCTGCTCCCAAATGTAGATTAAAGATTCCCCTGCCATCAGCGACCTGCCCGAGAGGCTTAGCCTGAGAGGCCAAATCTCATCTTTCAAGTCGCCCTGCAACACTCTTTTTTTAGGAACTTGCCTCTGTGTAGTCACTTAGTTTCACCTTATTGTCATGATTCTTCAGACGTCTTACCTCCAGCTGCTGCTGATTTTATCTGCTATTTAAAATCTTTTCTAAAGCAGTTTACAAAGCTTTTCTAATTGTGGCGTTTCTAAAAGTGCCATAAATTTTCTTCCCCTTCTTCTCCTCCTTCTTTTGTTCAGTCTGTCTAATTATATACCACCAAAGCTCCTGTGGCACCTGCTCCTTTGCCAGTGTTAATCATCGTGATAGCGGGCCTCTCAGCTTGGTGTCCCCTGCCAGCTTCGGTGTCAGCCTACGTGTGATCCTTCAAATGAGACGGAGATGGGTTGAAGTCAAGGTCACAGCTGGCAGGTGTGAGGGTTAATGAAAAGTGGACGGCAGTCGCGGCTGACTGTCCGGACCCGCCGACTTGTACAACTGGCTCTGGGAGAACATATATTTTCTTAATAGTTATTTTTGATCATGAAAATTAACATTTAAATGCAAGATGAACACTAACAAAAAGTTTCCCTTTCCAAAAAAATAAAAGACAACATTTATTAGGCTACCATCATGTATGAAGTGTGGACCAATCATGACGGGCCATTTAAAGTTTTCACAACTCTGCACTGTCTGTCCAGTTGTTTTCCTATGGAGAGAGTGGTGGTGCCCAGCTAAGCGGCACTACTACTGGTGTGATGCACTGCTCGGCACTCATTTGCCACTGCCCTTTCAAAGCGTGACCAATGAGATAACAGCTGTGTGTGATGACAAAGCCAGAAGCTACCACCTACCTGTTGAAATCAGGTACACATACATGTCAGGAAACCAGATTCCTGGTCATATGTCAGTGTCTACGGACAACTGTATCTTTGGTAAGACAAATGACAACGTAAAGTACTACACTAGAGAAGTAAAGTTTCATATATGTGACATCTTACATGTCCTGTAAGGTTTTTACACAGTACTTTCAAGACTTCGGTTTCACTAATGGCTGCATATGTATCGTTTAATATTACACATGTCTACTAAAGATATTACATGTTGATTTTCAGTCATATGTAGACTTTTAAGTTCCCCAATTATATAAGATTCATATTGCACATATTTACTAAGGATCTTGTATCTGGTTTAAATATATCACTTAAAAGTTTCAGAAAAAAATATAGACCTCTAGTGAATGCATCTATGTTTTCCATAAGGGCGGGTGATTCTAATGACAAGTGGAATTTGATGAAATCCTTCACATTTGATTACACTGTTTAAAAGTGTGAGTGGTTTAGTGAATATGGTGTGATAAAGAGCAGAAGAGAGATGAGGAGCTGTTAAGGACCACTGGTCTCCACCCACACCTCCCTCACCCACAGTCGACCAGGAGGAGGAAGACACAGTCCAAATGAATAAATTAGAGCTCAGTCACTTTCTGGGAAAATGAAAACAAAGTTTTCGCCAACTGACACCCAAACACAAACTTCCCATAACATCATGTACCAGCCACCACAGCCCACGAGCTCAGTGATTTAACAGGAGAGGGTAGCTCGTTAGCCTGGGTCACATTTGATTGCATGAATTTATTTTTACAACCGCAAATTTACAGGAAGAGAAAAATGATGTTGTTCAGTTCAAGTCAAAGATTGAGGAAGCTCAGCACATCCTTTTAAACCCTTTTAGACATCCCTGGTCATATTGTGTACATATTTAACATCCCCACCCCCTCCAGGGTTTGAACAAAACAATGTCTGGGCTGTATTTTCAGCAGCACAGACACTAGTAGGCAATTTGTTCATTTTTATCAGTGGGGAAGGACCCTTACATTGCGAGGCAGCTGGATTCGTGAGATCATGCGAGAATCCATCTTGCCAGGCCAAGTTATCTGTTTGTGTCCGCACCAAAAGTGGTGCAGCCAATCAGTGTCGTAGGAAGGGCTACTGGCAGTTTCAGGTGTGGTTTTAGGTGTGATGACAGTGAGTATCAGTTATATCAGAACTGGAAGAGCAAAGAACACTGAAGGCTTTTCTCCACGAAAAGATGTTTTTACTTTTCTCCTGACCGACTTCAGCAAGAGTTTGATCTGATTGGTTGAAGTTAGCCCGTTTGGTTAGACAGATGGTTCAACCAATCACCTGCCAAGCCAAAACAGTTTCTAAGGACGACTTCCCAGAAGGTTCTGTGCAACAAACCATCTGGCGTGTCAGGTTAGATGAACCTGTTCTTTTCGTTCTAGGAAACCAACTAATGAACGACTCTGTTGCTTCTGTATTTTTTTAATAATTTACTTTAATAATACATCATGCTACTGACTGGTTACAGAAATATATTGGGAATATTATAGGAATACTACAGGCAGCAGTGTGTCTCAGAACAAGCCACCTCTGTAACAAAATATTTAATGTTTCTCCTGTAGGATTAGGGTTAAGTTGAGTTTGTTTGGGCCATCAGCCCTTTTAAAATTAACAAATCATTTATTGTGCATACTGTAGCACTGCTCTACATTTCATTGCATAACATATATACGTATATATATGCTGACTGAACAGTGAGTGACAAATGTTTCTCTGAGCTTCATAAAGACTGAGGCAAACTTCCTGCCAGGGTGGAAACACCCTAAACACGGTGAAGCGTCTGTTTCTGACAGTTCAGCTGTCGTTCAGGCTCAGGTCCAGAACCTGTGCAGTGATTGATATGAGGAAACATGATTCAGCTGTGACGTCTGACAGTGTATTTGGTTTGAAGTTGCACTAAAACAAGGCAAACATCAGCACTGCTGCACCTGCTCAGCTACTGTTTTCTCTCAATATTCCTGGTGCTTTGTTAAAAACACTGCCAGCAAACAGAGACAATACCTCCTCAACTGCTCAAAGTGAGCTAGTGATGGGAAACAAGGAGTGCCAAGCTTGAGCAAAGGCTGAGATGGGCCATGACAAACATCTCATTTGAAATTCACTCATTGCTTCTGAAAATCCTCATATGAATTTTTATGCAAATGCTCCTTTCTTCTCCCTGTTTCCTCCGTGTTTATTAGACACAGTGAAGCAAAGAATGTGCCGAAATTAGCGAGATGGAACCTCCACTGGAGAGGGGAAAAAATGAGAAAAAGGGAAAAGTGTGGGGAAGATGTGCTAATGTGTGGAGAGTTCTCCCCGTGAACATTAGGACCGGACTTGTTATGCAAGCTCCCACTGTATCCAGGCAGACAGAGAGAGCGAGAGGGGGGTGATGATGATCTAAGTGCTGTAGAGGGAAGAAAAGATGAGCAGCAGAGGATTCACTTCCTCAGTGTTTATATAAGAATATGGTCACATTATTGTTGCTTTCTTAGTCACAACTGCACAACAACATCAACAGTGTAGCATGACTGAATCTGTGCCAGCTGCAGAGCTGCTGTCCAGTCAATGACTTCTAACTTCTGACCTCTGACCTCCCTGTAATCTGAAAATAATTAGAGATTAGATTAAAGATTAGAACAGATCAGACTTACAAACACCCAAGTATTTTACAGCATCAACACGCATCTCATCTACTAATGCAACTGAGCCTTTGCTAAGCCCCGCCCTCCTTAGTTACTGTTGCCAGGCCTGTCAAGCTTTCCATTTCACACCTGCACATGTGCAGTTTACAGAACATTACATAATATGGCATAATTAAGCTACTACAAGGAACATTTATACTTTATACCTTTAATAGGCAAAAAATATAATGCTAGAATGAATAAAATAAAAATATCTAAATGAAAATTAAGAACAACTATATAGAAGTAACCAATCTTCTCGTGGATGGTCTTGTTTGCTTCTGTAGGTCATATAGAGGCATCAATATTGAAATGAGACCATTTCAGAACCAGTTGAAAAACGTGTAGTAGCTTTAACATCAAAATTGGCAGTATATTTTTGAAACACCAGATCCTCAATTCTACAGAGACGTAAACCAAAGCAGCTTTTCATTTCTAGCTGATGATGGTGGATTTTGTCAGCTGAAATGATGACTCTTGCTAGCAGATTTCATAAAGCTAGCTAATGTAAGCTTATGGAGACTTTATCATGTTTCTGACACATTTTAAAATGATAACCCAGTAAAAGGGTCTGAAATATGTAAAGTGTCTTAACAGCTGCGGACATGATTTAATGGTAATGCTACGAGACTTTAACCTGACATGCCAGAAGTTTATTACGCAGAACCATCTTGGAAGTCATCCTTAGAAACTGTTTGGAAAAGGGCAGGCACTTCCAAAAAACACTTGGCAGGTGAATGGATGAACCATCTGTCTATCACATCTAACACGGGCTAACAGTCATCAACTCTTGGGTCTGAGTGGTGGAGAAAGTGAAAACATCTTTTCCATGTAGAAAAGCCTTCATTGTCGTTCTTTGCTCTTCTTTCAATGAAGAAATACTCTCCAGTTCTGATATAACTGATGCTACCACAGTATCTATGCTAATGTCTTCAGGAGCTGCCATTGTTTGTTTGGGATGCTCCCATGGATACGTCTCGCTGTCGTCACACCCAAAACCACGCCCTCAGCTGCTAGTAGTCCCTGCTAGGATGCTGATGATGGATTCTGAATCCAGCTGCTTAGCAAGATAAACGGACTGTATATGTAAACAACAGACAACAGAAATACACTCATTAACAACACAAAAAGAAGCACAGGGATTAGATTATGTGCAGTGATACTTGAAATGGTCACCCAGCCAGAAAAATGCAGTTTGTCTGGAGGTAACATTACTGCAGCTAGTAAGTTAGCATTAGTTAGAGACACATGTTAACATTTGCAACTTTCATTGGAGCAAGTGTTCCTAACGTTTTGTAAACTAAAGCCCATTCTTGAAAAAGGAATATCTGAAATTTTACAATTTGAAAGACTTAAAAAAAGACGCCTCCATTTAAACTCGTGAGACACTGATATCGCTCCTCTTAGAGTCCCATGCACACCACTTCAACATCTCGAGAAATGCAAAGATCAACAGACCTGCGGTGCCGAGTTACGGCTGCAAATCTATGATTGGAAAAATGTTGTTCAAAGGAGCTTAGCAAAGGTCAGCTGAATATATCTTTTATCGTAGGCTCAGTCTTTAATGTCACTGTTATGAATCTGATGCAGATATGTTTGAACTGTTTTGTGCTCTTTATTGCATGAACGCTGGATAAATACAGACCAAATATTCCACTTTAGACTCAGTGACTTTTTGTCACAGTTAGAGACAAAAATAATCTTACTCAGGATACTTTTATCCCAACACAGCCGCCCCCCACAGACACAAATAGCACCTACACCTCCTGTTAGTGTGATCAGGGAGATTTTTTAGCTCCCTCATGAAGTCTATGAATATTTTCTTGTTGAAATGTGGCCTAATATGGAAAAAGTCTCACTCTTTGAACTTGGATTAGCTCCTGTCATATCTGTTGGTGACTCTACAGACACGGTCCATCTGCTTACAGTGTAAGAGGGCTCCTGAAGCTAAAGGTTAAAGTCGGTGACACTGAATGGATTGGAAAGAAGAAGAGCAAAGTACAGATGTGAAAAGAAAAAAGGAAAATGGAGTGAAATGACAGAAACAGAGTCAGAAACTTCACCCTGCAGCTGCTTATTGATTTCAGCTTGTAGGATATTTGTCTTGATTTCTCGATATTACTCTGAAGCTTCCAACTGCACCGAGACAATCACTCAAACATTATTGCTGCTCTGCTCCCGGACGTCCGCTCTGGCTGCCACTGAATGCGCGCTGGTGTCCTGGTGGGTGGAGGTGTGATGTATGGCACCATCACTGCGTGGCGCCGCTCCTGCCCCGCTGAATACCAGAGCACAATCAAGCAGATGAGAGTCAGCGTGGTACTGGGAATCCCAGAGGCATTGACTCACTTTGAGTTCTGCGTGTAAACAGAAAAACAGATGGCCACGCTGCCAAGCAAGTTTCTCTTCCACTGGCTCGTGTGACGGCACACAGGGACATGGGAGGGAGACGCAGGACCTTTTTTTTTTTGGCAGTTTTATTTTGCTTTGTTCCTGCTTGGCTCATGTACACACAAAACTACTCTAAAATTCATTGAAAGCACAGGATTAATAATTCAGCTTGAGCTTGGAGAGATGGAGAGATGGTCTGAAATACAGTGTGCTCCAAATCAAATCGCACCCCTCAGTTGTATGAATTATGCAAGTTTGGGGAGTAACAGATTACGTGTGATGGGATTGTGTAATTAGGATACAAGAAGAGGTAACTGTAATCCATTATAGTCACAAAAATGAGACGTAATCAGATTACAGTTACGTTAAGTAAAATGGGGATCATTAGCAGGATTTTAAAAAGCACTTTAAGATAAAGAACAATTTACTACCATGTGCAGTGTGCACACGTTACAACATTTTCCAAGTCTCACAACACCACTCCGGTCTCAATGAAATCAGCTAATCTGACAGGTGCCAATTCATTATGTCTCAAAAAATGCTTTATTGGGTGGAAATTTTTCCATCATCTTGTCTCAACATCTAATTTAAGAAACTTTTAAGAACAAGTGTTAATGTCAGCTACACAGACCAACTGCTAACATTAGCTACACTGAAATCCAGTAACCTAGCTAACGTGTCAATACTACCACTACTCCAATTAAAAAATATTATAGGACTGCTGATGGTGACGCTGATAACTGGAGCGAGTGTGTGAATGAGTTTATGGCATTTTACTTTAAGTTTGAGTGTGAAGTGTGATTACTTAACAAATTACATTTAAATGTGCATAATTGTTATTAATCAAAACGTGCATTCACACAAAACAAAGGAGGGAATATCCTGACAAACATTTAAAGAACCTAACAATGAACATAAAATATTATATTAGGCTAAACAATTTCACCATATTTGCTACTGAGATAATCCAAAAATAACAAGTAATCAAGTTACATTACTTTAATAATGTGATACTGATTACATTTAACAGGTAATTAGTAATTGTAATGGAATACATTTTAAAGTAACCCTTCAAACTCTGGACTTATGCTCTTGACTGAGAACACATTGATCTTGGGAAAAGCAGAATGCTAACAGAATGATGGTGAAATCTTAAACACATACCAAAGCTCAGATGCAAAATTATCTTTCTGCACATTTAAGATCTGAATGATGCAACTGCAACAGACCTTCTAACACCATACACACATACACACACACACGCATGATTGTTGTAGTGTGTGTGCACGTGGAAGCTCTTATTTTGTGATCTGAGTGCATCTTGTAACGTAGCGGAGCAGCAGCAGCCTGTCGGGGGGGAACAGTCGGGAGCTGTCAGAGCAGGCGGAGTGAGCAGGCCTCCACTGCAGAAACATGGATTATACATCAACATGTCTCATCCAGGCTCCCCTCACACAACATGTTCATGTCGAGTGTGGAGGAGGACTTCCTCTGATGCTGCTAAATCTTGCAAAGATCTTGGAACTAGAATGTTTAATTTACAAATCTGCATTTTGTGGAATAAATAGCAAAAAGAAATTAAATAAAATAATATTACATAATATAATATAAATGATAAATGGTTTGTTATATCTTTATTTCTGTCTTATTATCTATTCCACTGGTTCTCAAATAGTGGTCTGGTGGGGATCTCCAGGTTTCCATGGTGCTTTACCAGGTGTCAGATTCATTCATTTATATTATCATGATATAAAAAAATTGTTCATTTATTATATAAATCTTTCCCGCCAGTCAAGCACACATTGTATATTATTTAAAACAACAGAATCTGCATATTTTTTATATACGAGTATTGTGCGTGTATATATGTTATGGGTATTCTATGTTGACATGGTGGAATTATTTTTAATACATTTCTCTTGTGTTGATCTTTCAGATAAATAAGTTGAAGTGTTAAAAAAAAGGCCATATCAGATTATTGCAATATTTTTTTTTATCTTAAAAGGCGTCCTTGGCTGAGAAAAAACTGAGAACCTCTGATCTATCCACCCAATCCACTGTAGGTCATTTTTGGGAAACTGCAATTTAACCTTATCATACAACCCTGCATCTTACTTTCTGTCTTGTGAATAACAAATTCTAACAGGAGGAGCGTCTGCAGTATTTACATATATACACATACATATCACATAAATAAAAATAAATAAATAAATAAATAAGATGCTCATGTTTTTCTCTGTTTTCTTTGCAGAGACAAGCATCTGGAGCGACGACTGGAAACAGCAAACCATCTGCTGGCCAAGGTATTCTCAAAGCACCGTGTTCAATCTGAACAGTTCAACCAGGCAGAAACACAATATCACTGATGTGTTGTTTTTATCAAAGCTTGTGTGGTGCATACAGCATTTAGATTACACACATGTACTGTACAGTAATAGAACAAAAGTTGTAGCTAGTTTTGCCCTCTGATTGCTGATTGTGAAGTATGTTTTTGTAAGTAGTTTTAAATTATCATCATGATTGTTTCACATATTTTATGATTCATATTCAGCTCGTCAAGACCCATTTTAGATAATAAAGTGTTCAACGTTTTGACAAAAAAAAATCAGTTAAATAAAACAAAAAACTTCTGAAACCCGAAGAGTGAATGCAACAAATGTAACACAGACAGTTTAGGTCAATATAGATCAATTGAAAACTTGAATTTTACAGTTTACAGTCAGAATGTCATTAGATTTTATTATATGTAGTTTATCAAAGGAAATAGATCATGTCAATAAGTTGGTGTAAATGTAAACACCACATGGTAGTTTTACAATGTTAGTTTGGGTCTGAACTAACACCAAAGTTCAGTCACACATTAACGCAGTAACTGATCGGGGCAGCAGTAGACCTGCAACTCCCGGCTTCTGCAATGTAAAATGAAAGGAGTCTGGTGCTATGAAGAGAGCGATATAACAGCTTCAGTCTCCTGTTGATAAAAAAGATCTATCCATCTATTTTTCTATAATGTTGTCAGGTAAACAAGCACTTTTACTGGACATACGTGGATGGGCACAGTTGCCCCGAGAGATTAAATTTCAGCTGTTGCAATTTCAAAACTTCTTGCATATATTTGTTTTTTAGACCCAAAACTGTGTAAAAAATAATAAATAAATAAAAATAAATAATAGTGCCATAAAAATACTGGAATTACCATTTAAGCAAAGGAGCAAGGCTATGAAAACTAAATACAACACTGAAAGAACTTTATAAAACTATAAACAATAAAACTAAACTCAATATCACATAGTCATGATCAATCACAATGAATGAACGCATTAGTTAACATAGAGAGAGATGTCTGCCAAGGGTCAGTCCTCAGATTGCACTTCAGATATGACTGTAGTGCTCAATTGTTTACAGATGATGTAATTATGTGTACATCAAAATCTCATATTCAGAATTCACTTCAGTATGATTTTGATTCTATGCAGACCTGCAGACCCGTTTTCATGCCAACAATCTGTCTCATAATGGAAAGAAATCTTATACAAGTCTTGGCATCAAACAGCAATCAAAGCATCCTATATACACATATAAATAACATGTATATATTTTCTAAATGCAGTGATCTCTATTTCACATGTTGATTCTATAAAATGCTTTGCAATTGAATTGAATCATTCTGTCAAGTTCCTAAGAGATGATATTATAAAGAGAGTAAAGCTGGTGTGGGAATTCTTCACAGGTCCAAATGTGGTTTTCTTTTGCTGTCAGACTTTTCACCTGGTTGTTGTTAATGTTTGGATGACACTAATATATTACAGTCTCCCCCTGAATTTCACAAAACAGTTTGCTTTTGGAAAAAATTGCAGGTACAAGTAAAAATTGCAAAGAAGTTGCACATTTTTGTGTAATAATACATAAAAAATCAAAAGCAATTTGTTCCAGGTATAATATAACTGCACACTTTAAAGGAACCTCACCAAAAAGAGCTAAACTATTAATTTGTAGACTAAATGAAGAAGTGCACGTCGTTATTCCACAAAGAAGAGAAAATCTTTTTGGAGCCGAAACAGTTAAAACAGCAAACACAAAATTCTGAAACATAAAAGTGCACGGAGCGTTGATAAATGTCGACAACAATGCTCGTGTCAGTACTAGTGACAAAATGAAAGAAAAAAAAAAAAAAAAAAGTTGCTAATAAAAGACTGAGTCATTGGCTATGGTTGGTGGAACTTGTGGGAAGCTACGATGTTTGGTCAAGTTTGTGTAAAAGTTGTGGTGTGGTGGTGTTCGCTGGGATTAGTTGGATTTGCATTAACTGCTGCAATTGCAGCATCACAACTTCCTGGAACGACTGATAATACAACTAGGTCTCCTCTTTTATCTTGAAATATAATTTAAAATCATTGACAATCATGTAGATTTATTTTTAAATGTCTGTTTCATACTTATTATTGTCGTTTGTATCAGGCTCTTTAAATATCAGAAGAAAATTATACTGATTCATATGAATTTTTGAATAAATCAGTTTTAATAACCAGTTTGTTTGAAGCAGTTCACAGCCAAATACCTCAATGTATTATTGAAGACACTCTGAACCACTTTGTTTATCTGTTTACATCTTTTTAAGTCTTGACAGAAACTGATAAAAAAAAGTTTTTAAAAGGGTTCCTACTGATTGGATTAATTCATCATCACACATGAAATTCATAACATCTTTTGCATGATTCAAAACCAGTCATTTCATAACTGAAATTCATTTGCTCTTGTTTATAATGTTTATACTTTTAAATACATTCATAATTATGAATTAATATCGTGACAACAATTTTGGGTCGCAATTTTACAGTACACTAATAAGACATAACAAACTGTACTGTACATATCAAATGAGGGGGAAAGTAGAAGTAATAAGGGTTTTTTATTAGACAGTATTAGACCCTTTATGAGACCATTATTAGACTTTATTAGAAGGTAATTAGGGACACATTACAACAGAATGTGCTTGTCCCCTCCAAGGAAGTCTAATAAAGATACATAGTATTTCAGTTTTTGTCTAATCTGATACAAAGTACAGCTTATTACTCTTATTAGTGTTCTGTAAAATAAAGTGCAACCTGATTTTGCTCAAATTTACGTTTTTTTTTTGGTTTTTTTTGTGGTTTTGTGTGTGTTTTTTGTGCACATCTAATAGCTGTTAAAATGCAAGAGATAATTTCACAGGATCGTTGATTTATGTGTGTGTCTCTTGTACTACAGTGGTTATGGTAATACAAAGGTTTCCTGTACCATGGTAGCATTTCACAAGAAGACCTACTTTGCAAACTGGGCCATGGTATTGTTGGCATAATAATGTAATTCAAATCCCTTGAGTTATAAACGGTAAAATTGGGCTCGCAGTACTCGGCAGGATCCTTTGAAATTCATAAATGGTGTTAAGTGCAGAACTGTCATCCTGGCAAAACGAGAGTATGCGAGAACAAAGGGCCGTTCCTAATGAACCTCGGAGCAGAGAACCTCAGCTCAGGTGAGACGAACGTGAATCAGCCTGACGTTCCCTCTTTGAGCTGCAGAATTAACAGATGCTAACGAAGCTTTGAAAAAAGCTCACATGTCATCATGGATATATGTTTAGCGGGCCGTGATTCAGCCATGCAAGCAGATACTTCATATCTTGTAAGTGCTTTCTGCAGCCTGCACATTTACAAAATTAGGTTTCATGGCGGCATACGATACAATACACGGAGGAATCACTGTAATCTCCCCCACTCCTTGAAGTGAACCTTCTCCTAACACTAATGGATGCAGCAGGTTAATAGCAGCCCATTCACCGCTAAATGGCTCCACAGCCTCGTTCAGCTCAGAGAGCAGCTCCCTGTACCTGGAGACCGTGTGTCACCTCTCGTCTCTCTGTGGGGCCGCTGATAACACTGTTAGGACCCCGCGCTTGAAATGGATTTCTGTCCCAACTTGTGGGATGATGGAGTGTACTGCAGCTCAGGCTCAGTCCAGAGGGAAACACCCCGCCAGTGATCGGGAGGGATTTTAGGCAGCTTAATTGAATTTGATGGAAGCGTGAATTGCATTCTTTTGACATTTGTCCATTTTCACACTTTCTTCTGCTTTCAGTTGTTTTTTTTTTTAGAAGAGTTACTGAAGTCTAATTCACTCTAATAAATGTACTTTTAAAAGATAATTATATTCATAATGTTTAGATTTATTTATACAGTCCCTCCAGGATTTCACAGGCTTTTTTGGAGATTGTTGCAGCCAAAAATACCTTTTCATAGCAGCTTTTCTAAAAAATTGCAATTGCAGTGGGGTTTTTCTTTGCATTTTTTTGATGAGCAAGTGAAAATTCTTGTTTTGTTTGGTTAGAATTCATTAAAAACCAAAGGTAACTTATGAGAGGAGGAGTGTAATTTTCCAAAAAGGTTCAGGATTACAAAAATTCTTAAAAGAAAGAATAAATAAATAAATAAATAAAAGCTTTATTTGTAAATGAAGAAGTGCACCTGGGGGGTTTTACACAAAGAAGCAAAATCTTTTTGGAGCTCAGACTCAGTCAAAACAACACAAAATTACAAAATTTTAAATATAAAACCACACAGAGTGTTGTTACTGTAAATGTCAATCCATGACCAAAAATAAAATCAATCAATAATACAACATTGAATTGGTTTACTGAAACAAACATGTATGCTGTTTGCCCAGGGACTGCTATGATTGGTAGAACTCATGGGAAGCTACAATGTTGACTGGCCAACTTTGTGGAAAAGTTGCAGTGATTTGACAAAATTGCAAGGTCGTGCAGAACTTATGGAGATTGGTTAAATTTGGATTAATTGTTGCAGTTGCACTGTCACCACTTCCTGGAGGGACTGATTATTGGCCTAGAACATGAAAAGGGAAAGGAAGAAGAGGGCAATAGAAACTGATTAATATTATGTACAGGCGCATCCACTTGTGATATACAGAATTACACAGGTGTCAGGATCCCTCCAGTCTAGTGTGCCCCTTCTATATTAGCTTTTATCTGAGGCAAAACAAAAGGAAAAAAAATGGAAGCAAACACAGAGTAGTAGGCTAAAATGTCATCTTGTTGTGTTGTTGGGTGCCACAATCAAAGACGAAATGTCTCAAAATTGAAGTTTTAGCATGTACCAGGTAACCTGACACACCAGATGGTTTGTTACACAGAGCCATCTGGGAAGCCGTCCATGGAAACTGTTTGGAAAAGGGTAGGCACTTTCAAACAACGCTTGGCAGGTGATTGGATGAACCATCAGTCACATCTAACATGGGTTAACCTCAACTAATCAGATCAACTCACCAAACCAAAGCTGAAGCCAGCTGACAGAAGAGCGAAATCATCTTTTCCATCGATAAAAGCCTGGATTGTCATTCTTTGCTTTTCTTTCAGTGAAGAAATACTCTCCAGTTCTGATGTAACTGATGCTATCACAGTACCTACACTAACCTCTTCATTGTTTGTTTGAGACAAGTTGATTCCATGGATGTCTCATTGTAGGCGCACCTAAAACCATGCCCGTAGCTGCCTTAGTCTCTCTGAAGATACTGATTGGCTGCACCACTTTTGGTGTGGACACAGATAACTTGAAGCCTGGCAAGATGGATTCTTGCGTGATCTTGTGAATCCAGCTGCTTCACAAGATAACATACCAGCTACCAGTAAAAAAAACAACTGAAGAAAACTATTGTTGCATGAAAAGTGATTTGGCAAAAACTAGCAGATGTGTGCAGCTGCGCCAAAGTATATGTGCAGATATCGTGCATATATGTCCAGAAAGGAAACATTCTCACACCAGTTTTCCTTATTAGACAGAAAAATACAACTGAACACCTGCTGAATTCAAGTTTCTCTCTTTACTGAACCAAGATGAGCTTTAATTTAAATGTTAACCACATAAAACACACTTCATTTAAACTTGACAGGCATAAACAAAATAAAACTCACCAGAGCTGTCTTGGTCAGTGTTTCCACTGTCCAACAATCACCAACTCTGATGTTGGTCAATATAAATCCTTAATTCACTGAATTAGATGTGAAAAGAGTCTGGATCTACAGACTGTTTTACTTTCAGTGCACCATACTGCAGCCAACAGCAGCATCCTGTGTACTTAAAAACTTTGCAGTCATTTTGCAAATTAAAAATAAAATAAATTATACCATAATTTTATTGCAATATCAGCACTGTTCACCCCTTTTTCCCAATATTCCTCTCTTGTCACCCAGTAATAATATTACTGTATTGTACTTATTTAATGGGTAGTCAGAAATGTAAAACACACCTACAATTTCATTTATTTCTTAGACCCACAACTAACAGACTAACCGCTAAAGTTAGCTACAGAATTTAATTTAATTCTAAGCACCACTTGCAGTTGTTACTGCCTTACACAGCATTTTACAAGTCTTTCAATGCAAAGATGCCTTTTTTTAATGCTGACTGTACGGTATTTGCTATCCACCAACTAGCTCACAAACTAACACTGCCTTGTGATGCTGAATAAGGGTGTCATGACCTGTTGGCATTGACTGAAAGGGCATCTTGTCTGTATGAAAATCGATAACTTACCCTTTTCCTATACACACAGTACCTCACACACACTCCATCTGAAGGAATAAATGTTCCTTCTCCAGTGTTTGCTGATGTATTGGAGTGTGACAGTCAGTGCTTTGGTTAGCGGTTCACCTCGCTGCTCGGTGTTCTTCACACCGGCCCTTCATCAATCATTGTCCGTATACTCTTACGTTGCTTTAAATCTCACAGGAACCAATTTGAACATGACCTTTCACAAACCCTTGATGGAAATAATCCCATCATGCATTGTGGCAACTTGATTCATTCATGCAGCCACAGCAGAGCACATAACTGCCGCTGCGATGTGGCCGGCTTACAGAGTCTTACGTCCTCTGTGGTGTAAAGGGCATCGCCCCTGCAGAGCAGGTGTGACTTTGGAGAGAGAAAGAAGTGTGTGTGTGTGTGTGTGTGTGTGTGTGTGTGAGAGAGAGAGAGAGAGAGAGAGAGAGAGAGAGAGAGAGAGACAGAGGTTTGTGCGGCTTCTGCAATCATGAAATATAAATTTGTTTTCATGTGTGTCGTCCAAGGGCTTCAAGTTCAACAAAAGGTTCCAGCTAAACGTGAGTAGGACATTTAGAGAAACCTTCACCCTGCACAGCGGGTCAGCACAGTCACGCACGGAGCACCGAAGTTCATGACATCCCATAAAACAGAACCTCCTCACTTGTTTTAATCACACGTCTGCTTTATGTGTGTTCGAGCAGTCAGCACAGACTTAGTCTTCACCGCACACTCACTGTTCACAGGATGTGGTTTTGCTGGTTAAGATAACGTCTTTGTGATACTGAATCTTTAAATCAGCAGCATTTCTTTTTCTCTCAACAAAGCATGTCCGACTCTCTTCACACAGGAGGATTAAAGATGATGGTATTCAGTATGAATATTAAAAAAGGAATGTAGAAAATAAATAATGTATGGAAAAGATGGCACCTTATTTGTCTTCTGTCATAACAGAGCAGCGTCTTCTCTCTCAGACTGCGGGGAGCAGCATCCTCGTTAGCCTCGTTCGTCGATTCGTGGGCTTCTGTTCTGTCCTTTTATTGAATGTCAGACATCTGTGATGACATTTACGTCCGACATGAATGAGGTCGCTCCTTTAACGCTGCAACAGAGAAAAAAAAACTGCAATGAGATTTTATTTTCTTTGCATATTTTATGGCTCAATTTATTTGTCATGTTTATGTAAACTAATCGTTCTTTTATAGGCTTTATGTACCAGAGCCCACCCTTTCTCAGAGGTCATCCCGGGTTTTTGTGTCAAGTAATTATCCAAAGTCAATAACAGAGTCCTTTCTACTCTGACAAGAATGAAAATGAAGGAAGAAATGTAGAACTAATAAAATATTAGTTATCAGTAGCCCTGTTTGGGACTGTTTCAGCCGCTGTGTGGGAGACCCAGATGGTTCCCACAGAAAGGCTCAGGGATGTGGCTTTGCGAGGATCTTTAGTGGAGGTGGGGAACATGTATTTGCCAAACCAACCAGTTAGTGTTTCACTAAACTTCCCCACATCTCTACAAGAAGCACTATGTTGGAATGAAAACATTCCAAATAACTAAAATTATCAACAGAATGTGAAGGAAATAACAGTTTCTGCAATATGTCAGGGATGTCAAGTTAGCGTGCTAAATACATTACACAACCTCTCTTAGTTTTTTTTTTTGTCAAATAAATAAGCAAAATAAACTCACAAAATGTCAAGAAAGGAAATATTCTTGCAACTATTTTCCAGAAATGTATAACTGTGCACCTTCTGAATTCAAGTGTCTCTCTTTTCTGAACCAAGATGAGCTTAATTGCCTCGTTAACTCATCGTAAAACACACTCAAACTCAGCAGAAACAAAATAAAACCAAAACCATTTTTGTTAGTCTTTCCACTGTTCCAATTATCATCAAATCTACTTTGTTTACTACTGTGTGCAGTGCGCACACATTACAACACTTAATGAGTCTCAACACCACTGAGTCTCAGTGAAACCAGCTAATCTGACAGCCACCAAAATTTGTAAAAAAATGTTTAAGTAAGTAATAAGCAAGTAATATATTTGACAGTTATTAACAAATTACCTCCAAATTACACTCAACTTTCATGGCTAACTACGTTATAATTAGCATGTACCATTTTCATGTAGTTGAAGGTGATTACAAAGCAACATATTTAAAATTTTTCTGAATTTACCCACAAATTGTCCCCAAATTTCATGGTAAGTATGTGATCATTTGCACTAAAATGACACTTGCAAATTTGGAGGTAATTTTGGGGTAATTTCTGAGCAATTTCAAATAAATTACTTGGTAATTACCAACTATTTACCTTAAAATTATAGGACCTGGAAAGTGAAGTTTAAATCCATTATCTTGTCTCAGCATCTAATTTGAAGAAACATTTACAGGTAGGACCAACTGCCAACTTTATCGACACAGAATAACTGTTAATGTTAGAGGTAATCCAACAGTAACAGAAAGTAATCAAGTTATGAACCCTGCTGGTGGAGATTCATACAGTTAGTGAGACACATCAGTCCCAGCATCCCACCATCTCTTTCTTTCCTCTCCCCAGATGAAAAGAAGAACAACCTCCCCCCGGACTTCGACATTGACATGGAGAACCCGGAGACCGAGAAGGCCGCCGTCGCCATCCAGTCGCAGTTCAGGAAATTCCAGAAAAAGAAGCAGGAAGTGAAGTCTTAGAGCGGCCGCGTCTGCTCCGGCGTCACCTGACGTTGGCCTTTGCTGGTCTTTGCATGTCAATCAAACTGCACCGTCATGAACTGTAAAGGAAGGGAGGGGGTGGAGGTCAGGGTGGGGTGGTGGTGGTCAGGGGCTAAATAGTATCTTTGTGAAAGTTTGTGTGTAATTACTAACTTATAATGACTATTATATACAAAAATGATCAGATTCTGGGTGTATGTATTTCAATCTTTCCTATAATTTTGCTATTTGTGTTTTTTACTTCAATGACACATCAGTGCAGCTGCAGTAGAGCTCATAGTTTTCTTATGTCACATTCAGTGTAATATACTCATGTTAACAACAAGCTGAAAGAAGTCTTCTCATAAATGATCAAACAATGATGTTTAATTCAGGAGGAATATAAAGCCACATGCATCGCTGTGATTAACACTTTAACCTGGCTCATGATTTCATCGACCGTCTTAGCGAGGCGTTCATAATCAAAAGATCCTTCAGCCCGATTGGAGCTCTGTTCTTGTTATTTCCCTCTGGCTGGGTAAAACGATCCCAGTGCTTTCACGCTGTACGACTGCTGCTTTTAAAATCAAATCAATGTCTAATTTGTATTTCGACGTCGGAAGTCTCCCCTCCGTCTGATGACGTGAACCTCTCTGAGTTGTGTGTCTCTGTAGATGCTGTGCTTTGTGATTTGACCCCGGTTTGTGTTTCTTTTCCCCTCGCTCAACGTGATTTAAATGACGTCATTGTTCTGTTGGCTCACACGTGTAGACTGTACAAGCACATACAATTATGCATGCAAGCTTGCACACACACACACATACACACACACACACACACACACATGCATATACACATATCAAAAGAATAAATAAAGATATTGGAAAGAAGTGCAAGTTGACTGTTTTATTATTTCATGTTGTTGCAGTGGTGGGAGAAAAACTGATCTTTTAAGAAGTAGAAATACCACAGTCTATAAATACTTTGTGATGAGACAAAGTACAGATATATTATCAGTAAAATGTACTTAAAGTGTCAAAAGTAAAAGTACTCATCATGTAGAATGGCTCTTTTCACTATAGAATATTATATTATTCTGTTTTCATCACTAATGAATACATGTGAGAGCATTTTAATGTTGTAGTTTATTGATGTGGAGCCAATTTAGATGCTTTGTGTAAACTTTAAAAATATATTCTGGTAGAGTTACTAATTACCTGTTCAAAAATGTAGATGTAACCTAATCCAAGTATCACAATATTAAAGTAATGTAACTTGATTATTTTCTGTTACTTTTGTATTACCTCAGTATAAAATATGGTGAAATTGCTCTGCCTAATTTAGTGTTTTAGAGCTGCAACTAAATTATTTTCATCATTGATTTATAGGCTGATTATGTTCGTAATTAATCGTCCATGTGTTGCACATGTTTTTTCAAGTCTTCCCTGTGATGGTTATTTTCATTATCAATTAATCTGTCAATCATTTTCTCAATTTATCAATTTTAAAATGTCATTAAAAAATGTTAAAAAATGCTGATCAAAGTCCAAGATGATGTCCTCAAATGTCTTGGGTGACATTGTCTGTTTTGAATATTCAGTTGACTGTCAGAGGGGAGCAAAGAAAGCAGAAAATATTCACATTTAAGAAGCTGAAATCAGAGAATTTTGACTTTTATTCTTTAAAAAAAATCAAAATGATTAATGGATTATAGATGCAGATTAATTTAATAGTTGATTAGCAACAGATGAGTCATTGTAGTTCAAGTGTTTTATGTTTGTTGTTTGGTTTATTAGTTTGTCCAGCTGCTCCTTCCTTTGTTGTGTGCAACATGATATGATATTGATTGATTGATTTGATTGATTGATTGATTGATTGATAAAAAGACAAAAAAGTGGTGAAATTTCCACTCAGTGAAGAGTCCATGATGATTGATTGACAACTGTGTGTTCACTGTGCAAGGTAATCCACAAAATGAAATTGTAATCCTTCTAATAATCCCTAATAATGTAAAAGTTAACTTTTCCCCCAGATTACACAATCCTGATATATGTAATCTGTTACTCCCCAAGCCTGGTAATATAGTGCTGCATCACATCATACAAGCATTTGTTTTTTTGTGTAAGAAAATATGTAAAAGGTAGTAAAAAAGTACAATATTAGCCTCTGACATGTAGTGGAGTAAAGGTATAAAGCAGCATAAAATTGAAATACTCAAGTAGAGTATAAATAAAGTATAAAATCTGTACTTAAGTACAGTGCTTGAGTAAATGTACTTAATTACTTTTCACCACTGCAGATGTGGCTGCAGCTGAGTCAAACTGTTCACAATACTACTACACTGTATGTGGAGGATGTGCAGTGGAGCAGATTAAAATGGATTTATTACAAACTACTACAAGCTTTTATAAAAATAAGATAAAAGGTCAAAGAAAAGGCAGAATATGTATTTTGGATTATTAAAGTGATGCCATTGACCTCACAGTGAACTCACTCACAGCTGCACTGCACTACATCTCCACATACTGTAGTCAGTGCGCTCACCAGATCCTGATGCACTAAACTGATGGTTTTTCATGCTCTTTTGCACTGAACTGCATATATATTGCACATTAACTTATTTAGATTGATTTTAGGAAAAAAAAAAAAGTGCATTAAAATGCCTGCAGGGATGTAATAACAGGTCCTTATACTCATGCACGGACACCTGGTTATATGTTTTAAAATGAGGGAGAAAACCTGTAAAGATACATAATCGGTTGAGGTCAGAAAAAAAACATCTTGGACTAAGTCAAGACACAGCTACCTGTAATTTGTTTACCCTCCCCCACATCCTAAAAAAATAACATCAACGGGACTAATACAAACTAGGACATCACATGACTTCTTGCTTGGCTACTGAACATTTCACAAAGACACACTTTAACTATGGCTTAGTTTTAACAAATAATCAGACTCCAGACAGAATAAATCATTGCCCAGAGCTGTCTAGTTCTTGATTACTTGACTATTTATTAAGCAATTAATTTGCTTTATTACATGGCTTAGTTAAATACTCACTTCTGATTGGTCAATTACAGTATTCTAGGGTCTTATTTTTCTGTATAACAGACCTTTGCTACAAAGAACAGACTGTTGCTATGGACACAGTTCTGATCACAGACTCTGGAGGAACAATACAATCATTATTAAATCACTAAAATCATGTTAAAATTAATATTTTGGGCAAAATTCTTGATTTTTTTTTTTTTTTTTTTTTTTTTTTTGGTACATAACCATGTAACGAGCAGGATAATGTACAGTGCATGATTGCCAGATAAAGCCTGAATCCTGCATCATCCTGTTGGGATTTATTTCACATCAATGACCTGCTCACTGTACATGATCCCTTTCATAAATTATGGGTAAAAGGCCAAACCAAGCAGCCATGTCACTCCTTTCTGAAGGAACATCTACAACATTTTGCTGTGAAAATCAGTGAGGAGTCTAACAACACGAAAAAAAAAAAAAAAGACAAATGACAACAACTGACGATGTCCTCTGCTGTGCTGTATCTTTCCAACAGGTTATTCTGCTCTCTCTCAAACTCTTTCCTCTCTCCAGGCCTGTTTCTAGCTTTTTGGGGGCCCCTCTGCAATATGTTGTTTGGGGGACCCCTATTCTGTGAAACAGTAGTTAGAGAATCCCAAATCCCCGAAGGTGGTCTGGGGCATGCATGTAAAATTTAAATGCATAAATCTGTTGCACTTTAAGAGGAAAAGAGGCTGGAACTGTGAAAACTCTTACTTTTCTTCTCAAATTCTATAGAAAATACTAATAAATAGGAAACATTTGGGCTCCCCTACATCAGGAAGCTCTTGAAAACGTAATCCAAATGTTAGGGACAAATTTCTTTCTCTTCTTTCTAATAATAATAATAATAATAATAATAATAATAATATATATATATATATATGTATATACATATATATATATAAAGATATATATATAGAATTAGGATCTCGGGAGGAAATAGGGAGAGGACAATAAAATACAGTCTTCTGGGAAAATCAGGAGGGTTGACAAGCACAGCTAGGAACTATTTTCTTTCTTCCACCCGTCAACCATATTGGACAAGGGCAGTAGAGACTTATGTCAGCCAGGCAGCTACCTTCCCTTTTTTTAAATCCACCATTTTAAAGCTGCTTCTTTCACAATGTAAGTTTATGGGAGAAAGTCTTTTTGGGCCACAGTGCATCACATAACATCGTCATTATACGGTTTGGCTACTGTGTCAAATTTGCTTCAAAGTCTGGTTCTTCCTGGGGGTCTGCGAGAGGCACGTGTGTGTGACAGCGTGAGATGTAAACATTAATGGTGTCCTCCTTGGCTGAGCTGTAATGTTAGCGCCACTCAGCTACATGTAGGTAGTGCAAACTAATAAGAGGTGAAAAAGACAGAAACAATCCCCTGCAGGGGGGGGTCTGAGGTCATCCTCTCCCAGAAGCCAAACTTAATGATTTTAACACGTAAACAAAACATTCTGGTGCATCTTCTGTTCATGATTTCTGCAGACATTACTACTTCGACTTTCACTTCAGTTCTTAAGTAAAAAGTACAGTACTAAGTAAGGTACTAAAGTAAAGTAAAAAGTAAATATTACTAAAAATACTAAAAAATATACTGAGTAGGGACGGACTGCACTGGTGATGTAAACCATCAGATTCTGTGACCTGCAGTGAGGGAAAAAGTACTCAGATCCTTTACTTGAGTAAAAGCATTAATACCATAATGTAAAAATACTTAATTACAAGTAAAAATCCTGCAATTAAAATCCTACATAAAGTACTAAAGTAAAAGTCCTAAGTAAAATACAGTAAATTTATTTTTACTGTAGTACCCTACCTAGGACTTTTTACTTTACTTTCACTTTAGTACTTTTTACTTTACTTTTAATTTTGTACCTTACTTAGTACTTTTTTTGGTACTTTTTCTTTAGTACCTTACTTAGTACGTTTTTACTTTACTTTCACTTTATTATCTTACTTAATAATTTTTACTTTACTTTTACTTTTGTACTTTACTTAGTACTTTTTCTTTATTTTAAGTTTAGTACCTTACTTAGTACTTTTTACTTAAGTATTGAGATAAAAGCAAAGTAGCAATGTCTGCAGAAAACACAAACAGAAGATGCACCAGAATGCTTTGTTTCTTCTGGGGGAGGGTGCCCCAGGCCCCCCTGCAGGGGGTTGGTTTGCAAACATGTCACTTTTTTCAGCTCTTATGAGTTTGCAGGTCTGATTTATGATCAGAGTGAAGTTGTTGAACACATCATACTGGTCTCAGAGCCACATCAGATAAACTCTAGAAGAAATCACTGAAGTTCTTCTGTCCATAACCCAATAAGTGAGGAGAGAAAAATTATCTTTGAGTCCAACAAATGAAACATAAACAGTGGCTGCTGTCAGCTGCAAACTGCTCATGAAGGTGTGGTGCTCACTGCTCCACTTCTGCAGCGGGACGTGTTTATTACTTTACATTTTCAGAATCATTTCTGCGGCACTGCCAGCGACAGCTTCATATTTCTCAGGCTGATCAGAGGGAAGAATTCAGCCCGCCTGAACCTTATTTATGACAGCAGACAGTTATTAAGCACAGAGTGTGGTGGTGAGTAAATCTCTGTTACCACGCTTAATTTGTTGTGGACTTGAGAGGTGGGATGGCAGATATAGTTGTCATGCTGAGTAATATGCCCCCCTGCTACACCCCCCCCCCCCCATCCTCTGATATAAGAGCATGGAAGCAATTTAGCAGGTGAGACATGTGAGGCTCAGGCAGAAGCTTCAGAGTGGCAGGTTGGAAAGGCTTCAATTACTGAAGCAGTTTAGGAAGGAAATTCTTCATGACACCCAAAATTATATGACTGCACACTTTACACCTTTGATAAGATTTAGAATGAATATTTATGAGCTCCTGGTGTCATTTCTAGAAGGGGTGACATTTTAAATTTACAGTGACTTTATTAAGGAGGAATTTATCCCCAGACTCTCTTAAAATGACAGATTTAATCAACCTATCATGTTCTGCACAGTTCGTAAGTCATGGTTAGAACTTAATCCTGCCCCATCATTACCTTCATTTCCCAGAATGTCCTTTGAAAGCTACTGACAGGGGTCATGGATTTGTGGATAGATAATGTTACGGTGCGTTTAATTTGTGCTGGGAAGATGAAATTTCTGAGGTCCCAGTCGGAAATTTCAACCCCTGGAGTCAGATTTCTGATTAAGAAAGTCTGACAAACCTCGCTAACACCGACCTCAAAATCCAACATGGCTGCCCTGCGCATCAACAGTATTGAAAGCAACTGCATATACTGTTTATTAGCACTTCTGTCTTCATTTGTGCCTCATTAAATCAGTACAGTCCAAGTTCCACCTGTGGACTCCTGTTATCAACAGGTATAGCTAACAACGGCTTCCGAACATACTGGAACGCAGCCAACTTGGGTGTGACGTAATTTCCAGCTCCAATTTCCGACTTCCATGGGTAATGAAATTCAGCACTGTAGCCTTAGTTTATGGACTAGCAGGTTAACTTTTTTTTTACTTAATATCCAAGAAATCAACATACTTCACCATTTTATGTAACAGGAAATGATGCACTATGTGTTCCACATAAAAGCAGTCAAACAGAGCAGGGATTTTATGATGCTTTGGACACTCTGACTTAACAAAGTGACTGCAAAATGTTTTTTCCAAATATGTTAATAGTTATATAGCTGATTCACCACGCTTCACCGTTAGTTTTTTTCTATTTTAGAAAATATTGCATGGTAGTAATTACACATATGATGTCTGTCAATTCAAAAGGTAATTTTGAAAGTAAAGAAAGGTGCCATTTGTTGTAAAGATGGTAAAATACCATTTACTTTTTGGTGAAACTGCTGAGTGAACTACAATTGCATAATATATGTCACCAACACTGAAATGACTGTTGCCTTGGCACATTTCACCTCTTTGTTCCAGAATGAGAGAAAAAGTATCAAAAGATCCAGATAGTTTGCTACACAGAACCACCTGGGAAGTCGTCCTTAGAAATTGTTTGGAAAATGGCATGCACTTTCAAAAAACATTTGGCAGGTGATTGGATGAACCATTTCTCTGTCACGTCTAACTGGGGGTAACTTCAACCAATCAGATCAACAAACCATATGACGTAGTTACCTTGCAAGATCAAGAGATCACCAGATAACACGAGAATCCTTCGGTTCTGGTGTGTCAGGTTACTACCAGCAGAGCAAGTTCGTAAAATCAAACTCTTGCGGAAGCCAGTCAGGAGAGGAGTGAAAACATCTTTTCCATGGAGAAAAGCCTTCAGTCTTGTTCTTTGCTCTTCTTTCAGCGAAGAAATACGCTCCAGTTCTGATATAACTGATGCTATCACAGTATCTATGCTAACCTCTTCAGGAGCAACCATTGTTCAGGATGAGTCACTTCCATGGACACTTCTTGCTGTCGTCACACCTAAAGCCACGCCCGCAGCTGCCAGTAGTCCCTCTTAGGAGTTTTCTAAATCTCAAAGATTCAAGTTTATCTAAAGAAGAAAAGTAAATTAACTAAAGATTATAGGTTGGCAAAACTTTTTAAAGTATATTTCAAAACTTTTAGTTGGGCTCAAAACTCAAAACTCAAAAATCTATTGCAGTGTTGCCTTGAAATTTAGAGAGTAAAAAAGGTTTTACTTAAATGCTTACACGTTCAGGTTTGTGTTCATGAGTGTCAACATTTATGTTGATTAGTGTAATACCATATTTTAAGTAATAAGTCTGAATATGTTAGCAGTACTCAAAAAAGCAGAGGTTATCAATTACCGTAATTTTCTTGAGTTCCTAAACTCAAAAGTTACAGACTCAACATTTTTGACCTCTAAACAAAAATTGTTTCCACTACTTACAACAAATTATTTAGAGCATTTGGTTTTACAGTGTAAGTAATATCTGAATAAATTGGCTTTAAATTTATGTTCATCAATGCCAACATCACAAAATGCCTGTGCTCAAAAAGGTATTTTTGGTTGGATCATATGTAGATAATTTTCAAAACTTTCCTTTGATACAATTCCTTAAGACTTGTTTTTTCTCTCATTCATAAGAAACTGAGGACACAAAACCTGTTGAGTCTGTTTATGCTGTGATTTGTGTGAGCTCGAGCCACACGTCTGGGTAAAATGCCTGGACTGCTAGAGGTGAAATGTTTTCTAAACTTGCTCAGTTAGGTATTCATTCATTTTCCTAACCTGCTTCTTCTGGGTTTAACAGGCTGGAGTTGATCTCAACACTTTTGTGAAGCACTTTGAATTTCATTTGATTTGTTTGAAAGGTGCTAGATGAATACGGTTTGATTGATTGACTGAACATACACTGGCAATAAAATTGTTCTTTGTGCTACACGTGGTGCTGAAGTTTTGACGTCCTCAGACTTTTCTGTCCTCTCATGCAGCTTGGCAGGAGGTGAAGTTGTGGAGGAAATTCTTGCTCTGCTTCTACAAGAGATTATTAGCAGGAAGGAAAAAACCCACCACCAAACAACAAAATGGAAACTGCATCACCTGTTTAAGAGATTTGGTTTGAAAGCTGATGGAAGAGGATGTGTAAGTCAGCAACAGAAGTCTTTACAACACTGCCACCTGCAGGTACAGAAGCTGCAGCATCACAGAAGATCACCTCTTTGCTCAGACGTTTCTGTCTACCTTTTGGACGTCTCATTGCTGTCATGATGAAATGAGGCGAGGATCTGGCGGGCTCCTGTTGAGAATCACGACCTGAAACAGCCAGAGAGCAGATTAGCCTCCACCCGCCCTGCACCGTGCGCGTCTGCTCCATCTCCACACCACCACCAGTCACTCATGTCAAACCCGTGGAGGACACTTTGGGGAACAGCCATTTTATTAATCAAATTTGAACTTTGTGTTAGTTTCTCTTTATTCCAGTGCCACCATGGTGAACACTCATGTTAAAAATAAAAAGTGACATTTTTTTTCTTGTTAAAATGTAGAATCATAATGAAGACAGTTAATCATAGAAACTAATCATAGAAACTGACAGAATGACCTCACAGCATTTTGGATCAAACTCTTCTCCCTTCAGGCTAACTCAAAGAAACAGAAAGAACAGAAATGGGCCAGGGTAGACAGAACAAAAAACAGCTTCTTTACGTATATCCACATTTTTTTTTTTTAGATATTTCCCATAGACATTATAGGTTTGGTTTGAAGGGGGGATTCTGCTGGATTGTCTCACGTTTTTTTTTCCCTGTAGAGGAGCATCGCTGCAATGCAGCAACAGTAAATCTACTGAGGAGAGTGAGAGCCATGAAGGCTCTACCTAGTGCACTGAGAGTAGGGGGATCTATCTGGACACACTTGAGTTGGGGTGTTGTGAAGTGCAAACCATTAGTTCTCTAAACCCTCCCTATTCTAGCTAACATCATTTACCACCCTGGCAAACAAGCAGTGGTAAACTACACCTGAATACATAGCTGGAGAGTGTCCGGCCCTGTAAGTATACTCACAACATAGTTATTTTTCATCATTACAGTACAGTATAGAGCAATAGTTTTCATATACTTTTCATATCTTTTTTCATATTGCACCATCAGAGAATGGGACACAGAGAAAGATCAACAGAGACTCCATTTCCTAATTAAAACGAGATATGTGCAAACATGACTAAGGACTTTATTAACCAAATCAATTCTTCCCTGTAATATCCACAAATAAAAGTGATTTCTCTTTTTATATATATATTTATAGTAATAAGAATAATAAATCTTCACATTGGATCATTTCATAGTGTGACAAAATGCTCGACTGGGCCTGTCCAGCCTCGATCGTAATCCTCATTGTCTTTTAATTGGTCAGTCCCCATGCATCCATAGGAAATAGATTTTTTTTTTCTTCAAAAAAAGTAACAATTTGAGAGCAGCTGAAAAGTTTGGACTGGTGTCAATTGCTTTCATTCCAAGATTTCTCCCAAGTTTCATTCAGTGTTTCAGAAGGATATTCCATAGGAAAAAAATGACTCCAAATCGTCATCTTCCACTCCAGAAAAAACAAAAAAAGATGTCCGGGTTCTTATGAAAACATTGTAGCAATGGTGATAATAGATCATTTGGTAATCAATAATTAATGATCATTAATAGCTGACAACTAACAATTAATAATCACTGATTAATTATAAAGAATTAACAAGAATCAAGAATAAATAATGCTCCCTCGTTACTCAATTAGTTTGGCAAAGCTCCGGCTGGAGTCGTTTCCGATGAGTGAATTTTTTCTCAAGTGAAACCAAAAAAAAAAAAAAAGAAAAAAAAAAAAGAAAAGTACAAACAAGAGATAAAAGAAAGCTCTAAAATAAATAAAAGGAGATTAGTAAAAGTGACCCCGCCCTTGCAGAGGGGGGACGTATATACAGAACTGCGTGGTGAAAGTCAGTTTACTGCACTTGAGTGTTAAGTCCAGTGTTAGAGTGAGTTCTAGTCCCGCCCCAGGTGCCCCTGCTGTTATACCAGCGTGTAGGACTTTGCGTAGGGGTTGCTGCTCTGTTTGAGATGTCCTCGCGAGTCCAGCAGGGACTCCTGGGAGGTGCTGAGCTTGGCGGCCTGGGCCAGCTCCGAGCCCTCTCTGTGTGGGAGCGTGGCCGCGGAGCCAGGTTGCCACTGGGCCACTGGGTCCCTGCTGGCCTGGGGGGCCTCTGTGGGCGTTGGGGGAGCCATGCGAGAGGGTCGCTTCAGTGAGCGGCTCTTCTGCGGCTCCAGACAGGCCTGACCCATGGCCGCTCGCTCCCCACTAGCTGTCCCCCTGGATGAGCCCGAGCAGGACATGCCTCGGTTTAACAGGAAGTCCATGCGCAGGTACGGAGGAAGGTGAACCAACTCGCCCCCTGCAGGACAACACACACACAGCAGAGTTAGAAATGAGACACATGCAGACATTCCTGCCCAGTACCTGAACTCTGAAACTTATTTTATTTATGAAAAGCTGCTAAAACTATCAAGTAGCTGTTGTTTTTTCTTTTCATCAGCTGACAACATGGAGCTGACTCCACACGCTGGTCTTTGACTGTGTTGCACCAACAAAGATTAATTTAATGAGATTAGTTCAAATCAGAATTTAACTGCATTTAAAATGAGAAAAATCTGGATGTAAAAATTAAGCAGAACTCTGCTGCACAATTAAACACTAATCTCTGTTTAGTTTATTGGACCCCAGGAAAAACAGAGGCAGCATCTGCTGCAGCTAATGGGGATCCTAATAAACTAAACTAAACTAAACTAGTAAGTGCAAGTTTATCGGTGGATATCGATTTAATCAGTGTGAAGATGCATGCTTACCCAAATTAAAATAAATAAATTTAAAAAAAAGTTATGGTAAAATTGCTTTTGGGACCTAGTAAGTATAAAAAAAGGAGGAAAAGTGTTAATTTTCAGCTGCTTTGTGTTCCAAAATGTTACACTGTTTGCTAGCTAGTTAAAGCTACTTCAAGGAACTTTCCTATTTTGTTGAATTTAGAGGCCCCAATAGTGTTTCCACCATAATAACCACAAAAATAAATAGCATAAAAATAAAATGATCTAAATGAAAATCTCCTCCTGCTTGTTTTTAACTGGCTAACAAACAACTCATTGTAACTTTGCCTGTGAAAATGTAAACACAGGCTGGTTTCATTTGATTTGACAGAGGATCTGACCTGATGGCAGCATTAAGAACAACTGAATAGAAACTGCCGATCCTCTAGCGGGTGGTTTTGTTTGCTTATGTAGATCACATAGAGGCATCAGTATTAAACTGATGCCTCTATGTGATCTACAACTTAAACGAAGCTTTAATTTCTCCTCTGTTGAGAAAAACTTGTTGGCCAAATTAATGGAGCAATATGGACAAATAATAGAAACTAAATAACTAAACTACATAAAAAACTGACAACAACACAGTTAGGAAAAAAGAGACTGAGTCTGTCCCATAACTTTCTTTGAAGAACTTGATTAGAAGTATAATTTTAAAGTTAATACAGGATTGCTTTGCTTGGTGCAACATAACTAAAATTAATCTAGGTTTAGAGTAAAAACTAAACTTAGGTTTACAGAAAGGGGGAGAGAAAGTAGGAGGTTGACACGCAGTCGAACTACAGCCACTGCAGAGGACTAACAGCCTTAGCACATGGGGCGCACACTCCACCTACAAGGCTACAAGGCCAGCTTAGGCTACTTTTAAAGTTTGGTGAAACATAATTTAAAGTTAAGCCAAGATTTAATCAGGTTTAAATTTTACCCCTTTTGGTGCAACCCAGCCTTTGTTTGAGACTTAAGAGTCCATCTTTTTACTCACCTTCATATGTGATGACAATAGAACTTTGTCAGCTTATCAAAGCAATAAATTAGTAGAGTTTATTCAGTCTGATCACACAAACCTGCAGGCTGTTCTGTGTCCTCACTCTGACACAGACTTCATCTAATTTAACAGTAAGATCTCACACTCGACCTTCATCCCCCATCACTCTTCACTCCATTAGACTCATAATTCTATTATATTAGAAAGTGCCTGTAGTGACCACGGTTACTGTGATCAACTACTTGGGACACAATCATTTCGATACAAATACTGTTAAAATAACTTATACGTTGTAGCAATCAGGTCGTCCGCTCACACTGTTCATTTTGGGTCCTTTCATATATGAATATAAAGGTTTGTTTTTTTTTAAAAACTATGATAATTCTTATTTTTAAAAACTTTACTCCCATGATACAGATCACAGTAACCCATCTGCTTCAGGCTGGCTACCTGATGCTGCTGCTGCTGCACTTTGAAATCATGACAGGAAAAGAAAGTAATTTTCTCTCGTAGTAGTTTCCTTGAAGCTTATCTGAGCCAATGAGATGCAGCAGCAAAACTACAGTGAGGTATACTTCATATACAGTAATGTACTGTACTGTAGTATATCTGATTTGTACATAGTAATTCAATTAACCATATTTAAAAAGCATTTGAAACAGCTGTACTGTATTTTGAAACAGGCAATGAAATTCTGTACATAGAGAAATTGCCCATTTCATTAATTTTATATTCATGTAGTAAACTGAGTACAAATCTCAATAGATAATAATTAGATAGTAATCAGAAAGTAATCAAAAAAATTGGGTATAATAATCATCCACTTACAGAGATTAATTTGATGCAGACACATGATCATTATAAGCGGTTTCCACTGAATTACAGAAGAATTAGATGATTTTTACTCAAATCGCTAAGTAATATCACTGAACAAGGGAATTTCATGTACAGCATTTTAATCGTATCAAGCTTGATTTTCATTCAGTCTGGTCTTGTTATATTTACACGTATCAAAACCGCAGAACTTGTTGACTGCAGATTTTGCTCATTTGTCACTATTTTAACTCAATTAGCCCGAATCTCTTCATCAATCATTATGAATGAATGTGATCTCCTGATGCATTGTCATTGCTTCATAACTTTTCTAAATGTCTACATAATGTAAATTTCATGATGCTTTGTTAAAACTGTCTGTGTGAAGAAAAATCCCAGAAGAATCGGACAGAAGAAGATTTTAGATTGTAATATCACTGACAGTGGGTGCTGTTGTTGTAGCTACAGTGATTTTCTGGATGCAGCGTCTCATTCAGAGCTGGTAGCATCTCTATGAAGTGAGGCTCATTTAAGGGTACAACCTCAATCTTTAGAAATCAAATTTACTGTAATTCCATTTGAACTTAGCAGCCATTCTGTGGTTTCCCACCTTTGTAAGATTTGTTCTGAGTTCTCATGAATTTTTAGCCAGCAGTGTAAAATATTCATTTTTTAATATCTTGGAAGGTCTTATTTATGTAACTCAGATTGAATTTTGGATTTAATGGTTCCTCAGTTTCTCTTTTAAAGACTTCAACTTAACTGAGACAATCATCAACTTTGCATAAATTTTGCAACACTTCATCTGGACTCACTGTGGGCGTTAGTTAATAGTAGGATATCAGTATTAGACAAGAAGTTAAAGTTTAGCTATTAGTGTTATAGCAGCTGTAATAAGAGGTTAGCATGTGGTTGGGGTTCAGGCCGAGACAGATCTGTGGACAGCACGTCCTCACCCGGTCTGTGGGCCTTGGGCACGGCCATGTTCATGACCCGGCTGACGTCCTGAGGCTTGGGCGGGGAAGCAGTGAAGCGGCAGATGCCTGACTCGGACGGTGTGCTGGAGGTCAGGCTGTCGGTGTAGTCGTTGGTGCCTGCCGTCATCTGCTCTGAGGAAGTGTCAGAGATGAAGCATTCGGTGATGGTGAATTTGGCGTGGCGCAGCTGCTCCTCCATCTTGGCGTGCTCGTAGGCTCTGGCGAGCTCCTCGTAGGTGGAGGACGCGCTCTCTGTTGACACCATACTGCTCCGTGCTCGGTCTGCACGTGGGGTGGGGTTAGTGGAGGGATTAGTGTCAAGAGTTAGTGTCAGGATTGTTAAAGTTGTCAGAAAATTGATCTGTGGTTAGAGATCAGTTAGTATTATGCTGTTAGAGAAACGTTTTTTCTGCATATGTTGCTCACCTGTATCCTGAGATGGGCTGACGCTGTAGCTGTCACTTTCCTTGTCGACAGAGCCGCGACTCTGGGTGTGGGCAGCCTCCAGTCAGTGCTGAGAGTGTGGGAGGAGACAGGGGGGTGTGGGCGGTTTAGGGTCCACTGGCTGGCGTAGCGGTTGCGAGCAGCTGGCCCGGCTTTGGCTGTGCGGCGGGCTGTAGGGTCTGAGAATTAGGGGGAGAACGTGTTTATGCAGGTCAGAGGAAGGTCATGACTGAAATGAATGAAATGGTCATGATAGCAATGATGTTATAGTGACAAATTCCCCTGCATTTTACCATCAGTTGGCACCAAAATGTCCAAAACCTGCATCTTTGTTTTCAGGACTCACATGGAGCTTTTGACAGACATGACCAATTAAAACTAATGTTTTATACACATTATCATGTGAGAAACAGAGCTGCAGCTAACGATTATTTTCATCATCCATTAATCTGTTGATTATTTTCTCATTTAATCGAGTAATCCTGTCACAATCTTGTCAGTTGAAAAATAGGCCCAAACATGCATCTATCAGGTAACGATTATCATCAGTGGTTAATCTGTTGATTATTTTCTAGATTAATCAATTAATTGTGGATGTTGAATAATAATGGTTAGTAACTGTAACTAACTGTTCATGGCCGTTAATGACTGTAAATGACAATTAATGAGGTTAATGATTTTGATAACTGTTAATGACTGTGCAGCATGAATGTTTGCAGCTCTAGTGAGTAATAATAGAAAGTGACATGCTGAGGATTAAAAGCTAGTGACACTGACTTCCTTCATTCATTCATTCCTGCCAGAATGTTCACCATCATCACTAAGTGTTGGATTTTTCTACTAGAAATGATTCTCCTGCAGTCACTGAAGAAAGTTGAAGGTTGCGGCAACAGTTCAGTCAGTTAACTGAATTTTAGTGTCGGGGCTCTGACCTCATCACCCCACACAATGAAACATCAAGCTCAGCACAGCAGCTAGTGGGGAGTGAAGATAGTATCTTCTGTCAGAGTCCACAGGTGGATGGTGGGTGTAGGTGGGGCTAATGAAATTCTACATGAACAACAGCAGAAGCAGCGAGCGTCAGCAGAGCTTTCAGGTGAGCGGTGTGGAGCAAACGAGTGGTGGTAATGTGCCAAGATATGCAGCGACGTGCCAGTAAAGAGGAGGCTTTGGAAATGTATGTGATAATGTATTCTGTAGGGTCCAACAATAAGAACTGCTGCAGCTGCTCTCTGAGTCTGAGCCAGCTCAACATTACATCACTCCTTTAACACAAACAGTGCTTTAACCTGGCCCAAATCAATACTAGTTTAAGTGTACGCTATATTTAGAACATTTTCCCCGCTTTACTTTACTGCAAGACAGTCTTTACTGACAGGAAACTGAAGCTGCTGTCTGTGCTCTCTTCACAGCCACAAAGCTCCATTGAAAAAAACTCACAGGACATGGGAGCTGCTGGTCTAATGCTGCCTCAATCTGCAACAAGTAACCTTAGTTTGGAACCAAACAAACATGTTAAAGCACCAAAGTCAAACCAAAATCAAACAATAACACAAACTAACCACCAAGCTCCTACATCTCCAATGTCCTGTGAGGTAAGAAGAGTTCCCCACTGAAAAACTCTGTCTGATGACAAAGTAAAGCAGCAAACATGAGCTCTTTTTGAACCAGATTATCTAACATTTCTAACTCAGGTCTTTGTGGATGCTTAAAGAGAAAGTTCACTCTGGTTTCTAAAGGCACAATCACAAGGGTGTGTTGGATATGTGCTGCAGTGTGACGAGTACGCCATGTGAGTTTGGAGGTGACTGCAGTTGGACATTGAAAGTAAACAAAAGGTTCATCGATGGAGGAAAAATATAAATGAATAAAAAGAAAAACTGGAACTTGAAAAAAAACATAGCTGTGAGAACAAAACCAAATGCTCATTTATGGTATGAAGTTAAAAAAAGCGTCCGTACTGGACTTACTGGTTCCTGGTCTGGCATCAGACACATCTACCAGAGGACCGGTGGCCTGGGACAGGGACTGGTAGTGGACTGTGTGGGTGACTGTTGACGACTTCTGTTTCTGGGTCTCCCCGAAGTCGTTATCAGTCAGCAACACAGTGGACCTGTCGTCTGTGGGACAGAAACAAGAACAGACTCGTCATCTCATCTGCTGTATGCACTAGTTTAAAAAACACAAGCACAGCTTCCTGTATGGCTGCAGTGCACACTAGCAGCGAGCTTACCAACAGTCTCCATGGTGTCTCTCTCCTCGATGAGGAGCTGGGCTCTGGGGATGTCTATGTGCATGCGGAGCGTCTGTTGCTGTTTGTTAATTGGCTCTGCTGGACGTGTGTTTTTACTGGGGAGCACAAAACAAACAGAGAACTTAATTATCACAAACTCTCACCATAATGAATTCTCTTCAGACAACAGCTCTGTGTGCACACTGAGATACTGCAGTGGAATCCTCACCTCATGAGCATCTCAGCCAAACTTTTTGCATCTGGGAAAAAAAAAAACAAAAAGGGAAAACATTATTTTACTTGTTGAAGAAAGATAATAGAGGTTAAAATCTGTCATGCCAGATGACCTCTGTCATCTCACCTCGGAGCCTCTTGAGCCTCTGCTCCCTCCTCCTCCTCCTCAGCACCAGCAGCCCGATGAAGATGACAACGATGCCCACCAGCACACAGGAAATGGTCACCATCATCTTCAGACCTTCGCCACCACCAGAGCTGCCCTCACTCACATTGGCCCTCACCGGAGGTGCAATGGTACCTGTGCAGAAGTCACATGATGTGTGTTATTACAGATGTTACCGGTCAAGCCAGATGGGCTTTAAAGGAATAGTTCAGATTATTTGAAGTGGGGTTGTATGAGGTACTTATCTATCGTCAGTGTGTTACCTGTTTGGAGAAGCAGCACAGTATTGTACAAAGTTATGCTGCTGTGGACAGGGTCAGCAGCAAATGTAGTTTAGCCACAGAAAAACCTTAGTTTAAACCATAGTTTAAGTGTGTGCTATATCTAGAATATGCGACAGGCAGCTTTTTCCAGGAAACTGCTGTTTTACAAGCCAAATATCAGTCTCTCCAAACTAACCAGACTCCATTAGCGTAATCAGTAATTTTACCTCACAGAACATGAGACTTACTGGCCTACTGCTGCCTCGATCTATTAGTTAGTTAGGGTTTTTCTGTGACTTCTGTGTTTAAAAGGTTACTTGAAGTGAGTTCAAGATTAACTGAGGTCACACAATAATGCAGAGGTAAAGCAGGTAAAATAACTGATTTCACCTGTGGACTTTGGTTAGTTTGGGGACACCAATATTTGGCCTATATAACGGTGGTTTCCCATTGGAAAAGGCTGCCTGATGTCAAGGTAAAGTAATTCGATTAGTAAATTTTAAATATAGCACACACTTAAACTGATATAGATTCTTTTAGATGGGAATCTTTAGGTAGCTCAAATATGTTTTTCTGCTGATCCTGTCCACAGCAGTTAATTGATTGTTTCATTGAGCTGGTTCTCCTCTCTGCTTCTCCAGCATCTACTGTAGGTAATACACTGACCATGAATAGGTACTTCAGACAAGCCCACTTCAAATGATTCAGACTATCCCTTTAAGACATAATTTTTAGGACAGAGAGCTGCTGTCAATGTGTAGGATTTCCAAAAACAAAACCATTTGATCTGTGTCCTTGAATAATGGCTACTGAATGACAGTTATCATATAGTTGGTCAAGACCAACTCTGACACAGTGTAACAGAGTTTAACATTTTGTTCCAAGCAATCACGTACAGACTTCCAGCACAAGGTGCTGCAATCTGTTTATGTCTGCACTTGACCTTTGCAGAATTAGCAGCAATACCTGCTTCCCTTTCTGCCAAAGCGTACTTAAATGCCAATGAACACATTCTTCATGTCTTAATGCTCAGCCTGATTTTCTCCTCACAGCTGCAGATTTTGGTGAAGAGGTTGGTCTTCAGTACTGGTTACAGCAGAGCACCACTGAGCTCGCGGGCACAATATGAGCTGACTGTGTCCTTCATCTTAAAGGAGATCATGAGATTACTGAACTCATGCGGTGGCATTCAGTAGGCTTGTGATGGAGGTGTCGTAAGCAGCAACACACAAACCAGCTACAGCCACTGCAGTCAGCATGAAATGTGTTTTTTATTGCCCTATTCATCAAGGGAGCCTCAATCACCTCCAGCCTCAAGCTCTGCCATGAACAGATAAAGTGATTTATTCCTCTTTACTGTTAGCAAGACTCCCAACTATGCCACAGTTACTGGAAACTTTGGTCTTTTATCACAGATTCTCTACTTATTCAACAGTCAGAGTGTCAGTGTTCTCATTATACTACGTGTGGAGCAGCTGGTGAATCATACAGGTGCAGCTCTCTGCCAGTATCAGCAGGCCGTGACAGATATTTCAGTGAAAGAAAAAAGTAGGAAACAGTGTTGTTCCCTGCCGTTGTGTTAACTCACTGCCATCGTAGCTGAGTGTTGCAAACTTGACTCTCTTCTCAGCGTAGCCGGCGCTGTTGTAGACTTTCATCTGCAGCTCGTACCAGGTGGCCTCCTGCAGGTCGTACAGGATGTAGCTCTTGGTGAGGGAGGTGCGCTGTGCCGTGGTCCATGTGGGCGACTCTGCAGGCCGGTACTCAAGGGTGAAGGAGGTGATGGGACAGCCACCGTTATTCCAACCATTCAGGTTGAGCTTGACCCGAGTGGCGTTGATGCTAGTGAAGAGCTCCTGTTCTTTAGAGTACTGAGGTTCTGCAGAAGGAGGAGAGGAAAAGCTTCAGTGTGTTAAGAAAGGAACAGTAAAGCATGGAGAAAGTAAAAACCTGCAAACAAGAGCTGTGACGATTAATCAGAAAAATGGATTATTAAATTAATAGTCTGGTTAATAGACTGGTTTGAGTGAACGAAAGTTGAGAACCTCTGATTTTACCTTTTTAAATGTGAATATTTTCTTTGGAAAACACTGGTCAACATTTTTCACCATTTTCTGACATTTTAAGAACCAAACAACTAATTAATCAAGAAAATGACTGACAGATTAATCCATGTGTACCACATATTTGGGCCTATTTTTCAAGTAACAAAACTGTGACAGGATTAATAAACTGATTAATTGAGAAAATAATCATCAGTGTAATTGAAAATGAAAATAATCATTAGTTGCAGCCCTACTGCAAACCATGTCAGGTGTGATTAGTAGTGACTGTAAATGATCTAACAACACAAAATGTTCGCCTCCAGCGAACATTCAGCTCTAATAAAATAACCCTCAAAATTGGTTGAAAAATGTAATGATTTAAAAATTTAAAAAATTATATATTTTTAAGAATTTACACTTTGCACTGTATTGATTTATTTAATAATCAATCATATTAGAAAAGAAAATAGCAAGATATGTCTAATGAAATTACAATTAGAATACATTAATTAATGATCATAATCAGGTGTTTTTTCTACCCATTCGGAAGGATGTTAGAAAATATTTGAAACAAAAAATAATTTGGAAACTACTCAGTATTTTTTACATGACTACATGCTTTGGAGTTTTTCCTTGCTCTTTAGAGAGTCTACAGGTCAGGGTTTGTGTCGCACACTGTACAGATTGTAAAGCCCCCTGAGGAAAATTGTGATGTCTGATTTTGGGCTGTATAAATAAAATTCGATTTGATCTGATTTGACGCTTACTGAGGAAAAAATAAATTAATTATTGGCAACAAATAAAGTCTCTGGAAAGTGATATCAATGAATACACAGTTTGCTCTCATTAGACATGTGTATAAAGATAATAAAATACTTTGATGGTCCAGTGACTTCAGTTAAAAAACATTTATTAAACTTTAAATCACCATTTATAATATAATGTTTTCATGTGGTTATACCTTTCCCATGGGTCTTTGCTTCAATGATCTCACTTATCCGTCCTGGCCCCACTGCATTCTGGGCTGTGAGTGTGAACTTGTACCACGTGCCACACTTGAGGTTCTCCAGCCGATAAGAGCGCTCACTGGGACTGATGGCAAAGTTCCCCCACTGCTCGCTGTTATCCTCCGAGTACTGCAGGATGTAACCTGGAGAGCAACATGCAGGGCCAAATGAATGTGAATAAAGAACCTCTCTGGTGTTATTGAGAAGGAGAAGCAAAGACAAACAAACAATAGAAACAAAAACAGTGAAAACAGTGACCTCTAATGGAACTGCCTCCGTTGTCTCCAGGGATCCAGGAGAGGGTTATTGAGGTGGTGGTTGTCTTGGTCACTGTGAGCCGAGGCTGGTCAGGTGGAACTGAAGGAAATAAATGACTGTAAGGACTAGTCTCAGAAGAGAAAGCATGTTTAGAACTGAAAAGTTAATTTACATCCCAAAAAGACTGTTTGCTGCTGTTAACTAGGTGTGTAAATGAATTAAAGGAAAATTTTGCAACATTTTATGTGGATGTCCAGTCAGTGTTGATGGTAAATGTAGTCAGCTGAGGCAATAAATTCCTCAGTGTGTGCATTATTGACTGAAAAAGCTAAGTTCTCCTGCTCATGGAGCTGTGCCATATCAGGATGCACTGCATGCAAACTTCTGACACCCACGCCCATGCTGCCGTTTGACAAAACATGGTGTCAAGTAACAAAAATACTCATGTAGCTACCCAGTGACAGAGACTAGAAATCAAAGTTAAAATAACCTGTAGTTCTTCCTTGACGCCAACTACATCACTGGTGCAGGATTTATTTACCACTAACAGTGACTGACTGACATCATAAAGATCCAACATCACCTGTGTGTGGGTGTTATAAATTCTGATTCTGTTAAACACACAGAAATGTTTTTTTCACTTGTTGTATTTCTCACCTTGAACCTGCAGGTTGAGGACGATCTTGTCTGACCCAAAGCTGTTACTGGCCACACAGGTGTAGTTCCCAGAATCCTCAGCTTTCACTGTGCGAATAACAAGGCTGCCGTTACCGTGGACACTGCGGCGGCTGTCAATCACAACAGGCGCTGGGGTTCCATTGCTGAAACACAGAATTAGCGTTATGTTTTCAGCTTCACGCAGTAACACATTCAGCTATTGTTGGAGACTGTATACACATGCAGTTAATGCATGCAGTACTGTACTCACATCTCCTTCAGCCACTTGATGGTCGGGGATGGATCACCGACAGCTTTACAAGGCAGCACAATGTCCCTCATCCAGGGGGTCGTAACTGTCCTGTTGAAGGTCAGGATCCGAGCCGGAGCTGCAGAAATACACACATGCTTCATCAGCCTGATGAGGAGATGCAGCAATAAATCGATGTGTTGTTCTCTAAACGATTTTGCATTTTCTGTCTTTCATTCATACTCAAATTCTTTAGCTCACTGAGTCAGGGCTACAGGATCAGGGGCCACAGTCTGATGGTGACCCTCTCTGCATCTGAGCAGTGGAGCAGGACATCCATCACCTGGACCCCAGACAGGATGTGAACGACCTAATAGAAGCTGAGCGTCCTGACTCCAGACACCTCGGGGTCTATCAGCGTATGCAATCAGCTTATCAGCTCTCACCAACATGTACCGTGTTGACAGGGCCAAACAGGATTATTTACATTCAACTAAAGCTCCCCTTTCCTGTCATTTTATAAGAAGATACTGTACAAGGGTGGAGCTACTTTTTCAAGCAATAACTTTGGGTCTAGTGAGGGTGAAGCAGGGTAATCCTCAACAAGCGAGCCGCTTTCCATTTTAACCTACAGCATGCTGGGCTGCAAGGAGTTATTAAAAGTTAACAGTTGGACCTGCTGCAATAACATGGTACACTTTTCAGCTCCACCTACCCTCAGCCATGGGTTTGACAGTGATGATTTCGCTGCCGTTTCCGCGACCTGCGGCAGTGACGGCCACCACCCATATGCTGTACTGACGGTTCCTGCTCAGGTTGGGGATGCGGTAGAAGAACACGTCTGGGGCTGCCTCAAACTCACTGCTCACCTGGGGGAGGAAAGACACTCAGGACTGTCAGAACCTGCTGCTGCAGATCAAACCATCATATTTTCTATCAACATTAAAGGCTGACTTCATGTTAAAGGATAACTTTGATGATGATCTGTATGTTTCATAATGTCAACAAATCCCAGAAAAACACCAAAACCAGCATAAAAATACTGATTATAACTGCTTGAGTTGCTTTTTAACCACAGTGACCAGCTGTTTTAGGAGAATATTTTGTGTTATAGGCTCAGAGCTGAGGACCACAGACAGGGTGCGGAGGTCAGAATATGTTGAGAGACAGACTAACACACTGTTGGTTTTGTTTTTTTCATAGGATTTGTTGACAATAAGGAAAATATGGAACAACGCCAAACTTATCTTTTAAGTTATGTTTGTTAAGTCCCCGAAAGTGATGTCTGTGGGACTCTGAAAACTTTTCAGATTAATTTGTGTAAATGCATAATGATATAATAAAAAACAACCAATTTTTCCTTAAGAAAAGGCTTCATAGTTAATATCTTCATTTTAATATTTAAATTTGAAAATAGTTAGGCCATGGGACATACATCAGAGCAGTGGTTCCCAACCTTTTTCATTGGAGCACCCTTTATTTGTATATAAGAAAAGCTGATATACCCCCCCACCCCCCCACCCCCACCCTGCACACACTCACACACAGCTTACTAAAGTATCTACCACTGCTTCTTAGTATTCACTACAGTATTTTTGAGTAGGAACAAAAATGTATCTTTGTAAATAGTTTTGTATTCAGACTTCTGTATAAATTGGGATTTTAATTAACTCAACTCAGCTTCATTTATATAACACCTCACATTCCCACATTCAGCCCAAAGTGCTTCACATAGCAAAATTAAAACAATATGATGAAAAAAAGAGATTAATGAAAAAATGCAAGAATAAAATTTATAATAAAACAATAAAATGTTTAAAATTGATAAATAAAACACAGGAGAATGAAGTAAAAGAAACACCAGAAAAGAATTAAAAAATGTAGACTCATATAAATATAATCCTTCTCCATCATCACTTATGACCCACTTGAAGTGTGGTGATGTCTGTATCTGACTGTATTTACTTATTTTCTCATTATTTTGCTGCTCAGTTTTTTTTTTTTTTTAAACCAATTTAAACCGCTGTTCTTTGACATACAGGGACCCCCTGTGATTTTTGCCACCCCACTAAGGGGGGCCCAGACCCCAATTTGGGAACCAATGCACTAGAAGGTCAACAGTATATTCTCTATCTTGAAAGGGTTCCTGGGCTGAAAAAACAATTGAGAACCTCTGGGTTAAGTAACATGGCCTGATGTCCCAAATGTTCATTTTAATATCACCTAGTTCAAAATGTGAAGCTGTTCAACAATTTAACAAAGGAACTTAAATCATGTAAAAATACTGAATGTATAGTTTCTTATTTTTTGAACTGTGTTACCGTGGGGTGTGGGTTGGAGCAGAAAACAGTGTATTTCCTGATGATGCCGTTCACTTTGAGAGGAGGGAGCCAGGACACAAACACCACAGAGTTCGATGCAGCTGCTGCCTTCACACCCGCTGGAGGACCAGGAACTAAAAGGAAAAGATGATCCAGTTGATATATTTCCTACATTAAGCTAACATTATTACTCAGAAGATTTTTATGGTGCTTTTTACACTGATTATAAAGCAAGATAACAGATGGCCCAGTGTCATATTCTACAGAACCTCCTGCTACATACAAGAGTTACAGCTCTCCACTTAATAAGCATATTTAAGAGCCTGCCGCCTCCCTGCCTCATTTTTACCACGGGGTTCATTCACTCCTGCAAAATATTCTCCATTTAGCAAAACTGTCATTTCACAATTTAATGTAAGGATCAGACATATTGTAATTCCCTGATGCCCTGCAGCAGTGAGTCAAACTCACACTTCAGTACAAGTATGAGCTCATCTGTAAAACAGCTTGAGTGTGACACACAAGTGGAGCAGCATTTTATTTGGAGAGGTGACTTAATCTTCCTACCGTCTTCCTTGGTGCGGGTGTAGATCTGTTCACTGCGGACTCCGTCTCCGGCTCTGGTAAAGGCCAGCACCTGGATGCTGTAGTTGGTGTACTTCTCCAGTCCGTCCAGCTCCAGAGAGGGCTTCGAGGTCGTTACGTTCCTGATCTCTCCAAGCTCTGATGGACAGTAAACAGGACAGGAGAGCAGAGAGTGAGGGAATAAAGTCAAATGTTGTGAGGAAACCTAAGGTCAAAGGCCTCATACACTGTAAGTCTGTAGATGTCGCTGGTCCAAACATGTGACTAGTATATTATCCAGCAGATCACATACATTAAAGTAGATGTCAGGCTCAGGGGTGTCGTAGTGCAGCCTTGGATATAATGTCATATTCAATCACAAAGTTTAACCACCCTCCACCCAAGGTCTGCTGTGGTGGCAGGTTTTGACTGGCAGCCTGCTCCCCTCAGCTGTTAGGGTTTGAATTATTGATGCCTTTGTGTGTCACCGCTCTCTGTCCATATCCCTTCTTAACAATGTTTTCCCCTCCCTCCTTTCTCTCGTCTCATTTCTCTCCTGAGATCTATGAGACCAGCTGCAACTCTTGTTCTCCGACTTTTAATGAGCAATTAAAACGACCGGAATACCCACTGCACTTGTAGGACTGCAGACATTTTGCTGCACAGTAAATACATTTTATGAATAATTATGTGTGGATGCATGTGTTTACTTGATACCCAGTTGCACCGACAAGATGCAAAAATGAAAACATTTTAAAATCTGAAACCATAAGCAGATTAAAAGTAAAAGAAACTAAAAGTTGTGAATCTGTAGTGCAATGGGTTTTAAAGGGATAGTTCACCCAAAAAATGAAAGTTCAGTCATTATCTACTCGCCCTCATGCCGACTGAAGGTCAGGTTTAGTTTCTTTGTCCACAAAACACTGCTGGAGTTTCACAGGAAAACAGTGTTGCAGAAACTCCAAATAATTGAAGTGAATGGTGACCAGTTTTTAAATAGAAAAAATACAAAACAAAAAAAACAAAAAAACAAAAAAACAAAAAAAAAACAAAACAAAACGTAAAATAACCCCATACTGCTCGTCTGGCGTAATCCAGGTCTCCTAACGCTACAATATGCTGTTCACTTGCGCACGCACACTGTTACGCCACACACACCCAGTTCAGACGGTGTGCACACATATGAGAACTCCAAGATAAGGATGTACAGTGAAGGTTCAGGCTCAAAACATGGTGTAAATAATGTCTTTCAAGTCAACTTGGCATGCTGGGACTTTAGAAGACTTGGATTACAAGAGACGAGCAGCATGGAGGCATTTTATTTGATTTTTTTTGTTGTTTTTTGATGTTTGAAAACTGGTCACCATTCACTTCTGCAGATTCTGCAGCACTGTTTTCCTGTGAAACTCCAGCAGTGTTTTGTGGAATAAAAAACTGCCTTCAATCGGCATCAGGGTGAGTAGATAATGACTCAGTTTTCATTGTGGGGTGAACTATCCCTTTAACTACAAGGGCACTTGAGAGTGCAGACCTCCGTCAGGGCCAATATTCTACAGCAGTCCACTCCTCTATGATATGCAAATCTGCAAGTACAACTTCACAGTCAGTATTTTTGCTTCTTTTTGTGAAGAGTAAATTTTGAACATTTTTCTTAATATATCTGGTGGAGTTTATTGCAAACAATTCACAATTGGACATGCGTGAGAATGTAATCACTTGGATGATATTTGTGTATTTACACTATCATAGCCACACGTTAGTTTGAGAGAAAAGCGTTGTTATAATTGTATTGTTCTCCCATGAAACCACCATCCCCAAGTCCTCCATAACGACTGCTTTCTGCGTGACGTTTGAGCAGCTACATGTGTGGGCCACTCCAGAGGATTACTGGTACTGCTACCATCTACTGGATCTAACAGGTTCTTCCTTGGCCCATGATACACCTTTCTACCAAATTTAATGGAAATCATGCTATTAGTTTTTCTGTAATCCTGCTGACAGACAAAGAAACATGACACAGAAAAAATAACGTCCTTGGATAAGGTAATAATTATGTATGTTGCATAATTGCTGTAAATTACTTCTATATTGTTTGTTCTTCCTAAATGTTATTATCTTTATGCCTAGTATTAGACACAGGGTCTAAGCCTGTTTGGTTCTGTTTGGTCACAGAGAAAAACAGGACCAATATGGAACACTGCTCCTCCTGAGCGACTCCATTAGTGTAATTAGAGTTGAGCCACATTTGGACATTTGGAGGATTTTTCATCATTAAACTTCCACAGAGTTTATTACGAGTGAAAAAGGAGATTTGTGTGCAGAAAATTGAGCTGTGAACTGTTAAGCTGGCAGTGATTCATAATATATCTGTAACATGAATGATTTACTGTTACAGCTGTCGGAGCGCTCAGGAATGTTTAACAGCTGTGTATTGATAATTAGGTTATTAATTTTCCGTCTGTTCAGTAAAAACAAACTTTTCACTTATTTCTTTTTGGGTTGAACCTGTTGCAGTGTTTTCAGTGTTTTTGCTCATCCTAGTCTTAAATACTGTTTAGGGTTGTGAGATTCGTCTTTTACTTTTACGGAGTGGGCCATGTTTATGTGTTGCCATAGAACCTACAACATGAGGCATTGTTGTGTCTGTGGTTGTTAATTACCAAATTTCAAACCATAAAACTGATGATTTTGAGTCTTTAAATGGTTTACACGTATTTCTTCATATAGAAACCCAAGATGACATCCTAAAATATCTTGTTTTACTCACAACCCAAAGATATTCAGTTTACTGTCTAGAGGAGTAAAGAAACCAAAAAATATTCACATTTAAGAAGCTGAAATCAGATAATTTTTCTTAAATAATTCCTCAAACTGTTTCATTAATTATTAAAAACCTGGCAATTGATTTAATACCGATTAATAATTGATTAATCATTGCAGCTCTATTTGGTTCTTTAATTAATTTAGCTATTTTCCAAAAACAAATACCAAACTAATGCAGCACCTTCTGGTCTTTTTCACTCACAATTACATAACTTAGATGGATGCAAGTAGCATACCTGAATATGCAGCAGTCCACTCACATACAGCAGAAATTCTTCAGTGTAACCTGAATATAACCCTGAACTGCTACTGATACTGATTGTTAGAGAGGGCTTGTGTCTCCCTCTGCTGGTCAGAGATGTTACATCATCTCATACAGATGAGCTGCTCTTGTCTGGGACTGACTATTCAAGAACAATGAACTCTTTAATTGTAAATGCTACATGCTTCAGTGTGACCATTATATATATTATATTTACATACAATATAAGCTAAACCATTTCTAAATAACAACATTTAAATTGAACTTTGAGCATTGGCCCATGCAGCTACAGACTGTTACCATGCAAACTAATCCTGGCTGTCAGGTCCTGAGTGTTCATGCTCTATAGGCAGGCCAACATGATGTGACAGTGCAGGGGTCAAAGGTAATCGTGCTGTCACAAGCGATCCCTCTGACACAAACCCGGCATGTGACAACGGCATGGCACGCTGGCTGCTTTTCACAGGACCAGGCAGACTTTTGGTCAGCCATGGAGGTTACTCAAACACCCAGAATACACCTGGGTAACTATGAGCTATATCTCAGTCATTAGCATCCGTAACAATCCTTATTACTTTAGTCATTATAAACACAGCATTGAACAGTCTTTAGCTGACAAACTTTTGCATTCAGCAGAGATATTTTGATGTGGTACTGCCACATGTTGATCAATGGAATTGTGTGAAACCACTGGCAGGACTGTGTATTGTGTCACCTGTCTGTGTGTGTGCGTACTCGTGCATGTTCACAAGATAAAGAAAACAGGGATCCACTCATATGATGAATGTTTTTATGTCTAAATATACACTTTACACTTGACCACTTTATTAGGATTACCTGTAAAAACTAATGCAATCCAACTGCTCTGCCATTAATTCCATCTATTTATTATGATGCCTGTAATGTTTTTCTTTGGCACTGTAATAGAGAAGTTAATCAAATTATGTCTTAGCACTGAGATTTATAGTTAGCAATGGTGTTGAACTGAAGTGAAATATATTCAGAGGTGTTTCTACTATTCTGCTCCTCTTATGTATGAAAATAGGAAGGAAAAGAAATTAGAAATACCTCTAAATATATGTAGTCCAGCACAACACCACATTTAACTATGAGCTAAATAATAAACATAATATTGAATTTACATGTATGTACAGTATATTGCTTGTTTGATGTTGCTTATTCTGTTATTTGATGTTGATTTGACAATGCCTGATGAAAATCTATGGTAGATCAAATTGTTGGTCCGTTAAGTTAGTCCTGTGTGGATCTTCTGTTTGAACGTTGTGGCCACGAAATCTGCAATGAATCTGAAGAACACTTCAGTTCCTGTTCAAATCAAGCAATCAAACTACTTTTTGAGGACAAAGTGCAGATTCTTGACAACTATGGCATTCAAATCCACTTGTGACGTACTGCAATGCATAGCACTACAGAATATTCCATGGGTGTATTTGTGTATGTAAATAACTGTATTGTTTTCTTTTTAAATATGTTATCATATTCTATTCTGCCTTTAGTCATCTGTATACATTATATCTGAAAAGGATGAAGGAACTACAACTTTCAATTCACTGTGCAACTCTGTGTTATATAATGATAAATTCCTTTTATAGGTTGATGTAAAAGGCTAATGCTAATTTACAGTGAACACTCCTGCATACACAGTGTATTTTTCTGTCATATACACTAAATGAACATAAGGTTAATGTCTGTTTATTAGTGAACAGATATAAATGTGTACCTCCATCAGGCAGGTTGGCCCAGTAGATGACTCTAAAACCCAGCAGGTTGCCATTCAGAGCGTCTTTGGGAGGAGTCAGCCAGGACAGAGAGATTACCTCTGGAGACGTGGCAGTGGCCTGGACGTTCTCTGGAGGACGACTGGGCACTGAGGGGGAAGAGTCAGGACACAGACTGTGAAATAAATGCACTCTAAGTAGAAGCTGGAGGACTGACAACGTGTAGCAGCACCCTCAGGTCTCCACTAGGTTGTGATATATCCTCACAAATCTCTCCAAAATGAAACCAAGCTGTGTGTCTCTGTGAGAACAGCAAATTCACAGCTGTGTTTGTTGACACTACTCCTCTTAGGACACATGGATAAAATGAATCCAAATGTATTTTAATATATTAAACATATCACATCTTTTTATATATATGTATTTGTAGAATCCTGTGTTGGTTTTTGCAGGACCCCTTACTGTTCTTTTTTATTATATTATATCAGATATATATCAAGATTTTATTCTGATTATGTACAATCCATACATCATCAAAACTTCACTGAGTTTGATATCATATTGTAGCTTCATGTCCCTCCCGTCTTACCGTCCTCCAGTGTGGTAGCAGCCACCTCTGTGGAAGAGGGCCCAGTCCCAGCGCTGTTGCTGGCTTGCACCACGACTCCGTACTGTGTGAACTTCTTCAGGTTGTCCAGCACCAGGCTCTCTGCGTTGTCTCCTGTGGTCTCCACGCTGATCACGCTGAATTGGTAGTTTCCACCTGAGCTGTACTCCCTGTAGCCCACCTGATAACCCCTGATGGCTCCATTCTGGAGGTGCTTCTTGGGCGCCTGGCAAAGGAAAGACAGGAGTTATTTGAGACAATGACGATGATGAACGTCCCTGATCTTTTCTACTTGAGTGCAAAAGTACTACATTTTACATTTGTTTACACTCACTGCTTGTATGTACTACATCATCTGACTAAAGAGGGAATGATGTAAATGCTGTCTTTTTCTTGTCTACCAATCAAGGTTAGGTTCCCTCATCTTAGGCAATGCAATCACATGTGGAGAACTCTGCACACCAAAAACATCCCAAAATGCATTCAGGATGTATTCAGATCCAATAGAGATGAATATCATCAAGGCACAGAAGTGAGGAGGTATGTTTGGTGCCACATATAAAAATGCATCCCTATGGACAAATATCTTGTTAAGTGGGCAAAATACATCTTCTTTGTTAATGTACCCTGACAACATATATATTAACATAACTACTCAAATCCCTGAGAATCACTTAGACCTGTGTTATTTTGCACTTAATAACCTAAGTACCTACCAGAGTTCTTAGATGCACTGTTTACTATCTTAGTTGTTTATTTTGTTTTTTTGTATTCTCTTTTTGTTAGTTGCAGTGTTGTCTACTCTTTAGCCAGACAAGAGCCAATTGTGTAACTTCTGTTACACTCCATGTGACCTGTCACACTGCCATATGATGCAATGTTGTGTCGTTTTGCCTTGTTCCAAAAGAAAAAATGCATTCTGAAGAAAGAACTTGTCAACTTCAAACTATCAAACAGAATTATACTCCTAATAGTATCATATAATCCTCATATAATAATTCATTGAAAATACCACAGTTGGCACCACATAGAGCAGCCAGACTGCATGGTTAGGGATGGGAATTGATAAGATTTTGCTGATACCAAGACCATTACTGATTCTGCAATCAGTCTGATTCTGTGATTGATACCTGTTTTGGTTCTTGATTAGTTTTCTGTGTCAGTGCAACTGTTTTCTGATCTGTGAAATGAGAGAATATTTGTACAGCATCGTTTTCATTTACGTTTTCTTAGTCAAAGAAAAAGAATCAGGTGAGCCTGCCTGCATGGTGTAACTGTTACTATAACAGGATATTTAGCCTCGGTAAAGAACATGCTGCTCAGCTGGGAAGCAGTGGCGCTCATGCGTTAAGTGTCAAATACGTCTCATTCCTGAAATTTAAATCCATGTTGCATTTTCAGCATATTTCTGGTGTTTTTACTTGAAATGATCACTTTACAACATTACAACAGGCATTGTTGTCATCTTTCTCATGAAATGAAGCTTTGGACAATTTCTTTCTCTTTGCCATGACTCTTTCTTGCTGCACGTTTCCAACAGCTTAGATGTGTGAGTTTGACGTCATTATTTTACAATATGCAACTGTCAGGAAAACTTGACGACTACAATATAAGGAATTCATAAACTCAGAGGCATACAGTTCTGATGGATTGGACATCTTAGAACTGGTTCTTTCTTCCTATCACTATAGTTGCAGAAAAAAAAATGATTTTTTCTGTTTGGCAGCAACCACAGATTCCCGTTTAAAAACAAAATGAGAGAGAGGAAGTAAAATATGATTACAAGTCATCATGTGAGGCGAATATTTAGATGCATTCTGGTCCCACAGTGCCTTGGATCTACACACAATTTTAATAACTCAGGAACACAAGATCCAAGCTGTAAAAAGGCCAAAATATCTGTGTAAATAATGGAAATAATCACTTATTACAACACCTAACTCACCAGACATGAAAATAAAGACTGATAACGGCACCATACTGTAGCCACACGCACACACAGTTCTTTTAACACCTCTGTTTATTCAGGAACAGCCAACTGAGCACACAAGCTGTTTTAATGCAATATCCTGCTCTACATTCATAAAGTAAAACAAAGTCACACCTGGGAGCTGACCAGTACAGCTTCAATCTGCTCCTGCTCGCTGCTGAGCAGCTCAACTGGAGCAGGAGCAGGTTAAATGTTTAGTTCAAAGATTCACTGACTTAAAGGAGAAAACAGCACTGAATGTGAAGTGGAATTTGAAATAGCAATCTTTCTCCCACAAGCCAACTCTCAGCTCTATCTCACGTGATTGTATCTATCAGGACACAGCTACATACTAACATCATGGAAAAATACACACGTCTTTAACCCGCAGGGTTGGATTAACTTACCCGCCAAGTAACTCGAATGCTCTGAGAGGAGAGGGCTTCCAGCTGCACGTCTTGAGGGGGTCCATCAGGAGCTGAGATCATATCACCAACATGTTCATGTTATAAAACTGCACACATCCATAAACTGTCTCAAACATCTGCTGAGAACAACACTGCTCTGCACAAAATGCCACTAATCACGATAATGTTAGGATGTGAGCCTGGATCTGGCTTTTTTAACAAATTGTTTTTACAGGTGGCTGCTGAGGGTGAGGAGACGTGCTCTGTGGGGGGGTGGAGGAGACAGGAGATGAGGGGATGTGGGGGCTAATTTGCAGAAGGGGTCCAGCCTCCGCCTATTGACCGTAGTGTGACATTTACTACTGAGGCCGCTAATTGAAAAGTTCTGCTTTTAGTGCTGGGTCAGCGTGTGTTCAATAATGCAACAGAGCCGATGGTGCTGATGTCACCGCGCTGTTAATGAATTAACTCAGTCGGCCCTTTACCTCCGTTTGTCTCTTGTCTTTCACTCACGTCTGACTGTTGTCTTTCTTAGTAGTTTTGTTGGGTCACAGTAACAAATCAGATTTACTCTTGGTTATTGTGGATTATTTGTGTCCTAGTGAGTGTCTGCATGATTTAATTCTGCACAGAATATACACGCTCCGTCACTTTGTTCTCACCTGCTTCGTCAGTGGTGATGGTGAGCTCGTTGCTGGCCTCGCTCTTGCCGATCAGGTTCTTGGCGAACATGCGGATGTTGTATGTGGAGGAGGGGTGCAGGTCGATGATGGTGGCCTGGTTGAGCTGAGGTGAGACATCTTTGGTCTTCTGAGCGGTATCCCAGGAGGCTGCAGAGGGGAGAGGGCGAGCTTTATTGGGGTTGCTGAAGTCAGGGGAGAGGTCAAATCTGGCTAAGTGCATTAGGACAGGCTATATTAAATTATAGCACTGAGACAAAGTGAATGCAGGGAGTTTTCATCAACCAAAACACACGATTCTCTACAAGCTTACACATTTCAATGTGCCAACATATTCTGATTCCATCTTATTTTAGATATAAATGTCTTCTCTTGTACCTGATTTGTTCTTGCTCTCAATATCGAAGCCTGTGATTGGGCTGTTGCCATCAAAACCCATAGTCCAACGCAGTGCAATGGTCCTGTCCTTCACTTCTCTGATCTCCACCTCTGGGGGGTCTGGGGGCTCTACAAGGCACAAAGTTGACAAAACCTTTGTTATTTCAAGTGGCAATTTTCCATCATCTGCGATCGGTGTGAAGATTGAAAAGTTAAAGCATCAGTTAAATTTTTTTCTTTGAGCATTTGCAGTGGGTGCAGCTGTACCTTGCACTGTGAGCTGTATGATTCCTCTGTCTTCACCGAAGGAGTTGATGGCGTGGCAGGAGAAGAAGCCGGAGTCCTCCCTCACTGTGGGCATGATCTAATGGATGCACAGGGATGAGATGAGTTTACAAGTGAACTGATGCAGAGGATAACATGCAGGTGGATTTCCACCATTAGTGACACTAATGTTAAAAAAACTGATGCTAATATGTAGTCAGTGATTTGTTAATTTTTTAACATTAACGGGCCCAATGGAAGCATCATCATAAAAATATTATGGAAATATTATAGGAATACTACAGGCAGAAATGTGACCCTATGATCCTCTCACTCTGCTATGTACTACATGTTGTAACATGTCACTTTGATCATGAAGGTGACACTACAGAGAATACAGGCTACATTTTTTTATAGAATATATTTTTTTTAACTGAGGACCCCTGACCATATTTTATAGATATTTCATATTATATTCAATGCACTGCAGTAACAGTACAGGACAACTGATAAACTGTACACTTAGAATGAACTACCTGAATTTTGAGCAGATTATTTTCTGTGAATATTTCATCAGTGATAACTTTTACTGATATTCTTAGGAACCTTTACACAATTCTGTCTGTATTACAGTGCATATGTACTTAACAGGCTTCTTATTTGACAAATTCTGTGTTTTCTTCTCCTTGACACTTGGCCATGGTTCTATTTGCTCTTAGGTTGTTTTAAAGTAAAGTATTTTTCTAATGCAGGATGAGGCTGGTTGACAGAGGCTGAATGAATGCTGCATATATGCTGACTATATTTTTTTTTTAATTCTTACATCCCTTAAAATCAAGAAGACCCTGTGACCCCTGTGAAGTTTTCTTGACCCCACGTGGAGGTTGGGACCCCCCAGGTTGGGAACCAGTGGTTTAGAAAATATTATAGGTCCTACATGAAACTGACAGCAACACGTAACTGAGAGAAAAAGGTGCAATTATAAATCTGTCTGCTATTTTAGCACCATGGACAGCGCCACAGATCTACAGTTACAGTTAGATTACTGATATTTCAGAGCCATGCTTGAAGCTGTAGATTCTAACTTGCACAAAGCTCAGTCAGATAAAGGATCAATACGTCAGGCAGACTAGACTACACTAGATCATATTCAACTAAACATCCCCTCTGCCCCTACACTCTCTCTGCTACTAGGGGATGGAGTAGGGGGATGGCAGGTTAACAAAGAGGATGCATTTTGGTCATTTTGTTAACAAGGGGGATGGCATCCCCCCTCAAATTGCTGCCAAGATGTAATATGTTTACTTCCATGGAGATGCTTTCTCTCCAGTTTTTGGCTTTGACCCTTTGAAGCGAACAAATGTCTACTTGTGACCTGTCATAACAGGTCACAGCCGTAATGTGGATATGAGTAGTAAACAGTTAAAACAAAGAGTTGTTTTTCTGCCTCAACTTGTCTTTAGAAGGATTTCCCAGTACAATTTTAATAAGAAAAAAAAAACAAAACAAAAAAGTAGAGAAAAGTCAGAATTCACAGGGACAAATTTGAGTATTTGTGGCTTCATATAAAAAATATCTAATAGACAGTCCTAACTTGACTTGTACACTTTGAAGTAGTGCAGCCCCCTACCTGCAGGGTGGAGATGACTTCATCGCCCACCTCCTTGACAGAAACCACGTAGCGGCTGGTCTCGGGGTTGATGATGCGTTCCTCCTTCTCCCAGCGTACCATGATGGGTTTCTCACCATGAGCCGTGCAGCTCATCTTCTTCTCTTCACCCTGCGTGGCCAGCGTGGTGTTGGGATAGGACGTAATCATGGCAGGAACTGGTGTGGAAATAAGGTGAAGAAAAAGAGAAGAAGATATCTTGTTACATTTATTGTCTAGATGAACCACATTGGTACTTGATTTTGAATTATAACTGACAGATCTACTCAAAGGAACAGAGACCCATTTCTCTGGTTCAAATAACTTTTGATTAAGCTGGTAGGTTTTCCACGGAGCCCCAGAGTGGTCAATATTAAACAAATAAATAAGATATTATGAAACAGATGATCATATAAAGTCAAGTCACAAAAGTCAAATAAATCAATAAACCAAAAAACTGTGAAATAAGTGATCCAGGATTCTGGTTTTTATAGGAACAGTTTTAATTGAGTTTATTTTCATTTCTTCATATACTTTTCCATTTCAATTTACCCTTTTTTTTTTTTTTCCCCCCAAAAGTCTGTTCTTATTTTAAAATGTTATGCTTGCCGCCCCCTCAGCCTTCATCCAATCAGACTCTTGGCCTCTTTTGGCAAACTCAACAACTACTTCCAGATGTAGCCAGCTAGCTTCTGTTAGCCAGAGCAACAACAGTGCCAAAGTAAATCTGAATCGATCAAGAACAGGATGCTGCACAGTTATATGATACCACAGTAGTTAGTTATATAGTACCTAAGCTCTTGTTTCATTTAGCTTAGCAAGGCTACTTTTCCTGCCAGCTAACTAGCTAGGCAGGTTGGTGAACTTACTCAAAATCAAAAGGAAGAATCAGCAGTTCGCAGGTTGATTCAGAATTACCTCTGTCACATTTAACTCTGAAGATGTTCCTCAGAGAACCAGAGATACCAGTTCCATTAAGAACATAGCCAAGCCTGTTGTAGCCAACAGGAGCAACTAAGTTAGACAGCTTACTGAAGTTACTGAGAGAGCTACAGAGCATGTGATTGGCTAAAGAATGTCTGTCACAAAACAAACATGAAGACCAATAAAACTAAGAACCCTGTAGGAAGCACTGTGTAGGATATAGTGGCATCTAACAGTGACATTGAAGATTGCTAACAAACTGAATACAACTCGACTCACTCTCCACGTCCAAGCATGTGGAGAAACTATGTCACTGCGTAAATCCTGAAAAATGCGGCAGGCCCTCACTAGAGCCAGCGTTTGGTTTGTCTGTTCTGTGCCACTGTAGAAACATGGCAGTGCAACACGGTGGCCTCCGTGGAAGAGGACCCGCCCCTTCTGTAGATATAAACAGCTCAATCTAAGGTAATATAAACATACTTTTGTCATGGTTTGCTAGTTACTTCCAGTTTTATTTTGTAGTCCTGGTCCTCCCTCATGTATATTGACTATACTTTCTGTCTCTGACCTTTGCCCGCCCTTTTTGATTTGTTTCACCTGTGTCTGATTAGTAGCTTGTCCATTTAGTCCTTGTGTTTCTCTGTTTCTGTGTCAGTTCGTCGTCGTCCTCTGTGTTGAGAATTCCAGCCCTTTCTGTTTTCTTTGCCATTTAGGACTTTTTCCTTGTTTTTGGATTTTGCCAGCTTCAGTTTTCTGTGTTTAGGACGACCTCATTTTCCACGTAAGCCTGTTGCTCATTTACTTTTTTGTTATTAAGTCACTTTGAACTCTTTCTGATCAGCCCCAGTCTGCATTTTTGGGTCCATTATTGTTTACCTGCTCTGATTAAAACACATTCATAACAACTGTTGAATATTACATTCCATTTTTTTTGCAATATTCTACCAATATATCCCCCCACATCTCACACACTGGACCTTTAATGGCTCCTGAATGATCAAACATTATTGCAATACTGGTTAAGCTCTGGGAGGCATGGTGGCGCAGAGGTTAGCACTGCTGCCCCACAGCAAGAAGGTCCTGAGTTCCACTCCTCAAGCCGGCAGGGCCTTTCTGTGTGGAGTTTGCATGTTCTCCTCGTGTCTGCGTGGGTTCTCTCCGGGTGTTCCGGCTTCCTCCCACAGTCCAAAGACATGCAGCATAATAGGTTAATTGGTGACTCTAAATTGCCCGTAGGTGTGAGAGTGAGTGGTTATTTGTCTCTGTGTCAGCCCTGTGATGAACTGGCGACTTGTCCAGGGTGTACCCCGCCTCTCGCCCAATGTCAGCTGGGATAGGCTCCAGCAACCCTCACGGATAAGCGGTTAAAGAAGATGGTTAAGCTATGTCCAAGTACACTAAACAATCAAAAAGCAGTGCTGGTTTTGCCATTTTAATCACATGACATTTTGTCGAACAGTGTTAGTTTTGTACTAAGTTTAGCTATCTACTGAGTGCCAGAAAAACTCATTAATTGCCAACTGTAAAATTAAAATGAACCCTTTTGACATGTTATATAGCAAATTTAAAAAAATGTGCTTACATTAGGTACTCGAAGTATTCAGAGAATGTACAGCCTCCCTTTAATGTTGTGTTGAAGGCAACAAGCAGCCTTGACATGTATCTTGTATCGAGGGTCCTAAATGGTACAGTGATGCTCTAACAACACTAAACGCACACTAACGACATACATGCCTCATTACACCCACAGCAGAGTGTATAACAACCCTCTGCTCCCAGTTGCTCACAAACACTCACACCCACGTACACACACACACACACACACACAGGCACAAGCTCGCGCATGCAGACAAATGTGTGTGCTCGCTCTGGCACACACACATACATACATGCACACACACACAAACACACTGAGCGTGACCTCAGTGATGTGATGGGAAGTGTCAGGCAAGAGGTTGCAAACATTTAAGCCTCATCTCTTATTCACTCTGCAGCCATTTGGGGCTCGGCTGTGGAAAAGAACGCTGATTTATTTTGCATGACAAGTATGAATTTTTTGTGAGACACATTTGGAAAAGTGGGGGGAAAAAAATAAGTGCTCAGGCTTTATTTAAACGTTATCGTTTTAGTGCACTGCTACTTTCATTTTGCCATGTAAGAGGCTCGGAGGTGGCGCAGGGCGATGTTGTTGACACTCCTGGCAGAGTGGGACACTGTGCCAGGTGACAAAAAGCAAGAGCGGTGAAAAGATCGAGACACTTCTACATGTAAGGTGTCCAGAGGACGCCTGTACTGTAAACATTATTAGATAGACATTTCAGAATGGAGGATCTGGAGGGGAGGTACATTAAAACTATAGTATAGCTATAAAGGCAACGGAAAAAAAACAGGAAAAAAAAATCTGATATTCTCTGAGGGTGTTTTCACATTAAGTCAAATTGCTTTGCTCCCCCTTTCCACTTCCCCCCGTTCAGTTTTCACATCAGTATTAGTATGTTATTCTGTACCCAGGACACTTTCATCGTCATCCACACATTTGATTATGTTGTGGCCAATCGCAAGGTGCCAATAGCAGTCCACTTCCTTGCTTTTGTATTAGTTTTATAATTAGTTTTCATACCCGATGTGGGGTGTACCTGAGTACACATGAGGGGGGACGGACTACATTTGAGAGCGTTGGTACATTGAAGGACATAACAAAGCATATATGTATTTTCATATTCATCCTTTGACTAGACACAGCTGTGATGGCAATAAATGAATTCAAGGCAAAAATACAGTTTTCTTCATGTTTTCAAGGCCAGACTAATTTATCCTTATATCCATTATGTATCAGAGTTTTACAGACTGTTAAAGCCGCTATTTTATAGACAGTGTTTGAAACTGTTGCACTGACAAACCAGACTTTCCAAAGAGCTGTCTGTCCTCTATTCAACCAAGAAAGGAATATTAATTTAATGTTGCATCATTAATCATAATCACTTTTTATTTCCCTGAATCGGTTAGAAAGTCATTTTGCAGATTTGTAAACTATTTTGCGTGGTTCTCTGATCAAAGTAGTCACTTTTATTTTAACATTTGACACAGACGGCAACTCTGTAGTTAAAATGAACATTAAGCTAAATTTATTTTATACCATGACATCTTGATTTGAGATTAATATCAAAGAAGGCGAAGACACAAAGGCAAACAAATGCTCAACAATGGGAGTGTCTCTGCAACATGAAGAAGGCTCAGAGATCAGGCACACGTGCAATTTGTACGTCTGTGTGTGAATGTTTTTTCAATGCATCAGCACATGTCTATGTACATGCATGTGAGTATGCACATGTGTGTGTTTGTGTGCAAGCAGCCCAGCTGAGCCAGCCCTGAGGCATGCTTTGTGGCCCTGTAATTGTTGTGTTGATGTATTTCTTTAATATCCAGTAGAATTACGGGAACAGGACCACGGGGAGGAGTGAAGAGAGAAAAAGAAAGACAGAAAAAGAAAGAGAGGTGGTGAAGGAGGAAAAAAGGGAGTCCCCTGTCTCATTAGGCATCAATTCCCCTGACATTTGATTCAGAGGACAACACACAGCAAACACACAGCTGATCTGACAAGACATACAAAGGTGATTTCACCTTAAAGGGACAGTTCACCCCCAAATCAAAAATACACATTTTTCCTCTAGCCTGTAGTTCTATTTATCCATCTGTACTGTTTTGGTGTGAGTGCAGATTGCTCAGACTGTGGTGCTCAAAAGGGCCAAAAAAAAAAAAAAAAAAAAAAAGAATCAGTGTCTCTTTCCAAAAACCATGACCCTCACAAGATAATTAACAGACCTTGTTGTTGACCAGTTTCAGGTAGGAACTACTTTCTTTCTGGTAGAAAGTAATTCCAGTAGTTTCTAAAATAGTTCCAGTAGATTCTACTGCAGAATGAAAGTAGTTCCTACATGAAACTGCTCACAACAAGGTCTGTGGATTATCTTGATTAACCGGGTCATGATTCTTAGAAAGAGCCACTGCATTTGAACTGATCTTTTTGGTGCTTTGAGTACCACAAGCTGAGTGCCAGACATCTCTGGAAGGCAGACATCTCTATGGCCCATATCTCCCAAACTCTACAACTCACACCAAAACTATCTAGATGGATAAACAACACTACAGACCAGGGGAGAAATGTGTATTTTTGATTTGGGGGTGAACTGTTCCTTTAAATCCAATCTTTCAGTATATCAACCACTGTGAGCCACTTTGTCACTTTGAATCATCTCCAGTCCATCTCACCATTAATATCTTTAATTTTACTTTCATTATTTTTTCTAAAGAGTGCCTATGTATTTTTCCATCTATTATTAATGCTGTCATCTATGTTTTTGCTGAGATCGTTATTTGTGTTCATAAAATCCTAAAAAACTCGATAAAAATATTTGGGAAAAAAGAAAAGAAAAAAGCTGAAGCACTTGTAAGTTAATGAAGAAAAAACTAATTTTAAATCGACATAAAAGCTAGACTTACTAATTTACTATTTAGTAGGACAAGTTGTTATTTTTCTTTGTTTTAAATATTGTAATAAACATTGTATGTAATATTGTGGACTCTTTATTGTGGTATTACTGTACCTTAAGGTTTTGGTATTGTTACATCCCTATCAATCACTGTGAGTCACTTTGTCGCTTTGAATCATCTCTGGTTCATCTTACCATTGAAATCTTTGTTTATGTGTCTGGCTGTTTTATTAATAACTTGCTGTATGCACATGCCTGGAAAAGACTAAATCTCAGTTTATAGACATACTGACATGTTCAAATGAAGCATAAATAGATGACTAAATAGGGCTCACTATCCTTCACACAGGGACACACATACACACAAACAGGAAAAACACTCTGCACTGCTTCTCTTTAGAAACCAATAATGTGTGATTTATTTATTAGGATGAGGGGAGGATGATGACAGGAAGCGGTGTGTGTACCACTGGTTTGCAGTCCCAAGTTTTCATGAAGATTATTCCTAGAAATGTGCTGCTGTGTCTGACTAGATAATAACAATACAACATAAATAAAGGAAACATCGGCTTTACATTTTTTGGAAAACCAAAGAATAACAGGCAGAGTGCGTAGCGTATGTTTGCTGCACAGCACAATGTGTCTTTTATGTGGAGGTGAGGAGAGCCCTGTTCCTCCACAGCAACCCAGAGGGCAGTGATGATACGCTTAAGCCTGCAGGGGATTGTGGGGGATAGGCTGGCTGCTGATAGGCTACTCCCGTGAGACAAAAGCCCCCCTCTCCCTCCCTTCTCCCAGGCTCCCTTTCACCTGGCCAGGTTACCATGCCAACCAGCATCGGACAGTCTCTCCTCTCCTCTCCTCTCCGCTACTCTCCCCACTTCGCCTCCCTCCCTCCCTCCTCCCTCCTCCCTCTCCTCCTTCCTCTCTCCCCCTCTCTCCAGTCTCTACTCTTAGAAAAAAAGGGCCATTTCTAGTAGCCAGGAATAGAACATGGACCTGCCATTGATTTTCACAGGAGTATGATGATGATTACACAATCACGCCCTGAATGTCGCAATGCAGGGCCAAAAAAAGAGATACAAACAGAAAATGTTTCCAGTGGCTCTGACTGGTGGTGTTGGTGATGTGGAAAACAGAATTAGCCAAACGGAGGAGTCAGGAGAATTATAATAGCACATAATTACAGCAGAATGCCTACCTTCAGTGTGGGGCTATTCATCTGTGATCAAAGAAAGGAAGCAGTGGGACCATCTCCGAGGTTCAATGAGATGTGAGAGGTGATGAAAAGGGATTACATTTTTTTTCAGAGGCACCATTTGAGCCAGATTAATTGTTATTAACAGAAAGGACTGAAATATCGAGCTCTATTTTTGAAGTCATACAAAAACTTTGCAAATAGATAATGATTCATGATGACGATAATTCAGTCCACAAATGAGGTCTCTGATGTTTGCAATGCCCTTATCAGATAGTGCTTTTTATTAGGGATACCTCGATTATGTTTTTTTTTTCAGCCAGTCCCAATTGCCAATTGTCTATAGGCCATATCAGCTGATACATGGCCGATACCAATATTTTTTTCTTTTTTTTTACAGCAGCTGGTACAGCAGTATTTGGTGGTCAGTTTGACATTAAGCAAACTGGACCAGTAAAACAAAATTTTAGGTGACTCAGCTGCTCCTGAGTGGAACATAATGAGCCCATGAGTAGAGAACGGAGTTGTAAGTCAGTGACTTTCACAACACATTCCTGCAAATGTTTCTCAGGAAAAGCCTTGCAAAGAAATGAAGTGCTGTAAGAAATGAAGAGGACTTTAAATTGAAACTGATACAGGAAGTGTTCAGCTTTTCACCAGAAATGATTTCATTAGCAAGTTTTTTTGGGAGGACTGAGCATATCACCAGATAAGTTTTTGAGTTTTTAGTGTTTAACGTTTTGATACAGTTTTGTGACAATGACACCAAGTTTTTTGTGCCATCTTTTTTTTATGATTAGTATTTAGCTTAGTATTAATTTTTTTACCTAAAGTCCACTAGGTGGTCACAGGCCAAGAAAAACTCAAAACACTAGATAAAAAATTCAAAGCACTTCCACCACTGCCCAATCTTAAAAAAATGTAAGATTTTAACTTGGGATGACTGGGTAAAATATGCAAACTCGTGACCGACACAAACCGACACTTGTAGCCTACTGTATATCAACAGAAGAACCAATACTGTACTAACTAGATGGTCTACAAGAGGAGACTCCTTTAGACACTCAGCTCTGGTCTGTCAGAGGTTGAAGAGAGTGGACAACAATTCTAAACCACATTAGGCAACTAAACACTTATTGATCTCTCAGTAAGTAGTTAAACAATGGATGATTAATACATACATGACACCACTAAACTCTCTTTTTGCTGCTATCTATAAGTCCTGCTTGTTTGCAATACTTGTCTGCAAATGTTGTTTTATATGTCTATATTATATATTATATACATTACATTATTATACATACATTATATTATATACAATATATTATATACTTTTCAAATGAATTTCCCCTTGGGGATCAATAAAGTATTTCGTATATGTGACTACAGTTTTGTATGTGTATATAAGTACTGTGTGTTTTGTATATGTCCTGCTTTTTTGCATATTTCACTGCTGCTTTTACTATTTTTAACAGCTGTGTGACCTTTTCCTATCTTTAAACTGCATGTTCTGTTATACGTTAGCTTTGTTGTATTTTAGGAAGCCTTTTAAAACTCTGGACTACAGATGAAAACCAGCCTTTTGACTAATTCTGGCTTTTTTTTTTTTAAATGTGTGTATTTATTAATGTGCACTGCCCCTCTCTAAATAAACTAAACAAAAAACTGAAATACTCTTGTTTTTTGTGTTGTTTTTTGTGTCTTCAGTGAACCTGTACAGGTTTTCTGATCTGTTTTAATTTTGTTAATCTTACCATAATTTTGATGTTTTTATTGTTTACTTTCGTTTTTTACATGTTCGAACTAAACATCTATCTATGTATCCATCCATCCATCCATTTATCTATCTAAACTAAACAAATCATTTTTCTAAGCGCTGAAAACTGTTAACCATCTGGTGTGCCATCTTCTCTGCAGATGAGCTGGCTTCATCAGAGTATCACCCATGTTGAGAGCACTGGGATGCTAGTCTACATTTCACCCCATACTGTGTCACTGGCTGGCCAGTGTAAGCCACAGGGCACCCCGCCTCAACGGGGCCACGGGGGCCAGACAAGAGAAGATGAGCTGGGATGCGTATAGCTCCCTGCCCTGGAGGCACACTGTAAGTGGGTGCTGGGGAAGAGATGGCGTGGATGGGGGGAAGGGAAGAGCTCTCTGGCGAAAGCACAAAGATGACTGGTTCACTGGCCGCCTGCAATGTACTGAAATAATTCCCTTAGCTGCACAATTGGCTTGGGCACGGAGCATGATAGCAAATGTATGCCTGCAGACTGGGCGGGCTTCTGTGTAGAGGGGAGGAGGGAGGGGGGGCTTGGATGCAGATGAGTAAATAAGATGAAAGAAATAGAGATCAGAGGAAGAGGGGACTTCCTTATGGTTGTCTGAAGGACGCTGTGCTTGGGAGACTGCTCAGTGACCACAAGACCATTTACCACTTCTCTTCAGTGAAGCCTCATTAAGTGCTCTGCCCTCATCACTGTGTCTGCCGACATTATGATGTCTAATAGGCTTGATTGGTCTTAATTGGCCCTGATAAACATTGAGTGGCTGTTGACTGACTCTGATAGCATCCGCTGTGGATTGGTAATGAATTGACTGAATTGCATCTGTTTTGGAGGTAGGGATGCTTGACTGGAGATTGCATGAAAATCATTTGTTTAAGCCTCCACCTGCAGCCAGTGTCATGACTGAGCAAAAACTGATTACTACTCTCATATAGAAGCTTATGAAAGAAAAGTAAACACGAACACAAGTGCATCTATGCACACTCGCGCATGCAGGCAACTTAGTCCTGATGCAGTGAGTGCAAGCAATTTCTACTGGCTGTTAGTGCAGCGGTGGTGTTCATACAGGATGATGCATGGCATATTATGACGAGACATTAGCCTATGCACAGACACTCATAACAATGAAAGTGCCAAGCTAGGACATCACAATGGCTGCAATTCATTTCCCAGGGAGTCCACCACAATAGCCTGGCAGAGCGGGATCTCTCTAAACCAGTGCATTAGTCGCCTGGCCCATTATTCTTTTGTAATGGCTGCACTGTGCTGCACTGTATCTGTGCCTTTACATTATGTCTTTGCGTTAATGTGTGCACTGCTTTGTCGGCAAATGTCTGTCTTTGTGTGTGCTTAAGAGCATGTTTGGTCACCTGTGCATATATGACCTTACAGCATCTTCACCATGCATGTACCTACACTATACACCTCAGAGTTTCTGATTGAATCTATTGATTTTCTCCCTGTTTGTTTACTGATACATCAAGCCACACTTGGACAGCCAATAATACACAGCGAAGATCATACTATCCATCACGTGAGTACTTCAGCATGCGTCAGCTTGTGTGCCTCCCTAATTGGCTCCTAAGCCTCTTAAGTAGCTGCCACTGCTCAAGTGGTGTAGGCTGGCCTGGATAAACAACAGAAAAACGGCACAGAGTGTACCGAACATCACAGAGTCCAACATTACTGAGCACTGCAGCCTCAGACGCTGTAGAGGACCGTGCGGGATAAACAGTGACTGGGCCTATTAAGCACATGGAGAGGCTTTAAGGGTTAATGAGCTAGTTGTCTGCACACACACACACACACACACGAGATGGGATGAGGTGTGGCTCCCCTGACGCCCAGCGAAGGTTCAGGTTACTACAGAGAGCAAAGAGACACAAATCAGGACAAAGCAACTATCACAACAACAGCCTGACACTTCAGGAGCAAAGCTCGCACCTGAGGGACTGCTGACACGCTCACAAACACACGCCACACACACACCCGTAAGACATAAAAAGACAAAGATCAATAATCTGTTGTATAAAAAAAACAGTCTTGCGGCGTGTTTGTTTTCCATGATCATATGTCATCAAGGATCTGGTTATTAGGGCAACTATCAATTATTTTCATTGTTGATTAACTCTGTCATTTTCAACTAATTTATCCTGTCACAATCTTGTCAGTGGAAAAATAGGTCCAAATGTTATGTCCATGTGCTCCACATGTTTGGACCTATACTTCAAGTTGTTTTTGTAATGATTATTTTCATCCTTGATCAATCTGTTGATCATTTTATACAATTATCAATTAGTTGTTTGGTCTATAAAATGGTGAAAATGATAAAAAATGTTGATCAGTGTTTCCTGAAGTCCAAGATGACGTCCTCAAATGTCTTGTTTTGTCCTCAACCCAAAGATATTCAGTTCACTGTTAGAGAGGAGGAAATAATTCTCTGATTTCAGCTTCTCTATTGTGAATATTTTCTGGTTTCTTCAGTCCTCTGTGACAGTACAATTGATATCTTTGTGCTGTGGATAAAACAAAACATTTGAGGATCCTCCATGTATCAAGACAATTATCAACAGACTAATCAATAACGAAAATAATCATTAGTTACAGCCCTACACTGTTTTTAATATAACTAAATGGAAAAAATACAATTAAGAAGCTTGCTTTTCAGCTGAGAATTGGAGAAGTTTAAGAGTGAGAAACGCTTTCTCTAGTTAAATTCAGGGATTAAGCAACAATTTTAGAACATGGTAGCATCCTACAGTGGGGATACTAGAGTATTAAAAAAACTTCAAAGGAATTCTTCAAAGATATTTAATTGTAAATCACACTTGAATGACATAAAGGACTGTACTGAGAGTCTGTGCCTCTGTGCATGAATGTTTGTCTGTGAGGGAGCATGATAGGCTGGAGTCAGACAGGAGGGGTCATGAAGGAGTGGTAGCCTATTTGGCTGCGGCTGGCAGACAGTGAGACACTCAGCAGGGAGTACTCTGCTCTGGCTTGATAAGAGCCACAGGGGCATAAGCCTCATCTAGCAGTGACTGATCAAAATGAGCACCCAGCCACAGCAGACTGGCTAGAGATCACACACGCACACACACACACACACACACACACACACGCAAATCCACAATCACCAACACAAGCTCAGACTCACTCAGAACTGTGCATTTCTGTGGAATTCAGATATATATTATTTGTGACATTGTGTTGTATGTAGACTGTCAAATCCATGCTTTTAGCATCTCTCTCTGTGGTGAATTAAATCATGTATTAGACTCTCATGGTTAATTAAGTGCTGTTTCAGCCTGAAGAGGGCAGTATTCCTATTGAAAAAAAAGAATAATATTACTACAAAAACACTTAATAGTAAGCAAACATTGAAATGTGTCAGGATTGCATGAATTCCAAAAACACTCTGCAAAAGAACTTCTTGATTTCTGTATCATGCATGTAATGATTGTTTGAACAGGAGACATCTAAATCAATCAATACATCCTTAAAAGTCATTTACTGGTCCTAATCTTGAGCTCTCATTGGTTAAAACTTGTAGAAAGTAAATCCACTGTGTATGTGCACGCCTACTGATGTTTATTTTTCTGTACTGAAAGTATATTGTTGACATAATAAGTGTGTTAAAGGTATACTTGTACACATATGTGCTCTTCTGAGGGCATACCTGCATTGTATCTTTGGTACTTCATTACAATATAGTTAGGTACACACTTGAAATGTTTAAAGTGTACTATTTCGATACGCAAAAGCACCCAAGAACACATCAATAGTATGATTTGCTTATATAAATGCATGCAGTGCATCTTGAATACAACTTTTAACACACCAAGTACAACTTAGGTACTTTAGTGTACCTTCTGAAGTAGCTGGTTTCAGAAAATGTACTTTTTTTGTTTGTTGTTTTTTTTTACTTGGGTGTGTGGGAGTGGAGGGAAGGGATGAAGGATGAGGATGCTCAGTGTACCTGCTGGTGCTGGCTATTGTATATGCTTTGGAAATAACAACATGTTAAAAAAAAGAACAACATCAACAGCTGTATTACATGTGTATGTGAGCATTACCAGTGTTAGCTCCAATCCTATATAATACAATATATATTATAAAATATAATGTCAGTGCTGATCAGAACATGGCAACTCAACAAATTTAACACTGGTCAGGCCTGAGGGAAAGGACACAGATACACACTGGAAGCAAGCATGCATAAAAACATGAAAAAAAAGTCTGTATCTGTCGCAAACATAAAGGTAGGATTGATTATCTGGGCTGGAATAGAGAAAACATGCTAAAGAAAAGAGAGAAGAAGGCAGTCAAGGGGGAAACGGACATGGATAACCTATTCCAACTCCAACCAGCTTTTCCGTCACTCAGCCCTCTTTTCCACATGGAAGCTCCTGCCTGCATGCAGAATTCAGGGCTTAATGGAGGGGAGTTAAGTCCTTGGCCACACAGCGGATAAATGCTGTACTTTTCTCCAAGAGATGCGTGGCGGTGGCTGTGTGCATTGCTTTCGTGGGATTCATTCAGGCAGAAAGCACAGAGCAAAGCACCATGACGGCATCTTCCTGGTGGCCTGACTGTCACAGACAAAGCCGACTCCAGTTCAACTCACTTAACCTTTGTGCTTTAGTGTTAACTTTTTACTTTAATGTCACCAGCAGTACCGAGCATGAACAGCCAGAGCATGAAAAAGGAAGAGTTGACCAGATAAGTCAAGTCAATCCCGTGTGAATTATTTGTGTAACTGTGACTGTCTACAGCACCTTTGAAGCAGGTTTTGAATGTACACTTTTTCAGCTTTTAGGTGGTGTTTTCCCATGAGACTTACTTTTGACATTGAGATACATGGACTTGCTGACATCAGCTCCGACGTCGTTGCTGACTCTACACAGGTAGAAGCCGCTGTCTTCTTCCAGCACATGCTTGATGAACAGAGAGCCATTGACCAGCACCTCGATCCGAAAGCCTGAGTTGAGGGCGATGGGTTTGAACTGAGGGACCCCGGCGCCTGTCAGAGAAAACAGAGTGACAGTTAATCAGGGTTTGACCCAAATACAAGAAAACATACACTGGCTAGTTAATATTCTCCTCCGTTAACACAGACATTTCTGAAAGTTTAAAAACCCAGTCACTGAAACTCAAACCCTGCTACAACGTGATATACAGCTTTTCAAAAGTCAAATTCAAGTACTTCCAAGGTGCACTTAAGGTTTTCCAGCACCTTACAGCTGTGATAAATGACATATTTATATACAAACACATGTTCAAAGTGTTAAAATCGGATGTTATTGTGCTATAAATAACCAAAATTATCTCTCATGAAAGAATTCTACAGAAAGGTGACAAATTAAAGGAAACAACAAAGTTTAATTTTTCAAAATGTGTCACCTTTCTATAAGTAGACTTGGCATCCTATTAAAGTGGCAACAATTAATCAATTAATCTGTCATAAATTCATTAATCAATTCATTTGAATATTTTCTAGTTTCTTCACTCCTCTCTGACAGTAAAGTGAATATTTTTGGGTTATGGACACAATCAGACATTTAAGGACGTCATCTTGGACTTTTTTCCATCATTTTCTGACATTTTATGCACCAAACAACTGATGGATTAATTGAGAAAATGATCAACAGATAAATCAATAATGAAAATAACTGTTATGCTCCACATGTTTGGACCTATTTTTCAAGTGACAAAATTGTGACAGGACTAATCAATTAATTGCTTTGAGTCATTTTTAAAAGAAAAAAGGTCCAAATTCTCTTATTTCAGCTGTTGTGAAAGCAATGCAATTACAATTTCAAGCAGTTTCAAGCACTTTATCCAAAATCCAAGCACTTTTCAAACTTTGAAAACACTACATTAAAACTGAAGCATTTTCAAGGATTTCCAGCACCTGCAAGAACCTTCAGAATAAGTAAGCAATGCCATTACTGACAAGAATGAAAACAAAGGATTTCACGTCTAAACTGATTTCTTATTGTGTCTGGTTGTGATGGAATAATGTAAGTTTAGTAGTTACATAATCTTGCACCTATTTCCTTCTTCTTCCTCGGACTGCTGCTGTTTCTAATCTCACAGTGCTTGTTTGGACTTGAGGTGGGTGTTATTATGTATTCAACCTCAAGGCTGTGGACATTATGTTTGTTGTGTTGGCATTCAGAAAAAGATCATCTACCGCAGAGAATAAGCTTGCCGGAGGACAAAAAAAAATCTTAGCATACAATTCAGCAAGATCGTCAAAAGAGAAGACAGGCGAGTTATCCAGCTAAAGGTCTTTGAAAACTTGGAAAAGACCTGGAAGGGACAGTTGTGTGTTACTATACTATGTAACATGTGTGTGTGTGTGAATGTGGTGTACATGTATAATAAACGTGTGTGTCATGCTGTGCGTTTACCTTTAGAGTACTCCCACTGGATGGTAGGAACAGGATAGCCTTCAGCAGAGCAGTTTAGTATCACTGCCTTTCCATAGATGCCATCCTGGTCCTTAGGTTGCACCACAAATTTGGGAGGAACTGCAAGTCAAACAGCCAGTAAATCAGACTTATTCATCTCAAAATCAAATATATGTCAACTGGTCCCTGACAGATCACTTTGAAAGAAATCTCTCATCTACCCATCTTCAGCCTGAGGAGTGTACACTTTAGTTAATTGTGTTTTTTGTTGTATTCAGGAAGAAAGATCAAGGCAAAATCAATCAATATTACCTTCGATTTGAAGATAATATCTGAGTGAACTAATTCCAGTCATTTAAAGATCTGATACTGATATTGATCAATAATCTGTAACCAGCATTCATTCAGTTTTCTCCCAAAAACTTTTCATAACAAAAGCCTCAAGGAACAAGGATCTGTATCTTGCAGCATGCTTCATGCCCCTGTCCTTTTTCCTCCTCTGTTCTCCTCATCACTACCACCCTGCTTCTCTCACCCCTCTCCCCCCTCACCTCGGACGATGAGCTGGCTCTGGTGCTCCACGGCGGCGGCCTGGTTGCGTGCGATGCAGGTGTAATTGCCGTTGTGCATCAGCGTGAGGTTGGAGATACGCAGGGAGCTGGTGAAGTCGATGTTGTCTATGGTGACGCCCAGGCTGGCCGGGATTGGCCGTCCGTCCTTCTGCCAGGTGATGAAGACGGGTTGGTCGCCCGACATGACCACGCAAGGGATGAAGACTCGCTGGCCGATGGAAAACCGAGGGAACTCGAATGGGTGGATGGTGGGTGGGACTGTGGAAGAGACATGCAAATTCTTTTTCATCTCAGGAGTTTGACTTTACAGGCCGAGAAACTGTTGCTCCAAATCAGTCACAATTCTCATGCATATAAAGACAACAGGTTTATGAGCTACTTTATGAAGCGCTCTCACAGCAACTCATTTGTCATGATTCTCTTTTTATCACCTTGTTCCCAATATTAAAAATGATGCTTTTTGTTTTGCAGGAATGAGAGAAATATTTTATTACCTCTCTCAATGCAAAAGCTGAATTCTCTCTCAAACAACATGCATATAACATTCTCCCTCACTCTCTTTCGCTCTCTGGGGACACTGTAGCCATCGTGAGAACCAGATGCTTTGGAAAATTAATGATTTAAAATAACATTGGAATAAGCGGCACTTCAGCGCTTATTTAATTCACAACAAAATAGGCATAATAGGCTCCTGGGGATTCCCTCTCGGCAGCGGTGGAATGCTAAGCAGCCGAGAGGCAAATTAGCCGAGGCAGAATGGCGGCATAGCTTTGTCTACGCTGTGTGATTTCCCCCTCGCACACTCCTTAGCACGTCAAGACCCGCCAGAGTGTGGGGGGGGGGGTTAGCCCATCCGACATTTCAAATTATGCAGCGTCATTGAAGAAAGAGAGCCATCTGAGGTTATCATCATCTGGCTCAGCTCAGAGCTGCTGCATATTCAGATGAGCCTCAGATAAGCTGGCCGGGATGATGGAGATGGTGCTTTGCTATCAGTGATGTGAGTGTTTTTTTTTTTTTTTTTTTTTTTTTTTTTACAGGTGATGATATACAAATATACCTCTGCATATCTGTGTTTTTTACGACAAGGAAAAGCAGATACCAAAGTGATGCTTTAATGTATCTTTTAAACGTGATGAACAGCATGTATGCTGGATGGAAAGACACAGGGTCAGTGCACAGACTGATGAAGTGATTCTGTCTTAGTATACACAGTCTCGGAGATTAATGATGGACCCATGAATGTACTCAACAAATACAGGGCTATGATACAGTGTGTATGTACATCTCAAATGAATGGCCTGAACTGTTGAAGAACACTGAGGCACTCAAGAGGGTAATGATTTAAAAAGCCTTTCATAACTCATGGCTATTTATTCACAGCAGCAGTTAAAAACATGCTTGTGTATTTAAGCAATTAAGGGCCTCATCAGAGCAAGTACGCATGTCTGTCAGACATGATGGCAAGAATTCACATGCAGGGTTTCTGCAGGTCTCAACAAGTTAAATTCAAGACTTTTTACGACCATTATGAATGTAATTTAAGACCTTTTGTGCCAATATGGACCTCACGTCCAAAGGCAAAAAAGTACAAGCACAGTTTGCATTAGTGGTAATTGGGTCAATGTTTGTAGTTTGTAATTTTGTTGTTGTTATGGCGTGATCAATACAAATTTTCAAAAACAGACTGAAGTTAATACAACTTTAGAAAAATAATTCATAATTCAATCAGTTTCTAAGAACTGAAAAAAACACAACATACAAGACATTTTAAGGCTAAAATTCAGATTACTGGATTTTAGACCTTTTAAGGACCTGCAGAAACCCTGCACTAGATCAGTATAAAAAGGAAAATAATCACATGATTGGCTTACCCAGACTGTCCAAACCAATTTCCTTTGTAAGATTTATATATATCTAGAAAACTCAATAAGTGGTGGAGACATATAACAAGGCTCTTACAAAGAGAACTGTTTGGATATATACATTGAAAGATATGTATTAGCCTGGTTTGAATGGGGAACTTGACCTCTCTTGTTTTTTGAAACAGTCTGTTCTTGTTCTTAGGCAAATGAGTCCTTTGAAGAACATCATGTGCCATCTCATGTGTGCTCTTAAGAGGTTTTAAGATGTTTTGTATCTATTATTCTACTTGTTTACTGCTGTTGTGATCTGATATTGTGAGATTTTTGTTGTTTCCACTGCTGAACAGTCAGTCATGTGACTTTGCCTGTCTATGCCAATCATGTGACTGTTTCCTTGTCCATACTGATCATTTGACTACTTGCCAGTGTGCATGACAGACAGCCTGAAGGTAATGATTTTGTACTTGCCCTGATGAAGGGTTTAAAGGACCAGTGCCTGGAATTTAGTGGCATCTAGCAGTAAAACAGCAGATTGCAGCCAACTCACTCGCCAAAATTCCAGCTTCCTAAATGTGAATATTTTCTGGTGTCTTTACTCCTCTATGACAGTAAACTGAATGTTTTTTGGTTGTGGGCTAAACAAGACATTTGAAGACGCACTGGGCATTGGGAAACATTAATCAAAATTTTCACCATTTTCCAACTTTATACAGGCAAACTACAACTAATTGATAATCGAGAAAATAATCAACTGATTAATCAAGTATTGAAATAACTGCAGCCCTAAACACTGATATGATTATAATATTCCATTTCTACCAAAAGATCCTCCTAAATGTTACACACTTAGCCTTTAATGGCTAAAATACATAGGCATGTTTTTAACTGCTACTATGACTAAACAGCCATGATTTCAGATTTCTTTAACAGTTCTAAACTTTGTATCCCCAAACTGAAGAGCACCAGAGGGACGCCTTTTTCACACCTGAGCAGCACTCCATGCAGACTGTTTTGTAAATAGCCTGAACTGCTTACTTGACACTTCAAATTGGTAATAATCCTGATGGAGTACCCATGATTACACTCTGCTACAGCAACTAAATCTTCAGCTATTTTTTCTGAATATAAGTGTTGAGTCATGAAGTGTAACTGAAGACAGATAGGCCTGAGCTTCATACCTTTCACAGTAACATAGACGCTCTGGTGTGTGGAGAGCTGGGGCTGCACCAGCACGTTACACGTGTATTCTCCTTCGTCCACATCCTTCTGCACATCAAACAGCTTCAGGGTGCCGTTGTTCTCGAAGGCCCGCTGCCGGTGGTTGTATGGCAGCAAATTGGAGTCCTTGTACCACTTGATGGAGTAGTACGGGTAGCCAATGACACGGCAGTGGATGTACATGTCCCGGCCAGCGATGGCAGTGAGGTTTTTCATTGGTCTGATGCTGGCAGGCCCTTGAAGGACACATTGGAGAGACAACTCTCTTAAAATGATTTTGAGGCAGGGGGGGTGGAATAAAAGATAGCTGTGCTGTGCTGTGTGTGTTTTTGAGACACCACAAAGTTTACATGCCTTGATTCATTCTGATAGTAAGAAATCAAAACATTACCAGGATTTATTTAGAAGTTTTAGAACGCCTGACTAAGACATCCTCACTCCAAGAAAGGCGTCTGAGCAACTCAAAAAAATGGAAATCAGCCTCAGAATCATTACCAGTGGACCCATTCTGCTCTATTTGCTTCATATCAAATGTGCTTTTTGCCTTGTCAGAACCAGGGACTCGTGTACCCTTCTATTTGAGCCTGTAGTGAATATTACCTTTTGCTCCCACCTCTTTGGTGCCGACTGTGATTGCCTCTGACAAGCATTAGAGTGGAATGTTCCCTTTCTCCACTCATGAAGCTATTATCAAAACCATTACTCATGTAGCCGGCTTTCGCACACACTTGTGAAAAACCAACAGAATAACCAATAGGCTTCCATAGCTCAGTGTCTATCAGGGAAATGGACTATTAGGCTTCTCTTTAAAGCACTGTAGAAGACAGTTTAACTAGGCTCTGTAGTGTACTTTGAGCACAAGCATATCCTGGGTTGCTACTCTCTTTAGCACGATTAAGGAGGCAACGATGTGAGAAACAGTCATTACACTTTCTCCGCAATGGCACCTGTGGAGATTTATCTTCATTGCTTGGCTGCATTCGGCATCCACGGACCCTCGCTTAAGGGCTAGAGGATCGCCCTATTTAGCCTTACAACATGCAAGAATGAACACAATCAAATTAAACCAATCAGTGTACAGAAAGTACCCTTCCCTCTCTGCAATAGAGAAATACTAATAGCCTTGCACCGAGCACAGTAAGCTTGAGCGCCCCAGTATTACCGCTACATGACAACAGCAATCCAGCCAACCATGTCCCTGTAGAGAGCAGATAGCACTACAGTCATACACTGGAGCTAACAGTAAATCACCCTAATGGCATCCCAGTATAAAGCTATCAGCAGGTGTTGGGTAGGAAGCAGGGCATTAGAAGAGTTAACGCTGACGCCAGTGACTGATGATAGGAGGAGCTACTACAGGAGGCTGTACAAGTGTCCTGTTCTCAAGCCACAGATTCAGGGGCCTCACCAGCTTATTTTCTTAATTTGAGTTTAAAGGTAAGAAAAATCCAACGACCAAACTCATGGCTCTGTCATATCTTATATCAGGCCATGTATCTGCAGAAATCTTAAGTAACCTAAAGCTACGACAAAGAAAAAATAACATCAAAATTAAAAGTATCTAAAGAAAAATCTCCTTCTGCTTCTTTTTAAATGACTAATATACAACTCACTGTAACTTTGCCTGTGAAAATGTAAACACATGCTTGTTTCATCTGCTTTCAAGGGGACCTGGTGGCAGCCATTAAGAACAACTTAACAGAAATACTTGATTTTCTTGTGGATGGTCTTGTTAACTTATGTAGGTTGTATGGAGGCACCAGTATTAAACAAAGTCTGTTTTATTACCAGCTGAATACTAAAGAAACCTGAATAGAACTGTAAACTCAGTTCTTCAATCTGTCATGCCTGTATCTGTGTTTAGAATGTACATGAGGCTGCTGTATCCTTGACAACAGCTGTCTCCCTTCAATTGTCACTGGGTACCTAGCTTGTTATAATGGACAAGAAAAGACGGGTGTTCAATTTTGGCTTTGATGAGTCAGAGGCATTAATATAGCCAACATGGCCTGGGAAAACTAAAGCTTTGTCATGTGGTTTGAGAAGCCTTTAAATTCTGATAAAATAAGATAAGATAAACTTTATTGACCCCGCACTGGGGAAATTCACTTGTTATATATACTAAATATAGAGCAACGGTGGGGCTATTATATACTTTGTATGTACATATTATATATATATGATATATTATGTACATTTTATACTATTACAGACATTCATTCATATGTATACTGTGCTATTATCCTACTATAATCTACATCTACTTATAATCTATAATGTCAAGAGATATAAAGTCAGAATTCTCTGAAAACTTCCTAGAAGCGAATATTTTCTGCTTTCTTTACTGTTTTATGAGAGTAAAGTGAATATCTTTGGGTTGTGGGCAGAACAGGACATTTGAGGACGTCATGTTGAGCTTTGGGAAACACTGATAGACATTTTTCATAATTTTCTGACATTTCATAGACCAAACAACTAATCGATTAATAAATCATCAGTGAAAATAATTGTCTGTTGCAGCCCCATTATGCACACAGTAAAGTGATAATGTGCAATTATCCTGTGCAATATAAATTTATATCACGCAATCATCCAATTTACATGTCAATACTTTTTATATTTTTCTCTTAGTATAATAACTTAGTATAATAACGTAGGAAACATGTTTCTGTAACACCAAAAACCCTAAATGTCATCCTAAACTGAAATAAGAGAAGATTTCAGACTTCTGAAGTTTCTGTAATGAGGCCCCAGGTTTCTAAATGTGTTAGAAACTAGCAACACATCTGATGACTAAAACTGAAAACCTCTTGACAAACTTAGTCAGGCATTCTTTCAACATCTGCACATCCAGGCGCTTTAGACGTAGCCAATTATAAATGTATAAAAACAGAACGAATCAAGACATGCTGATGTGTATATGTGATGGTGTGTTGGAAGAGTTGATCTGACAAGCACCTCTTACGTTTATTCGCGCCTGGTAGGAAACGGTCCCGGCCGAGTTGTTGCAGATGCAGCGGTACACCCTCCGTCGGGCACCTGGGTCTGGCTGATGTTGAGGTGGCTGACCACGTGACCCTCGGTGTTGGTGTAGTGGGAGATGCGGTGGCGGCTGTCCCGTACAACAGGCTCGTCGTCCAGAGTCCACGTTACCCGGGGCTCCGGCGTGCCCTTCACCGTGCATGACAGCGACACAAACTCGTTGATGTTGTAGACCTTCTCGCTGAACGAAGCCAGAATCTTGGGGGTGCCATCTGGGCAGTGGAAGGAGATGCACACGGCAAGGTACATTTTACTTTTCTACACTAAATATTGTCATAATAGATGATTAGAAACCACTTAACAATAAGACTACCCTTATAAATGGTTTATAATTATGTTATTAATTAGGTTGTGTACATGTCATGAAACATTAATAAGCAGTTACAACACATTAGAGAAAAAGAGCAATAGTGACCTGTTGCTTGCCAAATAGTGAGCCTATGTGTATCTGTACTGTAAAGCCTCAGATCTTTGGCAATATTGTTTACCCTGACATTTTCAGCATACACCATGTTACACTTCACAAAAGGGCTCCCTTTTGCCACTTAAAAATTCTAAAAGATTAATAAGTAGAAATCAGTAACTGGATCTTTCCAGATACTGAGCTCTCATCGATGTTTGAAAACTGTGCTCTAACTTGTCTATAATTGTTTCTTAGTTATTTGTTTAATGTCCTTCGTGTTTTTCTGGAATTCTGCTTCTGGGTTGTAGTAGCGGTCCCATCTTGACTTTGTACTGTTTTTATTTTATTTATCATTTTCACTTTTGCTTTGTCACTATCATACTACCATATGTCACTGTTGTTGTTTATTTGTTCAACTGGGAAAATATTACTAAACAGATTGTGGGTAAAAAAAAATGTTTATTAGTGATTTATAAAATGTCTTGTTGCTTCACAGGAAAATGTTAGCACACTGATTTGAGGAGCAAATAAGGAGCTATCATCAATCTCTAAATGGTTTCAGATGAACAAACTATCAATATAAATAAATCTAATTTTATTTTATTTTTTTTTATACAAAAGAAAAAGCCAAATTATTAATAGACAATATTGAAATAACTCAGGTTCCTCACGTTAAATTCCTAGAAGTCGTAGCAGATGAAAAATTAAAATGGAAATACCATGTTAAATTTGTTTGTTAAAAGAAATTTGTTCATAAATAAATCATTCTTGTATTCTAACTTGTTATTGCAGCTAATTTTTCCTTATATTATTTAATGTAATACTGTGTGGGCTGCCACATGCCCCACTTTTCTCAATAAGATTTTGCTAATCCAAAAGAAAGTTTTGAGAATGATCAGCTTTGCCAAAAGATGTGATTCATCTGCTCCTCTTTCAGAAAATACAAACTGCTGTCAATTTTAAATGTGAACATATACCAGATTTGTGTGTTTATGTATAACTATTAACATCTAACTCAAGAATTGCCTGGTGCTTTCCAGAATTAAAAAAAAAATTCTTCGCTCATATTATACAAGACACCCAAAGGGGTTTCGTCTTCCATATTTTTGGACATCCCTTAATCAATACACGTTGAAACACAGAGGAGAATCTCTTTGGAACAATCTACCTACATCACTACAATCAACATCTACATTGTCACTGTTCAAAAAACATCTGTAAAAGTCTTTAATTAGCAAAGATTTGTTGCACTTTTTGGATCTCATTGTAATGCATCTCAACTTGTAAACATTCACTTTTGTAAATCAATTTTATATCATTACTTAGTCTTGACACTTTGAAGTAAGACCATTGTTATTTATAAAGGGGAGGAATCCTTTTTTTGGCTTCCAATCTCTCCTGCACAATGTTCTAACTTCTTAATTATATATATATATATATATATGTATATATATATAATTATTTTTTTTGTGTGTGTGTATGTAATGTGCAAATAAACTAAACTAAACTAATTAACACCCTAATTATAAACCTTGCATTAATCATTTATAAAGGGAATCTTATTGTAAAAAGGATTCAATCTATTCAAAATCAGGACAGATTTTTCCATTGCGATACTTTCATATCTGCTGTATAAAAAGCAGAATCAGACCGTAAAGCAGATTAATGCAGCTCCTTTCTCTGGCTCCACAACATCATTGATTATCAATATTCTCCTTATATTAGTGTGGTCATGGGAGGCAGACACTGCAGCAACCCAGCTTGTGTAACAGTAAGCAAGCCTCTTTCACAAAATCTAATAAAGCTAAGCTGTACTGCAGTACTCGATACCACATACACCATCTAAATGTGGACATTAACACACAGACACACACCGTCTTTATATATATATATTATATATATATATATATATATACCTATAAATGCAAACGAGATTACTGTAAGTCTACAGACTCTGTGAAAACTGCTCCCACCCACACGTCTCCAGTAAGATTCACTGTGAGTTCTGACCTTCCAGTATGACTTGAACAAAGTCTTGGGCGGACATCTTGCCGTGTCTGGCAAAGCACTGATAGGCTCCTCCATCGCTCTTGGCCATACCAGCCATGACCAGGTTCTCCCTGTTTTGTCCCGTCATGCGGACGCTGTTACTTGGGTAGATGAGCTCCCCGTTGCGGTACCAAGACAACTGGTACTCCTCTGAGCCTGTTACACTGCAGGACAGTGAAACCTGGCTTCCCACGCTGCCCTTCACTTTCCGCGGGCTCACCACGACCTTCAGTGGCTCTGTAGGTATGAAAGTAAGAGTTCAGTAGCTGCTTTTAACAGAAGATTGGAATATAATATGATCTTACTTTTCTGTAGTTTAACCAGGGTATCATTATTATTTTGCCAGTGGAAGATAACAAATGTTACATCTGAAGCAGCATTTTTAGATTCCCCTGTTTTGAGGCATTACACTGCTGATAAAAATCAACCCCAATGACTTACCACCAGACCATGGGCACTGACCTTTTACCTGCAGCCTGCCAACCACTCAGCATTGCCGTATCCGTTCCACACCTCACACACGTATGTCCCTGTGTCGCTGGGCTGGGCTCTCTCTATCAGCAGGCCTGTCACACTCTGTCTGAAGCGTGTGTCAGGCTCCAGTGGCCGGTTGTCTTTTAGCCAGCGGTATTTGGGTGCGGGGTGACCGGAGGCCTTGCAGGGCAACTCCACTCGATGAGACGCCATCACCTCACGACGCTCAAAGCTGTCCAGGATGTGGGGTGCTGAGTTGGTGGGGTCTGCAGGGGGGGAAATAGGGTAAAGTAAGAGGTCTGAGTTATAGCTACAGTTTCACCACTTCTGAGCAAGTTCCATTTCAAAATTTGCTTTTTGCTGTTTTCTGCTTTGTTTCTATGTTTTTGCTGTTTTGTTGCTGCACATGATTGTTCAGCTTTTTGTTACTGTGCCTGTCGTCTACGTTGCAGTCTGTCTAGCTTTGTGTGTGGTACATTGCTGTTGCTGTACTACTTGATGCTGCTGTCTGTTAGCCACCTGCTAATGGTTGTTTTATACTGTGTCTTTTATATTAAGCTTGTTGTGTGTGCTGCTGTCTTAACTTTTCAGCTGTACCCTTTTAGCCGCTGCCCCCCTTTCCTTGCCTTTTGCCAGGCCGCCATTGTAAATAACAATTTGTTCTTAATGACTTCCCTGGTTAAATACAGGTAAAATAAAATAAAGTTCTGATACATATAATGAAAACACATGGAGTTTAAAGTATGCTTTTTTAATTATTATTTCAAAGTTTTTATTTACCACCATAAGACCAGCTTCTGGCATCTGGCAGAAGGCCAATATGTCTTGAGGGGTAGGTCCTTTATTTTTTGTTATTTATTTTAAGTCTTGATATCTGGGGTCCTAACCGTTTTTAGTGGTCATATCTTGGTTATTAATCATTTTTTGCATTGATATCTGGGTCCTTGACAATTTTAGCATTGATATCTGGATTGTTAATCATTTTTAGCATATCTGTGTTCTCAATCATTTTTAGTGCTTATATCTGGGTTCTTAGCTATTTTTAAAGTTGCTATTCAGGTTCTTAATTATTTTTAATGCTTATATCTGGGTTCTTGACCATTTTAAAAATCTTTTTCATATATATATAGATATATTATTCTGTCACATCTCAGTAGTGTTCCTCATGTATTCAAATCTGAAACATCAAATTTCGGTCAATATACATATGTTTTAGCATTAAAATGCTTTTTTTTTCCTAAGCATGTCTAAAAACATTTTCCCACATGACCTGACATAGGTTTCTGCATGATGACATACATATAAATCCCCTCAGTTGAAAGTGCAGTAAACCATTCTGGAGAAGAATAGCTGATTGCTGAGTCTTGTTCCCAGGTTGTCAAATGCCAACGCTTTGGGTTGGTGGCTTGGTATATGACGACCTGAGAATGAGACGTAACAATCAACTATATCTCTCCAGAATTGCTTTACAGCACCTTTGAGAGAGGGGAGGGGCGGCCATCACGCTCTACCCCGAGTGGGCATTTCATGTTCCAGAAAATAACATAGATGGAGTCACCCTTTAAGTGTCTATTATGTGTGTCTAATGTTCTGTGTTGATCATGGTGCTGAGTGGGTAAATGGGTACACACTCTTGCCATGTTGTGAATTTCACTGTGGCTCATGGCCAGGTATGATAGCCCCAGAACCAATGGAGTGCTAAAAGCTTGAAAACCGGTGAAAACATACCGCAAAAATACCACATAAACACACTATCACACAAACCCTTTACCTGAGAGGTGGCCCATCGATGTGGCGCTACAATGCAGATAATGTTAGAGGACTCACAACAGAAAGATAAAAACTGAAGCAGCAGTGGCCGAGATATCTTGACTTTTAGTCCAGAGTATGGATGACACCAAGGTAACATTTAGAGCCACAGAGGACACGATACAACCGTTTTCACAGGCTGAATACCATTCCTCTTGATGAAAATGAAAATGATCTTCATGTGTAAAATCTGTGGACTGTCCTTTTATGGTTTATGGAAAGGAGGGGTATTTTCTTTCCTGAAGCCCTCTCCCCAAACTGTGTTGGCACAGATCTAATGACCTTTATCACATGTCAGCCCCTCTTTAATTCATGTGTTTTTCCCTGTCACTCTCTATTCTATTCAAATCACCGAGATCTGTTTTTACAAGTACAGATTTATTTCCATATGTTCGGGCTCCGTCATTTTGCACGCTCTATTTTTAAAACCAACCAATGGGAACAGTTTCAATAAGAAAACACAGTTTCATCTATGTTATAGTTTGATGTATAAATAGCATATATATTATTTACTTCATAAATGATAAATAAAATCATCTGGCAGGCTGTGATGTGATGCCTCATACTAGTTACAAATGTTGCAATATATTGACACTGTTGCTGATGCATCATTTTCACGCTGGATGTTTTGGCGTTCCTCTTACCTGAGACAATGAGGCGGGCGCTATTGCTCTGTCGGGTCTCTCCTGTGTACCGATGGCGTGTCATACACCTGTAGTTGTACAGCCCGTCTTCCATTTGCACATCCAGGATATACAGGGCTCCCGTGGATGTGATGAGAAACCGTGACACTGGAAAAAAAAAAGAAAAAAATATATAAAGTCACTGCACATTATTGATGAACGGTGCAATTTTAAACAGTTGCACAACAGGTCTTAATGAATAAATGAAACCTAAATAACAATTTAAAACGACAGCTCTTATGAACATTCTTACTGCCTGATCGTGAACCTGCGACAAGTATGTCACCTTTATGTGACCTGTAAGTACTGTACATTGCCTCTGGTCAGTTAGTGTAATGTTGAACAGCTGGAAAAGCTATCTGTAGCTTGCAGATTCTCTACAATACATGTCTTTGAGAGTCTTGTCAACAACGGTGGGGAAAATCTCCTAAATGCATTGCAATTCTTTCTTCAAAGATTATGAATTGATGCAGAAAACAATTCTCAACATTTTGATCTCCTGTAACAAGATGTTATAAGATGTTCTGTACGTTCCTTATGACTGAAAATGTTGGATGATGAAAGAGCAGCATTTTGGCTTCTATGAAGTTAAAGGGAAAAGGGACCTGGAAAAAGAGCAACACTATAAGCAAGTTGTGTCTAACAAAAAATAATTATGGATCACAAATGTGTTATGTTTTCAAAGTAGCAAGTAGTCACACAGCAAGAAAAATACATTTTGACCCATCAAGATGCAACAATCATCATTTTAAAATCGCATAATAGCCCTGTGAGTCAGATTCGAATTAAAACAAGAAGTACCAAGAGATTCCCACCCCTACAACAGAGCGCTTGATCCATCATTTATTTTCATTTAATTCGTCCCCACTGACTCCCCACTCAGCTTGATTATCTGGTGCAACACGTGTTTCATAAAAAGAAAAAAAAAAGTGTAATAAAGTGTGAAGATTCACTTTAATACAACAAAATCACTATAAAACACTTTTGAACAACAAAATAAGTAAACATTTTGCCTCTCACTGATGAAGGCAGACACTGGACCAGGGCTGCAACTAATGATTATTGTCATAGTTGATCAATCGGTCAATTATTTTCTCGATTATTCGACTAATAGAGATAATAAATAGTTGTTTGGTCTAAAATCATGTCAAATGTCTTGTTTTGAGATGATGTTCAGTTTACTGTCAGACAGGAGTGAAGAAACCAAAAAATATTCACATTTAAGAGGCTAAAATCAGAAACTTTTGACTTTTTTAACTTAAAAAATAACTCACACCAATTAATCGATAATCAAAATACCTGATGATTAATTTAAAAATCAATTAATAATCAATTAATTGTTGCAGCTCTACACTGGATCCAACAGTAACACAGATATCACCATAATTTGACCCATAACACTGGACTCTCACAACCAATCGGTGTAATCCTAAAAATTCCCAGCTGTGTGTAATGCACTGTCTAACTAGTGGTGTCTGGAACAGTGTGTGACACATGAAAGGAACAAACGAAGGATCAATTGCCTCCGGATTTCATCACAGGAGAGCATTTTCTAACAAATAATATTCGACAGTCATACAGCGTGAGAAGGGAGCGTACTGTGTGTATTCATTCTTATGCACTGGCATCACTACCTTACACATTCTAAAGGAGGGAAATACAGAAAATCCAATTTTGAAGTCTCTTAGCAAATATTTGCAAGTCAAGTGAGGTACGCAGCTCTGTGTGATTGTAGTCACCAAACATCTGCTGCAGCCCATTTAGCTCAGCACAGCTCTGAGGCGCTGTGACAAGGCTGTGTGTTGTGTAGCGGTGTAACACAGCTCGTTATCATGTAGCTCATCGCTCTCTCTTCTCTCTCTCTCTGGGGGGAAACTCTCTGTCTCTCTCTCTCTCAGTTTCTTTCTCTGCTCCAGACTAAAGCGCAGGGAGCCAGGGATCACAGAGCGCTTTGATAAGGCATGGCTGTGCAGGTCGGATGTGCTAATATCATGCTGATGTTATGCTAATTTGTGTGAACACATGGAAGTAGAGAGAGCTAGTCAGTGTTTATGAGGAGTGATGTGTGCTGTAGCCGGTGGCTGCCGGGGTATTTCGTGTCACCGATGATGGAAAAGCCTATCTGGGATGAGGATCAAATGGGGCCGCCGTACATTGGGGGATTCTGGCAATATTGGTAGAGATATCATAATGCAGACTTTATGAGGTGTTGAATTACTCTCATTTAGCCCTGTCATGACAGTTTAACACAGATTAATACTGCAGGTACAGGCCGCTGTGCAGAACATGAAGAGGTGTAAAAATGCAAGCAATGATCATTGTGTTAACCAGAACAACCTGACAATAAATCATTAATTACTGCAAAGTGTGGCTGCAGCTAATGATTATTCTCACTGTTGAATCATCTGTTCATCATTTTCTCGATTAATTGATTAATTATCACAATTTTGTCAATTGAAAAATAGGTTCAAACATGTACGTCAGTGTGTGCCACATGTTGGACCTATTTTTCAAGTGTTTCCTGTAGTGATTGTTTTCATTCTTGATTAATTGTTCCGTCATTATCTTCATGAATTGATTAGTAGTCATAAAATGAAGAAATGAAAAATGTCAATCAGTGTTTCTTAAAGCCAGAAGAAAAACAGAAAATATTCACACTTAAGAAGCTAGAATCAGAGAATTTGGACTTTTTTTTCCTTAAAGAATGACTCAAACCAATTAATCAATTGTTAAAATAGTTGGCAATTAAAGTTTTAATTGATTAATACTCTATTATTTGATTAATTGTTAGAGCTTTACTGCAAACAGCATCGAAATTACATTTTGTCACTAATTTATGCTTTAAATAGGACATGAACTCTGACCTGTCACTTTAGGGGGAAAAACTCTTTCAGCACAAAATGAGATAAATCTTTGGTGAGATTTGAAAAAGAATCTGGTAACCCTTTCTATAAGAATGTCTATAATGCATTATAAGCACATTCATAAGGCATTATAATGAATTCATAAGGACATAATGTATTGTAGGTGGTAACATTTTTTTCAATGAAGACTACATATATAGTAGTCTATTCTGATGCACTATATCAACAGTCATAAAACATTATAGATAGGACTTATAATGAATTTTAAGTTCAAGTGTCAAACTTGAGGTGTAAAAATGGGGCTTATAACACATTATGACTACTTATACTCCCCTATTCACACTTCAACAATCAGCTGTCATAAGGACTCACAGTATACAGTACTCTAATAGTCCATACAGCATTATGATCAAAGTAATCTTTGTATGTGTTAAGCAAAGTGAAGTACATTGATGCAACACATCTCATTATAACTACCATAACTCTTGGCATTTATGAAGACACACTTTAGAAGATTATTAGCAATTTTATGATGTTATAAGACATTATGGCATTTCAGAATCTTATTAGAATAGAAGAATTTATTTTAATATAATTTATGATCTGTTATGATATGTTAGAGTGGTTCTCTATGTGTCTTTATAACTGGCTAAAGTTATGGTGGTTATAATGTGCTGTGTAACCCAGAATCAGATTATTCTTTCAAACACTGTCATCACTGTGGCATGGAGCTATAAAAGCATCATGGATGCTGAACTTGAAATACATTATGACCACCACTTATAACCACTTATAACTTTGTTAGAAGTTGTCATGCATAATTGTAACATTTATAGTTCCATAAAGCCTTATAAATGCATAATAATGTCTTGTGAATGTGCTTACAATGCATAATAGACATGACCTTAACAGAGAGTGTTCCTCCAGTCACAGACAGTGGATGGAGTGAATGACAGACAGACAAGAAATGACTTCCAACATGTCTCCAGATGTTGTAATGGTGCAATAAGAAAGAGATGAATGAGAGGACATAGAAAAACGGGGTGAAAAAACAGAGAAGGAGAGGGAGGAATACACAGAGGAGGCCAGTGAGGATGCTATTGTGAGCCAGTGATGACCTAGTTAGAAATGAGAGACCATGGATTTGATATCCTAAAGGGGTTTTTCAGCCTGTGGTCGAGATGCTCTAGTGTGTGACAGATAAGCAGTGGTAAAATGAGGGGGACAGGAGAAGTAGGATACACACCCATCTGTGTGTGTCTGTGGTCCTTAATCATATAAACACAGAGACAAGCCAGGGAATATTATCAAATTTGAATTTTGCTTGTAGCAAATGCAGTTCATTTTCAATGAGGGCAATAATTCAGAGAAAGCAGATATCAAAGCGAAAAGGGAAAGCGGGCTGTCTCCCCTGTCTTTCCTTTCTCCTTTTTCCATCTTCCTCCCCCTTCCTTCCCCTCCTCTGAAAGTTGTCTGGCATCAAAAGTTGACAAAGCAGGCTTATGAATGAGAGGAGCTTTCATTAGAACAGACTGCCTGTCACTGTGACAAAAGGCCAGGGCTGGGAGAGGGGAGTACGCCTGTTTTTTGAATGCACGTTTAAAACAGACACATACACACACTCGCATGTGTGTTTACATGCATGTGTGTGCTGTTTCTTGTCTACCAGTGAATCAGACTGGCTCTAGATTATTAGTGAACTTCCCAGAGTAGAACAGGGTTCATTTAGAGGATCACATGTAGACCCAGGTTTGATATGGGATACATTACAGTTTCCAGCATCAATTTAAAGAAATAGACTTATTTGCTGTCTAACCAAGAGTTAGATGAGAAGATTTAATAACCACTCTCAGGTCTGTGTGCTACTTACACAGCTAGGACATGGAGAAGGTTAGCTTAGCTTAGCGTAAATACTGGAAGCTGGGGAAAACAAATGGCAGTAAACTGAATATCTTTGGGTTTGAGGACGACATCTTGGGCTCTGGGAAACACTGATCAACATTTTTCACCAGTTTCTGACATTTTATAGGCAAACAACTATTAACTGATTAATTCAGACAATAATCAACACATTACTCAACTTTGAAAATAATCAGTAGTTGCAGCCCTAGCTATATCCCTGGCCCCTGGCTTCAGCTTCATTTTTGGTGTACAGACCACTGATATATAAAGATAAACTGCATGACAGCTCCCTGAAAGTGAAGCCACAACATGTTGATTTCCACCTTGTGGCTGGCTGCAGTATAGGTCATAACCCCCACCCTCTCCATGCAAAACTCAAAGTACACATCCGATAATTTTTTTTCCCAGAGATGGTTTCTGTGATTTTTAGTTGGCTTTAAGTAGGTCTTATCACACTGATATATGTCCAAGCATTCATTTATCTGAGCAGCTTTCTTTTAATGAGTTATTTGATGCTACAGGGGGGTTTCAGGTCATGATTCTCATGTCATGCCAACCCTGATCACGACTGCGCAGACTCCAAATGACATCACCGGCACATGATGGCACAGCTCAGATTCAGGTTATTTTGGGTTCATTTGTGTACAGTGGAGGAAGAGGAAGTAATAAATAAAATCCTAATTTTACAGTTGGAGGAAGTGAAGACACGTCTATCTTTATTTACAGTCAACGGTACACACAGACTTTCTCAGAAAGAAAGAGATTACACGTCTCAAACTGTCAAACTTAGTTAACTGCTAACTAAAATTAGGGTCTGAAGTCTCTCACTGACCATATATACTGATGTGACATGGTGTTGCACTATTACAAAGAACAGTGTCAAACATCAACCTGTTTTTTTCACAGTCCCTTCTCAAATCCGTAGAATCTGAGAAGGGACTGGTATTTTAGACAACCAGAAGCAGCCAACAGTATGACAGCATCTTGGTGCTCTTTTTCGTTCTGCAACCACTGTACCAATAATATGAATCATCACAAGTTTTTGAACCCAACCTAAGATTACTGTACTACTTCCTGATCTCAAGAAAGTTTGAACAGCTTCTTTGGAAACTGCTGCCTACTGTAGTGCCTGTTTGCAAACACAGCTGAGCATCTTTCTGGCAAGAAGCAAATTAACAAGTGAGTAAAACAATTTTTAGACCACTGCCATGAGAACAGGGGGTGGTTGTGGTTGGTAATTCAAAATATAAAAAATGTGCAGGGCCATTGTATTTGATTACATTCTTGATTCTTGGTTAGATTCCAGCTCGTGCTCACTACCAACAAACACAATTGATTGTCTCTCACAGCGCTGCAGGCGTACACTACTGTTTTGTGTGTGCACATCCTTGTAAGCTGAGGGCATTTCTGTGTATTCTCGTACCACTGCAGTTATCTCAAATCCCACTGGCTTGTGTGTCTGCATATTAAAGCCTTTGTGTGCGTGAACGTATGTGTTTCTACTCGTGTGTGCATGCAAGTGAGTGTGAATGTGTTTATGCAGCATCCAGCTGCATGGAGGAACGGTCAATAATAACGATCGAAGGCGCTCCACTATGCTTTTCCCCGCTTCTCTCTGCTCCACCTACTGCATACTAACAGCGCCTGAGAGACAGCCTCCACTGTTCCTCCAGTGCGTGCGTTAACATGCTAGAGATATGAGCATGCGTTTGTGTCCACACCTGGCTGTATTAGTGTATATTTCTGAAACTATGGCTTCACTTCACCCCAGGTGGCTTGCTGGACTATCAGTCGTCTCCTCTTCCCTTCCTCGGCCCGCCCAGCTGCTTTGGCATCGCTAGTGCCACAAACACAAGTCTCTTTCTGTGGATCCAGACTCAATAGCTTCAATTAATCCCCATATAAGCCACAGTGAGCCTGCAAGTAGACTCTTTGTTCATTCAAATTGGGAGTCCTTGCACTTTTTCACCAAAAACTGCATTTCTTGAATAGCAACAGTGAGAAAAGGCAGAACAGTGTCCGTATTACAATACTAATTATGCACTTTTCACCAAGGACAGTTTGCACTGGTGTGGCTGTATCCTCACTGGACACACAGGTTAACGTGTGACAAGGACTAAGAGAGAAGGATTTCCAATAAGGTGGAACACAATGACACAGGCGAGCACTTTGACCTACGCTTGCTGTGCGACCATCTGCCCCCAAAAACAGCTGAAAGAACTGCCTCGGTTGCCTGAGTCATTTCAATATTCTATAATTGAGACATGAGTGGAGGAGAGATGAGATGGGAGGAGGGAGGAAAAGAGAGAGAGAGAGAGAGAGAGAGAGAGAGAGAGAGGAGAGAGAGAGAGAGAGAGAGAGAGAGAGAGAAAATAAAGGATCAAGAGGGAAAGAGCACCTCTGGGATACAACCACTCTCTGTCATCTAAAATGACTTACAAATTAGCTTACAGCTATGTGCTCCCAGTGAAGGAAAAAAAAGACACAACTTTCATATGCTAATTCAGATCATGGCTAGGCAGAGCAATTATCAAAAAAAAAAAAAAAAAAAAAAAAAAATGTCAGCCCTGTCTGTCTGACAGATCTCTACGGGAACCCGGTACCTCTGTCTCTGTTTCTTACACTGTCTGTCTGTCTTCCTCCAATCAAATGTGTGGTTGCAAAAGCAAGTACTCTACATAACATAATGTAACAGAACAGACATAATCCAAACACTCGAGTACTCCTGCGTATGTCTTTGAAGCACTGCATGCAGCACAATCCTCTAAGTATATTTAACTGTATGGAAATATTAGTTTAAACTCCTTTTGCTAACTGAGGAAAACCAGAGAGACTGATCATTTTCTCCTCTGACCTTGAACAACCTGCAATCCTCTGACTCTGAAGAACTTTGAATGGTCTGACCTATCAACACCAACAGTCTGGACGCCACTTACAGGAAAGCCATGGAGTCAGCTAAACAATGCAGATAAAAATTGCTTCCTCATCACTCTGCTGGCAGTGTCCCCACTGTGCAACTGTCTTGGAGTGTATTAGCAAGTGGGAGTGAGGTCCCTGGAGACAGCCGGGGCCTACGGTGTCACTGTAACCTTGGCCACTCAAAGTCATAGAGCTTGACCAAAAAAAATAAAAAAATAAAAATAAATAAATAAATAATCCATGCTGTTTATAAAGCTGCACACTAACAAACCAACGCGTATCTGCATCTAGAATTTGAATGTTTTTGAGGTGGTAAATAAATAGAAAAAGAGAGCGTGTGCTGGGTGATTGGGTGCGTTTCACTTCAAATATGTTCCTTTTGAAAATGTGTCTTAACAAGGTCTTTTAACAACAATTGAACATGTAAAGCAGCTGTGTGCTGGAGGACTAAGATAAAGCAATGAAACAAAAAACTGTTTTGTAGAATATCTTTCCTGAGGTGAGTGTAAATTTTGACAAAGGTGTTGCAGAGCGGCATTTTGTACAAAAATACTGAACAAAAATACCACACTGTCCTAGAGCTGAAATGATTAATCGATTCTGAATTGATCATTGAATGAATTGGAAACTATTTTGATAATGGCTTCATTGGCGTGTCATTTTTTAAGAAAAAAAGTAAAAAGTCTGATTTAAGCTTCTTAAATGCAGATTTTTTCTGGTTTCTTTACTTCTTCATGACAGTAAACTGAATATATTTGGGTTATGGACAAAACAAGACATTTGAGGACGTTGTCTTAGGCTTTGGGAAACAACTGATCAACATTTTTCACCATTTTATGACATTTTATGGACCAAACACCTAATTCATTAATCAAGAAAATAATTGGCAAACTAATCAACAATGAAAGTAATAGTTAGTTGCAGCCCTACATTTTTCTAAATATTGTAGGTATGCACCCTGTTTTCAACAAAAAATATAGTCAAAGCCAGGGATCTGTACGGAGAACTGATACAAAACCAAGTTTCTGACTTGTCAGTACAGAAGAGACCCTGATTTTGGGGGCAGGATATTTTTCAGTTAAAAAAAAAAAAACTTCACTGTACAAAATGACATCAGGGCAGAAAAAAAAGTGATAAATATAACAAATATATATATATAAACTTCAATTAAGAAAATGATCAAATACATACAATAAAATGCTGCCTACAAAGCTAAAATTTTGGACTATACCGATAAAGACCAATATAGCTGCGACAGGCCAATATCAGGCCGATGATATCAGTCAACAGATATATCTGTCGGGCAGTAGTACACAAATATATACTGTATAAGCTCCTGGACAAACATTAATCAATATTTCTATTGACATAAACAGCTGACAAAACAAACAAAAGTTTGAGTTCACTTCACTAAATTTAATGAAAAAGCAACCAAATGAAATAACTCAAGACACAATTTAATTTATTATTTCTGCAAAAAAAAAAAGTAATGATAAAATAACTGTTGAACCCTTTTACATCTCTTCTTCTCTCTTTTTGTACCAAACTATGGTGAGTGGTATCCATAAGAGTATCAATAAGTGTCAGTCTTAATAAATAGAATCAGTATCGGTATCAGTACCAATAAAATCCTAACAATACCAATGCTTCTTCAAAGCATAGATTTCCAAAGAGATTATTTCTGTTATCATGATCAAACAGGCAAACAAATATACCAATATAATGTGACGAGCAGGTGATCGCCATTTAAAAGATTTGGATTAACAATGACAGTTTATTTTCTCTATTTAAGAGCTACAATGTCACTGAATGATTTCTTGCACCGTTTTATCTATGAATAGCACAGCCAGATCTAATTCCCATTTAGTAAGATTAAAATTTAGCAAGTACCGTCTGTAACAATCTGAAACTGCAGCCATAATAGTGCCATATGCGACGCCACATTGTTTCCCACTATGAAAATGTCACACAGTGACTGGCGCCAGAATTGCCGGTGCAGTCTGTGAGTAATAATGAGTGTATGATGAGCCCAGGAGGGCCTGTGTTGTAATTAGGCCTGGTCAGAGTTATTGGCAGACTGACTCCAGTTTGATCAGGCTGGGATAAGCATCTCTATGGAGAGGGGGATCCCACCAATTTAGAGCCCCTCTAATAAAAATCATTTGTCATTCTTACAGGAGGCACACTGACAGCTGCTGCGGTTGCCATGGCAACACACTGGCCACCATTCGCTTAGCAAGCAAATATTCCCAGTACTGTAAATGGTGGAGAGGTGGAAACACACACACACACACACACGTATACTGTCCAGTCTAATGATTCAATGCTGAGACACAATAAAAATATATCGGAAGAGATTTTTATAATGTCTTAAAAACAATAAGCTGATTTTATCAACACACATAATGGAATGTTATAAGAATTTTACGGATTGTCCCACTTATTCCTCATGTATGCTTAAAATCTACCTACATAATATTATAATTCTGATTTTCTATGATATACTCTTCTTGTTAACTGCCATTTCTGTCTCAAAACACTACATCTTTTGCACAAACTATATCTACAGTGCTGCATGTGTATCTGTCCTGGATAACATGGACACTGCTCTCCCTGAGGTTTTTTCTATTTTTGTTCTCTGTTAAAGTGTGTTTTTTGGAGTTTTTCCTCATCTGAATCAAGGGTCTAAGGACAGAGGGTGCTGCACGCTGTACAGATCGTAAAGCCCTTCAAGATAAATACTAAATCCAGTAGTTAAGCTTGTGAGTATCCTATTTGTATTTGCAAAGGCATGTTCATATCTTGGTTAAGTTTCCTAAATGTGTGTAGCTGTCATCAAAACACATAAAATCTCACAACTTCATTATCATTAAGATACTTAAAAACTCCTCTGTGCACATAAGCAGAAAGTGGACATTGAGGTTAAACCTGAAACAATTAATTGAGATGAATTTATTAGCCCGTTGAGAGAATTAATTTTGATAAACAATTAATCATTTAAATAGTTTGTTAAGCAAAACTGCCAAACTTGTTGCAAGGACTTGCTGCTTTTCTTTGTCTTATATGATATTATATGGAATATCTTTGGTTTTTGGACAAAAAAGACATCAATTTGATAATTTAGTATAAAAAAGCTGGCCAGTAACAGTTTTAGATTAGATTTGCTGACGACAGCGAGGAAATTCAGATTAGGTTTATAGCAGGATGCATGTGACTTACACAGCGCTAACATTGGTCCACAGCAGTCACACTGACCGGGCTGACTGCAGCTGTGTCTGCAGACATCTTTTGGTTATCATCCTTTTGAGCGCAGGCATCGGCCGATGCTGATTATCTCAGAATTAGTTTAGTTTTTTAGGATCCCCATTAGCTGCAGCAAATGCTGCCTCTATTCTTAGTGGGGTCCGACACGTGCATAAACTTATACAATACATAACACATAAAAAAGCACAGATGGTGCTGTTATTCAAATAATGTAAGTAAATGTCCTTACAGTCACCATTTCCCTTAATGTTTCAAAACATGTTTCAAAATCATACATTTCTTAATCTCATATCTGTATTTAAATGAGCCTATTTATATATTACATTATATATTATACTATAAACCATATCATAAATTATATTACATGTTGTGATATAATCATACTATATACGATATGAACACCAATAATAATAAAACAATAATAATATTAATAATGACATCTATGGAACATTAATATTATTACTAATACTAACATTATCAATACTATTATCAATACCATTACAGTGCAGTGCCATCATCATCATCTCAACCATCGTCATTATAATAACAACAACAACAATAGCAATAACCGTAATAGCAAAATTCAAACAGCAGGCATCAGTCCATCACTTATAATTATGTAGTCTAGTTTAGTTCATAATATCAGCTTAAGAGGGTGTAACTCTTTATTTTTCAGACAAGCCACTACTGATCCCATAGACACCAGACTAACTAAACATACTGTTAACACACTGCACCTTAAAACTGCATACAGAGACATTAAAAAGTCATGCATACATTTGTTTGACTCTGGTTAGGAAAAAGAATAAAACTCTCTCTCTGTCTTAAAGAGTTTGAAGCATATTGGGCCCCCATAACTACACAAATCCAGGAAAAGAGAAACACACACACAACCCAAGCACCTGCCCTAATTTCTCATCACACCTGGACTACAAATGTGAAGCAGCCTATCTGGGTCTAGACCCTACAGTATCTGCTGGCTTACACAGTTGAGTCAGAGTAGGAGGCTGAGCTTTTTTATTGCCGCTCCTAATCAGCGGCAGCATCCCTCTGCTCATTAACTAGACACACGCTAGCCTGAGGCTAACGGCCTCATATGTCAACCGCAGATAAAGATGTCATCTTCTGCTTGACTGAATAAACCGCTATTAAAACTAGATGCAAATGGACGTTGAACGATATTCAAATCAGGAGGCAACAGGGAAGCTTAAACCCTGAGGCGCTTGGCCTCAACGTTGCCCCACATTCCTCTGTCGTGTTAAAAGGAGGAGAGATTTCAGATACTGTCTGTCCTCAAAGTGATGTCCTACTAGACATCTGAGACTGAGGTATGAAACAATGCAAGAAAGAGTTAAAAATCAATAACAGTATGTGATAAATAGCTTGGATGGTAACTGCTGATCCATTTACAAACAAGGTTTAAGGTTGAACATTTAAAGGGTAGAATCATAAACAGTCTGATATTCATATTAAATTTGACAAAAATTTCAAATAATGAGGTAATCTGAATGCAACATTCCCATTGTTTTTTTCTACGCAATGATGAGTTGACATCAGTTGTCACAGATTCTTTATTGGTGATCTGCTTCAAGCACAGCACATCCACAAAGCACAGGGATACACACGCTCAGTCTGTCTGTTTGTACCAAAGTGATTTACATCAGCTCCGAACAGGACTCTGATCTGAATCATATTTCATAGAGAAAAGATTTACTGGTTTTCCCTCTGATATACTCCGGCTGCTATGCCTCAACTCTGAGTTTTTTAATGGACAGATAGCTTTACTTGGTGCAAATTTAACCACTAACTGCTGCTAACTGTAACTTAGCTGCTGTTTGCGGCTAGCGGTCCTATTGGCCAACTCTCCCTGCTGGGCCTCCCTCACCCTAGGCCTGAAAACCTCTTCCTCCCAGCAGTCCGCAGCTCCTGTACTACAGGCATAAACATCAACACTCCCCCGGTGCTCCAAGCAGAGTCAGTTGATAGGACTGCTAGACATACTGCTAACTGAGCTAGTGGCTAAAGTAGCTAAAAACTAACAACAAGTAAAGTTATCTGTATATCGGGAAACTCTGTGAATCACAGAAAGTTGAGGCAGAGTGGCCGGAGGACAGAGGGAACACCAGAAAATATTTCTCCATAAAATATGATCCAGTTCTCCTCAAAATCAGTGAATATAGTTCTAAGAAAACTCTGATAAGATTATTTAAAAAAAAGTTGTAATAAAGTTATAAAAGCCACAAAGGGCTTTGTCGAGTTTTTTTCTACAATGCAGCAGTACTCCTCAAGACCTGTAAACAGACTTCCATGTGTGAAAGTGGCAGAATTCCCCTTTAAAGTCACTGCCAATGGCTTTGTCCATTATGAAGCACAGCTCCTATGTTCAGCAAGCTGTGGGCACAACTGCTGTAGACAGACCAATGAAACTCTATCTGTTCAAATATAAACAGAATCAAACAATGGGCAGTGTAAGAATGGAGTGTGTTTGTACAGGACTTATTTGGCAGACAGTGACATACTATGACAGGATGTCTCTATTCTCCAGCAGACTGTTTTCGAGGCAGCTGCGTGAGCACTTTTTTTTTTCTACCAGACAAATGTTTGTCTGCTGAAGTCAAAACTGAGGAGGGAAATCTCCACCACAATAGCTTTCAAATCTGTGCCCGTGTGTTTCTATCTGCTGTGTACTGCTGCATGTGCGGCGGTGTAATTAGCCAGTACTGGAGTCGAGCTATTAAACCCCTGATGGTTGTGTGTTTACAATGCTATCATTGGCCTCTCTCTGGCCAACACTAAATGAGCCAGTGTTGAGCCTCAGCTGTATAATCATGAATATTCATCTCTCTGTCTGTGAGAACCTCTGTGTGTGTGATGCACTGGCAGGCCTGAAGGAAGCTATTACTATCTACTCAATCACAGTCCGTCACTTTGTCTGGATAATAAGTCAAGCTGACAACAATTCTACTTATCGCCAAACCCAAACAAACAGCCTGTGTTTTGGGGGGCGAAAGAAGAGCCGAGCTTGTGTCCAGTCCTGCAGCTTTTTACTTCAAAGAGAAACATAGCAGGTCGGGGTTATCTTTGTGGGTCCTGTACTTATTTTTTTTGTTTGCACACATACGCACTTCATGCATCCCCTTTCACTCATGCTTGATGAAAGCTCAGGATTGAAGAAAAAAGAAAAAGCATGAATAGTCTTTGTGCCACCTGGGGAAGAGAAGTGTCAACTGCAACATTGTCGTGAATACCTCTGACACGCACCCAGAAATTATATTTGTGCACACAAGGGCCATTTTCAATGCAAAGTAATGTGGTTTTCATGCAAATGTGCACATCTCGACGTGCTTGTTAATTACATTTCCTAAGTGAGAACAAGACAACCCTTCAAGCCCTTGCTAAACTGTGATAACCTGAGTGTAAAAGAGTTACTCCCATAGTGGCATTCCCATGAGACTTCATTGCACCACATTCCCGTTTATGGAAAAGGACTTAAATACAGTGCTCATTGGTGTTTCATGGTAATTTGTGGTGGCAAGTGGAGCAGGCGATGCTGCTCTGTGAGTAAAGCAGAGGGGGCAAGAGGAGGATTAGATAATCAAACAGTGTGCCACTTTAAATAATCTCTGGCTCCTCTGGGGGAGGTGAGACTTAAAGCCGGAGCCCTTCTGATTTAATTGTCTGATTTCCCCGTCATTACGGTTGAGGGCCTCAGTAATTCAGGCTTATTAAATATTCAGGAGCCACACTGAGGAGGGGAGGGAAGGAGGGAGCGGCGGGAGAAAGATGAAGGTAGAGAAGAGTGGGAGAAAGAGAGTGGGAGGAAGTCGTGGCAAGACGAGGCATATGTGCGCTGCTTTACACAGACTGAGACACAGAAATACTTTGATCCCCACTGTGAAGACAAAACTCCGTTTTATGTATTCAGATGTCTGTGCTGGGAGCAGTATTGCAGGTGATAATTGGACGTCCTCACGTCATAGGTGAGGATACGTGTATGGACAGTAGGGACATGTCTATACCAATGTCAAGGTGTTACTGAATTGGCTCAAATGATTGTGTCATTTTAACTCTATATGAGGTAAACCAGTAAAGTCTGGGCAGAATTGCCAGGTTTGTGTTTTTCCTATAGCTATAGTGTTTATGTTAATGTTTGGGTTATTATGACATGAATATTATTAATATGCAAAATCAGGCACAGTATTCCAGGTTGATCGATTCCTTTAAAAATCTACGGATAAAACATTTTTTTTTCTGTCTGTGACAAGAAAGTCCCACATAGCAGCAACACAAGTAACCTCTTTAAACATTTTAAACCAAAATCTAGGGGAAAAAAAGATTATCTATAAAGAAGAACCTGTGAAAAAAGGTACTGAATGAAGTCCTCCATTGGTATCAGTGTAAGAGTACTGGTATTGCTACGGATATTGTAACTCTTTAAACAATACCTAGCCCTAATACTCATATTTGCTTTGGTAATAAATATGTTATTAATGGCTGGTATGTGCCATGTGATTTTTCTGGGGTTTTTTTGTTGTTTTTTTTTCTAAAAATGACCATTATTTTGAAAACTCACATGTCCATTTAAGAAATAATCCGTATAAGTGTCTGTGAAATTGTAACAAAAAGCATTATATTGTATTAAAAAAGTTTGCTATTGGTCATCTCTAGCTCTGACATCATATCATGATATCTGCCTGGCTATAAATAAGCTACAAGTGAAAGTTTTTGAGATGGTTTAAATAAAAGCTGATGTTTGGGTATCGGTATGGATCAGCAAGAAGTTGTGTTCTTGCATGTCCACAATCATTTATTTTTAACTTTTTATCGCTTCATCTTTTTTGGACAAAGATGAAAAAGAAAAATCTCAAAGTACCAAAACCTGTTAATAGAAAATTGATAACTATTGGTGACCAACTGCAACATGAAAGTAAAGAAGAAACTCATAGCTCTCAAGCAAACCATGAAGCAGAGACAGGACGTGTTGAGGGGAACTGTCCATGGTGCTGAATTACACTGCTGAGCAACCAACAGAAAACTAAAACTACCCAGTATACTGATATTACAATTGTGACGTGATTTGCAGTATTAGAGATGATATATTAAGATGTTTTCTTAAGCCTGAAGAATCTGATTTGTAGGACAGGACATCCCTACCTCATGATATTCTTTCACTGAAAAGCTTTTGCCATTTGACATTTCCAATATTGCACCTCCTGCGATTTGAAAACTGCAGAAAGCCATATTGTGATTTCGATAAAATTTTGATTACTTGTGCAGCCCTATTTAAGTTACACCTTAAAAACAAATGAGTGTTAAGGGTATATATAAAGAGAGAGATAAAGAAAATTAATCAGAAGTAATTTAAAGACAATTTCATTCATAAAATGAGAAAAATCATCCTCCCCTGCTCTGCATCAGACTGACAGAAGTCATCTATTAATGGATCAAACTGTTATTTTACTTCCTAACAGAACTAATCTAAATTGAAAAAAGAAATCCTGACAGGTTAAAATCACCCTGACATGCTGTGAGTATGAAAGTCTATAAATGAAAAGCCTGAAAAGCACATTATAGTGATTATGTAGAAGGAAGTGAAGAGACAGAGTGCTACTCTCTAATGAGTCACCCTGTCTGATCATGGCCCGCAGCTACAGCCTCCATCCACAACAGTACAGAAACTACATCCTGACATGACATTTACTCAAGGATTCAGTCTGTAAAACCAGTTTTTTTTATAAAATAAGAGTTTGTTTTAAGAGCTTCTTGAATCAGGTCATATTATCCTAATACACTAGTGCATTCTTGTGTGTTACTGTCTCATTTATTAAAACACATAAAATACAATAAAAAAGATACTGGAACAAGTGAAATCATTAAAAAAATCTATAGATAAAGAGAGTTAATGTGAACAATTTTATACAGTGTTGGGTAGTTCAAAGACCCTGTACAGCCATGATCCACCCCCACAGGTATTTGCCTGATTAGACCTTTTCTCAAGACTGTGTGGGCGTTCACAGACCGGGCTTGACTGACGTCTCTCTCACTCTCCTGGTAGTATTTTCTGCTGGATAAGTTGCATCTTTATCCTTCTTATTAGTACATGGTGTTTCATATCCTCACATAAATCCCAACATACTGCCGCTTTGCATAATTCCAACCTGCAGGTTTCATCAGCTACAAGTACTGCAAACACCTGTGTGTTTATGTAGGGAGTAATACATCATATTTAATAATTTGTTCATATAGTATATATGTAAAATCAAGGCAGGTGTAGCTAAAATGAAAAAAATCAATATTTCATTCAGAAAATCAGTGAAACAGAAGTATAAAGTGACAAAAGATGGAAATAAAGTAAAGTACAAGTACCTTTAAACATCACTTCACAAGTACAGTGCAGTATAGTACATGAGTAAATGCACTTATTTACTTTCTACCTCTGTTAATTTAGAGCATAGATGATTGGGGAAAGTTATGTAACATTTTCTTTTTAATTCAAATTAAATAACACTAGCTTGTTCCACTACCTGTCTCTGTCTCATCCCTGCAGCGGCTCTCATTTGCCACCACATACCACAGTGTAAAATATACTCCATTACTAGTAAAAGTCCTGTATTGAAATATTTACGTAAGTAAAAGTACTCACCACAGAGGCAAAAAGGTCTCTGTCAGAGTTCTATTACATTCTATATTGTTGGATCATTATTATTACTGCTGTTGATAGGTAGTTGGCCACTGTACAGCTGATATACTGTTGTGTGGTTTCATTTACTGTATAGTTGGGCTGCACAATATGATAAAAACGCTGCAATTATTGTGACTGAAATTGCGACTGTGATATGATTAGTGGGAATGATCATTTTTGCATCACTTTTTTACACTGGAACAAAACAAACAGACACACAAACAAAGAACAATTAAAATTGTGATGATGTGACCTTGTTGCAGTCTGTACCAAACAGGGTTCTGTGATTTGGATATTGTACTTGGCCATATTGTGATTTACACGCAAAGTGTTAACTACAGCTGGCAGCAGAGTTGTCAAGATGCCAGATTTTTGAACTTCTATACAACACTAGTATAAAAAATGATACTGTCTTTTTGCACAGTGTTGATACAGAAAAAGTCACTTAACACTGTCTGGCTTTGCTCTGCTGCAAGCACAAGAATTTTTATAGCTTCAGTACTTCTGATTATAGCAAATTTATAATTAATTTAGATCGGATTGTTTTAAACACATGGTACTGAAAAAGTATCATAGTATCGATACGTCTGACAATCTCCGGTGTGAGATAAATGCAGTGGAGTAAAAAATACCCTTTGAAATGTGGTGGAGTGGAAGTATAAAGCAGCAAGCAATTAAAATACTCCTTTAAAGTAGAAGTACTTCAGAGGTGTAATTAATGACAGTAGTAGTACAGTTTTGAATCATAATAAATGCATAAACCTGTATCTGACTTACAGACACGTAAACTCCATTCCTATTCCTATCCTAATATTATGTTTGTTTTTTACCAATCCCCTTATCATTATTATCATTACTGTTATTATTAACCGCACTGTTCTCTGTAATTGTCTGTGTACATTTCACAATTTAAAAGGTCACATGCGCAATCTTTTATCACTCAGACAAAGATACAAAGAAGAAAGCAAAAGAGAAACAGGGAGACTAAACTCCATCCCACTTCATAACAGCTGATTATCAAGCTTATTATTTTGTTTATACAAACTGCTGCCTGCTTTACCTTCAACATGTTTCTGATTAGTGAAGATACAACCTGCAGTCGCACAAACACACAATATTCATGAGGATCTGCTTGAATATTATAATCAACCCCGTCTCCTAGAAATTACGTTTATATTTTATTAAAGTGTTTTCATAATTACATTGTGGTGACATCCACAACACATTTATACAATGTGCTGGATTTGCAAGGAAGTAGCTGGGGTGGATGGTAAAGTTCAAGATTTTAAAGGTGGAGTCAGTAGAATTTGTATGAGCTGTTTATGAATACACCAGAATGATACCAGGACAACAAATACCAAGGTTTTGGGTTGGTAAAGTGTCCCGAGCACAACAAAATGAGAAAAATAAGGAAATACAGGTAGAGGGCAGGGTCAGATACAGCCACCACCACACACTTCTAATGGGACATGAGTGATGACTGAAAGGGATTATGTTTATATGAGTCTAGAAATTGTTTTTAAAGGAAATGTTGCATATTATACCTTTAACACCACAGTCTGGGGTTTGCATCCAGACTCCTGCAGCAACAGTGCTTTGGTTAAGGTAAGGAAATATCATGATTTTGTGTAGGTTTAAGGTATAAACGCAGTTTGGTTAAATATTAATCAATAAATCTCATGTCTCAAGTCACTTCTGACTTTTGAATAATGCTGTAGTCACTATGACTGCAAACTGCACTGCAAGATTGCCTATTTTGGTGGGAAAACAAATGAAATAAGCTGTCAGTGAACATTTTACTAATACAACAACATATCCTCATTATGTTAACAGAGGATGTATTTCAGTCTGCATTACATTTCCCTCAAAATGTATTTGCTGTTGCTAATTAGTTGCATATAAATGTAATTTTCCAGGAGACAGGGATGTATAATTTTGTATACCTACTGGAGTAATTATGGTTACAGATGTAAACTGATAAACATTATGAATCTTTTCTACGTGTTCTCTGTGAGCACAAAGAAAATATCAAGGAAGGTTCCCAGCATGCCTGTGGGCAGATACTCCTCTCTCAGCAGGACTGGCTTTTGACCAACTTCCTTGTAAGGGTTTCAGAATGTGCCGTAGCAACAATTAGATTACAAGGTCGTTTCACTCAGACCTACATTCATTTATTAGTCCAGCTGGATATTTATGGCAGAGCTGCGCAGATTTAGAGGAACCTGCACGCTCACACTTGTCCATCCGCTCAAGAACACGAAGATCTGCTGCACATTAGTGTTTGAATAGGATGATTTTTAAGGGTGATTCTGGTTTTATACACAAAAAAACTGTGGACAGATAATGTGTGGCCATTTTCATGACAACAAAAATGAGAAAATGTTTTAAATGTAAATGTAATTAAGTATTGTGTGGCATCTGATTAAAGAAATGCCACTTTACAGTAAATTTAGGACATGGGCTTCAGGCTAACAATTGAATTAAGTAAAACTACTAATCATGTTAACTACCTTCAAAGAGGATGACACAAATCTTTCATAAGAGACCAAAACTGAACGCAGATCAGCTGACTAACATCAGTGATATGACAAGTCTTTAACAGCCTGACTCCGCACGCCGTTTATCCCCTTTACATCTCCAGAGGAGAGAATGGAGACACGCCCCTCGTTTACAGGACGACTCGACTACCATGTAATCAAATTCTCACAGAAGCCTCCACCTTTTCCACAATGGCTCAGAATCACCATAAAAAAATATCTCTCCTTCCCTTTATATCATCGCTTTTCAATTTCATCTCCCTCCCCTCCCCGTCTCCTTCTTTGTCGCTGTCCCCTCTGTCTCCTTGCTTTTCATCTCTTGCCTTTTCCTTGGTGTCCCCCCTCCCATCCTCCTGCTCCTCACTCTCCCCTCTCTCTCCCCGCAGAGCATTAGCTTGCAGTGGTCAGGCCGCTTGACAGCTGCTCCACCTGAAGAATATCAATCAATGTTGCTGTGGAGACAGAATCAGGCTCCCCTCCTTTATTTTCCACCCCTCTTTTTCTTCCATTGGTTTCACATGTGGCTGTTCATGAGCTGAACGTGATCCAGTGTTTGTTTGATTCTCTAAAGTGTAAATGGTTCATTAAGCTCACACAAGGTGTGAATATTTGGATATTATTTAAGTTGCACAGAGGCATACTTTGGCACCCCTTTCTGCTAATTTATTAGAGGTGTGACTAATTGAGTTGCGGATGCAAACCCCACGATGTCTCAGACTATCACTCCAGATGAGCCAGGCAGACAGGCGTGGGATGAAAGTGTCTATCACTGCTAACACATGACAGAAGAGTGAGCACTGTACAAATCATGCTGCTCAATATAGGGCCACATTCAAAGCGCTACTAATCACCATTAACAACTGCTCTGTTCATTCATGCAGAAAAAAAACTAAAAAAGGTATTAAATTTTCCTCATATAATTATCTATTTTACAAAAAAAGACATGGAATTTTTGAAGCTAAGAGGCTGGGATGTCTTCAAAAAAGAAATCCTACTATTTTGAAAATAGGTTGTCATTATATCACCTAGCAACAATTCCTCCTGGGCAGCCAAACTGTCAGGAGACCAATCACATCCTTCCCTCTAATTGCTCCAATCTACCTTCCCATACGGCACACACTCCCACTTTGAGCCCGTCCCCAAACATGGCCCCAACCCCGCTGCTATACATAATACTAAGCAGTGAAATGACTCCCCACAGACCCATCGTCAGTGGCACTAGTGCCAGGCCCGCCAGCGGAGGGTTAAGTAAATATTGGGCGAAGCAGCTGCTCTCAGAGTACCATCGTCTGCCTGTGCTCCTGCCTGGTCCCAGCCTGGTATAAATCACACGCAGCAATTAGTGCCACGCTGTCCCCCTGCCCTCGTTAAACAACCCCGCCTGCTGAGGAAGCCCATAAACACCAGATACCAGCCTGCATGGGTGGAAGAAGGAGGGATGGATGGATGGATGGATGGACACTCGAGAGAAGGATCACTGTTTTAAAGAATGAACTGACTTTTCCAATCTCAACCGCTGTACATTGTTCACTCTGGTGATTAATAGGACTACCTGTGCTTTGAGCTAAATGCTAAAGTCAGCTAACATGCTCAAAATGACAGTGCTAACATGCTGATGCTAAGAACGGGTAACGCATTTTCACCATCTTAGTGTAGCATGTTAGCATGCTAAATGCAAAGTACAACTGAGTCTGATGAGAATGTCATTAGTTTTGTAGATATTTGGTAAAACACTAAAGTAGCATTTTAATATGTTGTTATTGGCTACCTTGGCCAGGTCTCTCTTGTAAAATAGATTTTGAATCTCACTGTGACATCCTGGTTAATTAAAGGTAAAATAAAAAAAACAAACAAACGAAACAAACAACAAAAAAACCCAAAAACGTAGCTATCCGCCACTAACTGGGGCTGAAGCTGTGGCAAGCAGGCGCTACTGCCCAAATGTAAACCAGTGAGGTGGAAAGTGAAACAAAAGCAGGTGAAATCTCATCAAACTAGTGCAGTCTGTCAGTATTTTGATCTAGAAATTTAAATAAGGTTGTGTGTAGGCTCTTTCAGAATCAATCAGCATAGAGGCATACAGACGTTAACCTGCACAGAGAGCAGGCTGCTGGTGTTAGCACTGCCACACATTGAATACAGCTAAATGAAAGTGTTGACCTGCTGGTGGTGCTAGATGAAGAGTCACTAACATCATTGGACTCATCATGTGTGAAGGATGAATGTATATACAAAATTCCATGGCAATCCATCTAATAGTTAAGTTATCTTAAGTTATCTCAGTCTTGATCTAAGTGATGGGCCAGCAGACAGACTGGACAGACTGGCATTGCCATCCTTAAAGCGAAGCATGGCCAAAAATCTGTTGTATCTACTCGTTGTCTGAGACATTATTTCAAAACTGGGAAACACAAATCTAATGTAACAGGGCTGATGCAGTACAGCTGCAAATATGAGGCGCTAGATGAAAACCTAATCCCTAGAATCACTTCAGCTGTTGTCTTTGAGCTACAGTAGGATGTCGTAACTCCACTACAACTTGGACTTTGGTTGGATCTGTCTGGGTATGATCATTAAAGATGATGAAACAGAGGCTGGGAGTAATGTAAATGTGAAGCTCAAAATCTCGAGGAGCTGATTCTGTAGCAACAGTCTGAAGACTTGGCAAATGTGTCCTCTTTGCAACTTAGATAAGATGAGGATGTCAGAGACGTCCACGAAAACCAGCGCCTGACCAAATGACTGGTTGTTTATGGAACACAACAGAAATATTCATATGACCAAAGAGCTATTTTCTCTCTGTAAGCCATTCAAAGCTTTAGAGGCATGTGTTTCTTTCAGGCAACAGAAAAAAAAGTCTGGAACCAACAGAGAAGATGAAGGATAACTAAACCCCTTCCATGTAATTTTCTATTCCTACTTTTTTCAGACCCATAAAGGTGTGCAGGCTTCATCGAGGAGCAGAGTAGTGTCTGGCAAAAGATCAACTGTGCAATTAAAGCATTGATGTGTGGGCAGAGTGGCTGCACTTTGTTTAGTAAAAACCTTTCAAATCAGCGTGCTCAGAAAGAAACTTGACTAGATCAGGAAGGTCTTCTGAGACAACAGGAACACGCACTGACGTAGCCAAAGAGAGGGACAAAGACTAGCAGAGCGAGGTGCAGCTGTGACACCAAAAGGATCATCATTTTAAATGATACTGTATGTTTTTTTTTTACAGTAAATATAAGACAATTCTAATCATGAATTAACAGCCCTGCGCACAAGATAAAACAGTGTTGGAGACTTTCCTCCCAAGAAAAACAATACTATCCAGTTTAAGCAAATGCCACAAATGTTTACATTAAAGTGACCTCTGTTGACCACAGAACTATATGTCTGCTTTCTGTGGGGAATAAAGGAGGAAATAGTGCAAGGAATGGATGGGTCCGACAACTAAATGTTGTACTTACACACAAAAAAGTGCTGTTCATTTCCCATTTCCTACTGACCTGCCGAAACTAAAGGGTTTATTTCAACTATAACAACTAAAGACTTCTGGGATCTCGTCAGCTATCACCTGACAACAATTTAAACAAACAAACATGTTTCCTTAACTCTAGAGAATTGTAGGCCAGAGCATCTATGCAGCACTGGAGTACTTCATTATAATGCTGTTATAATGCTGCTCCTCCCTATCAAAAAAATTACAGCCTCTGTGATTTGGATATTGCACTTGGCCATACTGCGATTTCAATAATGTTTTGATTAACTGTGCAGCCCTACTATTTGGGCTACAAATGGACTACAAACAGAACAGAACTTGACTCCCTTAACTTGACTAAGTACTTATTTTGACCCAAATCATGATCTTTCCCAGACCCTAATGAAGTCATGTTTGTGTCTAAACCTAATCAAAACCATGTTAAAAAATGATTTGTGACAAACAATTGATGTCATCCTGCTGATAGAAGGTCAGATCAGAAAAAAAATTCATTCTGGGGGGCAGTTACAAAACTAAAATGACATTTCACATTCGTTATACAGTAAAGCATATGATAGTTGGGAGGCATAATTGTATATGAACAAGTGTTAAATATTAAGTGTGAATATAAAAATTTAGCAGGGTTTTGAATTCAGTTTGGGCCCAAAGATCAGATGAAGTCTGATCAAGGCCTAATGAACTACACCTACAGAGTTTTTACAACACAGTTAAAATGTATTTATTAAGTGAATTATTTGCTCATGATTATTATTCTTTCTAAATAATAATCAACAAAGATCATCAAAAAAAAATCTATGTCAAATTTTCTGCATGTGCAGATGTAAACAAAACCAGAAAGGACAGAGATCAGACTATAGCCTGCTATTCTTATTTAGCTTATATGAATAAAACAGCATGAGGCAATGGCAATCTAATTTATGATGCATGCTCTGAAAAGTGATAATCAATGATCACTGAGCTGATTTTTGTCATTCATCAACTGTGATGCCCGTGATCTAAAATACCCAATTAAACCTTCAATGTAATTTAGCCGACAACAGCTCATGAAAGGACAAAAACAGCGTCTGGTGAGAGGAGAAATAGCCATCAGCACCTCAATTACCATATTGCTCTAAATTACCACAATCACCGGGGGAACATTTAACATGCCACCACCCAGTGGAGAAAAAAAAAAGTCCCACAAATAATGTCAGAACGAATGTAACTGATTTACATTCTGCTCTCTTTGTGATCGTGCTACCAGTTGCTGTTGTGTCCAGGGTAATTAGGAGGTAATGAGAGTGTAATTGGGCATTGGGCACATTTAGAGACAGAGAGACAGTAAGAGGCAGACAGACAGACAGCTCAGGTGCTGAATGACATGTCTAAGGGATGATGCTGTATGGGCAGACCCTCCACCACCACCACTGACTGCCCCTCGCAGACGACAAGGCAGAGGAGAGGGGGATGAAGGAGGTGGGAGGACTGATATGGAGGAGGGGGATGGGGAAATATGGCTGGAGCAGGTGGAAAATGCTTGTTAGCAGTGGTGCTACTGGTGCTGTAAATGTAACAAAAAAAAGCTTGTCATTCTAGGAACGCTCGATTTGTACACATGTGTTCTCCCAGTTATTCAGAACTCTCTTTTATATCATGTCTTTATTCCCTCATGTTTGTTTTTTTTTTCCCTCGTTCTGTCTCTCCTGCCTTGCCTTGTCTGCTGTGTGGCGCGTGCATAGATAAGAAATGCAGAAAGGAAGACAATTGTGCAACAGCAATCTTTCTGAAATATGCCTCCCCCCAATTTCCCTTCTCTCTGTCTCTGTCAGACTGAGACAGATTCTCCTGTTTAGGTGCATTGTGAGAGGGAGAAAGACGGAGAGAGAGAGAGAGAGAGAGAGAGAGAGAGAGAGAGAGAGAGGTAGAGAGAGGTGAGCTGGTTACTGTGGCAACCAGGAGAGTGACTCTTAGGCAATGGCATATGCATAGGGAGGGAGAGAGATAGAGCGGTGGAGGGAGAGGAGGTGGAGAGAGGAGAGTGCTGGTGAAGGGATGTAGTAGAGGGAGGGGAGGGTGGTGGGGGGTGATGGTGGTGGTGGTGGTGGAGGAGGTAGAGTGCAGGAGGCAGATCAGAGGGAGGTGTCAGTGGGTTACTGCGCACAGAGAGATTCACCCTCTTTTTCTAGCCTGGCAGAAGAAAGGGAGGCAGAAACAAAAGGAGCTGTCTTTTGAATGGTCGCTGTGCTGGATTGGACTGTCAGCGCTTCCTCCTAACAACCTCACTTAGCTTGCTGCTCCCACTCCCAGACACTTCCTTACTCTGTGTCTCTGTCTCTCTGTTTCTCCTTCAGAACACTACATGCTTCGCAGGTGATTCGTCAGGGTGAAATTTACCTCTGATAAATGTTCATAGCTCCAGCTTCGTCCTAGCTGTTGTCTATTCCTGTCTGAGTACATTAAGAGCAATAAAAAAAACAAAGTCCTCACTTTGTACACATACTTGGCCAACAAAGCTGATTCTGATTGTAATCAATCAGTTAATTGTTTTTTCCCTATTAGACCCCAGAAAGCCATGAAAATGTTCAAACTTTCCCACAGCCCAAGCTAGCGTTAACAAATGTTCAGGACAAAATCCCTTGTCCTGGTCCAAAATCCAATGATATTCAGTTTACTATGATGTTAAGAGAAGGAAAAGAAGCACATGCTTCTCACATCGCACATTTGTGCTTGATAATAGAATTAAAGGATCAGTGTGAAGGATTTAGTGGCATTTAAAAATGAGCTTGAAGATTGCAAATACCTTGTCTCACCCTCTCATTCCAAGAGTGTACCTTTAGTGGCCGTGAAACTTAAAAAAGGCCTAATCTAGAAGCAGTATTTGGTTTGTCCATTCTGGGCTACATGGTGGTGCAACATGGTGGACTGACTCATGGAAGAGGACCCACACCCTCAGTAGATATAGACAGTTCATTCAAAGGTAACAAAAACATAATTCTTATTGTCAGCTGATTATGCACTGATGACTATATAACATTGATACAGAATTTGCGGCCCTTGGGTCAAATCTGGGCCCCCGAAGGGTGTGGGGTGGCCCTCCAGCCATTTTCTAACTCATTATAAAAAATAAATTGATTCACACTTCTTTGGGAGGAGGGGGCAGAGAAGTTTTGTGTGATGGAAGACAACTATTAGCTCCAGAGGAGCAAAAGTTATGCAGAAATGGGGATAGATGTTAAAATAAAGAATTTGTGAGATGTGGACCTTTTAATGTGTACTCATTTTTATTAGATAAATAAAAAAAAGTTGAACTAAAAGGCAATGAAACTCACCATTACTCATCTCAATAGATTCAAGGGTTCTGCTGCAGTATTTAGTCTGGTTAGACTGGCTTCTTATGGTGGCTAATCTTAGCTAACTTTACAGAGATACTGTCATATAACTGACATTACTGAGTCAGTTCAGTTACTTGATGACTAGTGTCTACTTGTGCTACTGTTAAACTATGAAGTCACTTATTCATATTTATTTTAAAGTTAATGTTTACATTGCCAAAGGAAGTGTGAAATAAAAACAAAAGAAAAATGTACATGAACAGAAGAATTGAGATTTTTTTCTAACCTACATCCGTATCTATACAGACAACTTAAAACACAATAGAAAAAGGAGGAAAAAAGTTGACTTGAGATGAGACAAATACAGTGACAACCATATAAGGACTGTATGTTTTTTTTTTTTTTGTTTTTTTGTTAAATAAATGTCAGTTGTAGCCACAGTGGCTACTGTTCAACAAGTACAAGTACATAGTCTCAGTTCAGAGCATTTAGGTAAGTTATTGAATAACAGCCACTGTGGCTTAACAGTTAATTGAAATTTTATTGAAATCGCAATATGGTCTACTGCAATTTTCAAACTGCAGGATGCACAACATTTGTTAAAGGCAAAATATGTGTCAATATACCATTTTAAATTAAATACTGTGATGCTGCACAGGTGTCCAGGCCAACACATCATTCTCTAGATTTCAGAAAACACCTTTGCTTAGTTCAGATCCATGAAAAAAAAACAACAACCAACATAATCATTTTAATGTGTTTTTCCATGAAAAATGAGAATAATTATGAGAAAAATTATCCTTTGCTCTAATATCACAAATCCTTTCGCAACTGCAATATCAGTCAAAATAACTGCATTTAGACATCTCTTCAAAATCGTTCAGCCCCTGTGACCACAACTGATAATCATGGGATAATGATAAATGTTAAAATATTGTGTGACAGTGGTACAGAAGAATTATGTCACTCACATAGAAATAAGCAGTTAAACTTTCTAACAGGTATAATAATCACTACAGGCTATTGGTCATTCCTGACCAAGCAAAATCTCTCAATATACTGAGCTAAGCAAAGATGTGTTTAATGGCTTGTAAATTCAACTTCATTTTTTATCAGGAGAAAATGTTATTTCTTTCTTCAAAAGGTACATGTCACTTTAAAAGATCAATAGATTGTCCAATAGTTACCAATTCATTTTCTATAGATTGTCCAATAGTTACCAATTCATTTTCTATAGATCTAACAATTAACTAACTAACCTTTATAGCTTTTATTTCAGTAACTACCTGAATATTGCTGCATCTGCATACAGAAAAACTAGATTATTACAGACCCCCCTCCACCCCCCATTTCTCATTGTAAACTTGGCATTTTTGTTCAGATGAGGCCAATTACCCTTTTAACTCTTTCCAGAGGCGTTATGACTTTCCTGGCCTGTTGTGAAGACAAGAGGAGGATGATAGTGAGTACCCTCTGACCTTATGACAGGAGCCCACAGAGAAACAGACTGCCAGAGACAAACAGAGCCATGGGGTGGGTGTAATGAATATGCTGCCCCCTATGGTGGGGATGACCTTATAAACAACAACAAACTGTCACTATGGCCAGGCCTGCTGGGAGCTGCCCTCTGTGCAAGGGCAAATGGTCCGGAATTCACTGGACAGGACTGCCAAAGCTCACAGTTATTAGATGTTATATCACAGGACAAGCTCTCGGGCTGCCGGCTTTATTGTGCGCGTTTTAACAAACAGTCAATCTCAGTGAGAAATGAAACATTTACATTCATACCTCAACCAGGTGATGAGGCCTCATTAGCAGTCATTCTCCCTTCAACGACACAGCACATTACAAAGCGAGGATGGAACATCATAAGTTATTTGTTGTAGTTACCCAGGTAGCTCATCAAAAGTCTCATCGATGCTGCTGTGGTAAATGCGCTCCTACTGTGTCGTGTAGCGCTAAGTGACTGCTTTTATTATACAAGACAAGCTACGCCTACAATTGCTGTGATCTCAGCCAGGCGTTCGGAATCAAACAGCAGAGGAGAGACATCCTCGTGTTTCAAGGGGGACTTTCATGTCACCATGAAGGAGACAGGGAAGAGCGGCGGCAGAGGGTTAGAAGTCAGAGCGCGGCATATGGCATCTTGAATTTTGGGCAATGAGAACTGACAGGTTAACTGAACATTTGGCGGGGGGGTAGTGCATGGTAGGGGTGCACAGGGAGAAAAAGGGTAGAGGAGAAGTGGGGAAGGAGAGGTGGAGGAGGTGTGTGTGGGTTCTGGTACGTGTGTGCGAGTGTGTGTTTTGGGTGGGAGGGGTAGTTGGGTAAGGTTGCTAAACACTCCCATCTGTTCGTATCCCGAGGCGCTGCTCGGGCAGTTAGCTACTGTCTTATGCAGATGAGGTGTTGCTGTGCCGGCTCCTTCCACTTACAGCGGATAAATAATGATATAAATATATAAATATATTTGAATAATAGGAATGGCAGGATGGGGGAAACAAGGAGCAGCAGGGTCAAGCTGTTTCCTAGGGAGCGTTTGCTTTTTACCATCCAATGATCACAGCTCTCTCAGGATGTGTGAGTGCCATAACTATGTCCTCATTAGGGTTTGCTTTCCTCTGGGCCCCGACGCTGTCCCAGGAGACATATCTGCTTAACAGGGGTCCTCTATGCACACTGACATGCATTATATGAGCTATGAAGATATGGTGAAATGGTAAGCAACACTGATAGTGTCAAGGTATACTTTTGTACTGTGATTTTTTCAGTTAATATCAGTTATTAATATGTTCAAAGTATGAGTGTACGGTACTGAGAGACAGGCAGTTAACAAGATGTTAATATAGACTACACAAAACCTGCTGTTTCTTTCCGGGGCTGTCATAATATATGACTATAAACCATTTAATAAAGCCAGTTACATTTAGTATTCTAAATACAGGGTATCTGATTGTACTTTGTCAGGAAAAAAAATCTTTGGCGTACAGGAAATGATGCATTTTTTTAGTGACGACTATACTGGCTATTGAGTCCATCATTGGTTGTTTTTTTGGGAGGTTGATTTCTGTCACTTTATTTTTGCTAATTTAATAGTCTGCCTCAGAAGAATGAGTGAGAGCTCAGCGACAGACTCTCAGCCAGCGGTACACAGCACACACCCACTGAGCCGATGGATGAAGGAGAGGAAAACAGCCTATACAGCCAGAATATTTTCACATCTAATGCAGTGAATTAAGGATTTATTTCGACCAGAACGGAGTTGATGATTGCTGGCACAGTGGAAAAACGAACCAAAATGGTTTTGGTTTGCTTTATTTTAATTTGAGTTTGAAGTGTGTTTTATGATGAGTTAACTAGGCAGTTAACTCATCATTGGTTCTGTGAAAAAGAGACACTTACACTCAGGTGTATGGCTGTATTTTTGTTTGTGTATTTATTAGACATAGCGAATTATGGTGTACAAAACATTGCAAACTCACCGCTCACACACATCTCACAACTGCGTGAATATATCAACAACTGCCGGTTGTTGGACGGACAGTGGCTGGTGTAAAAAGTTTAACATGACGTCCACCCTGGTTTCTGTTAGTGGCTTCTGGCTTCTGTCAAACTAACCAAATTAGACAGTCAGTGGGAAAAGTGACAGCCAACATGCTGAAAAGAATCTTTACTCTTTAGGTGTGTGATGTGACGATATCAGATTGTGAAATAATAAAATGTCTCCATGATCTGCTTTTCCAGAAAGATCATTAGTATCATACTACAGTGTACATTCTATCAGTTGCAGTTCTATGGCTCATGCACGCACCCAAAGTTGTTTCTCAGTGAAATCTTAAAATGCACAATTTGCTAGTCTGTCATGCACCTTTCTTAAGACATGTCAATAAACCAATAATAGTAAACAACAGGTAGTGTATTGGATTTTTGTCCCCTCTCTTTTTATTTACAACACAGTGCCATGAAAGTATTCAACATCACTAATACTGAAAACTGGATTTTCCAAAACTGACACAGTGCACACTGTACAGTTACTTGCAAAGGTAAGTGTGGCACACGTGATGGCAACCAGAAAAAAATGGTCCGTAGGTTTAGTTACCTTGTAGTGCAGTTTATTAAAATAATGTAATTAGTTTGCCAGTTTTCCTTCATAAACCTTCTCTGTTCATTAGACAAGTAAAAGAGAGTAACTGTAATTTGTATGAACACTGTGGCAGCTTGCAACTTGTTTGTTTATTTTATTGGATCCCCATTAGCATCTGCTATAGCAGTTGCTAATCTTCCTGGGGTCCACACTGTCCTTGTATTTCTCAACATGTCCATGGTCTTATAAACACTGTTTCCTGATTGAAAGGGGGTTTTAAGGGGTAACTGAGCAAGATTCTTGCATCGCCCATGTCCCTGTTCTTAGATACAGTCATGTCATGTGTGTGCTCCCACTAAATGATCGCATATTCAAATGAGGATAAGGAGCTTTTGATGGAATGAGGGGGATAGGAGGAGAAGGAAAAAAATGGTCGAAGAAGTGGAGGAAGGAAAGCAAAGCCCGGACTGATTTGAATCTGGTAAACTGTCAGAGAGAGGGATTACCCCACCAAATCCCTGGCGAAAATAGAGGCCCAAGTTATTTACTAGCCTTACAACCAGCTGCAAACCATCTGTACTTAATTGTAAGACACAAACTTTATGAAGATCAACTGGGGATTTGGCCACAAAGCCTCTTACGCTGCTGAATTGGTGTCCCTGCTTCGAGGGAGAGTATGGGAGGGTGCTCGAGACATGTTACATGTGCTTTGGAGGACATGGACTCCACTGCTCTCTATAGTCTCTATCAGGGCCCCATCCTGATAAATACATAAACAAAACTTGTGCATTAGAGTAAAGGGTGCAGGGAGGGCAAGGGTGGGGAATTAAGACACACTTTACACAGAATACATGCATACAGCTCTGCTTGCATAGACAAGAACCTATGCAAGACAGACACAATGAACGTACACACACAGAAATACACACGACTAGCCATGGCCGGCATCAAAACATTTAATTGGCTTGAGCCTGAATGCCTTTTAGCATGACCCCAGTCATTAGATCCCAATTAGGCATGTAAGTGGCCTAGTGACCTACACTTATCCATGGAAATCAGAAGACAATACCCGCACTGACCATAAGATATCAGCCTAGTACAAACCCTGCGTGTGGCATTGTTTAATGTAGGTCGCTGTGCATTATGTTGTTCTTGGCAGCCATCTGAAGACAGGAGATAAGAGGTCCTGTCCAAGCCACTGAATGGCAGGTAGCCAGCTTAATCCTATTTAACAAGATCTGGGCTGAATCTGGGGTGGGTCGTTGTTGGTGGGGTCACACGAGGAGCCCGGCGGGGTCAGGTTGTGGCTTTGTGGGAGGTGTGGTCCCAAACACTGTGCGTCTTGAAAGACAATGCACACTGCACCTCTCTGCCTGAGCTTGTCCCTAATCACTGAAATAAATGCATATGAAGTGCTTGTGAACAATGGCATCAAACTGAAGTCCACTGTTTGCTAAATCTGTGTTGTGTTGTTATTTTGTTTCTGAACAAAATAAAGGAGTTAAGTCTTTCCTCCATGAGTGCGTCACTTCTAAGAAACTCACAGACGGGTCACCCAAGAACAAATATTGTGGGATCTAAGCTTCTGGCCGCTTTAACTCATTTATTTTCTTCCACTGCGCTAATTCCTCCCATCTCCATATGTTAAAGGGTGGAGAGGGAGGGGGGAGTGCGTGTGTGTGAGTGTGTGTATGGGCGTATGGGTGGGGGTGGGGGGGTTGTCAGGGATTAGGCCATCCTGTCTGGACATACGCCTTGTGTAATCACGCTGGAAGGACTGGTCATTGTGTTTCTCTGTCCAGTTTGGGTCTGTGGGCCCCAGAATCCCCCCGTCATAACCTCAAAGACCACCCCCCACCCCCACCTCCAAAAAAGGAATCACTCTACCCCCCACCAACATCTACACACTGAATCTGACTACAGCTGTGAGGACAAACTTGTTAACACAGGATGAATTATGTTGTAGAAAATACAGAGCTGTCTAAAAACCCTGAGTACATTAAAATACAAAGGAGACTGAGAAAATGTAAAACTGAGTAAATTAAAATATTATACATACACATAAGCTCCGTCTCATGTACCATAACTTTGTGCCCCAACAACATTTTGCTTCCATAAGTGTCAGTATAGCGGTGGCCTAGCACCGCTAAACTGACATAATAAAGATTATTTTTATTTACTTCATGTATATTTGTATATCCTTTTCCTTCATTTAAATTGTACTACTTGTGTTTTTGTTTATTTAGAATTATTAAAAATACCAGTGAAAGTTTACTGTTTCACTGCCCTGATGTCATTTTGGATTGTGTATATATAAATAAAGAATAACAGCCAATATATCAATATCAGAAGTTTTTTTAGAGCCAGACTGATATAATGGTCAGCTGATATTATCTATCAGACAACATTATCACCCTAGTATTGGCCTAGCAAAACTATATTGGTCTGTATTAGATAGATGTTTTGCGATATTTGTTACAGAACATATTTAAGTTGTTATTTGGTATTTTGTTTTTGTATTTATAATTATTAAAAATACCATTGAAGGTTCACTGTTCCAGAGCCCTGATGTCATTTTGGATTATATATATAATATCGGCCAGTAAATTGATATTGTAATATTTTTTTATTCCATAATGTTAGTATGGGCAGCAGCCCCAAAATTCCAGTATTGGTCAAGCCTAATTTTTTTTATACCCTTATATTGGTATCAGTCCCCAAAATCCAGGATCAGTCAGGTTCTAGGAATCTGTAAAAGAGATTTTGAGATTTGCTGTCAAAGGTGAGTTAAGGAGATATCTCTCCAACTGAAGCAACCTGCATCACAACATGTCAACAGCCTGTAAATTACAAATAAACTCAGATATCATCAGTTAAGATATAAAGATTAATGAACTGTCAACCTAAAAACACATCCAGTCCCATGAGTTCCGTGAAGAACCAGTAGTTTTGTCCTCCACTTGGTCACATCATAACTGGTAATAAACCTTTACCCCACCCTCCCCACCTCTCTTCCACCTCTCTTCATTAGCAGGTATAATCCCTGATGGTCCATCTGCCAGACGCCAAAGCCACAAAACACAGAGCAAACAAGGCTAGAAGAAACTGGCCATTATGGGGACTCTCTGAATGGGCCGCCTGATCACTCACATAGACGGTGTGTTTGCTCAGGCCCTACATGGGGACACTACAGCGCCGCTATTTTCACACAGATAAGGAACTATTTGAGCTCCAGGAGAATGACTGTGGCTGATGGGCAGTGCACCTGCCCCTGGAGAGGATAGGTGTGTGTATATGTGTGTGTGGAGGGGGGCGCTGACTGACGGTGACCCTCTCACCTCCAGCTGGAAATACAGGTTTGATACTGTAGCATGAAATAAATTGCAGCTAAACCTTGGTAGGATACACTGCACACTGGATAATATTTTTGTTGTTGCTTGTTTGAGGCAGCTTTGGCATAGTGAATTGGATCAATGTATTCAAAAAATTTCCCTAAATAAACAACCCATGCCTTCAGCATCACTTTGTCCTTTTACTGTACAGTACCTCCAGGGCCTCCAGCACATTTATAATGCATCATTTCACTAAATGTTCTCTTTCCAAGCTGAAAAATGCCTTGGTTTGGAATTAAAAAAAAGAATTTTGCTTTGTTTTCCCGATCAGCTTGTCTTTTCAATGTGAACTGAGAACCAGCACTGTTCTAGCAACACACACTGGCTGACACAAAATGGCTGCCTTGGACTGAAAGAGGCAGTAAGCCAGAGCAGCAGCAGCAGCAGCAGAGCAGCAGCAGCAGCAGCCTAGACAGAGCAAACCTTTTTTTTACCGGTCTCCCTTCTTCCCTCAATCTTACTGAGAGAAGATTAACAAATCGCCAGTAAACCACCACTTGATTGCTTTTTTCTCCCCCTCCAAGCGTCCCGCAGTATCACCGTCACACCAAGACATTTGGGGGCTGCGGTGTGACCCCCAGGCCGCGCAACTGAGATTATATTGTGGAAATGTAATCCTGGTTTGGGGGCTAAAGGGATCAAGGCACTAGAACACACAATGTAATCAGGGAGAACGTCTACACCCCAAGAATCAGACCGCAAGATAAATCCAAGCAGAGGTTTATCCACAATGTCAATTAGAACATATGTTGGGACACATTAATTGACGCATGACACACTTACTGAATGTTAGCCACTCACGCATGCTGAGGACAACACACGTACACTTTTATTAGAGCCCTCTATACCAGATTTTGGGGCCTGACCCGATACTGATATTAGGGAGTAAAGAAATCGCTATATCAGCCGATATTATTTAGGCAGAATATAGAATATATACATAAGTACACATTTTTGGCAATGATCCCTCAAATGTGGTTATCAGATATTTGTGATAAAAATAATATTGATAAATATCGACTACACTAAATTTGACAGATAATGTCAAAGCATTTAACTTGAAATTTTGGGCAAAATTCTTCATAAAAGCCCATTAAATTTGTGAAGTTTTAATGAACTTAACTAGAAAACTAAATGAACATTTGAAGAGTCAGAACACTTTTGTTGTCACGTGACGTCAGATTTGGTTTGGTCATAACTGTGTAATATTAAATCATCCTTCTTTGCTCACTACATCTGACCTTTCTTACCATTAAGTGTGGATGAACTACAGGTTACATGAGCTTTTTTTTAAAATATAAAAAAAAATGTTAAATTATATCAGCTGAAAAAAATACATATTGTGAAACTCTAAAAGACAGTAAAATTTCTTCTGCATTTTTAATAATTATAAATGACTATGAATAAAAAAACACAAGGAACAATTAAATAGAAAATTAAATGGGCTTATATTAAACTTTATATGAGAAAAAAGATCAAATATACATAAAATGCTCCTTTAAACCAAAAAAAAAAATAAAATAAATAAAATAAAAAAATAAAAACAATCTGCATTATGTTCTGAAAAAAAGAAAAGTTTCCATATTGACATATATCAGTCACCAATATAGAACGATGTAGCTGTAATAGGTCAATACTGGGCTAATAATATCAGTCGGGCCTTAATTGTTATTCTTACATTTATTCAATTAATAGATTTTTTCACTGTCCCATCCAATTATTCATTTCTTTATTAAGAGAAGGAAATATGTCAGAGTTTATTTATCTTAAATATTTCATGGTTGCATGAATATATGGCTGTGTCAAAGCCAATTTAATCTCACAGTGAGTTTGATACTGAGGCACATTATATGCTCACAATAAATGTGTGCTCTCAAGTGTAGGAGGGCGCCAAAATTAGTAAACAAAGATGATGACCTGGGGAAAATGTGTGTGCGTCTTTCCCTGCACAAGGTCACATGATCTGGTCTCCATTTTGGAGTGTTGTGCATGTGTGCAGGTACAGCAGCTTGTCAGACACACCTGGGACACACAAAGATAAACACACACACACACACATAACTTGTACACAAACCTGCACTTCACTGACACGGAGTGCAGCGAGGTGACAGCTTAAAAAAAAAAAAATCAAGCTAGAGAGGAAAAAAAGAAGCAGAAACTGGCTAACATACAGTGAGCTTAATAGCTGCTGAGAGAGAGGAGCTTATCTTCCCACCACAGCTAATATGAGCTTCTCAATTAGATGAAAGGCTCTCTCCCTTTCTCTAATTTTTTGTTCAATTTCTCCAGGCAATTTATTTAGGGTGGGGGAAAAAAAAAGAAGGAGCGGAACGGGAGCAAACCACATTGGCTAAACGCACTGCGAGTCATAGCATGCTCCAGCCAATCAGGCGGAGCTGACAGCGTCAACTCAGGCCCTCAGCAACAACATGACTATTTACTGTATGCAAGAGAAAAATCTATTTGGGGTTCATCACTGCTCGTCCAACAAACCACACACACAAAAACATTAAATTCACACAGGAATATGATAGATTTATTTGATTTTAGTTGCATATATTATTTTTTCTGCACTCTTATTATCAGTAATTGTGGAGAAATGCATTTGTAAAAACAAAATCTGAAATAGAAAGATAATTTTCAGCGGCTGCAGAAAGAGCAGTAGCAGCGAACATGCTAATTGAACATGTTTCCTTTGCTTTCTGAAGGCACTCAGAGATATTTTTAGACAGTTCACTCTGTATTCTGCATTATGGATTAACTCGGATTATGCAAAGGACCCTTCATGCGTTCACTTATCAGTTTAATTTCTTTGTCCTCTGAATTATTTTTACACAGACTCCCTCCGTATTGTATCTCTCTCTATAGTTGCCGAGTGGAACTAAAGGATTATGCAAGCATTTCCAAAAAATTATGTCTCCACACCTTGGACAAAATAATGTAAAGCTTTGGTTGGCAACACCGACAGAACATTTTCTTTTAATGTTTTCAATACCAGGAGTTTGCATGCAGAATGAAATTCTTTCAAGGCATTCAGTTCAACATATAAATATATCTCCAACGAAATGCTGCATAATTATTTTAAATCTTGAATTTAAATAACAAGAAATTCTTGGTTATTATCACAACGATGAATCCTACATTAACTAACAATGTTTAAGTTTTATTATATTAAATGAAAAAAGATTATTTAATACATGCCTAAAATATTAGAATAATTTTTAGTTTACTGAAAATGTAAATAAATCTAAAAATGGAATTTCTCTTTCCCCCAGAATATGTAATAAATGATTTCGTTTTTTTTGTAAAACATTCATACTGTCAAATATATTCATACTTTTATTTAGAATTTAAAATATCTATTGCCTATCTGATTTTAATTAATCTTCCAATCCACTGTAACTAAATCAACATAAATATTCATTTTTTTTGTTTGTAAGTTCAATTAATTTTGTTGATAAATTAAAACTATAATGTAGAAAAAAAAAAAAGATAAGAAAAAATAAAAATCTTTCTTCAAATCACCTTTAATAAACACATGAAGTGTCTGTCTCCGGGCTGCCCAGATCTTCTGATTCTTAATCATCCTTTCTCACCATCTGCTCCTTTCAGAGTCAAGGTTACATATCACAGCGTGAAAAAATACTGCTGCAGGAGTGTAGCGATACATGACAGGGCACCTGGGCGAAGATGGGTGGGTGAGGTAAGGAGGAGGGGAAAGAAGGGGGGGGGGTACAAATCCCAGAATGCACTCTGCATGCAACATGCATTGCTTGGGGATATCACTTCCCTAGCTGCCTGAGACGTCCATCTATCAAGGTGATTTCCCATGGCGGGCTCGTCTTGGAAATACCTTTCCACAGGTCACCTTTATACTGGCACCGGCTCCCCACTGAATGAATTCACTTCATTATTCGTAGTTTTGATTAGCATTGTGGAGCAGGGGAGGAATCTTTGCCGCTATTATCTTCAGACTGACCTGTGGGACAGCTGAGATTCTTTTGTATGTGCAGATTTTAGTTACTTCTATCTTAATTCTTATGCAATAAATTTTTCTCACCCTACTTGCAACTTTTGTGATTTTATAGAGAAATAATAATGTGACTTTCCAAGAGCTGCAACAATTAGTTGATTAATTGATTAGTCATCAACTATTACACTAATCACCAACTATTAATTGTTTTGAGTCATCTTTTTAAAGAAAAAATCTCTGATTTATAATTCTGTTGTGAATATTTTCTGCTTTCTTTGACCCTCTATGACAATAAACTGGATATCTTTAGATTGAGGACAAAACAAGAAATTTGAGGACGTCACCTTGGGTTTTGGGAAACATTTTTCACTCTTTTCAGACATTTTATGGAGTAATTGTTTAATTGATAAAATAATTGACAGATAATAAAAATAATTGATGCAGTTGCAGGCCTAGATTTAACTGTATGTTTACTTATTAACAGGAAACAAACAAAACCGACATGAAAGCAGCAGAAGCCGCATTTGAGGCCTGCAACCATGATTTATTGAAATGTTAAAGCGTCTGTGTCAACAAAGGGGGACACCGGTGTGCCTTCGCACAAACAATCACGCATTAGTCGGGCCGATGTGGTGATGTCCAATGACATTTAATTTCTTGCCTGTCCCTTGTTATAAGAATCATCATGAGGATGTGAATCTGAGGGGCCCACGCGTCATGAGTCTGCATTAAAGCTCAAGTCATGATTTTTTTCACCCCCTCTTCTTTCGCTCACTTCCTCGCCGTAAAATGCAGCACAGACAGGGACAGAACGAGAGAAGGATACAGAGAGGGAGGGAGGCTGTGAATAGGCAGAGTGAGTGGCATGCATGGACAGCCCCTCTGTCTCTCAAAGACACTGCAGCAGCTGCCTGCACGCGATAAGAGCAACCATTCACAGCCAACTCCCCCCTTTTCCTCCTCCTACACACCAACACACACACCAGTACACTTTTCTCCTCTTCCTCCACCACACACACACACACACACACACACACACACCACACAGACGTTTATATGCACATCAGCCTCTCTACAGGTTCCTATAAAGATGCTGCGATTTCAAGCAGCCTTTGTCGCCAGTCAAAGGTCTTCCCTGCAAATCATTTTGTTTTGTTTTTTTCTGAATTCTCTCTGACGTCAGAGTAGAGCAGGGTTAAACATGGATGAGATGGAGAAGTGTGGGGGGAATCACCTTTCTTTTTTTATCGCTGACAGAGAGCAATCACGTAGCGCTCAGCAGGCAGCAGCACAGGTGTTTCTGCAGAGCTGTGACTGACGTTTATCTAGCTGCCCACCACATCCACCGCTGAGTCTGATTTATACTGCGTTCTTTTATCTGGCATTCTCTGATGATCTTGAGTACAATACAGAAAATCACAGAAAGTCCCATAATGACAGCAGAATGTTTAAATTACTCTCTATGTTCTGCATTTGAGGTCCTGTCATGGTTAACTGTCATGTTTAACTGTCATGTTGCCTCCTCCATCCCACACAGGAGGTGATCTCCGTGGACTGATATCACTCCATACAAACACACAAACTGAAACAACAATCCGTTTCATGATAAACACCAATAAAACTTTAGATGGTTAGCATTTTAATTATCATTAAAACCGTGTTGGATTACTGCAATTCGAAAAACAGCATCAACCAAAGTTAGAAACAGTCTCCCAGACGCAGGCACAGCAGCAGTGGGTTTGTTTTAAGTCTGTGGAAACACTGACACTGTAAATCAATGAGAGGTTTTCAAGATGAGTCATGATTTTGTCATGATTTTAGGTGTATCAGTACTTTTTGAACATTTTAACAGCATATTTTAACTATACCAATACCGAAAAGTAGATGTGACAGATTTTTTTGACAGATATTGCGATGTGATTCCTGATAAGCCTTTTTGCATCACAATTTTCATTTTCACAGAAAAAAACTCTAAGTTTTTAAGTCATGATTAGGGCTGCACTATTAATCGAAATTTTATCAAACTGGCAATATGGAAATCGCAGGAAGTCGAAGGTAAAATGTCAATGTGTCAAAAAACTTTTAAATGAATGAATGTCATGAGGCAGAGATTTCCAGCCCGACACATCAGATTCTACAGACTGAAAAAAACAGATTCCTGGAGAAAAAAAAAAATCGCACCAGAGTCATTTCATGTTTTTCATGTTTTTCAATCAAAATAAGAATAATGATGTAAAAATGACCACTACCTCTAATATCCCAAATTATATCACACTTAATATATAATATACATATACAATATTAGTCAAAATAATGTCAAAATTGTTCAGCCCTAGTTATGATGATGTGACATTTGTTGGGTCTGTACCGAAGAAACATGTTTTTTTTTTTGTTGTTGTTTTTTTTGACATCTAGCAAACAAGATTTGTAGGCATCTCTGCAGCACTACAGTACTTCATTCTAAAGCTGTTTTGTCACACATTTTTCCTTTCAAAAATTGCAGCTTCTGTGATTTGGGTATTGCACTTGGCCATAATGCTATTTCAGTAATATTTTGATTAATTGTGCAGCCCAACTGATAACTGATCATTTTAGTCAAGGTTACTGGGACATGAAATTTTCACACAAACTCAAAACGCCCCAGCCAAGCCCTCTCAGAAGTGATTTAGTGATTTAGATATAGCTGGAACCTCAGCGCCTTATCATACATACACTCACATACCAAATCTTTTGCCCCCAATATGCTGCATGTGAATATATCTAACTGCCAGTGACATCCATGCCAATCACTTTGATCCACTGATAACATCCAGCCCCAAATCCATACAGTCCAGCAAATGTCTAAGTGCCAATTAATTGGTGGCTCCTTCCATGATTAGCTCATGTTGCGCTTATAGCTAATCTGTATCTTGGCAGGGAGCCACACATGACCTGGCTTCCATCCAGGTCTGGGAGCCGTGAAGGCAGCAGCCATGAGCTAGCCCCAGCACAGCGCTGAGCAGCCTGGAGAAGATGTGCCAAACTGCAGCGGCACAAAGGAGACCTCACTGTTTATCAAAGATTAAGCAGTGTTTAGTATCTCCCCCCAACCCTCCTCCTCCTCCTCCTCCTCCTCCCCCTCCTCCTCCTCCTCCTCCTCCTCCTCCTGCCCGTGCTCGAATATACGCATGCGTGCACACGCACACACACACCACCACCTCCAGCTCACACCCTAATTGTTCCCAGCCCCGAGAGTTTAATAAAGAACAAATTGCGGTTATTGGTGAGCAAACAGCACAGTACGGAGGTGGGAGTGTGATCATTGCAGCGGCAGTGCAGTAAAGAGAGAGAAAGGGCATCAGCCAATTTAATTAATATCTCTGTCAGTCTGAGGCTAAGACTGGAGCAGCAGGCTGTGTGGAGAGGGATGTAGTGAGCACACACAGCATAATCTAATGCTGATGTTTTACTGTGCTGCTGGACAGCACTGACACATTTGTAACATATTGATGAGCATGTCATTATAGCTGCAAGATCATATATACAGTCTTGTTTTCTACCTGTGATGTTCGTAATGAAACTGCAGTGTCAGGTCTGACACAATCATGACATCATGGCAGCATACCAATCATGACTTACGAGACATTTCTGTAATGACTACAGCTGTCTGGATTCCAATACATGAGGGCACTGAAGTAAATAAACATTACGTATGCTCTGTTTCCAGAAAGACGCTCATGTTTTCTTTGTGGAGAGGTGGACAGTTAAAATTATTACATAATAACTCACTCAAATCCACGCATGCACACTAACTGCAGTAATAATACCATACAGCATCTAATTTAATCTTATTTTTCTTTTTTACTCTGGTTTATACATTTTATGTCACTTATTTTTGAAAAGTATACAATCCTGTATGTAGATCAAATTATTATATTTTCATAACAATTTTTAGTACAATTTTATTCTTACAAGTCTGAGACAAATTCAGATCCATTAACCATCTTTGCATTTTGTATTGAAAATAATTAATATTAAACATTGTCCCTACATAATGATTAACAAAAGAATAATTATTACAGAGCACCTAACCTTACAGGTGGCTCTAGTTAAAGAGAAGAGTGATGTTATGGCTGTAACACAAGATAGATAGATAGATAGATAGATAGACAGACAGACAGACAGACAGACAGACAGATAGATAGATTCTTTATTGTCTGTCTCAAGTAAAAACAGAAATTTCATTATCGATTAATCTCATTAATCTTATTTTCCCGATTAATAGAATAATAGTTTAGCCTATAAAATGTTGAAAAATTGTGAAAAATAATCTTCAAAATTTCACAGAGCTCTTTTGTCCAACCGACAATTCAAAACCCAAAGAATTTTCATTTATTGTAATAAATGACACAGAAAAGCAGCAAATCCTCATATTTAATAAGCCTGAACCAGCAAATGACTGAAATGATTAATTAATTATCAAAACAGTAGGCAACTAGTTTTTCTTCGATTGATTAATCAATTAATTTACTAATAGCTGCAGCTCTAGCTAATATTTACCAAGTATTTTGACTCTATAAGTAATAATCTATCTTCACAAGTAACATAATAATTATATATAATATTTCATGGGGCCTGATGGATTTGTGTCTGTTTTTTTTTTTTTTTTGCCCTTACAGCCAATCATGCTGCCTGCCTGCTGCCCAGCCCAAGTGTATCTACCCGTCATGTTCCCATAATGCTTTGTGGCAGCTGCAGCCAGATTCATGCACACAGGTATTGATTTTCTTCCCAGTTTTTTTTTCCTTCAGTGCAACCCTTTATTTATCTCGCTAAGCCCCTGCCACTGGGTGTGAGGAGAGAACCAGCTCGCAGCTTGTGAGAGAACACAGTGAATTCAACATGAGAGACGCTTACCACATAACCTGGATTTATTTTCATTTATCTGTTATTTATCTGCCACCACTGCTCCACTGCAGAGTATAATCCTGCTCTGTGTGGGATGCATGTGTAGGTATGCACGCGCACGTGTGTGTGCGTGTGTGTTTGTGCTGTCCGTCCATCCGTCCATACAAACACTCCATTCTCCACAGGCCACCTGACCCATTTTTCTGTGTGAATAACAAGACTCCAGCCAATCATGGGCAGACAGAATGGCGAATGCTGGAAAAAGACTCTACATCCAGCCTGTCACACGTCAGAGTCCCAACCCTGCCTGTCGACAGAGCGGGAGTTAGTTATCCTCTCTTCTCTCCCCCTCCTTACCTCCCCTCCCTCTCCCTTCACATCTCCACCACACAGGGACCAGTAAAACCATTACCCACCCACCCCAGCCCCCAGCTCAAGGTTGTGCTGCGCCAATGGCTGCGCTTCCTACAGAGCATTCTAAGAAAAGGGCAAAACCGACAGCGAGCGAGCTGCAAGGCTGCTACCAACAAAAGACATTCATTTTACCACACTACCTGTAGGCTACAACACACACTGTATGGCAAATGATTACCTCCCATTCTGCCCTCCAGACTTGTGTTTACAGCAGGGCAGCTGTGATACAGGAAAGTCACTATCGCTCTAAGAATACACGCAAAGAATTTAAATATATTCGCATACATAACCTCCCTTTTATGTTCATTTATGTGGCTTTTACATGCAAATGATAACAGGACAGCTCAGGGTTGACTGAAAGTATCCATAGTGACATTAGGATGAGTTGCAAACACACAGGTCAGCTTAGTTTCACTCACATCAACTGCCATCAACCATGCGACCCTCAACCCACAGACATTTGCATGGCTCCACACCAGCCTCAGCTTTGTAGCTGCCTTGAAATGGAGGAGAAGGAATGGAGGAGAAACAGTGGGCACTGTGGAAACACATGATAACGTCCAGCAGCCTTTTGATAGTAACTCTTGATATTTACTTCAAAGGCCCATTATACACAGCCAATTAAACCGACATAGTGTGGCTGGCTCTTCTCCCTCTCGGCGATGGCTGCGGGCATTGAGGCTGGCTGCAGAAATAACTCCAACACACATTCCAAATGTCAACAAACATGAAAGAAACTGTGAAATGCACAAGATGGCTTAGCAAATGGCCAGACTGAAGGTGTTAGAGCGTCTTTAAACAAATGTCCCTACATGCTACAAACCCAGCAGCATTATTGTATTCATTCAACGCTGTTGTGCAAGGAATAAGATGATCTTAAAGGCATGTTTACCCATGTAATAGCCCATATATGTGTGTGAGGTAGTGATAGAAAGAGTGTGCAAAGAGGGAGCGTGAGCAAAAAAAAAAAAAAAAAAAAGATTGAAACGGAGGAGAGATGAGGGAGGGCTGAGCAGAGCAAAGAGAATCTGTGTGATGGCCGACGGCCCTTGTGCTTAGCTCGTGTACTGAATGAAAAGAAGCCCCCGTGTGGGTGTGTGTGCGTTTTTGTATGTGTGTGTGTGAGTCTCTGCAGTAGTGCTGGGGGGTCGGCCCCCTCTCGGCCCTACTGGTGCTGAATGCAGAGCAGGCAGCATCAGGCCAAGGCAAATGACTACAAGGCCTCCTCAGTGACTGCAGCACAGGCTGCACCTGGGGAATGGCCCTGCACAGCAACACAGCCGCAGCCAGCCACAGTCCATCACAACGCATCCCAGAAAGAAAGCCAAGTTCCACCAGGCATGGGCCACAACAAAAGGACAAGGTTTCAGGAGAGCTTTATTAATGCTAATCTCTCAAAATCTAATCACAGTAATCATCAGGGCCTTCTCATCTTTTTTAATAGCACACACTGCTACAAGCTACAGTACTTAAAAGGCAGGCCAGCCATTAGTGATTTAGGACATGGGTCATCCACCAGACAACAGGACCCTTCACCTACACATACACACTTCTTTTGCTCTATTCCACCATTACTAAACACCAGCCATTTTAAAATAGCTCACATAGGACACAGTTTATTCAGCATAAATCCAGTGTTACGAATCAACACAATTCCGTGCTATCATTACTACCTTTATCACACATGATCAAGATGCACAAAATGTAGTAAAGGTAAATTACGACAAACCATAAACACAGAGATGCAACTACTAATCAGCAGATTATTTTCACGCTTAATCGGTTTGTCTATAAAATGTCAAAAATTCTGAAAACCTCTCATCACAATTCCCCAGAGTCCAAACTGGCGTCTTCAAAGTGCTTCTTTTGTCCAACCAACAGTCAAAAACCCAAGGACTCTTTATTTACTGGCATAAACGACAAGGAAAAGCAAATCCTCACATTTATGAAGCTAAAACCAGAAAACACTTGACATTTTTGCTTGAAAAAATGACTGAAACCATTAATCAGTTATCAGTAGTTGGCAACTACAGTAATTTTCTTTCCATCGATTAATCAGCTAATTGTTGCAGCTCTACACAAACAAACAAACTCTCATCTCAGATTGATTCCTGGCAATTGTTTTCTGTAGGGCCTAAAACAAGAAGAAGCTTCCAAATGTACATTACGAGTTTCTTGACCTCCGTGTTGACTCACTGTTTGTCTGACAGATTTGATCTTCCAATAACAAATCCCCTGTTCGTCAGCCTGCTGTGAAGTCTTGGATGTCAGATTTTTACCACAAACACATGAGCACAATATCAACACTACACTATCTGTATTTCCACAGATGATGAAAAGATACAAACAGGAACCAAAGCAAGATATTTACTGAAATGAGCTAAACATAGACAACCCATCTCTGGTTCTCTCATTTCATTTTCCTCACTGAACTATTCTCTTCTTTTAGGCTCTGACTTTTGATTCATGTGGGGCATCATGACAGGGATTAACTCAAACAGGAGGCAGCAGTCGGATGCACAGTTCAGTTTAAACCATGAAATGAATGTAGAGCTGCAATGATTAATCGAGCATTAATTGAGATGGTTAAATTGATGGTTAAATTAATTGTCATCTATTTTAATAATCAATGAATCCTTTTGAGTATTTTTTTAAATAAAAAATGTCAAAAGTTTCAGATTTCAGCTTCTTAAATGTGAATAATTTCTGGTTTCTTTAGTCCTCTGTGACAGTAAACTGAATATCTTTGTGTTTTGGACAAAACAAAGACATTCAAGAATGCCAGCTTGGGCTTTGGAAAACATTTTTCACTATTTTCTGACATTTTACAGACTAAAACACTATCTATTAATAATCGAGTAATCGAGAAAATAATCGATAGATTAATGGATGATGAAAATAATCGTTAGTTGCAGCCCTAATTGAATGTGTTACTGGTGCTTCTGTTCTGGGCCACATGTGTTGACTGCACCATGTTTACACCAACAATCGTAGAAATAGTAAGAATATGAGGAGAAATGTGTTATAATGACAACAAAATGATATTGTGCTGTCAATGGAGTAAATCAATCAAGTACATACAGTAAATGGTGCCAACCATTGAGCACAAGTTGGAGTCAACTTTGCCATTTTCATCCCTCCTGACGATGGCTCGCCTTTAAGAGCCTTATTAGACAATGGCAGTCTTCCCTCTATTGTGTCCACAAATCGTAGTAAACCAGACATCAGACTCGGTCCTGATTGGCTCCCGTCTCTAAACAATAACTGAAATCCTCTTAGTCGGGACAGTTTGCAGCTTTTGAATTGATGAATTCCCCTAAATTGCCTTGATACTCACATAGTTTGCGAGCATTGTGTTGAATACAGATGTAAGTGCCAAATGACACACAACAGCAAAGAGTCACTGTTAAACCCAGACATTTTCCTGCTTTGTATTCCAATCACAAGTAATTTCATTGGACAAAGTTTAGTACTGTATTTTTTTAAAGGAGTAGTCTGTAGGATTTAGTGGCATCCAGCAATGAGGTTGTAGATTACAACCAGCTGAATATCCCTCTCCTCACCCTCCCTTTCCAAGTATGTAGGTGAAACTATGGTGGCAGTGAAAGTTGCGAGACAAAGGGCCTTTCTAAAGCCAGTGTTTTGTTTGTCTGTTCTGGGCTACAGTAGAAACATGGTGGTGCAACATGGTGGCCACTGAGGAAGAGGGCCTATGCCCTCTGTAGATATAAAGGCCTAAGATAACAAAACAAAAAGCTTTTATTTTCAGGTGATAAAATATACTTGTGAATATTATATTCAATTTCTGTCATATTTTCCCAATTGATCCCCTTAAATGTTAAACACTAAATCTTAAAGTGGGTGAGAAAAATGTGTCCAGATTGGCAAAATCATTAAACTTGTTCCCAAAGAAAATCAACTTGTCAGAAAGTTTCTTGTTAAAAATGCAGGGGGAAATAAAATAAAACTGTCCACCCTCATTAGCAGATAGTATCTTTTTTCCTAGTAAAACAACTTAGAGTCAGTACTGGAGCATGAAGTGTATATTTTCTACAGCAGTTCTCTTAAAACCCCTCGCCACTATACAACCACTATATCAGACAGCTATACTGCACTGTTACTTTTATTGGATGCCCTGACTGAATGCATTTTTCATCATAATTTTCTATTCTTTTCTAATGGACACCAGGGTTCTTTAAGTGGTGCTTTGTTCGTCTACCCAGCAGCAACTCAAAAAGGTCTGTACGTCCAGTGAGACTCACAGAGGGCCTGTGTGATGGGCCCTGCACATCATGCTACACCTTCCAAACTGAAAGGCCGATTCAATTATTCATGTCAGAGACAGAAAAGCTATATTTCACAAACTTTTTTGTTTGAAGTCCAAGTGTTGATATTATTTTTATCCATTAAAAATTAAGATGTTGAAGCCCGGGCCTCGAGATGAGGGGTTAAGCCATCTTGTGTTGAGCTGTCAGTTAGGGTGCATATAGACTCACAGACATGGATACACACACACACACAAAGTGCACTTAAAATGTGCGTAGCAGAGGATGAGGGGAATGGACGGTGCGTCAGTAGGATGCGTGCACTGAGACGTAAATAAAGACCATTTGCTCATGGATTCATAGGCCTCCGTCATCCATTATTTAGCATGGAGAAGAGCAGTGGATTGGTGGCTGGATGATTTTTCTGACAGCGTTTACATGGCTGACGGCTACAGATGTGATGAATTTTCCCGCTCAAGATAAACACTTTGTCTTGACAGTGCTGAAACTTTTTCTCTCAAAGATCCCAAAGTATTCAGTTGAAACCTGCAGCCCTACTGTAAAATAACCCAACGATTCAGCGATAAGTTCACAAAATCTATTCAGAATGAGAAAACCTGCAGTACAGTAAGTATTTCAGCAGCAACATAACCCTTGTATATACCCATATCTGAAAACATGCTTGCGGCAAATCCATTTATGGACAATTAAGAGATTGCTATAGATTTCAACATGGCTGATTTCGCCTCAGCGGACAAATGTGAAACGTCAACAAAAAAAAGCAGTCGCTAGCCAGCATTTGCCCTCCATCCAAAAGCAAAATGACATTAGCTCTTGTCTATTGAGTTTGCTAAATGCCCCACATAAAGTGAATTTGCCCCCCAGGGCTGGGAAACAATCACGCAGGCGAGCGTTCCATTTAAGTGATTTGAATGATCGGAGTGCTGCAGTGCTTCCTATCAGCCAGAGAAATGGGTCAATACACTGAGACTAAGTGACATGGCTGGCAGCCTGCGCTCTCGTGGAAGACCAGGCAGAGGATGAGGAGCGGGACCTCGCTGTCATTGGGTCAGACAGACGTGGATACACAGACACACACATACACACACACAATGGGCCTGGCTAGCTGGTACAAGCTAGGCCTTTGTGTAGGTCCACGTCAGTGGATTCGTACAGTTAAATCAGACCAAACACACTTCTCCTGTCACAAAGCTCATCACAACACTTGTAATCATCATTCTTCCAAGATAAACTTAAATTTAAGATGTTACAAGTAGCACTTTTGGGAACACTGTAACATTAACTTTTATATCCAAGTATGATCGTGATAAACAAAACTGGGAACCTCTATTTCACTCCAGCTGTATACTGTTAAAACTGTGGCATTCTCAAAAGTAAGCCCATGTTTCCCATAAACTGAAGACACAGCTGTGTCTCATCTCTCTTTCTTGGTTTTTCAGACCAACTTTTCACTTATTCTACTGTAACCATGGCAAGAAAGCTTAATCTAGCATCTATAATCTCTTACAACAATCAATGAAACATCAATAAGAAAATCACAAGAACAACTCAGCAAAGAGGCAAACAAGATCCTCGTCAGTAGCTTAATATCGCTGCACATCCTCGCCTGGACTTTTAACTTTCATTAACATTAGTTACTGTAGTAAATAAAAGATGCCATGACTTACTTTCAGCGTTGATTGACATTGTGTCTTTCTCCCAGGACACAACAGTGATGTAGGCCTCCACTGAGGCAGGGATAATGCACTTGAAGACCGCCACATTGCCTCTCATGGCTTTCTGGTCCTCCACCCGGACAGTGTAGGGCTCTCGTAGGACTGGGAGGAGGGGACAGACAAGTATGCTGTGTTTAAGATGGAAAACTGCTAACACTGAGCTAAGACAAGCTACTCCTCATAATGGACAGTGGTTGTTTGGGTTGCAACAAAGCACATGTGTAGAAGACACTGATTAGCAGAGAAACTGACCAGCCTTAATGTGGACATCTTGGCTCCTGATTCTCCCTGAGGGGTTCTCCGCTGTGCAATAGTAGGTGTTGTCGTGGATGAGTTTGCTGAAGCTGGAAGGGGGGATGTGGAAGATCTGAAGGGTGCCATTGGGGTGCACATGGCGGATCCCTGGCACATCATAGATCTCCTCGCCGGTGGCCAGGTACCAGCGCAGTGAGACAGGGGGCACGCCTGCGGCGGGACAGGGCACCGATGTCCCTGTGGTGCTGGCAAACACTACCTCTTGCACAGATGCATTGACAAAATATAAGCTGGAACGTAGATCTTCACAGAAAACTGCAGGGAGAGAAGTGAGATTACAAGCAATTAGATTCTTTTTAACTTCTTATTAAACTTGAACATTATAAGGCAGACGTCTTTAAATAATTAAACTGACCAGCTGAATCCACTATTGTTAAACCCCACCACATATATCTGACAGAACTGTGCTATCCTGCTTCTCTGTTTTTCTCTGAATTTAGGCCGAGTGTGTTTTTCCCTGGTTGACCATTGTGTTTGTGCTCACTGCAGTGGAGGGAGGTTGCAGGAGTGTGTCTCTTGTTGTCTATGAAGAGACATTGCAGCAAAGCTCTGGAAGAGCAGCAGTGGATGTGGAATAACAGAGCCAGCAGAGCAACAGACCTGCCTTCACAACATGCGTGTCTGTAGCCACACCCTTCCTCTGAGACATGCACATGAGTGTATATGACAGAACACTAAAGCTTATTGCTTAATCCTCTGACAGAAAAATAAGCTGCAATTATTGTGATAATCGTGAAAATTGTCAAAAAATGTCAAACGTTCGTTCCTGGTGCTTCTCACATGAAATGATTTACTGCTTACTCTCTGCATAGAATTGTAAACTTGGTGTTTCAGTTGTTGGTTGAACAAACCAAAACATTTGACAAAGTCACCTTGGGCTCCGGGAGGGTGTGATAGGCATTTTTTTCACTATTTTTTTTGTCTTAACAGTAAGAATAGATTGATAAAAAGAAATAAAAAATCAGCAGATTTATCAGTCCAATAGAACACACACACACATTGAAATGCACAATCCCTTTCTGCACCAACTGAAAAGCTCTGTAGACAAAAACAACCCAATGACACAGTGCTCGGAAATCCAGTGAGTTCTTGTTGCCAGTGGCTTCAGGGGTCATGTTCTAACAATGGAGGCATTTCTGGGCATTTGGAGGAAAAACTCATTATTCAAGCTTAAGTAATCATCCTAAATACAAATAATACATCAGTGATCGTCAACTGGTGGCCCATGGGCAACATCAGACCCATCAAAGCTTCCCATCCAGCCCGCAGAAAGGCCACTGACGAAAGTATTGCAATATTTAAGTATTTGCAGTGTCATAAACCTGGTGTATTTGGTGAAAACACTGGAAAAATGCTGTGTAAAGCTGCTGCTAATGCAAACTGAACATTTCCTACTGCTGCAGCTTCACATTAAAAACATTTAACTGGTGAAACATGAATTGACTTACTATGAAGTAGTCACAGGAAATGCAATGTGTTTGTTACTAACCACTATCATTAATTAAAATGTGTCTACAAAACAAGACAATGGTTGTTTTCAGCATTTCTTTAACAGTGGATCCATCAGGGTGTAATGGAACAGTGAGGAGCAGCCACAGTGAGCTGTTAGCTGAAGAGCTGCAAGTAACAGGCTGCACACCTACAACTTCTCAGACAGGTAACCAACTCCTTTTCATTGTCCTGCTGTTTGGAGACTCATGCCATGTGTAGTACTACATCAGATCATGGCTGCTCATAGAATTATGGGAAAAGACCATTATTGGCAGCTTTCATTATTAAAACCACAACAGTTTGTTTTGCAGCTCCCAAAATTATATGACCTGTTGTATTAAACCACACCACCAGAAACTACAGGTGCCACATGAACAATATTTGTGCTGATTAGTATTACCTGCCATTCAGGCCTGCATTTTGCAAATATGTTTTCGGAAATTATCCATCACTCCACAGTGAACAGCCTCTGAGAGGTCTGAGAACATTTTTTCGTTAAGTAGTTCATTATAGAATTCCTGTGTTTTTTATAGTTGTGTGTGTTTATTCACACTGATGTAGGTTAATAGAAAAAATATTATAGGCTAATTCGGCCTAAATAAATTGAATTTCCTTCATTTGAAAGTCCAGCCCGCCAGTGTCTGCTCAGAAAGACTGTGCCCTCAGACAAATGTAGTTGCAGCCCCCTGTATACTGTATAAGAGAAGTGGCTACATCACATTGTGTAGGCAATAATGTTCACATGATCATAGTGGTGTTTAAAAGATTTTATTTGTCTTCTTTTTTTTTTTTTTTTTTTACTGTTTTTGTGTTTACCCTCACACAGCCAAACAACCATACATTCTCTCCTGACAAACTCATTTGCATCCATGCTTTCATCAGAATTAAAAGCTGTCATAGCTTCCGTTGCCTCCAAAAGCTTTAATCTTGGAATCTAAATAAGTAATCTATCATTGCAACAATTATATTGTTGCTGTGGTGTCAAACACTCGCCGAGAATCAGTTTCCATAATTACAATTTTGATATTGGCAGAAAAATAGCCTTAAAAGCTGGTATGCCGTCAATTTGTCATGTTCATCTCCACAGTGTGCAGCAGAGGATGTTTCCAAGTCATCTTAACTAATGAAGCAAGTCAATGTAATGTGATGCACTTTCCCTGTAGTAAGTTACTGTGTTGGATAAAAACTGACAATGCAACTCTTTGCTGTAATGGACAGCCCACACTGTTGGCATGAAGCCAGGATATGTACAGTATACTGGCTGGTTCCCAAGGAACAGTGGAGGATGTGTTTAATACGGCCACTGTTTTTTTTTTCATATTTTTGCTGCTATTTGAGTTATGGAGAAAATAAGCAGTCACAATATGGGATAACTGCAGAACCCTGATTGTAGCAGATTCTATAAATGTGCAGTTTCGAGGACTCATCCTGTACAATTATCGTCATTTACTGTAGCTAATATCTCTATCTGCCTTCTGCACAGTCTTGTCTCTGTACATGAGGAGATAGTAAGTACAAATGGGTGATGCCATAGTTGCTTCTTTTCTGATGGACATTTGAATCAATCTTTTTTTTTACTAAATTAATAACTTTGTCAATCATCATCCTGATTGATGCCAGTACATCTATCAACAGTACTGTACCATTTTTGGGGCGAGGAAGAACTCCAAGGCTGTTTGATAGTTTGAACTCCATAGCAAAACTGTCTGATTGCAAAAGGGTCATTAGTGTATGTTTTTTTTGTGCAAAATATTGATACAGCCCGTTATTTTTAACCCTCAAAGCCACATTATTTGATAGTAAATGCAAAGGTGAATGTAAATAATACATTGCATGTTGTTTGTCCGTTTCAGTTGAAATTACAGTCACAATAACACAACTAACTAATTCTGTACAGCACAGATGGATTAAAATACCACACTTTAAAATTATAATGGTATGGAGAGTGCAAAACCCACATAGGGTGGAGGTTGGGGGTGAGTCAAACAAACACTGGACTGGAGTTAACAGACATAAGGTATTTAAATTCCATCACTTTCATAACCTCCTTTAACATGCTTATTTAAACCCAAACCATGATGTTTTTCTAAACCAAACCAAGGAGTTTTGTTGCCTAAACCTAACCAAACCGTGACCATTCCACAACACTAACCATGTGTTCATTTTTGTCACCATGATGACGAAGGTCACCTGTCTATGGATCTGCCCTCCACAGAAGTTATTAAGACGAATTGGTGGATCACCTGCATGCCAATTTGGCTTTTGGTGCATGCATTCCACATTTAAAAGTGCATTATCATGTTTTTTATACTCAGGTTCAAGAGACTGGGACAGAAAACTGTGCTGCGGTTGGCTACAACAGGTGAAAGTTGAAGCAGGATTTTTTCACTTGTTTCCACAGCTCAGGCAGACCCCTCATGTTGCTTGGTGGCCCTGAGATCTTAATGCACCACAGCTAACAAACACACATGCAAATAGTTTAAAACACAATCCTGTGTAGAAAAAATCTTCACCTATTTTACAGTGCAGCATGAGATGTAAATAGAGAAAACACAAGTACAGGAATGCAGCAAGTTTCACAGAACAAAATTGAGCTAAAAAGCCAAAGAAACTGTCGCTTGAACATGCAAGTTGTTACTTACTCCATGACTCAACGTGATACAGGCTGTTAGCCAGTGCACTATATACACTATAAATACCAGGTTCCAACACTAACTATGGCCTGATGGCCCATTGCCACAAAAAGTTACTCTGTAGCCACCAAACACAACCTGAGTTTCATCCCTATAATGTTAGCCTTCACCAACACAACATCACAGTTTCACAAACATCCTTATTCCTTTGCACCTTTTAGTTCAACATTCTACAAAAACAGCCAACAGTACTCATCGCCACCTAACAAAGGATATTTCAAGGCTACTGAAGTCTTGGTTTACTACTCTGCTAACATGATTCATACGGAGGAACCATAAACACAAAAGGCAAACTATGACAAAAAGAAATGGCAACAAAAATTTAGGAGAGAATGGAAGCAGGAGTTCAAGTGTCTAGAATATAAAACATCTAAGGTGCGGTGTGGGCTGCCAGTTTTCTCAACTAGCCAAGAAGTCAAGCTTGTTTTTCATCAGAAACAGTGCCTTCAGTAAACACAGCATCACAATTCTTGGGAAAAGACAACACAATGTCACAGTTAAGGAGGGCTGTGTGAATCTGCCTTTTCTGCATTTGTTTTTACATAAGTTTACATTCCTGCAACCAAAAATTTGCGCACAAAATTCAGGGGCTTGGTGGAACAAGGGGCCAGTGCTCAAAAATATAGTCTAACCCTGAATACAAGAGAAATTCAGTTGCCAGTTCATTAGGTTCTTTAGCTAGCCGCACTTAGTCTAATAGTAGTCTAATACATAAATATTTAGCCTACCATCATTGACATAAGTGGGGTGGATAAAATAAACATAGGTCAGTATAACACAGTAAAATTCAACAGTACCACCAGTCTCCAAAATGAAGCTGAATCAACACTTTGTTTGAATAGAATAAAAACTTATGCAAAGACAAGGCTAAAACTGGAAAATGTTTCATTTTCCAACACCACTGATGGATAGTCAGCTTATACCTTCTGCATTTTGTGTTATTTTCTGTAATTGTTTGTGTTTGTTTTGTTTGATGCCTGCTAAAATACTGCAAATTATGGGTGGCTGAGATGAAGACCTTTATGCCAGTGTGGATACACGGTTGTTAAGTAGATCTATGTTCATTTTATTGAAATCAGCTACATTTGCAGGACAAACCAAATAAAAAAATACCAAACAATAATATGGGTGACACTATGGACATTTAAAGCTAATGTTAGCAGTGGTACTCTGTGAACAGCCACTGTCAGTCACATACTGTAAATATTTCAGTCATCTCTACTGTATGTCTACAGTCTCTGCTCTCTCTCTGTTGTGGGCTCTCCCCTCCTGTCGCCAGCCTGCCTGCATGTGCGACAGCTGCCAATCCCCTCTCCCCGGAGACCAAACATTTTAGCGCTTCATAAATTCCTAATGAGCGCGCTCAAATCACCGGCCACTTCCACCCACTGGTCGTTCAACCTGTTACGACAAACAAACACCATGGCGTACACATGTTTCCGCACATTTCTAGCTGCACTCACTTCACACATGCAGTACTCTGAGGGCCAGGCCCGGAGGTGTTGAAAGGCGGACAGTTGTAGTTGTCGACAGCTACAAGACGGTAGCTTCTTATCCAGGAGGTGGTAAGAGAAGGCAGAGGAGCCATGACACACATCCGTTCGGGGAGACTTTTTTATGGATTTTTTGGTTTGGACAAGCTGAAACCTGAACGTGAGTGACCCCAAAACACAGATAGTTTAGATGGAGAGTCAAACATTGAGGTGTCATTTTACCAATAAAGGAGTAACCTGACAACAGTGACGACCTCACAAATGAGTCTGCTGATAAAGCTTGGCAACACACACGCTTGTGTTTGCCTCCAAGGGAGGTAGTATTTTGTGTACTATGTGGCAGTCCATCCTGTTTTGCAGCTGACACACAGATAAATAACCTTCAGCTGTTATTGTTCTGTCATCACATGACTCTGCACACATTTCTCTGCATATGTAAAAATACTTTGACAGCAGAATGATTACTCACTTGGCTTCTCTTACACCAATCAATCATTGGTTTAGAAGGCTCATTAAAAATGTGTAGCAAAGACTGAGCATGTGTCCATACTACCAACTGTATTAACCTTCATAAAGACAGATTACTCATTACATTTATCACCATTTCTTATTCCCTCAAAATGACACATCTGATAAACAAATGTTTCTCATAGATACATTAATGTAGTGCCCATATTTTTAAAAAGTAGCAGTGAAAAGGCCAAGAAGAAAACATTTTAAATGGCTCACTACCCATGACGATACATGCAGACCTTATCAAGGGTTAATTTATGACCATGTAATCACACAGAGTAACAGCTTGTCAGTGGTTTTCTCAAGTAGGAAAATCTGCCATCGAGATGATCATAAAATCTCAGCATCTGTTATGAATAGCAGGGAGCTACTGTGACTGTCTGACTGATCAGCAGATGACTACTTCACCACAATTTACTTAATTTGGCTACAAAGACGTAATTTCATCGTTTGTGTACATTTCTAATGATGATCTCCCAAATACCAGAGTGGGTATTGAAAACACATTCACACCAGGGCTGGACAATATTGATACCATGATATGAGACAAGATATCATCTTAAATTTTGGATACTGTATATATTGTGATGTGGCAGACGTGTTGTCTTTTCCACGTCTTAAAGGCTGTATTAAAGGTAAGGACAATAAAGGTAAACTTTATTGTACATATACAATCATATAAAGTAGAATGTAGAGTGAGATTTAGCCTCTTCATTGAACCCATCCTGGTATTAAGAACAGTGTGCAGCTGCTGTGTGGCACCTGATGGAAGCCATCACCTTGGTCAGGGGTACATACCGAGCATATTTTTGATGTTGGGAGAAACCAGAGCACCAGGAGGAAACCCACACAAACACGGGGAGATCATGCAAGCTCCACACAGAAAGAAAAAAAGGCCCTGAACAGGATTCAAACCCACAATCTTCTAGCTGTGAGGTGAAGGTGCTAACTAGCTGTTCTATTATTTACCCACTTAGTCATAATATCCACATTACTGAAGATTATTAATCAAGAATGTCAGTGTGTTAATACTTTGTGAAAACAAGAATACACTTCCCAACAATATGTTGCAATATTGATAAATATCGATATCAAAGTATCTGGTCAAAAATATCAGGATATTTGATTTTGTCCATATTGACCAGCCCTGACTCACACACACAGACACTCAAGAGGCTGTTACAGCAACACTGTTGGACTCCTTGTAGTTTCAGGTAACTAACAATACACTGCAACATCCATACTGGAATATGTAGCGGCTGATCTTTATTAATTTAAAAAAAAGGGATGGTGGTGCACAATTTGAAAAGCTCCACCATCACAAACTATAATCTTAAGGCTCTTAGTTCGTCCCAGTTTTAATGCAAATATATGAAATACATAGTGTCAGCTATGGATGCTTAAAAACGAAAATCAAGCATGTGTATGCTGTAAATGACAAAATTTAGTATTAATGTATTACAGTGAACCTTGAGGTTGACATGTATTAATCAGTTGTGTGCCTGTAGGTTTTCAGCTATTTCATATTACTGTGTATTACGGTGTTCGTCAGTTCGTCAGTTTTGTTCCACAAACAGTTCTTGTCTTTTAGTTTATAGTATCAAAAAATGCAGCGAAATAGAGTAATGTAAAGTACAGAATAGTACAGTACAGCAGTAAAACACAAAGCTACTATCTGTACCTAAAGTCACAAATAATAAAACATGATTTACATTTCCACCCTCAAAAAAAGAAATGAGGTTCTTAACTGAGTTTAAATAAAAGCTGTGTAACTGTAAATGGTCCTGACAGAACAGAACAGGCCAAGTGGAAATAGAACAACAAGCTTTAACAGTTGGAAAGTACCAGTCAGAATTGTACTGGGTCATACTGCATGGATGTATATGTAACAAGAGGAATCCCAGCATGTAAAGTTAGTCTTAAGTTTCTATGATAAACATGAGAACCTACAAACAAAAAATTAGCCAGTTTTTACTTTTCAGGTTTTCTGTCTATTGTCAGATCACCAAGGTGTCAGGCTTCAATATCATGAGGTACAAATAACATCTAAGTAACATCAGTCAAGCTTCATCCTGCACTGACCAACAAATCTTGTGAAAGCTCGAGTGATGGGTCAGTGGGGGAAAGAATACATATAACTGAAGATAAAATATTACTGGAAAAATTTGGACACTATTTGTATTCCTTCAGAGTGCATCATCTGTTCATTTCCGAATCACGTATTAAAGTTCGTTTACATCCCTGGTACAGAGTAAACATCACATCAGGGACATCTATCTCGGTGGTGTGATGGTTGCTGCAGTAGCTGACACTCTCTAAATGAGGACAAACAGCCATCATGCAGCCTCTGGTCTGAGTGTGTTTGAAAGGTGACTGAGCGAAGAAGAGAGACTGCCTCATAACTGCTTTTGTCTCAATCCGCTTTGCACCAACTCATAAAAAATTGAGACCCCCACCACCACCACCACCTCCACTTCTACCACCACCCATTTCTGGGTGGCTGATTCCTTAAGATGAGAAAGCCTGATGGACGCAAAACCCTGCCAGATCCCAATAGTTCAGATAGATACAGTGGGAGTGCATTTATTTTTCAGTGCAGTGCCAAGGAAAACAGTGCGGGTGGGGGTTGAGTGGGGAAAAGCACTCCGACAGTTACATGTAGGCTGCTATTAACAGAGACAGACTGAAAGAGAATGTAAAGAAAAAGGTGAAGTATAGGAGAAATGCCATGACAGAGGTTAACGGTATGCTCCAACTCAGCTGTATCCCACAACCACCTTCAAATAAAGACTTTCTTATTCCTTTTCTCCTCATTCTTTTCCTGCATCCCTCTATTTCCAAGCTCTGCTTCATCTGTTTGTATTCCTTTCTAACCTTCATCTCTCCTTCACGCTCCTCTGACCCTGTCTCTCACATTCTGACTTGCTCCACCTTTACACGAGGATGCAGGTGCAAAAAAGAAAAAACAATGCATGTGAAGGGGAGAGAGCCAGAGAGGAAGAGTGCACCCAGCTGCCCACCGACTGCCTCTGCTGATCGGTATTTATCATCCACTGGACCTTCACAAGTCCCTGCAACTGAAAAGCAGTGCAGCCTGAAATCAAGATGCTATAAGGAAGCACAACAAATACACTCAGTAAACACACCTGCTGGGTCACAGGATTTTAGGGCTGCAACAATTATTTTCATTTCAATTAATCTTATGATTATTTTACAGATTAACTGATTAATCCTTTAGTCTGTAACATGTCAAAAAATTGTGAAACAATTTCCTAGAGCCAAAAGGTTAACTGCTTCTAACATTACATCATAAATGTAAAAGAAAAGCAGCAAATTCTTACATTTAAGAAGCTAGAGCCAGCAAATATTTGACATTTTTGCTTGAAAAATGACTGAAACGATTAATCGGTTATCAAAATAGTTTGCAATTTATTCTCTTTTGATCAATTATCATTGAGGTTCGACAGGATTTAATTAAAAAAATTAAAATCCGTCTTTATCAGACATTATCCTACGTGAATCACTTGTCCAATAATGCATTCAATTCAGTTTAATAGCAGACACTCCTTGCAGTATATTTCCTTTGATTGTTGACTGAGAATTATCTAATAAAGCAGCAATTACATAAACATGATTTGTATTTTTGGAGGATGTTTGAATGTTCAGTTGTAAATTAATATCCCAAGACAAACCAGCCCAATTTATCATAATGCTTGCTTGCAAGCAAAGGAGACAGTATGTGGGTGGCTGTTGGCTGTCATCAAGTGTGTTTGTGTACAGCACCGTTAAATAATAATCTCATTAACGGCTGTCATAAAATAGTAAGATGTAACACATACAAATGCGCATCTGAGAGATATGTAACGCATTGTTTTTGCAGAGGGAAGAGGTGCACTTTTAAGGATCTATTGATAATACTGGGAACACAGGAGTAAGATCAAAACAAGAGCAGGCTGAATCTTGAAACGGGAGATGAAAGATTTATGTGGACCCTATCGATAGTCGGTCAGCCGTCAGCCTGGTTGGCAGATTAAGGCTGCAGTCTGCAACGCTTTGGTCCACATCTCAAAGGATTTCTGTCTCCGTTGATAGTGCTGGTTTTCTGCATCTGACTTTAAAATGAATTATCTTCTTTAGATGTTGCTTATTGAAAAGACCTAAAAAGTATGATTGGGCTGTTTCTAAAAGTTCATTCTCGTGTCCTGTCCCCCTCTGAATAGATTTTTGATAAAACAAGTTGCTGCATTCTTATTTTTATATCTGATTCCTCAAATGTACAAACTGTACAAATCCTTAAAGTCATTCTATCTCAGTCTTCTTGATACAGCTTTGGCATCGTACACATACCATCGCAATATTCTGCTGAACACCAACGCACTCCCATGCCTATCATGCCCACACACACACATGCTCTCACTAACAGTCACCATATGCCCGCCTGTGCTGGAGCCCATCTTAATCGACATCAGTTTTCCATGAGCCAAAACCACAGAGAGGAAAAAGTGATATTGTTTAATTATGAATCTCACCCATGCATAATAGATGAACTCTTTTTTTTGTGTTTTCTGTTTTAGCAAAGCTCACGGGGGGGTGGGTGGGGTCCTGTTGGGTTAGTGAGGTGGGTCCCTTCTTCTTGCTGTGTGAAATAATGCTTGGCACAGTCCCACATGTCAGCACCTATTGGTGGCAGGCCCTGCTGAAGCCTCTAATCGTGGATTGCAGGTGACTCCTAATGCAATCCTCCCATAGTGGAGCCTCTGCTACAGTATTTGGAGCTCAAGGGCACCAGACACGCTTCGGTCAAGGAGAGTGCATGCGGGCGTGTCAGAGGGATGTGGGGGGATGAGCGTTAATGTCTAGGAGCCCACGAACATAGAGGCTGACATGGGCTTGGTTGACAGGGAAGACAGTGAGCAGTCACCGCAGCCTGTAAGGTTCCTGATTTAGCTTGCCACCATTACAAAGTAAATTTCAAATATCTTGAAATGGAATGTAATATTCATAAGTATATGTTTTTCTTTAGTGTAATTATTTTGTTTGTTTTTATTTATTTTGGAATGAGCCATTTTTATCTACAGAGGGTGCAGGTCCTTGTCCACATAATCCTCCATGTTGTGCTAGCATGTTTCTACAGTAGCCCAGAACAGACAATTCAGATACTAGCTCTAGGCACAACCATTTGCATTTTGCGTAGGTTTCGCAGCCACCCTAGGTTCTCCTACATGCTAGGCTTGGGCAGTATCAAGGCATTATGAAATACCAGCGAAAGAATCTTCGATACTGATGCCTGCACCACTACCTTGGCTTCGATACCTGTTCCAGAAAGATACAAAATCCATTTTAACAAAAGAAATTACATTACGGTACAATTACTCACTTTAAAGGAAGAAGCCTTTGGTAAAAAAAACACAAAACACAATAAAACAATGATCCCTGCCTCTGGGCGTAACGTAGCGGTATCTGGGTGACAAAGTTACAGGACTAACTTGTAAAAAATAAAAATGCCTCTGCCCCTGTTTGGGATCATGTTGGGTTTGGCTCTGATGATAAAGGTAAACTAGCAAACACTGCAGAACACTGATTGGTCAGAGTAGCGTGAAGGAAAAGGTGAGTCGTAAAGTTGCCAATCTGGCAGTAAATGTACAGTGTAAGTTTGTCAGTGAATAAAGGCTTCAACTTGTCAAGACTAAAGCCATGCTCCTGAGTGTGTGTTGTTCCCCGACTGCAGGAGTAGCGTTGCTATGACAATCAGCTTCACATATGTTCAGGGTGTACCATCTGTACTAGAGTAGAGTTGAGTTGTTTTACACAAGTTTTACACAAATGGCGTCATAATATCATATACCCTGTAAAATGTCAGGAAGGTATGAAGATATGAAAAAGCAGACACCGCCCTTCTACACGCTTGGAAGGTGAGAGTGAGACAAGGTGTTTGCAATCTGCAAGCTCACTGCTAGATGCCACTAAATCCTACACACGGGTCCTTTGAAGATAGAGACACTGGTTTGAGAAAGCACTAGTTGTAAAGATCCTCACTGATCTTCTGCTCCAAAAGAATAAACAAACAAGCCTTTTATTTTTCCTCTAATGTGTGTTCAGTAGGACCTCCACTCTGACAATGCCCATCAGTGGTTGCTTCCAAATCACCCAGGCAATTTATTTAAGTAAACGTCTGATCAATACAGGTCCCACTAACACACAACATAAATAGGCCTATGCATTAGCCTGTGCATTAGCCCACTGATGTGTCAGGGGCTTTTTGCTCGGCCTGTGTTTACCTCAACCAAACACCATTAATCAACCTTAGATGAATGTGGTCGGGAGTCTCTTGTTTTCTTGTTGAAATGAAAGAAAAAAAAAAATGCATTGATGCTTCACATTATTTCATAATGTCCTGGTTGACTGCTTGGCTTTTTCAACAGCAGCCTGATATTCACCCTTTCTCCTATGATTTTATCACATTGAATTAGCTATTAGCCACAACATGTCTTCCCTGCCCAAGGCCGCTAATGTATTTAAACATTACAGTCCAGTTGGCTCTCAGCCACAGTGTGGCCCTCACCAGGTCAGGGATCTCTGCGGTGCTACAGTGGGCACCCGGGCATCAAGACATTAGGGCAACTCCACTGGGGCAAACAAGCATTGAGCCACACTGACAGCTCATGGCAGGCAATGCAGGTAATTAAGGCAGAGCTCTGCAGAGACCGCCTAGGGAGGGAAAGAGTAGGGGGTGGGGGAGTGCAAAGGGGGGAGGGGTAGGGAGGGGTGGAGATGGGGTGGAGGACAGGACGGCCTCATGATGACAGTGAGTAAGCATCCGAGCCCCCCTCCACCCCCACAACCTCCACCCCCCCTCCTCTCCTGCCCTGGGGGTTTACACATTAAGCGGTAAAGAGAAGTGCTGCGCTGATCCGAGATGCAGATCGGAGAACAGGGTCCCCTCACTCTCCCAAATCACCGGTTCCCATTTTGCCCTCATGAATAATGTTGAGGGGTGCGCTCAGTGCCATGGAGCCGCTATGTAAAACAATGATACCCTCCTCTGATGTCAACTCTCTGGAGGGCGAGACGAGAGTCACTGTGGAGTGGGTTAGTTGATGCATATAAACGCTCATTTACATGAGCGCCAACAGTAGAGGAGGGAGTTCCCATGTACTGGGTACTTTGAAGACCTTAATCAGTTACATCATCAAGGTGGAAATGGACAAATACTGCAAATCAACAGAGACAGACAGAGAGACAGAAATAAAAGAGCGAGATGGCTAAGACACAAAGAGGAGAAACTCCTGCGAGTAAGTAAACAAACTCTAGCTGCTGCCGCTGAAGCTAATATGCAGAGGCACATCAAGAGAAAGAAGAGGAAGAGGTAAAAAAAACCATATGAGACATTCATAATGCTCCATTACCCTTCCTAAGTGACACAGTATTGAAATGACAGGATGTATCCAATGAAGCAACTTCTAATATTATTCCACATGAATATCAAAGTGTGAATCAGAGCTTGATGTAGAGGCTGGTTACATTGCAGAGCTCTGGAGCCACAGAAGTCAGCTCATATACTGTATTAGAGAGCCACTTTAAACCCATAACCCATACAGTAGCCATGTATGCCTGACTTTTTTTTTTTTTTTTTTTTTGGTCCATTGGATTTAAATTTTCTTAAATTAATCTGCCCTGAGGTAATAAACAAACATAAATAACCCTGTGTTCTCCTCAATAAGGTTGAAAGCTTTGCTAGTGGCGTGGCTCTATGGATGGCTATGTCAGTCTGTCTGTTGGTTGGTCCTCCACTTTCATCCAGACTGAAATATCTCAAAAAGTGTTGCATGGATTGTAATCATTTTCCCTACCTTTTCATCTAGAACATCATTCAACTTTTGTTTAGGACTAAAAACCTGCAAAACTGATGACATTCCCACCAGCCTCAAAAGCCCTTTGTGTGTGGTGTTAATTACAAAATGGCAGCATGTTAACAAGCTACAATGTGATGAACATGGAACATTAGAAAAAATGTACTTTTTTGTCCACCAGCCAAATGGCTAGTGAATGTTCAAATTTTACCAGGCATTCAATAGATAAGTATTGTTTTCTTGGCTAATGAGTCTACCAGCCACTTGCATATTATATTAGCATTTGACTAGTGGCCGGTGCTAATTTTGTGCCCTGATTATACCTGCTGCTATCAGCATGTTAGAAATGCCATTGTGAGCATGTTAATATTAATATTAAACATATTACTGAGCCACACAAAGCCACTAGCATGGCTGCAGACTTTTATCTTATTTTATGGAATTTTGTACAAAATAAGCTCTCATCCTTGAACCATTTCCATTCAAGATTCTTGGAACGTTGGTGCTATCTAGGAACCATTGTAATCAAGGATCATTATTAGCAGAGGGTGTTGCGTAATGCTTGACCAGTACAATATGACACACCTACTTTGGTTCCCAAGGAATGCCTGACATTTTGTGGTTCAAGCTGGGAACCAACTTTTTGGCTTCAAAACCAATGTATTTTTCTTGGAAGTACTAACAGGGCCAGTTACATGTTGGTGGAAAAGGCCTAATTGAGAGTGAGGAGGCAGACAGGAATTATGGTGAGAGAGAAGGAGGCAAGACCTGCAACAATGGCAGGCTGGAAACAAAGCAGTGATGTTATGAAGCAAGGTGTTCCAGCTGTTTGACTAACACTGCTTTTGTGATTATTTCTCTGAATCTTGAAGGAACAGTTTGATATTTTGGGATACACAAAATGTGTCTTTCTTGCTGAGAGTTAGCTGTGAAGATTTAGCACGTTCATGTCTGTACAGTAAATATGAAGCTACCAGCAGCAGCTGCTCAGTTTAGCTTAGCCTGGAGTCTTGTTGTCATCCTGAAGTTGCCAGGGAACCAGCAGAGAAGTCACTGCAGCTGGCCAAGAAACACTTTGGCACATAACCCCCTACAAACTGCAACGTGTTGTTTTTACATTTTGGTTTTAAACCAGCTAGATATTATGAGTTAATTTGTGAATCTCAGAGGTGCAAATAAGAAGATTTTTTTGTTTGGACAGAACCAGGCTGGCAGTTTTCCATTTCCAGTATGCTAAGCTAAGCTAATCAATGGCTAGCGGCAGTACAGACAGGATGATCAATTGTCTCATTTACAGTACCTATTTGCAAAAACAAAAATGGATTTAAGTGTATTCAGTAAATGTTATACCATTCTTTTAGCTTGAGCAGTTTTTAATGTCCCCTTTAAGTAAAAAATACAGTTATGAAAGGTCAGTGGCAGTCACTGTCAGTCACTGATGGACTAACATGACAAGAATGTTAACATGACCAAACGTAGACTTCCAGGTGGTGCTTAGTGATATCAAATTTTAGGTCTTGTCTTGACATTACCCAAAGTGCTGGAGTACATTTTTAGTGAGAGGATTTTTTAGTTAGAGCCGTTAGTTATTGACTTTCTTGTCTGAACAGTTCCACAGTGCTTGACTCAAATTTGTGTGCAATATATCCCAGCACAATATACACTGTGCATGCTTTTAGAGAGTGGAAGAGAGGCATTATTTCTATTTCAGTAAAATTCCTCCCACCTCTGCTTGCTATACTGTCAAGTGCAACTCTGACTGAGCTGATAGACGGAGAGAGAGGGGGAGAGGAGGTGGATCTCAGGTGAGCTGAGAGGGAGGACATTAAACCCAGCAGGGAGGGATGAACGAGGAGATTAGCTGAAGGAGTAAGGCTGACAGCTTGAAGATCATCTACATATTATACTACAGCACGGCACAGGAGCCTATAGCCCACATATAGGCGCATATCATATGCATCCCAATGGAATAATTACCAAATTAAATACAAATCTGAGCAGAGTTTTACGTTACTTCTCTGGAGAGTTTCAATAGCGCAGCAGGGCACTAACTGAAGATTAATTCTGCAGTGGAGGAGCCATTAAAACAGTTGTTGTATCATCAAAGCTTTCTTTTCATGTGAACTTGTCTGAAAAACTCTGTAATGACTAACCTGTTTTTCCTTAAATTGTGTTTTTAATAAATAAATTTGACTTGATTTGACATATGACTGAAGGCAAGTGGTGACTAAACATGTTGACATGAATGACTGAGAGCCGAAATGCAACATGAGCAAACCACAGGCCAAAAATGTGACCAGGAAATGTTTATTTAAGTTCAGACAGCGCTGATATGTTCCTATCTGCAATTTGATTTAACCTTTTCTAAATGAAAAGTACCCATTTAACACAAAGGTCAGGTGTGTGTCCATTTAGACAAATAAAAAAAAAAATGTTTGAGAGAATGAACTGGAAAACATAGTTGGCCATAAAATATCTAACAAAATCCAAAACAAACAAAGAGAAAAGGCTCTCACTCATATTTCTGTCCGATCAGTGCAGCTGCACCATCAGCCCTGCCAAATACTCTATGCAGGGCACCTCTCCACTAACACTAGTGTGTGGGATATGAAAAGTCTGTTTATATAACAAACACACATACATCAGCTTCCTTGGGCCTTGTTTGAGGTTATGAACCAGTAATACACACTGGGCAAGCAGTGAGATGCTGTATTGGGGTATAAATGGCCTGTTTGGATGAAAATGTGCTTTTCTAGAAAACAGTCTCAAAACATGCGCAAGAGAAAGAAAGTAGTAGGTGACTAAAGCCTTTCAGTAGTGCAAAAAGACAGAAGACTTTGCCATTTATATTTTAAGGTTTTGTGCATGTACTGTAGCATCTCTACCTAAAGCATGTGTTGTCCATGCAAACATGAGCACGAGTTATAAATTTTTGTATGCAAGAGAGTGAATGTTGCCCTTAATTGTTGCACACATTACTTATAGACTGCCAGTGATATATCAATTAGCAATTTGGGTCTAAAACAGATATACTGGTATCGGCATGTGTGTTCGGATATGCACAGATATGAAAACTTTTTTTTTACAGATCACATAATGCAGAAAATGATGCTTGGGGTAATTTGGATATCGCACAGTGGGAGACATATGAAGACAAGGAGCTCCCTGTTTTACAACCCAGCCCTAATTGACTATAAGTATTAAAATATCCAGCAATTGACTGATATTGAACAGTACTGATGTTTATTTTTTATTTATGTATTTTTTTATTTATCTATTCTGATTTAGTCTTATTCTGATTTATTCTTAATTTCAAAGTTAATTTCTAAAATTAGTTGACAATGTATATTAAGCTATTTAACATGTTAAGGAATATTTAACTGAAATATCCTTTGATAAAATTATTTAAAAATGCAGCCTTCCTTTGCATAGTCATATAGCTGCAAAATGGATGAACAATCCACATTGAAAAGGTCTATTTTCATTCTATCTCAAAAATTCACTATATTGGTCACCACATCAGTAATTTGTGAAATTTTCCCTTCTAAAATTGGTATCATCTCAAAAATCCCATATCGGTTGGGCAGAAATTATAAAGGGTGGGAGAAAAAAAAAAAACATTCTTTTAAGTATTGTGATTCTTTTTTTTAATGTCTTAATATGTTTAATTTAAAACCACGTGTGCTCATACTTTCAAGCATATATTTCCTCCTATGCTCTGTGGAAACAAACTAATAGCTGCTAGCTTTACACTGCTAACTTCATCTGCCACTGTGGCTTCAACACTCCACACTGACCAGCTACAGCAACCTCCAAGGGTCAAAATTCAAAATTCACAGTTTCAAAGTTTAATTTCAAGGATGTTAATTTAAAGGCTCTTTATGCTGTGTGCTTTTTCAATGTTATACTGTTAGAAAAGAAAAGAAAAATCACAATAAATCATAGTATTGAATGGCAATAGCTGCAGAATCACAACACTTAATAATCAAATACATATCAAATCAGCACTTAAGTGTTATAATAGTAACAAAATGGGAGAAACGTGTATCATCCCTGCCCTACTAATTACTTACATTGATTTACAGGCCATACAGAGATGAACATAAAATAGAATTGCTTACATCTTAATAATGGTTTCATATGCAGTGTATTAGCACGTTATTACAAAACAACATCATGCAGTTTAACTGCATCACAATGGATAAACAGAATATAGTACTGCCTAAATCACTTATCCAATAAAAGCTTTGAGATTTTTCACTGTGTTTTCATTAGCTGTGTAATAAGCTATGACAGAAGGAATTTTGCTGTGCTGTTTTGCATCGTCTCGTTGTGGTTAAAACAAAAACCATTTGCAGGAGAGAAACAAAGAGGCGAAATAAGCTGGCAGTTGACAGTGGAGAGCAAATCAAAGTCCTGGGGTTAAATGGGATTGTGGGTCAGATGACTAGACATCGCTGCCTTTCCGCTCACAGCCATTCTCTTGTGCCTCAGAAAAATATCACCCACCCTCCCTCACCCACCAACACTCTCTCCCTCCATCCATGCCCCCCCACCCCTCCCTTCAACAGCCCTCCATTTGCCTCAAAGGCGAGACTATTTCATCTTCAGTAACCCCACTGCAGGAGAACCCTCCCTTATTGTTGCTATACAAACACATAGTGAGACAATCTATTATGTGCATCTGTGTGTGATTTTTTTTTTTTTTTTAGAAATCTTCAACTTTTCTGCATCAAAGATCACTTAAACTCTGAAATGTACCTTCAGTCAAAAAGCAAAACAAGACTGAAACCTCAGAATGGTCAGACCAAAAATACACCTGGCATTAAATCCTATAGTGGGCATATAATATAGGGCCCTCATTATTTAGTCCTACGGGAGCCTGTCTATACAGCACTATTATAAATCACCCTGATGGATACACAGTCAATTGAGAGTAACAGAGACAGGCAATGGCTGAGAAAATGGCAGCGATCTGCATTAGAGCTGCACTCAATCTGCACACCGACGAGAGTGATCCTTTATTAATCATCATGTTTTCAGTGATTACTCGACCACAGTACATCAAAAACAGTGTTTCATTCATGCTCATAACTAGCTCCCAATGCAGCCTTGCATACATCTCTCCCTGTGCTATACCTGGGCTGTGTGTATCAGACAGCCTGCCTGGTGACAGGGGGCTCTGCAAACACTGCCAGGCAGCAAAATACATATCAACGTATTCAGAGCGTTTAGTGCCTGGGATTAATCAAATTATAATTTAATCATCTGATCAAACAGCAATTAGCATAATCACTTCTGGGGAAGGCCTGATAGAGTGGAGACTGGAGCGGAATGGAGCTGGGGGCTAGCAACACTTTAATGAAACATTTGCCAGAATGTTTGAAAATGTTACACATTTCAGGCTACAGGAACAGAGCTGGATTTTGAATGCTAATCAGCACGGTTTGGTTATGCCTAATGAATACGTCCAATAGTCAGCCACAGGGGAAGAAAATGCCAGTGAGGTCCAGATTTTATAATTTCTTGTAGGTAATGTCTTTCATGGTTTAATGTTCAGTTTTTTTGACAAAAAAAAAATATGTATTGTTACTATGTTAATAATTAAAAACATTATTTATTTTCATTCTTATTTAATTCAGTTCTCTCCATTCCATCTGATGAAGCCACACTAGAGTACCACACTGTGTCCATTTCAACCAATGTTTTGTTACTGCAGCAGTCCCAGATCACCTCGCTATTTTGTGGCTGTAGCACAGGGACCTGACCACCTGAGAGCCTCAGGTTCAAAATGCACTGTGCTTTCACTAATTACATTGTACATATCTTGACTGAAGCATTTTGTCCTTGTTTACTATCCACAGAAAAATTTTGCTGGCAAAATAATCCCGTAAATAGTCTAATTTACCAGCCTTGGCCACTTAGAACAAAGTGGCTGTGCCCTCATGAGGGCTACTCTAATTGGATATCCACATTTAGCATCTAACAAATCACATTCTATGTTGTCTATGAATTAAGCAAGGTCAGTGTTATTATGAACTGGGAATACAGACAAGAAATAAGTGGGTTGCTATAGCAGTAGTGCCATTATTGGCCTTGTTAACTCACTTAACTTGCTTAAGATATGACATTATAAACAATATGAATTCTGCATTACATATTAGAAGTAATTTACAAAATGAGAAATATCCCTGGCATGAATAATGTGTTTTAGTGTTTCAAAGACTACTGAATTTGTTACACAACATCTAACATATTTCAAGATTTAAAGAACGTGTAGTAATCATTGCACTGAAAGAACGTTTTTTTATTTTTAAGCTGAAGCTCTTATGAGGATTTTACAACAGAAACAAGTCTTGCTTGTCTTTTTCTGTGAAAGGGAAACTGGTTGAATCTAACTTTTTACCTGTTATTGACTATATGGAGATGTGTTGTACATGAATTCCTCTGCTCATTGTCTTTACATGCTGGATACTGTGTATCATGTCCTACTTACTTGTCTTCTCTTTTAACCTGGAAACATGTAAGTCATAATCTTTGTTCTGCAGAGATTTTGTGATTTGTTGTTCCCAAAGTCTGAACTGAATTGGGAAAGAAAGCTTTTAGGTTTTTGGCACCAACTGCATGGAATCATTTCCAGACTGATCTTCAACTTCAAAATCCAGCAAATTTGAACAAGTTTAAAGCTCCGGCGAAAACGTTGCCTCCACAGTGTGGTCTGTTAAATTGTTTATTGCCATCTTGGCTAGGTCACCCTTGTAAAAGAGTCTCAAAGGAACTAACCTGGTTAAATAAAGGCTAAATAAATAAATAAATTAAAATTTTAAAAAAAGTATATCTCAAAGGTGTATGAAATGTCAGGTCTTACTTTGGCTCTGCACAAAGGTTACATCATGTTAAAGGAGACACTGATAGTGTATTTTAAGTGATACCACACTGTACAGTATAAACAGAACAGAACAAAACATTGTTTTGATTTTAGTATAGATGAATAAGTTATTATTAAAGTACTTAAAAGCCTCTATTGAACTGACACAGGTTTTGATATAGAGGAATAACACATGCTCACACAGCCCATCTTACTGTACATCTATTACAGTATGTAGCTGTTTTGGGGGTACTTGAACAAACAAAAAAGTGATGCCAGTATTTAACCCACTTTCCTCTCTTCTAATCAGAGATATACATAAACAAATTATAAAGGCAAGTGTCTATATTCACAAAGGACATGAAGAAACCCCAGAAGTCAGAGTCTGTGTTGGGGTTATTTGGCAACAGTTCCATCTCCCCGGTGGCCAACCTTTACTCCTCCTGAATAACATTCATAATGCGACTACACTATTTTGCAATAGTCATGCAAAAGCCAAACTATTATACTGAACATATGCAAAATGTCCATTGCTGATGTTTTGCGAATATGTTCAAAGTAAAAGCAACAAATACACACAAAAGGCTCAATATCAACACTTACCAGTGCACCACTCCAAGAAAATCTGCTCAAGCCAAGTAAAGTATGATAAGGGTTTAGGCAACTAAAACCATTTGGTAAGATTAAGGAAAATTTTATGCTCTGGTTAAATATTTAAATGTCAACGCTGACTTTCAAAATGAACACAAACCCTGATCTCTGGAGTAAGGTCAAGCACTGTGTTTGCCCGATTCACAGAACTTTATGAAGGTCATCCTGCCTCTGACTAAACGTTGCAGGTAAACTATATTATTGCAAACTGGTTTTATATGAGCATAATGCGTAATGTGCAGACAATGATGGAGAGGCATATTTTTTGCTCCTGGCTTTTAATCTCTTTATACCTGACAGCAGCAGCTGAGCAGATCTTTGTTCTAACTTCTGTGAACACAACAAAGCTCTGAGCTCTTTGCATGTCTGTCTTTATTATGACTGCATTCATCAAGGGGCCATGGCCGCAACCAAGACAACAACAGGGCAAGTATGTAAACGGGTCTATAATGATAAAGCCTATAGAGCAGACAGTACATGTATACATTATATGCTGAGGTCAGTCTCAATAACCACTATATTTCACACAGGCTCCTGAGGTGCTGAACAGCTACAGTGGGTCATTTTGACTGCACTTGAACTGCCAACCAGACTATAACAATCCTGCTGGTACATCTTTATCTATAATGTGAGATATTGATTACAAACTAGACATTCTAGGCAACAGAGAACTGGGAGAACAGGGCCTTTTCTTATAGAGTAGCCTCAGCTCAACTTAGCTTATGTCTTGCTGTACCTGCGTGGCCGCAGCATTAGCCTACTGCCCTATTTTATGATGAAAGCCTTCAGACACAAACAACACAACTAATTTTCATCTTGTTAAGTCATCAGCACAGTTAACTGATGCCAAAACCTACAGTCTATTGTTTTTACACAGTTTCCTCACTAATAGTGTATCACTGACTTATTGTACTGGTATATATTCATGCAATGCTATTTTGCAAGAACGGTGGAAAAGCATCTTATAAAGGGTAAAAAACATAAATTTAAATTTAGTGTGGTTTGTAGAGGTCCAGAGGTGCGGACTGGTGATAATAATACTATAAAAATGTCATTTTCTGTCTGTTTTTGAAAATCATTACAACAAAATTACGTCAAAGCCTGAATACCCTATTTTCATTTGCCATATGTCTCTGTTTATTTTATCTTACCTATCTAACCAATGATTAGACTCAAGAAAAACAATGTTGTGGCACTGCTATGTAGTTTTTCAGGTTCTGGTAAGGTTAGTCTTTAGCTTCTTGGGGTCTTCAACTTACCTTTAACAGTCTTAGTTTACTCAGCAGTATTGTATCACATTCATTTTTGAGAATTGAGATGAAAACATATTTTGAAGGGGTTTTGATTTTTGCTTTTCAATTACGCTGGAAAATACATTTTAAAAGATCAAACTCTTGGCAATTAAACCTTGCAACTGTTTAAGAGCCGATGTGATTACATTTTTTATTAAACGTCAGCTCTTTCAGATGGAAAATCTGACGGTGTTGCATTTTACATAGTTGACAAAATGTTTTTCCATTTCATGGCATAGTCGTAGTGAGCAGCCATTTTATTTTTTAAAGTTGCTGAGAGTTCTCTTAATGCTAATCAAAATACACATTTTGAACCATAATTCTTATTTAGCTACTACGGAACTGACAGTGTCTTTTGTCCTCTCTGACAATGTTTCTTTACTCTAGTGAGAATATGGCTGAAAATCTTTAGGTTGTAAACTATACAAGAAATTTGAGGACGTCACTTTCGGCTTTGGGAGACAGTGATCAACATTTTTCACCATTTTCAGACATTTTATGCACCAAACAACTAATTGATTAATGAAGAAAATAATCAACCAATTAACCGATGATGAAAAAAATCGTTAGCTGAGACACATCTGACAGCAATATTCTTTAATGAATTTGTTGAAAAAATGGAAAGCTTACCAGTGCTCAAGCAGTACTGCTGCCTTTTTTAAAACATGAAGTGAGACAGGGGTCCTCAGGGTATAGCTAACCTTTTTTATGCCTGATTAAATCATGTCTGTAAAAATCTAACTGAATTTACAGAAATCTGGGAAACAACATTAAAGGGCCAACATTTTCATTAAAAAATTGATTTTTAAACAAAGATATTTTTAATAGCACATTTTATACCTGTATTATCAATAAGTATAGCTAGTTTTAGATTTTGAAGGCTTTCAACACATTCCTAAGTTGTTTGCAGTTGTCAATTCTTGTCTGGAACGAGGGTGTTTTCTGGCACAGAGCAAGTTTAGAAATTAATTTAGAGTGTTGGTGTTAATCATTATTAAGTTTTTGTTGGCAAAACATGATTTGTCCCAGTTCTCAAGAATGGGTGATCACTGTCTTTACTTGTTGTACTATACATTCATGCAATGCCATTTTGCAAGAACACTGGAAATATATGTCACACAAAATGTCAAAGGGATATTAGAAATAAGCTTTGCCATCTCGAAACTGCAGTGATGTATCAGCCAATTACTGCCTCATTCAAAGACAGAAAGTCTGCTTAAAATCAGCTGTCTGTGATGAGTTATTAACAAATTAAAGACCTGTAATCTGTGATTGTGACATCCATGTGAAGCGGCAGATGTAAATGAAATGCCAGATTTTGGAAAGCGTCTATAACAACATTCATTTTATCTATAAAACATTCACAAGCTTGGAAGTCACTTAATAGCTGTTGTCATATCTGGCGGTCTAATGACTGCAGAGCGTTTTTCTACCCCATTTGCCTTGACCTTTTTAAATTCAACTTCATATTTTGCCGACATTTAATAAATCATAACACTGTTCTCATGTCAGCTGCATCGCATACTGTCACCAGCAGAAGCAGTAAGCATTGTTTTAACATTAACTACAAAAAGGCTAACTTCCAACTTCTATCACTTACACCAGTAAAAGCAGATTGTGGCACTCAATATGTACAAATCTGTGCACTATAACTGGACGAAAAGATAAAGTAAACACAGTGTCTTTCTCCTATTGGATAGACAACAAAGATGGTTGAGTCTTAATCGCTGTCCAACAATATAACCGTCTAATATATTGGAAAGTGCCTAAAATAGCTGTGTTACTGCATGGCTGATTTGATATGATTCTTTGAGCTTTAGATACCACATAACACAAGCTGACTCTGTGTCCCCTTTCTTCCCCTCTCTTCCTCCTCTCTTTCTGCCTCACTACACACTATCATCTCCTTAAGCATTCTGGTCTGGGTTAAATGAAACCTTTAACAGTTCAATGTGCATCCATTAACATATGCTTGAGTCTGCTCTCGTCTGAGCAGCAAAACCAAGGCAAGCAAGCACACACAGCGCAAAGACACAAAAATTTTGTCCCGATGGCACTGACAAATCCTGGTGCGAGTCCATGAAAACAGCATTTCACTAATGCCTTATAATACTGAGCCTTATGCATAATGAAAACAATAAAAAAAGTCTCCAAAGTCTGATTTGTATGCCTTTAAGTGCCTGAAAATAAAAGTTAATAAAGAATCAAAGCTCTGACCTAAATACAAAGAATTGTATGTACATGTTATTAAGGGAGTCTGTTACTTTTTTTGTGAAATTACTATAAAATAATTTAAAACTTTCTTTAGGAATTAATTTTAATTTTTTAATTTCATGTTTCCAGTCTTGTAAGTGAGACACTTTTGCTGAAATATATGAACAGATCAGTTTCAGCGTTGATGTGTTGCTGTAGCATCAGTAAATAAAGTAGCTCTGGTCAGAACTAAAACACATCCACACATAACTATTAGTTACTTAAAAAGAATGATCGAATAAGCATTTCCAGTGGCCTACATTTTGTTGACTGGTGTTGTGATATTAATGTGCGACTGTAGAGCTGAGCTCAGTTGTTGTTTGCTGATGTGTGTTGCTGTGACTCTGTCAACCCGTCCTGGCTGTATGTGAAGTGACAGATGTATACCAAAAGACACCAGTCTGCACAGACCTAGTTTCCCACTGGCCTTAATATGACCTCTAAGCAACGCTGCTTTGACTGGGGATAATTGGTCAAAACAGGAAAATAGTACCAAAATTGATCAAATCATCAAGCTCCTCTTAAAGAATGGACAGATATTTCACTTTTGAAAAAAGATTTTGTTTTGTGGACACAAATGTAATGCCATATCTTGATGACATTTTTTATCAAAGTAGGTTCTTTAGACAGTACTGTAACCCCAACCCTGTCTCCTAGAAATTACAATCATCCTCTGTAGTTTTAATTTGTTTGGCCAAATATGTTTTGAGGGAACCATGATCCATGACCGTGATCACCATCTGGATAATGTTCACATGTTCTGTAATGGTGAAGGATGTGTTATGTTTATGTACCAAATGAACATTGCTGCAAGTTGTTCTGGGTGGAAAGTGACTGAACAAAGCAAAGGACAGGGTTTGCATCCTGACTGGTTACATTTAGGAAACATAAGCACTTTGGTCAAGGGACCAGTGTGCAGGAATTAGTGGCATCTAGTAGTAAGTTGCAGATTGCAAACACTTTGCCTCATCATTCCCTTCCAAACATGTAGGAGAAACTACAGTGGCTGCCAAACTCGCAAAAAATGTTAAAGGCCCTCTCTAGAGCCAGTGAGTCTGTTCTGGGCCTCTTTGGAAACGTGGTGGCTCAGCAAGGCGATCTCCATGGAACGGCTCATTCCCGGGCAACAAAAACACAGTTCTTATTTTCACGTGATTATGAACTAATGAAAACATTCTTGAAATAAATGAATATCGTATTCTTTTCCTGCCATATTCTGTCAATAAATCTAAATCTTACACATTGGCTCTTTAGTGTTCAGGATAGAATTAGGTTCTGGTCACATTTCAATAAAGTAAACTTGGCCTGTATCATGCACCTCTGACTTTTTAAACATTTAACCAAGTCCACTAACTTTCCTTTAGCATAACCACAAAAATGTTAATCATGTTTTAGCTGCTACAAGCAGAGACACTGTACTGAAAGAGCTAATATCTTAGGAAAACTAATGAAACACCGCGTCAGTGAAGGTTTTCCTGATGTATCCAGTATATGACAGTCTGCAGACACTTTCATTAAAAGTAGGGCTGCACAATATGGTAGAAAAAAAAATCATGTTGCGATTATTTTGACAGATATTGTGATTGCGATATGATTCACGATTTAGTGGGAATTATCATTTTTGCATCACAATTTTCAACTTCACTGAAAAAAACTGTTGGGGTCTGTACCAAACAAACATGTTTTCTGACGTCTGGAGAACAAGATTTGTAGGACAGAGCATCTCTACAGCAGGATAGTTCTTCACTATTTTGCTGTTTTGTCACACATTTGACCTTCACCAAAAATTGCAGCGTCTGTGATTAGAATATTGCTCATATTGCAGTTTTGATAAAATTTTGATTAATTGTGCATCCCTAATTAAAAGCATTTCCTCATTTTACTGATAAAAAAACAAATTGGTAGTATGTAATGTGATTTGAATCATCATGTCTTGAAACTATCAAAACTGATTAAGCAATAGATTTCTCCCTCTAAATGACTCAGTAAAGTACAGACATTAAAATCAATCAGTTGGTCTTACTGGGTAAAATTATACGGATACACAGCATTGAATGATGCCCATATATGTGATATCTTTGCTGCAAAGCCAGGTCTCCTCTCTGTGCTTGATATATTATAATCTCTCTCTTTAGCAGGGTTAATATCCTGGTTAGTCCTGATCAAAACGAACAGTCTAACTGCTGATGACAGGTACTCAGATGCTCGGGCGTTTTGTATATTTAATCCTCCAGAGTCGTTGTTCAGCATGAAGGAGCTGGGGGACAGTTTTCTGTGTTCAATCTGTTGCTATGATGATCTGAATGGGAAAAAAAATGTAGAAGGAAAGTAAATTCTGCTCCTACATTTATCATGTTCAATTAAGTCTGGATTAAGTCATATGAAAAATGCTTATGTTTTAATAAGCGGAGGTGCCTTTTCTCCAGCAGCCCCTTGCAATCCTAAACTGAGAGCTAAAAATACACACGCACAGAGTGATACTAAGAGCCAATTGAGGAGCTTCGCTGTATATTTACACAGCTTATTAGTGTCCAATTGAGCATGTGTCAGATTTCCCCCCCCCCCGGCGTAGCTGAGCAAAAACAACATTATGCCATTTCCCCAATTTCATCTCTTCATAACTGGAATATGTTGTTCCCATTCCATTTAGGTTTTAATAGACACTTCTGAAAGAGCACTTTAAAAGCTCAAGCACCACCGAAGTGAACTCTACAGCAGATTTTACTCTCTACAGCGCTGAATTGTTTATATCTACTGTAGATGAGCTTGCAAATGTGTCCTCAAATTGGCGAACGGCAATTCAGAGCAAAATGGAGTTTGTACAGTTGATATTATTCATAAATGACCACTGCTAAGCTAGAGCTGCAGTTGAAATCTTTATATTCTACTAACAGGCAATGCAAATATCAATATCAACATAAAAAGCCATGAAAGGATGACATTAACAGACAAATCAAGCATTTAAGCAATCAAGCATTTAAATCAGATCAAGTGTTGAAATTAATGCGACTCTCATAACTATTATCAGGACAGAGTGACATGCAGAAATCTATCAGGAAGCATTGCCAGGGTCACCTGAACAGAGTGCAGTGTTGCTCGAGCCCAAAGCCCACACTGCAGCAACACTCATTACCCAGGTCTCCATAGAGACAACCTCAGCAGCCTGTACTGGACCAGAGCCCTAAAAGCCTTTATTTCAGGAAGCTACATCTCTCTGTCCAGAAGAGGTGCAAAATGTACGATTCTGATGGAAGCTGCTGATTAGGACTAATCTTTGCAGGTCTGTTCAGGGAAAACAAATGCACAGCGGAGAGAATACTGTCTAAGATCAACAATCATGGCCCTTTATTCTGCCTATACAGGCAATTTAGCATGGCATGGAAAGAAGCAAAAATACAAAGAAGAGGATTGTCATAATGCACACGGAGTAATTCTAATTTCTGCCACAAAAACAACATCTGAACCACTGAATCAATAGAAAAGGTCAGTGCCAAATGAACTGAGTCTGTCGATATGAATGGCACTGCATCAGCAGCGACCACAAACGTAGCATTCATCACAATTACAAGTGCTGTTGCTGCCATTCAAAGTTTCCATGTAGATGTCTCTAGCAGCAGCCATTTTGCAACGCTGTTGCCTGGACCAAAGAGACTGAAAAAGCCATTCAAAAGCAAAGCAATGGATTGTGCTCAGCAAACAGAGAATTCAGCACAGCATTGAGTGAGATTTGAAATGGACATCAGTGTCCTCTGTGTCTTCAAATTGTCTTGCCTCAGTTTACAGAAAGGGGTCTTTGCCACACCACCGTCACTGCTTTTACTCCATTCTCTCCTATAAATAACCACTGCCTTCATTGAACCCTTCAGCATGGCCACAAAATGGTTTTCCTGTCATCTTTGCTTGACGCATCGCCCTCTACTCTCAGTTTACATTGTGTCCACTTATGATTTTTTTAACCCCTTTCCCTCCGTTTACCTCTCAAAACATCTTCTAAATACCCCAATTTTCTTTCGAGCTGATTTCTGCCCCCCAACAAACGCGCATCCCACCCCCTACCCCACAGCCCCTTGTCCTCCCTATTGCCCCCCCTTCCTCACACACCCTTCTTGTATTCGCTGTAAAAATCAGTCACCTTTAGTCCAAAATCAAACACAATTGGCACTTATCAAACCTATCTTTTGAGGAATTTGCTGCGAACGAAACAGGATCTGAATGCATTTTGCAAGACGTGCACTTGGGCAAGGGTGATAAGGGCTTGTCTCTTTTTTTTTTCCAATCCAAAATGACTCCATGTCTGTGCTTCTAATATGGCGGGTGCAATGCCAGAAAAAAAGCACAGCCAACCTATTTAATCCTTTTTCTAGAAGATACTCGATAGAGCTAACAGAAAGCATGCAAAAATGCAACCATATGTGCAAGTTTTTCAATTTAAAATAATAAAATATATTTACTTACATTGAAGCATGAAAGTAAATACACTACATTTTTCATCAACACACGTCTTAGTTTAGGGGTGCATTTCTGAATTTATTTCAGTGGCTATAAAGAAATTATTTCAGTTTTACTAATTGTTAAATAATTGTTGTTTGAATGTAATTCACAGGCAGGTTTGAGATTTAAACAAACAAATGGTGAATACACCAGGTAAACATGCAAATGTGTTGCAACAAAATTATTCACTAAAAGGTAATTTTTCATGAGCCATACATAGAAAAAAGTGATTGAAAACTGTTAATATGCACATTAAGAATCTAAAAATGATGTAGGAAAATGCACCCAGACTGAGGCCCAGTGCAGCTTGATGAGAGACAATAAATAATCCTTTATGCTACAAACTGAGAACAATACAGATTAATTATTAGATTTTATTTTAGGCACAGAATTTCCCAAAATTCCATTATACAAAACCAAAAATTAAAAAAATACATTAAAGTGCCTTGTTCCTCATGCAGTACAGGCTGCACCTATCACTCAACCTACATTTCTCCTCTCTCTCTCTGCCTGCCTCTATTTGATAACAGGGTAATCTTAAATGTTGACAATGCATGGTGGTTAAACGTTTTTACACTTAAACTCTGTGAAGGTTCATGTTAATGTAACTATCAAACCTCAAAAAAACCCACTGCCTGTGTCAGGACATAGCAACAGCCTGTTCTGTTCAGTTTTCCTGGACAAAAATAAAAGAACCAATATCTTCAATGTGGAAATGCTTGCAGACTATTTAGGAAATTATTTACTCACTCAGCCCGGTGGGATAATTAGCATAAACTTGAAGTTTAACGTGCACAAATGCATCACCTACCATTCAAGATGCACTGGGAAAAGATGAGAGCCAATATCCACATGCCCCGCTCCGTTCAATATCCAAGCTTATGCTTTTTCTTCTTCTCTCCCCGCACTCTTTCTTCTTGTTATTTCTTCCTTTTATTTCTTCAACAAGTCAATTGCAATGAAAGAAAAGAGAGCTTGCAAATCTCTCTCTCCCCCGTCTCTCTTTCTCTCTCCCTCTCTTTCTCTCAATCCTTCACGTTGGGAACAAGATGAAGAGGAGGAGGTTTGAGCTTCTTCTTCCTGCTGCTGATTGTCTCCTGGTACGGCGGGAGATAGTGTATGATCCACAACTGTGCGTCTCCCCTTCTTTGGACTGACCGCACCGCACCGCGCCGGGCCTCAGTGCAGCCGTCCCCCCGTGTCGGAGCGCTGGTCTGCGTGGAACATGAGGGAGCTCGGCTCGGTGCGCTCCGGTCCAGGTGAGCTGTGCCGCTGCTGCTGCTGCTGCTGCTGCTGAGTCAGAGGCTGGAGACGCATAGGACAGACTGCCTATGCGCACACCCAACTCCACGGTTAAACAATTAAAACAACCAAACAACAAAACAAAAGGCTCCAAAATCCGAATAAAGAAAATAATCAATAAATAATAAATAAATAAATTAGAAGTCTATGCAGTGAAAACAGCCAGACGTGTCATCTCAGGTGGATGGAAAAAAATGCGTAAAAGTTGGATTTTTTGTCGAGGATTAAAGAGCGCATGGAGTTGATTGTTAGCTGCGCTGAAAACTCATTCTCTCTTCGCCGCCTCTCTCCGTCCGGCGAGCAACAAGCACACGCATCTTCCCCCCGCAGCCGCACACACAAACTGCGCACACTAGTCCCTGCGCTTAGAACCTGCCCTGCCTCAGAGCACTGTGGAATAAACCCTCGCCTCCTTCTCCGCAGCCGCTTTTCTCCCTCTCCATTGCCTTAAAGGTGCAGGGGTGGGGTGGGGGGCTGAGGGGGCGCACAGCTGAACCTCTGAAGGAGCGTTTAAAAAAAAAAAAAAAACTCTTTTGTTTTATCACAGAGAAGACGGATCACGGTGCCCCACTCAGAGAAGGAAAACTGCACATTAACATAAGCAGGAGAGAATTAGCCCCATGCAGGACATCCTTCTATGGTGAGCCGGCACTGCTGTGGTGTAGCAGGCTGGAGGATGGATGCTGAGGGAGGGAGGGAGGCAGGGAGGGAAGGAGAGGGAGTGATGTAGGCTACACCTGACTGGATACTATGTAGGCATTTGGTGAGGGGAAAAAAATCCTAAATTATCTTAATTGGAGGAGATCAGATCCTGTCTTTTAATGTGTTTTCTGGATAATTTATGAGCCCCAGGGGCATTTTGGGGATCCTGCCAGCCTTACCCCTGCATTCATTAATTGACCTTGACAAATATAAGCAGCGACCCCCCCAATGCACCAGGGGGCATCAAACGGCGGCCATGTCAGGCATCCACAGCCCCCTGCGTGAGTCCACCTCCATTCAAACCACACAGGAGGGGGAGGCAGTGGATTAATGTGTGAAAACAAAAGCAAAAAAAAAAAAAATAGTCCTGGTAATGTAAATATATTTTGTATGAAATGATAAGGTGTGACCTCTATAAAAATATATAACAATGAACAATGAACCTGAAAATGTCAACTGCAGACCTCATTAATTTTTAAATGATTATTTTGACTATCTAGAGAGACACGAGCGAAGCAGGCAGAAGATAAATGTTTCCTTTTGAATCTCAGTGAGCAAACATCCATGTTATGTTTTTCAGGCATGGTGTTGTGATAAGAAAGTCACATTTGCATTAGATGTTGAAGTTGAAGTGATTTTGAAGGCACTGACACAATGGTAACTGCAGTGACATCCGCTGCCATGTGACTGTTTGAATTTAGCGTGGCCCATTTATGTTCAAATAGTGTAGCAGGCGAGCCAGGCTTTAGCCCTCCGCCCAGATACACTGTCTGTCTCTTAGGCTTAGCATCCACATCAGACCTGCACATGAACATGCTCTGCACCAGGAATACAGGACCTGTCACCGCCTGTCTGGCCCCTGCATGTGCTTCCAGCCAGGCATCCCCAAAATAAAACAGATCATTATCACCGACTCCAACCACCCGAACCAAGATGGCAGGGAGGAAAACGTGTGCTGTTTCTCACACATTGAATACAAAGTATTTTTTTCTTGTTTGTGTTGAATTTGCCTAATCCTCCTCCCTGTCAGTCTCATTGGTTCCCAGCAGTGAGGTGGTTTGTTGTTCTTCCAGTTCTGGTGTTGTGTTCATCCTAATGTGCACGCCTCCTCTTCTTCTATTTGCCACTGTACAGCACTGGTCTGCAGCCTGGCACTCTCAACACCCCACTACCCTTTTCAAATGGATTATTATTAGAAACCATAGTGTACAACATATTTTGCTCCAGTTGCAGGCAGCCACAGTACTGTACCTACTGAGGCTGCCTGCAAATACAGTATGAGGGAACTCATTAGATAAACTGGTTTACACATCCGCACCTACTGATATTGAACTGCACACGTTTGTGTTTCATTCTTGTTATATTTGTGCTATACTTTTGGATTGCCATATTTTTTTATCTATTCATTTTGTTTTGTTTTTCATCACAAAATCCAAGTCAAGGAAATTTGCTAAAAGACTTGGATTTCATAGAAAACAACAGGAAAAACTCAGTAGGGATAGGATTTTTGCCAATATCAGATATGCTGATATTTTCTAACTAATTTTGGCCAGTTGCTGATGTACATATCTTTTTCCACCTAATTGCAGAGAACAACTATGTGGAAATTAACATGTAGTGGAATTAACATATTATTATGCCTACTGATGTACACATTTCCTGGACAAATTAAGAAAACTACTTCTGTACGTTTTTCTTTTTTTGTTTGTTTGTTTGTTTTTTTTGGTGGTGTCTGTTTCTGTTTGTTCTTCACAAATTCGCTATAATGTTTGTGTTGACAGCTCTTTAGATGGACGATTAAATTTGTAGTTTTTGAAGGAATCATGAGAGTCATTGGAAGGAATCCTCAAATGACAGACCCTGAGCAATCATTGTTAATAGAATTTTTGCTATTCGCTTCAGACACTTCAAAAAAAAAAAAAAAAAAACGCCGCATCACACAAACTTGCTTGCGTTGTGTAATCAAAGCGTCAGTTAATCTGCCTGTCATATCAGCAGAAATATTCATTTTAGGGATGTGCAGGATTAGTTGATTAAACAATTTAACGTTGATAACCCTCGCCTGTCAGCACCAGAAATACTAGTTGGTTAAACTGGTTTATGAATGTATAATGCCAGTTAACTGTTGCCGCTACAATGTTAAGCAGCCACCTGCCACTAGCTGACAGCAGCCCCTGTTTCCCCATGATAATGCCCAGATGTTGAAATGAGCAGAATGGGACAGATGACAGATCATAAAACCAGTGCAGTTTGGACGTATTTTGATCTAGACAATAAAAATAAGGTTGTATATAGGCTGTGTCAGAATAAACTCGCATATAACCACTCAACTGAAGCAGGGTGTAACCACATTTAGCACAGATCACCCCAAAGCATGTGGTTAGCAGACTGCTGGTGCTAGCAATGCTAACATTAGTGGCGCGGTGTGGCGTCTATCATTAGCAGCAGGTAAACAGTGCTGTAAATGACATTGTTATATGCAGACGCTGCCATCCTGTTCAGTCTGAAAAGGTAAGGCATTTAGCAAGTTGTAGGATTAGTGAGTGGTAGGCATTATGTTCATAATGCACAGCCAACAGGCTGCATATTTCAACTGAATTTAAAATTTATTTTGGTTAGTGAAGAATGTGGTGAACAGCTTCAAAATGCTTTAATACACTCAGTATTTGACAGTGTTTAACCTCATCGATTAGTAAATTGTGCACAATTTTGATTGATTTTGATTGAGTGTTTTCTTACTTTTAACTCGTCGACTAATCTAAGGAAAATTAGTCACCAGGAACATCCCTAATTAATTTCGTGCTGATACCAATGTTTCATTTTAGAGCCAATACAGATGACACTTTGATACAAAAGTTGTTGGGTCTCTGTAAAGAATACTATAAAGAGTCCAGTCTAGACGTGCTCTATATGAAACGTACCCTGAAATAACCTCCGTTATGATTTGATATAAATAAAACTGACTTGGTGGCCTGATAGCTCAGTTGGTAGAGCATGCGCCATGTACAGAGACTGAGTCCTCAGCGGCAGCCATGGGTTCGATTCCAGCCTGCAGCCCTTTGCTGCATGTCTCTCCCCCATTTACTGTCTATCTCTATCTGTCCTATCAAATAAAGGCTAAAAACCCCAAAAAATAGTAATAAAGAAAAAACATAATTAAAACCTACCAGACAGACATGTTTAATAGCTATTGTATGAGCAAATAGAAATGAGATAATGAGAATGAGTCAAATCCAACCAACTAAATATAACCTATTTACAAAAGACACACAGTTGCTTGTTTGTGCTGTCGCCAAAATTCACACACAAAGCCAAGACTACCAATTAACTTGGCACTTGACCCATTTCCTCACCAGTCTTGTTGATTTGTTGTGTTTATTTTTTGTTGTCTTGCTATGTCCAATCATTCAGCCATATGGTCAATGATTCTCTTCAGTGTTCATCCCACTGGACTGTTTAGGTACAGAGATTGGATTAGAATCACTGGCTGCATCGTCATAAAGAGCTCAATCCCTGTTTCTCTAATCCTCGCTTTAACTCCATGATATGTTGTGAGGTTATGATCAAATCAAAGGTATTATCCTCTTCAAACCCTTCTGTTATTTAAATGTTAAACCTTGCCAGACATTTCTGGGACTGCTTTTTTGCACTGATAAAGGGGAGTACTACACAGTTATTCTGGGACAAAACGTTTGATATATTTTTAAACTGAAGTATTGTAAAATATATACATACATATATATGTGTATATATATATATATATATATATATATATACATTATAATTATATATATATATATACTACATATAGTGAATATTTTCAACATCATCATCATCACATGTGACAAACATTAGACTTGTAAGAGATGACAATTTCTCCCTGTGTTACAACATATCACATGATGATGAATTTGATGTGTTTATTCTGGACTATTATGTAGTTATGCTCTATACTACAGTTTACCACCTGCTGTTGTGTCAAGAAAGGGAGGACATTGATGAAAGTATAACTTTTTTATATTTCCTATTTCCCTCTGTGCACAGCCATGTATTTATTTAGAGTAACCATTTTGCTGTGAACAAGCTACACCAATACCAACCCTTTTTTTTCCCAATTTTGGATAAATGAGTTGGACAAAATCAGACTGGAAACTGACATTTGTTTGACGTTGGCGATAGTTAATTTTGCCCCTCACTGTCGAATGAAATAAAGGTGCATGGTGAAAAGTAACACGTGGATAAACTGAGTATGAAAGAAGCAAGTGCTTAATATTTCTGGCATGTAGCACGTATTAATGCTTCAGTAAGTCCTCCAAGCAAATGACTGTTATTTTCAATTCAGTTTAGCATGTTAAAAGTTGCAATTGTATGAAACTAGTCAAATGTGTCAAACTCACCTTAGTCACCTCTCGGACCGTCCCTCAGACAAAACAGCCTGACATGTTCAGGCCAACACATCTTGACTGGTGAGACCTTGTGTATTTCCTGCAAATATGAGCAAAGAAACACATCTTTCTTAACACCATGATACTTTTGTCCCTCCTCTGTCTCCATTGGCTTTAGCCTGGCTACCACAAAGATAGGATGGCATGATAAATTAAACCTTCAATGATACTTCAGTATTAGAATCAGAATCAGAAACATTTTTCCAAGAAGGTTTTCACTTACAAAGAATTTACTGTGGCATGTTGGTACTTAGCCCACAGATAGGTCTAACAGATAATATACAATCTTGAATAAATAAGCTTTAAAACAGAGAATACTTTTGTTTTGTTTTTTCCAATTGAAAACTCCTTGATTTTCTACTGTAAATCAAGGAAAGCTGATGGCTGATTTTCAGCTCTGGACCCAATGACAGCGTATACTACGTGTGGACTTCACGGCGTGTTGGTGATTTCTGTGTTACAAGAGGAAAGGCCTGTGTCCCCCCAGTACTTTCATCCCGGTTCTCCTGGTTTCTGTTTCATTGTTCATTTAAGACCATTATAGTTGGAATTAAACAAGTCAAGAAATTAATACTACTGCCATGCATGGCTGTTAGTATGCTAGCAGCTCTGTACACATCAGCGTTTTGAGCTACATGCTAATGTAAACAACAATATTGTTACAAGTGAATGTTTAGCTGGTGTAATGCAATGTACTATGTTCTGTATCTTAGTTTAGTGTGTTTACATTCTATCATTTTATAATTAGCACTGAAGCAAAGTCCAACTGAGACGCATGGAGAGGTCAGTTAAGCAGGTATTTGGTCATAAACCAAAGCATTCAAATTAAAATTTCGACCTGATGATGGTGAAATGATAAAAAACCAACAAAATTATTACAATTCTCCAATATACTTCAAGACAGTTTGACTCAAAACCACATATATCAACCTTATAATGGTGCTAGAAAAACATCACGACCACCTCAGTCGGTCAGATAAATCATCACACCAATCCATCCGATAGTTGTTGAGATATTTCAGTCTGGGCCAAGGTGGTTGACACAACAACGGCACTGTCATCCAAGGAGCTACAGTGTTAGAATGGCTAAAAGATGTTGTTTCAAGCTCATTAAACACTGGATAGTATAGATCCTGTCCTATACTGCTCATTAGGATTTGTACAAAATCAGCCAGAGGTGTATCCATATTGATTTATCCAATAAAACAATATCTTAGAGAAATAGTTGTTATGAAAAGCAAAGCGAGAACATTTACTACAGGTCGGTAATACTGTGAGTGAAATGTGAGTACAACAGCAAGTCTGTACTCATTATTAAACACAAAGACCAGAGCAAGACCTATAAATACCCAACACAGTACATATTGTGATAAACACTTGTCAGGTCGTGAATATCCAGGCTCGACCAAAACCACAACAGCTTATTTTCAGTGATAACTACAGCATAGCTGTAATGAGAAGAGAACAGAGGTAGAAGAGCCATGACAGGTTTATATTCTTTATATAAAGATTTATATTATCAATGTTCAAAATCAGAGTCAATTAAGCTGTTTGTATATTACTGTTGTCCTTACTTCCATTCCTCTGTGGGGTTCAGGTTTGTAGCAGCTCATTTACAATATAATATATGTACATATATGTATTCAACAAGAAGCCAGTGTTCTGTGGGGAATAATAATATCCATTTATCTTAACTACAATGAGCCAGATTCCCAGAGGGAAACATTTATGACTCTTATTAACAAAATACTCTCAAGTACTTTGATTATATTCAAACAATAAAATATATATCCGATAATGTCTTAAAGGTGACCAATGACAGCAGGTTCATCTCAATCTACGGCTCATAAGGAATACGGGAGCTTTGTTGCCTGGGTCAGACTGCTGAATAATTCACACCACGTTATGAGGTAGAACAGGAGTCTAACGTACATCCTGAGACCCTCATTTTATTAGATCATCTTTGAATCCTTCTCTCTGCCCATAAATTCTGAACCGAACGTGAGACACAGTCACAATTCAAGTTTAATGAGTCGAACATGTCTCCAGAATAAAGAAATGGAGAAATCGTGTTCCCTTTGAGAGTAATTCCTTGCCATTAGAGGGTGGAAAGTGCTGTGTCTGTTGAAAATAAGCTATATGCCATAAGCTTTCCACTGCAGCTTTTGTGTAACAAAAACTGATAGTCTGCTCTCAAAGCCAAAGCAACAAAGAATTTAAAGGACAAATTCAGCCTTGGATACTCTTAAACTGTTGGTGATCCTCCAATCAAGAAAGAGTTACATCTCCATTTTTCCCCAACATCTTGTGCTGCATTATATTCTATTGAGGTTACTGCTGATGAAGAACCCAGTATTTCTGCCTCTTCCATGGTGCTACGACACATTTGTTTCAACAAAAACTATGCAAAATGGTGAAAACATGACACTCATAAGAGCTGTTTTAGACCCGTCTTCCCCACACAGGGCAACTTTTTCAGGTGCCTGGCACATGGGAAGATTGTGGAGACACTCAGCTAATTTAGAAAAATATAAATTCTGATTTATTAAATATATATAAAGCCATTAACTGACTAGTCACTGCCTACCTACCCTCGCTAGTCTGCGCTATAAATAATGGTCGGGGTGGTTGGGATTGCTAGGGTAATTGGGATGTCCAGATGGTTGGGGTGGCTGGGATATCAGGATGGTTGGGATGTTGGGTGTCTGACTCGTTGGGATGTCGGGATGATTGGGGTGGCTGGGACACCAGGATGACTGGGATGCCGAGATGCCCGGGCCATTGTAATGGTGGGACATCGAGGTGGCTGGGACATCAATATGGTTGGGATGTCAGGGTGCCTGGGTCACTGGGATGCTGGGACGATCAGGGTGGTTGGGATGACTGGGCCGTTCGGATGCCAGGGCATTGGGGTGGCTGGCATGTCGATATGGCTAGGATGTCAGGGTGCCTGGGACGTTGAGACATTGGAGTATCAGGGTGGTTGGGATGTCAATATGGTTCGGATGCTTAGGGTGGTTGGGAGGTTGGAGTGGTTGTAGAGGTCAGAGTTCAACAATAAGGATCGCCCAGTTGCCTGAGGCAAATAAAATGCCGCATTGGGCTAGTAAATGTAGCAACTAACTTGCCCAATTGGGAAAGTGGATGCCCACATGTGACCAGCAAGGTAGAAAGTGGAGCAGGGATGACATCTCTTGGCAGTATTTGATCTATAAAAAGAAATAACATCGTTTGTAGGCTGTGTCACAATAAAATGCTCTAATATGGATGTTAACCTGCATGAAGAGCAGACTACCGGTGCTTGCACCGCTCAAGTCAGTCACGCTCTGCAAGCCAATATGACATTGTTTAACACCCCTACCTGCAGATGCTGTGACCTCACTTGGTCTGAAAAGATGCTCAATTTTGACTGCTGAGTATCATTAATTTCAGACTGCTTGACTAGTCTAAATTCAAATTTCTATTTAATCAACAGGGAAATTCACATCGGACATTCCTATTGCTAGCATGACTAATAAAAACAAGAGACCAAAACTAAACTGTGACAATCCCGAAATGTTTAAAAAACTTATGACAAAAATACTGCAACGATATCAACTTTTATATAATTAATAGGGTTCAATTAACATTTAATTTGAAATCCATCAGAAAACACTGTGTCTGTGCTGGACATGTCTTAATGTTGGTCAGTTATCCATGGCATTAAACTACAAAATAACCCAGACCTATGTGCTTTCAGTTTTAAAGTATTTTTTTCTTTTGCATGTTGACTGAGTGTCAGTCATGTTCAGAGAGGCATTCACAAATTATTCTGTTCCATGCTTTCTATTACTACTACTACTTTTCCTATATTAGCTGGAACCCTAATATGCATGAAAGTTCTTTTTAGGAACTGATGACTAACTAAATGCCTGGTAGAGTCCTAGTTAACAAGGCTGAAAACCACTAATTTTCCCTTGTTGGTTTCCATAATCACCCTGCTTCATAAGGTAGTGACCGACTGAGTGGACAGAGCAGAGCTCCTTGATGGCCCACCTTAGTGGATCTATATATTGATTCCCCTCATTGACTACTTTGCATTTCACAGCTCAATGCACCCCTGTCCAGTCCTGATTGAGTGGACAGCAGGGTCATCCAGAGGTAATTCTTGGATTTTAGGGCTTTTGATTTTAAGTAGCAGAATTCACAACTTGTATATTTGGAGTTGATTATTTTGAGGCAGTGATTCATAAAATTTAATTCCTTTTTTTTCCAATTTTCATCTCTGGGATATTAATCTCTACACTGCATACTGTAGTTTGATCCAAATTTATCTGGCTCCCTAATCTTTAATGCCACACTAATGTGCAATGTCACTGAAATTAAAATATTAAAAAGTTGACTATTACAAAAAAAGAAATCATTACGTTAATATATTGAGGTCATGAAATCTTCTGTCATGGTATATATGATTTTTTATCACAGTATCAGGATACAGTAATTCTTCTGTAAATTCAGTTAAGAAATAACCATAATCATACCGTACTTAATCACATTTTATTATTTTCTTTCTCTATTTGGAACTTCCATACAAGGAAAAACAACTGCCTCACATGGAACAACACTTGTAACTCTCTTCTTCTGCAGTGGTTGGAAAAGCAGCTTAAAGGTACATTACTGCCACCAACTGTTGCTCTCACGTCATGTAAGAACAAGATAAGCAGTCCGGCAGCCTAAATCATGTTATTTTCCAAGGCAGCAGGAGTCACTAGACAACACAAGAATTGCGAGATCACACAGGAATCCAGCCCTGACTTGCTACATAGTCTGCACTAAATATACAGTACAGCAGAGACACCAAAGGTTAGCTCCTGTGCTAGAAAGGATGTTACTAAATCAAATTTCTTCCTTCGCACACTATACACCATATCACCCAACCGTACAATAGGATGAAACTTTAGTGGAAATAATAAAGCTGTTTTCTATTGTACAACAGATTAACACACTGATATATGAAATATTTCCAAATGAAATCACTTTTTTACACTGAATGTAAAATTAATCATCTGTCATTTAGTACTTTGATCCAGATTAAAAAAGGTCGAAAGAATTTCAGGAGGATGTAACTTTGCGAAACATTTTAACATGCTTAAAGTGATACTCCTCTTCATTCCTGAAGTTGGAGGCCATGTGACATTTACAGCCAGGATGGCTGATCATCAGAAAGTATATTCTATGTTCCAGAACACCTGAACAACAATGAACATTTGTCACAAAGTTATTGTTATTAAAACATGAAAGTAAACTTCATTGTTTCAATCACAGATGGCACAAACTAGTTTCTATTATTAGAATGCATACATTTTCCTAATGTATTGAACAACAGATATGTTGGTGTAACCTCATGTTATGTTATACAATATTTGATTTAAAAGAGCCACATGACTTGTGGTGGCTTTTTCTCCACAGATTCACTGAATTGTCTGGAGACATTTAGCTGCAAAGGTTTTCTATAATTTGGTGCAATACAGCATTGGGATAAGTTATGTATGTTCACGCTGTGATACTACGCTGACCAGAAATATCTGGGAAGCAAGAGGCTGGTCGACTGTCATTCACAGAGCAATAGTAAACATACAGTATTTGAGTTTGACTCTTCTGGTCCGTAACTGTCCAACATGGGGTGGCAGTGTTGCTTAGTAACCACAGCACATGACTGACCTTATCGGTACGGTCATAAAAATGTATGAAGTCCTTTTATTCATTTTCTCTTCTCTCCTGTGCTCTCTTCCCCCCTTCTCTCTCTAACATACACACACACACACACTTACAGATACACACAATTTAGATGAACACATCCACATCCTATGCATTGTTCTTGTATGTGTGTGCGTGCGTGTGTGTCAGAGAGAGGGAGCGAGAGAGAGCAGCAGGGTGGTAATGAAGGGCTATACCTGACACATGCCACAGACTGCATCAAGCAGCATGAAGGGAGTGAGGAGGGGGAGAGCATCCAGTGACAGGAAAATCAGCAGTCACAAGTCACCCAGGAAAACAGCAGAGGATTTCACTGAGACATTTTTATCCTGCCACTAAAGATACAAACATGCAGAGGATGCAGATTTAAGAAACATAATGATATTTGGATTACGTGTGGTGTAACCTATGATCTGGGCTGTTTTCAGTATCACATCGCTGTGATCTACTTAGTTGACGCAAATCTGTCTAGTTTACAGTGTCTTAATCTGGGTTTAATCCCCAGAACATATTTATGGAACTGACAAAGTATTATGCAGTCATGGCACTGTGTACCACAGGAGGGGAGGGTGGTGGGGTGCTCCAAGGCCTTTATGCGCCAGGAGTAGTGCTGATGATTCCACACAGGACGTTAAGCACCGCGTCTGTCAGCTCATTGACACAGTATCACAGCGAACGGCTTTCTTGCAAAGTGCTGCTCTGTTGTTCCCACAGGGAGCACAGATGTTAGCCTTGCTGTCGCCGCCGTCGCCATCTTTTTGCCCTGACAACATCTGCACAGCTGTGTTGTCGGCTGCCACGCACAGGCAGGAACGCCACAACCCGCTCTTGAACTGTTGACAGCTAGGGGCAGGTCGGCACAGATGGCAGGAGGGGGTGTCAGGGGACTGGCACTGGGTGGAGATGGGGGGTGGGGGGGTGGGGGGTGGCAGGTAGAGACTGGAGCTCCCATCTGGCCCTGGTGCTGGCACTCTGCCCCGGGGCATCTTCAACGTTTACTCGACAGAAAGCCTGTCAGGAGTTGGAAGTCACCTTGCGCAAAACGTTGTACTCTCAGAGCGGTTTCACTGGAGTTGACGAGGGGGTGAAGGGGTGGTGGTAGTGTGTGTGTGGGGGGGGCAGTCTGAGCTAATTTCAACAGACAGTGGAAGGAACAGGACGGGAGCTAACTAATTGATCCTATGGCAACAGCTTGCCAAAGTTCTAGTCTGATTTTGGTCAGGTTATACAATATGTTTCAGTCACAACAATCATGGGAGTTTAATCTAATTAGCTGTTTTGTCACATTATAAATAAGACGGAAGCCAAAGAAGTTGGAACATGTGTCATGTCAGGTGAAGCTGACATAAGGCTTAAGACTTAAGGGGCAACTATTATTACATTTAGGCACTGAAAGTGTCTTTTATTCTCTCTATAAATGTAGAAAGAGAATTCAGTCCAGTATGTGCAAAAGAGTGGCTGTATATTGTCCTTGAGTCCATGTTTCTCCTGTAGCTTCTCTTTTTTACTGTAAATTGTTGTTGTTCACAGTGTGCACAAGGTTCCTAGGGACACAAAGCGGAAATAAAATCCATCTGTTCTGTTCAACAAACAGAAAGAAAATAAACATAGTTTTGTGGCACTCGTGTGGCAGGGTGACTGAAATAAAAATGTTTTTTAGAATTTTCCAAAATCATTATTCTAAGGACCAGTTCAGGGACAAATATTTGGATGGCAAAATATCACCAAATCTCCACAAAACTGCCAGAATAATGAAAATGCTCAATGCTCCATGCACAGTGAAATGGTGCTCAGCCTTCCAGAAAATGGTTTTGCAAAAAGACAATTTTCCTTGACTGGCATGAAGGCATTACCAGAATTATTACTGTGATAACTTACTCCCGCAAGGTGTGTTTAACCTTTGACCAAAAATATTTACCACTAAATACAGTGACTGTAGTGATATTTAATTGCTTTGGAAAATGATAAGAAAAACTATGTAGTTAGTACTGTACATAAACTTTGTGTATTAAAATGACATACAAATGTAGGTATCCATCTGTGGACACTGACCAGCTTTCCTGTCAAAAGCCTTGACTTCCACTGTGATTGTCTGTCATTTTGACTTGACTTTTAACACGCTTGCCTCTATGGTTATATAGAAGTCCACCCTCACATTAACTCTGGTGTTTGTTAACAATGGCTTTAGTTTTTTGGGTCCCACCCAGACCCGAATGCTGTATGTAGAGCTTCAATGATTAGTTGATTAATCATGTGAAATTACCTGGAGAGAAGTGAGAGGGAGGTCGGACATCAGAGAAGCACATGCATATACATCCAGAACATTTTCACATCCACCTCGGTGAATTACAGGTTTACTGTATTTCAACCAAACAAGAGTTCGTGATTGTTGGAACAATGAAAAGTAAGTTTTATTTTGTTTCTGTTATGTTTGAATGAAGATGACAACGTTAAAATGACAGTCTTGCAAAGGGAGCCTGGTTAGTTTGGAGAGAGCAGTAACACAGCTGTTTCTAGCCTGCATGCGCCTGCGATGAGGTAAGTAAAGTCAGGCTTATGTTGTGGTGAGTGCTGGTCATTCGTTGACGTTAGCTGACTCAATTTCTAAGCTACCATGAGCTTGTGTTGCACACTGTTTCCGCTATAGGGGAGCTGAAGAGAGGCAAGGCACTCAGAAGTGAGCATGAACACCACATCTTTTGGATTTTCCTGGAAAAACAGTCACAAGTTCTATACATAGAAATCAGCCCACAGACTGTTATAAGCGACCAAGACAGTCGGGGCAGATCTCATTTGTTAAGTTACACTACAATCATTCACACATCAGCAATTTCCAGCAACTAATACACAATATTATACATTATATACAACATTTTTTCTTTTCCCTCCCCTTATTAAAATCCAACATGTAGAAACATATTAAAGTGGTACCTTCCCTTTGACAACCTGAGATCACACATTTAATGAAAACACAGAAATTAGTATAAAGCAATGTTATTACACTGAATAAGGAACTATTATGTTATATGGGCTATGTGGGAGTAAATACTGTATGTACTCATTTTGTTTGTTAAAAAGGCATTTGCAGTCAAAAAACTAATTTCTCTGTATAAAATCTCATGAATAAATTGTTAGAACTGGCAACACTGTCTCAAAAAACTACTTTGGTAACCAATTACAGATATACTGTAGAGCATGTAAAGATGAATTGTATTCAACCAGGTTTTACTGTTGAGGTGTCTGAGTATGGAGGATCATCAAAAATGTAACAAAGAGTTTTGTTAATTCACAACTAATTGTACAATAAATAAAGTTGTTTATGACTTAATTTATTAATCTATAAATTAAATTAATAAGTAATTCATTATTTGGCAAAGCTTTAGTGCTCCAAAAAAGCAGCCATTTTATTGTCCATTAAAATACAAAGTAATGAATTTGTGATTTAGTGTGTTTATTTGTAGATTAATAAACAAATTTATTTTTCTTTACTATTTCTGTGACATTAATGAGTATTTTTCTATAGGAGACCCCTGAAACATTTCATCAGTTCAAATCGTGTTTATAGGTATTTCACATAAAATTTGGACATTTCATTAAGTATCATAAAATGAAGCTGATAAAACCATGTTAAGTATGTTTCAAAGCTATAAAATATGGCCAAGGATCTCCAGGACTCCACTAAACACTACAGTTAAACTGAAATATCCATGGCAAGAATTACCTTCTGTACACATACAGCTTCAATAGAAAGTCAGTGTTATGAGCGACCTCACTGAACATGTACAAATAAGAATATAATAAGAGAATACAAGAAAAATAAGAGAAAAAGTGCTGGATCCTAAGATTGCTGCATTTTGATGGTCAAACTTTCATTTGACATAGTTTCAGGTTAATAATATGGTTATTAGCACTAGCAGTTATAGTAGTATGTGATGTAAAGGACATATTTTTGCTTTTGAGATTATCTTTTACTCTCATGCTTCCAAACTCAAAGCCATGCTCAGTAAAGAATTAAGCTGCAGGCCTCCCAAGACCCTTTCCAAACTGCATCATCAGCCTGCAGGGGCCGCCTGGGCAGTCCTGCAGATCACAATGGCTGTTGACGGCAGCACGGAGCATCATCACCCAGTGGGGGCTCTGGGCTTGACCTGGACTGGCTGTCCAGGGCGCAGGGCCAGCACAGAAGAAAAGCGCTTTACGGATGGAGCATGTGGTCAGGTCATCTCTTCTCCTTCTCTTCACCCCCTTCACAGCTCCCCCTTAATCCCAGCCTGAAGCTCCCTCCCTCACTACCTCCCTCCCTCCCTCCCTCCTCCTCACCTCACCCCCACTCCCCTGTATCCAGCATATCACGAGGAAATGCCAACAGATGCCCAGTGTCTAAGACAGGCATTATGTTCTTAGAGGATGTCCTGGTAATTCTGGTTTTTGCCAGGCTGCTGATTATTACCACGCTGTCTAGAAGTGGCGAGGATGAGAGGCAGCACCGAGGACAACAGGTAGCCATCTCTGCTGGCTGGGTCACGTCACGTGGTGCTGCAGTCTATGCAAAACAACATCTTCAAGACCCAGAGGGGACATATGTCTGTTTGTTGTATATGATGGAGTGATGGGATTAACATTCATGGATTCAATATACAGACAGACAGGCACCTTGTTAGATAATTATAATATTATTGTCATTATTGGTACTAATATTATCAGTGGTATTGAGGGGATCACTAAATGGTATTCGGGGATATCTAAATAAGAGTGCACCAACAGGAGCGTTTAGTGTTGTATTTTATAACATGTTACTCATCAGGAATTTAAAACCGGAGGAGCAGGACTTCATTTGCTATAAGAAAATGTGTCAATCATGGGGACTCGGGGAGAAAGTGGTTTGTCAGACCCTGAGGGGGCCACACTGACCTAAATACAAAATTGTCAACAGCAGTCCTACACTGACCAACCAAAAGAGAACACTGGGGACACAAACATTTAACTCTGCAAAAACGGCATCAGTTAAAACACCTCAAATGGGAATACATGTGTCCAAAGGCTATGTTAATGTTTCACAGGACATTCACCACCATGGCTGAGAACTACAACAGCAGTAGTGGTTGATGCTTTGTGAATGCAAAACAACATGTATTCATCTTCAGTAAATAAGATGTTGTTAATGCACAAGGAGATCAGGTTATTAGTAACTAGCTGTCTTATTTGTAAATCCCTTTGTTGTTGCTCTTGTTTACTTGTCTGTGGGATTCAGACAGATGTTTTTGCCTTATTGTTACTGACGTATGGTTTTTACATGAATGGTGAAAAGAGATTGTTAAGATTAAAGTTGAACCCTTCCAGTAAAGAGGATTTCTCTACATTGAGCTCATCAGCGGTGCTGAGTTCATGGATGAGTCAGTGAGGACGGATGCCACCATGTGGTCGGGGGTGGTGTTGCTGGTGGAGCATAACATAAATCCTCCTGTGGTACTAAAACTGTTAGTGTCTTCACATTTGGTTATTTCTGGAGCTTTAGTTACAGTATTATTACATTTACTACAATATTTTCAGGAGATTCTTTTCATTTTCAACATCCTCTACAAGAGTAGACAAAACTAATAATGCACTCTGCAAAATATATTGGTTTTTCCTATTAATTACAATTACTACATAAAATATTGTTTGGTATTAACAAAGTAAGTAAGTGCATCTACTTAAGTACCTAAACGCAATTTTGAATTTCCATCTGATGCAATTTATACTTCAGAAGGAAATATTGTCTCTTACTCAACTATATTTTGTTGACTTGTTGGAGCTGAACATTAATATCTTCAGTAAAAAAAAAAACCATAATGGCTAGAACTAACAGTTAGTGCCATTTCCAACTGATCAGTTGATTGTGTATTCGATCAGTCATACAGACTATATAATGTGAGAAAAAAAAGGCCATCACAAGCTCCCAGAGCCAGGGCCTCATCTGCAGTACCACTGGGGACACAGAAGCCACGTCCTCAATAATATTTTGGAAGCTCAGGGATTTTATAATGAAGTAGAGGTTACATTCTACAACTGCATATATACGGTATTACAAATGTGGGGGTTTTAAAGGCTAGCATTAATGTTATGGACATTTTGACTGTTTTAGTGTCCTTCATTAGGATTACATACCTGGCAGCAAACTATAACTCAACAGTTAAATCAAAAAAATAAAATGATTTCTGTTTAACTGGCCCACAGTCAAAAACACAAATAGTTTTAATTCAGTTTCAGTAGCACATATCAGCAGATGTGCTTTATAACTGCCATTAAAAATTAATCAGATATCAAAATAGATGGCAAATAATTCTCTGTTATCGATGAAACAACTTATCTTATCAGTTAAATAATAAAATATATGACCAGCTCATAAAATGCCGTTCTGATTCAACTAGAGCTGCAACAATTAATCAATTAATTGATTAATCAACTATTTTGATAATTGATTAATGGGATCAAGTCATTTTTTAAGACAAAACAGCTTCTTAAATGTGAATATTTTCTGTTTTCTTTCCTCCTCTCTGACAGTAAAGTGAATATCTTTGGGTTGTGGACAAAACAAGACGTTTGAGGACGTCATCTTGGACTTTGGGAAACACTGATCAACAAAAATAATTGTCAGTCGCAGCCCTAGATTAAACCACCCATCAGGACATAAAGTAAGCTTTTGTTCAAGGAGCTACAACATTAAAATTCTTCTCACACATTCAATGCATCAGTAATATGAGTACTGAAATATTTTACTCCAGCATAAGAATTAGCACAAACACACTTGTTCTACTTCTTATACTCAAGTAAAAGATCTCAATACCTCTTCCACAACTGGCAATGTGTATTGAAATCAATATATTATATCATTTACAGTGAGTAATAAATGTCAATATGATAAATACTAATGTGAATAAACTGTGATAATCATATGACAGTGATGTACCAATATTAGCCAAAAAATAACACCTTTAAGGAAGCATTGGTTTAGACTTTACAATGAAATTAGAATTGTAGATTATTGTCAAAAAAAAAACAAAAAAAAATCAATGGAGATTTGCCTTCAACCACTCCAGCCAATATCCTGGACTTTTGTGAATAGAATTTCCTATATGACCTTTGCTCTGTGTATAAAAGCTGTGCACACAAGTACATGTGTTGTGAGCTGGGCTGCACCCGTAGCTCAATACTGGTTGACCTACAAAACCAGTGAGAGTGCTGATGTTCATCACAACCGCAGGACCCTGGTGTGTCGTAAAGACTCATGCTGATCTGAGAGTCTATGAGGCTTGACGCGTGACATCGACCTCACGAAAGAACGGGGGGGGAGATAAACACATAACTGCCCAGTAACAAGGGCTCTCTCCTCATTGGCTGCTCAAGAATGTTGCATTGATCATACTCTTTGTGCAAAAATGACACATGTGGTTTTGATCCACGTACACACAGGCAGGATTACAGTAACATGCTCACACAACACAGCTGCTTGTGAGCGTGCATGCACGGTCTGAGGCTTAGACGTGCACAGACACACACACTCGCTATCACCCTCACACACAATTACACGTACACACATCTCACATTCACACACTGACAAAGTATTGGTGAGAACTAGGGCAGAACCACACCAGTAAGCTTCTTTTTTACTTAAATATCCTCTGAGAATTCAGTTTTTTTCCCCACCCAAGATTAGCACTTAGCCCCTAGTAACAGTGCTGTCATTTTGTTGTTACACGTCACCCAGCGTGGTTCATACTTTATGTAAACACTGTTTCCTCTTCTATAATAGGCTGCTTTTTGCAACAGCACATAGTTTAAGGTTTGGAACATTTATATGGGCTTAAATTTCCAAAAACATCTTCATTTTTCCAGTCAAATACACTTTATAACTAAAAATCAGACATTTTAAATAATATGACCTTGACTGTTTAGCAGCTCACAGAGTCTTAAAAAGTGGGACAAAACTGGTTTTCAATTTGGAAAAAAGAACTAGTTTCTAAAAAGAACTAGTTTTTGAGCAGATTTTTTACTATCTATCCACCCTAAGGAAAGTGGCCCAGAATTTATGGTAAATAATTTTCAAATTAGTACCACCATTTTTTTTTAATCAACATCATCAGGCATCAACTAACGATTGATGGGCTGCAACTAGGGCTGCACGATTTAGTAAAAAAAGTCATATTGCGATTATTCTGACTAAAATTTCAAGTGCGATATGCAATACGATTAGTGGAAACGATCAGTTTTGCATTACAATTTTCATGTTCACTGAAAAAAAAACCTACTAAAATTGTAATGATGTGATATTTATTTATATGTTTTCTTTCATCTAGAAGACAAGATTTTTAGGTCAGGTGATCTCTGCAGCACTACAGGACCTCATCATAATGCTGTTTTCTCACACATTTTTCCTTTTACAAAAAATTGTGATTTGGTTCTGAGACTTGGATATTGCACTTGGCCATATTGCAATTTTATTGCAATTGCAATCAATTGTGCATCTCAAGCTGAAACTCACGATTGATAATCCGATGATTATCTGACATTTTGAAATCATGCTGTGGAATGACGTTAGCGCTCCTCCCTTGTGACTTTTGGGACGGTGGTGAAGAAGTTAGTTTGGAGCCCTGTGCATCCTGCTGTAAATGTTTGCCTTAGTCACCATCATCTTTTCTAAATGTTTTTCCCATACTAAATGACAACAAATCTAATCTAAAACCATTACTGGCTAGCAGACCAAAGGCCAAAGTTATGATAGACTCCTTTTTCCCAACTCAGTCTACACAGGTGGAGCCTTTAAGCCAAGTCTATTGTTGGATTAAATTAAAATGATTGCTGATAACTTTTCTGTCATTTGACTAATCTACTCATTGTTTCAGCTCTAAAAGATTTTTTTAATTAATTTATTTAAGAGCTATAATGGCATCATTTTTGTTATGTCTAGTTGCCTGGTGTAGGGTTCACAATATCAGATTTTCACTACACGATTACTTTGGTCAAAGGAATTAACAATAACGCTATTATTGCAATATCTATAGAAAACTTGAAAGAAAATGTCATCAATCAAAGTCATCTTTAATCTGTCATCTACATTGTCTTTTACTGTATACTGCAGTCTTCATCTTTGTTCAATAGAGCTGTTACATTTGGTCTTCACTGGACAGATGACATTAAATGTCGTGTTACTGTTACAGCATGCTGAGTGTGCATGTTTTTGTCCAGTGGTGATAATATTAGGTTTCAAGATGCTAAATGCCTTGAACATTTTACGAAAATGATGTGATAAAAACTGCTATAATCTAACAAAGCTGAGACCATAGCAATATCCATATCATACATATGAATGATAAATACAGAAACAAAAACAGGACATGGTGAAGGGGTCCTCTGAGTTTTAGCTGATCACAGAACTTCTTGATTTTATTGGGAATTTAAGACTGATGGTGTTGAAAAGAACTCAAGACACTGATTCAATAAAATGAAAAAGTGAAAATGGTTTTACTAGGGATGGTAATGATTAATCAATGATCAATTAGGCAGTCCTTAAGAATTTGATGGATCATGTAAAATTGAATCGATCTACTATCAAATAAAGATCTGAAATATATTTGTGATTATTTTTATGAGCATGCTCTGCATGTCACCTGGCATTCACTTATGTCTTTAATATGTAGGCCTTTATATGTTTCATTGGCTACATAATGCTGTCAGAGAGTATGCAATATGTTGCTGTAGAAATAAAGCTTTAAATGAGGGGGGAATAGCAATTGGCATTGTTTGGTATGCAAAATCAAAATTAAAATTGTTTTTGTACTTATGATTAATGGATTAATTGATCGTTAATTTTACCAATGATTTAGTGAGGAGAGAGCTTATAATTTGCAACCCTCGGTTTTACATTTTTAACTTTAATGTTTATGATTGTAAATATACTTGTCTATGTAGCCGATATCAAAATATATAAATTTTCATTACTTTAAACCCTTTTTAAAGTAGGCCATGTTTGACACAAGACTGTTATCACATTTATCTGCAAAAGGAGAGAAATGTCTGTGCTCATTAAATCTGAAGTTTAACACGTCTAAATATGAGCATAATTTTGTGACATCACAACTAGTCTGGAAGCCAATCATGATCTGGTGCGCAGCCTACACAGGCATAATGTGGAAACTTCAAACACAAACACAAACACTGAAAATGGATTTTATAGTGAAGCAGGAAACATCTAACTTTTGAAATGAATACGATTTGTACATTCACAGACTCTGGACTTTGAATGTGGGAGAAAGAGGTCATATAATTTTAAGATTTTTTAACTAGTTAATTCCATTTTTTCAGTGATAAATGATTATCTGAAGCAGAGTATTGTCTTATATATGTAGTAGTATATATGTCTTAAATAGCATGTCTGTAGCAGATCTTTAAACAAATTAAAAATGATAAAATTACTCACATTAACAGATGCAGACAAAATTTATCTCAGCTCCATGTCTTTTTTTTTTTCAAAAACTGCTGTTTTATGTGGCATTCTCCCCATTCTTGAAGAGTTTAATATTTCTGACATACACTTGGATAAAGACAACAGTCCTCGTGTTTTAGTTTCACCAATTTTACATCTATTATAAGGGGGTTATCACTGGGGCACCTATGGTTCTAACAGGCACCATCAACATTTTTATGTCATCACTGGACCTAACTTTCATCATAGTTTCGTGTCAGTTTTGTCACACTCAATTCAGTCTTGAGCTGTAAAAAATAAACTATACTTTTCTAGATCTTGGACCATCAAGGATCTGTTTAAGTTTGATTCTTTATTCCATAGCCACTGTACATGAAAAAATCACAAAGATTGCAGATTTGTGTCTTAAAGGCAACGCTGGATTTGTGAAACTCACTCTTGCAGGGTCTTTCGCAGATCTGGGGTTCTCCTCTAGACACAACCAGGTTACAGTAACACAGAGAAACTAGAATTACCGCCATGCGATTGTATGTCTCTGCCAACCAATCAAGTTGCAGTTTACATCCATGTCTGTCCAGACCCATCTAATAGACGTGAAGACTTTAAAGGATAAGTTTGGTTTTTTGACACCTGGACCTTATTGTTATGATTAAATACGCTCGTAGACTCACCCAGACAATTTTGGTGGAGCTCGGAGCCGTTTTCGAGCAATTTAGATCCAGCCGACGGCGTTTTTTCTCATGCCATAGTAGCGGACGGGGCCAGAAATCGAAGCCCCTAAATTAGACATTATCTGCTGCGAAACTCGCTCATTTCACCTACATTTTATAAATGAATGGCCAGTGTTATCACCATGTCAGCTCAACTTCGTTGTTATGGTCATCCGGGACTTTACAAGGATGGGTAACTTTTGGTAACGTCATAGACGTGCGCCGCAGGACTGCAGCTGAGAAGAGACGCTGTTGTTGCTAGGCTACACGGCAACACGGCTATTTTTGTGCAGCATGGCGGAATATTTATCCGATGTAGAAGTGTCTGACGACGACTTTGAGTATAATGGATGCCCGTATCGTTTTGAGCCAGAATACACCGACGAGGAGCTATTTGAAGGAGGATGCAGAGGGAAAGAGCCGAACAGCTGGCCAGAGAACAAGCAACCACTGCACGTCCACGAATGGGGGCTAACTGGTGGTGTTGTTGTGGACATTGCATGAGTTTCGCAGCAGATAATGTCTAATTTAGGGGCTTCGATTTCTGGCCCCGTCCGCTACTATGGCATGAGAAAAAACGCCGTCGGATGGATCTAAATTGCTCGAAAACGGCTCCGAGCTCCACCAAAATTGTCTGGGTGAGTCTACGAGCGTATTTAATCCTAACAATAAGGTCCAGGTGTCAAAAAACCGAACTTATCCTTTAAAGGAATTTAGTAAAAGGTATTGTATTTTTTAACAAAACATGTAATTCCAGGGAATAATTTCCAGAAAGAAACATGCTGTCTTCACTTAAGGATTATTTTGACAGAGGAGGACAGAGGACTGACAGAGAGCTGAACAGTAAGATGTCACAGTGAAGTTGACTTTTGACATTTTGGATATAAAATGTCATCAATTCATCATTTTGTCCTATTACATATTTGTGTGAAACTGAGTCACAATTAGTGTATGAATTGTTGACCAAAACTGTGTTTTTTGAGGTCACAGTGACCTTGAACTTTGACCTTTGACCCCAAAACCTAATCACTTCATCCTTGAGTCCAAGTGAATGTTTGTACTGTAGAAGAAAATATTTTATTTCTTATAGTTTTATTTTTCTCTCGGTATGATTTTTGTATGACTTTGTTGAGAGTCTATCTTACCAAACCCAAGCTGCTCTCCCTTTTCAGTCTTTGTAATTACAACAGCAATGAATTCCTGTTGATCAAGAAGGACACAACTTGTCTTGTAAAGCCACAGACTTTCACACTGGGTCTCTCAGACAGGTTAGCACCCAGTACATTTTTTGGTTCAGGAAGCTTCCTTTCCTCCCTTCCTGAAAATCTGCGTTCTGGTCTTTCTGTCTTTTCCTGTAAACTGTACATAACATGACAAACAACCCTACTCCAGCAGACAGCATCATGCCACCGTGTTGTGAGGCTGTCTCCACTGCACAGTGAATATAACTCATGTTGAACGAGGCAAAGACTTCAGACCTGAGATCTTTTTTTCTTAAAGATTCTTTCTTTTTGCTTCTTTTCTTTCTTCTTGAGGTTATGCTGCATAATAATTTAAAAAGACAAATGATACTTTTGAAAGAAAGGGATGTAGTAGGATATAGAGCCACAACGATTAATTGATTAATCAATTATTAAATCAATCGCCAAATATTTTGATAATCGATTAATCGGTTTGAGTAATGAAGCTTAGCGGAAATTCAGTCAGGAAGACTATCTTCTTCGCGCATGCTTTCTAAGTCTCAACCTATTCCCTGCTTTACTATGCTCCACTCCCATTCATCCTTTCATCCAATCACTCTCTGCCACCCTCTCTCCCTTAACCAATCAGTCATCAGCTGTCATATTTAAAAGGGCTCTCTCTCTCCACTGTCATCCAGCTGTCATTCTGCCGCAAATTTGTCAGCCCACCTCCACCCCTTCACCACCTCAGCAGGATCCCGGCCATCCTCCATTTATCTCCACCAAGTGTACATCTCAAAGCATCTCCCTCTTCACCACCACCAGTGTCTAGGCCCTGGGGGAAGTCCTCTCTGCATCTGAAGCATTTAATTCATATATCCGCTTCCTGAGATGATCTTCTCTGTGGGGTCTAAGCGCCAAAGACTGTTTCTGTGCACAATAAATTTGTTCTCACTTCACACTTGTATTCTCTCTCATCCTCTAGTCTATCCTGATTGAATTTTTTTTTAAAGAAAAATACAAGTCTATCGCTCTGATTTCAGCTTCTTAAATGTATTTTTTTTTTTTTTTGTATCTTTACTCTTCTAAGACATTAAACTGAATATCTTTGGGTTGTGAATGAAACAAGAAATTTGAGGGCATCATCTTGGGTTTTGGCAAACACTGACATTTTCTCACCATTTCCTAACAACTATGAATCAATTACAGTTTTTTCACAATTGCTAAAACACTAAACCTCATTCTCTGAACCAAATTCTCAGGGGCCTAAACTCATTTTTCGAATCAAACACTCTTTTGGCCAAACCTTAAACACTGTTCAGCTACTTAGACTCAATTTGCAAAACTCATCTGCTCTTTTTTGTGAAACCTTAAACACATTCTCAGTCACTAAACACATTTCACACTGTGATACACTTATGTTGCAAAATTGTAAACACTGGCAGCAAAATGTCAACACAACTCAAACACAGCTGTCATCTTTTACACACAGCAACACAAAATTGAACACTCATGTTTCTAATGGTGTGATCAGACCAGTTGGGCAGGATAAAAGTCAGCTCAGAGGGCACAGGTGGCACAGGTGGTGAAACATACAGAGAGGCAGAGGAGGAAAAGTTTCGTGTGAGAGGTGGTGGACGAGGAGGAAGGGGACGAAGAAGAGGCAGAGGAAGACCAAGAACAATCATTACTGATGAAATTTGGGCAACTATTGTACATCATGTCCTTGTTCATGGGATGACAATGAGAGAAGCAGGACAAAGAGTCCAACCCAATTTGAGCAGATTCTCTGTGGCCAGCATCATCAGGACATTCAGAGAAGAGAACAGGTCATTGTTCTTGTTGTACAACATTTGACGTACAGAATGCTATACTGTAAGTACTGTAATGTTCATTACAATACTATTTTTACTGGCTGTATACATTTGTAAGTGCATTTTCCCCTTTGCATTTTTGAAAGACGACGAAATGAGGGTGGAGGGACTGATCTTTTCTCCCAACAACAAGAAGCACTCATTGACTACGTTTACATTAGTGGTGCAACGGATCGCAGTTGACCCGTGTGCCGTACGGATCGCCCTCCATGGTTCGGCACGCATGTGATCCGCGGACTATGTGTGAGCATCATAGTTTTACTGTCACTGTTACTTTTGTATAAGTTATAATACCCAAAATCTCAATGCAGAGTTGCAGTGAAAAGGACAGGACAGATGCTGCTGTGTGCAGCCCATCTCTGCGAACAGCGACTGATTTAAAAGCCATCACATTGTCTTGAGTGAAATCCAGACCATGACTTTTTTCACTGATGTAACTATGCTGTCGTCAAAGAAACAGATCATAAGACTGTGATAATTATTGAAACTTTGGCAGTATCAGCTGTCTTAACTCCTACACAGCTCCTCCCTGCTCACCGGTGCAGCTCTGTCTCACCCTGTCTGTGACACTGTGTCTGTGCTGATTGATTACCCGTAACTTCTAACCAATCAGATGTGCTGTAGGGGGGACATTGAGCCAGACTACAGAGCGTAGTTGTGTATTATACTGTGCAGTGTATAATGCTCTAGTATATACATAGAACAGTACTGTATAAGTTTGAAGTTTTTAATATTATTACCATTATCATTACTATTATCATTATTATTACATTACATAACTATGGTGATAATTACAGACAGACAAATAATTTAACCCTAATCCCACCACTTTTTTCTTTTTTGCTGATCCGAAAAATGATCCGACTCAAAACCGTGATACGATCCGAACTGTGAGTTTTTTGATCCGTTGCACCCCTAGTTTACATGCAGTCAATATTCGGGTTAAGGTCAATATTCCAGTTTCTGAAACATTCGGAATAACCCGTTTACATGCGTGATCAAACAGGGTTATTCCTGTATACATGGTAATTGTAATCAATTGGGATATCCCGATCAAAGCAGCGACGCACGGACAACGTCTCGATGCACGGAGAACGTCATGATGCACTGTGCGTCATTTCCGCTTCTTCAAAAGACATGATGTTCATGTCTTTCACCACACTTATGAGGTGATTTGTTTCACCCTCATTCCAAAAGTGTGGTGTTGTCTTGCGTTTCGCCATGTTTACAACAAGTAGTTCCTGTACTCAAAAGACCAAGATTCCTTGCAAATAGAACATGCGCAGAACACAAATTAATGTTCCTTTCGATGGGGATATCCCGAAAGGTGTATACATGACCAAATATCCGGGTTAGAAAAGAAGTAACCCAGGGGTCATTTTCGGGTTTTTAAAAACCAAAAAAAGGGTTATTGGTGTTTACATGGCCGTGCACAACCGGGTTATTGCTAATATTCCGGTTATGAAAGGGTTATTGACTGCATGTAAACGTAGTCACTGTTGACATGGTGTATTGTCAAGGCTGGGTTCGGCACACCAGAGGGTTTTTCCCCTGTTGTCTGGCACGGGAAAATATTGCCTGTGACGTGGATGAAGTCCTCTGGCCGGACCCCGCACAAAGACATGATGTTGGAGAATGAATTTCAGTGACTTTGATTGTGTAGTAATGTGCTTTTCATTTATTTTTTTATTTTTTGTTATGAAAGTGCCAAATGTAGATATCACTTTGACTATGATAATTTTTTGCTAAATGTATTTACAATAAACATTTTCTGTTAACTACATGCCCTGGATGCTGTGTCCTAAATTATTTTATGAAGTGTCTAACGAATGCTGTGGTGAATATGTTTTTACTTGCTGTGTATGATCTGAACACATTGTTTGGTTTTGAACACAGGATAACTGGTTTTGAGGTGATAGTTTGATTGTGATAGAAAAGTCTGGGGTTTTGTGAATGTAGTTTGAATTTTTGGATTTGTGTTTTAAGTTTTGAGAAAATGGGTGGAGGTTTCAAGAAATGTGTTTTAGCAATTGTGAAAAACTGTAATCAAGAAAATAATCGACCAATTAATTGACTATGAAAATGATCATTAGTTGCAGCCCTAGTAAGATACTATAGATGTAATGATGCTCAGCATACAGTGTAACGCACATAATGTGGCACCTTAAAGACAACATAGGTAAATACAAGAACTGATGCCACACACTCACAACCAGACTAGGCAGGGGCTGTCACACACTGATCAACAAGTCTGTCTGAATGTTCCTGCAGCACAAATGTAGTAGCATCTCCTGAGCTGGGCTGAAATTTGGTACTTAGAACAATAAACAGACCCTGTGCTCAGAACAGAGGCAGCACAGCATGCCGGAAGTGGGCCAGTGTGATCACAGCGAGACCACTGAGCACCTCGCCTTTCATGTATACAGCGCATTTTGCCATGCAACTCTACAGCTGAGTCTGGAGGGCTAATTTAGGGATCTGGTGAAAGGACTGTTTGCTCAACACACCGGGGTTCCCTGGCCTTCCCACGCCTCATTTGAGAGGCAACAAGAAAAAAGGCAAATAGATGAAAGGCGGTCCCCACAGTTGGAGATGATGCACCAAGGGTCCTCTCGCTAAGCAGGCAGCTATTCAAATGAGTGGCTAATTGTGGCATCTGTTAACCCACTGAAGAGGTGTCAGTGCAGTATCATGGGTCTGTTAATTGGTACAAACAGGTAGCAGATGTAGGCTCTGAGATTGAGCATCTGCCATTTAGTGAGCCAACCTCCATGAGCAGTCATTAGACAGCCAAGCTGATGGAGAGAGATCAAAGAGAGGAGAGGAGAGGAGAGGAGAGGAGAGGAGAGGAGAGGAGGAAGGAGGAGAGGAGAGGAGAGGGAGAGGAGAGGAGAGGAGAGGGAGAGTTTGAAAAAGTCTGGAATAAGCCAATGACAAACCACTGAATAAATTGACTATTAACATCGGTACATTTTGCAAATTAGGCACGATTTCATCAACTAGTTTAGAGCAAATAAACTAGGCTATGCAAACGATAGTTTCATCAGAAGTTGGCAGTATAGGCTACATTAATAAACAGAGTAGAAGAAGTAGAGGTTGCAAACAGGAAACAGCTGACCAGTCATGTGATTTAAATGTTTGCAACAGCAGAGCTTATTTGGAAAAGGTGCTTCCATAAGCGATTAAGCACATCAACTCTTTTTTGAAGAAGGCAAAAGGCACCTCAAGCGAGCATAAAAACGTTTTTGCAAATTCACATTAAATTCCACCGACCTTTTCTAATGTTATACTTCAAAATGTGCATAAAAATACATTGACTGAAATACAGCTATTGATCTGTTCATTAAGGAATCATAGAACCAGGATTTACGTACTAACATCACTTTGTTTAACTTTCAATTTAATATAATTGAATTAAAATTATGTGATGAATTTCCGCACTATTCAACATAATGCAACATCTTTGATTTTTTATGTGTCATGTAGTATTCATGTGGGAAACAGTGAAAAACCCCATTTACACCATGCTTAGATCACAACCTCAAAGAAAAAGAAGCATATATAAAAAGTTAAACCAAATGAAAGATCATCAAATAACAGTAGTAAACTAGATTTTTTAATGTTTGAATGACTAATGCACTAGAGAGTCGAGCTGGTGGCCCCTATGAATGGTATCATAAGATTTGTGACTGAGCCTGTGATGGTAACTTCTTGCCAGCAGATGGTACTAGCTGAGTATTAGTAAAGAAACTTGTCATATTGTTCTGTACTACAGCATACAGATATACAATAGCTCCTTTATGTTGAGAATTTACTTTTGTGGTTTCTTAAGATTACATCAGAAAAGCAAACATATTTCCCCATTTAAATCATGTTTTCACAGCTGGAAAAGGCCAAATGTTACAGGGTGGAACCTGAGGTACTACAATATCTGTGACATATTGCCTTGTATATAACCTATTTCTATAAAAGTGATTGAGCTGAAACTAAATCAATGATCTCGATGTACAGGATAGCGTATTTCTGAGGAACTCTGTGTTTGCACAAGGAATCTAAAAGCAGGATATCTGACCCAAGCTATTAAATGTGTAATGAAATTGCTTTCATCTGCCATATTTCTTTAAATTATACATGTACACATTAATAAAACTGATCCTGAAGATGTCTGTACATTTCATTATTCCTATGGAATTTTTAAGAATCTGACTGATTAAAGACATGGCATGCAAAAAGCTGTATCTGTACATTCACATGAGCACAATAAGACTAACATAAATACTATGAGAAAACAGCACCCAACAAAAAGCATGCACTCACCAAAATTTTGATTAGTAACTGTAAATTAGTTAGATATTTTCCTCTGTAAGTGAACCAATAATCAAAAGAATCAAGCCATACAATCAGAATCAATACATCATACTACTACAGAGGTTTCTGACTAGCCTGCTTGTACTCTCAAGGATCACAAGTACATACATTGACATTTAACGTTGGCTTTAGAGCTGCAATGATGAATCAATGAATCGATTATTAATCATTAATTAAATCAATCACCAAGTATTGTGACAATCAATTAACCGGTTTTGGTCAAAATGGTCAAAATTCTGATTCCAGCCTCTTAAATGTGAATATTTTCTGGTTTCTTTATTTTTCATTTTAAAACAAACAGCTATTAATTGACTATTACTATTACTAACAGTTAGACGGTTGCTAGCTTCTTGCTTTTTAACTTTTCAGATTACAGATATTGACACTCAGTATTTGCCCTGTGCTCGTACCCAAACAAAAAACCTTATCTGCAACAATTAAACATTACATAAACATACCTGGCGTTAAGTTGCTCACCTCTTACTTCATCCTGTAACTGCTCCAAGAGTCCTCTCTATCCATGATGCAGCTCTAGGCTCCTCTCCCCTGGATGAACCACCGCCTAGATCTTCCTCTTAGCTGCCTCGTCACAGTATGTCATCTTGCACAGAATAAAGTCAAATAGGCTCAGTTTTGTGTTGCATGTTAAACTGTTTTTTCTACAAAATGTGAAAACCAAGTTTCAGTTTGGTAACTTTTATACATTTTCTATGTGCATTTCATACATAGACTTTAAAAGCCCTTCACACTTATGGTCCACTCACAAGTGTGTTTTCACTTTTTGCTTCATAACATATCTTCTCAGGACAACAGACCTTTTTCACAACAACCATACTGATGAGAAATGGTAGAGTAAACACCGGTGTTTACCAATGATATGAATGATTAGGGTCCTGTTCCATTTAGTGTGACAGAGCCAACATGAACAACAGCAGCACCCTGACTCTGTTTGACCTAAATGAAATGGAACCTTAATTACTGTAGTATCATTAGTAACACCTGTGTTTACACCACTATTTCATGTTGGAATGTTTGCTGTGAACAAGGTCGATGGAGGCATGTACAAAATGTGTTTGGCTGACATCTCCCTCACTCAAGTTACCTTCAATAAGGTGGAGTAACCTTTTAACACTTTTATCACTCTACAGACATTTTTCACACAGACATTTTGACTTGACACAGCAAACACAGCCATAACTTTCACTATGGCCCTGTTCCATTTAGGTGTCCTAGTAAGACAAGAAAGTCAAATGAAAATTCACTCATCATGTACTCACCCTTGTGCGGATTTAAGGTCGGGTTTAGTTTTTTAGCCCATAGAACACTGCTGGAGTTTCACAGGAAAAACAATGTAGCAAAATCTCCCAAACAATTGAAGTGAATGGTGACAAGTTTTCAAACGTAAAAGGCAACTGAAAAAAAACATAAACGTCCTTAAAGTCAGGAAAGTATTTTTCCATTATTTATGTTTGAAAAAAACTGATCACCATTCACTTCCATTGTTTGGGTGATTCTGCAGCACTGTTGTTTTGTGAGACTCCAGCAGTGTTTTGTGGACTAAAAAACTAACGCTGACCTTCAATCAGCATGAAGCTGAGTTAATAATGACTGAATTTTCATTTTTGGGTGAATTATCCCTTTAAAAATGCTAAGGCCCTGAAACTTGTACATGTAAATGGAGCAAAGCCATAATTAATGTGATTAGTTACACCTGTGCTTTAGACTATGATGAGTCCATATGTCTGGCACATAAAGAGGTCTACTGGTATGTTGACATTGGAGACTTCAGTAATAGACCTTTTTTATGGCAGCCATATTGATATGAAAGATAACACTTGTGTTATCAATGATACTAATCAAGGTCTTGCTCCATTTAATGCAGCTGAGATTTTCCAGTGAGCCAATATGCACAATACAGCACCCTGACTTTGACTGACCTGAATGTTAATTAGTGTCATTGGCTACATTTACATGCCCACAATATTCTATTTTTTGCCTTTATTTTGAAAAAGACAGTAGTCCTATAAAGCTGTTTACATGCCTAGTGAAAATGCATATTCCTCTAATATTCCTGATTACATGCAGCTGTGTACACTATGCTTATACACTTCTTTCAGTCCAAACTGTAGTTTTTCAAGTAGTTTTTTGCACCAGTGGCAGACTTGTTTAACAGTGGGAACTCAGCCTCCCTTTTTCATTCATTTAATCAACTTCTTGAAAAGGTCAGCATTGCGATATTTGTCCATATTCAAAAGCTGTATGTTGTTTAAAGGGGCTAAATGTGATCTCAATTTCACCGCTAGACGTTGCAGCTCTGGTCTGCATCAAACCAAAACTGGCTCAGGGGCACACACCCTCTTTCCGCTCGCCTTCCTCTTGCTCTCCGTCTGCTCCACCCCCTCTACCTGCATGTTTTCAGCACTTCCCATCCAGTGATGAAACAGCTGACATGTTGCTGTCGCAAAGTGAGCAGACACACCTCCGTGACCGTGGCGCTTTTGCATACGGGGGCTGGGGGGGTGCATAATGGTTCCGGTGGAGGAGAGGAGGAGGGGTTCACATGCACTAACATGCATGCGCGGCCGGACTGGCTTACCAAAACAGAGGCTCGAGAACAGCGCACACAGAGGGCATGTCACGTGACTCTCTACTCCAGAGGTCAATACACCACTAGTTGTCTACACAGCAAAAGTAAAATTCCTGACAGCTAATGAGGCTGTATTTCACATTTAGCCCTTTAAAATAAAGTGTAGGTGTGTCTCTTCCATCACCCACAAATTTTAGATTTTCTTTTGTGCACGCTTCTCTGCCCTAGTCCTGCAAAGTTAGGCTAGTTGGTTTGTTTACAACACAGAGCAGAAGAGTTTGTGTGTAAAAACCCCAACTGAGACACATATTCTGAATGTGCTGTTTCCATGTCCAAAGAATGCTCCTAAAACCAAAATAATACCAGCATACACGTCTTAATCAGAATATGCTCCATTCAGAATAAGGCCCAGTTCATAAAATCTCACTTGAGGATGGCTTACATGACCTTTATCAAATTGCCATATTCTGAATATTAAGGGAAAATTAGTGTGCACGTAAACATAGTCAGTGGTAAATGTGAAAATGGTCTATTGTCAGTACACCTACACCCACCTTTTTCCAGGCCAGACCATAGACTGTATATAGAAATGGACGGAGCCTTCGTGACGTCACCCATTGGTTTCTGAACACCCGTTTTGAAGCCTCGAGTTTCAGATTTGGCCAGCGCCATTTTGACTAGGGATGTTCCTGGCGACTAATTTCCCTGTCGATTAAACGCAAAATTTAATTTAGACTAGTCGACTAGTCTAACACTAAGAAAACAGTCAGAAAGCAGTTAAAATTGAGCAAAATGTATTAATTTATAATGTTAAACACTGTCCGAAAAAAAATACCGTTCATGTTAAGAGCCATATGAAGCTGTTAATCACAGTCAACAATTGCCAAATCATACTTTAAATGCCGCTGAAATGTGCGCTATGCGCGCTAAATATGCAATACAAACCGTACACATTAACTTACAAAACATTACAGCAACTCAATAAATGCTTCACCTAAATGCTTTCAGACCGAAGAGGATCACAGCGTCTGCAGGTAAACGACCCGGTGACGTTAGCCACCAGTCTGCTACACAGTGTGGCTAATGTCAGCAGTGCTAGCAGCAAACCTCCGCTTGTAGGTTTATACCCATGTCTGTGCTTAATGTGGTCACATGTTTCTCCAGTCGAGTGTATATCAGCTTATTATGTTACAGTCTACATTCAACATTATTTACATTGTCTAGATTAAAACACTGCCAAACCACGCTGGTTTTACGAGCTGGCATCTGTCTGACTTTGCTGATATAAACAGCCGGCGTTGCCTAGATGATCGGGGCGTACACGCTGGGTGAGAGAGGCTGCCATCTGACAGTGTGGCAGCCCCGACTAGTGGCGGGCGGCTGCATAAAATCTTAGAGGCGACAGATAACTGGCATGTACATGAGTAAAATATTGATAAATAGTTTAAACGACTAGTAATTCTGGTGCCGACTAGCGAGGGAGGGGACGTTTAATCATATAGTCGACTAATCGTGCGCATCCCTAATTTTGACAGTTTTGAAACCGGATGTTAACATGATTGGTTGAGACGGTAGAGCAGGGCGGGGGACTGTGGATTTTGGGATTGTGTCAATTAAGAGGGACACATCCTGGCTATATGCTGCCATGCCTGTGCTGCTGAACTGGGCAAAATGCAGTCATTTGTAGAGAGGCTACTCGTATTTGCATAATTTAATATTACTCTTGTCCCTAATTTAGGTCACTGAGACATCATTGCTGCTTGTCCCAGCTGTGACAAGCAGGTAAGGCTTGGCTAGCGCCAGCAAAGTGCATCCCTAATTCATGTTAACGGAACTATTATTAATTTGGGTATTAGCTATTTTGCATAACGTAAAGCAGAGTTCAAATCATATACATCCTTGGTTGAAACAAAATTAAAAAACTGAAAAACTGAAGGGCCGACTCCTTGGAAAATCTGTTAGTACATCCAAACGCTGCACAAGACATTTTTAACCACAAAAGGTTGAACTGCTGCCTCAGTTAAGCTTCACGTTTTGTTAAATTAACTTATGAAATTAATTTATGAAAATTAGAATAAAGCTAAACCAAGCAAGCAAACAAAATAGGACTGTCAGAGGTTCAAAGTTGTAAGCTCAGTTTCTAGAACGCGGACAAAACACCCCCAAAAAATCGGGGTGGTGTGGTGGAGGGCGAGCATAGACTGTACAGTCTATGGGAGTGAATGAGTGGCACTACCATAGGGCACTACGCCTGTCAATCACGAAACCACGCCCCTAATTATACAGAACTTTAAGCCTTAATATAAAATCAACGAATGACTTATATGAATTGGATGAATTGGAAGGTTGCGTGTCGTTTGAACGGGTATATACTGATAGCTTCAAATCGCTTTTTTGAACGGGATGCAACTGAATTGGCTTCGATTTTTTCAGAGCCGGAAGCTCCGTCCACTTCTATACACAGTCTGTGGACCAGACCCAGGGATAATCAGCCATGCTAAATAGAAACAGCTGTGTAAATATATTAAAAGTCACAGACTTGATTCAGGTGAATATATCTCTCAGTACAGATACTTCACTGAGTATAACACCACAAATCTTAAATTAAAACAAATGGAAGTGCTTACAACAGCTATGGGACATTGCTCACACAGTGGCAGAGGTGATAATTACTTCCCACAACACCTGTTGGAGCAGGCTTGTGCTGGCTTGCTAGCTTGCTAATGTTCATATTCACTTCACAAGTTTGCGAAGAAAACGCACACAGTAATGACAGAAAGCAACAAAAGTAAAGCAACAAACATTCCTCTAACACTGCAGACACAGTTAATGACAGCAGCTCACCTGTGATAAAAAAAAAGTGAAAGTGATATTTTAGTTTGACATTAGCATGTCCTGCCTTTCCTTTCCTCCCGGGCTCTCATCCTCTGGTTTGATTAAACCGCGCGCACCTGTCTCACTCTGAGTATTTACGCAGCTCACACGGCTCACACAGCGACAGCGACACCTGCTGGTCGCTTCCTGGTACTACCGTCTGAGTTATTAGTTGAAAACGCAATTGCAACATTTAGCCATGATCTAGTCATATCATACTATTGAAGACCTTTTCGGCCAGTAAAAGAAAAAGAACAAGATGAAAACTTACCCTTGATAATAAAGATATCTCCTTGGTAAGTCATAATTATCAGATAAAATGTTTTAATTATGAGTTCTTCAAAAAGTCAAAATTATTAGATAAAAAGTCATAACCATTACATAAAAAGTCAAGATTATGAGATAGAAAGTCATAACTATGAAATAAACGCAATAATTATGGGATAAAAATTATAATTATGAGGTAGAAAATCATAATTTTGTAATAAAATGTAATAATTGTGAGGGAAAAAAGTCACAATTACAAGATAACAAGTTAGAAATATGACATAAAATTAAATATTAAAATATAAGTAAAATATTAGATAAAAGAATATAAAACAGAAAGTGATAATTGAAAAGTAAAAATTATTTTATATAAAGTCAGAATCCTCTGATAAAAGTTGAAATTGTGAGCTAAAAATCCATAACCATTCGATAAAAAGTCAAGATTATGAGTTAAAAAGTGATATTTATGAAAAAAAAAGTCATAATTAAGGGATAAAAAAGAAATAATTATTAGACTTTAAAAAAATGAAATTAAGAGTTAAAGACTTTAAATTATTGAAATAACAGTCATAATTATGAGATTAAAAGTCATAATTAACAGATAAACAGTTGACATTTTTGAGATAAAAAGTAATTGTGGAAATTATGAGTATCATTAATTTCACTGCATATCTCACAAACCAATACCATGAAACAAAAATGGCCGCCTGCACACTCTGAAGCAGCTCACCCATGGCATGAAATCTATTTGCATAAATGGTGCAAAAATTTGCATCGCATGTTTATCTGATATCTTGTTTGTCTCAGAGACATGTCCAAACGTTGACCTTGGATGGCAAACTACATCTGCCATCATCACTATGTTTGTTGGCCAGTGCTGCATTAAAAAAGTCATTTGAGTTAATTTTCTTTGACCAAATAGAACTTTCATTCATTCATTTAAAATGAGACAGCAACTGAGAAAAGATTCTGTGGAGTTAATGTGCAGCCGGGCATGGAGACCATTTACAGCTCACAATTTAAGATACAGTGGAAAGATGATAAAGTCTTCTTTTGTTTTGATCCTGTGGGTACAAAGCAGATAATCTCCATCCTCACTCTCTTATCACTTGCAATTGCCACCCATATAACCTTTATTTCTATGTTTTGATCCACAGTTTCACAGAGCTGATGATAATCATCCCTTGAGTCATGTTATTTAGTAAAGTTTAACTAGACTTGTGTAGCACCAAGTGATGTCACAGTGCAACAGAAAATCAAAACATGGAAAAAACAAAGGTCCAGAAGGTCTAAAGGTGTATCACAAGTTGGCTTTAAACGGTGTCCACAGATTGTAGGTCCAGAGGGAATAAAATTCCAAACTTTAGTTGCCACAAAAGCTGACTGAGCTTTGGTTTTAGAGCTCAGTGCTGCCGAAAACTGGTCAGATCCTGAGAACAATTTGATTCTGGGAACTTAGTGCAGAGCCGTTCAGATGCTTAACAGTGAAGTATAGTTGCATTTAATTTTTCACTATGTCCATCTCTAGGTTTTACTTGGCTACCACTACAGAGTCTTATACGTGTATATGTGACCAGTAAAAATCTCCCGCTTACTCGAAGCTTTTGTTGAGCTGTTGTTGAGTTTTTGGCTCATTAACTTTGCATTTTTTACTTTAAGCTGCCACAAATTTAGTCCTCTAGGCTTCTTGCTGGTTTTAACAGACGACATCACATCACCCCAAACCTGTCTTCCCTTCATTGGCTTCCTGTGTGTTTCAGAATTGATTTTAAGATTTTACTGATCACTTTTAAAGCCTGTTTGGGTCTGGCCCCTAGCTACATAGCTGAAATGTTAAAAAAAAAAAACCTTATGAGCCAGTACGCGGCCTTAGATCCTCGGGTGGGGCCCACCTCTCTGTTCCGAAGTCGAAGCTGAAATCTAAAGTTGACCTTGTTTTCTCCATCAGGGCTCCTCGACATCCTGCCTGAGGACATCAGGCTGCAGAACCAGTGACATCTTTTTAATCACTTCTTAGAACCCATTTTTATAGACTTGCTTTTATGTGATGTCATCTCTTTTTATTTTATTTAAAATAATATAATAATATTATAATGTTTTTAAAATCTCTCTTTTCATTTCTTCTTATTGTCATGTTTTTCTTGTTTTCCCGTTCTTACCTATTTTACTTTTTTTGTATTGTTTTACTATGTTTCAGTGTATTTTGCTTGTGTCTTAGTTTTGTACTTAGTTTTATTTTAACTTAATTTTTTTCTTGCTCCTGTGGCCTTATTGTGTTGGGCTTTAGTTGCTTTTGCCTCTGGGGTATCCTGCTCTTTTGCTTTGCAAATAATAAAAATAAAGGTATTATTATTACTCTGTCTTCCCATCTATAAACATATTATCATATTACTGTATATCAAGAATACTCAACTTGAGGCCCGCAAGCCAAATCTGTCCCTCATTAGGATGTCGGGCACCCTCTGATCATTTTCTAGTTCACAGTAAAAATAAATTGATTCACAGTTCAATTCAATGAAAATTTGACTGATGGATTTGCCTCCATTTTGCCACCTCATGTCAATCCTAATCCACTCAGCAAATGTCATTTGTACAGCAAATGACATTTGCAGTGCGAGTTCTCTACTTATTTGTACTTATTCCTGTCCTCGTGCTGCTGTGGGATCAATAAATGCTCATCTTATTTTATCTTATATTCAGATCCCTGTTAAGAGGACTTACTGTTGCTAATATCAGGCTCCATCATCATGAGCCCAAACATTGCAGCTTCAGTGCAACGTTCCTGCCCAGTCGCACCGCTAGAAGATGTTATCATTTTATCTGATAAATAATGTTATTATGAATGTTTGTTCGTTAACTGGCCCCTGGCCTCCTGTCATTTTGCAAAAATGGACCTGGGGCGGAGCAAGTACAGCATCTCTGCTGTGTACACTGTTATATATACTCTGACGATGCTGCTAATCTCACCACAATGTCACTTTGCTTCAGACAGTATTGCACTTGGTTTAAGTACAACAGTTGTGGGTACTGTATACGTACTGCCTTTGTCTAATTGCTATTGTAACTTTGAGTTTAATTGCTCTGTGTAGTTTCTGTCTTATTCCATACGTTCTCTGCTTATTTGTACTTATTCATGTCCTCGTGCTGCTGTGGGATCAATAAAGCTTTATCTTATCTTATCTTATCTCAAAATCCCTGTAAAGAGGTCCTACTGTAGTGACCAGTGATAAAAGAATGCACAGGTCGGAGGCTTGACTACAGAGAGCTCTACAAGTGATCCAAAGGGATTTGATAGGAAACTAGTGTATATTAATGGTATAAACCTCATATAAAGTGAGACATTTTAATAGAGGTTTAGTAGAATGATCAGAATCAAGAAAGAAATGACCACTCAAGTGGTTAAGTTCACGTTATCACCTCAGTAACACAACATATAAAAATACAATTGTGACTGTTTCCTTAGAACAAATTGAGGAAACAGTTTGAGGAAACACCTTTTTCAAAAATGAACTTGTTTGAATTACACATCACATGTAGATATTGATATTGTGACTCAGCTTAACTGTTCAGATAATGTTGTGTATTAGTGTTAAAGTCCAGTTTAAATTGTGATTCAGATCAACTCCACCTTAACTTGGGCCCGTTGTAGTTTGTCAGTGGATGTTCTGAAAAAATTAATGATTTTACACTCACGATTAGGTCGGACAAGAATTAAAATGCACCGTTACATGACAGTACTTTAAACCTTAAATACTGGAAACATTTAAACAAATAATCTACAGAGAGAAATGAAAAGTATGTGTTCAGAAACTTTGCTGGATTGTCAGCCAACATGGTAAATAGGCTGGCTTACACCAACATGATTGATTTTTAAACCAGGTTAAATCATGGTTTAACTTAGTTCATGTTGCACCAAACTTTAAAACTAGCTTAAAATGAACAAAGATTCCAGTTAAACCTTTTTTAAATCTCAGTTTAAACTTTGATTAAATTGAATTCTGTTGCACCAAAACTCTAAACTCCAATTTAAAATGTGATCCAGTATTAATGTTAAACTTACACTTGAGCTTTAATTTTTTTAATGGCTGCCTTTTGGAGAGAGACTGAGCAACATAATTCCCTGTTGAGCCATCATGAGTAGGCTAACTAGGCTAACCAACTTTTTAGCTAGCCAGTAAACAGTGGAAAATTTTGTTAAAGCTACTACAAGCAGTCTTAATTTAATACTGATCCATTTATATTACTTGCATAAATTATTTAGACCATCCACATGAAGATCGGCTAGTTTTGTTTTTGAATCATTCTTTAATACCTGCCACCGGGTCGGATTCTCCTTGAAATCAGTTGAAACAAGCCTGTATTAACATTTTCCCATTGAGTTGTACATTAGCCAGTTAAAAATAAGCAGGAGGAGCTTTTTATTTATAGAATAATTCTATTTTTGGCGTTACATTTTGTGGTGATTATAGTGAAAACACTACAAGGGCCTCAAAAATCAATAGAATATTTAATTCTTTGTAGTAGCTTTAACTTGATAGCTAGATAGCAAACAATACAACTTTTTTTTTCTTTTTTAACTGGATAGCAAACAACATAACATTTTTTTTTTTTATGGCTAGACAGCAAACAATAAAATGTTTAAAAACTTTTTAGCTAGCTAGCAAAATTTTTTAATACATTGTGTCTGTTTTTAGCCAGCTAGAAAGTAATGTGTTCTTTATCAACTTTTTCTCTAGCTGGAAAACTATCATTTTATTAAAGAATATCCAGCAGTCAAATGTTTACCACCTCAGTACGAAAGTTAAAAAAAATACAGTTGACATGATGGTATCTTTAAAACAAAGTGAGGAAACAGTTTGAGGAAACACCTGTCTCAAAAATACTTTGATTTACACATCATGTGTAAACACTGATACCACTGATCCTTATCTGTTTATTGTCAGTGACACAGTAACCTAACTACAAATATTATTGTAGGAAGAGAATAATTTCCAAATACTGATAAGAGAGTCACATCACTGTCATTAAGCTGTAAATATACCACAAGAAGTAAAGAACATCAGGCCAAGTAGACTATGTTTAAAGACTGAGAGTGGGAGTTTGTTCACTTCCGAAGCAGCAGTTTGAAAGAAAATTTCACTAACTTCTCTTCTGAGTTTTCAATCACATTTCACAGTCTTAATCAGAGTTTACTCAGCTGTCACCGTGTGAACAGGCGGATGAAGGAACTGAAGCTGGTTTAACCTTCTTGCAAAGGGAGGTGCGGATATTTGTCACAAAATGTCACATTGAAACTCGGCTCTTTGTGCAAACCTGTTTATTACAACAAATAAATATCTTGATTCCAGTACAAAACATTCAATATGTACTAATCGCTACTATATAAAAATAATGAAATGATATATCCGTTTTGTTTTTACCATCGTTTTGTTTCGTTTTTTTAAGAAAACCTTCCTGATCAACAGGTTCCCTCAGAGCTTCAGATTTAAAGTGCAAAGTGTGTGATAAAGTAAGTACTGCTGATTAATGGAAGAGGCTGGTCTCCAGGTTCACAGAGAACTCTGTCACTCGTTCTATGGAGAGAAAAAACAGAAATAATTAAATATCTGAATCTGTAAACTTTAGATTAATCAAGTTAAAAGCATTTCATGCCTGTGTTCATACCCACTAAATTCAAACAGGGTCACCTGCTCTGGCTCAGTCTCTGAAGCTATGACGCCTCTTTATAATCTCAACAAAACATATTGTAGCCACTAAAAATAACGTCCACTGAAAAAAATCAATATCAGTTTAAAGGAGAAATCTGTAATATATTTACTGTAATAAATCATAAAATGACCATGATGTGTCATCAGAGATTAAGGAAACGTGTAAAGTTGAAATACTTGCTTGACATGAATGCTGTGTCACCCTTTGACATTTCCATTATAGACCAGAGTAACTGTTTTGTATGTCCATTTCACATTAATCAAATTATTGCTGAATGTTCACAGAATGAGTTGGTGTCTGTTTAGGAACTGTGAGAAATCATTAATAATCTTGTAGAAGGTGTACATATATATATAACTGTTAAACTGAGCAAAATGTTAATGGAGTTTGGCAGGCAGTGAGACAGGCAGCCACTGAAATCATCATCCAGAGTGTGTTATTTCAGAGCAGTGAGCTTTTTGTTTTCAGGATAACAAGCTTAACTTTACATGGACAGACCACCGACAGTTATAAACAGCTGATCAACTTACAGTGGAGGACTTGTTGTCACTTGTCATTGTCAATTTACGAGACGAAATCATTCGCTTCAACCACAGATTGTATATCAAACAGGATTACATCCTATTTAATATACAGTCCCTGGCTCCAACTTGCTATTCAGACTGCTGTGCTCATTTGCACACGCAATGGCTGCATATTACTCCTGTAAATGTGCACTATATTTAGAGTATTTTCCTACAGAAAACCTCTGTTAAATAAGCTAAACGTGCTCTCTCTCACTCAACCAAACTCCACTGGCAAAACCAGTAATTTTACCTTGCAGAACGTAGGCACAGCTGGTCGACTGCTGCTGTAATCTCTTAGTTTGTCTGTGTTATTTTGTGACTTTGGTCAATCTGAACTAACCTTTCAAAACACCACAGTCACACTATAACATAGATCGAGGCAGCGTTAGACCAGCAGCTCCCAAGTTCTGTGAGGGAAAATGAATCATTTTGCAAATGGAGTCTGGTTAAGCATTGGAAAAGGCTGTAGCATACATAAACTATATTGTTTTGTTTTGTTTTATTTTTTAGAAGGACCTTTCTTTAAGTAGCTAAAATATATTTTGCTGTCCATCCTGCATGATCTATTGATACACTAAGAGTCTCTATTGTTAGTTATTTGTCCTTGATCTAGGATTAACATACTGTACCTGCATTTGCTCATACACCCAGTCGATTAAGTAGGTAACATTGCCGTAGACTCCTGGCTTGTTTTTCCAAGCACATCCAATCCCCCAGCTAGTGTCTCCTGCCAGCCACCATATATTTCCCTGTTTGACCACCAGGGGTCCTCCGCTGTCGCCCTGCAGCAAACGGGAGGAATAAGTATCTCAGGTTAAGGTGTATATGTGTGTGTGAAAGAGAGAAAAAAACTCAGACTGACCTGACACGTGTCGACTCCTCCCTGCAGCTTGCCGGCACAGATCATACTCTCAGTGACATCTCCGTTTAACACCTCAGGACTGTTGCATTGCTCTCTGCTGTAAATGGTTACTTGGGCCTGTTGTAGTTTGTCAGGGGACAGTCCTGAAAAAAATTAATGATCATACACTAACAGTTAGCTCGGTCAAGAATTAGACCACACTGTTACATCACTTGTACTTTAAACCTTAAAAAGCTGTGTGATCCCTGAAACATTTAAACAAATTATCTACAGGGAGGAATGCAGACTATGTGTTGAGAAACTTTGCTGGATTCTCAGTCAACATGGTGAATATTCTTGGACGTATACAGCATAGTCTGGGTTACAACAACATGATTCATTTTTAAACCTGATGAAATCAGGATTTAACTTAAATTTTTGTTGCACCAAACTTTAAAAAAAAAAAGATCTCTGCACCCCTGAATGTGTGAGAGGTGCGTTGGAGGAAGATTATAAGCTAATAACAGGTAATTAGACTTTATTCCTGCCCTACTTAAATGACATGGATGTGAACTGATGACAAATTGACACATTGGTTCTATTCATCTTAATATACATGTCTGATGACCATTGAATGGATTTTTTGGGGGACAGATATATCTGTTATAGGATGATGAGTAAGATGATATATGATGACACTTGCTTTTTTCAATTTTTTGACTTGTGGGGTCTATAAGATAAAATGTATATTTAAGATTTATTGTGATCTGGCTGATGACACATGAATCTGTTTGAGATGCTGATCAATCTCAGCAGTCCTCTGACTGGGTGATTGAAAATTGGAGGCAGTCTCTATGTTTGTATATGTGTGGAAATGTTTGGATGCTGCCAGTACACCTGATGAAGGTTGTTTAGACCGAAAAGTCGATATTTAATTAATATATCAGCAGAAAGTGAGACAGTGTGCAGGAGTTTCTATGATGGTCTTTGAGTTGCACCAAACCTTAAAACCTGCTTAAAATGAACAAAGATTACATTTAAACCTCTTTTTAAAACCTCAGGTAAACTTTGATTCTGTTGCACCAAAACTTAAAACTCCAATTTAAAATGTGATCCAGTATTAATGTTAAACTTACACTTGAGCTTTAATGTTTAGTTTAATTTTTAGTTAATTTTAGCAAACTAGCAAACAATATGTTTTATTGTTTTTAGCTAGCTGGCAAATAATATAACATTTATTTTCTTTTTTTTAACTAAATAGCAAACAATATGATGTTTTTTTCTTTTATAACAAGACAGCAAACAATAAACCTTTTTTTCCTTTTTAACCAGAGAGTAAACAAAATAACTTTTTTCTTTTTTTAACTATACGGCAATCAAAATAATAAATAATGTTGTTGTTTTTTTAGCGACATAGCAAACAATATAACTTGTAAAACCCGTTTAACTAACTAGGAAAAAACAACTTTTTTTCTTTTTTAGCTGGACAGCAAAAAAAATTTACTTTTTAAAACCTTTAAGCCAGCTAGCAAACAACATGTTTTCTTTTTTCCACCTTTTATATTTTGCAAACAATTATTTCATTAAGAAATATCCAGTGGTGGAAAGTTAATGGTTTCTACTCCTCTTTTATACTTACTTAAGTTCCAACAGCATTCAAATTTAGTTTTTATGCATTTATTTATTTTAATTTGGGTGAGCAGGCATCTCCATATTGGTTAGATTTTAATTGTGAACCAGTGCACTGCTTTATTTTAAATCAGGATTTACTCATTTCAAACTTAGTTTTGCTAAACTCTGATTAGAACTAGTCTTAGATGAAATAAATCTCTGTTGGTGTAGCCCGGTCTTAGTGTTTGGCTCACCAGATGATTGTAAGGCTCCCCATCCTGTAATCCAGGCTGTCTGTCCAGCATACAGGTCCACACCAGTGTTTGGGAGACACACTGCCCCGACTGTTGCTGAGAACACAAACATACATGGTGCATCACCAAAGCAGAAATGACAAGTTTACTTAATAAAATGTGAATTTTCTTGGCGAGTACTTACTTGAAAATGTCAGAGGTCTAGTGAGCTTTAGAAGAGCTATGTCATTGTTATTAGTTTCTGCGTTATACTTTTCATGACTGATGATTTTCTCAACACCTGTGCCGATGCCAAAGCTCAAGCTCATCAAGCTCACGCCACCATAGTGTACCGTCCACCATTCAGGATAGGAGTACCTGCCATGAGGTAAAATAGTCAAACTTAGGGAACAAAAATCTCTTCTGAATGTCTGTTGAAAGGTAAAAAACAAATATGAACAAACAATGTAAATGTTATGAAGGGCCCGTATTGTACAGTTGTTCACACTCACGTTTGGAAGCAGTGTGCAGCAGACAGGATCCAGTTCGGGCTGATGATGGAGCCTCCACAGAAGTGTTGACCCCAAACCTGGAGACTGACCTGCCACGGCCAGGCCCCATCCACCGCGTCCGTACCGCCCACGACACGAGTGCTGGGGGCTGCTGAGCTCTGACCACATTCTGAGGATGGAGGGAAAGTTAAAGGGATAGTTCGATTATTTGATCCGATCAACAGATTGCTGGTCGGCATGCCCCCAGTTTGGAGAAGCAGAGGGGGGCCAGCACAGAAGCTAAGCAGTGTATTGCTGTGGACATGGTCAACAACAAAAGGTATTTTAGACACCTTAAAAAAAGATCTGTATCAGTTTGCACTATATTTAGAATATTTTCACCTCTTTATCTTGCGGTCAGGCAGCCCTTTTCTGACGGGAAACCATCGTTATACCATAAGCCAAATATCTCTCCAGTGCAACCAAGCTCCAGAGGCCAAATCAGTTTTAGTTTTACCTCGCAGAAAACAGGACTTGCTGGTCTACCGCTGCCTCGATCTGTTAGTTTGTTTGCGTTACTGTGTGACTTTGTCCTATAAAAGGATACTTTAGATTCACTGAAGTCTCAGAGTAAACACAAACTAACAGATGGAGGCTGTGGCAGACCAGCAACTCCCGTGTTCTGTGAGATAAAAATATTGATTTCGACCTGTGGAGTTTTGTTGGTTATGTGACGGCAGTTTCCCATCAGAAAAGGCTGTACGGGAAGCAAGGTAAACTGGTGAAAACATTCTAAATATAGCGTACACTTTAACTGATATAGATTTTTTCATGTGGGCCTTTTTGAAGTGACTAAATACCTTTTGTTGATGACCCTGTCCACAGCAGCACATAGTTGACTTCTTCTGCTTTTCCAGACTGGGGGCGTGTTGACCTGCATCTATTGCCTATAATGCACTGACTATAGATTAGTTCCTCATTCAACCCTACTTCAGAAAAAATCTGAACTATCCCTCTAAAGTTTAAGTTCTGTTTTCTTGTTTCTTTCTATGTTTGGCCCTCTTATCCAGAGGAAGTCTGAATAACTAGCCACTGTCTGGCCATTTTCAGGGCAGCTTTGCACATATATCTCCTAAATTCACACATTTCAGTGGTGCAGTTTATATTCCAGTTAAACCAGTAGCTTACCAATACACTCAAGCTTGACGACTTTGGTTGAGCAACTTTGGCTGCAAAGTAAAAGATAGTAAAGAATCATACTCAAGACAGCAAATCCAAAATAAGATAAACAGCATTTATTTAGCAGTTCTAAATTGTGCAACATGAAATAAAACTGATTGAGCTCCCGGAGGAGATTGAATCAGTGCTGTACTGTGTATAAAGTCATGATCCAGTGAAACAGTAGATGGGCTGTCATACCTGTAAGTGAGCTGTGACTGTATACTTGATCCATGGTCACTTCCAGACTTCAGCTTCATGTATCCCTTCGAGGCCAAAGATCCTGCATTGTTTTCAGCCCAGGACACATAATTCTGCCTGTGGATGAACAGGGAGGAAAACTTTACATGTGACTACACACTGTAAATATCACTTTTACAAGTCCCCCAGTAACATATTGTAACCGTCTTAAATTTTGCTTTTCTTTTCAACAATGATGACCCTAGCACATAACATATCTAAAGGCAGTAAACAGGAAAGGAAAAAGTTGACCGAGGTTGTGCCAGGTACCGAGCTTCCTCGGCTATTGTTGGAACAAAGAGTGAAAAGGGGCAGGACTTCAGAAAGGTCAGTTGGTATCACTGCTAACACCTGTGTTTACCCTATTATTTCATATCAATATGGTTTTAAAGTTTCCTTTAAAACCTCATGTGTATTGTGGCTCTTGCTGCTTTATGTTGCATAATATTCAAATAATCTCTGGTTTTCAAGAGCATCATATGAATGTCTAAGACTGGGTTGCACCAAAAAAGATTAATTTAATCTAAGAATATAAACAGAGTTTAGCAGAACAATTGAAACTGAGTAAATCTACATTTGAAATTAATAAAGAAAAAAAGAACCAACTCTCTCCACTGAGTAAATCCTCTGAGGAAAATTGTTTGCTAGCTACGTAAAAAGTTAACAAAGTGTTAAAAATTGTTTGCTAGCTATGTAAACAGTTAACAAAGTTTTTTTTTTTTTTTGCTGGATATGTAAAAAGTTAACAAATGTTAAAATGTTTGCAAGCTAAAAAGCTACCAAAATATTACATTGTCTGCTAGCTGGCTAACCGCAGACTGTTCAGCAGCCAGTGGAGTTGTGTTAACCTGACATGCCAGATGGTTTGTTACACAGTGTGATCTTGTGATCTTGCAAATTCAGCTGCCTCGCAAGTTCAGAGTCGTATAGGCCCTACAGGTCCCCATCCACCCTTTGGAAACATTTGGTGGCATAAAATCTGGGGGCTACCTGGACTTGAAGCATTGATGGTCCAGTTTGATGGGCCAGTTTGACAGTTAATCCAGTTCAGCCGCATCATAACAATCAGGGGTTGAGTCTGTCCCCTAACTTTCTTTGAGAAACTTCACATTTTAAATTGGAGTTTGAAGTTTTGGTGCAGTAGAATTAAACTTAATGTAGATTTAAAGTGAAAAAACTAAACTGAGGTTTAAATAGAATTATAGCTGCTGCGCAGCAATGGTCGGGGCCGGGCAATTTTAGGCAAAATTAGGCAATTCTGATCAACAAGCAGAGTGTAGGAAGATGAAAAAAAGGTGGCATTCTAATGTGCATTTTACATCAGTTGAGGCTTGAACTCACAATTTCAGGCTCAAGAGACTATGCTCTATCTCACTGAGCTAATTAGCAAGAGACAACTCTGTGGTATATATGCTTAAAACTTCTTCTAGCTCATTATAGGAATTCTACAGCTGCAATGATTAGTAGCTATTGGCTATTGGATAGACTCTGCATATTGACTGATAGCTTAGCCAAATAAACAGGGAAAAGAGACAAGGGATAACAGGGAAAAGTGCTGATAAAGAGTATTTGTCTGTCGGTGAAACTGCCTGGATCATAATTATTTTAACCTTAGTAGTCTCAAATCCACTTAGCATAAGATAAGATGTTCCTTTATTTGTCCCACAGTGGGGAAATTTACAATACATGATGCCTGAACATAGAACTTTCACATTAGAAAGTCCGTCCTGCCTTAGCTGAGGCTCGAACTCACAACTTCTGAGACTGAGGGCCGTCTTTTATCTCACTGAGCTAATTGGCAAGTGACAGTTCATGTGTGGCTTCACAAATTGACTAAGCCAAGAATCAGGGTGCCAGGCAGCAGCCATCCATGCCATGGAAAGCAAATTTCAAAGTGAAAGTTCCAAAGATGTAGCACATATGGTTGATTGTTGTGAACTCACAACCTTCAACACCAAGAACCATCCTCTATCTCACTGAGCTAATTGGCAAATGGAAATGTCACTTGTAGCTTCACAAATTGACTAAGCCAGTCACCTGTGTGCAAGACAGCAGCTGTTAGCATGTAAAGGCAGATTTCAAATGGCTGTCAAAAATTCAGTTATTGAGACAAAAATCCCAAAATACACAAATTGCATCTAGACAGCATGGAGATGTTGGTCATTAGTTTTTCACAATGATTTATTGGCTCCAAAAGTGAAAAACTGATGTTTAAAATGACATTTTTGCATTGACTCCAATTGTTCGCATGAGAGTGAAATTCAAAATGCTGTAAAAAATTCAGTTTTTGAGATAAAATTCTGATATTTTCCAAACATCATCTACCATGACTCCAAAATTTTGTCATTTTTTTTCATGAACATTGAAAATGTATTTAGCAAGAATTTGCAAGTATATGTTTATAATACCGTTTACAGTCAAACATTTTGATGCACTGTAGGCTCAATTTTTGATAAATCAAAAATCTGTGTGGATTGTTTGTTTTTGAAAAAAACAGAGTGATGGACTTCATCATTTGCAATAGGTTTAAATGTACAAAAGTTTCTTCAGTATTGGGGCTACATTGTGGTGAAAGTTGTAAATCTGTAGCACATATGGTTGATTTGTTATGAATTTTCAAAATTTTGAACTTTAGAGGCTTGCTGTAGCGCCACCATCAGGACTATTGGCCTGTTTTTGCAGCTGAGGCAATCTGGCATGGGACTGGACCTTTGTGCAAAGTTTGGTCATTTTTCGTGCATGGGAAGTAGGATTTCCTCGGAAGAAGAAAGAAGAAGAAGAAAGAAAGAAGAACATGCAGGATTACAATAGGGTCCTGGCAGCTTAGGCTGCCCGGCTCCTAATTAATAGAATTAAATTTACTCTTTCCCAATTTACATTTTTTTTAGTTTGGTGTAACATAATTTAAAGTTAAACCATGATTCTACCAGGTTTAAAAAGTAATTCTTCTTGGTTCAGAGGCTTTTCTTTTCTGACAAGAACACATTATGGGTCAAAAGGTGAACATGTAAGATACCAGAAACAATATAAGCTCTGGCTTTAAGAAAAAAAAAACATCAGTCATGCTGTGTGTGTTGACTTTTATACAGCAGTGAGACAGATGATCAGCACCTCTTGTACCCCATGTGTTCACACACAGCTCTTCCATAGTTGTTGTCCCAGTTCTCAGCACACACACCGGCATCCACGTTTGGCTGTTTGACGAGTAACTCTCCAGGATGAAGTTGGTCCCGTGTAGGCGAACTGTGAAGCAGAGAGAACAAGACTATCCCACTGAATCCTACAGATAGTGTATGTGTGGAAGACTGGGGGCATTGATTTTAATGTCTCACAGCACTGAGATTCGTCCTTTCCATTAGAACAGTCCCGAATGCCGTCGCACCACTGGGAGAGGCTGAGACACTTCCCACCACTTCCGCACGACTTGCCCAGTAAACACTGGTAGTACACTGCAAGCACACACATATACAGTATACAACAACAGATGATCATCACACTAAACCCATGATGTGATGACAAAAGATATTTTTACAAAGCTACAGATCTCTTCAAATTCACTTACAGAAGTACCAGAGCAGGAGGGCGACCACTGCCAGGACCAGAAACACACTCATAGACACACACAGGATGTATTTCAAGTGACATTTCTTTGTTCCTGCAAGGCAACACAAAAATACAGGCACTGATATGGCTGCATGATATCTGATAAATATAAACATATACATGAATACAAAAAAAAAAAAAAAAAAAATACAAATTACATACAAATCAAGATTTGCATGGCATTACACATGCAAATATCAGTCTCAGCAGGTATGAAATGATCAGAGGTAACAAAAGCTGTTCATACATTATGGAAATACAATGTGCAAGTCTGATCGTATGTAACTAACAGAGTTAATACTTTACTGTCATGAAGAATTCAAGTCTCAATGAAAATATTTCTCACCCCAGATTTAGATTTTATTGAAGCATGTTACTATTCAATGTTTTCTATATGTTTTAATGTTAAAGGGCCAGTTCACCCCAAAATCAAATATATGTATATATATATATATATATTATATAATATATATATTTTACCCCTGGCCTCTGGTGATATTTATCCATCTAGATAGTTTTGGTGTGACTTGTAGAGTTTTGGAGATACATAGAGATGTCTGCCTTCTCTCCAGTATAAAGGGACTAAATGGCACACGCTCAAAGCACCAAAAAATACTTATGAAAAATTCAAAACCAGTGTCTTTTTACAGAAATCATTACCTTACTTTATTTCTATTAGAAAGAAAGTAGTTCTGGGGCGCCCCTGTAACAGTTGGTAGAGTGTGCGCCCCATGTACTGAGGCTGTTAGTCTCTGCAGGGGCTGCCGGTTTGACTCCCACCTGCGGCTCATTTGCTGCATGTCATCCCCTCTCTCCTACCCCCATTCCTGTCATATGCAGCTGTCCTATCACAATATAGGCAAAAGCCCCCCCCAAAAAATCTTAGAAAGAAAGTAGTTCTGATAGATTGATATATTCAAATGCAGAAGGAACACTTGAAACACTTGACCCACAAATGCCAAAATATTGTGCTCGGCTTTTCAGTGTACTTGACTTTTCCCATTTGTTAACAAAGCTGAGGAGAGTTTTTCTTTTTTTAAAAGGTAAACCATAACCACACCCTGATCATTTTCGTGCAGCCCTGTACAAGGCGCTATGTGTTTGATCACCAATGCGGTCACAATGCACTGAAAAGATGAGCATGATGGGTAATGAGACGGAGGATTAAAAGGCATTTTCTGGGTGTGGTTTAAAAGACCAGTGTGTAGGATTTATTGGCATCTAGTGGTGTGCTTTTAGATTGCACACACCTTGTCTCTCCCTCCTGTTCTAAGCATGCGGGAGAAAAAAAAAAAAAAAAAGCTGGTGTTTGCAAATATGCCAAGTTAACTTGAAAGACATCATTTCCACCATGCTTTCAGCCTAAATCTTCACTGTAGATCCTCGTGCTTGGAGCCACGTTCACATACACACCGTCTGAACAGGGTGTGTGTGGTTTCACTGTGTGCATGCACAGGTGAATGACATGTCTGGGCTTTAGAAAACTGGGATTACACCAGACGAGCGGTATGGAGGCATTTTATGTTTTGTTTTCGGTTATTTTTTCCGTTTGAAAACTGGTCACCATTCACTTCCATTTGCTCTGTAACACTGTTGTTCTGTGAAACTCCAGCAGTGTTTTGTGGACTAAAAAACTAAACCTGACCTTCATTCTGCATGAGGGGGAGTAGATAATAATTGAATTTTCATTTTTGGGTGAACTATCCCTTTAACTAGCTCTGACAGTCCTGATACAGGCCGGAGAGTCTGCTTTGCATTTTGCTTCACAGTAACACACTGCTGCACTTTTAAAATGTTCTATTTTCCTTGATTTTTTTTCACTCTGTATACTCTATTTTACTTTAAATTGTATGACTATCATCTCAGTGGGTTTATTTTCCGTCTTATGTTATGCATTCTATGCATTCTATGTTTTTATGTTCTTTCTATGTAGTTTTTGTGTGAAGTACTTGGTGCATGCAATTTCTTTGCTATAAAGCGCTTTGGGCTGCATTTCTTGTATGAAAGATACTATACAACTAATGTTTATTATTATTATTATTATTATTTATTACTATTACCAGGCCAAGTAAGACTGCAGCAGAAAAACTGATGAGTGTATTAAACTGAGCAAGGGTGTTTTATTGCTCATGAATTCAACTTTTCACTTGTAAGGAAGAACGTGTTATTTTGTATTTTAAAAATTACACACACTTTTGAGTTAACGATTCAGTGAAACTACAGCAGATGTTTACATTCATACGACTGCATATTTGCCCTCTGACGTTGCACCTTTTTATTCCACTCGGTATCACTTCACAAACAGCTCGTGACAAATCATTAATCAAATATCACTGTACCTGTAACTGTACCTTTCTTTTCTCCTGTGTTATGCGGTGTTCCAGGTGTCACGGTGTGATGGGTGTTGATGGTTTGGGGAGCGACGGCGACATAGTGGGGGTCTCTTGAGGGATGTAAGGGTATGAGCCCTGCACTTGTGAGTACGGAGGGGGTCGTCCTTCATCATGCTGGAACCCTATGTTGTCATAGGTGGGAGTGTTTGTCTGGAGGTACAGAAAGAGAGACAGGAGGAGAAACACTAACTAGAGGTGACAGGAGGCAAATGTCATGTGCATTTAGTCAGAAAAGTCCTTAATTACATTGCACTGTAAAAACTCGCACAGGAATCAACTAAGCTTTTCTCATTAACTTAATGTTAATTATTCAATTTAAGTGAACTTAAAATTCCTAGTATTTATATTCAGAACAATAAACATGAGGTCTTCTAACTTCTTTTAACTTGACACGAAGAGTTGAATGAACGTACTCTAAGGAATTCAATCGACTCAATTAAATTAAGTTTCTAAAGAAATCTGATCAGCTTATTCGCAGACCTTCCAGCATGCATTGATTGAAAGTTAAACCTCTCCTGACCATGGTGGTCATGGGTAGCTTCTTATCACAGTAATGAAAACATTGTGAACCACGATTAGTTAATAAGAAGTTACTAAACTATAATAAATGTTAAATGCTATAAAATGTTTGCCAGAGGAATTCTTGGTTCAACTTAATATCTTAAGCTTACTGAACATGTTTTTTCCAGTTCAACTGAATTAATATAAAGTTTATTTGTTTTGAATCATCACAGTAGTACTTCAGCTTCTTCTCAAATTAAGTCAACTTCAAATTTTAAGGCAGCTTTTTTTTACAGTGAAGCATACGTGTTGAGCAGCAATATCAGATAAAGAAATACTTGTTTAAAAAAAGAGTAAAATACATGAGAACAATGTATATACAGACTTTTAGAAATGTTACCTCTTACTGCACTGTAAAAACCAAATAAGGTAGCAGTACTCTAAAAAAAACAAATTGAGGTTACCACAATTTTCTTGAATTCATGAAGTCAAAAGTCTGAGGTTATCCAAGCTGAAATATTTGGTAGTCTTACATGTACTCTTTGGTTACAGTCAAATTAAAATGACTGAATAAGCTAACACAAATGGTTTTCAGTAACTGCAACTCAGAAATTTCATTCTCCCCTTTCATTGCCATAAGTTAACAGAACTGGGTCAATTTTATGCATAAAAACATTTTCAGTAAACCCAATATAAGAGTCTTTTTTTTTAAACTATTGTATTTTAGGGAGCTTTTTAGGGGAACTTCTCCCTCATTAATTGAAAATAATAATATTAATAAACACAAAAGAAAAAAAAAATCTGCTGGCACTCAAGATTTTTAAGTTAGTAGAACCTTTAAACTAAAGTTTTCACTTCTTATTGCTATTTGGTTTCACAGTGCTGAACTTACCTGATCATTATTCATAGTGAAACTGGTTTCACTGCCTGGGGAGGGAAATCCTCAAACCTGGAAAAGGTACAGTTTCTTTTTAAATGAAAATGAGTAATCCAGATTGTACAGGTAGGTTTGTTTGTTTTTTTTTTTTTTTTTTGTTGTTGTTTTTTTTAGCAAACTACCAGCTGATTTTAGAGTTGTACAATACCAAACATGCTCACAAATATTGATCCAGATTTTCCACCTACCTTGAAATTTCCACAAATTCCTTCAGCTCTTGGCTCCGTCCGTCCCTCCACTCCTTGTTTCTCTCTCTGTCTCACGTACACGCCATTCCTGCGTGTAATCAACGGCCGTGACCACACCTTTTCCACTGTGTGCACAAGCCCGCCTGTTGTGTGTGCCACCACGACACTTGACATGGACAAACAGCAGGTATCGACAGAGGCCAGCACTTGATACTCATTATCTTCTGTTCGCAGCCAGGCTCTCAGATAAAGGTGAATGAAAAGAAAACAATGAGTGTGTTTATCCAGCAGTGACCTTCAATTGATTTAGGATAGAAAAACTGAATTTTGGAGATAAATTAATTAGTGCAATATGCTGTTTATGCTGCATTTATGTGCATGGTGGTCCTGTGTATCTCATTGTACAGTTGGAAATATTTGTGACCACTTTTCTGAGTAGTAAAACACATGTACATATGCAATGTTTTTGCATTAAACCTTACACACTTCCCCTTCAGATTACCATCAATCAGTAATATAACTTCCGTATACCCAGACAAAAAAACACGGAATCAAAGTATCAATTTCTTGAAAATTACCACCCTGCCATGCAAAGGTTGCTGCCACTCCTGTTCTAACCAGTGTGACTAAGAAAAGGAGCGTAAACAGGTGATAAGTGGTCATTGCTTGTTTGACATACCAAAAGCTGTCATTCAGGGTGGGATTTATGGGATAAAAACAATTTAATTCAAGTGAAAAAGGCACGATACATTTAGTTCTTTCTTTCTTGACATGCTGGTCTTTGCTCTGATAAAGAGAAGTGTCTGCTGTGATTAATCAGTAACGTTCAAACAACTGGATAAGTGGGCTTAAAAATACTGACTTTCAGACCCTGTTAATGTTTAACTCATTGTTTGACTGTGGAAACTGGCAGGAAGAGGAAAGAATGAAAGACAAGAGTCATTCAGTGAGACACTGTGAGGACATAATGTCCAACTGCATAACATCAGCTTAACCTTCTAACATATTTAATGCCACTACAAGGAGTTTTTAACTGGTTATGAAACAGTCTTGGCTTATTATTGATGCCTCCCCTTACAGAAAAAAATCACATGACACACTTGTTCTTTGCAGATGGGAAACAGGTTTTTTAGAACATTTTCATGGTGTAATATGTGAAAGTACAAGTACATCCCCATGTAAAACATCGATTTCACATGTGCGAAATCATGTGAAATTCATATTTCACATGTTCAGCGTGTTCTTTGCACATGGGAAACATACATACATGTTTCCTACATGTGGCCACATGTGGAAAAGACGGGAAACTCGTGTGTTTTTTCTGTAAGGGTCTATATGACCACATAAGTTAATGAGACCATCCACAAGCACTTTAAAAATGTATTCCAATACAGTTACTAATTACCTATTAACATAATCCAAGTATCACAATATTAAAGTAATGTAACTTCATCACTTTGTCACTTTTGGATTACCTCGATATAAAATATAGTGAACATGTTGAGCCTAATGTAGTGTTTTTAGGGCTGCAACTAATGATTATTTTCATCTTAGATTAATCATTTGATTATTTTCTCAATAATGAGATGTCGGAAAATTGTGAAAATTATTGACCAAAGTCCAAGACAATGTCCCCAAATGTCCAGAGCTCAAAAATATTCAGTTCAGCCTGCAAACAAAGTTTCAAATCTAAAATGTAGATTTGCTGGAAAATGAAATGACAGCAGTTTGCTGGGTTGGTTTTATTAAATTTACTGGCTACAACAACTTTTGTGGACAGTGCACTTCCATAAAGCAGCACAGACTTGTTTTGCACAAATAAGCTGTGACACATGCGCCTTAAGGTGTCAGTTGCCCTCGTGTGGTCTGATTTTTGGACGGTTCGGTTTCACGTGCCAAAGTTTTGATTCATTAAATCATATACTGCATTCTTCCTGGAAAGACGTGTTGTAATAATAAGGCGTGTTGTGGTGCCCACAAACAAAATTTCATTCAGCTCCATATATACTGAGATAATGGAATATATCTTTAAGACATCTCAAACCCTCAACTAGTAAATTCTAACCACCAATTAACTAATAACAAACTATAACTAATGTTAAAAAGATATGCTGGCAACAAATATGCATGAAATGTATCAAACCTGCAGTGTAAAGGTAATCTGAACACAGGGAAACTGTTTCCTGACATATTACCTACTGTGACATCAGTGGTTGTCAGACCTGTTTCTTTCATTCAACACTTCAAAAAAGTTCACACCCCAACCTTCACAATTTTTAATCAGTCATGAACATCAGCTGCAGAAGCAACTATTAAAAATGATCCAAGTTGAATTTTAGTGAAATAAGATCAGCATGATAACATCGGCAAACTGCTGGTTATTTTCCCTACACCAATCATGTTCAGAGTTAGTTTTACTTCGTAGATCAGAGGAAACCATCCAGTTGCTTTGCTCCTGCACCATGATTCCGCCCCTTTTTTGAGTGAAAACAAGCACTCTGATTTGACTGGCAGTCAACAGATTCTCAGGTCTTTGCCAGTTTAAACACATAAAATAGGGAAAAATGCATTACTTCTGAGCTCTTAGGAGCACAAGTCCTCTGACTGGTCAGGTGAACAAGCATGTCATGTCATAATAACAGAAATAGGTGTTGGTGAGGGTCTGCCTCCATCAAAGTGGAAGAACGACTCCACCAAGTGGTCAAACGTGGTACAGCATGACATAAAAAAAACCATAGTGAATCTCCAGGTGATGTTTTTCTGACATGTTACTTTTTAAGACGCTGTTTTGCTGTTTTAGTCCACTGTGGTGTTATGATAAACTCACAGGCTTGAGGAGTAATAGGTTATGTAATCTGGATACAGAAAAAGGTAGCTGTATCCCATTACAGTTATAGTTAAGGCATAATCAGATTACAGTTACAATTAGCAAAAATGATATCCTACCATGCGCAGTTAACACACAGTTACCAATTCATTATCATGGCCTCTAGTGACAAAATGCTTCATGCTATGTTTCTTTAAATCAAATCAATAAATAAATTGTGCACAACAAAGGAAAGAACAGCTGGACAAATGAATGAACCTAACAATGAACATAAAATAATGATTCATCTATTATTAATCAACAATTGAATTAATCTGCATCTATTTTGATAATTGCTTTATCATTTTGAATCATTTTTTAATTTAAAAAAAAGTCAAAATTCTCTGATTTCAGCCTCTTAAATGTGAATGTTCTCTGGTTTCTTTACTCCTCTCTGACAGTCAACTGAATGTTCTGAGTTGGGGACAGAAGACGACATTTGAGGACATCCTCTTGGACGTCAACATTTTATGGACCAAATAAGCAAATGATTAATTACAATATTTCCCCAGTTCATCAGCACCCCACCAGAGAGAAACCACTGGGCTAAATGGTCGAGGGCACTTTGCATTAAAAGGAAAATTGCAGCATCTAGTGGCCAACTTGAAAATTACAGCACCAATTCTATCACTAATATACAATAATATGCACCAGTTGTGAAACTGTTGTAGGTCAAACCTTCAGTGAGCATTAACCCCTGAGTAAAGAACCAATCAATAACACTACAGTGCTTTCATAAAAACTATTTATTTAACCATTTCACTTCAGAGTTAAATATTGATCTTTTTTTGCACAATGTGTTTCATCAAACAAAGGAGTGTTATTAACACTGGAGTAATGACGTCATGTGAGTCGAGTCCTACTTTGCTGTTCGAGTAAGGCCACTGACATTAAAGTAGTAACGTGCGGATTCATCACAGTAACTTTGATTCTGGGGGGGGGGTTAAACCATTTGGATCCAACAGAGAGTCGACACAGATCAGCTGAAGAGTGAATCAGGGAGAGAGATGCTTTCTCATCAAGTTTCCTACAATTTCTGGATCAGGATAGATGAAGCTCCGCCGCCTCCATTGCAGATGCCTGCCAGCCCGTACTGGCCTGACTTCAGGTTGTGAACCATGTGACCCACAATTCTCGCCCCAGACATCCTGACAGGAGAGGAGAAACAGTAGAAATCGTAATCTGTGATATTTTACCATATCCAGTTCTTTTAAGTCTGTTCTTTTTTAAATTTATTTATTGTCCTGTTGTCCTGTTTGTTTCCATATAATAATGAAATTGATATATGTATATGAAGTAGATTCAATCATTTCCTTTTATTTTTTACCTTTATGGGTGGTGGTAGGGGTTGGGGTTTGGGTTTAAAGCTGATGAAAACTGATTTTCAGTTCCTCACAAGAAGGTTTGTAGTATGATAACAGCTGGTGCGTTGGACTCGTAGGACCGTTATAGTGTCATTGTAGGTCCAAAAAAAGTCTTTCATTATTCTGTACCACCTGTAACTTTTTATAGAAAGGCCATAGTGACTCGGGACAAATACCAGCATGTTCACCGTCCCTGCAAACCCTTGGATGAATCTGGGTTGTTGGTTTTTTTTTTCAACTCTTAAATGTTTTGCTACCTTTTTAGTTTGTTGCTCATGATATATGTTGTGTATTTGTGTTTATCAGGATGGATCGGTTTGATTTTGCATTTTGGTTTGTTCGTTGTTAGTTTTAAGTTAATAATGATAAACTGGCCTTATGAAAACGTACAGCACACTGAATTTATTCACAATCTGTTTAAAGTACAAAAGATTATTTTAACTTAACTGTCAAGAATCACAAACAAAAACACTCATTTATTAATGTTTTGCAAAACCAAGAAACTATTTGGTCAAAGGGTTAAAACAGGTGATTCAGCAGTTAAATATCTGCTGACCTTTCTTGTGAAACTGACAATTTTAGTTTGAATATGGGCCTGAAATGTAAATATACTTACTGAATCAGACTTAACCCTACAACAACTTTTGCATCATATGTGATACATGAGTTTCTGAGACCTCTACAACATCAGTATGATCAGTACTTTCCTAGAAAACCTGTTGTATCAAACTCAGACATGTCTTCTGCCCTCTGGTGGATTACTAGTGCACTGCAGGCAGCTGCTGTGTCTGAGTGCAAAATCCAACATGTAGGGAGTCGCATGTTTTTGGCAGTGAGATCTTAATTTTGAAAAGGTTACTGTATGAATAACAGTTATATTGTTACTAATATTTCAATATGACTATTTACTTTAGTCAACTAACCTGTAATTACTAACCTATATAAAGATTCTGTACCTTTTTTTTTTTTTTTATAGTAAATCATGTTGAAAATGTTTATATCAAATATGAGCCAGTACATATGATAATATATCTGTGAATCCCACAATCATTATTCTGGTGAATTTCATGTTGCAATCTGCATTTTTCCATCACAATCACAAATACACTCTAAAACAAACTAATTTAAGACTGAAATGTCATCCTAAGATAAATTTAGAGTGTAAATATAATATATATTTATATGTGTTTTTGTGCAGCCTGCTCTCATAATCATTTGTGTCTTGCAAACAGTGAGCACTTGCTAAAATTGGCTTTTTAATTGATTTTCACTAAAACAATTCCGGGGTTATCATAATTGTATATTATATTGACCAATTCAGTTTACACTGACTGAGCTGTTTCTGCAGACCAAAATGTGAAATAAAGTTTCCCGTTTGACCAAAAAAAGAACCAAACCAGTCAAAACGTGACAAATTTTTCAAAAGCAATGAACAATACTTGCTACTGTTTCTAAAATAAAAATTGTTGAATTTTCATAAATGCCTAACGTGTCAAATATGATGCAAACAATACCATGTATGTAAATGGTATAGATTTTTTTAAAAAGATTTTTGATATTGTCAAAAGGTCCAATAAACACAAATTTGAATTTTCTGGCAATTATTTCATGTGTCAGCCTTTAAAGGGATAAACAGTTACAGCTGATTCTTTGGTCTCCTACTCTACTAGATCAGGTTTTAAAAAACTGGACATCAAAAAACATTTTCTGCAACAGAGAAGAAAGGAAGAGTTAGAGGGGAAAATGGAGGAGGTATTTACGGAAAACAGGACACTTCTCATTCCTCATGTCAGCTCATTTCTTTTCTATAAATAGTGCTAGTGATTGGGTCCAAATCATATCTCAGATCTCTTCCAAAACTTTGTATGCGTCCCGCTCAGCTGCTTACCCAATGGGGTGTCCCAGTGACACGGCTCCCCCGTTGACGTTGACTTTTGCTGGGTCAATGTCCAGCATCTTGATGTTGGCCAGCACAACCACGCTGAAGGCCTCGTTGATCTCCCACATGGCGATATCCTCCTTCTTCAGCCCTGCTGCGTCCAGAACCTGACACACACACACACACAGACACACACACACAACACAGACACAGACACAGACACACACAGACACACGGTGGAGGTGGAAATGTTCAAACAGAACTGGATCCATGAACAAAGATGAGTGTGGTTCAGAAGAGGGCTGCAACTAGCAATTAATCTGTCGATTATTATATCAATTAATCAATAAATTAATCCTGTCACAATCTTGTCTGTTGAGTCTGTGGACTCTACGTTTGGACCTATTTTTCAAGTCTTGTTGTCTTGTGGAAAACAGTCTGTCCTGACAGTCTGTAACTGTTATTTACACAAGTTAATTATTAACCGATTAGACGTTTGGTCCATAAAATGTCTGAAACCATTGATCAGGGTTTCCCAAAGTCCAGGCTGACGTCTTAAAATATTTTGTTTTGTCCAGAACTCAGTTTACTGTCGGACAGGAGTAAAGAAACAAGAAAAAACACATTTAAGAAGCTGAAATCAGAGAATTTGAACTTTATTTTCCTTTAAAATTGTCTCAAAATGATTAGTCGATGATCAAAAATGTGAATAATCGGTCCAGCTCTTGTTCAGAGCACATCTTCTGACCTTTGGTGAAAAATTCTGAATCTTTTGAACTTTAACATAAAACTACTACTCTTTTTCTTCATATTTCCTCTCTCCACACATTCATGATCAAATATTGCTAAAAAGATCATCTTTAAAAACAGAAAAACTACAGTTTAGAATCAAGACCTTATATTTAGACAAATTAAGTATCAGTTCAGATTCTGCATTGGCAGATATTTTTTTAATATTTAAGGACTCAAACTCACCTTTGGTACAGCAAACGCAGGAGCAATGGGGAAATCAATGGGTGCGACCGCAGCATCAGCAAACGCTACGCAAAAAAATACAATAAATCAATTCTGCAATATAACAATGATGATGACTTTCTGCAAGGGTGCAAAATGACCTTTTTTATGTTTAATGAGCCTCTCTATCAACCTACAGAACAAATGAAGGGTTCATTTGGACAGATTTCACTGATTTTATTTATTTTCCTAAACTGTGTTTTTTTCATCCCAAGAAATATCAAACAAAGAGGTGTTGGGCTTGATATCTCTTTTTAAATTTTCATAAATCATGCTATTTCTATTGTGCACTCAGAGGAATATAAATTAAACTGATGTTGGTTTATGCATTTTAAACATACGTTTTTGCAAATTAAGTCCTCAAATGCAAACCAACAGTCTTTTGTTTCATCTGTAGGCCCGACGTGTTTGTATTTGTGTTTGTGTTTGTGTGTGTGTGTGTGTGTGTGAAGCTTACAGACAATCCTAGCCAGTGGAGTGACGTTGAGTCTCTTTGCAGCGTCTGCCGTCATTAAAACCAGAGCAGCTGCTCCGTCGTTCAGTGTGCTGGCATTGGCTGCCGTCACTGTGCCTGAAAGGTGAAGACCAATCACAACAAAATATACATGAGAAAACAGAGCTTGAAGGTGAGCAGCAGAAAAATTAAAAAGATGCTAAATAAGTGTAAATAACAATCCTTGTAATATGGAGGATTAGATTTTTTTCTTAACATTTTGTGCTCTCTTCATGACAAATCTGTTTTAAATAGACAAAAAGAGGCTTAATGTTATCCTGCACTCAGGTAATGAATGTTTGAAAATAACGGCAGCTGCATCATTACCGTTCTCCCTCTGGAACACTGCCTTCAGTTTGGGAACTTTGCTGAAGTCAACCCGCCTCCACTCCTCATCCTCAGACACGACAACATCTGGTTTGCCTACAAAACCACATCAACATCTGATATTTTAACGCTGTACAAAGCACATCACGTAAATGACCCGGGTGCCTGGCTCTGGAGCTGCTTGCTGTACCTCTCTGGGGGATGCTGACTGGTACGATCTCCTTGGCCAGAACGCCAGACTCGTATGCTGCTTTGCTGCGGCTGTAGGAGCCGATGGCGTAGGCGTCCTGCTCCTCTCTGGTGATGTTGCTGTTCTTGGCTGTGTTCTCTGCACAGTTGCCCTGTTAAAAACAGTAACAAAAAAAGCAACAGACAAGAGACCCAATATCAAACTGATGAAATGACACATTAATTTAAGTGAGGACAAATGAAATGAGGAGGAATCTATAGGTCCTCTTCCAACAACCAGAAATAGATCCAATTACAGAAGCAAGATGCACTTGTCAAACACTGGTCAACATTTTTTCACCATCTTTGGAGATTTTATGGACCAAACAACCTACTAATGAATCAGCAAAGTGGAGTATTTAATCAGTAAATATGGATCTGAGACATTTTTTAAGACCCAGGTCTATCCTGTTGATAGTTACCATGTGGAATTTGTTGTAGACGTCCGTGAGTCCATCCTTGACGATGAGGTCCTCCATCTTCACTCCTCCGTAGGACGGGGTCTCTCTGGACATCACATAAGGTACATTGGACATGCTCTCCATCCCTCCTGCCACCATCACATCCTAAAATCACACGCAGACAGCATGACGCATCACTAATGACTTATACATTCATTCTTATATGACGGGGGGAGCTGGGATGATAGTAACAATTTCTGTTTGAGCATCACTAAATCTGTAACTGTTTGTGCTAAATGTCTCCAACTTTGATACACACTACACATATCTGTCTACCACAATTATGTGATTATGATTATGCAACTTAAATACAAGGCGTTCCATTGTTACAGCCTGCCCCACAACTGAGGACTCTTACAAAAACAACTCCTCTCCATCTGAAAATGAAACTGTTGCCTTTTAATCTTCATACTGTGACATAAATGTGATCCTGGTAGTGATCCAGAAAAATAAAAACACCGCTTTGTTTGGAACACCGCTATTAAATATAAACTGTACCATCGTGATCATGACATGTTGGCAGGACAGGTTACAAACCACCAGGAGTATGCTGGAGGCAGGCAGTCACGTCAGGATACACAATTAGAAAATCATGTTTATCCTCCAAACTCACCATATTTTTCATACTTGAACCACAACAGAATAATGCACCCTCAAACACTTGAACAGAAATCGTTCAAATAATTTATTGAAAAAAAGGTAAGAGAATATTTCCACTACGGTTCATTCTGACCAGTGGGCCGACCAGGAAAGTATCTGCTGCCATATCATCAGACCACAGAGCAGCTTCTTTCTTCATCTTGTGAGACTGTTTAATTCATCCTCATCACTCCTCCATATAAATTTGTTTGTTTTATATTTTTCTTTTATCTCTTTAGCCTCTTTACTGAATTTAATTTTATATGTTTTTTGGGTAGCAAAGACATCAAAATCTTGCTTTACAACCCTGTTCTGGGTAAGCTTAATTATGGTCACAACAAAGTTTTCCATTATCTTGTCAGGGATCACTTTGTGTTTTTCTGTGTACACTAACTGTCCCTGCAAGCAGAAAGAACGCGAGTGTATTTAATACTAAAGCTACCTGGTGTCCACACATTAGACTCTGAGCTGCCATCATGATGGACTTCATCCCGGAGGCGCAGACTTTGTTGATGGTTGTTGCTGGAGTGCCGAGGGTCAAGCCTGAAGATACAACAGAGACATATTTGTAAGAATAAATAATAACATTTAAACATCCCGACTAACCCTCAGTTATGCAGTAACTGTTTGACAATGGTGTTTATATTATTGTTGCATGATCTTGCAAATCCAGCTGCCTCACCCAGCTAAAGTGATCTATTGTACGTGATAAAAACAAAACTCTCAGTCACAGCCATTAGATTTCTAATACGTTTTCACATGTGCAGAGAAAGATGAGGCTCATTTTGCTTTGCACAGAAACATCCAGTAGAGAGATACTTTGAGTACATTTCAGAGGCTGTATTTTTTCTACTTTTGTACTTCTACTTGAGTAAAAGAATGTGTGTACTTTTACCGCCTCTGCCCAAAATTAGCTTTTTACTTCAGGTGATGGTATTTACACTTCAATCACATCTTACCTTGCTGAACAAAACTTGTCAGTACCATAAACTTCTGTTTGCTGCAGAGCTTACTTTCTGCACTAATCCAAAATCCAACAGAAAAATCTCGCTTTTTGAGGAGGGAGCCACAGCTGTGCTAATTTCCAGGCTGGCCTACAAAAATGCATCATCACTGCAGGACTGGTGAATGGAGGGTGAAAATCTACTCGTGTGGTCTTACCTGCTCCAAGCAAGGCTTGTCTTGTGGGGGCCTGTCCTTCTCCTGCTTGCAGCACATTGCCCATGTAGACTTCCTTTACGTCTTCAGGAGCGATTCCTAAACACAAGAAACATTCAACTCACTTGACATACACAGATAAAGAGGAAAAAATGATGTCTTATATCTAGTGCAGTTATTCCCAAACTTCTTTTCTTTCTGGGGACTATGTTTTTAAAAATGGCAAACCAATGTGACACAAATCACAACAGGGCTTATTAATAAATCTTGGAAAGAGATAATGAGTGCATAAATGAATAGAAGTGCACCGATTCAAATTTTCTTCGCTGATTCAGATTTTTTTAAGGGTCTGACCTGCTGATTCATATTTTGGTGATTCCAATTTTCAGTCTAAGAACTATAATTGACAGCATTCACAAATATTTTTGCAACTTCTCTTGTAAAACTAAATTGGATGTTCATAATAAAACACTGACTATTAAATAACTGACATTTTCTCAAAAAGTGCTCCAGATTACACCCAGGCCTTATTATATTAATATTATGCACTAGAGGGAACACAAGGTCATGAGATTTCGTGGGATGCAATTTCACGTGATCTCAGGTGGAAGCAGATGTAAACAAACCAGAGACAGAGAACAGCAGTCTGCTGCTGGTTAACATTAGCATGAAGGGCTAGAAAGTTTACCGCGGTTTGGCGACATCGTCAGCTGTTCTGTCTCGTTTTAGACTGTCTGTCTTCTCTTTATCCTGTTCTTGGAGTCTGTCACTAACACTGACTTCATGCGAGCATGTGTCTGAGTGTGTGCTGCTATGATCAGCACTGTGGTGGGTGTGACATTACGGTCAGTGTGTGCTGCGTGCATGACGTGACCATTGTGCAGAACATGTGTGCCAATATGGCGGGCACAGAATTGGATATGTGGCTGACTGGTCGGTCATGGTCAAGGCCAGACACACAGAAAACTGGCCAGATCGGTGCATCCCTATAAATGAACATTTTGTCCATTTTTACTGCCATTTCTGTTGAAACTGAAAAGATTCAAATTTAGTTAATTAAAATCAATTAAATTATTAGTTAGTAAGTTTTTTTTCCCGAAACTTAAGCGTTTGACTTGGCTCAAATCTGAAAATCTAAAGAATTAAGTTTAAAATTTTTCTTGTTTTTACAGCATTGAGCATTTTAGCCTACTTCATAAATTTTGCTGAATTTCTTCCACAGTCTTATTTATTTGGTTACCCAAATAAATGTCATGTGACCCACCTCTGGGTCACGACCCGGTCTCTGGGAATCACTGATCTACTGTATTAGCTTAACAAGACATGCACACATGAGGTGATGATTATGATCAGCTTATGTTCTATCTAGCTCCAATGGAGGACAAATGAAGTGGACAATGTGAACATACCTGCTTTGTCTATGGCTCCCTTGATGGCAATGGAGCCCAGTTTGGTGGCTGGTACTGCTGCCAGGCTGCCTTTGAAGGAGCCCATTGGAGTGCGGACTGCGCTGACAATGACGACTTCCTGAAACCATCAATTAAAAATCGGCATTATAGTGTGCAGTCCAAACATTTAAATGAGATGATAATTTGAGATTCTACTTCCTGTAATTTACTTACATTGAGTGAAGGGCGAGATGTGTAGGTTCTAGAGATGTACTTGTGAGCCTACAATGGAAGGAGAATGACATGAATAATTCATCTTCCATACACGAGATCCTATTGATAATCAAGTCTTTGTTTGACCTGATGCTTCCTGATACAATTTTTAGTCATATTAATCAACTTTTAAGCTAGCATGACAGATACATTAGCTATGCTAACAATAAGGGCAAACACAAGCAGGTACGTTAGCATTAGCTAGCAACTTGCTTATCAAACAGGGGCTCAAATTGCTGTTTAACCTTCCTGTTAAACTTGTTGAGTCAGTTATTCAACTAAACTAACATGTTCAACTTTAAATCATGTAGAATTTATTCAAGATTATAAAATTCTCAATTATCTTTGATAGGGCTGCAACTAATGATCATTTTCATAGTTGATTATTTTCTTGATTAATCGATTAATAGTTGTTTGGTCTATAAAGAGTCAGAAAATTGTGAAAAATGCCAATGTGCCAGTGTTTCCCAAAGCCCAAGGTGACGCCCTCAAATGTCTTGTTGCTCACGACCCAAGGATATTTAGTTTATTGTCATAGAAGATTAAAGAAACCAAAAAGTATTCACATTTAAAAAGCTGGAGGCAGAGAATTATGAGTTTTTTTTCTTAAGAAATGTATTTAAATTATATTAATAATTAATTGGTTATCAATATAGTTGATGAAGTCTCTCTAGTCTCCCCCCATGGGTATTATTTCACTTAAAGGAAACAGCAATCACTCTATACTGTTAGATGCATAGGAAACAACTGGAAAACCTGTGTGCTCAAAAGTACATCTTATCTGCCTTATCATACTGATAATGACTCCATATTTATTGGAGACATGTGTTGGGAAAGAGTTTAGTTATTGCTATCAAAGAGACATCCTTTAAAGTGCTTCCCAGTTTTTACCCTCCTAATTATTATTTGTAGAAACTCAAGAAAGACATTGATCAAAGCTGTACCTTTTGCAGAGATTTTAGAAAAACACTGGTGCATTTATTTTGGTGGCAGGAATCTTTGTTCCCAGTTCTGTTTGTTTAATTTCCTTAAAACCTTTTGACCAAATTTCAGATTCACAAATGCAGATTTGTGAGAAAAAAAAAATCCAAACTTTTCAAAGCTGACTGTCCATATTAAACAATACATTTCTTCTACATGTGAATGTACAAACAAAAAAGCTGTTAAAACATGAAACCCTTGTAACACTTACAAGATATTTATTTATTTATTTTAACCTCTTTCAAAAATCTTTTTTACTAAAAGAGTATCAGAGTGTCCTCAAGCAGTGAGACGGGGTCCCAACCTGTCCTCTACAATAACTCTGAATACTGGCACACCACCAGGGTGCATTCTGAGCCCCAACCTCTGGACCCTCTTCACACTCAACTGTGTCCCTGCAGTCGTCACAAACATCATCGTTATGTTTGCAGATGACACAACAGTGATTGGGCTTATCTCTGACAGTGACGAATCATCATACAGAGCACAGGTGCTGAACTGGTGAACTGGTGCTCAAAAAAACAACCTGTGCGTCATTATCACGAAGGCCTTCTGCAACCTCACATCCAGATGGAAAATTGTTTCTTCACTGGAGCCATAACTTCTGTGAATTAGGGCTGAACAATTATGAAAAACTATCTAAGTGTAATTATTTTGACTGATATTGCAACTGCGATACGACTGGTGGTTTTAGTGGGAAGAATTATTTTTAAATCATTATTCAAGAATTATGATTTTGATAAAATTCTGAACTCTGTCAGTCAACCAAGCATCTCCCATAAACTGTCTGACAACTGACTTACCTTGCACACCCTTACTGCACTAAACAAGCAAATAATCTATACCAGTTTTTCAAAATCAGACTGTGGTCCTCTCAGTCAAAGCTTGCTTGCTTAGTTTTGCTCAATTCCTGAATATATGCACTGAATCATGATTATGTTATTTGATTTCATAGCATAATATGGCTGTGGACAAAACAAGACAATTGATGACATCATCCTGCACTCTGGGATCAATGATCAATTCATGATTGATTTTTCATCATTTTCAGGCATTTTATAGACCGAACATCTATTAACGGATTAATCAAAAAATAATCAACCACCAACTTAACTATGAAACTGTTAGTCGCAGCCCTAGTCCATTTATTGAAAATGTCACCAAATCACCCACATTTAGGTCACACCATGTAATCTCCTTTTGATAACTAATGTAATAAATAATGTAATATATTTTCATCTCCACTCAAACTGTGTGAAGCCCCCCAGGAGGGACACAGCTCCCCTGCGTTACTGTGTTCAACATCTGCATCTACACAATGACAGCTGCTGGTTTTAATAACCTCAGATCTCAAGGAACAATAACATTCATTCACTATTGTATTCTTATGATTGTGAAGAAACGATATCTACGTCCACATACCTGTACTGAACCGGTTTTTGCTGCTTCTTGCTCACGTGAGCGGCTGCGTTACACTGCTCGTTACTATTACTTTTAGCCATTTTACTTTAACTACTGTTTCATCCCATAGATTTATTTATTGACAGGCGTGTTAAACATAAAGTCGTTGAACTTGTTGTATTCTACAACCTTTAGTCCGTCTTTATAGGAGGCTCGTGATTTACACAAGATGTAATAAAACTACTGTTTCAATAAAGCTGATATAAAATAAAGCCTTTTTATGGCCTTTAATGTCGTCAGTTAAGCTCAGTTAGCTACTGTAGTAGATTTTATTGAGAAGCAGACCTCGTTTACAAAACTAAAACCAGCGACATGAGCTAACTTCAGCTTCACTGCAGCAGCGCAGTCACCTGTACCAGGTGTTTCAGAACCTAACTTCACTTTGTTGAAGGACGCGTCGCAGACACACAAAGGTTAGCTGTTTGCTAGCTGAACTGCTCTAAGTTACCCAGCAGGGCCTCGTGTTACAGCTACCACACTGTCGCTACAGCTAGCATTCACGTGCAAAATAACAATAAACCAGACAAACACGCCAGCGTCACTTACCAGGCGTTTACACATCGAGCGTGCATGTTTAAAAGTCCGCTGGAAGACATGCTGAACCGGAGACTCCAACACTTCACACTGCTTCACCTTCAGCCATGCAGCAGAGAGATAAATACATCAACCAATCACAGTGAGAGGTGTGTGCCCCTGACGTCAGCGCTGGCTGGGCATTGTGGGTGTTGTAGTTTTACCAACGACATCGCAATGTTTTATATAATAACTAGAAATACATGTAACTTTCGACGCCAACACACATGAAAACTATTTTTATATGAATAAATATTAATGAATTAATTTTTTTAGGCTGACATTTTTACATGTTGAGAACTATGCACAAATGTTGACTTTTTGCTAGCATTCCCTGCTAGAAAAACCAGCATAGACCAGCATCATTTCCATGCTGGTCTATGCTGGTCTGTGCTGGATTGATGCTGGTCTATGCTGGATTGATGCTGGTTAGATGCTAGTTTAGCTGGTGAGTCAACAAAGTTATGCTGGTACACCAGCATGGTGTTGCTAATGATGCTGGTGGACCAGCATCCAGCATCCCATGCTGGTTATGCTGGTCACCAGCATCCCAGTTGGCACACGACCAACCTTCAATGTTGAAATGTGGTTGAAATCATGTCAGTTGTTGTTTCAACATTGACACAACATTGAAACGTTTAATTCTAATGGTTGTAAAAAGGTTTAGAAAATTATCATAATTCAACACTGAAATTTCAACAAGATCTGTTTCAACTTTGAAACAACATTGAAATAATGTTTAATGCAAATGGCTGTGAAAAGGTTAACAACATTCTCATAAATCAACATTGAAATTGTCATACAAAAAACATTTCTGACATTCTTAAGATATAAGATAGATAAATATATCATTACACAGAACCATTATTTTTGTTTGTCTTACAAAACCAAAGTCATGCTTAATTTCTTAAATAGTTGTATTAAAAAGAACTGTAAAGTGTTATTTATTTGATTGTAATTTATAGACCACCATCTGCAAAAAAATGTGTTCTATGATAAGCTGATTTCCCTAATTAAAGAGTGTAATACAAAGAATGGGATCATTTTATAAAGAGATTTTAAAACTTAAGAACTTAAGTGACAAAACAAAAAAGATAGAGTTAAAATGTGTAACAAGTAAATTTGATTTTTAACAGGTTATTGATGCAGACATATTTACATGCAAAAGACAAGAAGCAATTCACAGAGGAACAATCAGCTTCAGTGGTCAAATATCTCTGATTGGTTATTGGTAAATGCGTATTGACAACATCAATATCAGTAAAACTGTACATATGTTTTTCCCAAATCTGAAAATAGGTGGAGACCCAGATAAGATTATCAGTAGTGCACAAGTTTAAATTTCTAGTCATAACAGATTCACAACTCACATTCAAAACACAAATTTAAAAAGCAAATTTTAGACACATTAGAAGTAACCTAATAACAAACACCTAAAAGTTGCAATGATTCTTTCACACATGAACTACTGTGTGACCAGCTGGACACAGACAAGGAAGAACCACATTAAAACCAGTAGAAAGACTGTACAAGCAGGCTTTGAAAACATTGGATAAAACAGTCAAATTCACATCATGACAAAATTTTAGCTAAACACGATTTCTTAAACAGGGAAAATATAATCAATTTGCTGATGTTTTACATGTATGTAAAATTCTCCATGGTTTGGCACCCCGTCTGCTAAACGATTCAACAAAATCAACACTCATCAACCAGAGCTACCACCAGGGGGGGCTGTAAAATACCACACAGACAGAGCACCTGAGGGCAGCCAGCCTTTTCCTATTGCGCGGCAGGCACCTGAAACACTGTACCCATAGAACTCAGCAACATCACATCTCTTAACTCATTCTTTAGAGTGATAAAACACACTGGTCAATTAAACATGCTGTCATGATCTGGACTAGTGGTTATGTTCTTGTTTTTACGTCTGTACTTATGTGCTATTGTATTGTATGTTTTCCTTAATGAGCTTTGGTTCTATGTTTATGTCACTGTTTTGTACTTGTTTTGTGCTTGTGTACTGTTGTCTTCGTTTTTGTACTTTGCCCTGTGCTTATGTGCTTCCTTTATATGGTTATGTGCCCTTGTATGTACAGTACACATACCATTAATCTGCTTTTATCTGTGCTTCTTTGCTTTTGTATGTTATTTTTTTTAATATACCATCAACCTCCCAGGGATTGCAGATGTAAATTAGCTTGTATGGATAAATCTGGCACAGTTACATGACTGGACTTACGTGATCACGTGAATTATTGTTCATTGTCCCTACTTAAATAAAATAAATATTAACATAACTACATTTTAGTTGAAGTACTGTACTTAAGTAACATGTAAAGGTCCTGAATTCAATTCTTGAGTACAAGTACAAGAGCATTAGCATCAAAGTACCCTTAAATTACCAGAAGTAAAAATTCTTATTCTTATTCTAATCTTATTATGCAGAATGGTCCATTTCACAGTCATATACTGTATATAAGGCATTATGTACAAAGAGCAGGCTATTATTGCGAAATAGACCCTGACAGGTTGATGCAGGATCCTGACGGGAAGCGGCAGGGTATTGAATCACCCTGAAGGGGTTTATTTAATGACCTACTCACTGTACATCAAAAAAATCAATAATTTGACACAAAATATGAATTTTGAAATTATTTCATGGATTTAAAAATCATCTTATTGCTCCTCTGGAGTCTATGAACTGCATCCATAACAACAACAGCTATAAAGAAATAGCAGACCTTAGAATGTTGTAATTGACCAATCAGAGGTGAGAATTCAACAAAGCCATGTAATAAATTATATTATACAACAGTTAGTTGTAGACCAAGTAATCTGATTGGATGAGAGGCATTCCATGAGTGCTGATATAGAATACAGCAGCAATCGGACTTTTAACTACATGAGTCACTCTGCTTTACAGCGTTGTGATAACCGTTAGCCTACTTTGATGTTATAATGACTAACAGATAGAGACCATAGACACAGGAGGAGACAGAAGACGTCTTGCACATGATTCAGGGCTTATTACTGTGGGATTGTTGACACACACTTTTTAATCTGAGAAAACACCTCTGCTACCTGTGCATACATGTTACCACCATTAGGAAATGATTTGCATGAATATAGTCTATAGCAGTGTTTCCCAAACTTTTTTCTTGGGACCCAATTTCTTAAAATGACAAACCATCGCAACCCAATTCACAATAAGCCTTATCAATAAATCTTGGGGGACATTTCTGACCCTTTTTACTCCATTTCCACATCACCTTATATTACATTGATGTGTGTTACTGAAAACATATTACATATTAAATATTTTATAAATGTTGAATAAATGCATTTAGGCTGAGTTAACAGGCCATCTCATTGTTTTTATTTCTTCTCATCTGGAAAACGATGTAAACGATGTAGGACATTTCTACTTCATAAATGACTCTAAATGAGTGGAATTAACAGGCTCTCGCTTTTGTCCTTTCATCAGTAAAACAATATGCAATTTCTAAATGCTTTATGAAAAGTGTACCGCAGAAATAAATCTTAATAATCAGATATAATTGCAGAAAATTTTCCATATCTTTTCTTCGGGGACCCAAATAAAATTCCAGTGACCTTTGTGTGGGTCCCGACCCATTCTCTGGGAATGACTGCTCTATACACAGCCTGAGCACATAAATTAAAAGACTATTTCTTGAACAGGTTTCATGATCATCAGATGGATTTATAAGCAGTTCATCGTCATGCTAATCATGCCAAAGTCACATATCTGCTATCATAAAATGTCTTTGAGACATATTATGGATCCATCAGGACAACTAAAGGAGAACTCTACTGCGGTAACGTCTAGATGTGTACACAAAGTGACTTGAAAGCTACACTATATTGCCAAAAGTATCAGGACACCCCTCTAAATCATTGAATTCAGGTATTCCAATCACTTCCATGGCCACAGGTGTATAAAATCAAGCACTTAGACATGCAGACTACTTCTACAAACATTTGTGAAAGGATGGGTCGCTCTCAGAAGCTCACAGAATTCAATTGTGGTACCGTGATAGGCTGCCACCTGTGCAATAAGTCCATTCGTGAAATTTCCTCGCTACTAAATATTCCACGGTCAACTGTTAGTGGTATTACAACAAAGTGGAAGTGATTGGGAACAACAGCAACTCAGCCACGAAGTGGTAGGCCACGTAAAATCACAGAGCGGGGTCAGCGAATGCTGAGGCGCACAGTGCGCAGAAGTCGCCAACTTTCTGCAGAGTCAATAGCTACAGACCTCAAAACTTTGTGTGGCCTTCAAATTAGCTCAGGAACAGTGCATAGAGAGCTTCATGGATTGGGTTTCCATGGCTGCGCAGCTGCATCCAAGCCTTACATCACCAAGTACAATGCAAAGCATCAGCTGCAGTGGTGTAAAGCACGCCGCTACTACTGGACTGGACTGGACTGGACTGGACTGGAGCAGTGGAGATGTGTTCTCTGGAGTGACGAATCACGCTTCTCTGTCTGGCAATCTGATGGACAAGTCTGGGTTTGGCGGTTGCCAGGAGAACGGTACTTGCCTGACTGCATTGTGCCAAGTGTAAAGTTTGGTGGAGGGGGGATTATATGGTGTGGGGTTGTTTTTCAGGCTTGGCCTCTTAGTTCCAGTGAAAGGAACTCTTAATGCTTCAGCATACCAAGACATTTTGGACAATTTCATGCTTCCAACTTTGTGGGAACAGTTTGGGGAGGGCCCCTTCCTGTTCCAACATGACTGCACACCAGTGCACAAAGCAAGCCCAATAAAGACGTGGATGAGCGAGTTTGGTGTGGAGGAACTTGACTGGCCTGCAACAGAGTCCTGACCTCAACCCGATAGAACACCTTTGGGATGAATTAGAGCGGAGATTGCGAGCCAGGCCTTCTCGTCCTAGATCAGTGCCTGACCTCACAAATGCGCTTCTGGAAGAATGGTCAAAAATTCCCATAAACACACTCCTAAACCTTGTGGAAAGCCTTCCCAGAAGAGTTGAAGCTGTCATAACTGTAAAGGGTGGGCCAACTCCATATTAAACCCTACGGATTAAGAATGGGATGTCATTAAAGTTCATGTGCGTGTAAAGGCAGATATCTTGATACTAGACACATGAGAGGAAGTGATGCTGGACTGAATATCAGCACAGCTGTGATTATCTTCAGCAGACAGCCTGTGGCCCACAGCGTGCCACAATCACAACTATCTTCACAGTCAGTGCAACCTCCATGATCCCATTGTTCCACTGCAGAGATGAAGGAATCCAGGTATTATTATTATTCCAGGCTCTGCTCAGATGCAGAGATGTGATGCAATTTAGTCAGTGATTTCCTGAAACTGTCCATTTCAGTGTTTTGGTTGTTTTGTAAACAGCAGAGAAAGGTGCATGATGATGCAATAAAACCTTCCTGTAAATGTCTGAAAACAGGCCTGTTCAGGACAACAAGATAAACAATACATTTTCTGGCAAGAGAGGTAGTCGAGGGGGTGAAGAGGTAACATCAGGTCAACAGCTGGAGCAGCTTGGGCCTGCATGAACATGGTAGGGATCACAAACAATATAAACCATCAAAACACAAGACAGACGAGAGTCAACATGAAGGCCCTTTTGTTTTTTCCTGAGTGTTATCATGGTATTGTTTACTAATGTAATGTCCTTCTTTTGGCTAATGGTATATGGTATATATATATATATATATATATATATATATATATATATATGTATATATATATATATAAATGTATCTTGTATTTAGAGTGCATGGAGCAAATAAAACTCAAACGGAAGGAAAGAATAAATACTTTCAGTCCTGGTAGAACATGAGACAGTGGTGCACTTCAGCCTCCTGTGGCCAAAATGAGTATTACAACAACAAACCCTTTTTTTCACCTGCCTTAACTTTTTTTGGGAACAATTTCGCTACAAAATGGAAACATATATTGTTTTACATGCACACAAATGATAATGTATGGAGGAGAACGAGAGGCATGACAGGAGATGATTTTTGTATTGATGTTGTATTAATTGGATTTATTTTTCAGATATTTGTTATTCCTGCTTTTATTGTCAAATTGACTGAAGCAAAAGCCTTTCAGATTTAACTTTTTATTAAAAATGTCATTTTAAGATGTCTGAAATGTCTCATACATACACAACATAAATACATACATTCATACATATGACAGACATGTAGAATATATTTAAAAAAACAAATTTTACTTGTCTACTTTAAATAATGTATGTTTACAGATGTAAATATATTTGATAGAAAAATTGGAAAAATATTTAGAATTCGAAATATTAAATATTTAGAATACAAGGAATATATAAATGTACAGTCATTACACTGTTAGTGTACATTCATTCTCACTCAGAGTGGCATCATAAACAACTCCGCTTATGTACTGGTTTAGAAGTTAGTGCAGCGCAAGAAGTAGCTGTTCCTCAGCACACGGAACAGCCTCTTGGTCCTCTGCTCATATTCAAACATGTAGGGTCCACTGTAGAGGTATGTAAAACCTGCAGAGCAGAACAGAGCAGAACAGAGGCTCACTTTTAGTTTCTCTGATGAAGGGTTCAGTGCCTCAGCAGTGCCCAGGAGGTGAACTGGCACCTCTCCAGCTACCAGTCCATGCTCTGTACTGTGGTCCATGTTTAGCAAAAAATTCAGGTCCGCTAGCCTAGCTCTGACAAAATGGTGAGAAAATCTGCCCACTAACGCCTCTGGATCTCACTAGCAATAATCCAGCACTCAATGCACTGTAAAACAACAACTTGTCGCTTTTGCATGCATATTAGTTAAAAAAAATTGCAGTGTAGCATGATAATTATTTAGGTGCTGGTAGACAGACTTTGGCATAAGCTAGGTTAGCTGCTAGCTGTTCCCCCCTGTCTTTTTTAGGTAAGCTAACAGTCACCTAGCTGAAGCTTCATGTGAAAAATGCAGTACTTGAAATTCAACAGGAAATGTGCAGTTTAACCAATAACATCATGACATCCAGCCCGTGTCTTTTCCTAACCTACCCATGTAATTTGGGTGTGTATACCTATCAGTTTCAACTGGTGTATCATGTAGTGGTATCATGTAGTTGTAACTGTTGTGAGTCCGCAGATAGGCCAAGGGCCTGTACTACGCAGCAGGTTCAACAGACCCAGGGTATCTTTTGGTGATCTGGCTGAACCAAACCCAACAAAGGAAATAAAGGATAAATGTCACTCGAGCCTGGTTATCAGCTCGGTAAATCAAGCCAGGGTTTCCCAATCTAAAAATGAGCACGTTCACATAAACAGGGTGGTGTCTGCAGCATCTCACCAATCGCAGCATGCACAAGACTACTGGGAGCAGAGCTGCATATTTTACAAAGGAAGAGCAAACTATAATATTAGACAAATAATGAAGAAAAAGGCAATCATAACCATCATATCCAGGCTAAAAAATAACAAAACGCAGACTGTGTGAACAACAATAATAATAATAATGATAATACAAATCAAATTCCTCCATAGTTTATGTCCCACCTGCCCATCCTGTTTCACTCAGACATATGTCATGATACGGAAGCTAGAATGATAGATTTCATTTGGACTTTAAAGGACAGATATGAGAGTGGTGTTAATCTTCTTATGTAACTCTCTACAAGAAAAGATTGAAGGGGGGGTTCATTCATTTTTCAGTAGTCTCGACTCAGTTCTCAGGTCAGTTTTAAGTGCTACTCACCTCTGTACTGGAAAGCTGCTGTCACCTTTCCGGACAGGCCGTAGAAGGTCTCCTCCACCCGTTTGGGGAATCCCTGGTCCATAGTGTGTCTGTCCTCATCATAACTGAAGAAACACAGAGAGGCATTAGATACATTTAATGAGGGTAAAAAGGAAACAGCTCACACTGAAATCAGAAATGAATATATCAACACACCTGAAGTAATAGTCGCCCACAAAGAACAGAGTCTTGCTAGAATCCGCATCATAGAGGGCCGCATCGATTCTCCTCACGCCTCTTGGGAAACCAAAACTAGTGAGCTTTTTAGGATAGCCGCGTACAGGTTCATAGCCTCTGAAGGCCCACACTCTACGACCTGCAGGAAGGAAAAGTTAGCTTAGTGTTGATTTTGGGAAACATCGAAATGGTGTCAGATTTGTGACTTGGGAAGAAAGGGAGAACACACACCTTTGAAGAGGAAGATTCTGTCCGACTGTCTGCTTTCATAAGCAGCCTGGATGTTGGTGGGGGCACTGGGCCAGAAGTTTGTGATGAGGCTCTGCTGAGGTGTGTTGCTCTGAGGGTAGCTACGCCAGAAGAAGCTGAGAACACACAAGAACATCGCCATTTTGTACATAAGCCAAACCACATTCTGTGTGATGACTCTGGATTCAGATATGTCAGCATTCTGCTGTAAACTCCAAGGCTGTTTCTTGTTATACACAGACTCTGCGGCTGCATAGGGCCTCCAAAGTCACTTGGGGGGGTCCCAAGCAGTGTGTCCACAGTACCTGTCTTTGAAGAAGAGCATTTCTCCTCGCAGGGTGGTGACAGCATCCAAGACCATGGTTGAATCACAGGCGTCAGGGGTGGAGGGGCGCTCAGGTTCAGCTACAGAGGGATCCTTAACAGGGTTTGAGCCTGGAGGATAAATAAAATGAGTAATCAAGTATTTAGAAAGCTCTCCAAGCTCAAACAGTTGAATTATTCGAGGTTTAGTTCAAGTGCCGTATGTGCAAACATGTATCGATGATCCAGCTACTTAGTACTGACCATAGAGAGACTGGATGCCGTTGACATCATCCCGGGGCAGAACGAAGGTGTCGGGGTTTCTGTATGAGTACGTAGGGTACATGAGAGCACCAGGATCATCAGAGTGAGACAAGCCCAGGGAGTGTCCAAACTCATGGGCAGCCACCATGAAGAGGACGTAGCCTGCAGCAGATACAGATACAATGACAGTTCTTCAAGATGATTCTGTTCTTCAAACTTTTGAGGAGGAACTAATTTTTATTAACTAGTTATAACCACTAGTTTTAATGACCACTAACAACATTTAGTTAGATGGTTTAGATCAGGGCCACCAGATAAATGAATATAAATTTACAGTGAGATGATTAATGAGAGAGGAAAAATAAAAAACATGTGAGAAGTTGGAGGGTTTGCTAACAACTTACAGACGTCTGAAACATGACAAAAAGCCCCAAGAACACGTGTGAAGGTTTACAAGTTAATTTTTAACAATCAGCCTATTCTGTATTTTATAAGCTTATCATATTTTTAATGTAAAATCTAATCTGGAAAGTATAGTGACTTCAGCTGTTAAATAAATGTAAATGTAGAATATCGCTTTATTTGAGAGGGGCGCGCATAAGGCTGTCATTGCCATGTCATTACCTCTGTCATGAACATGAAGGGGTCTTTACGAATGTTTATGACTGTTGTCGGTCAATAATGTAAATGTTTTAATGCAAAGTTGATGTTGTTTGAGATGTTTTTGTCATGACAACTTGACATTAACCAAGACGGCATAGCCTGTCAGTGTTTTTGTCATGACAGCTTGACATTATCAGACTGTTTAGCTTCATGTTTTAACATGACAGTGTTATGTGGCTAGTTTTGTCATTAGCTGCCATGAGACCGATATAAATGTGTCATTAATATTTTCCTTGACCTCAAGTAAAGTGGTATATTTTAGACTTGTCATAAAGATGTCATTAAGTTTTATTACACTGTCAAATGCTTTTGTAACAGTGTCATGAATTATTTCCTGGACTTCAAGTAAGGTGTTGCTACTTGAACCTGACATAAAGATGTCATTAAATGTTATAAGACCTTTTTGATGGCAGAGTACAGTACCAAGGTGATTTAGCTGACAGAATTAGCTGATGTACAGACAACAGTTTACTAGCTTACCTTGTGCTCATGTTTTTTTGCTGTTATCTATAGTTGGAATTAGTTACTTGCTTGGTTAGCCGGGCAGCTAGTCACCTAATTGGCTGACTCAGCCCGGGTGTGCCTGGTGTCAAACCAACAAGAAATCCACCATGGTACTGTATTCCCTGTCATCGGTCTCGTAGGCTGCAGTAATGACTTCTTATGTTCACCCCTCTGAATGTACATCGCCCTCTCACATGTGGTGAAGTAGAAATATAAAGTAGCACAAACGGAAGTGCTCAACCAAAGTACCTCAACAAACTCACCCCTGTTTGAGCGGAAAGTGAAGGTCTCATCCTCGTCAAAATGAGCGTCTCCTCCGATACCAGAAGACGGGGCGAAGGCGTGGGCCAGAGTGCCACCAGGACCATCGAAGGGGTAATAATCACCATGTGCTGTAGGCAAGAACACATTCACGTCAGGTGTTGAAAATAAGAAAAGAAAAAAAACAGGTGGTCGCCGTTTGTACTTCACAACACAAAAGTATGTGTTATGTATGCATGCCTTGTGGGATATAGTAACCACAACCCTGGGCTAAGGTGAGTACAGCCGTTTCAACACTCTCTCAACCCTTAAGGGAAGAAAATAACTTTAGGATGGCTGCAAGCTCTGGCATGTCAGCAGTGGAATGATTGTTGTCTCTTTGTCATGTTGAGTGGTACATTATATAACTGCACACTCGCTGTCCATGCCAGTCATTAAGGGATAAATGTCACTGACATAACAGTATGTGCTACAGCAGTGTTTCTCAAACTTTTTACACCGCCTGCAACCTCAGAAAATATTAGTACCACCATTATGACTGATGTTAAAATCCAGTCGCGTAGGGCTGTCCTATTCACTACCTTCACAGTTTAGCTCGTAAATAACCATGGATGTCGTATGACCCAGCTCCTGTTTCTAGGCAACTGTGCACATTTGTTGTCATATGACCACAAATTTAGAAAGAATCTTTCACGATCTATCTGACTGTGATGGATAGAGATCAAGTATAATAACTGTTAAGTCAAAGAAAATTTATCTTGTTCTAAAAATCTGTATTTTATATGTTGTTGATTTGCTAATGTATAGAACCATGTGAATCATTTAGCTAACGATTAGCCTGAATTGCTAAACTAGGCAGTTTTTACTAATACTAATGCTTGATTTGAGGGCCTGTTGAGGCTACAATAAATGCTCTTTCATATTTTTCTAAAATATATTTTATTTTATTTGTATAATTAAATTTCTTTTGTTGTTGAACTATTGCACAGATTAAATCTTTTAATTTTGGAGCTATTGAGCACCTCCACCACTGGGTGAAGCAGGAGTCATCTTGCATTTTGTTCTTGAAAAATGTGTGTTGATTAAATGAGATGCATCTCTGACACATCACGTAGTCATATTTTCAAATCGCAAGTCAGCTTTTAGCAATGACCTAATGTAGTGCTGACGTAATGTAGGGCCAGCCTGCATCAAAATAAATAAATAGATAATAAATAAAATAAAATGCTGCATGCACAGAGACATATGCTGATTTACCACCAGAACTAAACTTTTCTGGGTGAAACCATGATGAACGTGACTACATAGCAGGCTGATACTGAAACAAAAATATTACAGGAAAAACAAAACTTATTCTAAATTGCATTTCAGTGATTGCATAGTTCAAGTGTTTTCATTTAATTTTTTTTAGTATTTTGATTAGATATTTTAATTAATTTGTTTCATTTTTAAAATGTTAGGAGATTCCTCAGTGTGGGAGAGTGCAAATACCACCAGTGGTACTAGTTCCACAGTTTGAGAACCTCGATGCTGCAGCATGACAACAAGCTCTCTCATACAAAAACAAACACATGCTGGAAAATAGATACTTAGTTAGGTCTTTATAACCAATGTGATATGTTTTTTTATGACGCTGTTTTTTTTAATTAAGCACAACACATTATCAGATTTACAAAGAATATCACTTGGATGAAAATCATACACTAGGGAAGACTGGGGAGTGTTGTAACACCGGGTTAGTTGTAACACTGTCAATTTGACCAATTAAAAAAGAGCTCTGGGAATGTCATCAGTATGGTACGCTCCCATTTCATTCATTTTTTGTCTTTAAATCAGTCAATCAATCAATCAATCAATTGCACACAACAAAGGAAGTAACAGCTGAACAAACTAATAAACCTAACAATGAACAATGAAAACACTGAGAGCTGCAAAAATTAATCTATTATTAATCAATGATTAAATTAATCTGCATCTGTTTTGATAATTTTGACTATGGTTCTACTTTCACTTGTGTAAAGGATCTGAGTACGTCTTCCACCACTGATAGTTACTTTATACTCACATCGGCGGCCAAAGGAGATCATGATGTCAGCTGTGCCGCTGTGGATCCTCGTGAACCTCAGAGGAGTGACTTTGGCCCAAACCTGCAGAGCTCTCTCTATGGAGTCATCAACCTCTGACACAGACATGTCAGGTGTGTAGTTCACTATCCTGCAGGACAGAACAAAAGTCAAGAATATTATTAGATATCCTCACTACAATCACTCTTTCAGACACTTTCTCTCCTGAGGTCATTCACCTGTAGGTGAGGCTGTTTTTCTCCCACTTCAGGTTTCTTCCAAACGTGGAGAAACGGGCGATGTTGCCGTCTGGAACGCCACAGCGGGGCTTCTTCATCATCTCCAAGGTTTCATCATCCAGAGTCCCAGTGATCCGGAGACCAAAGAATCTCTGCATCTCACTCAGTTTCCTGCTCACAGGGCTGATCCCCCGCCTGATGCTTGGACCGCTCTCCTCTGTAAGGTTGAAGAAATTCTTCAGGTAGCTCTGCAAGAGAAGGTAAGAATTTTATACCAAGTAGTCAGGAATGATTGTCAGAATTTGTAGAACAATTAAAAGGTCTGAAATGCACATTTTGAACACATCTTAAATTCAAAATAGTGAGAACACAAAGGAAACAGACATACCTCTGCAAAAGTTTCATCTTGCACAGTAATTTGTGACACCGGCACACAGTAGACTGCCACTGCCAGGCTCAGGACGGTGCACAGACTGCAAGACCTCATGCTTCCTCGTTGAATGTGATTTGTATCTGTGTGCTGGAATGAGCTGTTATATAGGCTCAGAGGTGGAAGTATCGGGGGAGTGGGCGTGTTGAGCAACTGCACTCTTGAGTCAGTCACTTAAGAGGTTTTCCATATATGGATGACAGGAGAAGATTGACCTTGATTGCTCAGATGACAACAACAAAGAAATCCCCCTCGCAAGATGTAATTATGATAATATATCACGACACAGCACGTCTGTTCAGAAACTGCGTATTTTATGATTTAATGCCAGTATTTTAGGTGCTGACAGGATGAATAAAATAGATAATATTGAAGCGTATACCTAGAGGCCATTAATCATATTAAATGCAACCTCTGTTTTGTGTATGAAGAGTAATTTTCTTTATGAGTGTTTTGCTTCATACTCATACTGTACATACCTGTCTCTGAGCAATTTAACAAGAGGAGTTGGCCAATGTACCTTGACTGAATATTTGGCACGTGTATTTGTCGTTCTTCATCTGTCCCTTAAAGGGATAGTTCACCCAAAAATGAAAATTCAGAAAATTCAGTCATTATCTACTCACCATCATGCGGACTGAAGGTCTGATATAGTTTTTTAGTCGATAAAACACTGCTGGAGTTTTCACTGGAAAGAAGTTTCACACACTGTAATAAAAATAGCTGAGTCGATTTTAAATTTCAAGGCAACACACTGCAATAGATTTTTGAGTTTTGAAAATTTGAAATAAACTTTTAAAAAGCTTTGCTGACCTATAGTTTAGTCAAGATTTAGAATTTACTTTTATTCTTTACATAAACTTGAATCCTTGAGTTTTAGAAACCTGAAAAAAACAAACCTGATTTGTCTTTTTTTTCATGCCTGAAAAAATAAAGTTTTACTTGAAAATATTAAAATTTCAACATTTACTTTCACTTCAAAGAATTTACTTAAAACTTTTTTTAATACAATGTTTTGAGTTTCAAAAATTCAAAGCTTTAAGTGTATCTAAAGAAGAAAAGTAAATTATCTCAACAAAAGATCAGTAGTTGGTCAAACTTTTTCAAAACTAAAGGATTTGAGTTGGCCTCAAAACTCATAAATCTATTGCAGTCCGTTGCCTCGAAATTTTGACTACTTTTTTGTTTTTACAGTGCAGCAGAAGGTCATACTAACCTGCAACTGGCATGAGGGTGAGAAGATAATGACAGAATTTTCATTTTTGGTTGGACTATGCCTTTAAGATCATATTCTGAGTGATACTCCTGAAGTCAAAGGTGTTTACTCACAAACTTCCATACCCTCAGGCTACTGTACCTGTTGATAAGATGTTGTCTGCAAATGCCTTGTGAGCAAGCACAGACAAGCTGTGTCATGTCAGGAACAAAAGTCCTTCTGACAAATTATGTAGCATTTACCACACATCATTTATCAAGCTGTACAAGTTTACTCACTGACCACTTCACATCAGCTAAACAGATGTAACTGTGAAGTTTATGGTTCTGAGTCAACATGAATAATTTTGGAATCATCGTCCTAAAAGTTGAGGTGATTGTATGATAAGATTGTGGTGATGTTAACATATTTATGGGTGCTGTGCTGCAAATATTTCAGTTGATAGATGTTTCCTTGCATCAACAGTTTATTTTCTAGCCTTGTGTATCTGTAAAAAAATCTATTTAAGTATGTATTTATGTATATTTATTATTGTAAGTGGAAAATTACATCGCAGTTGTTGTTTCCTAACAGTGGACACTGGGAGGAGCAGCACTGTCTTCGTTGTGCAACTTATGTCTCAGGTAAATTAACTAACACTAGTGTGTGTAGACAGTATAGGATGAAAGTGTTGCAACAGAAAAACACAATGTTTCTCAAACTTGGAGCTGCGACCCATAATGGGTCAGGGACCCGCCCTCCTTAGTTACTGTTGCTACGCCTGTCAAGCTTTCCATTCTTGCACTGCACACATACAGTTTACGATGATAACGGTGGCAGATTTAACATCAAAATTGGGAGTGAATTGTTGAAACATGAGGTCTTTGATTACTAAGAGATAGAAACAAAAGCAGGCTCTCATTTCTAGCGACGACCGTGGATTTGTCGGCTAAAATGTTGACTTCTCATAAGCAGATTTCATAAGTGTAGCTGGCTAGTGTAAGCTAATTCAAACTCCTTGAGTTAGCCGAGAAGCCCGTCTCCAGCTGATGTTTTAATGTTTTCATCTGACACGTGTTTCAACCAAGAACCCCGTGAAACTGTACACATACAGTTACCTCACAGCTGCGTACATGCTAAACAATGAGGCTAAAGCTAGCTTACATCTCAGCAAACATTGGTTGGATGGTAATATATGACAGGTATATCTACATGATAGGTGACAGACAGATACACATGGGAAGGAAGCACAGGGACTCAGTTAGTGCACTGGACCCAGCCAGACCGCAATCCCCCCAGGAACAGAGACCGGGTAAGAGCTAAGCTAACCACACTTGGAGCTGGAAGCTGGAGCTGAAAAATGTGGATCTGAAAATGTATTTGCATTCTTCCCTTACTCTTTATCATGTGCATGACGTAGAAACATGAAAGACTGGCTTTCCCAAAGCCACTTGAAATGCAGAGGAGAGGCCTTAATGTGTGTTATATAGGGAGGTGATCAGTAATCGAGGACTTAAAAATGGACAAATTGGATGAAACGAAGCATTCTCAACATCAGGGCTATTCAGCTGGGTAGCGGCACTTTTAAAGAATCGACCAAAATAACCCACCACTGTGGTCCAGTAAGTAGTATCAAAAACTCTCTGGTCAAATGATACTGCTTTCAATCATTTTTACACACATTTCAAGAAAAAAAAAATACTGTTTGTATGGTTTTACTCACAGTCAATCACCACCAGTGTTCTTCAAAAAGAAGAATCTTAGAAAAATATGTCAAATAAAGTACTCTGTTGGTATCGGTATCACTCTGAAGTACTGGTATTGTTATATTTACAATAATACCCAGCCCTAATTAGGGAAAGTCCTGTGCAAAGAAGACATTCTCAAGAAACAATGGTTCAACAGTGGAAAAGTAAGTTGTGTGTTCGTTTGAAGCGTTACTATCGTCTGTGAGATGAGCTAAAATTACTTGTTGCCACGTTATTTTGCTAAAAATTTTGGGAAATCCAAATATCCTAAAATCCAAATCCATTTTGCCTTTAAAATCTGTGACAAACTGAGCATGATGTTCTCTGTGCTGTATATTAAAAACACACATTATTTTTTTCAAAATCTTTTTCCTTTTTAAAAGTGGAACATTAAATAGTCTTTTGACCAATGTGAAAAAAAAAAACACTTTTAAAAAACATTTGTTTATCACACAAATTGGAACATTGAATCAATAGGAAACACGCAAATAATCATTTCTGTTTCCAGAAAATAGGATCTGTATTTATAAGACATTAAGATATTATTCATGTTACTATTACAACATTGTTTTACATGCTAATGATGTCACTTTTTACCACTTCCCTGCATTATTCATCAGTGACAAGCGTATTATTAGACATGATGCCGGATCTATATTGCACACACACACGCCCACACAAACACACAGACTTCTGTTACCATATTTGTAGGGTCTAGTCAGGGTCATCACTGAGACTAGGCCTGGGCAATATATTGATATTATATCGTACTGCGATATAAAAATATCGTGATAGATTTTGGATATTGCTATATCGTGATATGGCATATGTGCTGTCTTTTCCTGGTTTTAAAGGCTGCATTATAGTAAAGTGATGTATTTTCTGAATTTACCAGACTGTTCGAGCTGTTCTGTTATTTGTTATTACCCATTTAGCCTTTATATTCGACATCACTTGTGATTATTTAGCCAAAAAATCTCATTGGGTTAATATTTTGTGAAAGCACCAATAGTCTACCCTACAGTATTGTTACAATATCAATATTGAGGTAATTAGTTAAAAATATTGTGATATTTTATTTTGTTTATATGCCCAGCGATATTACAATCTACATGGTCAATAAATATCACCAATATTAAACATCACTATCGTGATTGGTTTTTCAGCTGTATCAGCCAGGCCTAATTGAGACTTTGAGGACTCTCTGCCACTTGGCTGTACCTTGTGGCACAGCTGGATCTGCGAGATCATCGGTCTTCAAGCAGTGTTAATTTTGTCAACAAAACTAACAACTTTCGTTGACGACCCTTTATTCCATGACTAATTTGAGACGAGAACTAAATTTAAGAAGTACTGACAACAGAAATTAAAAGAAATCTCTGTTCATTATCAACTGAAGAGTAAAAACGTGACAAAAAGATGACGCTGGCCGGCTGGCCAGTCTGGATTACAACCATCCTCAATGCCTTGATTATTTTCCTTTTTAACCAGTTAATTATCTTAACTCAAATTTAAACTCTCAGTCTATCTTTGTGGCGGCGCACTCCAGTTTTGCCACACAGACGCCTTGGCTCCACAGCGGTAAACGACAGCAATTATGATGAGCGGATTATCTTCACCTAAATGTGTTGGCTAGGTTTTGATGCCCTTGTAAGAAAATACTAAATTAAAATGGCATAACAGTTAAGCTGTTATGATCTTCTATTGATGTCTTAAGACACGTGTCAAACTCAAGGCCCACGGGCCAAATCCGGCCCGCCATATTATTTTATGTGGCCCGCGAGAAGTTGCAAAAAATATAATTTGCATCATACAAGCCTGAACCGCATTACAGATGTATGGTGTCGATAACTACATGTCCGAGAATGCATCCCTTTTACACACATACTGAAGTCATTTAGTAGCTAGATGCATTATTAGGATGTGCATATGTTTCATTTTTGGCATCAAGGAGCTGCCACTGTAAGTTTCCTCCATTTTCTCTCTCCTCCTGTCTCTGTCTGCACCGTTCTTACTGGACGCCTGCTGCCGCGCTCACACAAAAACAAGCGCTCCCTCCTCCCTCTCTCCCTCTCTATTGTAACCGCGTCGCACCACCAAACTTTCATAATGTGCAAGTGTAGAACAAGTTTGGAGTTATATAGGAAAGATGAGAAACACTGCTGCAAATCATTGATGTAAAACGTGTCTGACAGCAGAGAACAGAGACACGAGTCTGACCCACAGAGACGTCATGTGACTGTGAGAGCAGGTAACACGGAGCATCACTGTTCCTCCACACTGATCAGAACGCAGCACTCTTCATATGAAACAGAGCAGCTGATCATACTTCTTATCTTACTGCAAAAATACTCATATTTTAAACAGTTTTAAAGATTGTTCACAGACACAACTTTTTCTTTTTCCTTTTTTAATACATAATTGTTGCACAATTGAATGTCTACTGGCCATGATTTTTTCCTAGATTTTTGCTATTAGAGCTTATTATAATTGTTATAAAAATCAATATTAATCAAATGCAGAGGCAATTATGTGATATAGATACAATTGTATTGTCTTACATTTACAACTGGCCCTTTGAGGGCAAACCTAACGCTGATGTGGCCCAAGATAAAATTGAGTTTGACACCTCTGTCTTAAGAGGATTGGAGCTTTATTCTTGCAGGTTGTAAGTCATTTGTTCAAATATAAAGAAAATAAACAAGAACTTGTGAAGAACATGATTATGTATTGCACTTTTTCTAACAGGCCTTAGACATTTTTTATTATACAAGAGTAATATGGTACATTCTTAGTTTACATGACTAAACACATAGTTAAAGGTATGCTTACAATGGAGTTTTTACTACCATGACAAACATCATTTTGCAAAATCTATTACAGTATAACAAAACTGTCAAATTACTTAAAAAGACTAAAATGAGAATAAAAATGAGACTAAAATTAAAACTGATTTCCACAGGACTAAATTTTAACTAAAACAAAAGTAAACTAAAAGACTAAAATGTGACTTTAACTAAATCCATCCTTTGGTGAGTGACTAAGACTAAAATGAAATTAAAAATTCTTGTCAAAAGTAACACTGGCTTCAAGTTATCCTTATCCAATTGAAAGTGCTTCGCCTTTTCCAAACAGTTTCTAAGGACGACTTCCCAGGTGCCTCTGTGTAACAAACCATCTGTCGTGTCAGGTTAGCAGGTCCCCTCAGCTCTATAGAGTGTATCAGCATCTTTTAGCTCATTATTTTGGCTTTACAGCCCACCACATTACTATTTTGGTTCACTGTCACCAACGTAATACATCACGTTTCCTCTTCTCTCACTGTGCCAAACCGCAAAGCCTAATTTCCTCTGCGTGGTACAGTTTGGTTTGACTGGACTCAACACACTTTTGGTAACATGTACTTAGATTTTGTTTTCGTTGTAGATAGTACCCCCTCAGTGTGAGATTCTTAGCTGATTATCATAATGACGTTATGTGAAACAGCCATGATATCATCTTCAAAGCAACACAAACACAGGAACAATGGAGGGTATTGAAGGGATGATTCTCTGTATGTGGCTGGTTGTCACAACAAGGAGACAAACTTTATTTTATGACAGGCTGAGTACAGCAAGACAAAAGAGAGTTTGGGAAGTTCTAGATCAGCGCACAGACGATGAGACGACTGGTTGCTCCGTGTCGCATAGGTGACGATTCTGGTGAGGATTTTCTCTGACCAATCAGTGGTCTGCAGTGTTTTAGCGCCAGGCTTTTGGTATTGGCTGAGGTGATACAAAAAATACAAGTACCAGGTATTTTTGCCAGTGGAGAACCAAAAAGGGAAGGCTCCAAGTGGGTCGAGGTGAGTCAAGCTGAGCCGTGCTGTGCAGTGGAACTGAGCTAAGCCAGGCCAAGAATACTCATCTAGTCAAGGAAAGAAGGATGCATCAATCTGAGGGCATTCCAGTGTTAGAAATGTGCAGGATGTGCGGCTACATTATATGAGAAACATTGATTTGGGTAACTTGTACATGTTGACAGGCATTTTTTTCTACCCAGAAATGACCCAGTTTGCTTTTTTTCACAGGTTTGAAACGATGAAGTGACCCAGACTGACAGCAGAACAGTTGAACATTTTTTTTAATGTTGCACCATAGTAGTAGCAAACAGCATCTTTATTTGATGTGATCACTCACAGGTTATTAGTGAGCACAATTAGGTCAAGTGACGCGATTCATACAACAGTGTGCAAAAAAGGAAAACACACCCTAACCTTAATCACTGATACAAAAATCAGCCCTTGACTTGACCATTGTCCCCAGTCGTACTGTAGTGGCAGAATTCCTGCAGGGTATGGTCCTTGGTTCACACACACAAGAAGAAGTGTTCACATACCACACACACAAGAAGTGTTCACACACACACACACAAAAAGATGAGTTGCATTTTTGTATCGTTTTTGGAAAACAGCAGGTGGGTCACCCAAGGCCAACTGATGAAGATGTTGCATATTTTCACACAAAGAACACATGAGCATGTGGATTGGGGGGGGGGGGGGGGGGGGGCTCTTATTAGTAGGCTATATAAACAGGTACATTGAGGTTCTTATTTTTTAGTCTAATCCCGGGTTTGACTCAGGCTTGTTGATTTTTCTATGTCAGAGAAGTCAATAAACTTTGTATGGCTGAACTTGCTACTCCTTCTGAAAAACTGAAGATTTTTAACAAGGTTGATAAGGTGTTGTGGCATCAAGCCCAGACCTTGCTGGCCCTTCATTTGATACCTGGACAGATTGTCAGAGGCCTGACGCCGGGAGGGTTCCTGTCCCCCAAAAACACTCGAGTGGCCACCAACAAAACGGTAAGCAGAGCCTTTTTATAATTCTGCAATACTCTGAGTGTGTCTGGGGTGCAGGATTCCACCCAGGTCTCAGGTAATTAATTAATTTTCTTTGCAAAAGAACCTAGCTAAAATTATAACCATAAAATATTCATAATTTATTGAAATGTAAAATAATATCACTGAAGGCGGCAAAGTTTTCTATGTGTTTTGTGTGTTCTATGTGTTTTATGTGTACCATGGTGCGGAAAGAATGGAAGAGTGTTTGTTGAATGTGCTAACAGCTCTTTGGATTGTGACTGTCCATATAGTGTTAGGAACACTTATTTGGTGCCTTATTAGGTCCCATCAAAATACAGTCTGAGGGAGTATAAGTGGTTTAGATAAGAAGTACTGCGTTTAAAGTGCCATGGTAATGTCTATGTGTTGTTTATGTGTCACAAATAGAGTAAAAGGCCTGTAGAGTGGTTTTAAGAGTTTTAAGGATTAAAGATGAAAGCTACGACAGATACCGTTCTTCGTCGCTAAATCGTTTCAGCTGAGTGCTGAGATGCTTTAGCGAAGGAGAAGTCTGCACAGGTCATGAGCTAAAAATAGAATTAAATGGTTGCATAAACTCCGTAGCCTTTATTGGCTCCTATGTTTCTTAGTGTAAGAGCTTCTAGGAAAACTTTGGTCTGTTGACAGTTCCAGATCGGAGGTAGGAAAGGAGTAAAGGAATTTAGAGATAAAGCAACCTACGCTAGCGAGCCACGATGGCTACCGTTTTTCGTTGTTAAGATCGTTTCAGCTGAGTCTGGGGTGCATTAACGAAGGGGAAGTCTGCATGGATCGTGAGCTAAGAAGAGAATTGCCTAAGAGAGGCACAGCGCGCAGTAGTGATCACAGTGTAAATAGTGCTTATTGATAAGGCTGAAGAAAACTTAAAACTGTATATAAAGCTAAAGATAAAGGTAACACAAGAATAAAATAATGTGTGATTATATGTAATTGGGGAGTGTAAATAAGAATAGGGGTAGTATTTTTTAATGTGTATGTAAAATAGTGAATTTATGAAGAAATTACTATAAAATAGTTGTTGAATTGTAAGTGAATAATTGATATAAAGTAGATAAATAGAATATAATTAACGGACTAAAATAAGGTGAGGTTATTATAGTTGTGAGAATTATAAAGTAAAAATAGGCAAAAGTTAACCTTGAAAATAATACAAAATTCATAGATTGTTATTTTTGTTCATTAATTAAAATTAGGCAGTATACAAGACGCTAACACATTTATATGCCCTGATAGCGGGGAAAAAAGGACTTTCTTTAAATCATCAGTGTGTGTGTGCAGTTGAGTAGAGAGAGAGCAGAGCAGGGAGAGCTATTTTTAGATTGTGTGTGTGAGGCGAGCAGAGAGTGAACACAAGCATGAGCGTATAAATCTCTACTGTGTGATAAGAAGTAGTTGCACTCATTCTCAACAGAAAGTTCTTTAGAAAAATTAGTCTGAGTTAGATGTTGATAGTTGTAAGGACCAAAGTAATTAACAAATAAATATAGAACGTGTAAATAATAAAATAGTTTATGGATCAGGGAAATGATGAAATAATTACACCTGACCGTTATATAGAGGGAGGAGATATAGAGACTCAAGGGATAAGAACACATTTTTTGGAGAAAAGAACTATATTGATAAAAACGGAGTAGAGAGGTGGCAAGATGCACGGTTGATCAATTCAAAATTGTGGCAAATTACAAACTTTCGTAATTTAGAAAAAAGAAGAGAGAATTTCCACACGTGCGTTGGGAACAATTGTTACAACGATTTTGGACTCCTGTACTGGGAGAGCAGTTGAAATATTTGTGTGAAAATCTGGCATCTCAAATAACTCTTCCGCTGCCTCGGAGCCTAGGACTGAGAGGAGTAGACGGAGAACAATTAGTGCCAAGGCTGTGTTTCTCTATCGTCCCCAGAAAAGTAAAGTGGGAAACAGGCAAATTTGGCTGCCTGACAAAGATTCCTGAGAGTGACGGGTCTCACCGATTTGAATATAATTCTTGGAGAGAGAAAAAATATGAGGACGCTATTACCATCGGAAAGATAATTGTGTTAATACGCACCACACCTGACGACGAGCAACCTGAAATTCCCAGATTTTTGACCGGCAGTGCCAGACAAGGAATATATGGGGGCCAAAGAGAGTAAAATTGCAACACAGGGTCCTATGTCTGTGGACATAATTATGAAACGACACCCCGAGAGTCGAAAAAGAATTCAACATTGTATGAATAAGTGGCATAAAAGACAACAGGAACATTCCGTTGGCCTGAAGAAGGCACATTTGATATGGCATGCTGTGAAGAGGTGGAAGCCAGATTAAGAGATGTTGAAGCTAAAGATGCTATGACCAGGCTGAAAAAGAAAAAGAAAAGAAATAAAGAAAGAGAAGTGCTGGGATGGTTCAAGAAAGAGGGATATCATAAGCAAATGCTTCTCAACCAACAACAAGGGAGAGAGACAGAGACAACTCCTACAGCACCCACTGCCCCGCCTCCCTATGAGCCTACACAGGCCCCTGCAGGACTGTATCCCCTAAGGGAATTGCGAGAAGTGGAAGGTAAACTAAAAGGCTCATTTACTCTGACCTTGGCTGAAGAAGTGCCAAGTGAGAAAGGGAGTAACGATTCTGAGGTGGAGGAGGAGGCTGAAGAGGAATTGGGCATGGAATGAGAGGAAAGAGGGGATGAAGAGTCCAGATGAAAGAATGAGTGAAAGTTCCTCTGCCAGAAATCAAAGAGAAACACACAGAATGGCAGCAGTTCGAGAACAACAAAACTAAGCGTAAAGAAGAAGAAGTAAACCGTCATCTGGCAAACAAACTGACACAACTGCAGCTGAATGAGTTGACTAAAACAAAGAAAGAGAAAGCTAAAACCCAGGCACCTGTGATAACTGCGGAGCCTGTGCAGTCATCTTATCAGACCCCCTCACCTCAAGTCTCCACTCCTCAGCTGCCACCTCAGAGTCCAACAAGGCCATCACCAGATTCACCTGCAACCACAACAATGCCTCCCATCCATGTGCATGTTAATCAGCCACCTCGATATAATACCATGGAAGGTAATTATCGTCCCAGAGGACAACCAGGGATGAGAGGAAGAGGAGCTCCGATACAGAGGAAGAGGAGGATTGCCTCAACAGAACTATGGCCGTTCTCAATCTACCACAACTTGCAGCGTCACCACCTCCAGGAAATGATGTTTGTTGGGGGTGTGAACAGCCAGGTCACAGACGCCGTGATTGCCCAACCAATCCCTGGCTGGGTCCAGCGGCAGATTGGCAATAGGGGTGCCTAGAGAAGCCTGAGGGGGAGATAATGTCACCAGTGATATCATCACAAACGCATGACGAGCCCACCATGCCAGTGATAATTCAAGAAAGAGAACATTCATTCATGGGAGACACGGGTGCAACGTATTCATGCATTGGACAAGAAGGCACAGGGCTCCCCCTCTCCAACTCATTTATAAAAACAATAGGCTTCTCTGGGAAATCACAAGTAACACCCCTGACGCATCCTGTCCCAATGATAATTGCTGGAAAGACTGTACTTGCACCCCTAGTGTATTCAGCCAACACCCCTGTCAATCTGTTGGGATGAGACATATTGTGTCCCTTAAAAGCTAAAATCATGTGCACACAAGATGGACTTTATTTGGATTTTCCAGAAGAATTAGCTGGAAAGATGATGCCAGCCCTAACAGAACAAAATGTGGAGCATCGGACACAGCCTATGGTCTACTGGCTAAAACTCACACCTGAAGAATCTCATTTAAAGCAAGCCTGGAAAACATGGGAGCCTTGGATAAGATTGAAAGTGAAGACATTTATTTGGGTCCACAAGGTGCAGCTGCAGCAATAAAACACATATGCAAGAGTGGTTTCAAGTTTCAAACTCTGTACCACATGTAACACTACTGATAGCAGAAGGCCATGAGTCACATGAGCTAGGCCCTATGATTAAAAATGCTTTACAGGTATCAAGCTGGACTCCTACAGATAACAAATACATTCACATTTCAACTGACAAACAATTTATCAGGATATCACTAAAAATAGGAGATGAATCAACAGCACTAAAAGTTATGCTAGAAGAAAGAACATGTACACAAATGACAGTAACAGTAGAACAAGAACAATTATTAAACCAAGTTCCTGAGCAATTATGGTCAAAACATAAAACTGATGTAGGATTTGTTAAATCTGCTCAGCCTGTTCATATCAAAGTAAAATCAGGGGCCAGGTTGCCCTATCAAAGGCAATATCCTCTCCAACAACATGCTATAGAGGGAATAAAACCCACATTCGAGGGGTTATTAAAAGCTGGAGTATTAATTAAGACCAGAACCCCTGTAATACACCTATCTTCCCCATTAAAAAGCCACATTCTACTGACTATCGTCTGGTACATGATCTAAGAGCAGTTAATGCTGTTATAGATGCTGAAACACCAGTTGTTCCTGATCCTCATACATTGCTGTCAAACATTCCTCCAGATGCTTGTTGGTACACAGTGATAGATTTATGTTCTGCCTTTTTCAATGTACCCTTACATCCAGATTCTCAGTATCTGTTTGCATTCTCCTATCAAGGTGAGCAATACACGTATACCCATCTGCCTCAAGGTTTTTCTGAAAGCCTTCAATATTCAATAAAGTATTGACACAAGATCTACAAGATTTGGAGTGCCAAGTACTGTATTGCAGTATGCAGACGATTTGTTAATCTGTAGTCCTTTCAAGTCGCAGTGTGAAAAAGACTCCAACTGCTTTAGCCAATGGAGGCCATAAAGTGAGCAGAGATAAATTACAATTCTGCCAACAACAAGTTGAATATTTGGGAAGACAACTTTGTGGGGATAAGAGGCTCATAGCCCCCTCACAGCTCGAAGCTGTAACCCAAGCTCCAAAGCCTTGTTATCATTTTTTGGGAATGACGGGGTCTGCTGGACAAACTAATAATAAAGCTCAGTTATCCTGGACCGAGGCCGCAGAAGGTGCATTTTTAGCCCTTAAAAGTGACATGGAAACAGCACCAGCTCTGGGAAACCCAGACTACACTAAACCTTTCCATTTATTTGTTGCAGAAAAAGCTGGATATGCCTGTGCTGTGTTAATGCAAGACACACCTATAGGTAAAACAACCATTGGCATATTACAGCACAAAACTGGATAACACTGAAGCAGGATTGCCTCCCTGTTATCAGGGATTGGCTGCTGCAGTCTTTGCATTTCAAAAGGCATCATCTTTGACTATGGGACACCCAGTAACCCTGTATACGTCTCATCAATTACATGCACTGCTCACTAGTCCACGTTTTGTCTTAACACAAGCTAGAAGAACAGGATATGAAGTAATTTTAGCTGCTCCTGAGCTAAACATTCAGCATTGTAATGTGATAAATCCAGCCACTAAAATGCTTCTGCCCATAGATGGCACACCTCATGATTGTATCAATGAAACAGATAAATTTATGCATGCACGAGAAGATACGCATAACCAACCAATTCCAGCAGATCTTATGTTGTTTGTTGATGGTTCCTGTTTCCGTGATGAAACTGGTATTCACGCTGGATATAGCATTGTACAATTAAATGCTGATGATAATACATTCACAACAATACAATCACAAAAGATTGATCAACCATGCTCTGTCCAATTAGCTGAGATTAAAGCTTTAACAGCTGCATGCAAAATGGCTGCAGGTAAACGATTAAATGTATATACAGATTCAGCATACGCTTATGGTGTATGTCATGTACATGCTAACATTTGGAAACAAAGAGGTTTTCTTAGAGCTGATGGAACACCTGTAGCTCATGGGGAAGCAATCTCACAATTACTACAAGCTTTATGCCTTCCTACTGCTGTAGCAATTATCAAATGTTCAGCACATCAAAAGACTGATAATATGATCGCTAAAGGAAATAACCTTGCTGATGAAGCAGCAAAACAGGGAGCAATAGGTAACATAATGACATGGCTCCTATTACTACTTTACAATCATTAGTAATAACCCAAAATAGGGTATCAGAGCAAGAAAAATGCCTATGGGTAAAAAGGGGAGCAATTAGAACTACAGAGCAAGGGCCAGCAAATGGCTTATGGAGAAGTTCTCGTGGACTTAGACTTTTGCTGTGTTGTGAATTGTGAGAAAGCCCAGAAACAAGAAAAATGATATCCAAAATGTTCAAGAGAGGAGGAGACTCCACAGAACCTCTTATTAGTACATAAACAGGTGCATTGAGGTCCTTATTTTTTAGTCTAACCCCGGGTTTGACTCAGGCTTGTTGATTTTTCTATGTCAGAGAAGTCAATAAACTTTGTATGGCTGAACTTGCTACTCCTTCAGTGATTTTTCCTTTTATGATACAAACTTTGAAATAAGGGTAAAAAACTGAAGATTTTTAACAAGGTTGATAAGGTGTTGTGGCATCAAGCCCAGACCTTATTGGCCCTTCATCTGAGGCTTTTTGACATGACAGTACAAGCCATCCCCAATTAACTGTTTATCAGTCTGAAATTTGTCCAAGGTAGTCACATCAACACACACCACACCATCCACATAAACACACACAGGTATAGGGGTCAAGTTTTCAATGTCGACAAAGGTAGACACGAACACTCAAGAAGGAGGCGTATGTAAAATGTCATCAAAAGTCTTATTCACTGAATTCTCAACTCCAGAGTGTGTATTTTCCATAGATGTATAATATGAACTAGACTGGGCATTGCCACTCAGCTGTTGCCAATTTTTCCCAGCAGCCACTCACAATATTGCACTAAAAAACATTCCCACGGGCCCAAAAAGCATTTTCCCCCATACGCCACCATCAGTTATCAGTAAACTTTCCTTGAGCTGAAAAAAGCAATTAATTAATTAAAGCACAGCCCTCAGTGAGCAAGCAGCTCTACATGGATAGAAATGGTGGCCAGTTGGTCAGCTGATCCACCACTTTGGTCCAGACTGAAATATCTATCTATAACTATTTGATGGACTGGGATGAGGTTTCATACAGATATCCTGATCTCCATGAAGCCCACTGGCTTTCCTTGTAGAGTCACAAGCGGGCCTAAATTGTCACTCATGAACTTTCTCAACATCTACGTGAAGAATTGGCACAGAATTCTTTTTATAGACATTCATGTCAGCTAATGACTTGATCCTGATTTTTCCTCTAGCACCACCATGAGGTGCACATTTGTGATTCGATGTGATCTAACGCCATCAAGTCAAAATTTCAAATCCCACATTTTGGTTTATGACTTGCAAACCTATTTACAATCCCATGAGCCTCTGCAGTGCTTGGTAGTAACTGTTAGAATGTTAGACATAAGGGTATATGTGTTTCTTGACGTCTGTGTAGCACTACCTGTTGTATCTGTTTCTATGTTTCTTTTCCTTCAAGTGTTGTTTTTATAATGCATCACATAGCCTGTATATTACTTGATTTTCTTCTACTTGAATTTCTATTGATGGAAAATGACTCTACACTCCTTGGCTGCACTACAAAAATTTAAATGGTCAATACATTTTACTAAGTACTTGCAACTTTGTTCTTCATATACTCTGGAAAAGGTCTTGTCATGTTTGGTCCACTGGATAATGACTTTGATCTCCATCAAACAACAACAAAGCATGCATAAAACTTTGTTCAAACAACTTTTATTTGTGAATTCAAGGTGCCAATTTATTTTCACATTTTCTTTTAGCAGTTGCATTGATACATACATTCATATGTCTTGTCACAGTGGTGTACAAATCTTTGTGGACAAGTGCAATTGTAACAATGTTAAAATGAATTGATGTAACACGTTCCAAAGTTCCAGTTAAAATATACAAAAATAAAACAGCAGTAAAACCAGCAAAAGCAATAATCACTGGATATGACATGAATATAAAAAGATAAAAGAGAGTGAGATTAACTTATTATAGCAAAGGCTGACATCACAAATATATATATGCTTAAACTCTGGTGACTCTATTCTCATTTAGAGCGGCTACATAAACAGCTCAGCCAGTAAATGGTTTAGTACTTGCAGGTCAAGAAGTAGTCGTTCGTCAGCACACGGTACAGCCTCTTGCTCCTCAGGCTGTACTCAAACATGTAGGATCCACTGTAGATGTAGGCGTAACCTGCAGAGCAGAACAGTGAGCCTCACTGTTAGTTTCTGTGCAGACCTTTTCTCATTTCAGCAATCTAATAAAAATTTAAGTGCTACTCACCTCTGTACTGGAAAGCTGCGGTCACCTTGTCGGTCAGGCTGGAGAAGGTCTCATACACCGGTTTAGGGAATCCTTGGTCCACTGTCTTTGTGGCCTCATCATAACTGAAGATACACAGACAGGATTTAGACTCATTCACCATCTTGTAAACCATCATCTGACCTGAATCAGGCATCTGAATTCATCTCACGTCATGAAACACACCTGTAGTAATTGTGGCCCACAAAGAACAGAGTCTTGCGAGATTCCTCATCATACATGGCCGCATTGACTTTCTTCACCCTGCTGGGCAGACCAAAGCTGGAGAGTGATTTAGGGTAGCCACGAACAAGATCATACCCACTAAAAGCCCAAACTCTGTCACCTGTAGACAGATAAGAAGAACATATGTTTTTAGTATATGCACTGAAAATAAATAATGTCATCTTAAGAATAGTGTGAGAATAGGAGCTTTAGGTAGATTTAGAGAACAAGTACAGTACCTTTAAAGATCAAGACATTGTCTGATTGTTGACTTTCATAAGCAGCATCGATGTGGCTGGGGGCATCGGGCCAGAAGTTTGTGATGAGGGTCTGCTGAGGTGTGGTGCTCTGAGGATGGCTACGCCAGAAGAAGCTGAGAACACACAAAACAGTTTGTAAGTCAGCTGATGTATGAGGAGAAAACACTCTCGTTGGACTTCAGCATTTAGATATTTGAGCGTTCTACAGTGTGTCTACGATACCTGTCCTTGAAGAACAGCATTTCTCCTCGCAGGGTGGTGACGGCATCCAAAACCAGGGTCAAATCACAGGCGTCAGGGGTGGTGGGGGCTGTAGGTCTGGGCTGGAGAGGATCCTTGTCAGGGTTTTCACCTGGAGGTTAAATGAAATCAACATCTCACTGAAGTGAAGTTGTCCATGATTATCAAAGATTGTGCTGTAGTGTTTTCAGGGATTTCTAATAATGATCCAGCCAGTTAGTACTGACCATAGAGAGACTGGATGCCGTTGACATCATCCTGGGGCAGAACAAAGGTGTCGGGGTCACTGAATGAGTACACAGGGTACATGAGAGCACCAGGATTATTAGAGTGAGACAAGCCCAGGGAGTGACCAAACTCATGGGCAGCCACCAGGAAAAGGACGTAGCCTGCAGAAAACACAGAATAATTCAGGTTATAATAGTTATATGGCACATTTCATGGGACAGGAGTAGACGCCATAAAATAAAAAGCAAATAGGAAAGATCAAATATGACAAAAACATATAAGATAAGAAAGTATTACATGTATAAATACATATACACTGTAAAAATAATCGTTTTGTGGGCTGCCTTAAAATTTGATGTTCACTGAATTTTAAAAGGCAAGTTGGTGATTTTGTAATCATTCAAAACAAGTAAACTTTTCTAGTCTAATAAACTTGATATTAATTCAGTTGTCAGCAACAGTGCACACTGGGGAAGTCTACTAAATAATAATAATAATAATAATAATAATAATAACAACACTGATTTTAAATTCAACATTTTACCCATTAATGATACACTTTAAACCCAACTCAAAGCTTGCAGAAGGTGTGTTTTAGCCTGCTTTTAAAAGAACACGCTGCGATAGTACACCTCAGTTCATCATGTCAGTTAAACACACACTGACAGAGTGGTTTAGTAAAGGAGACACTATGCAGAGCAAAAATAACAAACTGACCAGTGTTTGAGCCGACAGTGAAGGTCTCATCATCGTCAAAATGAGCATCTCCTCCAGTGCCTGTAGATGGGGCGAAGGCGTGGGCCAGAGTGCCATCAGGACCATCAAAGGGGTAGTAGTCACCATGAGCTGTTGGCAAGAACACATTCATGTCAGGTTACAGCTACAAGCCATGGACTGAAGTAGTATAAAAACAGCAAATCAGAGCTGGGTGTTCAGAATAAATCTTGCTTCTATGATTAGTTAGCTGTCCAACACATTTAGTCAAAGCTAAGATGTTTTATGGGATGTCACAGCCAATAAACTGAGCATAGAGAGAGAATATAACTGGTAAAAACACTCACCCAAGCGGCCAAATGAGATCATGATGTCAGCTGTGCCACTGTAGATCCTTGTGAACCTCAGAGGAGTGACTTTGGCCCAAACCTGCAGAGCTTTCTCTACGGAGTCATCAATCTCTGACACAGACATGTCAGGTGTGTAGTTCTCTATCCTGTAGGACAAAAAAAATACACTTAAATAAAGAACTAATACAATTCCTGGAGTAGGTTTCTCTCACATTTCTCTAGATCCTTTACCTGTAGGTGAGGCTGTTTTTCTTCCATTTGAGGTCACCTCCAAACGTGGAGAAACTGGCAATTTTGCCGTCTGGAACACCACAGCGAGGCTTCTTCATCATCGCCAAGGTGTCAGCATCCAGCGTCCCGGTGATCTGCAGACCAAAGAATCTCTGCATCTCAGTCAGCTTCTTGGTCAACGGGCTGACTCCCCGTCTGATAACTGGGCCGGTCTCCTCCGTCAGGTTGAAGAAACTCGTCAGGTAGCTCTGCAAGAGAGAACAAGAGAGAACAAGAGTTGGATACTTCAGTCTGCATCAGCAGTAGAGCAGGCATAACAGCATTCAGAATTCCTAGATCATTCAACTGTCCACGCGTAGTCTGATGCAAAACAGTGAGATGATATGCAGAAATCAAGCGTACATACCTTTGCAAAGTCTTCATCTTGCTCCGTCACCTGTGGTATTGGCACGCAGTAGGCTGCGACTGCCAGGCTCAGTAGAACGCTCAGGTTCAAAGCCTTCATGTTTCTCATGCTCGTTGAATGTAAGTTGTTTTCGCTGTGTTCTGCAGGCAGCTGTTTTATAGGCTGAGGATAGGGGCGTGTTTAGCAACTACCACCTTGATGCAATGACCCAGTACTCCTTTTATGGATAAGACTTTGTGGTGCTCAAAGGGCCAAAAAAATACATTAGAAAAATTCAAAACCCGTGTCTCTTTCGAAAAATCATGCAGTAACTACTCTCTTTCTGCAACCAGAACTACTTTCTTTTCTGCTAGAAAGAACAACATCAAACTGCTCACAGTAAGGTCCGTGGATTATCTTGAACAACCACATCATGATTTCTGGAAAAAGACACTGGTTTAGAACTTTAAGTGTATTTCTTGGTGCTTTGAGCATCACAAGCCAAGTGCCATTTAGTCCCATTACATTGGAGAGAAGGCAGACATCTCTACAATGATTTCTCCAAAACTCTGCAACCCACATCAAAAACACCTAGATACATAAAGAGCGCTAAAAACCACAGGAAATGTATTATTGATTTTGGGGTCAACTGTTCCTTTAAGTCAGGTAAATGCAATAGTTCATATACATTCCATCAAAAACATTCCTCATCTTGCATGAAATCCTTTAAATTGTCTAACTTCCAATATGTATTTTGTAAGCCTTTGAAAGAATCTGAAAATATTTGAATATGTGTAACATTCTGAGTTATGCAGCATTTTTTTACTGACAAGTTTTTCGGCAGCACTTGCCTTTTTGCCCCACTTTGGCCTCAAGAAAATTTTCCACGTCAGCGTGTCACTTATTGTCTGACCCTGACTCACAACTTTCTTTAGCCCTCATGTTGTTGCTTCGTCTGTGTCACGTCATTATGAATGAAAGCCCTCATATTTTATATTTCCAATGAAAAGTTCAACAAGTTAGGAAGTATAGTTGCTTATCATTCATCATGTTGTGAAATTTTATTTTAAATTTTACAGCCCCTTTTGATGTGAATCACACATGAGAAAATATTCATTCATTCACGCGTCATTCGTCAGCTATCACAATTTTTGTGTCCTTGGCAGATATAAAAAAGCAAAAACACATCTCTCTTTTTTTTCTCCCTTGACATATTCACACTCACTTGACACCAACAGGAACATACAAACATTAAATGGTAAATCAGTCACTTTTATTAAATAAAAAGTGGCCCTATGTGTGACTTTTGCTATATCTCCTTTGTCCCTGGTGTCACAGGTACTGGTAATATCCACTAGCAGCACACAGGCGTGGTCAGACGTTTGGTAATGACCTTTATTAATATAATGGCCAAACAGGAACTTGATCAGGTGAAACAACACAGGTAACAGTTCGTACTGCAGGCAAAGAGCCAAAACACAGTCTCTGAGGTCCGGGATTGAGGGACGAACCAAGCCGAACCCGGAAGTGGGACCGTGAGCAGTGTCGTGAGCCCACGGACACAAACAGTTCTGTTCGGCTGCTGGCGAAGGTGTCTGGGAGGGGCAGGCAGGCAACACAGCGCGGGTCACAGGAAAAAAGGAACTAGAGACGCTGAGGATGAACTCGTGGTCGGGGATGGAAGGCTGGTGTGTTTACCGGGAGTCAGATGAAGCAGGCAGGTCATAGGCAGGCAGAGTTGGTAATGGGGAATAAAACCAGGAACACCGGAAAGTCTTGCATCGGGGTGAAGAACAAGATGGCAACAATTAAGTGAGCTGGAGAGGCTTATATACCGGGTTGATTGGCTGATGAGCAGCAGCTGTGGTGCCAGGTGAGTGGAGTGGAGGGATCAGATGGGAGTGGATGGCAGGTGGAGTGAGGCAGAGGCAGGATGAGTGGACAATTGACCCTTGACTAAGCCCCGCCCTCCTAAGTTACTGTTGCTAAGCCTGCTGTGCACATGGTACAACGTTAATGCTAAAAGCCTGAGGCTAAAGCTAGCTTACATATCGGCAAATATTGGTCAGATGGTGAAATATGGTAGGTATAGCTACATGATAGATGAAAGAAATACACTATTATTGTGGGAAAAGGAAGTACAGAGACTCGATCAGTGCAGCTGACTTTAAGACAGGTCACCCAGCCAGAAGAGCCAGACTGCAATCGCAGAAGATAGGAGCTAAGCTAACTTGACTTACACCTGAGACAGTGAGCCAGGGTGAGATCGATCATCATCGACCCACTTTGATTCTACATCAGCCCACATCCTCCTCCTCAAACCCCCACAGAACAAATGCAGATGCAGTGATATCGAACAAGTTTGGCTGGAGGTAAAGTTACTGCAACTAGTAAACTAGCATTAGTAAGCCGGACATGCTAACATTTGCAGTTTATGTTTGATTTTTGATTTGATTTGATTTATTCACACATCAAAATAATATATAGACCATTCAACAAATACAACACAAATAAAGATGTGTGAAAGGGACACCCAAAATAAGCTACCCAACATAAAACACAATAAACAGTAGACATGATAAACAGATAAACAAACGGTCCCCAGACACTACATCAGTCCGATATTTACCACAGTTAAAGTTATTCTGAACATATATTCTAAACATACATCAGCATCAGAAAGCACCCCAGATACTCAAGAAATGCGGGATCGGGTACCAGCGAGCAACACATCAAGTCAGTTTAACACACAAACTCAAAGTCACTCAACCCTCCAACATGGTCAGCTAATTGCTGATCTCAAAAAATATCAGCAAATCAATAATCTGGAATTACAGGATACAAATCAAATCAAAACATCTGGGCACCCCTAAGGGCATGAGTTCAAAATTCCTCATATGTAGATAACAGCTTCCTCTTAAGGTTCTTCTTGAAAAGGAAAGCACAATGTGACATTTTAATGTTGTCTTCTAGCTTGTTCCATATCTGCGGTCCTCTGCTCACAATACTCAAGCTGGTGCATTTAAGCCTTTGTTTTTTTCCCATAATAAGATGTTTTTTCCTGGTGTCATATGTGTGCAGAGGGAGGCAGACTGGAACAAGGTGACATAGTCGGTAGTTTAACCCATGAACAACCTGATACATCATACATGCATTATGAAAGACATTGTACTCAGCAAGCCTCAGAAGACCATACGTGCAGAAAAAAGGGCCAGTGGAAGCACTACCTCTGGACCATGACAAGACACGTATAACTTTCTTTTGGAGGATTTCTAATTTTTTGAGGTGACTAGGAAAGGTGTTGCACCATATAATATTACAATAATTAATATGCAGTTCAAATAGAGATTTGTATAAAGTAAGGAGTGCTGAAAGTGGGAGAAAATTCCTTATCTTAAAAAACAAACCAACATATTTAGATAATTTTTTTGTTAAATTATCCATCCACCCATTTTCTGTAACCGCTTATCCGTGAGGGTCGCAGGGGGCTGGAGCCTATCCCAGCTGACATTGGGCGAGAGGCGGGGTACACCCTGGACAAGTCGCCAGTTCATTGCAGGGCTTGTTAAATCATCAATATGGTATTTGAAATTTAAGTATTCAATTCAATGTGGACCCCCAGAAATTTTGTAGAATTTACTCGAACAATATCCTGCCCGTTTATTTTAAGACAAACATGTTCAGCATTTTTTTGATCCTTACTGGAGCAAAAAACAATATAGTTTGTCTTGCTAATATTGAGAGATAGTTTGTTGCATTTAAACCAAGTTTTTTGGACATTCAACCCTGCCTAATTTTAAAATTGAATATTGATGTAATTCTAATTTTAAACATAAATGACACAAAACAGTCCATTTTAATGAAATGTGTTGTAAGAAATATTAATATTACCTTTCACTGTCATTTCTACTTCCATTTGCATTTTTTTAGTATGTGAGACAGCCTATATGGCACTTCATCATATTTTCTGGAAGGACACTTCACCACATTTTGTACACTACAGGGCACCATAGAGGGCACTTTATGATGTTATGTCCACTGGAAGGACACTTTGGAGGGCACTTTACCACATTTTGCCTACTAGAGGGACACTCCAGAGGGCATTTTGTCACGTTTTGTCCTCTAGAGGGGCACTTTATCATTTTGTCCACTGGAAGGGCATGTTAGAGGGCAGTTTACCACATTTTATGCACTAGAGGAGCACCACAGAGGGCTATTTTGTCATGTTTGGTCCACTGGACAATGGACATTATCATTTGATCTCCTCCAACTAACAATGACAAGAAATACATACTGTAGTGATCAGCTAGTGCTACCACGGGAGGTTACTGAAGTTCATCCCCCCACACACACACCCCTCTTCGGCGTCACGTAGACACGTCCGCTCTGGAGCCAATGGCGGCCGACACCTCTTCGTCTTATATTGATGGTGATTCTCCAAGATGGTGGGCGCGTAGTTTGACAAGGGAGTGATGAGGCCATCCTGCGGAAGATAAAACGTTTGACGTGCATCTTTCTTTTTGTCCACAATAGTCCGCACATTCACTGGAGGCCGTGTTGCTGAAGCCAGGTTGTTGAATCACCGGAGAAACGGAACAGTGGATCATAACCTCTTCGTCCTCCTCAAGTTTGCAGCGACTGCTGGAGTGACTCCTGACTGACTTGACAAATACGTGGACTGAACTCTTGAGAGGTGACTCCAGCTAGCCGCAAGTTTATTTTTTGTTCTTCCTTTTTTTTCTTTTTTTTTTTTTTTTTGTGGAAAATATTGAAGTGAACTTTTTGGAATCCAGTGAATTGTTTCTGGTTTTTTTTGTTTGTTTGTTTTTTTTTTTTTTTTGCATTGAACTGAACTGAACTGGGGAAAAGCTTTTTGTTTTGGGATTCTTTGGGGGGAAATAACGGACTGCATTTTTTGAATTTTTTGTGTACATGCTCTTATTTTAATACTTTATGTGCGGTTGACAACCTTTTAAAAGAAAATACTGACTCACACCCTGATGAGGTATTGTTAGGCGCTGACCTAACTGGCACCCCAAACAAACATTCAGTCAGACCGTTAGAATACAGCTTTGCTCAAACAACTTTTATTTGTGAATTCAAGGTGCCAATTTATTTTCACATTTTCTTTTAGCAGTTGCATAGATACATACATTCATATGTCTTGTCACAGTGGTGTACAAATCTTTGTGGACAAGTGCAATTGTAACAATGTTAAAATGAATTGATGTAACAAATTTCCAAAGTTCCAGTTAAACTTCATAAAACACACAAAAATAAAACAGTAACAGCAAAAGCAATAATTAATCACTAGGGATTTTTGATGATGATTCAGCCAGTTAGTACTGACCATAGAGAGACTGGATGCCGTTGACATCATCCTGGGGCAGAACGAAGGTGTCGGGGTTTCTGTATAAGTACAAAGGGTACATGAGAGCACCAGGATCATCAGAGTGAGACAAGCCCAGGGAGTGACCAAACTCATGGGCAGCCACCAGGAAAAGGATGTAGCCTGCAGAAAACACAGAATAATTCAACTTTACTTATATAGAGCATTTCATAGGACAGGAATAATAAAAAGATCAAACATGACAAAAACAGAAAAGAAAGTATTACATGTATAAATACATATACACTGTAAAAAATAATCTCTTTGCAGGCTGCCTAAAATTTTAAGTCCACTGAATTTGAAAAGGCAAGTTGGTGATTTTGTGATGATTCAAAACAAGTAAACTTTTCTAGTCAAATAAACATGAAATAGTTTAAAGTGGATAGTAGAAAAATGTATAAGATTATTGAAATTAATAAATTATTGCATATATAAAAATATATAAACTGTAAAAAGAAAAGTTTTAACTTAAAAAGTGAGTTTGCATGCTGCCTTTAAATTATATTATGTTAGATTATTGTGAAATGGTTCAAAAGAAATAAAGTTTTCTAGTCAGCTAAACTTGATATTGATTCAGTTGTAGGCAACAGTGCATGCTGGGAAGTCTGCTAAAATGGTGTTCATGTTTTTAGGAACTTAATTTAATGAGGTGATTGAATTCTGTATACACACTGACAGAGTGGTTTAGTAAAAGAGACACTATGCAGAGCAAAAATAACAAACTGACCGGTGTTTGAGCGGAAAGTGAAGGTCTCATCATCGTCAAAATGAGCATCTCCTCCGATGCCTGTAGATGGGGCGAAGGCGTGGGCCAGAGTGCCACCAGGACCATCAAAGGGGTAGTCAGTCACCATGAGCTGTTGGCAAGAACACATTCATGTCAGGTTACAGCTACAAGCCATGGACTGAAGTAGTATAAAAACAGCAAATCAGAGCTGGGTGTTCAGAATAAATCTTGCTTCTATGATTAGTTAGCTGTCCAACACATTTAGTCAAAGCTAAGATGTTTTATGGGATGTCACAGCCAATAAACTGAGCATAGAGAGAGAATATAACTGGTAAAAACACTCACCCAAGCGGCCAAATGAGATCATGATGTCAGCTGTGCCCCTGTAGATCCTTCTGAACCTCAGAGGAGTGACTTTGGCCCAAACCTGCAGAGCTCTCCTTATGGAGTCATCAACCTCTGACACAGACATGTCAGGTGTGTAGTTCTCTATCCTGTAGGACAAAAAAATACACTTAAATAAAGAACTAATACAATTCCTGGAGTAGGTTTCTCTCACATTTCTCTAGATCCTTTACCTGTAGGTGAGGCTGTTTTTCTTCCATTTGAAGTCACCTCCAAACGTGGAGAAACTGGCAATTTTGCCGTCTGGAACACCACAGCGAGGCTTCTTCATCATCGCCAAGGTGTCAGCATCCAGCGTCCCGGTGATCTGCAGACCAAAGAATCTCTGCATCTCAGTCAGCTTCTTGGTCAACGGGCTGACTCCCCGTCTGATAACTGGGCCGGTCTCCTCCGTCAGGTTGAAGAAAGTCGTCAGGTAGCTCTGCAAGAGAGAACAAGAGTTGGATACTTCAGTCTGCATCAGCAGTAGAGCAGGCATAACAACATTCAGAATTCCTAGATCATTCAACTGTCCACGTGTAGTCTGATGCAAAACAGTGAGATGATATGCAGAAATCAAGCGTACATACCTTTGCAAAGTCTTCATCTTGCTCCGTCACCTGTGGTATTGGCACGCAGTAGGCTGCGATTGCCAGGCTCAGTAGAACGCTCAGGTTGAAAGTCTTCATCTTTCTCGTGTTTCGTTGAATGTAAGTTGTGTTTCTGTGTTCTGCAGGCAGCTGTTTTATAGGCTGAGGATAGGGGCGTGTTTAACATTTACCGTCTTGATGCAATGACTCAGTACTCCTTTTATGGATAAGAGAGGAAGTTGGTCTTCGATTGCTCATCCAGCAAAACGTTTCCCAAAAGATGATGGTGAGATTCTTTCATCACAGACTGTACAAGTCTCATGAAATTAAGATTAAAACAATCTCATCTATTTTCCCATTCATTTGCAGATTTAGTTTTGTTTTGTTTGTGTTTTTTGTCTGTTTGTTCTTGTTTTGTCTTTTCTTGCATCAGTTTTCGGTTGTATTTCTCTACTGAAAAATGTACTTTCTGATTGTAGTGGGGTATCTTAAAAATTAATTTGACAAAAAAGAAAAAGAAAACAGTATTTATCACCATATGAGATATCAACGTTTATTTGTGTATCTAAATTGTGTTGAGAGCCAGATCTGTACAAAACCAAAAACAAATAATAAAAATAAAAATACAATCAAATAAAATACTGAAAATAGTAATAGACATGCAGATGGGATACGTGTGGTAGAATCCTTTAAAGGAACAGTTCACCCCAAAATCAAAAATACATATTTTTCCTCTTACCTGTAGTGTAATTTATCCATTTTTTTTTTGGTGTGAATTGCTGAGTTTTGGAGATATCAGCTGTAGAGACATCTGCCTTCTCTCTAATATAACGGGACAAAATGACACTTGGCTTGTGATGCCCATAGCATCAAAAAAATATTGAAATAAATAATACAGATAAATATTTGAAAAATTCAAAACCTGTGTCTTTTTCCAGAAATCATGTAGGAACTACTTTCTTTCTGCAGCAGAATCAACCAGAACTACTTTCTTTTCTGCTAGAAAGAACAACATGAAACTGCTGACAGCAAGGTTCTGTGGATTATCTTGAGGAATCGGGTCATGATTTCTGGAAAAAGACACTGGCTTTGAATTTTTCAAATGTATTTCTTGGTGTTTTGAGCAACACAAACTGTCTGACCTTGACTCATAACCTTCTTCAGCCATCATATTGTTGCTGCATATGTGTCACGTCATTATGAATGAAAACTGTCATATCTTACATTTCCAACGAAAAGTTCTAACAAGTTAGGAAGTATAGTTGCTTATCATCATGTTGTGAAATATTATTCACCACAAAATCCAAACATGATGTGAATCACACATGGGAAATTTTTCAGTTTGGTTTTATCTTCTTTTATAAATATATATGTGTCATTCATAAACTATTGCAATTTTTGTCTCCTTGGCAGATATAAAAAAACAAAAACACATTTCTCATTTTTTATTCTTGTCACACTTACTTGACACCAACAGGAACATACAAACATTAAATGGTAAATCAGTCACTTTTATTACATGAAAAGTGGCCTTATGTGTGATTTTTGCTATATCTCCTTTGTCCCTGGTGTCAGAGGTACTGGTAAGATCCACTAGCAGCACACAGGCGTGGTCAGACGTTTGGTAATGACCTTTATTAATATAATGGCCAAACAGGAACTTGATCAGGTGAAACAACACAGGTAACAGTTCGTACTGCAGGCAAAGAGCCAAAACACAGTCTCTGAGGTCCGGGATTGAGGGACGAACCAAGCCGAACCCGGAAGTGGGACCATGAGCAGTGTCGTGAGCCCACAGACACAAACAGTTCTGTTCAGCTGCCTGGGAGGGGCAGGCAGGCAACACAGCGCGGTCACAGGAAAAAAGGAACTAGAGACATTGAGGATGAACTCGTGGTCGGGGATGGAAGGCTGGTGTGTTTACCGGGAGTCAGATGAAGCAGGCAGGTCATAGGCAGGCAGAGTTGGGGAAGACAGAGTTTAATCCATTCACCACACGTCTGCTCTTGTGTTTCATGTTTTTGAGAGACAACAGAAAAGACGTCACCGTCCAGACTCATGAAAAGCAGAGAATCGCTCTTCTCTGAGCCTCCTGCACACCGTGTCAACATGTAGAGAAATGGAAAGCTTGTCAGCTCTAGTTACGGTTGCTAAGCTATGATTGGACAGTTGCTGTTGCAGGTGGGGCTTAGACTGCAGACTGTGACACCTGGGCCAGATTCTGGACATTCAAACCTGCTTAATTTTAAAGCTATAGTGCATAACTTCTACATGTCCATAAATGTCCGTTTCACCCAAGCCACTACTAGAGGAGATGACACAATGCTGATTAAGCCGATCGGCTCCTCTAAAATCTCGCGGTATTTTTCAATATATATCATTTTTGCTTTGCTTGTCAACCGACGACATTCCCGCGCTGGCGCACAGGAAATGACACATTTTACCTCACAACAAGAAGGGAGGGGGAGGAAGAGTGGAGAGTCTCATAGCAAGAGGCAGAGCGCAGGTAGAAGAGAAAGCAACATGGCGGAGAACCATTGTCATAGTCATTGAACCATAGTCATTGTGAATTTGATCAAACCTGGGCTATCTCCTTTTCTTGATCCTCTCCAGTATGCTTATCGACAGGGCCAAGTACTGAGGATGCTATTATTAGTGTGTCCCATCTCGTCAGTACGAATACGAATACGAATACGAAATACTTTATTGATCCCCAAGGGAAATTCATTTGTCTGTAGTCTCATCTATTTGTATAAGAATTATAGAGTCTGATGGCAGTTGGTATGAAAGATCTTCTGTATCTCTCTGTCCTACAACGAAGAGAGAGAAGCCTTCCACCACCATTATTTCTTTGGTCCATCAAGGTGTTATGCAGTGGATGATCCATGTTGTTTAGGATGGCCTCCACCGTCCTCATTGTGTCTCTCTCCACAACTTCCTCCAGAGAGTCCATCCTTACTCCGATCACAGAGCCAGCCTTTTTCACAAGCTTATCCAGCCTCCTTGCTTGCTTTTTTCCCAAACTTCCTCCCCAGCAGACTGCAGCATAAAATAAAACACTTGCCACAATAGACTGATAAAACATCTGCAGCATCTTACTGCAGATGTTTAGAGATCTGAGCTTCCTTAGGAAAAAGAGGCGGCTCTGACCCTTTTTGTAGAGTGCATCTGTGTTAAGGGACCAGTCCAGCTTGTTATCCAGGTGTACACCAAGATATTTATAGTTTGTTACCACCTCGATGTCCACTCCACAAGTGTTCACAGGCTGAAGAGGGGGCTTGGATCTACGGAAATCAATGACCATTTCCTTTGTCTTTGATGTGTTTAGTATGAGGCAGTTTATGACTCCAGTCACTGAAGGATTTTATCAAATCCCTATATTCAGATTCCTGTCCATTCCTTATACAAGCTACAATAGCAGTGTCATCTGAGTATTTCTGGATGTGGCAGGACTCAGAGTTATATTTAAAGTCTGCTGTATACAATGTGAACTGGAATGGAGCCAGGACAGTCCCTTGTGGAGCCCCTGTGCTGCTCATTAATGTCCCAGAAAAACAGTTCCCTAACCTGACAAACTGTGGCCTTTCTGTCAGGGAATCCGTGATCCAGGAGACAAAGGAAGAAACCACTCCCATCTCTATGAGCTTGTTTTTGAGTATGTTGGGTTGGATGGTATTAAATGCGCTTGAAAAGTCAAAAAACATAGTTCTTACATAAGCGCCAGATTCTTCCAAATGAGAGAGGGAACGGTGGAGCATGTAGAGTACTGCATCATTCACTCCAATGTGTTCTTTGTAGGCAAACTGCAGGGGATCGAGTTTGTCTTTGACCTCAGGCCTCAGAAGACGTAGAATCAGCCGCTCCAGGGTTTTCATGATGTGTGAAGTAAGGGCCACCGGTCTGTAGTCATTTAGTTCAGCTGGACATTTTCTTTTTGGTACCGGGACAATACAAGATGTTTTCCACAGAGCCGGCACCCGCCCCAGCTGTAGACTCAGGTTGAAGATTTTGTGAAGAGGTTGGCACAGTTGGGCAGCACAGTCTTTAAGCAGCCTTGGACACACACCATCAGGGCCAGCTGCCTTCCCAGAGCAAAGTCTCCCGAGCTCCAACCTCACCCCTGTCTCAGTGACAAACAAGGGTGGAGGAACAGGTGTGTGAAGAGGAGTAGCTGCAGTCGCGGAAATGTACCCATGTGGAGGAGGAGGTGGAGGCGGAGTCATGATGGAGATGCCCAGATGTTGTTGAAGAGGAGCCATGGTGGAGGAACACACTTGTGGAGGAGGAGGAGGAGCCATGATGGAGATGCCCAGATGTTGTTGAAGAGGAGGCATGGTGGAGGAACACACTTGTGGAGGAGGAGGAGGAGGAGGAGGAGGAGGAGGAGGAGGAGGGGGCCATGATGGAGATGCCCAGATGTTGTTGAAGAGGAGCCATGGTGGAGGAACACACTTGTGGTGGAGGAGGAGGAGGAGCCATGATGGAGATGCCCGGATGTTGTTGAAGAGGAGGCATGGTGGAGGAACACACTTGTGGAGAAGGAGGGGGAGGAGGAGGAGGAGGAGCCATGATGGAGATGTCCAGATGTTGTTGAAGAGGAGCCATGGTGGAGATGCCCACATGTTGAAGAGGAGGAGGAGGAGGAGGAGGAGCGGCAGTGGAATGGGATGTGACCTCAGTGTCAAACCTGTTGAAGAACTGATTGAGTTCATCAGCTCTTTCCACATCACCCACGATTGGCTGTCTTTTCTTTTTGTTGTAGCCAGAGATGGTATTTATTTCTCTCCACACCTCACGGATGTTGTTATGATGTAAATTCTTCTCTATCTTCTTTTTGTATTCCACCTTTGCCATCGTCAATCTCTTCTTCAGCTCATGTTGCACCTGTTTGAGCCGTTCTTTGTCACCCTCTCTAAAAGCTTCCTTTTTCTGATTGAGGATTGCCTTTATGTCACTTGTGATCCAGGGTTTGTTATTGGGGAAACAGCGTACAGTCTTTGTAGGTATGACTGTGTCTCTACAGAAGTTGATGTACTCAGTGAAACAATCAGCCTGTCTATCAATGTCCATACTGTTCTCATCTGTTTCCAGAAGCACATCCCAATCAGTGCGTTCAAAGCAGTCCTTTAGAGCCTCACTAGCCTCAGGTGTCCATTTCCTTACAGTGAGTGTAGTTGTAGGTTCCCTTTGCACACAGGGTTTGTAACAGGTCTGCAGAAGAACCAAGTTGTGATCTGACCTGCCCAGTGGTGGTAAGGCAGTATCTCTGTAAGCTTCCTTGACATTGGCATACAGCAGATCAAGGGTTTTGTTTTCTCTTGTAGCACAGTTAACAAATTGTGTAAATCCAGTCAGGTGGGAGGAGAGGGTAACATGGTTGAAGTCTCCAGATATTATTATAAGTGCCTCAGGATGTTTAGTCTGTATCCTAGCAACAATTTCATGCAGAATTTCACATGGAACATCAGCCGTTGCACAGTAAGCACCTTGAAAAACCCAAGGCTTACGCCCGTATTTTATTTGCTGATTTTAGTTCTGCTTTTGACACTTTTTGTCCTCAACTGCTTATCCAGAAACTGATCAACCTGCAAGTTAATCCCTGGATTGTCAAATGGTTTTATTCTCTTTTAATCAACAGATCACAACAGGTTAATGTCAATGGTACACTCTCTGAGGCTAAAAGCTGTAGTACAGGGATCCCTCAAGGAGCAGTGAGCTCTCCTCTTCTATTTACCCTGTACACGAATAAATGCCGAAGCAGCCAGCCCAATAACTTTATCATCAAATTTTCAGATACTATCATTTTAAGTCTTCTGTGTGCCGGTGACTGTCCCTCTGGTTATTTTAATGAGATTGTTTCCTTTTAAGGACTGGTGTGAGAGACACCATCTCATCTTAAACACGAATAAAACTAAAGAAATGATCTTTGACCCCAGGGCGTCTGAAAGTCACAGCTGTGTTGTAATTGGTGACTGTACTATTGAGTAGGTGGAATCATACAAATATCTGGGTGTTAATATCGACAGTTCTCTTAAATGGAGTGTGCATGTTGAGTCTTTATGCTGTAAACTTTCTCAAAGACTGCACTTTCTCCGCAGGCTCAGACTGTTCGGAGTCAGCCCAAAACTTATGTTGACTTTTTATAATGCTGTCTTCGATAGCTTGATCAGATACGGTCTTGTTGCTTGGTTCGGTACCCTCTCCATCCAGAACAAAATGATGATCGAGAAGCTGATCAAATCTGCTATGAAGGTGATTGGACAAAAAAACTACTCATCCCTTCAGTCTGTTTTTGAGAAGGTCACTGTAAATCAGGCACACAAAATCCTTAATGACCCTTCTCACATTCTACACTCTGAATATGAGCTGTTACCTCCTGGGAGACATTTTAGAGCAAGTAAACATAAAACTAATGGTTACAAACTCTCTTTCCTCCCTACGTCCATCACTCTTCTCAATAAAACAGTCGCTTAAACTTTTATTTGGTCTTATAGGGGACTGAGCCTTTACTTGGCTATTAGTTTTATCTGGTTTATCTGGTTAGTATCATAATTTCTACCTGATTTTATTCAGTCCTTTTATCTTGCTGTTGCTTTTCATTTATTCATTTATTTTATCTTACTGTAAACCTGTTTTATTTGACTATTGCTGTTGGGACCCTTGTTTGTTGGCACTTTAGCACTTTCGCACTTTATTGTGGACTTAAGGTGCTATGATCCTGAATGATTTTGGACATTCAACCCTGCTTAATTTTAAAACTTAATATTGATCTAATACTAACTTTAAACAACACACAAAAAAAGTCAGTTTTAATGAAATGTGTCATATATTGTAAGAAATATTAGTATTTTATGCATTTTTTCATGAAAGGAACATCTGTTCCTTGGGGTCACTGTCATTTCTACTTCCATTTGCATTTTTTTAGTATGTGGGACAGCCTATATGGCACTTCATCATATTTTCTGGAAGGGCAACTTAGAGGACACTTCACCACATTTTGTACACTATAGGGCACCACAGAGGGCACTTTATTATGTTATGTCCACTGGAAGCACACTTTGGAGGGCACTTTACCACATTTTGCCCACCAGAGAGACACCTCAGAGGGCATATTGCCATGTTTTGTCCTCTAGAAAGGGCACTTAGTAGGACATTCTGTCATGTTTTGTCCACTGGACAGGCACATTAGAGGGCAGTTTTCCACATTTTATCCACTAGAAGAGCACCACCAAGGGCCATTTTGTCATGTTTGGTCCACTGGACAATGACCATTATCTTTTGATCTCCATCAAACAATGACAAGAAATACATACAGCTTTGCTCAAACAACTTTTATTTGTGAATTCAAGGTGCCAATTTATTTTCACATTTTCTTTTAGCAGTTGCATAGATACATACATTCATATGTCTTGTCACAGTGGTGTACAAATCTTTGTGGACAAGTGCAATTGTAACAATGTTAAAATGAATTGATGTAACAAAGTTCCAAAGTTCCAGTCAAACTTAATAAAACACACAAAAATAAAACAGTAACAGCAAAAGCAATAATTAATCACTGGATGTGACATAAATATAAAAAGATAAAATAGAGTTAAATTAATTTATTATAGCAAAGGCTGACATCACAAAAATAAAAAATATTTCAAAAACATGTAAGGTGCTGTTCTCAGGGCATATATCCAGTATAAAACCCTAAGTGTATACCAGTATAATTATATATTATTGTGGATACTTTAACTCTGGAGCCTTCATTCTCATTTAGAGCGGCTACGTAAACAGTTTAGCCGGTAAACTGTCTAGTTCTTATTGCAGGTCAAGAAGTAGTCGTTCGTCAGCACACGGAACAGCCTCTTGCTCCTCAAGCTGTACTCAAACATGTAGGATCCACTGTAGATGTAGGTGAAACCTGCAGAGCAGAACAGAGGCTCACTGTTAGTTTCTGTGCAGACCTTTTCTCATTTCAGCAATCTAATAAAACTTTAAGTGCTACTCACCTCTGTACTGGAAAGCTGCGGTCACCTTGCCGGTCACGTCACGGAAGGTCTCATACACCGGTTTAGGGAATCCTTGGTCCACTGTCTTTGTGGCCTCATCATAACTGAAGATACACAGACAGGATTTAGACTCATTCGCCATCTTGTAAACCATCATCTGACCTGAATCAGGCATCTGAATTCATCTCACATCATGAAACACACCTGTAGTAATTGTGGCCCACAAAGAACAGAGTCTTGCGAGATTCCACATCATACATGGCCGCATCGATTTTCTTCACACTGCTGGGCAGACCAAAGCTGGAGAGTGATTTAGGGTAGCCACGAACAAGATCATAGCCATTGAAAGCCCAGACTCTGTCACCTGTAGACAGATAAGAAGAATATATGTTTTTAGTATATGCACTGAAAATAAATAATGTCATCTTAAGAATAGTGTCAGAATAGGAACTTTAGGTAGATTCAGAGAACAAGTACAGTACCTTTAAAGATCAAGACATTGTCTGATTGTTGACTTTCATAAGCAGCATCGATGTGGGTGGGGGCATCGGGCCAGAAGTTTGTGATGAGGGTCTGCTGAGGTGTGGTGCTCTGAGGATGGCTACGCCAGAAGAAGCTGAGAACACACAAAACAGTTTGTAAGTCAGCTGATGTATGAAGAGAAAAGACTGTTATGGACTACAGCATTTAGATATTTGAGCGTTCTACAGTGTGTCTACAATACCTGTCCTTGAAGAAGAGCATTTCTCCTCGCAGGGTGGCGACAGCATCCAAGACCAGGGTCGAATCACAGGCATTAGGGGTGGTGGGGGCTGTAGGTCTGGGCTGGAGAGGATCCTTGTCAGGGTTTTCACCTGGAGGTTAAATGAAATCAACATCTCATTAAAGCAAAGTTGTGTGTAATTAATTGTGCAGGAGTGTTTTCAGGGATTTTTGATGATGATTCAGCCAGTTAGTACTGACCATAGAGAGACTGGATGCCGTTGACATCATCCTGGGGCAGAATGAAGGTGTCGGGGTCACTGAATGAGTACACAGGGTACATGAGAGCACCAGGATCATCAGAGTGAGACAAGCCCAGGGAGTGACCAAACTCATGGGCAGCCACCAGGAAAAGGACGTAGCCTGCAGAAAACACAGAATAATTCAACTTTACTTATATAGAGCATTTCATAGGACAGGAATAGTAAAAAGATCAAACATGACAAAAACAGATGCGAAAAGAAAGTATTACATGTATAAATACATATATACTGTAAAAAATAATCTCTTTGCAGGCTGCCTAAAATTTTAAGTCCACTGAATTTGAAAAGGCAAGTTGGTGATTTTGTGATGATTCAAAACAAGTAAACTTTTCTAGTCAAATAAACATGAAAAGTTTAAAGTGGATAGTAGAAAAATATATAAGATAAATGAACTGGTGAACTGTAAAAAGAAAAGTTTTAACTTAAAAAGTGAGTTTGCATGCTGCCTTTAAATTATATTATGTTAGATTATTGTGAAATGGTTCAAAAGAAATAAAGTTTTCTAGTCAGCTAAACTTAATATTGATTCAGTTGTAGGCAACAGTGCATGCTGGGAAGTCTGCTAAAATGGTGTTCATGTTTTTAGGAACTTAATTTAATGAGGTGATTGAATTCTGTATACACACTGACAGAGTGGTTTAGTAAAAGAGACACTATGCAGAGCAAAAATAACAAACTGACCGGTGTTTGAGCGGAAAGTGAAGGTCTCATCATCGTCAAAATGAGCATCTCCTCCGATGCCTGTAGATGGGGCGAAGGCGTGGGCCAGAGTGCCACCAGGACCATCAAAGGGGTAGTAGTCACCATGAGCTGTTGGCAAGAACACATTCATGTCAGGTTACAGCTACAAGCCATGGACTGAGGTAGTATAAAAACAGCAAATCAGAGCTGGGTGTTCAGAATAAATCTTGCTTCTATGATTAGTTAGCTGTCCAACACATTTAGTCAAAGCTATTATCTTTTATGGGATGTCACAGCCAATAAACTGAGCACAGAGAGAGAATATAACTGGTAAAAACACTCACCCAAGCGGCCAAATGAGATCATGATGTCAGCTGTGCCCCTGTAGATCCTTGTGAACCTCAGAGGAGTGACTTTGGCCCAAACCTGCAGAGCTCTCTCTATGGAGTCATCAACCTCTGACTCAGACATGTCAGGTGTGTAGTTCTCTATCCTGTAGGACAAAAAATACACTTAATTAAAGAACTAATACAATTCCTGGAGTAGGTTTCTCTCACATTTCTCTAGATCCTTTACCTGTAGGTGAGGCTGTTTTTCTTCCATTTGAGGTCACCTCCAAACGTGGAGAAACTGGCAATTTTGCCGTCTGGAACACCACAGCGAGGCTTCTTCATGATCGCCAAGGTGTCAGCATCCAGCGTCCCGGTGATCTGCAGACCAAAGAATCTCTGCATCTCAGTCAGCTTCTTGGTCAACGGGCTGACTCCCCGTCTGATGACTGGGCCGGTCTCCTCCGTCAGGTTGAAGAAACTCGTCAGGTAGCTCTGCAAGAGAGAACAAGAGTTGGATACTTCAGTCTGCATCAGCAGTAGAGCAGGCATAACAACATTCAGAATTCCTAGATCATTCAACTGTCCACGCGTAGTCTGATGCAAAACAGTGAGATGATATGCATAAATCAAGCGTACATACCTTTGCAAAGTCTTCATCTTGCTCCGTCACCTGTGGTATTGGCACGCAGTAGGCTGCGACTGCCAGGCTCAGTAGAACGATTCAGGTTGAAAGTCTTCATCTTTCTCGTGTTTCGTTGAATGTAAGTTGTGTTTCTGTGTTCTGCAGGCAGCTGTTTTATAGGCTGAGGATAGGGGCGTGTTTAGCATTTACCGTCTTGATGCAATGACTCAGTACTCCTTTTATGGATAAGAGAGGAAGTTGGTCTTTGATTGCTCATCCAGCAAAAAGTTTCCCAAAAGATGATGGTGAGATTCTTTCATCACAGACTGTACAAGTCTCATGAAATTAGGATTAAAACAATCTCATCTATTTTCCCATTCATTTGCAGATTTAGTTTTGTTTTGTTTGTGTTTTTTGTCTGTTTGTTCTTGTTTTGTCTTTTCTTGCATCAGTTTTCGGTTGTGTTTCTCACTGAAAAATGTACTTTCTGATTGTAGTGGGGTATCTTAAAAATTAATTTGACAAAAAAGAAAAAGAAAACAGTATTTATCACCATATGAGATATCAACGTTTATTTGTGTATTTAAATTGTGTCGAGAGCCAGATCTGTACAAAACCAAAAACAAATAATAAAAATAAAAATACAATCAAATAAAATACTGAAAATAGTAATAGACATGCAGATGGGATACGTGTGGTAGAATCCTTTAAAGGAACAGTTCACCCCAAAATCAAAAATACATATTTTTCCTCTTACCTGTAGTATAATTTATCCATTTTTTTTTTTTTTGGTGTGAATTGCTGAGTTTTGGAGATATCAGCTGTAGAGACATCTGCCTTCTCTCTAATATAACGGGACTAAATGACACTCAGCTTGTGATGCCCATAGCATCAAAAAAATATTGAAATAAATAATACAGATAAATATTTGAAAAATTCAAAACCTGTGTCTTTTTCCAGAAATCATGTAGGAACTACTTTCTTTCTGCAGCAGAATCAACCAGAACTACTTTCTTTTCTGCTAGAAAGAACAACATGAAACTGCTGACAGCAAGGTTCTGTGGATTATCTTGAGGAATCGGGTCATGATTTCTGGAAAAAGACACTGGCTTTGAATTTTTCAAATGTATTTCTTGGTGCTTTGAGCATCACAAACTGTCTGACCTTGACTCATAACCTTCTTCAGCCCTCATGTTGTTGCTGCGTATGTGTCACGTCATTATCTTACATTTCCAATGAAAAGTTCTAACAAGTTAGGAAGTATAGTTGCTTATCATCATGTTGTGAAATATTATTCACCACAAAATCCAAACATGATGTGAATCACACATGGGAAAATATTGATTTGGGTTTCATCATCTTTTATAAATATATATGTCATTCATAAACTACTGCAATTTTTGTCTCCTTGGCAGATATAAAAAAACAAGAACACATTTCTCATTTTTTATTCTTGTCACACTCACTTGACACCAACAGGAACATACAAACATTAAATGGTAAATCAGTCACTTTTATTACATGAAAAGTGGCCTTATGTGTGATTTTTGCTATATCTCCTTTGTCCCTGGTGTCACAGGTACTGGTAAGATCCACTAGCAGCACACAGGCGTGGTCAGACGTTTGGTAATGACCTTTATTAATATAATGGCCAAACAGGAACTTGATCAGGTGAAACAACACAGGTAACAGTTCTCAGGCAAAGAGCCAAAACACAGTCTCTGAGGTCCGGGATTGAGGGACGAACCAAGCCGAACCCGGAAGTGGGACCGTGAGCAGTGTCGTGAGCCCACGGACACAAACAGTTCTGTTCGGCTGCTGGCGAAGGTGTCTGGGAGGGGCAGGCAGGCAACACAGCGCGGTCACAGGAAAAAAGGAACTAGAGACGCTGAGGATGAACTCGTGGTCGGGGATGGAAGGCTGGTGTGTTTACCGGGAGTCAGATGAAGCAGGCAGGTCATAGGCAGGCAGAGTTGGGGAAGACAGAGTTTAATCCATTCACCACACGTGTGCTCTTGTGTTTCATGTTTTTGAGAGACAACAGAAAAGACGTCACCGTCCAGACTCATGAAAAGCAGAGAATCGCTCTTCTCTGAGCCTCCTGCACACCGATGTCAACATGTAGAGAAATGGAAAGCTTGTCAGCTCTAGTTACGGTTGCTAAGCTATGATTGGACAGTTGCTGTTGCAGGTGGGGCTTAGCGAAGGATCAATTACTGGGAGAGCAGACTGCAGACTGTGACACCTGGGACAGATTTTGGACATTCAACCCTGCTTAATTTTAAAACTTAATATTGATTTAATACTAACTTTAAACAACAAAAAAGTCAATTTTAATGAAATGTGTCATATATTGTAAGAATATTAGTATTTTATGCATTTTTTTTCATGAAAGGAACATCTGTCCCTTGGGGTCACTGTCATTTCTACTTCCATTTGCATTTTTAGTATGTGGGGCAGCCTATATGGCACTTCATCATATTTTCTGGAAGGGCACCTTAGAGGACACTTCACCACATTTTGTACACTATAGGGCACCACAGAGGGCACTTTATTACGTTATGTCCACTGGAAGGACACCTTGGAGGGCACTTTACCACCAGATCTGTCCAATAACAAAAACAAATAATAAAAATAAAAATACACGTGGTAGAGTCCTTAAAAGAGACAGTTCACCCTAAAATCAAAAATACAGTTTTCCTCTTACCTGTAGTGCAATTTATCCATTTTTTGGTGTGAGTTGCAGAGTTTTGGAGATATCAGCTGTAGAGATGTTTGCCTTCTCTCTAATATAATGGGACCAAAAAAAAAAAAATGAAATAAATAATACAGATAAAAATTTGAAAAATTCAAAACCCGTGTCTCTTTCCAGAAATCATGCACTACTTTCTTTCTGCAATAGAACCAACCAGAACTACTTTCTTTTCTGCTAGAAAGAACAACATCAAACTGCTCATGTAATAGGTTGAAAATGCTATATATTGAGTTTTTATTATTAAACAAAACAACCCCCTTATTTTTTTGAGATAACACTGTAAAGAAATATTCTAATCAGAGTGACTTAAATGCATCGTGGATTTACTCCACCAGATCAGTAGATGGCGCTTGCGTGCCCCCTGTGGATCAGGCTGAGTAGTATCTTCTCAAGCCCCACCTAGCGCGAATCAGAAATAAAATGGCGCTGGCTTTAAGACGCTAATCCAACGTGTCACCTCATTGATCCACAGGTCCTGTAGAAACACCCTCTAAACTCACTAGTTTATGCTCACACAAAGGTGAATGACTGAGAAACTGCTTTTCTGTGTTTTAGGATGACTGTGACGGATATATAGTCTTTTGGTGTGTAGTTGCTTGTGTATATCTGCCGAGCGTTATTAACACAACCAACATGCTAGTTCGCATGCCTTGTGCGGCAAAACAATAATAATGATAATAATGATAATAATAATAATTTTTAATAATTAATAATTTATATAGCACCTTTCATACATAACATGCAACTCAAAGGGCTTTACTGTGTGGCATTAAAAACAACAACATAGGTAAAAAAAAAAACAAAAAAAAAAAAAAAAAAAAACAAGACAGAAATACATAAAATCACAATAATACATACAAACAGCAGTGTGGCATTAAAAAGACGTAATAGAGAATCACAAAGAAAGAGAGTTTTAAAAGTGCCAACAGTACTCACATGTCTGAGGTAACTGGGCAGAGTGTTCCATAGTCTTGGAGCATAGTAGCTAAAAGCAGTTTCCCTGCTTGTTTTGTGGGCTACTTTAGGAACAGTTAAAATACCAGCATCGGCAGATTGGAGTGCTCTTGTTGGTTGATACGGGGTTAAAAGGTCAGAAATGTATGAAGGTGTTATATTATTAAGAGCTTTATATGTTAATAAAAGAACCTTAAAATCAATTCTAAAAGAAATGGGAAGCAAGTGCAGGGTAGCTAAAACAGGAGTTTATCTTTTCCTCGTCCTTGTTAAAAGTCTAGCAGCAGAGTTTTGGACTAACTGAAGTTTTCCAATCAGTCTCTTTGGTAAGCCAGTAAGCAGTGCATTGCAGTAGTCCAACCTGCTCATGATAAATGCATGTACTAATTTCTCTGCATCCTGCTTTCCTAAAAAAGACATTACTTTGGCAACATTCCTGAGGTGAAAGAATGCTGCCTTGGTCACTTTGCCAATGTGGACTTCAAAGCTTAAGTCAGAAGATGACACCAAGACTACTAACCTGAGATTTGGTTTGTTGAGCCAAGCCCCCTAGTATGTTAAAAACTGCCTCTCTCTTGCATTTTGGCCCTAGAAGTAGTATTTCTGTTTTATCTTCATTCAGTTTTAAGAAATTGTAATTCAACCATTGTTTTATTGCTTCTAAACAGGCAATCAGAGAGGAAGGGCATTCGGGCCGGTTGGTTCAACAGAAATATACAATTGGGTATAGCTAGGCGTAGCTATGGAAATTTATGCTGAATTTGTTAATAATGTGACCTAATGGGAGCATATATATGGAAAAGAGCAGGGGACCAAGACAGTTTCCTTGTGCGATACCAAAAGGTAGATCACAGAGACATGATCACCCATACTGGCATAAAAACTCATACCAGTTAAATAAGTCAGAAACCAGTCTAAAGTGCTGCCAGAAAGACCAACCCATTTTTTAAGACGATTGATTAATATTAAATGATCAATGGTGTCAAATGCTGAGCTTGGATCCAAAAGGATGAGGACTGACATTTGATTTAAGTCAGTGGCACGTCTGAGGCCATTCACTATTTTGATTAGAGCAGTTTCTGTACTATGATTGGACCTAAAACCAGACTGAAACTTCTCAAACGAATTGTTCTAATTGATAAAGTTGTTATGTTGATTAAACACTGCTTTCTCCAGAACTTTACTCATAAAAGGCAAGTTAGATATTGGCCTATAATTACTGATATTGTCTCCTGTGTGCAGGCATTTATATCATACAATAAAAAAATTTTCTCATAGGATCTTGTGGTGTACCTCTAGCTTTGTTTTTCTCCAAGTTCTTTCAGCTTTCCTGCATGACTGCTTTAATGCACGAATGTCTTTATTCATCCAAGGCCTTGGTTTATTGTGAGAATGTATTATAGTTTTCATAGGAGCTTTATTCAGTGTGTCAGCCAAATGACTGTTGAATGCGTCTACCATTGCATCCATAGGATGATTCAAAATATCTTGATCTACGGAGTTTGCGAGCTCAGCAAATTGTAACTCAGCAGTGTTATCTAAATTTCTTCTGTTAATTATAGTCTCAGAATGATGTCTTATGGTAGTCAATAAGATATTAAAATATACACAATAATGATCAGAAACATTTATATCACACACCAATAGATCAGTAACAGAGATTCCCCTGGAAATAACTAGATCCAGTGTGTTACCGTGCTTATGGTGGGGGCAGTAACATGCTGTTTAAGTTCAAGGCTGTCCAAGATATTGAGGAAGTTTTGGGCCTTTGGGTCAGATGAGTTATTGACATGGATATTCATATCACCATTTACAATTATTCTATCATTGTTTGTGATAATGAGAGACAAAAGTTCTGAAAACTCAGAGAGAAAACCTGTCCACAGCTTTGGAGGACGGTAATTGTAAGAATGAGTATCATTGGCTCAGCCTTTAAAGTAAATGCAATGTACTCAAATGTGGAGAAATCACCAAAGTTTACCCTTGCACAATTGAAGTTGTTTGAGAAAATAACAGAAATTCCCCCCCTCTGTTATTCTCTCTAACTGAGTGAAAGAAGCTGCAGTTTGGTGGACAAGTTTCAATGAGGACAGCAGTACCATCAGAGCTCAGCCATGTCTCAACAAGAAATATGAAGTAAAAACACTTGTCAGAGATTAAATCGTTAATTGTAAATGACTTTGTGGCGAGTGATCCGACATTAAAGGGACATTGTGTAACATTTTCTGTTGTTTACTGGCCAAAATTGATATCTGCATTTATGTGTTATCATTGGTGTATTATGACCTCCGCTAATAATTTGACACATTCTCGTAAGCGAAGAATTTTAGATTTGTTTATACATACTACGGGTAAGCCGGTAGGGAAGCGCCATGACGGTCTGCCATCTTGAAACTATAGCCTTCGGCAAGGGACAAATAGCACCAACGCGGAATAACTACGCGTTTTCCCTGCGAGCCAGCGCAGAGTGATTGAGACGCCAGAGGAGAAGATCAGCGAGAGAGGCTTACAAAAAATCTACACTACTGCAGCATAATGCAGAACCATGCATATGCAGCAGCAGCACAGGAGACGGTTTCACCATTGCCAAGAAAGCGAAAAAGGGAACTCAGAAGGCAGCGTGACTGGAGCATTAAAAAAAAGAGGATTAACATCGGGCTAGCCTTCCCCAGGTGGAAGGAGCTCATGAAGGAGAAAGATTTTAAAAGGGATGCTGAAGTTGCCAGCTTTCTCCTCGACAAGTAAGTCAACTGTACTGCCTAAATTAGCCTAAAGCTAACTTTTTTCATTCGGTTTTGTTAGACAGTGTTGCTCGTTACCATAGGCAGCATAACAGTAGATCCTGCTAAAATACACCAGCCTCGTTGGTACAGAAGTGTATGTTTATGTGGTTTCAGTAGCTTTCAAAGTCGCGGTAAAAGCCGGCTTTTTGTCACAGTAAATGCCAGCTTATAAAGCCTTCCCACCGGCTTTTAGTCCGGCTTTACTGTGACTGAAAGCCAGCGTTTACCGCGACTTATGAAAGCTACTGACACGACGTAAACATACAGTTCCACCAGAGGAGTAAAACTGAATCCTCTCCCTCTCCCTCTTCCTCTCTCTCTTCCTCTCAATACCGTTGCAGGCGTTGAATCACCCGACAATGATCTCTGATAATGTATGCACATCAAAATGTAAATGGATAATATAACCCGACTAATTAGTACATAGTTCCGAGGATCATAGCGTGTGTGTAGAGCAATATTAGCACTTTGGTAACATTCATTTGTGTTCGTTATCAATTGTAGCTACATTCTAACTTAGCTGCTACAGGGTAACAACATTTTTTTTTTTTTTTGCCTATACACACTCAACACTATATTTATGAAATCACGAACCTCTTCACCTGAGTGAAGACTCCATGAAGTATCAGATGACATGGTTTCATCAGTGTTGTTGAGGCTTTTTGATACGCGGTGGCTACCGTTGTTGCAATAACGTGTTTGAAAAAGTGAGGCGCTAGTGCACTATCGTTTGAATGCGAAACACGATTTCAACGTTAGATGGGAGAAATTCCTACACAATGTCCCTTTAAGTAAAGCCATGTTAGTTGCGGCTGGAACTGACTGTAATTGAATTTGGCGAGGTACAAAATAATATTATTTGGATTTCTGAAACAGTTCTGTGCATATGCCCTCCACCTATATTGTGATCTCAGACTTAAAGGTTAAGTTCGGTTTTTTGACACCTGGACCTTATTGTTATGATTAAATATGCTCGTAGACTCACCCAGACAATTTTGGTGGAGCTCGGAGCCGTTTTCGAGCAATTTAGATCCAGCCGACGGCGTTTTTTCTCATGCCATATAGCGGACGGGCCAGAAATCGAAGCCCCTAAATTAGACATTATCTGCTGTGAAACTCGCTCATTTCACCTACATGTTATAAATGAATGGCCAGTGTTATCACCATGTCAGCTCAACTTCGTTGTTATGGTCATTCGGGCTTTACAAGGATGCGTAACTTTTGGTGACGTCATAGACGTGCGCCGCAGGAACCCCAGCTGAGTAGAGACGCTGTTGTTGCTAGGCTACACGGCAACACGGCTATTTCTGTGCAGCATGGCGGAATATATTATCCTATGTAAGAAGTGTCTGACGACGACTTTGAGTATAAATGGATGCCCGTATCGTTTTGAGCCAGAATACACCGACGAGGAGCTATTTGAAAGGAGGATGCAGAGGGAAAGAGCCAAACAGCTGGCCAGAGAACAAGCAACCACTGCACGTCCACGAATGGGGGCTAACTGGTGGTGTTGTTGTGGACATTGCACGATGTTTCACAGCAGATAAAGTTAATTTAGGGCTTCGATTTCTGGCCCCGTCCGCTACTATGGCATGGAAATAAACGCCGCCGGCTGGATCTAAATTGCTCGAAAACGGCTCCGAGCTCCACCAAAATTGTCTGGGTGAGTCTACGAGCGTATTTAATCATAACAATAAGGTCCAGGTGTCAAAAAACCGAACTTATCCTTTAATAATTGGAATAATCAGCATAGAGTGCATCTGGGCACAAGGGGGGCTATCGAGCCTGAACCTTGATGAGGTGATGATGAGGGCGGGGGGGAATAAGTTAGCCTGACTGGAAGTGACCAGTGTCAAGACAGAGCCTCTCTGGTCACCTGGACATGTGGCGGGCTTAGTCAAACTGCGTGAGCATTAAGAACTGTATGGAATATGTTGTGCGTTAAAATACGAGCACCCAGCCTGCTAGGATGGATGCAGTCCTTTAGATAAAAAGACGGACAGTTCCAGAAGAGGTTAAAATTGTCAATAAAAACCATGTTGTGCACTGTGCAAGCAGACTGGAGCCATGCGTGAAGGCTAAGAATCTGGCTAAAATGACCGACACTTCGGCCAAGTGGAGGTATGGGGCTGGAGATAAAAACATGCTTTCCACAGCCGTTCAGCAAGTGGAGGAGCTTGCTAAAATTCTGTTTTCATATTTCAGAGGTCTGGCTGGAGATGTCATTGCAGCCGACATGGATGATGACATTCTTAACACAGGTGTGCTTCGCTAAGAGGCTAAGAGGGCTGGGAATCTTGACCATGATGTCCGCTACCCTAGCACCTGGGAAACAGTATTGTCACTGCTGACCTTCTCCTGACGTGCCCTATTTTTGACTCACCGATAACCAGTGTGTTGAGCAAGGCAGGTGGTGGAGATGTAGATTTCGTCCTCGGTGAGGTAGCAGAGGACGGGGGCTGGACAGAGGAATTGGCGGAGTAATGTCCCTGCGGAGCCGGAGTGATGTTCGGCATTGAACGGCGGGTTGTGGGGCGAGAGGCTCATCCAGGTATGTTCACCAAGGGAGATGGAGATCCGCTGGACCCGGATGATGTGATGGGAGGTGGAGGAGGCTGCTGGTTCCTGGATAGTGGGGAAAATCATGGAGGTCGAGGATACCGCATCGGTTTTCCAGCTGGATGCCATAGGCTGTAGGAGTGCGAGCAGAGAGCCTCCCCTTCTTTTTGTGCTTGCCGACAGCAACCCAGGGCTCCAGTTGTGTGAGTTGAACTGACTGGGGCTTTGGGCTTTGCCCCGAGCTGGAGCTAGGGATCCTCTGGAAAGGCCATTGGACCAGGATCGGACGCAGCGCCCTGAGCGCATGCTGCAGCAGGAAGAGTAGAGCCAGCGGCCGGAGTAACAGCAGCAGCCGGCAGAGTGGAGCCAGCGGGAGGAGTGGACCCAGCGGCCGGAGTAGCAGCAGCAGCAGCAGCCAGCGGAGTTAAGCCAGCGGGCGGAGCACCAGCAGCAGCCGGCGGAGTGAAACCAGCGGGCAGACCAGTAGCAGTGGGCAGAGTGGAGTCAGGGGGCTGAAAGGGCCCTGCAGCCGGAGCAGCAGGGGCATCGGACAAATACGGAGCAGTGACCTCCAGTTCTTCATTGTTGACAGAGACTTGTGTGGGCCGAAGAGGATAGTATCCAAGTGTCTCTCAGCTTCTTGGATTTCGTACAGCGTGGATATCCTCTGCTCCAGCTCAATGATCTTTTTGCCGAGGTAGACACAGCTCTTGCAGCCAGATGGCGAGGTAAGTGGGGCCATGGTCACTTTAGAGTGTGTGCTCAGCTTGTTTCTCTGTTAGCTTAAGGTGCTCTGTTAGATCAAGGTGCCCGATTGCTAATATCCTTACTCCGGTTTAAATATATACTTAAAAACGTTCAAGACCTTAAAAGTGTAACAGGAAATATGGCTAAAAGTAGATAAAAAGGCAGTTTATGACAGAGCCGTTCAGCGGTGAAATAAAACGCTGACAAAACACAGACGCATGCACAAGACATGCAGTATTACAGTATTACATTTACAACAAAGTTGTAAATGTTACTGTATATCTCATAGTGATGATTTGAGACATGTAGATGTATTTTCAGGTTGCTGAGTGAGTTCACCATAAACTCTCTCTTTGAGAGTAGCGTTTGTTCTGCTTATATTGTTGTTAAGCTGCTGCTGCCATGTTGCGCATTTTGCCAACGGAGTGCATTGTGAATGTTTAAGCTGAATTAGCAGCGTTAGCACAAGAGTCATGATGCAGTTATGTGCAAATTGTTTGTTTTTATTGTAAATTTGGTATTTTTGTTCTCTTCTCTTCTGGCTCTCAACGAAGGCGGACGCTTTTTTCTGCTCCCTCCCTGCCCTTATCTGCCCTGCTTACTGCTCTTTGTCTTGTGCTGTCTCTGTCGAATCTATTGGAGCCTCTCTCTGCATTTCTCTCCGAAATCTAAAATCATGGATTTGATCAGCTGGTCTCTCAATGCAATTGACCAAATTTTCTCGACAAAGAGAATGGGTAAAGGTGAACCCTCCTGCCCTGACGGAACGCATGCAGTCGGATACACGATGGACTCCTACGAGAAGTGGAGGATCGTGTGCCTGTCGATCCTTTCCGTTGAGGATGTTGAAGATATCTACATAATTGGAATTATGATATCAGGTATGCTGCTGTTTGGAGTTAGCAGCTTCCTGATCTATCGCAAAGTTCGGAAGACGTTGGCAGCAAATTTGGCAATGGAGAAGCTGCCTGTCATGACTGAGGGAATGTGCAGGGCTGTCAACACTCAGACTCAAGCGATATGTGAGCTCAATCGCAAGCTGGATGCGATTTCTGAGCTCCTTCGCAGGATGGATGCCAACTAGGAGAAGTTGTCAGCTCGGCTCGGCTGAAATTGGCCATCGAATTTGGATATATTGAAACAAGCCACCGTGAGACTCAGAGAGACTCAAAGGCAGACAGAAAAATTCCAGTGTCGGCCTGTCCCAAAACAATTGTTATCTTCATTGGCTCCCTGAGATAACCAGCCTACCCAAGGTCGGCTATCCCTACACTCTCCTGGATGTTTATGCAGACAAGATGCTCCGGCCCTGTCTCCCCACCCCACCACCCCCCTACTCCTGTGAACTTTGTTTCTGATCAGAACTCTCCGGGTCGTCTCCACGGCAACGGCCGTGTCTTCGTCATCAGCCATACGGCAGAGACAATGGTTGAGTCTGAGTGGGAATGAAGGACATGGGCTTACGCATACATGAAGACACTAATAACACATACACCCCCCATGACTCAACGCCTCTTGCCCCCCCCCTCCCTCCCCTGTTGCAGTATAGCATGGAGGGCTGTCGCGGTGCAGCCAAGGGCGCACGCACCCCCCCAGTGTCTATGCTGGGACACCTCCCCTCCCCAACACCCTCCCCCCTCCCACATGTGCAGGTCATCGAGTTTTGTTGTAATGTCATATTATGTTGCTTATGTGCTGAGGTGTTTTTTTCCTAATCCCACACTGTGCCCCCCTGACAGGAGCCTAGTTTGGGAGTTGCTTTTTTTTCCCCTCTTCCTCCCTCTTGTTCTCCTTTCTCTCTAAGTAAACGGGGCGCTGCTTCAGGTGGCTGACCCACAGTTCCTCCCGCTCCTGTCCTCCCCATGTTATATATCACTGTCTGTTTTTATGTTTCTTGGACGGGTTGTAACTGAAATGCAAATTTCCCCCCGGGGGATCAATAAAGTATATTGAATTAATGTCTGTTTCAGTCATTTAACAAATTTAATTTATTTTTCTAATTATTAATCTTTTATTTACACTTATTTTGTGATTGTTTATATTTGCAGTTTATAGACCAGTATTGAAAATGAACTATTTTTCTACTGTTTTGTGAATAATATTGATAGTTACCTGTTACCTGCTGTTACCTGTCTGTGCTCTTCCGGATCTCCGACTTTTAACCTGTTTTTAACCTATTTTTAACCGACCTTTAAATACTTTCACTTGGACCACAGTTGCTTTCTAACCATCATCTACAAAATGCCAGCTATGCCCTGCACGGACAGCGTTCTGCTTCAAAAAGCAAATAAAAAAATTGCTGACCTTAAGGATGACATCAGACAACTCTCTGATGAGCTTAAGAAGAAGGACACCCTCCTGACAAGCTTCGTGGAAGTGGCGGCTGCCCAGTCCCAAAAGTTATCCTCACTCAGCGCAGCCCTCCATGACACCGCCGTATGGGACTCACACAGCGACCCACGGCCCTCCTCTGCTCCACACCCAACCATGATGAGCCCTGGTCTGAAGTGCTGGTCCGTGGCCGGGTGAGAGACTTGAAAGGCGCTCCTCGCCTGAGTCTCTCTAACCGATATGCGGCATTGGCTGCAGATGAAAATCTGGTCCACTCAACTGATGTACCTCCAGCAGCGGTTATTCTTCGTCAGGAGCTGAAACCACCGCCTCTTGACATCGAAAATTTTCCCCCGCTTTTACCTGACAGCGATCGGGTGTCAGCAACTGCTCAGACGTCAGGAAGCCTCACAGCGGCATCCCCAGCGGCCTGCTCCCTGCTCCACGTCGTCCCCTCCTCAGGCATCGGGAAGGTCTACTGCGGATCCTCAACAACCTGCTCCCCGCTCCACGACGTCCCCTGCCCGACTTAGGATTTTGCAAGAGGCCGTGCTCCGACGCTCTGGTGGCCCTGCTCCAACTCGGCCGGAGCCGGATGAGCATCTTATTCCCAGGCCCGACGCTGCGTCCTTACCGCTCCGGCCTGCCCAGACGCACAGTGTGGACCGGGTGTCATCAAACCAGGAGACCCCTCGCTCTCATCTCCTCGTCCCCTCTTTTCTCCTACTACGTTGATAGAGGGAGATTCATTAATGAGGAATGTCCGGTTTTTTAATGCCACCACACACTGTTTCCCTGGAGCCACAGTACCAGACGCTAATCCAACGTGTCTCCCCATTGATCCACAGCCAGTGCACCACAGATCCACAGTGCTTTTTAGCCTGTGTATCACATGTTGCTGGGCCAGATACCTCGAGGTCTGACACTGGTTACACTCACAGCAAAGACTGTGGATTATCTTGAGGAACTGGGGCATGATTTCTGGAAAAAGACACTGGCTTTGAATTTTTCAAATGTATTTCTTGGTGCTTTGATCACCACAAACTGAATGCCATTTAGTCCCATTATATTGGAAAGAAGGCAGACACCTCTATGGCTGAAATCTCCAAAACTCTGCAAGTCACACCAAAAACATCTGGATAAATAAAAAGCTCTCAAAAACCACAGGAAATAGTATTATTGATTTTGGGGTGAATTGTCCCTTTAAGTCAGGTAAATGCAATAGTTCATATTACATTCCATCAAAAACATTCCTCACCTTGCACGAAATCCTTTAAAATTTAAGTTTTTCAGCAGCACTTGCCTTTTTGTCCCACTTTGGTCTCAAGAAATCTTTCCACACCAGTCTGTCACTTATTGTCTGACCTTGACTCATAACCTTCTTCAGCCATCATATTGTTGCTGCATATGTGTCACGTCATTATGAATGAAAACTGTCATATCTTACATTTCCAACGAAAAGTTCTAACAAGTTAGGAAGTATAGTTGCTTATCATCACCACAAAATCCAAACATGATGTGAATCACACATGGGAAATTTTTCATTTTGGTTTTATCTTCTTTTATAAATATATATGTGTCATTCATAAACTATTGCAATTTTTGTCTCCTTGGCAGATATAAAAAAACAAAAACACATTTCTCATTTTTTATTCTTGTCACACTCACTTGACACCAACAGGAACATACAAACATTAAATGGTAAATCAGTCACTTTTATTACATGAAAAGTGGCCTTATGTGTGATTTTTGCTATATCTCCTTTGTCCCTGGTGTCACAGGTACTGGTAAGATCCACTAGCAGCACACAGGCATGGTCAGACGTTTGGTAATGACCTTTATTAATATAATGGCCAAACAGGAACTTGATCAGGTGAAACAACACAGTTAACAGTTCGTACTGCAGGCAAAGAGCCAAAACACAGTCTCTGAGGTCCGGGATTGAGGGACGAACCAAGCCGAACCCGGAAGTGGGACCGTGAGCAGTGTCGTGAGCCCACGGACACAAACAGTTCTGTTTGGCTGCCTGGGAGGGGCAGGCAGGCAACACAGTGCGGTCACAGGAAAAAAGGAACTAGAGACACTGAGGATGAACTCGTGGTCGGTGTAGCATCCCCGGCTGAATGATGGTCATGCTCTTTAACTGAGGCTTCACAGTGTTTTATTCCGTGAACCATTTTTTTTGTTACATACACCATGGAACATCGTGTAACGCCATGTAACACCATGTAGCACCGTAAGAGCTATGAGAAAGAAAATAAAAAATACATAGTTATCCTTCTGTATATTAATGACTTATTTTAACCTTACAGGTTTTACACAATGAAATGAAATACTGTATTTATGTATATTTTAACTGCTAGTAACACGACTGATGTAACAATCATGAATAAAATACACATTCTTAACTGAATGACAACCTCCTATGGAGTGCATTGTATTTATAATATTTAACAGAAAATAAACATTTTAATCGTTCATTTTAATCACACATTGCCTTTTAACCGCATGAAATGCTACACAATACACACAAATACCTTCTGTTACACTAGCAGAGCAAATAAAGAAGCAACCGGAGCTCTGTTTATGACAACCGACCCCGACAGACCGACGCGGTAGGTCAGCTAATGAGTTAGCACTCATGCTAGCCATAACTTAAACACATTACAAAGAGCGTTAAGTAAGTTAAGTAAGTATGAAACTTCGAGCCTAATGCTCCACACACATGACAGGCGATAAACGAACCTTGTGCCCTTATCAGCCAGGTGCTCATGAAACACACTCTTTCTTCCTTTTAGCAGACACACTTTTCACTTCGCAGACACATGTTTAGCTCTGTTGACACACTTTCTTGCTACTGATAGAAGATCGGAAACTCGTATTTTCGGCGAGGCGCTTTCAAAATAAAAGCACAATTTTACGTCTGCTCTAAATAAAGAAGATAAAGGCCTGGCTTTAAAGAATATAACTAAATAAACATAAAACACATTTATAGCAATAATGTGGGTAATGTTAAAGGTCATTTACACTCCCACCAAATCATTACTGGTTTTCATCCCCTTATTAGATGTAAAGCATGAATGATTTCTAAACAAATGTGACCTTTCATTTTCAATGCAATAAAGAATGACCATAAACTCCTTTTACTGTAAAGGATATAGTTGTGGAGTGAAGGGGGTAGTTAAACAGTCTCTAGGAGCAGGATCAGCTTTTGCACTGGACGTTCAACGATGGATGGCTTGCCTGTACGCTGTCCCTCCTTTCCTATTTTCTGGTCTCCAACACGAATCCTGACTCTTCTCACGAGTCCATCTTTATCAGTCACTGTCTCCACAACTTTAGCCAACTTCCACTCGTTGCGAGGCTGATCTTCTGCCTTTTCCATCACGATGTCACCGACTTTGAGGTTTCTCTTTGGAGTATGCCAACGTTGTCTGGTGGCGATGTTGTAGACATACTCTCTCCTCCACTGGCCCCAAAACTGCTCTGCAAGGTACTGAACACGACGCCACCTTTTGCGAGCATACATATCCTCTCTGATGAATCTGCCGGGAGGTGGTAAGGCTGCAGTGGGTTTCATGGTGAGCAGGTGATTGGGCGTTAGCGGCTCTGGACTATCTGGATCATTTAAGTTGTCAACTGTAAGTGGACGACTGTTCACAATAGCTGCTGCCTCATAAAAGAACGTCCGTAGAGAGGCATCGTCCAGCCTGCCTGCTGAAGGTGAAAGAGTGGAGCGAAGAACATTTCTCACTGTTCGGATCTGTCTCTCCCATACGCCCCCAGCATGGCTTGCATGCGGAGCGTTCATGCTGAAGTCACACTGCTTCTCAGCCAAAAACGTTGTGAGACGATTAGCATCCACTTGCTTGAGAGCTTCACTCAGTTCATTTTTAGCTCCAATGAAGTTAGATCCTTGATCACATCTTATATCTCGTACTGCTCCTCTTATAGCAATGAAACAACGAAGTCCATTTATGAAGGCATCTGTCGACATGTCGTCTAACATTTCAATGTGGATAGCTCGACAGCAGAGGCAGGTGAAAAGCAGGCCGTATCTCTTTTGTACTTTGCGTCCTTGTTTGGTGAAAAACGGACCGAAACAGTCCATTCCACAATAGGTGAAAGGTGGTGATGGATCCACACGCTCTGGCGGCAAATCTGCCATTCTCTGTTCCTCTGTGGACCTTCTGAGTTTTCGACATGTAACGCATTGATGCAGATGCGCTGCCACAGCTCTGTTGATTCCTGGAATCCAGTACCCATTTGATCTGATCTCATTAATAGTCAAGCCTTTTCCTTGATGTTGGACATTCTCGTGACAATGAGCAATGATTGTTTTGGTGATGGGGTGACTCTTTGGGAGGATTATTGGATGCTTCAGTGAGGTAGGGAGTGATGCGTCTTTTAGTCTTCCTCCCACCTTGAGGAGTCCATCCTGATCAAGAAAAGCATCCATCTGAAACAGTTTACTCTGAGAGGGAAGCTGAGATGTCTCACGGAGTGACCTTAACTCTGCTGGATACACTTGTCTCTGTAAGTCTTTTATGATGATGCAGTGTGCGTCTTCTCGCTCTTGTACAGTGCTGTGGTCTGTTGACTTGTCATGTCTGACACGACGAATGAGACGAGCTACAGCTTGGATTGCCTTTGACCATGAAGAAAACTTTGACAAGCGGTCTGAGAGACTCAGCTGTTCCCATGTTTGTGTGTTTAGAGTCTGAACCCTTTTGACTTCAGGATCTCCAATCTGTATTTCTGCGCTGACGTCTGAAGCTGGAGGTATCTCTTTCTCCCACAAGAACTGAGGTCCTTTAAACCAGCTTGATGTGACAATCTCCCCTGCGCTTGATCCCCTGGATGCGATGTCTGCGGGGTTGTCATTAGTTGCGACATATCTCCATTGTTGAGGAGATGAGTTGAGATGAATTCTCTGTATCCGATTTGACACGAAGGTGTGAAAATGACGCGCCTCATTGTTGATATATCCCAGGACCACTTTAGAATCAGTCCAGAAATATTCAACAGCATCTGACAAACCAAGCTCCTCCTTGAGAGTGTTGCTTGCTGTGACTGACACGACAGCGGCTGCCAACTCTAGCCTAGGAATTGTTGTGACCTTGATTGGAGCTACTCTGGATTTTGCCATAACCAAAGCACAATGAACATTTCCATTTTCATTCACTTGTCTCAAATATGTACACTGTCCATAACCACATGTACTTGCATCAGAGAAATGGTGTAACTCCTTTCTCACCACTCGTCCGAAACCAGGAGGCACGTAGCAGCGTGGTATGGTGATTTTCTCCAAGTTTGCAAGATCATTCTTCCAGCGTTTCCACACTGGTTGCAGTTCACTGGGAAGGGGATCGTCCCAGCCTGTACCGTGCCTGCACATTTCCTGGAGCACTCTTTTCCCCGTGAGCAGGAAAGGGGCAACAAACCCCAGCGGGTCGTAAAGGGAGGCGACCGTAGACAGGATACCACGTCGTGTTGCTGGCTGGTCCTTCAAGCAAACACGAAATCTGAAGGTGTCTGATTCAATGTGCCAGTGGATCCCCAAGGCTCTCTCTAATGCCACATCCTTGAAGGCCAAGTCCAACACTTTCACTTCAGCAGCACGCTCAGATGCAGGTATGCTCTCAAGGACAGATTTGTCATTACACATAAACTTATGCAGTCTCAATCCACCAGCAGCACAAAGTTTCCGTGCTTCCTGTGCAACCTGAACAGCATCACTCACATTTTTTACACTAGTGACACCGTCATCAACATAAAAGTCTTTCATGATGAACTGTGAGCCAAGGGGAAACTCACTCTCATTGTCCATTGCAAGTTGTTTCAGTCCGTAGTTAGCGCATCCTGGCGATGACGCAGCACCGAAAAGATGCACTTTCATTCTGAACTCCTGCGGCTCTGCATTAAAGTTGCCGTCTTTCCACCAGAGGAAACGTAGATAGTCTCTGTCAGCTTCATACACATAGAACTGGTGAAACATTTTTTTCAATATCGCACATCAGTGCAACATGGTGCTGTCTGAATCTGAGAAGCACGCCGTTCAAACTGTTCAGCAGATCTGGGCCTGATAGGAGATGATCATTCAGGCTAGTTCCCCTGTACTTAGCCGAACAATCAAAAACCACACGGAGTTTGTCAGGTTTTCTCGAGTGATACACTCCATGGTGAGGAATGTACCATTTCTCTCCTTCCTTCCCTTGATCATGAACTTCTTCTGCCTCACCCTTTTCAATGATTTCATTCATGAACTTCACATAATGTTCTTTGTACTTGTCATCTTTTGCCAGCTTTCTCTTAAGGTGACTGAGCCGTACCATTGCTAGTTGTTTGTTGTCAGGGAGATAGGGTCTCTCTTTAAAGGGGAGTGGCATCTCGTAGTGTCCATGAATGTTTCTCTTGATTCCTTCCTTCAACACATCCAGGAAGTGGATGTCGTCCTGAGACACGGTCTTTGAGTCTTTATTTGCATCTTTAAAGTCTGACTCGAGAACCCTGAGGGCCTCTGCTGGGGTCACCGGAGGAAGCTCTCTGACAGCAACTCTGTGGCACATGTTTGTGACGCTTGGTGAGTCGTGGTGAGGTGATGAACAGCCTACAATACTCCACCCCAGGTCCGTCAGAACTGCATACGGTTCGCTGTCTCCTCCAAGGATTACCTGCCGTGGTGCCAGTGCCCTTGAGCAATTGTAGCCGATCAGCAGACGACTTCACACTCCAGCTGTGGTGGGATTTCATCCGCTATTTTGATGAGATGATTCCAGTGCCGTGCCGTGTCACAGGTAGGAATGTGTGTTCTATTCACTGGTATACAGTCCTTGGTGTAAGCAGGAGGGAGATCTATGTGGATTGCGGAGCTGTAGCCTCTCACTCTCAAACCTGACACTCTTTGACTATGCATTAATGCATCCTTTCCTGTCATTGTCGTTAGTTTCAGTCTTACAGGATGTGTTTCAGTCTGTAAACTATTGCTGACTTCTTGGTCAATGAAGACTGTATCACTTTGGGTATCAAGCAGTGCATAAACAAGTCTTTCTGTACCTGGATTGTTGACAGAAGAAACCCACACTGGCACAATCATTGAAGTGTTGGTGGATGGCTCCTTAGTTGTCACGCTGAGAGACAGTGTGGTTGCTGTTTCCTCTGTGGCGCTTTGATTTGAGACCGACGAGGGTTTGGCCTTAGTATAGTTGTCGTCATGGAAAAGCGTGGGATGCCTTGCCTTACATTTGTCGCATGAATGTCTGTTACGGCAGTCCTTGACGCTATGGCCTGACTTCAGGCAGCCATAGCAAAGTTTCTTTTCTTTCACATATTTCCGTCGCTCCTCCAGAGCTTTCCCTTTGAACTCAGGACAGCGATGAAGTTGATGTTTACTGTCTTGACAAAACACACATGGTGGCCTTAAACTTGTTTTTAACTGTCCTTGTGTCTCAGTCTCTGTAACTGTCTGTGTGTGAAAAACACTTTTAGACTTTCTTTCTTTCAGGTGGCGTTTCTCTGTGTTTGTCTCTGAGGAGTGGAGTGCGTGGAGTGAAGTAATAGGATTACATGCAATTTCTGCCTCTGTTACAATGAAGAAGACAAACTCTTGAAAGGTAGGAAACTCCTGATCGTCTCTCATGACTTGAGTGACTTTGCGGTTCCACTGTGATACTGCCCAGTCAGGTAATTTTTGAACAAGTTTCTGATTTTCTTCACAGTCGTTTAAAATATCCAAGCCTTTAACATAAGGCATAGCTTCCTGACATGAATGCAAGAAATCAGCAAATGCTCTCAGTCCCTCAGCATCTCTTGGATGGATCTTTGGCCAGTTTGCTAGTTTTTCCCTGAATGCTTTCTGTATGACAAAAGGCTGCCCATATCTTTGGTTGAGACGGTTCCAACCGTCTCTATATGCTTCTTCATCATTTCTGTAAAATATGCCATCAAGTGTCTTTCGAGCTGGACCCCCCACATATTTTTTCAGAAAATGCAATTTGTCAGCTGAAGCAATGTTCTTTCTGTCTATGAGGGAGGTGAAGGACGCCTTCCACTCAATGAACTGGATAGGATCACCAGTGAATACAGATGGTTCTGGCATTGGGAGCCTATTCATGGCTATAGTATCTTGGACTGCTTGAGCAAGATATGACACATCTGTCTGTGGAGGTGATGCTGCATTAAGAACATTAGTGGGCTGCTGGATGGGAGCTGAGGACACAGGTTGCTGTGGAGAGACATACTGTTGCCCTCTAGTGTTGTGGTCGACAGAGCAGACACTATCCTCCTGCATTACTTCCTGGTTGTAGACCACCAGTCTTGCTCGTGCAGCTCTAATGTCCTTTTCTGCCTTTAGTCTTTCTAACTCACGTTTTTGAGCTTCAAGTTCTTTCCTCTGTTGCTCCTCTAAGAGCTGAATCTTTTCTTTTTGTTTCTCCTCCTTCATTAACACCTCATACTCTGCTTCCTTTGCTGCTAAATCTGCTGCAGCATCTGCTCTTTTTGCTGCTATGACAGAGTGTTGGCTTAAAGGTGAAGCTGTGGATCCGTAGATGGAGCGGGCATAGTCTCTTTCAAGAAGCTCATGAAGACGTTGCCTTACTGTTTCACTGTCAAAGTCTCCATCAATACCTGATATCCTCTCATAGGCAATTTTAACAATGTCCCTTGTAACTGCCTCACAGGCATCAATACGACGTCTTGTCTCACTAGTTGGTGTGACATGTGCTCTGATTTCCATGTACAGGTTTGTAACACTGTGCTTCCCTTCTTCTAATGTGTCTATTAGAGCTGCAATGTCACGCTCGGGAATGTTCAACTTTAGCTGTTTTCTAGCTTTGCGTGCCTGGACCTTCCATTGTTCATAAATGTGAGACAACCTTTTTTCCTTTTTGTGGGCCTCCTCTTTATTGAAAGCAAGCATCTTCTCCGTAGGAATCCGTAGTCGACCAGAGCGACGAAGATCCTCCTGTTCGTTGTCCTTGTCCATCGTCTGTTCGGAGTCTCTGTCGTCTGGAGGTGCTTTTGACGATGCCTCCATGTTGAGCAGGTACCACAATCCTTGACCATCACATCAGGTCTCTCTGCAGTTGTCCTTGGTCAGAGGCGTTATGGGCCTGATGAGGTAAAGCTCTTACTGTAGCATCCCCGGCTGAATGATGGTCATGCTCTTTAACTGAGGCTTCACAGTGTTTTATTCCGTGAACCATTTTTTTTGTTACATACACCATGGAACATCGTGTAACGCCGTGTAACACCATGTAGCACCGTAAGAGCTATGAAAAAAAAAAAAAAAAAAATACATACAGTTATTCTTCTGTATATTAATGACTTATTTTAACCTTACAGGTTTTACACAATGAAATGAAATACTGTATTTATGTATATTTTAACTGCTAGTAACACGACTGATGTAACAATCATGAATAAAATACACATTCTTAACTGAATGACAACCTCCTATGGAGTGCATTGTATTTATAATATTTAACAGAAAATAAACATTTTAATCGTTCATTTTAATCACACATTGCCTTTTAACCGCATGAAATGCTACACAATACACACAAATACCTTCTGTTACACTAGCAGAGCAAATAAAGAAGCAACCGGAGCTCTGTTTATGACAACCGACCCCGACAGACCGACGCGGTAGGTCAGCTAATGAGTTAGCACTCATGCTAGCCATAACTTAAACACATTACAAAGAGCGTTAAGTAAGTTAAGTAAGTATGAAACTTCGAGCCTAATGCTCCACAACACATGACAGGCGATAAACGAACCTTGTGCCCTTATCAGCCAGGTGCTCATGAAACACACTCTTTCTTCCTTTTAGCAGACACACTTTTCACTTCGCAGACACATGTTTAGCTCTGTTGACACACTTTCTTGCTACTGATAGAAGATCGGAAACTCGTATTTTCGGCGAGGCGCTTTCAAAATAAAAGCACAATTTTACGTCTGCTCTAAATAAAGAAGATAAAGGCCTGGCTTTAAAGAATATAACTAAATAAACATAAAACACATTTATAGCAATAATGTGGGTAATGTTAAAGGTCATTTACAGTCGGGGAGTTTAATCCATTCACCACACGTGTGCTCTTGTGTTTCATGTTTTTGAGAGACAACAGAAAAGACGTCACCGTCTAGACTCATGAAAAGCAGAGAATCGCTCTTCTCTGAGTCTCCTGCACACCGTGTCAACATGTAGAGAAATGGAAAGCTTGTCAGCTCTAGTTACGGTTGCTAAGCTATGATTGGACAGTTGCTGTTGCAGGTGGGGCTTAGACTGCAGACTGTGACACCTGGGCCAGATTCTGGACATTCAAACCTGCTTAATTTTAAAGCTATAGTGCGTAACTTCTACATGTCCGTAAATGTCCGTTTCACCCAAGCCACTACTAGAGGAGATGACACAATGCTGATTAAGCCGATCGGCTCCTCTAACATCTCGTGGTATTTTTCAATATATATCATTTTTGCTTTGCTTGTCAACCGGCGACATTCCCGCGCTGGCGCACAGGAAATGACGCGTTTTACCTCACAACAAGAAGGGAGGGGGAGGAAGAGTGGAGAGTCTCATAGCAAGAGGCAGAGCGCAGGTAGAAGAGAAAGCAACATGGCGGAGAACCATTGTCATAGTCATTGAACCATAGTCATTGTGAATTTGATCAAACCTGGGCTATCTCCTTTTCTTGATCCTCTCCAGTATGCTTATCGACAGGGGCGAAGTACTGAGGATGCTATTATTAGTGTGTCCCATCTCGTCAGTAAGCACCTTGAAAAACCCAAGGCTTACGCCCGTATTTTATTTGCTGATTTTAGTTCTGCTTTTGACACTTTTTGTCCTCAACTGCTTATCCAGAAACTGATCAACCTGCAAGTTAATCCCTGGATTGTCAAATGGTTCTATTCTCTTTTAATCAACAGATCACAACAGGTTAATGTCAATGGTACACTCTCTGAGGCTAAAAGCTGTAGTACAGGGATCCCTCAAGGAGCAGTGAGCTCTCCTCTTCTATTTACCCTGTACACGAATGAATGCCGAAGCAGCCAGCCCAATAACTTTATCATCAAATTTTCAGATACTATCATTTTAAGTCTTCTGTGTGCCGGTGACTGTCCCTCTGGTTATTTTAATGAGATTGTTTCCTTTAAGGACTGGTGTGAGAGACACCATCTCATCTTAAACACGAATAAAACTAAAGAAATGATCTTTGACCCCAGGGCGTCTGAAAGTCACAGCTGTGTTGTAATTGGTGACTGTACTATTGAGCAGGTGAAATCATACAAATATCTGGGTGTTAATATCGACAGTTCTCTTAAATGGAGTGTGCATGTTGAGTCTTTATGCTGTAAACTTTCTCAAAGACTGCACTTTCTCCGCAGGCTCAGACTGTTCGGAATCAGCCCAAAACTTATGTTGACTTTTTATAACGCTGTCTTCGATAGCTTGATCAGATACGGTCTTGTTGCTTGGTTCGGTACCCTCTCCATCCAGAACAAAATGATGATCGAGAAGCTGATCAAATCTGCTATGAAGGTGATTGGACAAAAAAACTACTCATCCCTTCAGTCTGTTTTTGAGAAGGTCACTGTAAATCAGGCACACAAAATTCTTAATGACCCTTCTCACTTCTACACTCTGAATATGAGCTGTTACCTTCTGGGAGACATTTTAGAGCAAGTAAACATAAAACTAATCGTTACAAACTCTCTTTCCTCCCTACGTCCATCACTCTTCTCAATAAAACAGTCGCTTAAGCTTTTATTTGGTCTTATAGGGGACTGAGCCTTTACTTGGCTATTAGTTTTATCTGGTTTATCTGGTTAGTATCATAATTTCTACCTGATTTTATTCAGTCCTTTTATCTTGCTGTTGCCTTTCATTTATTCATTTATTTTATCTTACTGTAAACCTGTTTTTTTGACTATTGCTGTTGGGATCCTTGTTTGTTGGCACTTTAGCACTTTCGCACTTTATTGTGGACAATATTGTGCATCACTGTGACTGTGACTGTTTGACTTTCTTCTTTGCTATTATTTTTTATGGTTGTGTTTTTGGTTGGTTACTTCCTGTTTTATTTTGTAGTATTGGTTTCCCTTGTGTGTCCTTGTTGCTTTTACTTCCTGTCTTTGTCCTTTTCCCGCCCTTGTTGATTACTGATTTGGTTCACCTGTTGTTGTCCACCCACCTGTGTTTGATTACTTCCCTGTCTATTTAGTCCCTGTGTTTCTCTTTGTCTTTGTCAGTTCGTCGTGTTGATTTAGTGTTTCAGTTTCTCGTGTGTTCTCCAGTGTGTTGTCCAGTGTTTTTGGTTTTCTCCCTTTTTGGATGGTTATGTTTCACCAGTGTTTGTTGGATTTGTTTTTCCCCTTTTTGGATTTTTGGATTTTGGACTTCTGCCTGGCTCTGTTTTCATTTGGATCCCTTCGTTCATGGAAGCC